>OY293304.1:79272217-80591781 GCA_958502075.1 Orchestes rusci | reverse complement strand
TCAATGCTAGAGGTAGGCGTTATGTGTCTTGTTATTGTAAGTCTATGCTTACCTCCATACCCCAGCGTGGAAGTGACAGAAACAGTTTCCAGACTCACCATGCAGCCACCTGTTGGTTTCTTTGTTTATGATTTGTTGAATGTCAAGTAGGTATGACGCTTTTTTATGATCAAGAATTTGCATGTAGCTAAAAAGTAGATGTAGAGAAAACACGCATGAGAGAAAATTTTACCGGTTAATTCCAAAGCACGAATGGTACTTAGAAGAATATTTCACGAATTCTAGAATATAACTTCACTAAATTTGCGTTTCCGTGTTGATTGCCCTGACAATGTGGTTATCTGTGTCAAAAAATTGTCGTTGTCATATCGATTTCTCTGACAACGTGCTTATTTGTGTTGCCATGACAGAGTGGTATTATCGATTTGCTGCTATCGGGGGTAATACCACGACTGCTTAAAAATTACCGATAAATTCTCACGAATGCGTGTTTTCTCAAAATTTCACGAGACCGAAGATCGAGTGAAATTTGTAGAGAAAACATGCATGAGCGAAAATTTTACCGGTTAATTTGAAAGCACGAATGGTATTTAGAAGAATATTTCACGAATTCTAGAATATAACTTCACTAAATTTGCGTTGCCATGTTGATTGCCCTGACAACGTGGTTATTTGTGAAAAAAAATTGTCGTTGCCATATCGATTGCTCAGACAAAGTGTTTATTTGTGTTGCCATGACAGAGTGGTATTATCGATTTGGTGTTATCGCTGTATACTATAGGCCAGGAAACAAATACCAAAAAATCACTCAATATGAAAATAAATAGTGCCATACGGATTATCGTTTTAAGTTGTAGGGTTGACCCTTAGAAGTAACATATCAAAAGTCCCCAGCCGTGGAACATGTGCGTTGGACGCGGGGGAGGGGGGAAGAAGGGAAAAAGGCCGGTTTGTCGGTTTTTCGGTATTATATCAAAAACTGAGCGTTTTAGCGAACAAATTATTTCCTACAAAATGAAAGTAAACTTAATTGTCTGCAGAAAAGCTTCCATCGATTTTTCACTAGGAGCACTAGTTAACGGTGTATGATATTTTGAAAATGAAAACGTATGGGAAACGATGTTTTTGTCGTTCAAATGTCAATAAAATAAATGAACATAATAACACCCCGCAAGTGACATCTTGCGGATAAAAAGCTAGACTCATTGAGAAGATGAGAGGTATTCAAAAGGCACCATGTATACTGAGGTTTCTTGAAATAAAACACTTTATAAATAACTGACAAAGATAGTATTATGACAGTCTAAGCATTTGCTTTGCTTGATTGATACCCTACAAAAATTCCGGATTTCGTAGTCTATGGTTCTCCAGTTAGTTATTTATCATCTAGATTCTGGATGGCGTTTGTGGTTATATGTGCCAAAATTTGCGTTATAAGTTTATACATATGTATACAGTGTGTATAAGGTTATATGCTGTGAGTGTTTTGTGAGCTGATGTAATATTGATCAAACGTGAGTAACCCAATTTATTTTTTACAATTTGATAAAAACTAATGAGAAAATCAATCTCACATTCACTCATCTCTTTTCTGTTAAATAATGCGTGTAAACCAAATAATAATTTGAAATCACTACATGAAATGTAATACATAATCAAGATGAGGTCGATATTTTTGTCCACAGGTTGAAGCACTGTGCGAGGTTGGAAAAGTGCCTGATTTGCTACAGCGCTGAGGAAGGGGACGAAGGGGTTAAAGTTGAGTTGAAAGGGACCAGGGTGTAGGCGAGCGTACTAGGAAATGACGGAGAGAGTGAATTATTATTGTTTGCAGATCCAGCAATGGCTATATGGAAGTCAACAGCAGGATCCAACTGCTTGGGGATGGATGAGGGGTTCGGATGGCTTCTCACCCCTGTCACAAGCGCTGACCCAGTTGCGCCAGAATCCGTCCTAAATAACATATTTTGCGGGTGCAAAACTGGTTGCGGAAGCCGTTGCCGATGCCGCAAAGCAGGTATACCATGTTCGCTTGTGTGCACCATACTATGCCGCGCTTCGTGTACCAACGGCCCTCCAATCGTCGGCATCAACGGCGACGACGATGATGATAGTTTCGACGAGATTGTACGTGCCTTATGAAATAAAATATTCTTGTCTGTCTTGACCTGTCGTAATACACAGTTTTTTGCAACTATTCGCATTTTCAAAGTTCAAAGTATCAAACACCTGTAACTAGTGCTCCTGGCAAAAAAATCAATGGAACTTTTTTGGTAGACAATTTAATCTACTTCCATTTTGTATAGGGCGATCATTGCGCTGGGACGTTTAGTTTTCTAGATAATTAGCTCTAATTTGTGTCCTTAGTTAATTCCAGATGATGCAACGTAATAGTGGGGTTGAGGACATTAAATGAAACTCCTTAGATTTTCAGATTGTCGACGTTTCGACTTCTAATTCGAGTCTTTATCAAGGCTACAAAAGAAATGCACATACAATGTCTGATATGACAATAAAAAAAAAAAAACACGAAAACAGAAATCACACATTAAAATATTACAATGGATATAGGAAATAACTCATATAAATAAACTATCAAAGTACATGAAAAAAGAAAAGAAAAAAAAACACAACAAAACAAGCGAAAAGGTTAAACAAAATAGGATTCATACCTTTTTGGTCAATTGAAGAAGTTCCATGTCATACATAAAACAATGATTAACATTATAACAGCACACGGCATTAAGAGATGAAGATGAAATATATAATATGTCACACACAGATTAAAAAGTTGAAGTATATGTGGACAGAACAACAGAAAATGTACAAATGCTGGTCCGATTGGGTTTCAAGACGACCATAATCATTCTACTATCTCTAATGTTTATTTTTATAGAGATAAAGCAAATTACTATACTGAGTGTTCAATCCCTGTACATCGGTTCTATTATTAATAGTTTTATTTATTGATATGTGGATCATTTCACTGATATTACGCTTGTAACAATTATTTTCAAAATCAAGGATTTCTACATTATTAAAGTCGAAGTTGTGGTTGGTTGTGAAATGATGTTCCGAGAGTGCAGTCTTTTCATTCTTGTACCTACTTATTTCTCTGCAATCGTATCGATGTTGATATAGTCTTTTGCTCAAGTATTGTCGTGTTTGACCGATATAACAGTTGTCACAGTCAATACATGGTATTTTGTAGACAAGATTTGAACGATCTTTATTTGGTATAGAATCTTTCACCTTCGAGAACATAGATCCCACTACTTTGGTGTTATAGAACGCCAGTTTACACGTTGGGTCCATTCTGGAAATCTGACTGCCGATTTTTTCTGAAAGACCTTGTATGTATGGAAATTTATAAAATATTAAGTCTCGTTCCCGTGGCTGTTGGTTTAGTATATTGCTCTTGAACTGATTTACTATACCGTTTATCAGTGAAGAGGGATAATTATTATTTTTCAAGATCTCCTTAATTATATTATAATTATTGTCACGGTACTGTTCACTACTAAGATGGAATGCCCTATGGCATAAACTTTTAACGGTAGCTATCTTATGGGTGAGAGGGTTGGCTGATAAATAGTTCAAAACCCTTCCTGAGGACGTCGGTTTTCGATACCAATTTGTGGTGATGTTCCCATCCGAGTCACGATTCACTTCAAAATCTAGAAAAGGTATTCGTCCGTTTTTTTCCATTTCTACCGTGAACAGGATTTTCTGATGGAAATTGTTGAACGCTGCGAGTACATCATTAATCATGTTTTTTGGGCAGGCCAACAATGAATCATCCACATATAACTTTATAAACGGTAAGTTAAATGGTAAAATGTTCAATACTTCCGTGAACAATTCATTCATGACTAGGTTAGCCAATACTGGGCTAGCAGGATTGCCTATCGCTGATCCATCAAGCTGTTTATAAAAACTATTATCAAACTGAAAATAGCTGGTCTCGAACAGGATATGGACCAATTCACAAAATATATCCCTTGTTAAATCTGTGTATGCTGCGATGTGAGCCCATTTTTTCCTGATTATATTTATTACAAGGTCCTTTGGAATGTTAGTGAATAAAGAAACTACATCCAGAGATATCAAAATGAAGTCGTCCGGAAGAACCAAACCTCGGATCGAGTCCACGAACTCGAACGAATTTTTGACGTTATAAATGGAAGTGCTTGATATATTATTCAATATGCCATGCAGAAATACTGCCAAGTTATAGGACGGTGAATTAATGCAACTGACTACTGGTCTCATACTCAACGTACTTTTATGAGTTTTCCTCAATCCATACAGTTTTGGGGTGACACAGTTATTCTTACATAAGACTCTTAATTGGCGGTCATCTATAAATCCTAGACTGTGTAGTTTCTTTATAAAAGAATTAGACTGAGCTTGAAACTTAGATGTAGGGTCAGAAGGAATTTTCTTATTTATGTTAGGATCACTCAATAATTCATTCATGGAGTGCAAATATTCATCTTTCATCATGACGACTGTAGAAGACCCTTTATCAAATCTCATCACGACAAGGTTGTTGTTAGTGTTCAGAAATTTTTCACATTCCATGAAATCCTTTCTGATGACTCTCGATTCATGTAAGTTGTCAGGTGAATGAATATGATTTGTAATTATATTAATTGAAACCCCCCTGGCCAAGTTCTTTTTCTCCTCTGGTAAGTTTGATGATCCAATGCAGTATTCCAGGTCTTTGATAATTATCGGAATAGGTAATTCCTTTTTAGATATAGGTAAAGAAAATTTCGGCCCTGCACTCAACATTCGCTGAACCGGAGTAGGTAAAGTGACATCGGTATAGTTGTAAAGAAAATTATCATGTGTTTTGATTATGAAAGTGGATGATCTAGATGTGAGCTTTGATATCTTCTTTAAATTCTTTGTTTTAATAGCTAGGAAAATCCGATTATAACGTATCATATTGAAATCATTAAAATTGTCGATTATATCAGGTGGTAAGCAATTAGTTATGGCATCTTTGATTCTACATCGTTGTTCCTCCAATTTCTTAATTTTCCAAAAAGTAATGTCTATTTCTACATTCAATATTGATCTTTGAAATTTACGCATAATTCTATCTAATTTATTAATATATGGATGGTTTTCAATATTAAGAGTATACAGGCACTTTACATTATTCTTCATATGAACAGGAACCAGATTTTTTGTACGGCATTGTAATAAGAAAATTTTTAGATAATTTTCAGATAATAGGAAAAAACCTATACACAGGCCCCTCCCCCGCGCATAACGCACGAGGTCCACGGCTGGGGACTTTTGGTATGTTACTCCTAAGGGTCAACCCTACAACTTAAAACAATAATTCGATTAGCACTATTTATTTTCGAATTAATGTCTTCGTTTCCTGGCCTAGTAAGCCTCCGAAAAGTCAGCTGCTCTTATGGGATTTTTTGTACATGGGTGGAATATTCGCTGTAAGCCTCCGAAAATTCAACTTCTCTTATGGGATTTTTTGTACATGAGTGGAATATTCGCTGTAAGCCTCCGAAAATTCAACTGCTCTTATGAGATTTTTTGTACATGTGGAATATTCGCTGTAAGCCTTCGAAAATTCCACTGCTCTTATGGGATTTTTTGTACATGAGTGGAATATTCAAATGCATTGACTGCTATGGGGACATGTACGCTTCTAAACATATTTCGGGATATTCTATAAGTGATAATAGCCATGGGCAACAAAATCGAATAAATAATTGATTAATTGATTATTTGGAGTAGTATGTAATTCAAATAAATAAAATACGTGCAACCCAAAATAGCCCAAGAGATGAGGGACCGAAAGTGCAAGAGTTTCATTTAAGCTGATAATTTGCCAAAAGGTTATGTTAACGTCATATATACCATCGAGTCAGTCAACCAGTTCCCGTAAAAACTGGCGTTGAAAATTGGAAAGAAAAATATTTTGCAACATTTTTATCAAATCTGAAATTTGGTTCGAAGTTAGTAGTATGCAATAAGAAACTATGTGAGAATAGTCAGTCAGCTAAAACTTGCAACAATATCAATCAGTCAGGTTCCTAAAAAGTTGTCAAACATTATAGTTCATGAAAGTGTTCTATCAAACCTACAATTTTGCATACAATTCGAAGATGTTATTTTAAACAAGAAAACCATGGTTAGTCAGTTTCTTTTTGAAACAAACGCAGTCAGTCACCCATAGAACGGCGCGAACTTCAACCATTGTTCAACATTTTGATACATAGGTAGGCTGTTATTCTTATTCAACTAAAACATTATTGTTGAGAGCTAATGTATCCAATCTTGGCAAAATAACAGAATAAAATTATACGAAATCAAAGATTTTCAGGGATATGTCGTAAACTTTGAACTTGATTTATTATAAATCATTGAAGCATTTGCAACAAAAACTTCAACCGAAAACTGTATGAAATAAATCACAACAAAACATAATACTTATAAGTACAAGATTTTTTCATATTCATGAAAAGTGGCAAAAATATTAAATAGGTACTTTATTTTAAGAACCTATGTATATATTTTCAAATGATTCAATAGAGGTAGGTAGTTGAAATATTTTTTTGATTGCATGAATTCGAAAAGTCTGGGATATTTGAAATTGTAACTTTGCGAAAATATGGCGACACGAGCGGCATTACAATTTTTAATTTTTTTCAGGACAATATAATCGGCAAACAAATTCCTCTATTTTTTCCATCACATCATCATGATTGTCATCATCTAGTTTGCCTTAATTCGCAAATGGTGCATATTGAAAGTTCTCTGACTACATCAGCAAATTGTGATGGGGATTTTCTCCTTTTCGGGGAAAAAACAGGATTCTGGTTGCAGCCAGTGAAGGCATGAGAGCCGGTGAGAGCAGTGCAAATCTCGAGGGTATTGATATAAATGATAACCTTTTGTCAAAATATAAGCTTTAATAAAACTCTTGCACAATTGTATAGGAATAGATAGGTAGGTACTACAAATTGAAGCAGCGGGACAACTATAAGTTTCCACATTGTCCAAGTATAATCCAGCTATAAAACTTTGATTTTGACAAAAATGACCCATTTTTCATGATTTCCTCAAAAATGGTGCAAAATCTTTTAACTATAATATCTTTTGTTCAATTATTATAAAATTTCCAAGAAGTACATTACTTTTGCTCCTCTTATTTCGAATGGTGCTAGTGATTTTTATCAAAAATTACACAGAAAATAGTTTCATTTTCAACCTTTTTTTTGAACGTGGCAGACGGGCACTGATCAAGTTTTTGAAAAAAATCGCCAGGATACGCAAACTGACAAATGGATTGAAGTTTTAAAATGCACCGTCACTTGCTTAATAACTGATACAGGGTGAAAGTTATATAAAAATTTCAGGTAATCAACCATTAATAATATGACCACCACTGTAAGTCTAATTGTCCCTAAAAAAAAAGACTCTGTATATACATACCGTGGGATGGGGCTACTTTGATCAAATTAAAAATTAATTTTTCAGTATCGCCTTTAGTTTAGCGATCCGGTTCGTCAAAAAAATATTGAAATATCGGGTTTGCTTCTTCTTCCGAAAAACATTATGATATTGAAAAAACATTGAGTACTTTTTGAGTAAAAAAAAGAAAGTTGTCAGTTATAAAGTTACACCTGAAGTGGTTCTTATTAAAAATTAAGAATCGGGGTGGTGAAGTGGGGATCGAGTCATTATTTCACGTCATAGTTTTAAAGAAACCCCATATAATGTCCAAATTTTTATTAAAAATGAAAAGAGAAGACATTTATTTACAAAAAATGTGTGAAAAAAATAGTATTCTGGAACGTCGCTTTACTGGTATAAAAATACAAATAGCTTTCCACTTCTGAAATTATTGCAACCATAAAAAGTGTTCCAAAATGAGAATTTCTATTAAACACTGGCGTACCTCTTGCACGTTCCGGGTTGACTGAAGCTGCTTCCTGCTTCTAGTTTCTAGTGTGCCTCCTTGTGCTTTATACAACTCGGGCGCGGCGGCGCGGTCGCAAAGGATTCAATTTTTGGGCGGTAATAAGTCGATGAGTGAAATGGCGAAGTTTCAATCAAAGTATCCCCCGGGTTCTAAAGTAGCCCCATCCCACGGTACCTTTTTTTCTATTGGAATTCAATTCTCAACTTGAAAGCAACAAAATAAATTGGTTAAAATCAAAACGTGTAATTATTCAAATTACTAACTTGAAAAGTACTTAGAACTTGACGTTTAAGTTGATGAAATATGCAATAAAGCAACATCAATTCTTGGACCAATGATTTCTACGTGGCTAGTTTTATG
Source organism: Orchestes rusci (assembly GCA_958502075.1). Taxonomy (NCBI): domain Eukaryota; kingdom Metazoa; phylum Arthropoda; class Insecta; order Coleoptera; family Curculionidae; genus Orchestes; species Orchestes rusci. Next base: position 80,583,458 of record OY293304.1, on the reverse strand, counting down.
TCTGTCCTAACCACCGTTTGATAATCGCAGTCTCTCTGTTCTTTTCATTTGACAATTTCTTACACTATGTCCTATGTCTCATTCTAGTAACCTTAGACCACAAAACATCCCCTATGTTTTGTGTCTTAGACTCGTAGTCTAAGCTAGTGACTGAGTCTCATTTACGATTTTTACGATTCAAATGAGAACATTTCTCTCTTTTTCTGAAAATTCATTAGCCGGGTAACGTTTGTAGGCCGGATGTCGGATACATAGGCATATTAATTTTTTGTTGTTTCTGCTGTTTTGCCTAAAAGCAAAGCGAAGTGCTTTTAGGCGACCGCCACAAGTGGGGGGCGCCAAATGTAAGACCTATATATGAATTAAACGTACATATTAACATTAAATGAACTTCCCCTACTAGAAATGAGGGAAAATTAATTATAAAGGAGGGGAAATACAACCAGAACATTTTTCGACTGCGGCGCTTTGCCTGCGGCGCTTTCTGACCTATAATATTGAAAAGGTGGCAACTATAGCGCCGATCCTAGAGTTCGCCCCGGGCGCAGTTTTACCTTCGCGCGGCCCTGTTTGCCCCCTCGTATCTTTGCCGCTCGTGCCACGATATTCGAAGAATGGTACCTAGAAGAAGTTTTTTGACAATAGAAGATATTGTCAAAAAACTTCCGACTCATTCTACGATGAAAACATGTACACTGCGGGCCAAATTAAGTTAGAACCTAGTTTGATCCTTAATAACTTTTTTGTTTGTTTATGGATTTAGATGAATTTTGGATATGATATTGGTCAATATGTTTTGGATGTTCCTCCAAAATTGAGTTTTCGAATTTTGGACAGGACCGGACTTACGACGTTTTTGTAAAATTGGCGCATTTGAGCTCGTTGCAAAAACGAACTGCGCTACGTACAGACCAACTGATATATTTTTTGAGAAGGACATTAGTGGGAAAAGGTATTCTGATAATATCGATATTTTAGAACCATAACCTAAGAAACTATGATTTTTTCTATATGATGATGCTTGTCGGCATAAAAACTATTTCACTTAATTTTGATCAAAGTTTCTCAAAATTTCATAGCAACGTGGATTGTTTGTTAGAGATTTGTCGATTTTTTCACATTTTAGATTTTTTTATTTGGAAAAAAAAATAATACCCAATTATTATTTTATTTTTTTCTCGTTTTTAAACTTTGTTTAATTTCACTCGATAATTTGAAAGGGCCGCAACATTGAAACGAGACTATTTTCGAGCAAACGTATGATGGAATCAAAAACGAAGAGCATTGCGATGAAACATATAGTCCCATAGCGGATGATGTGGAAAATCTCTCGGTCTGTGAAGTTTCGATCGGTACTAGAGGCAATGCATGCATGGTGATCTTAGTTATTATAAGAAATACCGGGTCGATCAAATACATGCAAAGTTGCGCATTTTTATGTTCAACAAAATGTCATTTTGATATTTGAAAAATGTTCACTACTTTCGAAGATATGCGAAAAAAGCCGAAATTTCGCAAAAACTTTATTATTATTTCCTGAGTTTAATTATTGAGAAGATATTTTGAAATTAATTTTATTTTTTATTGCCACTTTTTCTCCTCTACAATATGGTGGTATCAACTTAAACATCTGACGTCTCGTCTTTGAGCGGTCATCATCAAGTTCGTTTTTTAAATATGGACCTGGATGTTTTATTTGATTTTTAGGTATCTTTTGTCGTCCTTGATGCATTGAGGTATCGCAACCGTCAAAAAAAATACTCATCTAAAAAATAATACCAGAGAAAATTAGTAAGGCAACCCTTTTGTCTCTCTAAAAAATAGTTTGGTTCATAAATCCATCTTTATTTGACACGTTATTCTTATCAGAAAACCTGCACAACTAAACAAAACTAAGTGACTGAACAAAAATCGAAATAACATCAAATAACCATACATTTAATGAAATTAAATTAAACCCACAAATGACATGGAAAATAGAAAATTGTATATAAAAAAACCTAATCAATTTCTGCGAAAGTGATCAAAAATATTACCATTTTGACGAAATATTGAAAATAACAATAAAAGGTGAATAATGAAAATATTGAGGTCGCTAAGGCAACCCAATACTCCACACCCTCATCATGCCTCAAGGACGTTAAAAGATAACTAAAAATTAAAAAAATCTAGGTTCTGTATTGAAAAAAAAAGTTGATGATGGCAGTTCGAAGACGAAACGTGGCAATGACAAAGTATAATTTATTTTGAAATGTCTTTTCAAACAAGTCCAGAAAATAATAAAAACGTTTTTGCAAAATTTCGTTTTTTTTCAATATCTTCGGAAGTAGTCGGAATTTTTTAAATTTCAAAAAGGCATTTTCTTGAGCATTAAAATGTGCAACTTTGCATCCATTGCACCGACCCTGTATCTTATATACTAACTGAGATTCCCATGCATGCACTCGAATCTGTGACACCCTGTATAGTAGTCAATTTATTCACTGAAATACGTCCAACCAGTCCAACCCATAGTATAAACAAAGAGTAGCGAGAGCACACGTCAACCCCTTTCTGTCTCAATGACAGAAATTCGCCTCATTTATCACTGCTAATATGAATATCACTTCCAAAACTACTGTAGCAGATTTCATGATTTCGATAGGTGAATTACCTATCAAATTATACAATACGATTACTTTGCACGAGACAGCCTGGTTTATACAACAAATTCATAAGCATGAGCATAACCTTAGTCATAAGCAGAAACGTTGGACATGAGCACAAAAGTTGGACGTATGGTTTCTCGTGAACGCGTTTATACAACCTTTCACAAACATAACGATAAGCATAAGGATAAGAAAGTTGTCAGTTCTGGCAGTCTACGGAAGTAGTCAAATATAGTCCTGTCTTCATATACGTATAATTATAATTTTCTTTGAATGGCTTCTTGATAGTTGTTTATGTTCGGTTTTGGTTTCTGAACTGTTCACTGTTTTGTGCATTTTTGTGAATATTTCAATATTTCCTGGTCAGTTATAATTTGATGTTTAGTATGAGTTTTGATTGACAAGCAAATTTTTAACGCTTATGAATGTGTATAAACCACCTTAAAGTTACGCTGATGTTTACAACTGTGCTTATGACTAAAGTTATGCTTATGCTTATGAATTTGTTGAATAAACCAGGCATTTGAAGTACCCATTGAAATGCGAAATATTATGGAATATAAAATAAATATGAAATATGAAAAACTACTTCAGTGATCAATCAACGAGTTTTTTTTTAAAATTTTAGGAAACATCATGCATTTCTTCATTTTCACTTTTTCAAAAATGTTGATGAATCACTCGCCGTATTTTTGATTTTTGAACTCTAGGCACCTCAAATAGTGTAAAATCCCTATGATCCAACACTTTTCTGATTAAAGATGATTTAAATATGAATATGTACACGGTGTCCCATTTTGGGTAGTTTTGCGGGGTATATCTCCGTTATTCTTATAGATAGAAAGTTGCGGTTTTTGCGACAGTATACTACTTTTTCGGGAAACTAAAGATGCCGTTAACAAAATTTTCATAGCCCTTTTAGTTTTTAAGATACAGGGCTAAACTGAAAATGTTGCATTTCAAGGTACCCCTTGTATCTAAACTATCAGATAAGTTATGGAAAACGTGAAAACTGTTTCTTATATAACTTTTCCCGTAGAACTCGATTCTGCCTTCGGAATTAGTATACAGGATCAGGTCAGAAATTTATCCGACCCAACTTTATTTTTTTAAATAGAACACTCTGTATATTTATAGTACATTAGATTTGTCTTTTTTTACTTTTTCAAAAATATAGTATGCACTTTTTAAAAAATAAATTTTTGTCTGATAACTTTTTGACCTGAACCTGTATACTTATTCCGAAGGCAGAATCGAGTTCTACGGGAAAAGTTATACAGGGTGTCCGGAAATTACGCGTCAGGATTTTGGTGGGCGATTCTACATGAAAAATTAATGCAACAAACTTCTATACAATTTTTTCAAAAACTCAAAATTAAGGAAGATACAGGGTGTTAAAAAATATTTTTTTTTTCTTATTTTTTTTAATAACTTTTTTTCTAGTGTAATGATTTTCGCCAAATTTTGCATGCATGTCACTAGTGTTTCTTTGTATTCACCCTATTAATTTGACGCTAGTCGTCAATGAAAAAAGGCTGAAGCTGTCCTTCACCTTAGGAAAATTACTTAGAACTTTTTTGTTTTAATCTTTTTATAAATTTGGATGTCAAATTAGTAAAGAGCATCAAAATATTTTTTAAAAAGGTGCTCGTGTTGCATCATCGTAGAATTAACGGTTTCCGAGAAAAACGACTTTAAACATTAACCGTACCTTAAATAATTAAAAATTCGTACTTTGAAAAAATGTTTGAAGTTTTTGAAAAAATTGTATAGAAGTTTGTTGAATTAATTTTTCATGTAGAATCGCCCACCAAAATCCTGACGCGTAATTTCCGGACACCCTGTATAAGAAACATTTGTCACATTTTCCATAACTTATCTGATAGTTTAGATACGAGGGGTACCTTAAAATGCAACATTTTCCGTTTAGGCCTGTATCTTAAAAACTTAAAGGGCAATGAAAATTTTGTTAACGGCATCTTTAGTTTCACGAAAAAGTAGCACTCTGTAGCGAAAACCGCAACTTTCTATCTATAAGAATAACGGAGATATACTGCAAGAGTACCCAAAATGGGGCACCCTGTACATTCATACTTTTTCCATTCAAGGGGGAAGATGGAAAAAATACTTTTTGAATGTTGATTATTCATTTGACTGATTCAAGGTATAATACAAATTACAAATTTTTCCAACGGCAACCGGTTTGATTAGCTCGTTTGCCTTATTTCTCATAAAATTAGTTTAACGGATTATATAATGTGATCATGATTCATTAATTAACATTCCTGAGTCAAATCAACAAAACAAAATATTGTTTTGGAGATGTTAGGAAGTGGCAAAGTGCCCAATAAAATTGTAATTTTAGTTCCGAGCTTAGTTCTAATCATCAGTTTGAAAATATTTGTCATCTTCGAAACAAACCACAAATCATTTACTATAATAAAATAGCCGTTCTATCTTTCCACAGCGTGTCCCAGTAACCTCTTACCAAATGGGAAAAATGTTTATTATTGATTTTATGGAAAAAACTGTCTGTTCATAAAAAGTTCTGCTTCGTGAGAAAATAAAGTTCCAGTCCTAAAAAATTGTTTAGGATATACAGGGACACTCAAAAATCTAAATGTAGCTGTTGGGATTAAAACATGGAACGTCCCCATCGTCCACCTGCTACCTGTGAGAACTGACAGATTGAACGACGAGGGTGACAACGAGCAGTCGATCGTGTAATCATTTTTGTCCGCTTATTCAACATATTATTGTAATTTGCACAATAAACAAAATATTTAACTTTAAACGTGAAATTCTTAACATCTGCACGACAGACATACAACATTGGTCCTTCGCGTACGGATTTACATTGAAAAATCATAATACCCGGCGCTGAGCACAAAGAAACGACGTCATTGCTTGCCAAATTGACGAAGAAACCTACCACCTTGCATTGAACATTGAACTGATAGGGGGGGACTTCTACTGCAGCTACTACAGGCTACAGGTGGGAGCTTTATTTTCTACTTTCCCGTTTTATCAAGCCTTTATTTGGTTTTTCTATTGGTTTTTTCAATAACCAATATTATCAACCACATCATTTTTACAATTACCGTGTATTTGCACGTAACACGTTTGTTTTAAGCGATCTGTCAACTTTGACAACTTAGACTTCACATTTGATTTTCACGGGCATTTTCATTTGCCACTTTTACACAATTTTGTTGTGAATCAGTTTCAAACATGTCTGATCCCAACAAGATTGCTCGCACGAGTGTGAAAAGCTCTTTAACACGATTTATTACTTATTTTGATTCAACCAAGACTGACACTGACATTGACATTTTCGATTTGGAAAACCGCCTGGAAAGGGCTGAGCAATTGTTGAAAGCTTTTAACACTTCTCAAATGAAAATTGAGATTGCAGATCCAGATTGTGAAACTAACTACGATGCTATACATGCCGTTGAAAGAAAAAACTTTGAGGACAAATACTTCCAAATAATCTCCGAAGTGAAAAGATTTATTCGAGCCAAACATTCTTCTACTTCTGCTAAAACATCTAGCTCTCATACTAGTTCTAATAAGAGCTGTGAGATTAAACTACCGTCTATAGAATAACCAACGTTTAATGGCTCATTTGATCAATGGATATTTTTCCGAGACATTTTTGTTTCAATTATTCACAAAAACGACGATCTTAGTAACGTTCAAAAGTTCCATTATTTGCGCTTATCTTTACGTGGTACTGCCGCCGACGTCATTGAGTCCTTGCAAATATCAAATGATAAATACGAAGTTGCTTGGGACTTGCTGACCGAACGTTTCGAAAATAAACGTGTACTTGTGAACTTTCACATAAAAGAACTTTTCAATTTGAGTTCATTTACAAAAGAATCACGTGAATCTCTCCGACAAGTTCTTGACACTGCTAATAAACATTCACGTGCTTTAAAGGTTCTGGATTGCCCTACTGAACATTGGGATGATTTGGTAATTCATCTCATTTGTACAAAACTTGACCAATTCACATTACGTTCCTGGGAGTCACAAAATGAGTCAAATACTCTTCCAAAATTGGATGAATCACTTGAGTTTCTCAAAGAGAGATGTAGAGTATTAGAAGCCACTGAAAACCTAACGAGCAGTGTTGCAGTTTGTATGTTGCAGTTTGCAACATATATTTTTTGTTCTTAGGTTGGTAGAAAAATAATTTGATTTTGTTAGGTTTTCATGTCAGAGGATTTTGTATTATTGGTAGCTATAACGACATGTTTTTTTTTATATACTTCATAGTGACATCAATAGTCAAAAAGGGAAAAAAGATCCCCTCAAATTTATAATTTTCCATCCCCATTACTTTATTGTACATTTTGTATTACATTGTGTCGTGATTTAGTTAAAAATAGAAGAAAATGATTAAAAAAGTGAGTTTTGTTGTGAAGACGAAACTAAGCTGAATCTAACGCAGCCCCCCCGATTCAAAACGGTTATATCAAGCCGTTACATGGTCCTTCGAGTCGGATCCCCCTTCAGACAGTGCCCCAGGAAATCACTCATATGGTATATGAGCCCCATTTTGAGCCCCAGAGCCCCATTGGCATAGCGTTGCCCAGGAGATTCAAACAACATAACGTTGCCCAGGAGATTTAAACAACATAACGTTGCCCAGGAGATTTAAATTGTCAAAAGTTACAGTACCTAACGTCAGTGTCAAGAGTTGAAAGGAAGATTCAAGAGTCGAATTATTAATCCAAGTTGCTGCCATTTCCATCAATTGTTAATGGTAAATACGTTATTTTTGACGTAAACATTGTTTCATTATAATGGCAGAAATCCAGACCTTACACAAAAAACGGAAGTCAGTTTATTCTGTTGTCACAAGGATTGAAAATTGGATCAAAAGGTACAGTTCTGATGTTTCTGATCCTTTTGAATTTGCAACTCGTGAAGAAGTTTTATCCAAGGCCTTCATTAATTAAAATGAAATGCAGTCTGCCATTGAGGAGATTCATGAGGATGAAATTCAAGATAGAGATGTGTTTGAATCTAAATATTTTACTGTTCTTTCTACTCTCAAAAGTAGAGTTCAAACATTAACACCAACTAGTACTCAGTCGGTAGAACCTATTCAACGTGTCATTGTGCAATCAAATTCGAATTCTCCCAATGTAAGACTGCCCCAACTTGAAATTCAAAAATTCACTGGTAATGTTACGGAATGGAATTCATTTTATCAAATTTTCAGTACTCTTATTACTAATAATTCAGATTTGAGTGACATCCAAAAACTGATTTATTTAAAATCTTATTTGATTGGTGAACCTTTAAAACTAATTGATAATTTAACGTTAATCCGAGAAAATTTCCCTATTGCCATTAATACATTAAAACAGAGATATGAAAATTCTCTCCAAGCAATTTTTGCTCATATTAGAAAAATAGTTGATGTCCCTCCATTGAATAAAATAAACCCTCAAAATCTGCGGGAATTCATTACTCTTATTACTCAAAATATTGAAGCATTGAAAAATGTGTCAGTGCCAGTTCAAGGATGGGATCTAATATTAATATTCATGTTTCTACAGAAATTGGATCCTGGGACAAGAAAAGGGTATGAGTTGGAAAACTCAACTAAATATGAGAGTGCTTCAGATGGTCATCCATCAATTAAAGAGTTTCTGGATTTTTTGGAGAACCGATGTATGGCGTTAGAAAATCTAGCAGCTGCAGATCATTCATCAACCAGCATATTGAATGGATCTAAATCTAAACATAGATTAACTCATTACACACAGGTAACGACTCAATCTAATAATGAAACAAGGCATACCCCTTCTCATTCGTTTTCACACAGTGGTCAGAGAGATTTTAAAAAATGTATTTACTGTTCCCTATCAGGTCATAAAATTTATGCTTGTGTCCAGTTCAAAAACCTTTCCCATAATGATAAATCCACATTTGTGAGGAATAAAAAGTTATGTTTCAATTGTTTTGGACAAACTCATAAGACTCCTCAGTGTAAGTACCATCCTTGTTCTCAAAGACATAACACCCTTCTACATATCGACAGAAGTCATATCAACTCCTCAAATGGTTTTCCTCTGTCAAGCATAGGTCAGACTACTCAAAGCAGTTCTCAACTTGGGATTCTTGAAAACCAAAGACCACCTGTACAAAACTTTTCTCAGCCTACTGTCATTTCTCAAGAGATCTCCCAGGAACAACTCCAATCCCCAGTCTGACTTTCTTTGCTCACTCGAGGTGATGAAGTTCTATTAGCTACAGCTTTAGTTATTGTTTGTACTAATAATAAGCAGCCCCACAAAGTTAAAGCTATACCTACTTGATTCAGGCAGTACTACTTCCTTAATCACTGAAACATTAGTTGAAAAACTTGGATTAGTGCCCGAAACGCAAAATATCTCCATTGGTGGTGTAAACGGGACCACAACTCATTCATCTAAAATTCTCCTCCTTGTCATTAATTCAAGTATAAGCAAATTCTCCGTAAGTACACAATTCTTGGTACTTCCAAATATAACCCAAAAGTTCTCTCACATATGTTGGCACTCACTTAGGTTTTATAATTGGAGGAATAGTTCCCTCTCAATTGCTTTCATCAAAGGTTGATTCGTCTCATAAAAACTCAATGTGCCATCTAATTCATGAATCAAGACCCGATGTCAGGGATTTGATTGAAAAATTTTGGTCAATAGAAAACCCCCCTTATGAAAAAGGCATTTTGTTTCCAGAGGAAGAAGTTGTTGAGGACATATTTCAAAGCACAACCACAATTCTCAAAAATGGATCATTTCAAGTGGACCCTCCATTGAAAAGTGATAAAGAATACACAAAACTATTTAGGTTGTTCGTTTTATGCAGCAGAGAAAAGATTTTTTAATCTTGAGAAAAGATTTATTAGAGATAGTTCCCTCTTTGAGAAATATAAATTATTCATAGATGAGTACATTTCTTTAGGTCATGCTCAAATTATTCCATTGACTCTCCAAAATGAGCCCCACAAGCTTAAATTCTTTTTACCCCATCATTGTGTTATAAGGGAAGAGAGCATTTCTACCAAATTGCGTGTGGTATTTGACGCAAGCATGAAATTATCAACAGGTGTCTCTCTGAATGATATATTATACAAAGGCTTCCCAGTTCAACCCGATCTGTTTGATATTTTATGCAGGTTTCGTTCATTCAAATGTGGTTTGACTTGTGACATTCAAAAGATGTATAGGCAAGTAAAAATTAATCCCATTCACACATTTCTTCAAAATATTTTGTGGAGAAATAATCCCTCTGAACCTCTCCAATGTCTTGAACTCCTCACGGTCAGCTCACCTCTAGCTTCAAATGCGTTGCTTCATCAAACTTATGTGGATGATATCCTTGGTGGAGCGGACACTTACGATGAATTGAAGGTTTATCACGACCAGTTAAATTCCCTTCTTGAATTCAGCAAACTTCTTTTTGCATAAATGGAATTCGAACTCTCAAACTTTTTTGCAGACTATACTCAAAGAACCTGTTCATCTAAGTTATAAAATCAAACATGACGGAGTTCCAAGTAAAGTTCTGGGTATGTTATGGAATTCTGATTCAGATCATTTTGCGATAACCTTGCCCAAACACTCAAATAAGACTACTCTCACCAGAAGAGAAATTCTGTCACTGATCGCTCAAATGTTTGACCCGCTTGGTTTAATTGGTCCCATTGTTGTGGTTGCAAAATTGTTTATGCAAGAAAGTTGGAAAAAAAAGTGGATTGGGATGATGTTTTGGACAAAGATATGTTGAGTAGTTGGAATAATTTCTTTCAAGACATTCCTGTACTTTCTAATGTAAAAATAGCCCGGCCTTTAATACGTCACAGTATAGTTCAGAGGACTAAGATACACGGCTTTCCTGATGCAAGCCTTAGGGCATATGGATGTTGTGTATATCTTCTATGCAGATAATAGTGTTTCATGCAATCTGATAGCTTCAAAAAGTCGAGTTGCACCATTGAAAACCACGACGTTGCCTCGATTGGAGCTATGTGGAGCTGTGTTACTTTCTCAGCTGACTGACAAACTTTTCCATATTTATGAAAAAAGATTCAATGTATATAGTGTGAATCTTTGGAATCAATGATAACTTTAGCGTGGGTAAAATCTCACCCTTCTCGTTGGTCGAACTTTGTGTCCAATAGAGTTTCAGTGATACAAAACCTCACTAAAAACGCGTCATGGCGATATATCAAGTCCGAAGAAAATCCTGCTGATTATTTATCACGTGGTCTCCCCCCTCGAAGTATAATCAATAATTCTCTTTGGTTCCATGGTCCTGATTTTTTACGCAACGTTGAATTTGACTTATTGTATAAAGACCCTGATCATCATAATATTACTCCACCCGAAGAAAAGAAATCCAAACGCGTTTTGTTTTCAAAACAGAAAGATGATTTTTGGTATTCCGCTTTTCTAAAATTCTCATCGTTGCAAAAATTACAAAATGTAATTGCTCTGTGTCTGAGATATTTGAATAATATTAATCCCAAGTTAGAAAGACAAACTGGTGTCTTGACTCCTGAAGAAAGGAAACGATCCTTAAAATTCATAGTCAAAGTAATTCAGCAAAGGCATTTCGCTAATGAATTAATTGAATTGAAGGAAAAAAGACCTATTTCAAATAAATCTATCTTACCCTTGAATCCATTCATCGATTGTCAAGATCTTCTAAGAGTTGGTGGTCGATTATCTTACTCTGATTTACCTTTTGAACAAAGACATCCCCTCTTGTTACCATCCAAGAATGAAATTGTTCATCTAATGCTCATTCATGAACATGTACGATTAGGTCATGCTGGACCACAAACTACTTTATCCAATTTTCGGCTTCGTTTTTGGTCTCTTAATGGTTTACGAGAAATAGAAAGTGTTATAAGGAAATGTTTTATTTATTTTAGACAAAATCCCCAACCTTGCCAACAATTAATGTCAGCTCTTCCTTCAGTTAGAATTAAACCCTCTAGACCCTTTACCAATACTGGCGTAGATTTTGGAGGTCCGTTTTTTATTAAATCTTCCAATTCAAGAAAAGCACCAATTTCAAAATCTTATATTTCTGTTTTTATTTGCATGGTCACTAAGGCAATTCACATAGAATTAGTAACTGATCTTTCAACAGATGCTTTTCTATTGTGTTTGAAGAGATTTATTGAAGGCGAGGTGTCCCTAGCACTATCTACTCAGACCATGCAACAAATTGTCTCGGAGCTAGCAACCAGTTTCATGAGTTGTATTTGTATTTTCGAAACCGAGAAAACCAAAATAATATTGAGTCGTTTCTCGCTTCTAAAGAGATTGAATGGAAATTCATCCCTCCTCAGAGTCCCCATTGGGAAGGAATTTGGGAGGCAGCCATTAAAAGTGCTAAGTTTCATTTGATACGAATAGTTGGCGAGCCTCATTACATTTTCGAAGAATTAACTACAATATTATACCAAATAGAAGCGATTCTCAACTCTCGACCACTTTGCCCATTGTCCTCAGATCCTTCAGATTTGAATGTCCTTACCCCTAGCCATTTCTTAATAGGAGATAGTTTAAGTTCTTACCCTGAGAAGGACACAATCCACTTGTCTCATAATGGATTGAATCGTTACCAACGATGTATCCAAGCTTACCAATTATTTTGGAAGCGTTGGAGCACAAATTATTTGAATCAGCTCCAGAACAGACCAAAATGGCTAACTCAACGGAAGGAATTGAAAATAAACGACCTTGTTCTGGTGAAGGATGGCAATCTGAAGCCCCTTAATTGGGCACGAGCTAGGATAGTTGAACTCTATCCTGGAAAGGATGGACTAGCAAGGTCTGCAAAAATCAAGACTCAAACGGGAACATTTGTTTGAAATATAACAAATTTATGTCCCTTACCTGACTACTCTTAATTGTGTTTACTAACATTTCTTAGTTTCTTCCATTTTCTTTGAATCTTGGAAGATTCAAGGTGGGGCAGTATGTTGCAGTTTGTATGTTGCAGTTTGCAACATATATTTTTTGTTCTTAGGTTGGTAGAAATTATTTGATTTTGTTAGGTTTTCATGTCAAAGGATTTTGTATTATTGGTAGCTATAACGACATGTTTTTTTTTATATACTTCATAGTGACATCAATAGTCAGAAAGGGAAAAAAGATCCCCTCAAATCTATAATTTTCCATCCCCATTACTTTATTGTAAATTTTGTATTACATTGTGTCGTGATTCAGTTAAAAATAGAAGAAAATGATCAAAAAAGTGAGTTTTGTTGTGAAGACGAAACTAAGCTGAATCTAACGCAGCCCCCCCCCGATTCAAAACGGTTATATCAAGCCGTTACAAGCAGCATAAATCAACATTTAGGCATGCTGAAAATAAATTCAAATCTTCCAAGACTTTTTTCGTGCAAGGAACAGGTGATAAAAATCGAATCACTTTACGTTATGTAAAAAGGATCACACCATTTATCACTGTCCTGATTTTGTTAAATTGAATCCATTTCAAAGACAATCGGCTGCCAAACGTTTAGGACTGTGTATAAACTGTTTGTCTTTTAATCATATACAAAAAATTGTAGATCTGCAGGCTGCAGAAGGTGTGGCAATTTTCATCACACTAGGTTACATTTTCCGAACACTCCTACTCAAGAGCAGACTTCCACGAAGGCTCTTGAATCTTCGCAAGATAACTCACAAACACCCACACATTCACGAACACTGACTGATGTTTCAGACAACACGCAACATCTGCTTGAGCAACACTCACATTTTCATGTAAACTCAACTTCTGAAACTATGCCAACATATCCAAACACTCTTCTTTCAACCGCTGTTGTTCAAGTATCTGATCACACAAGGAAACCACATCGTTGTAGAGTGCTACTAGACAATGGTAGTCAACTCAACTTCATTTCTGAGAGATTGAACAACATTTTAAAATTTCCAAAGAAGGAAATATGTATCTACCTCTGTATCTGGTATAAATACACTCGTACAAAATAAGCTCATACGTTCATGTTACTTTTAAATCTTTGGTAAACAATTACGAACAAAACATCAATTGTCTTATCTTGCCCAAAATAACAGGTAATCTGCCTCATATTTCCAATAATTTGACATCAAACATACCAAATAATTTGCAACTCACCGATCCAAATTTTGGAGAACCATCTCCAATAGATATGCTTATAGGAGCTGAACTATTTCGAGATCTACTGAATATCGGTCAGATTAAACTTGGAAATGGGCTTCCATTATTGAACAAGACAAAACTTGGTTGGATAGTTTCCGGTCCAATACGAACTGATAGATTTATCAAGAATACTGGCTGCTACTTTTCAACTCTTGAACACCAACTAACTAAATTTTGGGAAATAGAGGAGTTTCCTAAAATTCGACATTTATCTGAGGAAGAAACACGCTGTTCAAACTGAATGTTACACGAGAAGTAGATGGGCATTTTTCTGTTAAAATTCCGATAAAACATTCTTCAGATTTCTTAGGCAATTCCTTTCATACTGCAAGTAAACGCTTCCACTCTATTGAGAATAAACTTACAAAAAACCCTGCCTTAAAAGCACAATACCACGATTTTATCAAGGAATACATAGACCTTGGTCATATGTCTTTAAACAAAGATAAAGACACCGAGAATGGTTTTTTCCTTCCACATCATTGCGTTTTGAGAGAATCATCTTCAACTACAAAATTAAGAGTTGTTTTTGATGGTTCCTCCAAAACTGATTCTGGGTATTCGTTGAATGATATAATGATGGTGGGACCAAACATTCAAGACAATTTATTCCTTATTCTTCGATTTCGACTCCACACTTATGTTTTGAGTGCGGATATTGCGAAAATGTATCGCCAGGTTTAGATACATCCTGAACAGAGACATTTACAAAAGAGCCCTTGGAGATTTAATCCAGAAGAAGAAATAGGCGTCTACAACTTGAACACAGTAACATATGGTACTGCTTCAGCTGCCTATAGTCCGTTTCACGAGGGTTTGTACTCACGTCATTGATTGTCTCTCCTTTTCTAACTCATGGAGAGGTTTAAAAACAGACTGAAACAGAATTAATGACGTAATAAACATCGGTCGTTACTAGAATCCAAAATGGCCGCCAAGCAACAGCTGATTTCTATCATCTCTGAATAATAATAACCTAAAATTTGGTTATGTGATCAAGTAATTAATCAAAACAATGATGTTGTCAAAACACAAGTCGGTTAACTTCTCCAATGTCACAGTTTTGTTGTATAAAATACCTTGTCGGTATTCAGAATGTGAACAAAATACGATAAAAAAGCTTGTGGTCTACTTTACAAAGGATGGAGATGCTGAAAAACCTTTTTTGCCACTTGAGGCAGTTTTGGAGGTGAGTTATTTCATAAAACTAGTTCTTTGTACCTATTCATTTCCTATTCCATCTCTTGAACTTTTGTAGAGAGTATCTGATGCCCTTTGAATTGAAATTACAACTCTTAAAAGATCAGTTCTCATGGAATCAGAATTGATGAGGACTTCAAGGCATCCACGTCAATTGCAGTCCAGAGATCAGAAAGATAGATGGATTATTGGAGCAGTCATGCGTTGTTGAGAAAAGAAAAAAAGGGCTAGTATTGTTATTGAATGAATATTTTGGGCAGGCAGAATTTGACATTATTTTAGTTTATATTCAGTTCGTGTTCATGATTTCAGTCTCCTCATCTATGTTCCGCTGGTACTTGTTTGTAATAAAATTACGTTTATTATTTTCTTCTCCTATAGTAAGGAATGTGACTTATTTATCACCTTATGATTGGGCAGGAGGTGATGTCTTGCAGTTGATAACTGATCTCCCCCTCAAATGGCCGTTATTTCATGAGTTAAGTATAAAAAAATTATTGATAATTTATCATTTTTTTATAACTTAAAATAACGGCTATTAAGGCGGTTTGCAAATTACAAGGAAAATCCTTTACTCCGCATTTTCAAAAAACACAATAGTCTGATACTTTGTTCTTTTTGACACTATCATAAAACTTGGAAAAATACATACACTCTGTAGAATCAAGATATACACTCACGGTCGGATAAACAGCACATGCCTAAAATTTGATAAAACTTTGATATTATAATATAATATAATATGATAATCGTTTATTAAGCTAATATAAGCTTTACAAAGTAATCCTGCTTCAGTTATCAAAAAATTATTGGTGCATTAAAATGGTTCAAACAATCTGTCATTTGATCGGTCATGGCGATTTTATTCAAAATATTGTTTAGGTCTCTTTGTTCACGTTACAAAAAAAATGTGTAGGTTCTGGAAAAATTGGTTAGCACCATCCGAAAGGGAAAATTTGTGTACCCTATGAAAATCGAAAAGAATCGCTGGTTTAGTGAACTGACAAATGGATTCAAGTTCTTTAATGCACCATTACATCTTTGATAACTGTTGCAGGATCAAAGTGTTATCAATTTTTAGGCTGTTAATCTACTTTTGGCCACCAAACTGATGTATTAAATTTCGTTTACCTAATAATTCATAAAAAAAAATGCTGACTAGCTGATTTCTCGTGAGTTGATGTTCATCCAGTGATGGGGGGACGTCTACTGATAAGAATAAAACTCGACTATTGTGGGTTTTTGCGATAATGGTGCTTTCTTAGTTTTTTATTCAAACGTGTCTATATAGCAACGATTGCTTATTAGTATACTAAGAGAAGTCCGTTTTGTGAACTATTATAAATAGAAAAAAACCCTTTGCAAAAACACACAATTATTGTGGCGAATGTATCCCCCAAAAAGATCAGCTCCTCAGCAATTTTTTTTCAATAATGATATTTCTACTGGACGAATGTATGGATGAATGTATTTTTTCACTCTCTCGAGCTTGCAATCCCTCCATGTGAGGATTTTTCAAAAACTACATATCTTGGAATTTCATTCTACATGATTTTCTTAATGCACAAACAGAAGCGAACTGGAATAGCGTTGAGTCTAATGGTAGAGTCACAAGCAGTGCACGCTGTAAGCTGCCTATCTAACGATCGCTCGCATCCGGATGGCGGATATACACGCGACTACGCTTCCAATGGATGACCAGCCTGAATCCAAAATCTAAATGGAAAACAAATCTGAACGTGTTCTGGAGAGCGTTTTGGAACATACTTGTTCGGCTTCAATACAAAATTTGAACGCTCTTGAAACTATATGAATTAGCTACGACATACGTTTTTTTTTCAAGTAATGACGTCATCTATGACGTGAGTATGAACCCTCGTGAAACGGACTGTACCTTGCTATACGATCATAACAAGAAGTCGCTTATCGAAATCAACAAGAAAATCCTAAGTTGGCTTCAATTATCTTTCACGACTTTTACGTGGATGATCTTCTAACAGGATCTGATTCAATCCATGAATTAGAAGAGATAAAGTCATCTTTATCATCTCTTTTAGAATCCTATGGATTTCCACTTAGGAAATTTTCTTCAAATTACACACCCATCAATGAAAACTCAGACACTTTACCCATAGGGGATCAAACTGTAAGTAAAACTTTAGGTATATGGCGGAATGCATCACTTGACACATTGAATATTCTGTGAATGATTCTAGCAGTTCATATCACACTAAAATCACTAAAAGACACATTCTTTCATGTTCAGCACAGATCTTTGATCCTTTGGGGATTCTTGCACCTGTGACAATTACAGCCAAGATTATGATTCAAGAGCTGTGGAAATTGAAAATTGATTGGGACGAATCAATTCTCGTCGATTTACATACAACTTGGTCTAAATACCGTTCAGAGTTGCCAATTCTCAATCGGATTGAAACACCAAGGCAGGTTTTATGTTCTAACCCAGTTTCGATTGAGATACATGCATGCATTTTGCGATAGTTCTGAATCTGCTTATGGTAGCTGCATTTATATTCGCAGTTCTGACGCTTTGGGCAACATAACGTCAACTTTGTACTGGGCGAAGACTCGAGTAGCTCCTATAAAGATTATTACAGTTCCCAGGCTTGAATTATGTGCTGCTTTACTTTTGGCTCAACTTTTCAATAAAGTAGTATCTTCAGTGAATTTAAATCTGAAAAACGTGTCACACTGGTCTGATTCAAACATTGTTTTTCCCTGGATCTTAAAACTTTTCCAGCAAATCGAGTGTCACAAATTCAAAACTTGACGAACATTGCCTCTTGGAGATACATTAGAACGTTTGACAACCCCGCGGATCTTCTCACAAGAGGCATAACTCCTAGTGTGCTTAGAGATTCCAAACTTTGGTTTCATGGCCCTGAATGGCTTGTTCTGAATAAAATTGATTGGCCTTTGTACACTAAGGATCGTCCTCTAGTGCTAACTAATGAACCTCCTGAACTTCGTGAGAAAACAGTAGCTTTCACTACAACTGTGGATACTGTTGATATAACAAAAGACTCCTCATTTACTAAGCTGTTACGAGTCTCTTCTAACGTTTTTCGTTTTTTGAACAAGATATCAACTAATAAAAACGACAAGCTTCCAAGTTATTTAACAGTAAATGAATTGGATAACACATTGAACAAATTAATATGCCTCACACAGCGGAGCTTTTTTTCCGATGAGTACCACAAACTCTCGAATTCAAAGCCAATTGATAAGCAGAGCAAGCTTATCAGTTTGAATCCATTTCTTGATTTAAAACATATTATTATTCGAGTTGGAGGCCGTCTACAAAATTCTCATTATGACTTTAGCAAAAAGCATTCAGCTGTTTTACCTAGCAAATGTCATTTAACCAATTTATTTGCACAACATTACCACTTGATAAATTTACACGCTGGACCTCAAGCATTATTTGCTTCGATCAGAGAAAAGTTCTGGCCTATGTCTGGAAGAAATCTTGTTAGAAAAATTGTACGTAATTGTACCAAATGCTTTCGTTTCAACTGTACTACTGAACAATATTTGATGGGTAATCTTCCAGAATCCTGCATAGCACCATCACGGCCATTTTCAGTTTCTGGTGTTGATTTTGCTGGACCATTTCAATTACGAGACAGAAATGTTAGAAACTCAAAGGTCACAAAAGCCTACTTAGCACTTTTCGTATGTTTTGCAACGAAAGCAGTACATCTTGAAGTTGTAAGCGATCTCACTACGGATTCTTTCTTATCTGCTTTACGTATATACATTCATTTCTCGCCGCGGAAAATGTTCACAAATATTTTCATATAACGCAACCACGTTTGTAGGAGCAGATAATGAACTCAAACGTTTTTTAATAATCGGGGTCAAGACATTCAGAATGAGCTCGCAAACGTTGGAATTCACTGGAGTTTCATACCTCCCAAAGCTCCACATTTTGGCGGAGTTTGGGAGTCTGGCATAAAATCAGTTAAATACCATCTCAAACGTGTTATGGGTAATACGTCTCTTACCTTTGAAGGTCTTACTACTATTTTATGTCAAATAGAGGCTTGTCTAAATTCTCGTCCTCTTTATCCTTCAACAAACGATCCAAACGACCCAACTCCTCTCATTCCCGGACACCTGTTAGTAGGAGACCATTGACCACTGTCCCAGAAGCAGATTACAGACTTATCAAAGAAAATCGGCTCTCTTTTCCAAAGACGCCAGCAGTTACTCCAACATTTCTGGACAAGGTGGAGTAAAGAATACGTGAGCCAGCTGCAGCAACGTGCCAAATGGAAACTCACCAACCAGCAACAACTGCATATTGGCAGAATTGTCTCGGTCAAGGAAGATAACATGCCACCACTTACATGGAAACTTGGGCGCATAACGAAGTTACACCCCGGCAATGACAGTATTGTTCGAGCAGTAACTTTGAAGACTCACGATGGTGAAATCAAGAGACCAGTTGTGTAGATATGTGTCCTACCCAACCAGGAAGACTAATTTGTTGGGCCTTATGTTGGGATTAAACATGGAACGTCCCCATCGTCCACCTGCTACCTGTGAGAACTGACAGATTGAACGACGAGGGTGACAATGAGCAGTCGATCGTGTCATCATTTTTGTCCGCTTATTCAACATATTATTGTAATTTGCACAATAAAACAAAATATTAAACTTTAAACGTGAAATTCTTAAAATCTGCACGACAGACATACAACAGTAGCAATTTTTCATAAAACAACCCTATTTGAAATGGTGATTCAACGACTATGGTTGTTGAGTAAGACTACTAAATCATTTTTAAGCATTTTTTTCGACATATCAAAATACGGGGTGAGTAAATTTCATTCTTATTTAAAACATACACGATTTTCCATATCCACATGACTTGAACTTAGTGATTCATTAGTTAATACTTTTTACATATACATCAATTTTAGTCACTGTGTATAACATTACATATGGAAAGAACTGATCAGAAAATAATTTAGTAGTCTTACACAACAAACATAGTCGTAACTATCACCATTTTAAATGAGGTTGTTTGTTGAAAAAATGCTATATTTAGTTTTTTGAGCCTCCCTGTACATCCTAGTTGACTTTTCAGGACTGGAACTTCATTTTCTTGTGAAGCAGAATTTTTTATGAAGAGCCACTTTTTTTCGTTACATCAATAATACACATTTTTTCCATTTGGTAAGAAGTTACTGGGACACGCTGTATAAACTCCATAATCATGGTCTTAATTTGAATAAGACCCAGTATAATAAGCTCAATAATTATTTTCACACAAATCGTTTAAGGAAGAAGCATTTTTCATTGTCAACAGCGAGACATTTTTTTACAAAAGGTATATCATGGAGGAATATGCCCAACACAGTTCCAAGTAGTTCCATGCAATCATTTAAAAAATATCACTAATCTTTAAAAGAAACTTCTCAGCACTCATTTAATTGCTGAATCGGACCCTTTTGATTTATTTATTTGAATAAGACCGTGCATTTCAAGCTTCATCTTCTAGTTATCAAGTATATTATGTTGTAGATTTTTTCCAATTCAAGATAATTAAACTATAGTCGACCCGGCAAAATTTCATAACACCTCATAATCAATGAATAATGTGTTAAATGAATCTGTTTCATATGTTTTCCTTCTATTTTTGAATTTTTTCAATGTTTTCATAATTATGCGGGTATACGGAGCGAAGACAAATCCAAGAACAAAAATTATAAAAATCGGTTCTTCAGTTGATATAGGTAGTGAGTAATTTTGGAGTATTTTTTTTTATATGTATGAACGTTGAACGTTTACCTATCTCTATTACAACACATTTATTTGTGTTGATTTGGGAGTTCTTTTTAGTTAATTTGTATGTTTCAAGTTGTGATCAAATCATGTGAATCCCAGATAGCAACAAGCACACTCTGCTGCAAGGTGGTTAATTTTCTACGGCCGTCAATAAAAAACGGAGCACTTTACACCAATGATCTAATAACTATAGATGAAACATAGCGAAATAAACATGACGACAACATCGAACTGTACACTTGGGTGCAGAGTTTCTCCCACCACGTTGTTTTGCCAAACTAACTCTATTGAAAGTAATACTACGCAGCAAAAAGATTAAAACATTGTTTGGAATCATTTTCCAAACCATTTCATGTATGAATTTAATCAAATAAGTTGATGGTAACCTTTTTGTTTAAATTGAAACATCTCGTCAAAATTTGTTTAGGTATTTAGGATTTAGAAAAACCAGAATTTTCTTCTGAAAATTAAAAAAGCTTAGTTACGGCAACGCAACAAAATTGGGTCCGCCCCTATCGATCGGATTTTGTCTACACGTTTCATTCATATTTCGTTTCATTGGCGTCTCTTGTTTTTTGAGTGGGGTTTCGTGTTGATTTTGTGAATGTTTATTGTGTTATTATTCTGGTTTAGTTTATAGTGCTTCATTATTTACTTACAGTGGCGACTCGTGCCGCCTATATTTGGGTAGGCGGAATCCTGTGGCGTAGCGTGACTAAATGTTGTCGGTTCAGAAGGCGGCCCAGGCAAAGCGCCGCAGGCGAAAAATTTCATGGTTGTATTTCCCCTCCTTTATAATTAATTTTCCCTCATTTCTGGTAGGGGAAGTTCCGTTCTATAGTAAGGGATATTTGGGCTGAGTTTGATTCCACTTGCTCTTCGATTTGATTCTTTGTTTTCAGTTTTTTAAAATAACTGAGAATAGTATTTCCTGCTGGAGCAGCTCTTTTCTCCGATCCCTGAGACATTTCATATTCCAATTCTCTATATATTGGAGAACTAAACAACTCTACAACACAACACAACAGAGGGAAAAAAACAACTTTAACTTTAATCTTAAATAAAGTGTCTGTAGACAAAGATTTTCTATTCGATGATTGACGCGTAGTTAAAGTTCGGGGTTGAGAATACCGACAGATTGTAATTCCGAGGTTGCCAGATTGTAAAGATGGCAAGTATTTGAAAATAGTTAACGATTTATTAGATTATAGTGTAAATTAGGTACTACTAGTACTTGTAGATGTTATTTGTTTATGAAAAATATTTTGTGACAATATATAAGTAAGTCTCTTAGTGCGACGACTGGAGACTGGGCCCAGGGCCCCCCAACCTCACGGGCCCCCGGGCTTCGCCTCGAATTGTTCTATTATAGTTCCGCCACTGCGCCGCAGGCGAATTTTTCGTGAGATTTCTCCTCATTTATAAATAATTTCCCCTCATATCCAGTAAGTGGAGAATGCGCAGCAGACAAATCATTGTTCGAGACCCTGCCCAAACTTTGACTCATAATTTATATTGCGCCGGTCATTTTATTTTAATTTTGCAATATTACAAAGAATGTATCTTGATTGCAAAAAATAAGGCCTCCTCCTTCCCATACAGCCTTCCTGAACCTCACCATACACTAATATTATCATAGAAAAAAAAGAATTTATTTTTTATAAATTAGATTTATTCTCCTATCCTTTAGAAGCGAACATTTCTGGATTATATCAGCTTCAAAACTTTCACTGGCCTGGATTTTAAGAAACAATTCTTTTTCTATAGCTAACAATGCCAATGAAGACAAACGTTCATTTCTCATGGAGTTACGACTGTATGTTTTGATACGTTTAAGGCACGAGAAATGACGCTCAACAGCGACGCTTGTTACGTGGCAATCAAAACAAACATTTTATAGGCCTCAGAAAATATTTGTCGAAGTTCGTTATTGACCAGGTTTTGTAAAATTGATTCTAAATTTAACTTTTCGAATTGTTCATCCTGATAGATAACAGACAACTCATTTATTAATCTTTGTTTATCAAAAACACCTGTATAAAAATCGACCAAACCAGTAACCAAATCATGGGGAAAGTTATTATTAAAATGTTTAAATTTTGACGAGTCAGCTAACGCAAAAAATGTCATTTGTGACTAATCCGCAAATCGCACCTCTATTTGCGTTACGACGTTATCTAAGATTTCATAAAATAGAATACGCAATGAGGCTTTTTTGTTATCTGGAATAGCATCAGATATTGTAGCTCGTTTTTGTGCAGGTGGTGAGCACGCAGATTTATTTATTCTCCCCTCCGCTTTTTCAAAAATCTCGTTAAACTTCTCTTCAGTTCTCAGCAGTTTTATGCGATCCCTGGCAGAAAAAACTTGATTTTTGCAGTAAGTTATATCCAAAGACTTTTTTTGTAAAATGTCAAATAATAAATCGGTAATATCAAATATATTTTTGAAAGCAGCCGTTAAAAATGAAAATTCAATATCTTCTAGAAAATTTAAGTAGCCCCTTGCGCCAAAAATGGACTCTTTTCCTGATGACGTATCGTTAATAATTTCAGTAAAAACTGTACGCAAATTTTCCCACTCTGAATCTATGATATTGATGGTTTTAGAGCGGGAGGACCACCTTGTTTCCACAGAGGAAGGAATTCTCCTAGCCATTACCGAATCTAAAACAAATGTTCGTTTCGCTGATTGATTAAAAAATCCCGGTAATGAAGTAGCGCTGGCAAAATAGATACGACAGCTTTTAATGCTTTTTGTTCCGTCTTGCAAAACTAAATTTAATCTATGAGCGCTGCAGTGTGTAAATAAAGCGTTTGGTGCATCAGATTTGATTTTCATCTGTAAGCCATTTAATGAACCAGCCATGACACTCGCACCATCGTAACACTGACCAACTAACTTGGCTTTATAGTCAAAACCGCCGATACCAGTTCGTACATTGCAAGAGCAGTTCTATCTTGGCTCACGACATAAAATCCTAAAAATCTTTCTTGAATTTTTCCCGATTCATTGACAAAACGAACCGAAATTGCACACTGCGATTTTTCAACTATATCGGTTGTATCATCCGCCTGTACCGCAAAAAAAATAGAATCTTTGATTTCCCGGTTAATGTGTTCCATAAGATGCTCGGAAATGCATACAATTAAATCATTCTGAATAGTTTTAGATAATCCCGAAAATATGTTACCAATTTTTTTCAAATGTTCTTGCATCTCCACATCGCGTTTAATCAGAACCTTGAAAAATTCTTTAAAATTTCCAACGTTTGAAGATTCATTTTTCTCGTTATGTCCCCCAAATGCCAATTCTTGCTTTGCAAGTAAACATGTTACGTCTATTAGATACATCATCAAATTTCTATTTTTTCGAACGTCTTCGTTATAAAGTTTTAAAGAAAGAGCGGTTTGAATTTGAAGAGCGTCTTTTATCGTTGAAGAATTTGTCTGTAATCGTTTTAAAGTCAAGTAACTGCTCAGATGTTCTTTAGAGCTGTCATGTTTTCTAATACTTGCAGACAAATTTTTCAAATCTGTATATCTTTGCAGTACCCAAACGTTATTTCTTCCTTTCGCGAGCAATAAACAGGGCCAACAAAAAAGGCTTTGTTTATAGAAACTACCGCATAACCATCCGTGGCTTTTATACCATTGGGTGTTAAAAGTGCGAGAAAAATGTTGCCCTTGCTTTTTATCCGGTTTCAAAATGTCAAGTGAGGGTGTAGGGCGACCTACAGCGGTTATTTGATTTCGATCTTCAACCTTAAGCCTAGAAAACGGTTCCTCCAATAAGGAACAAATAACGTCATGAGCTGGCAAAGTCATTTTGAAAATAAAAAGAACTTACGTAAAAATGCCAAAAATAAATAATGAATATCCTGAAAAAACGACAACTACTAAAAAAACTAAACTCTACCTCTATGTGTGGACAAATCCTGTCCCAAAAAGTGAAAATATCAAAACAGAAATTCTAATTTACTAATTTCTAAAACTTATATGATAATCTGTGATTATATCAATAAGTGTAGTGTAGTTATCCAAATCTTGGCAAAATCACAAAACACCGCCACCTGATAAGTATAACAATACAGTCTAATTTAGTTTGGTTTTTCTCGGGCTCAAGGCCTAGGATGGATAATCGCAACCGATATCCCCAATAACGACTATTTATTGCAGTCATCACTGCAATTGCATAAAAAAGAGTATAGATAGAATAATGCTCGGGCTAGCTTTTTTATGCCAAAAGTGTTTTTAAAAAAGTTTGATAATCTGTATTGATAAATCAATTCACATTCGCTAGATGGGTAAAGAGTATCGACTGTCGTTTTTATACGTTTCAATCGTCTCATCCCTATGCTTCATGCTTCATGTCATTGTGGGATGACCGTTTCGCGCGTCGACACCGAAAACACACGAACTCGCGACGAAGGCGGAAATCGTGTCGCCTTTATTTTCCTTATATTCGCCATTGCCCCACTCTCAAGATTACCCCTTCTCATGTGCATAAAATACCACGCGAGAACAGAGAGAAAAGGCAACCGGGACGGCCGCCTATTTTGAATGTTACTTATATGGTATATTGAAATGACTCTCAAGTGTCAAGCTTGCAGTACATAAGAATTCAAGAATTCTGTAAAATGGTTACGCCACTGGCAGCTTCGCGTCTAGTAACCGAAGCACATTCCAGTGGGGTGCAAACGTTTCCACACTGAGTGCCACGCTCTACTCCTCCTAACGTCTCTTCTATGTTCGATGTTGGCCACACAATTTTTCACAGTTTATGAATGAAATTTTTCATAGTTATTAGATCATTGCTTTATTACATAAACTTACTAATCACTTATCAAATACTTGATTTTGGCGAGAATACATCAAAAGCGAGAGATAAGTGCCTACAATATGCATTCACTTTTATGCGAATAATACATACTTTGCAAGCACTTCTAAAATGTGTTATAATTTTGTTAGAATGTGAAGCACATCAGAAGTGTCGAATAATTGCTTCATAGATAGCACGACGGTAGCAGCGAGCTAAATTTCTTACATCCGACAATCGACAAGTCAGTCGACAAAAGCCAAACAAGACGCAAGCACATCAGCTTTTCAACTTATTCAGCAATTTGTAAAGCAAGGTTGGAGTAGTGTTTTGTATCAAAAGTAGTTAATCGATTTATTGAAGATATTACACATTATAGTTTTTTCGTCATTGTGATCCAGTGGAACGGCTTTGTGTTTTTGTGTTTGTGTACCGACATAGCAGACGAGGACAACCAATAATTAGGCCTAATAAGTAGTGATGTGAAGTTCTTGGTAATAATCTTTCTGAAAATGATAATCATTATACATGGACAATTATGCGGAGAATATTGTTTCAAGGATTTTATCGATAACGTTTAAAATGATTAATTAAATAATACTAGAGGTTTACACTATATGTAGGCAGTGCCGGTTTTAACACTAGGCGCACTAGGCTCTAGCCTGGGGCTCCATATTTAAGGGGGCCTTACACATAATCAAAAGATAAGATCTTTTTTTTTCTAATAAATGAAAAACCGGTCAAGAAAAGCTGAATCGACGTAATCTACCTGATGGCGCAACTGAATGCGGCCGTTTTTTCTGCCCACCCCTGCCTCATGCGATATCAATATTTGCAAGAAGCTTGGCAACGTTGAGCAGGTTAAGGCGGTGACATCTGCCATAATTGTCAAAAGAACAAAGCTACGCTACACAAGAAAGTTTTTTGACATTTCTGAAGCTCTAAAAACTTTGATTTCATACGGACCCAAAACCAGTCCGGTAAATGATACTTTACATCATCGGAGACTGTAAAAAAAAATTACTTGACTACTCCAAAAATGACATTTTGCATCATCAAAGACTGTGAAATTGCATTGGTAACATGGTTACACGGTTTGGCTGGCGCCAAACACGATATTTTCGTTCACTGTCTTATCTACACGGAAGATTTTGCGCCATTCGCAGAAAGCCTCAAACTCCTTTTGATACCTTTCCGCCGATTTGCGCTTCGCAGCTTTTATGCAAAATTTGGTCCATTTTGCAACTGGTTCACTTAACATAAACGGTTGGTAAGGTATATCAGATAGGACAAACATAAGTTGTTACATGGTCTGGCTGGCGCCATCTCATGGTACGAATTTGAGGTGGACTACCACCCTAAGTGTGTGGTTTGAGAAGAAAGCACTTTAAACCGATTAAAAATAGTTATTACAGTATGAAACAAAACAATGTACGATACACAGCCGTTAAAAGTCATTAAACTACTCGTCTAGATATTCTAGACTCGGCTCCTTCGTCGCCTCGTCCATAAACATCTTGACTCGTAATTTAAAAAGTTATTTACCGCCTTAGTAACTTAAATAACTATTCGGTGCGAGAAGCGAGTGCTCATAGGAACGGGAAAAAGAAGTTTGTAGTTTATATACGTCTGGTAAAGTGTGGATCTGCAGATATTATAATACGTAAATTGTACTGGTACTACCAGTACTAGGTACACTAGATAGTGTAGGTATTATTAGTTTTCTTATACAATGGTATTATTAATCAATAGAAAGTCTTCCTTCTAAACTTCGCGCCATATATAAGGTCAAATTTACCGCTTCTCGACCTACGAATTGGTCGAGAGATAATATTGGCAAGGACCTATCGACGTATTTATTACTTCCAAATTACTTTTTTCCCCACATAAGGACAGATGTCGGTAATTTACCCTTTTCATAACTGGACATTAAACATTAGGTTGAAGGTGATTAAAGGAACTGTCAACCTGTTTTACGTCAAAATGTGGGAAATCTGACCATATGTTGGTCCTCAATGTAACCCGTGATGTAACCCATTTCTTACCTGTTGGTAAATAACAATATGATAAGGAAAATACACTTGCATATAATTGTGAGATGGACAAGGATACAGAACTATGGCACCGTCGCGACGCGTACATGGAGTATGGAGTATGGATTTTGTCACGTGTTGAAGTGATAGAATTGCTATGGCGTCTCACTTGGTATAATATTCACGTGGTAGTGTATTGATTATTGGAAGAGAGATGGGAAGGAAATGTAACTGCGAAATAAACTTTTCTGTATAATATCGGGAGGATACTTGCAGAAAATTGATGCGCCCTAATCACATGTCCATTTCGATACATTATTACCAGAGTTTGCGAAATATGTGAATATCCCCAAAAGTAGTCCAAAATTAATAAAATTTGGACATAACACATTGTTTTATTGATGCTGACATTGGAACATGGCCGCTCTCATACAGGGAGGCGCATTAGTGTGTGGAAGTCCATTTTCCCCCTTATCAAAAGAGAAAGGAAACATTTCTCAAGACAAAACCTATATGGTTCCAGCAGGGTCACAATTAAAAAATATTACTGTGTATACAGAGTGTTCTAGGAAACCGTGGCATCAAAAAATACACTATTTTTAAATAGCAACCCCAACTTTTGATTAGAGATTTGGATTCAGCTTAATATTCTATGTATGATACAGTGGTTTTATTTGCCAGAACGTGCAGTGTTTTCGGGCTATCAACGATTTACTAAAATGTAAGGAAAAAATATTATGTTGGTAAACTAGCTACAAAAACAAAAGATTTGAAATTGAATCTTGCAAATATGCGTAGTTTTCAATGTAAGAGTCAAAATAATCGATTTTTGAAAAAAGAATCGCTATAATTCATACAGGGTGTTTTCTACAGCAGGCCCAACATAGCGAATTTAGAGACGAAGAAACTCAATGTTTTCAAATGGAACACCCTGTGTGCTGTTATCTAGTTTTGTTAAGCACTCAAAATACTGCAACTTTGCCATTAGAACACATGTCGTGAAATGTATCGTTATCTTGCAATCTCTTTTGATAAGGGAGAAAAAGGACTTCCACACACTAATGCGCCACCCTGTATGTTGTGTACCTATAAGTTAATTTTTCGATCATAATGACATTATTCCTTAACTTAGGTCAAAATTGACTAGATATCTTGCAATCTCTTTTGATAAGGGAGAAAAAGGACTTCCACACACTAATGCGCCACCCTGTATGTTGTGTACCTATAAGTTAATTTTTCGATCATAATGACATTATTCCTTAACTTAGGTCAAAATTGACTAGATATCGACCTTTGTTATGACCTAATAGCCAGGTAGCGATAGAGACAGAATTGTGGTGGATATTCCACTCATGTACAAAAAATCCCATAAGAGTAGCTGACTTTTCGGAGGATTACAGCGAATATTTTACGAATTCTAGAATATAACTTCACTAAATTTGCGTTGCCATGTTGATTGACCTGACAACGTGGTTATTTTTGTCAAAAAATTGTCGTTGCCATATCGATTGCTCTGACAACGTGTTTATTTGTGTTGCCATGACAGAGTGGTATTATCGATTTGGTGTTATCGGGGGTAATACCACAGAAGAAACCGACTATACAGAAGCGAAGGCATTTGTCAGCGCCTTTGATCTTCTTGTTCCCGTTTTGAACAGCTGACGATAACACATTTTCACGCTGGTACACTGAAAAAACTTTCTGGCTGGCAAGTTGGTCGCACACTGAGAAAAATTTCTTTTATTTTGAATGGTTGATTTTCTTGTCATTACAGTATACTTACTTCTGTTTCATGTTATTATGGCAAATCAAATTAGAAAATTTTGATCGATATTGGTCTGAACTATGGAAAAAATGATTTTAAAGAAAAATCTCGAGAAAAATGTATCCTTTCAAAAACTCTTTAAGCTTCCAATGTCCAATGTTTCTACCTATTTTCTTCCCATTATCTTTGAAGTTGTCGGGAAGAGAATTGAATAACTTTTGAGAATTCGAAAAAAGTGAATAAAGGTTGTGGTGATACCTATCTTCTTACATTTTTCAGTTTCTTCCAGGTTACGGATTGGTGATCGACAAACTGGAAGCTTCACAATATAGTTTTTAGTTTGTTTAATACACCAGACACTGAACTGGACCAAAGAACCTCAACACAAATAAACACAAGTACACAAACCACAAAATACAGTAAAAAGACACAAGATACTTATTGATAAACAAACAGATCGAACATCGAAGCAACGCTTCATCTACCTATTATCATCTAACGCTTCTTGTAATCTGACAGTATTGTCCGTTGTGTAATGGCGGACTTGATCATGCGCACTGAAAATTGGCACACGAAAATTGCAGAGCCTTCGCTTCTGTATAGTTGGTTTCTTCTGTGGTAATACCACGAGTGCTTAAAAATTACCGATAAATATTCACGAATGCGTGTTTTCTCAAAATTTCACGAGACCGAAGGTCGAGTGAAATTTGTAGAGAAAACACGCATGAGCGAACATTTTACCGGTTAATTTTGAAGCACGAATGGTATTTAGAAGAATATTTCACGAATTCTAGAATATAACTTCACTAAATTTGCGTTGCCATGTTGATTGCCCTTACAACGTGGTTATTTGTGTCAAAAAATTGTCGTTGCCATATCGATTTTACTCTGACAACGTGTTTATTTGTGTTGCCATGACAGAGTGGTATTTTCGATTTGGTGTTATCGCTGTAAGCCTCCGAAAATTCAACTGCTCTTATGGGATTTTTTGTACATGAGTGGAATATTCTTCTAAATACCATTCATGCTTTGAAATTAACCGGTAAAATTTTCGCTCATCCATGTTTTCTCTACAAATTTCACTCAACCTTCGGTCTCGTGAAATTTGGAGAAAACACGCATTCGTGATAATTTATCGGTAATTTTTAAGCACTCGTGGTAATACCCCCGATAATTTAGTAATATTCCACCTAAATTCAGAAAAAATGAAAGCCTTGTCCTTGATGGTGACTTTTTGGTTGTTTTCAAGTAATTTTAGACTTAATCTCAAAGCTTATATATGTCATGATTATACAAGAGACAATACATGTTTATCTTTTTCTTTTCTTCTGGTCTAGAGTTCTTAGATTGTTTGTTGGGACATCAGGTCAATATTTTAAATAATTTGGCCACCCCATTAACTTGAGCGTTTGAGTTTATTCATAAAGTTCAACAACCTTGGTTATAATCCAACAGACAGGTAGCGATAAAAACAGAATGTTCGTCATCATTTAGTAATACCTACCTATTCCACCTAAATTTAAAGGAAATATATTCTTGTCTTTGGAGTCAACTTTTTTGGTTATTTTCAAGCAAGTTTAGACTTCTCCGTATACCTTATATACAGGGTGTCTCACGGTATATGGTACGTTAGACGTTTACGGAAAACTAGACATAGGATCGACCTGAAAATTTGGCTGAGCCCATAATCGAGTATGATCTATATTTTAAAAATATTTTCAGTTTTGCAGTGTTGCCGCTTCTTTCCAAAAGTCGTAACAACTTTCTTATCTTAAATGGACCACCCTGTATATTATTATTTTTTTGAATTCCTTGACTGATTCTAATCACTTTTGCTTAATATTTCTCCTATACCTATCGGCAGCGGTTTTCGAGATATAAATTAATTTATAATATTTTTGTCGTAGAACACATCAGTGGATTGAGTTCAATAATTTCGTAGTTGAAAACGCTGGAGAGTTGAAATTGCTATGCCGACTAGAGGAAGGTAGGTTTATAAGGTTCCAATGGAGAAACCGATCTGAAAATATACAGGGTTGCTTCAAATTTATTATTCTTTTTCCTTCACACAAAAATAATAAAAAATCAATTTTTTCGAATGGAACTTGTAAAATGAAAAGGCCAATAAATTTTCTTTCAAATGGTATCCCAAGTTCCTATACCTAAACCTTCAGGATATACAAGAAAAATGCATTTGACTAAAAAATAAATTATATTGGTATACATGATATAAAACATAATCTGGTTTCTAGGGCAACCTATAGTTGCCAGGTCACACAGCAATAACAATTTATTTTTAGTAGCAAACTGCAACTACATTATGTTTCATATCAATAATACCAATATAATTTATTTTTTAGACAAATGCATTGTAGAACCTGAAGGTTTAGGTATAGGAACATGGGATACCATTTGAAAGGAAATTTTTTGGTCTTTTCAGTTATCAAGTAATATACAGGGGGTTCCATTTGAAAAAATAGCTTTTTTATCATTTTTGTGTATAGGAAAAAGATTAATAAATTTGAAGCACTCTCTCATATAAACCTACCTTACTCTAGACGGCATAGCAATTTCAACTCTTCACCGTTTTCAAGTACGACATTATTGAACTCAATCCACTGATGTGTTTTACGAAAAAAATATTTTAAATTAATTTATATCTCGAAAACCGCTGCCGATAGGTACAGGAGTATTTCAAGCAAAAGAGATTAGAAATACAGGGTGGTCCATTTAAAATAAGAAAGTTGCCACGACTTCTGGGTAGAAGCGGCAACACTGCAGAACTGAAAATATTTTTAAAATATAGATCATACTCGATTATGTGCTGAGCCAAATTTTCAGATCGATCCTATGTCTAGTTTTCCGTAAACGTCTAAGGTACCATAGACCGTGAGACACCCTGTATATGCGTTCAGGGGATGAGTCAGGTTCAATCCACTCGCAGCTATTGTGTGCAAAGAGTAAGGTTGCACCTATCAAGGCATTGAACATACCTAAATTGGAGCTATCTGCTGCTTTATTGCTGTCAAAGTTGGTTCAGGAAGTTCGTTAGTCCAAGAACATTTTTGTTGATAAAGTTATTTTGTGGTGTGACTCGAGCGTGGCTTTGAGCTGGATTCAGTCACCAGCTAATCACTTCAACCAATTTGTGTCAAACAGGGTATCTGAAATACAAAATTTGACTAGAAGATATGTGGTGTTACGTGAAATCTGAGGAAAATCCAGCCGATTTAGTTTCTATAGGTATACCCCCTTCATAACTTAAAGGAAATGAATTTTGGTTTAATGGACCCAGCTGGTTATCAGAGCCGTTGGAAAATTTTACACTTGGTGTTAATTTGAAGATGAACCTGGACGAACTTCCTGAAAAACGTAAGACAGTGAAATCATTGTGGAACAAGATCCTTTCAATGTGTTTGTAAAATTTTCGATTTTGACCAAGATGAAAAGTATGTTTGCTTATTGTATAAGATTTTTGAATAACTATCAGAAAGAAAAACGCCGATTAAATGGCAATTTGTCGAAAAGAAATTAATATGCTTAAGAAGGGAAAGAATACTGAGAAAGGTAATTTGTCAAGTCTTAAACCTTTTATTGATGGAGACAATGTACTGAGGGTTGGTGGTAGATTGACATTATCTAAATTTGAGTTTGATAAAAAGTTCCCAATTTTGCTAAGAGCAAACCATCCGTTGACTGAAGTTATCATCAGAGCTGAACATGAACGGTTAATGCATGCTGGACCACAGATGGTTTTGAGCACCTTACGTGAGAAATATTGGCCTATCTGAGGAAGGGATGCAGTGCGGAAGTTGATCCATAAGTATGTAGTGTGTTTTAGAGCAAATCCAAGATCATATCTGATTCAGATGGGGAATCTGCCGAAGTCGCGCCTTTTATGCCAGCCGCCTTTTAATTTAACTGGAGTTGATTACGCCGGTCCTTTCACTGTTAAAATTGCTCAAAGCCGTGGTGACCGTACTCACAAGGGATACATTTGTTTATTTGTATGCTTTGTAACTTTGTCTATTATTGCGATAAACGCCTCAAATAGTGATTCATATTAGTGTGCCGGTCAAAGATAAGGTGTGGAGATAACATCAAGAAGTGATCATTCCGTTCTTACACCGATCAAAGGCTGGAAGATGGAAGGCCATTAAGCTGATTCCAACAATAGTGAAATGTGTGATGAAAAATGTAATGTTTGTAAAGGTGGAGTAAAAGATTTGAAAAAGAAATGAAATGCACTGTATCTAGTCGTTATTCCCATAAGGACTGTGAGGGTGCTGATCTTCATGGTTTCCATTTGCGGATGTCGACGTGAAAATGCACGGAATGCAAACCAAATGGGGGGAAAACGGAAAATAGTGGCAATGAAAATTCCCGGAAAACGAGTAGAGTTGATTATGATCATCAGTGTGATCTGGACTTTATCAATGCGACATTGGAAATCTTAGTGAAAAATTTCAACGAAGCCTATAAAAAAATGATCTTTTATTGAGGGGAAAATATTGCAATAAAGGAGGAAATTTTGATATTGAGAGAGTCAAACTTGAGAAAAATCAACAGTGCAAGAACATGCTTCAGATGCAAGAGATCCAACCAAGGTTCTTATTGTAGTCAAACAAAAAGAAGAAAACCAAGGAAATGCGCAACAAATCAAAGAGGATTTAAGAAAAATGGCTCGAAAAAGGTCAGTTCTAGTGAACTAAAGATAGGAGTGTCCATGGGTAACTTTACGAAGGATGGCGGTGTCATTTTGAATTGTGATGTTGAACAAGAAATTAATAAACTCCAGACCGTCATTCCAGAAAAACTTGCTGAAAACTATAAAGTAGAAAAGCCGAAATCATTGACCAGAGAATCAAAGATGTTGGAAATAATGAAAATTAACACAATATCAACGACATTGATATAATTATTGTGAAAATCAAAAAACAGAACAATTTGAATCCAAGTAGTGAAAGTTTGAATCTAAAAATTGTTCATCGATCAAAAATAGTAAATAGGAGATCCAATATGATTTTTGAAGTAATTCCGTTTCATATGATCATTTATTGAATACGGAGAGAATGGATATCGGTTGGAATAGGTGCCCTGTTTTCAGCGACATTGGAATACTTAATTCTGCACAAGGAAAGTGAAAACTTAAAACGTGTGCTAAGTGCGGTGATGAACACGAGGTGAAAAACTGTAAGAGCAATATGTGAATAAATTTATAAATTATTGTTTTGTGACAAACGAAAGATTTGCTTTAAATTTGACTATCCATCATACATGTTGAGTGGAAAAAATCAAGCGAAATAAGTTCATCCCTGAGTTCATCAAATGGAAACTAGACTGTGATATTGATAAAAAAATGTGATGATAGAGACTTTTTGCACCTCTTAAAATAACATCAGCTATTTTAACCGTTATGGTTATAACTTTATTTAAAATGACATTTACTTCATCCGTTATTAAGAGAGATTTTGCTCCACAACGATTTCACTTTATTCGTTATCTTGAGTCAGTCAAAACTAATGACAGTTTTCGTGAATATACTTCTTGTTAATTGTACTTATTTCACTACCCAGATAGCACACTCTGCTGCAAGGTGCTGAATTTCCTACGGCCGGCAAACAAAAAGGGAACACTTTATATCATTCACTTACTAAGCGCTTATCAAATACTTATTTTTGGCAAGACTACATCAAAAGCGAAGAATAATTGCCTGGAATATGCATTCACTTGTATACGAAAAATACATACTTTGCCAGCGCTTCTTGAACAACTTCTAATTTTGATAAAATGTGAAGCACATCAGGATTGCCGAATAAATCCTCCATAGATAGCAAGCCGATTGCAGCGTGCTAAATTTCTTGCGTCCGACAAGCAAAAAGATAGCATATTTTATATCATCATTCAATAAGCGCTTATTAGATGCTTCTTTTTTACAACATTACTTAAAAAGTGGGTGATACGCGCATTCAAAATGCATATGCTTTTATTGCTTTTATGCGATTCTCAGATGCCCTGCAATCGCTTTTCAAGTAGTTATTATTAAATGTTTCCGAACAATCTCGGACATGTTCGTATTACCTACTTGCCTGATTGGTTGACCACCGCGTTGGTCTTTGTTATCTGCATTTTGCATTTGCCCTGAGCAGAGTCAGAGACAAGCCAAACAAGACAAGCACATCAGCTTTTCAACTTATTCGACGGCTTATTCGGCTATTTGTAGAAGTAGCCAATTGACAAGTTATTCGTGATATTTTGGCTTTGGTGAACCACATTAGTTTTCTTGTGATTGTGAATTGTGATCCTTTGGAACAGCTTTGTATTTTTGTGTTTGTGGACCTACGACATGGCTTACGAGGACAACGAATAATAAGGCCGAAGGCAGCTGATAAGTAGTGGTGTGTTCTCGATAATAAAATTTTAGAGAATGATTGTTATTATACTGGACAATTATTATGCTGAGAATATTGTTTCAAGGGTTTTATACATGTAGTGTTAAATCATTTATGAGATTATTTCTAGTTATTTACACTATATATTATCATCAGCTTGTAGGTACTTGGTAAAATTTCAAATTGGTTAATATAGGTATGCATGGTTTGTTTCGAATAATTGTCCATTGTTGATTATGTACTGGAAAATAGAGTCTTCTGTATCAGTGTTTACATATATTTTAGCCTACATCGAGCCAAAGTTTACTAATATTAGTAAACTTTGATCGAGCAGTATATTTGAACGCACGACGAGCAGAATTCTTGAGCGTGAAATACGCATTTCTCTGAAGCGAAGACTAAGCAAATATCCGAAGTGCGTAGACGGCGGCACTTATTTAAAGTGCTTTTTATGAAATGCTATTTTTGCATCGGCCGGAGGGACGCCGGTCGACTAGCCAAGCGCTTGTTTAACAAGCGCTTGGCTAGTCGACCGGCGTCCCTCCGGCCGATGCAAAAATAGCATTTCATAAAGCTTGTTTGCAGTGCACCAAAAGCAAACCTCTGCTTAAGCTTAGTGCTTTTTTAGCAAGTTTCAAGTTAATTTTGTTATCTGGGTAGTATTTATTTCTATATCTATAATCAATTGTTTTTTAAAAATTGAGACATACTTAAACGATACCAGAACCATTCTTATGAAAATTGATAAAATTATCTTCCAAAAAGCACGCACTTTGAAATACACAGCACTAGTGCTATGAAAAGAGTTCCAACTTTCAACTATGACAGAGACAGACACACACAAATTAGTTTGTGTTGCAAAGAAGTTCAGAGCATAAACAACAAAAATATTTATGAGACATCAAAAGCAATAAAGAAGTAAGGTTAGGTCGAGTCTGGTCGAGTTTCGTAGTTGAGTTCATGTGTGTGTCAGATTGTTGAGTAGATCAATCCGCAAAAGTATCAAATAAGAGTGAACATTGAATTAGGTTCACTTTTTATATGTAAAACATTCAATTTTGGTTTACGCGATCGTTTATTGTCATGTAAAGATGTTATTCGCATCACATTTTGATCTTTTGCTTAAGAAAAAATGTTTATTAGCAGTAATGTCCATTTTAATGTACACATTCCGGCAACATAGCTGTTTAAAAGTGAGCATTACCATAACGATAAGCTCTTAATTATTTCTCCGTAACTAAAGGAATCTGTAATGGTTGATAACGATAAAGGATTGTGATTTTGTCACTGCGCATGCTCAGGATGACGATAACCACAACGGAATGGAAATTTAAAAGGTACAAAAAGTCTCTATTATACGAAAGCGTAGAAGGGCCACCAAGAATTCCGACTTCGGAGTCGGAATTCTGACTTTGAAGTCGGAATTCTGACTTTAAACTCGGAATTCCGACTTTGAACTCGGAATTGTGAAAATTCTGACTTTAAACTCGGAATTCCGACTTCGAAGTCAGAATTCCGAGTTTAAACTCAAAATTCCGACTTCGAAGTCGGAATTCCGAGTTTAAAGTCGTCAGAGTTCCGACTTCGAAGTCAGAATTCCGAGTTCAAAGTCAGAATCCCGACTTCGAAGTTGGAATTCCGAGTTTAAAGTCAGAATTCCGACTTCGAAGTCGGAATTCCATAAAAATTTTGTTGGTGGCCCTTCTACGCTGTTCGGCAGCAATCAGATGGATCAGAAGAATTTTTATACTAAATGTTTTTGACTTTGTGAGCTCCGTTTTCCCTGACTCCTTTTATCCCTAAAAATGACAAAGTGATGATTATGTTGGCATAGTTTTGCTATTTGCCAAAGGATTTGGTTCAAATTTGATATGTAGATTCAATTTGAGATTTTATGAAGAAATTTGAAGAAAATGCATTAGTGAGGTTATGTTTGCATAGCTTTTGCTATTTACCAAATGATTTTGTTCAAATTAAATAATAATATTATATGGGTTAAATTTTTGCGATTTGATAAAGAAAATCAAAAAAATCACTTGATGAGGATATGTTTGCATAGTTCATAGTTTATAATTAGATAATAATATGAAGGATCGATTTGGGATGTGATGAAAATGTTATTGCAAAATTACTTGGTGATGTGATATTTGCATAGTTTTGTTATTTTTCGCGAAGGATTTTGTTCAAGTTGGGTATGTGGGTTTATTTTGGGATTTGATCAAGAAATTTGAAAAAAGCATTTTTGAGGTTATGTTTGCATTTTTTTTATTTTCCAAAGGATTTTGGTCAAATAAGATATATAGGTTCTATTTGGGAATTGCTCAAGAAAATTGAGAAAAATGCATAAGTGAGGTTAACTTTGCAAAGTTTTGTTATTTCCCAAAGGACTTTGTTCAAATTGGATATGTAGCTTCTATTTATGATTTGAACAATAAATTAAAAAAAATATATATATTTAATGAGGTTATGTTTGCATAGTTCGTTATTTTCCAAAAGATTCTGTTTCAAATCGGAATGGTAAGTTCAATATTCGAGATTTGATTAAGAAAATTGAAATAAATGCATTAGCGAGGTCATGGTTGCATAGTTTTCCCAAATGATTTTGTTCACATTAGATACCTATTATGTATGTTCAATCTGCGATTTGATGCAAAAAATTTAAAAAAAATACCTAGTGAGGATATGTTTCCATAGTTTTGCTATTTTCCGAAGGATTTGGTTCAAATTAGATAATTGAACCTACATTTTGGTTCAATTTGGGATTTGATAAAACTGCTTTCAAAAAAATTACTTGGTGAGGTTATGTTTGCATAGTTTTGTTATTTTCCGAAAGATTTTGTTCAAATTAGGTATGAAGGTTCAATTTGGGATTTGATCCTGAATTATTAAAAAATGAGTTTTTGAGGTTATGTTTGCATATTTTTGTTATTTTCCAAAGGAATTTGTTCAAATTCGATATGTAGGTTCTATTTGGGTTTTGATCAAGAAATTTTAAAAAAATGCATGAGTGAGGTTATATTTGCATAGTTTTGTTATATCCCAAAGGATTTTTGTTCAAATTAGATAATATAGTTCTATTTGGGATTTGATCAAGACATTTTTAAAAAAATAACTTGGTGAGGTTATGTTTGAATTATTGTTTCGTTATTTTCCAAAGGATTTTGTTCAAATTAGTCATGTAGGTTCTATTTGGGATTGTATCAAGAAATTTGGAAATAATCACTTAGTGAGGTTATCTTTGCAAAGTTTTGTTATTTTTCAAAAGATTTTGTTCAAATAAAGTGTGTTGTGGAGATGTCAATCTCGAAAGTTTTCTCAATCCCGGGATCTAATGCAATAAACACAACGTCTATCAAATCATGAGGTGGTATGAAATTTTCAGGGTCAGCTTGTTTTTTTTCCGAGTTTCGTCTGATTGCCATGTCACATAACAAAAATATAAGCAAAAACGAAATAAAATACTATTTCTGGACGACCTGTATCACAGAAACCAAGTAGTTGTGGACGCATGTTCATTGGAACTTTTTGTCACAAAATTAGTCCCCCTCTAAAATTTTTGCAACTTCTTGGTTTACACCCTGTATTCCTGTATGTACATACAAAGCCGCCCACAGACACATATATGTATACATCTATCGAGATGTGTACGTGCGATTTGTACGCGTGTACAAAAATTCAAGCAAATAATCCAACTTCGACATATATTTTTAGCGGATATTGTCTACACACTGACGCGCGGACTTGTACGCGCAAACATATCTCACGGGATGTACGTGTGTAGGCGGCTCAAGGCTCGTCTGCATCGACAAAGCCAGAGTTCTCCGTTTCTGTCGACTGGGGCCTCCAACGAACACACAGAAGTTTGATTGTTTCTTTTGACCTTCGCACATGCCATCATGACATGTAAAAAGCACACCCCTCTGTGCAAGGTGATCCCGAGATAAGTTGTTCTCTTGGACGATTCTATATGACACCTCTATATGGAATGCAGGATCGCAGATGTTTTTCGAGAGTCTATGGCAGTTGACGCATCTATTCACCGACCACTCCCAGGGCATCGTTCGCTTTCTGATGGACCATCTCACTTGGATGTTCAGCCAGCACTGGAATTGACAAGTCGTCAGAATAGCAATTCATCTCCACCACCTGGTCCAATTCAATGTCCATTAAATCATCGTAGAAAATGATCAACAGTGTAGGACCGAAGACCGACCGCTGTGGAAACCCTCCTTCTACCCTCTCAACGTCATTTTTATCTGCCAGATTTTTTCTTTCCGACAGGTGGTTAAAACTCTATAATGTTACAGAGGTACCGGCTGACACCTTTGTTCTCCACCTTTTTGGTGATCAGTTCCCAGTTGAATGCATTTCTAACGTCAACGGGTATCATCGCATCAAAATACCGAAAGAAGCATTCCAGCCTCCTGTCTACCCTCTACTAACCAACTATACTATACTATAGTAGTTGTTATATTAGCTCAAACTGCAGCCTTGTGGAGTTCTTGGCTGACCCCGACAACTCCTTGCTATAGTTCTTCAACTCGCAAATAAGAAGAGTACTCCCTTATTTTGTGCATGTGGGAAAACAGTCTGCCGTACTGGTGAAATGAGGAAATCCCGAAAGAAAAGCTATCGACAAAAAAGAAAATGAGAGCATTCCAAAGAGCCAAAGAACGTCACGCAAGAGAGAAAAGAAGACTGACCTCACAGGAACAGAAAAGAAAACTAATAAGATCAATTGATTAAATATGAGAACAAGCCATGCTAAATGAAGATGTAATGAGTTGGACATCTTTGGAGAAGGGTACAGGATTTTGAAGAACAGGCTCGTCATAGATAATCCTGGAACCACTCTATTTATTTTTCAGCAAAGAGAAACATTTGGTGAGCTCCTTATTACCGAAGTCACCACGAACGTTGAAGATATGGACATCATCTCGAGATCTGCAAAAAGTTGCGACACAATAACCCCGGAAGAACTTACCAATGCCAGCAGCAGATCCAAATATTGAAAGGCGCCAGGCACAGATGGAATCTCAGCCTTCGGTTTCGAATATCTTATAGCTGAGAACAACGAGTTTTTTCTAGAGTTTGCTTTCTATAAATCAAATCAAATAATACTTTATCACTATGACAATTGTTACATTTTATCGGTAAAGCACAAAGGCACAAACCATTAGCATAATGAAAATACTGATGGTCAAGGATTAAAACAATTAAAACTGAGTACAAGAGAACGTGTTCCAGGGTAGGTGGAAAATAGCGGAACTATTCTTTTTAGAGAAATCAAGGAAGTGCACTGAAGATGTTACAAAATACAGGACAATCTGTTTGATAGATACCCACAGAACACATATACAAAGTTAAGAACAAAAACGTAAATGGAGGGCGGGGCCTGAGTGGAAGCTCTGATTCGCATCCACGAAGAGGCGCTGATGTGCCTGAAGTTCGTTAGATCTCGAGAAGATGGCGGTATGTGGAATGCCACATGACAGCTTATTAGATTGCCAAACAGTGAGGCTAAGTGACACCATCCTTAAAAGGTCGAAAAAAGGGGGAGAAACTGAAGAAGTGTTCCTCGAGGAGTTTCCTACAGCCCAGCCGTCCTACGCCACATGGAGCCGTGCACCGCTTTCCGAGACCTGCGGAGTGAGTGGCTTTTTCTCAAAGTCATCATCACACAGGGTCAGCGCCCCGCAGCGCAGATAGGAAGCCCACACTGACCCCATCCCCAAATGGTTATGGACATTCAAGAAAAACCGAAAAAACTAAATTTATTCAAAGTTTTTGTCTTTATTTAATCAATAAAGACATTTTCAACGTCAAAGTCAATGTCAGTGCTTTTATGTAAAGGGAACTCTACACTGTGGGCCAAATTAAATTAGAACCTTATTTGACGCTTGACAATTTTTTTGTTTGTTTATGGATTTTGATGATTTTTGGATATGATGTTGGTCAATATGTTCTGATTAATACCCTAAAATTGAGCTTCCGAATTTTAGCCAGGACCGGACTTAGAACGTTTCTATGAAGTGGGTGCATTTAAGCTCGTTGCAAAAACAAACTGCGCTTCCACAGACCCACTGATATATTTTTAGAGTAGGGCATAAGTGTGAAAAGGTATCCTGAAAATATGAATATTCTAGTACCATAACCTAAGAAACGATGTTTTTTTCTGTATGATGGTGCTTGTCGGCATAAAAACTATTTCACTTCATTTTGATCAAAGTTTCTTGAAAATTCATAGCAACGTGAATTGTTTGTTAGAGAGTTGTCGATTTTTTCACATTTTAGAATTTTTAATTTGGAAAAAAAAATATTAATAATTGAAATTTTTTTTTTTTCGTTGAATAAACTTTGTTAAATTTTACTCGATAATTTGAAAGGGACCGCGACATTTCCGTGCATCCATATTCTTTTCCATTAATTGTTTAATCAAGATTTTATCTTTCAAATATAGAACCATGTCTACAATATTTAAAATCAAACAGGCAAACTCTAGAATCTCAAAAATGTAAAAAATATTTAACAAACAATCAAAGTTGCTATGGAATTTCAAGAAGCTTAGATCAAAATAAAGTGAAACAGTTTTTATACCGACAAGCACCATCAAACAGAAAAAAACATCGTTTCTTAGGTTATGGTTCTAAAATATTGATATTTTCAGGATACCTTTTCTCACTTATGCCCTTCTCAAAAAATATATCAGTGAGTCTGTGAGTAGCACAGTTTGTTTTTGCAACAAGCTTAAATGCACCCACTTCATAGAAACGTTCTAAGTCCGGTCCTGGCTAAAATTCGGAAGCTCAATTTCAGGGTAATAATCAAAACATATTGACCAATATCATATCCAAAAATCATCAAAATCCATAAATAAACAAAAAAGTTATCAAGCGTCAAATTAGGTTCTAATTTAATTTGGCCCACAGTGTATAATATACAGGGCTTTTCACTTAAAACTCTCCACGTCAATATCTCGGAAACGAATAGGAATATTTGATTTCTGTAAAAAGTAGTCAATGTATGGGGTCGAGTAGTTATTTTTCACAGTTCAAAAAATTCGACGCCTACCAAGACTAAAGCGTCGCGACGCATCGAAAATATCAATCGATTGCAGGGACTTTGAAATTACGCGCATGCTAAAGTACATGTTATTTATAAACTTTTTTGTTATTTAGTCGAACTCATTTATTCTACTCAGTTTTGAGATATACAGTGTGTCCAAGATAACTATGTCTATCATGGGGATCTTGAAAACCGTGCGAGATACAAGGTCGGTTAAATGGAGGCAAAGTTGCGTATTTTGATGCTTAACAAAATGCCGTTCTAAAAGCCAAGAAATTCCGACTAAGTCCGAAATTATCCGAAAAAAAACGAAATTTTTCAAAATTGTTTTCATTTTTTTCTGACCACATTTGAAAAAATATTTTGAAATGGATGGAACTTCTTCATTGCCACTTTTTGCCCTTTACAAGATAGCGTTATCAAAATGAAGAACCGACGTTTCGTCTATGAGCAGCCATCATCAACTTTGTTTTTTCAAATACGGTCCTGGATTTTTTATCACGGATTTTGATAGCCTCTTATGTTCCTAAAACAACGATGTATCGCACTTATTAAAAAAAAGTTGTTTGTTTTTGATCCTATTAAAAATGTATTTTTTGTCTCTCTCTAACACATGAGTTCTTATGGAAAAATCCACCAACATAATTTTTTTGAATAATTGCGATACATTGTTGGTTTAGGAACATAAGAGGCCCTCAAAATTCGTCATAAAAAATCCAGGACCGTATTTAAAAAAACAAAGTTGATGATGGCTGCTCATAGACGAAACGTCGGTTCTTCAATTCAATAACGCTATCTTGTAAAGGGCAAAAAGTGGCAATGAAGAAGTTCCATCCATTTCAAAATATCTCTTTAAATGTGGTCAGAAAAAAATGAAGACAATTTTGAAAAATTTCGTTTTTTTTCGGATAATTTCGGACTTAGTCGGAATTTCTTGGCTTTTGAAACGGCATTTTGTTAAGCATCAGAATACGCAACTTTGCCTCCATTTAACCGACCTTGTATCTCGCACGGTTTTCAAGATCCCATGATAGACATCGTTATCTTGGACACATGTATATCTCAAAACTGAGTAGAATAAATGAGTTCGACTGAATAACAAAAAAGTTTATAAATAACATGTACTTTAGCATGCGCGTAATTTCAAAGTCCCTGCAATCGATTGATATTTTCGATGCGTCGCGACGCTTTAGTCTTGGTAGGCGTCGAATTTTTTTAACTGTGAAAAATAACTACTCGACCCCATACATTGACTACTTTTTACAGAAATCAAATATTCCTATTCGTTTCCAAGATATTGACGTGGGGAGTTTTAAGTGAAAAGCCCTGTATAACAGAAATCTTCAATAATACATTTTCCAAGTCTGATAGTTCGATTTGCATCCACTTCATTCCGTGGCGCATTGTTCCATAGAATTTTATACGTCAGTTTGTTTTCTAAACTTTGTATACTTATGCGTTCTGTGTATACTTTGCTCATGGCTTTCCTGTGGTTATGTCATACTTTTACGTCTCTCTCTTACACATTGAAAAAAAAATCACGTACGTCTGGACGAGGGTCTTTCGGATCAATTTGACAAAAGTCA
Source organism: Orchestes rusci (assembly GCA_958502075.1). Lineage (NCBI taxonomy): Eukaryota > Metazoa > Arthropoda > Insecta > Coleoptera > Curculionidae > Orchestes > Orchestes rusci. The sequence goes on along the minus strand of OY293304.1, from coordinate 80,538,923 downwards.
CATGTGGAGCGATCAATCTACGACTTACTGCCAAACGTCAGATACTGTGACGTGACCGCAGGAAATCCATGCATGAACAGACTGTAGATACCATTGCTAAGGCATATGAAAACATAGTAAACATCAGACTGGCAAAGGAGATCGACTCATTGGAAGGCTTCGATAAAAACCAATATGGTAAAGAAGGGGGTGACAACGATCCCTGCGTTGAAACATATCACCGACAAAGCTAAAGGGGAGCAAGAAGGAACATTCTCTACGATGACTTAATGGACATTGAAGTAGAGACTACAGTAAAATGCAACTGGGACCTCGCACCTGTCCCGTGATTGGTCAGATTGGTTGACATAGAATATGTTGCCATGGGGATCGCCGAAGTAACAATGTAGTAAATTTGTGTCTGATGTTCGGGTTAGTTTGTCTTAGATTGGGTTAGTTTGGGTTTGGTAAAAAAGGGATATCTTTTTCCGTGATCAGAAAAGCTTTTGGGATCGACATTCCTACAACACACTCTATTTGAACAAAATCCTTTGGAAAATAACAAAACTATGCAAACATAACCTCACTTAGTAATTTTTTCCAATTCCTTGATAAAGTCCTGAATAGAACCTAGATAACTTATTTGAACAAGATCTTGGGAAAATAACAAACAAAATAGAAAATGATAAAACAGTGCAAACATAACCTCACCAAGTCATTTTTTTAAAAATGTCTCGATCAAATCCCAAATTGAACCTACATATTATGTAATTTCAGCAAAAATCCTTTGAGATATAACAAAACTATGCAAACATAACCTCATACTGATGCATTTTTTTAAAATTTCTTGATGAAAACCCAAATAGAACCTACATATCTAATTTGAAGAAAATCTTTTGGAAAATAACAAAAATATGCAATAACAAAATCATTCGCGAAAAATAACAAAACTATGCAAACATATGATTTTTTTGTTGTTTTTCATCAAATCGCAAATATTGAACCAAATAATGATAGTTATATTGAACCAATATAACTATTATTACTATCTAATTTGAACAAAATCATTTGGGAAATAACAAAAGCTATGCAAACATAACCTCACTAATGCATTTTTTTGAAATTTCTTGGACAAATCTCAAATTGAACCTATATATCTTACTTTTAACAAAATCTTTTGGAAAATAACGAAACTATGCAAACATAACCTCACTAAATATATATTTTTCATAATTTCTTGATGAAAAACTAAATAGAACCTATACATATCTGATTTGAACAAAATCGTTTGGGAAATAACAAAACTATGCAAACCTCACTTATGCATTTTTTTCAATTGTAGCAGGTATACGTACATCATGAATTGAAGCATTTCTGAGCTAAATATAGAGTTAAACAATTTACAGGACGATGCAAGGTGACATCTATAGTTGTCGAATATCAAAAAACCTCAAAATCGTAAAAAATTGAGTTAGCAGGTTAACGCATTTAGCCGACGATATGTGGCCATTGTGATCGCCGGTATGTTTGGGTTTGGTAAAAAAAAGATATCTTTTTTCCGGGATTAGAAAAGCTTTCGGGATCGACATCCCTAAATCCCTACAACACACTCTATTTGAACAAAATCCTTTGGAAAATAACAAAATTATGCAAACATAAGCTCACTTAGTAATTTTTTCAATTGCCTTGATAAAATCCCAAATAGAACCTACAAAACTAATTTGAACAAGATCCTTGGAAAATAACGAACAGAATGGAAAATAATGAAAAAATGCAAAAATAACCTCACCAAGTAATTTTTTTGAAATTGTCTTGATCAAATCTCAAATTGAACCTACATATTATCTAATTTCAACAATAATCTTTTGAGATATAGAAAAACTATGCAAACATACTGATGCATTTTTTTCAAATTTCTTGATCAAAACCCAAATAGAACATACATATCTTATTTGAACAAAATCCTTTCAAAAATAACAAAGACATGCAAACATTACCTCAAAAATGTTTTCTTCAATCTCTTGATCAAATACCAAAATGAGCCTACATAACTAACTTGAACAAAATCCTTCGCGGAAAAAAACAAAACTATGCAAACATATCTTCACCAAGTACTTTTTCGTTTTTTTTTCATCAAATCGCAAAGATTGAACCTTTGTAATATTATTATCTAATTTGAAGAAAATCATTTGGAACATAACAAAAGCGATGTAAACGTAACCTCACTAATGCATTTTTTTCAAATTTATTGAACAAATCTCAAATTGAACCTACATATCTTATTTGAAACAAAATCTTTTGGAAAATAGCAGAACTATGCAAACATTACCTCACCAAATTCATATATTTTTAATTCCTTGATCGAAACCTGAATAGAACCTACATATCTGATTTGAACAAAATCGTTTGAGAAATAACAAAACTATGCAAACCTAACCTCACTGATGCATTTTTTTTCAATTTTCTTGATCAAATTCAAAATTGTACCTACATATCTGATTTGAACAAAATCCTTTGGAAAATAGCAAAACTATGCCAACATAATCATCACTTTGTCATTTTTGGGGATACAAGGAGTCAGGGAAACAGGAGCTCACAAAGTCAAATACACATAGAATAAAAATTCTTCTGATCCATCTGATTGCTGCCGAACAGCGTAGAAGGGCCACCAGCAAAATTTTTATGGAATTCCGACTTCGAAGTCGGAATTCTGACTTTAAACTCGGAATTCCGACTTTGAAGTCGGAATTCTGATTTTGAACTCGGAATTCTAACTTCGAAGTCGGAATTCCGAGTTTAAAGTCAGAATTCCGACTTCGAAGTCAGAATTCCGAGTTTAATGTCAGAATTCCGACTTCGAAGTCGGAAATCCAAGTTCAAAGTCAGAATTCCGATTTCGAAGTCGGAATTTCATAAAAATTTTCTTGGTGGCCCTTCTACGCTTTCGTACTATTATGTTCTCTAACTATCAAGGATTTTTACAAAAACCCATGTTTCATCCGATATACAAGTGTGTCCTCGGATCGACGCATGAATAGGTGAAAAAGACCAAAAGTTTTTGAACTGAAATTTCATCGTCTGGGGTTCAGCCCTGCTTAGATGGAAACTAATTTATTGTGGAAAGTTGTTCAGAATGAAAAACGGAGTGAGAATGCAAAATTTCAGAACCCTTCGCCTACTTTGATATTTTGTACCTATTTTTCCATTTTCGGTTCTCAGAATAGCATGTATACATATAATCTTGGTATTGTGAACGTTTTTTTTCCTTAGTTTTCAAATACTTTTATACCTACTTTGAAGAATTGCGTGATCCATCAATAAAACGAATTTGCTGATGAACTTTTCTAATTTCTTCAAATTATCAAAGAAGGCGGAGGATTTTGAAATTTTGCATTCTCACTCCGTTTTTCATTCTGAACAACTTTCTTCAATAACAATTTGTCGTATCTTCTATAGAAGTACTTCACCAGTGAGAAAAATAGCGTCTAGGTTAATTTCCAAGACATAAGTTTGTTTGATTGTTCGAAACTAGAATTAGGACACTTTTCTGCACAGGACTGAATATCCCAGAAGATCAAATTTCAATTCAATTTTTTTGTCTTTTTCACCTATTCACTGAATGTATACAGGGCGGTGCAACAAAGATGGAGTGGACGATTGTGGGAAAATGGTGAGGAGTTTGGATAATTTTTTTTTAGGTTGCCATGGAAACATCAGGAATAAGTTGATCAATTAATTAGCAATTGATTATTCCATTAATTTATTTCATACTGTACTGTAAAGTGTCATTTACCGGACTGGTTTTGAGTCCGGTAAATGACACTTTACATCATCAGAGATTGTAAAAAAAAAATACTCTACAACTTCGCTAAATGATGAAAAGTATTATCGAAGGCTGTGAAATTGCTGTTGATATTTTCGCATAAGTCTATCCTTCTCTGTCGCCTGGGGACGGTCCCAATTTTTGATGTTGGTTGCTTTGAGTATACATTCTGGAAATCATAATTTTCATGTCGTAAATGTTTGTTTCATTTCAACTATGTCAACAGTTTTGTACCTGGAAAGACAAAGTCAAAACCAATTATCAATCAATTTTTGAATTTTCTGCTGCTTCGCCCTGAGATTCGTAGTTTTTGTATTGCATAATAATAACCAATTTTTATGCGATTCTCATCATGTGACGAGAAACCTCTAAACATATTTTTAAAATAGATAGACGTGCATAAAATGAATGTTCCTTGCCCCTGAGGGAAAGAAACATTCATCCCTCATAATCCATCAGTCACTCCCTCGGTCACCCCTCAACCATTTTCATTCCCATTGGGCATCATAACCCTAGTTATTTTTCCCAAAAGTAGTCATTCTCTTGTGCTCTCAGTTGCAATTATGATATGATGAAGCCTAAGAAATGTTATTGAGCAATCCACCTCAAAAACTTTCAATGCAATTTAGTGGCGTTTTGGTACCCGACGGCGACGGTGGTGGTGGACGATGTTCGAAGCTCAGTAGTCAGATTAGCAAATTTTTGAAAATTACAGCAACCTGCTAGCAAAATATGTATCGTTGATTTTGAATGTTTTGTGTTGCTGACATGTTATTATTATGTGTGATCACTATTTTATCGAGTTTTAATATTTTAATGTTTTGATCAATGTGGTTCGTGCTATTTACTTGTCAATTTGTTGTATACCTTTTTAATCTTAACGGTAAGTTTTTTAAGATGTTAATACTTTTGTAATATGTTTTGTGGTTCATTATAGCCTGATGAAGACATGAAACAAATGTCGAAACGTAGCTGATAGATAAATAGAGGTTTTCCATCGCACAACTGTCCATTATTCCCACGAAAAACCATTTCCACATTCTAAACTATATCCGAATAGAGCACACTGCTCCCAAGTCTAACCGATTACAACTCACTGTGAATAAATAAATGAAAAATATGGCACAGTGCAAATGGATAGAGGTTCATCAATCGATGATGAAAAACGTTTAAAAGCTGAGCAAGTACAAATTTTCTTAAACAAAATATGTCTCATCGAGATATTCCAGTTTCTTTTGAATTTCATCTTATAAGCCATACATTCGGAAGATAATGAATGTTTCATTTAACCGCTAAATAATTTGTAGTTTGTTTTGTAGATCGTATAATATAATATTATGTGCACATTCCCACATACAAAACTTAAAAAATGTTGTTGCGCTGTTGAATTCCATAGTTAATTTACTTCAGATGATTCACAACTAAGTCACCAAAAGTAGGTAAACAAACTACAGGTGATTAGACATAGCGAAACGATTGAACGGTCACATCAGACAAACCAAGACATGTGATCGGTTCATTCGTTTCGATATATCTAATCACGTGTAGTTTATTTACTTTAGGTGACTTTTGGCTGTGAATCAACTCTAGAGAGTACCCACAACCACAAAAAGTGCCAGACATAATCCAAATCACTAAAAGCTTAAAAACAAAACTCTTTCATAGTCACAGAAATAGATGATGAAACTTTTTGTTTCGTCATCCCCAGACAAAAATGTACACTACACTGTTCTTACGAAATGCACAGGTGACACTGAAGGAGCATTCTGCAAATACTCATGTGCTGTGGAAAATTCATTTGATTTAGATATTACATCAACATCATGTAATCCGCTGACGGATGATGTCAGAAAAATTATCGTTCATTTAGCAACCGGAGAAAAAAATATATATATTTTTTTGAAAACACGAAAACATGAGAGAATGACGAACCCAATAAATCAGAGGAACCCTTTAGTACATCAAATAAATAATTGACGAATCACAATCGGATTCCATGACTAACATGACAAATAATAATATATCCTGTAAGACCATCTAGGAATGACAATTTCGATTTGCTCATCATCTATATTAATTTTGAGTCTCGCAGAACATAAGCACGAAGTGGAAAAACTAAAAACAGAATTCGATCGTGTTGCGGAGTTAGCACAAAATGAAAACTGTAATACAAATTTAATAAAGACATTTTTGGGAAATCTGAAGGTCATAAACACAGAGTCAGTTGGATTCATTTTTAGCTAAAAAACAATGGCGAAAAGGAAAATTATATAAAGTCCAATCAACTGATGCACGTAGTAAAAGAAAAATATGCCTACGCAAGGAAGGAAAAAAAAATCCAAAATCAAACATCAATATCTAATGAATTTATGGCTTGTTAGGATTGTTTCAGTGAGACATTTTCTGTTTAAGAAAATTTGTACTTGTACATACCTTTATCTAAAAGCACACAATTTAAACGCCTTTCATCATGTCTCAATCATTGATGAAGTTCTATCCATTTGTACTATCATGCCATATTTGTCAATAACTCACGGTGAGTTGTAATCGGTTAGACTTGGGAGCGGTGTGCTGTATTCGAGTAAAGTTTAGAATCAAATATTGGAGGCGGGTCTTGTGCTGTAATCGGTTATATTTAGTAAAAACGCCACCGGGCATTTGACTTGTCCCTCCATTCTCCATTCGACAAAATTCAAAATGCCCATTCGCATTCGACAATATACTTCACAGCCCCAGGTGCTCAATTCTCCAAATAATCCGTATACGAATATGCATTTGATTTTCGACACCATTCGTAAACGGATCTAATTGGAGAATTGAGCACCAGAGCATATTGTCGAAACTTCCGAACCCGAACGACCGTTTGTCGACAGTTTGAAGCGGTCCCGCGAGGACCTGGACCCGTATTCTGTGTACTGTGGAATTCCATAGCAACACGTCGCTCTCTGTGTAAAAAGATGGGAAAGCGACGTGTTGCTAGAATTCCACAGGTACACGGAATACGGGCTCTAGTGCGGGAATTGCCACCGCTGTGAACTGTCGATTTTATTGTCAAAGATTTGTGCGAAGCCAGCTCGGAAGCCAGTAAGTGTTGGAGCTTTCTATACCTTTTCAACTTCAAATTGGGACTAAACATCTTCAAGTTGGGAATTAACAAAATCAAATTGGGAATAATCATATTCAATTTTTGAATCTTATCAATTTCAAATTGGGACTAGTCAATTTTGATTTGAAGTTGACTAGTTCCAATAATTGGGAATCAATTTCAAATCATTTGAAATTGATTAGTTCCAAATTAACAAGGTTCGCAGACGAATAACACAACTTTAAAATAATCTGTAAGTACGCATACATACATACTAAACATAGATTTCATTATTTCAAAAAACTATAGCTCAATTGGAATCTGTCAATCGATTTTACTTCTATAAATGGATCTTTAAGTGGTCATTGTGTATTTCCTTCGACCATATACGAAGAGGTGTATGGTCGAAGTGTATTTCTATTCGAACAAGATGTTATTGTCAATAATTCCCAATCAAATTCTCAAACTGTCGGTACCCAATCCAAAATTGGTAACTCATGTTGCTACTACTAACTATAGCATGATACTAAAAGACAAAAGATGATCGATCGCTCTGGACGAAATTAGAACCAAGCCGCGCATGTCGTCACTGCGAGCCAAAAGTGAGGTTAGATGTAAAACATCAATACCATAACCTAGTAAGCATTTGCTGATTGAAATTTGAACTGCCTCACGCATGACGTCCCCACGTGACATCGATTGTATAGGTTTGAGGTAGGTCACGTGATGACATCTGAGGGGGATATGCAAGAGTTATGGCCGATTGCACCAACCTCCACTTAACAAATACTTAACTAAGGGGGCCTTGAATTTTAAGCAGCCCTCAATTCGTTTTCATTTGCACCAACACTCTTTGTCATAACCGATATGTCATAACCTCATTTGTTTTTGTTCACAGAATGGTGGTGTGGTTACTGACTTTGTTTACAAGTTTTATCTGACCACTGATAATTTATTGCGTTTTTGTCAGGGTTTTCTTAAAACAATGGATGCAAAACAAAGATACCCTGAAAGTTTGTACATTACCTGTCATGATCATATTCGACTTGATCTTCCATATGAGTCAAGATATTTAAAAAAGTTTGCTTATCTAAATAAAAGTCTCCTAAAAAACCCTACGATCCATTTCCTTTGATTTGGCCGTTCATACATTCTTCGAGGTAGGTATTCTGTTATATCTAGTGCATCATCCAAATTCCAAATAGTTCAAGTGATCCATTCTCACTACTTATGACCGTGGACTGTTCGAGGGACTCTTAAAATTATTCTTTAATGTATTTTACCTATATTACCGATGCTGCCAAGGCTAAAAGGCCAAAAAATCAAAAATGATGTTTTCATTTAGACGGATTCTACTGAATATTGGTATGTACAACCAGATGGATGATGTGCCTGTAGTGCAATCACATTAAAATTATACAATGTCGTAGCCAAACTCCTATACCTATACCTATAACTCAACACACGGCGTCGATATATTTTCATATAAAAAGTCAGTAACGACAATAACAACTGTATCACAACCTCAAATTTATATCGTTAACAAAGATAAGTCAGCGTTAAGTGGTCATCAACGGAGACTTAATAAAGGGAGCGTTAAGGGAAGCTTAAGCTTTCCTTAACGTTGGTGCAAAAAAAAACTTGAAGTTAAGGGTTCCTTAGCGTTGAGTAGCACTTAAATGGGTTGGTGCAATCGGCCATTATTGTATTATGGCGTGAGTTTATTTTGTTTTTTTAGTATCATGGTAACTCAGTTACATAGGTAGCCCATTGAAATGAATATGACCTGGAAAGGCCCTGACACGAAACAAAAGTGAGGCAAATTAGATTGATGAATAACAGCGCGGGTTGCATAACTTAGTCGGGTATTCCTTCCTCTCGAATAAGCAATAACTGGTTGCATAAGTTTTCACAATAAGGGGCGATATTTCAATGTCCATTTAAGATTAGGGTACACTTAAAGGTTTTTTTGAACCTTGAATTTGTCTTTCGTGAGTGCCGTGTTTCAATTGCGACACTCACATTAGATCCTTAGCTAAATGAAAGGCGTGGCGCAATTGGAAAACCGCACTTGTGGCCAATTTTAAAATTTACAATTTCGAGTATACCTTAACTAAAATGTCACTTGAGGTGACATTGAAATATCGGCCGTTAGTGTGATTATTTTGATTTATATTTAAGTTGGGTTTTTTCGTGTATGGTTGAGTTGAGTTGGGTGGATTTTTGTGATTTTTACTGTTTTTTTGATGAAATAACGCAAAGTTGTGCTTGATATTGAGATCGAATTGTTTCGTTCACTTGAAAATAGGAAATTATCTCGCACATCATATCCTTCTTAGTGTTGCACAAGACTCTTGAAAATGTCTTGCAAGATCAAGACTCTTGCGAGAAATTCAAGACAAGACTTTCGAAATGTCTTGTCTTGCACTTGCAAGACAAGACAAGACTTTAATATGCAAGAAATTGCAAGAGTCTTGCAAGATTTCTTGAATTCAAGATTTCTTGAAAGTTGGAAATGAAAAATTTTTAAAAGTGATAATTAAGTCTTTGCGCAAGTTAATACTGACCAGTGTTCATTTTTGTTTGCATCATAGCCAGTGTTTTAGGGTTGAGAATAAAATAAAATAAAGTCGAGGCAACAGACAGTATATTGGTATAAGAGCTTACACAAAAAACTAACCGACTAAATATAAAGATACCTAATAGGAACTCAAAACCTACAAACCAAGAATTTGTTCCGAATTTTAGCCTCTGTACAGAAGTACAGGGTATCCGAAAAGGTCATGTCGAATATTATGTAAAAGGGGGTCAAGATAATGGCTGTACTTCATATAATTTTTTCCTATCGAGTTTCGTTTCATATTTTATTCTCCTTAAAAGTTTGAGTTAACTTGAATCGATATCTTTTTCTTTTACCCTTTTGGAGATAATCGCATTTAAATAACAACATTCATGATACGTACTAATGCTTTGTTATGTAATAAAAATGAAGTACTCACATTATTTTGACCCCTCTGTACAGGGTCATTCCGTATATATTGACCCATATGCTAGCGGCGTTATCTGTGGAGATATGATAATTTTGTAAATATGAAAGTTTTAGATATTCATCTGAAACTTTCAAAAATCTTATCAAAAAAAACAAAAGACTATCGGAATGTCAATATTTTTCTAAAAGTAGCATTTTTTTCAATGGAACCCCCTGTATATTATCATATATTATGAAAGATCCTATTTTCCTGATTTCAAAAATATATAGTTTGATATCTTTCTGATAAGTCGTTCAGTAGATATTTAGGTTTAAAAATGTGTAAAAATTGGTATGAAATCCCGGTTCCCATGGATTAAGTTGCACAAATTCATTAACTCGTGCATATTTGGAGTAACATCCAGAAAATAAAGTTATTTGACCTCCATTTCTAATAATTCAATCTATATAATCACGATTCTATCATTTTTTCCACAGCAACAGGCATGTGAATTTTAATTTTTAAACATTTTAAAACTTGAATATGTCCTGAACGACTCATCAGAAAGATACCAAACTATATATTTTTGAAATCAGGAAAATAAGCTCTTCTATAATATATTTTACGTTTTTTAAGCAAAACTGATTTCCTAGACTGACTGCCTGGATCTCTCTGCTGATCAAAATGCTACTTTTTTTATACAAATTTTTCTCTACAAGATGGCATAATGGCGCTTAAATGCAGCTCATCCTATTTGACATTTGAAAAGATGTATTGGCCTACAAAAAAATTATACAGGGTGCTCTTTAATGATGTGTTAATCTTAAGAAAAAAACTTTACATGAACATGTGTCTTAAAAGCTCCAACTTTTTAGATACAGGGTGTCAAAATTTAAAAAAATATATATTTTTTCACATTTACTGACACTATTGTGAACATGTTTATGAAATTTGGCACACATCTGTCATCTATTGGGCAGTAATACGCATTTTTTGATAAATAGATTATAGACAATTTAATTATTTTTACCAGACCGTCCATACGGCTTTTACCGAGGCTTTTACTTTAAATATTTTTTGAGCAAAAAATATTACACCACTGGTTTTTCTTGAAAAAAAGATATTTCATAATCCTCATTTGTTTCTGAGGAAATTTGGTAACTTGGTATTTTTTGTCCGATGCATAGTTTCTGAATCGATTTATTTGAAATTTGGCAGTTTTCAAAAAGATTTTTCCTCAACGAAAATTTGCCGCGGGCTTTCGTTTTCGATATACAGGGTGTCTTATAACTACGCCACTGGTGATTTTTTTTAATCGTTTTTTTAATAAAATGATATTAACTAGTGAGTTTTGAGCGAGGTTTTGAGACTCTACCAAATCTGATAAGAATATTCCAAGTGGTTTAGAAGTAATTGAAGAAATACCATTTTTTTCTTCATAAATTTGACACCTTGTATATCAAAAACGAAAGCCTGCGGAAAATTTTTGTTGAGGAAAAATCTTTTTCTTTTTTGATAACGAATCTACAGTTTCACGTTGTAACACTTACTCTGTTACACCCTGTATAGACAAAGAATTAAATTATTCTTTATATAGATATACAGTGTGTCTGCTTAAGTTGGCCACATATGGGAAATTTTTTTATTATTCATTTTAGGAAAAAAAGTTATTCTTTATAAAAAGTTCTGCATGAACCAAAACCTAAAATGCAACCATCAGATATTACATTTTTTCATTTGAATTAATGCATTGATTTAAATGTCCAATAATTAAAATAAGAGATTACTGTTTAATATTAATTTATTTATAAAATTTAATAAATTTAAAAAAGAAAAAAACAATCATTTTAATGGTAGTGTTTATTTTTCTTTATAACAATTTTCGATATTGTCAAATTTTACTCTTGAGTGAAATTCATATTTTTTGACAAACCTCGTATACGACTGAAAAAATGTAATATCTGATGGTTGCATTTTAGGTTTTGGAACATGCTGAACTTTTTATAAAGAATAACTTTTTTCCTAAAATTAATAATAAAAAAGTTTCCCATATGTGGCCAACTTAAGCAGACACACTGTATAAATGACACTTTATATCATTGAGATTAGAATAAAATGGGCTACGTTCGAGCATGGAGTTATCAATATGCACAGAGCGTGTTTCAAGATTTTTTTGCTAAATTTAGCGTCGTTCATTTCCGTATCACTTTTTCTATACGACGAAGATTCTTTCTTTGAAATAAAATATAGACGTTTTTTCACCTTTTTGTTAGGATATAAAATCTTAACAAATAAGTGCAAGACAAGAAATTTCAAGAGTCTTGCGAGACAAGACAAGACTTTAGTAAGTATGCAAGACTTGTGCAAGACAAGACTTTGAAAATTTCTTGTCTTGAAATTCAAGACAAGACAAGAAATTAGTTTTCAAGACAAGAATTCTTGTCTTGTGCAACACTAATCCTTCTATTATTTAAAGTTAGAGGTACCTACCTACCTTATTCCGTATACCTATTGTATTTGTACTTATAGGGTGAATATTTAAATTATAAATGAAACAATGTAGGAACTATTCTCAGAAACTAACTTGTGAAAGGGTATCTGTTTTCCTGGGTCATACCAGTTTTTGCAACCAAAAGCCACACAATGATGCACCATTATTGTTTTTATGTTTGCAATTTCACATACTAACTTCATCCAGATACGAACTAGTCATATACAATATTTATAGCGGTAGATTGGAATCACCAAAATTTAAACAAATAAACTCAATAAACTTCCAGTCAAAAAATTCACAAACAGAATTCGCCATTTAAAAATATTCATTTGACACGACAGCTGATGATCGGGTAATTGGATCAGTAAGGAAATAGTGTGTGTAGTGTGTAGTGTCGTGTTTTTATCTCGATTCTCGTGTTCGATTCACGTTAATAAAATGAAACAAAAGATGACAACTGATGATAGGGGATCATTGTTTCCGAAAGTGCCCTTCGATAGATGATGAGACAGAAAAGAGAGAAAGGAACTCCCCTTACACCTCTTTCTGTCGCACTTGCAAATTTACAGTAATTTGGCAATTGGCGAGTCCCTTCCAGGTACGATAGTATGCATTTCAATGCTTAAATATAAATCAATATGATCACAGTAATTGTCAAAACTTATGCAACCAGTTATTGCATATTCGAGATGAAGGTATACCCCACTTAGTTATGCAACCCGCGCTGTTATTCATCAATCTAATTTTCCTCACTTTTGTATCGTTTCAGCAATGGACAATTTGCACATTTTTTGGAAATATGAAAAATATAAGTGTTAGTAAGTACTGATGCCATTGATGTTTAAAAAATCAACCTACGACCTCTAATAATGTAGTAATCACCGATCAAAGAACACCAATCATCATCCAATACGTCACAGAATACACTATATCTATCTTCGTCTAACGTATTGACTGAGATGACTCTCTCTCTTTGGGGAGGGTAATATGGCCCCACCCCTTTTGCGATCATGCAGTGAAATTCGCGTCTTCTTTTTTGTTTATTTAGTATATTTTTGGGTATTTCGGAAACATTTTTTTCGCGGGTGACTTTCAAATAATGTCCAGAATACGTATATAAAATTTCAAGTCATTTGAAAATGTATGCAAATTGTCCATTGACAAGTCCCTTTCAGGTACGATAGTATGCATTTCAATGAGGTAGTTTTATAGGTATATGCAATGAGGTAACCTATGAATTTTGAGGTTCGGACACGCAATGATGTCAGCGAAACCTGCGCGTGAGCATATCTTGTTTGTTATAGTATCATATGTAACTATAGTCACAGATTAGCAAAACCTTAGATAAGGGAAAAGAGAGGATACCCCACAATGTGACTTGTTTTGCGACCTTTTGACATAAAAAAATGGCCGTCACTCTCAAATTCGATAACACATTTTTATCTTTCTTTATCATATATTTTAAATTCAACTTTTGTTTATTGATTATTGCAGATGTTAAATTCACAAAATCAGTAAGTTCCGCAATTATACAAATTATTACAAATTGACTCCAAACTGGCCGCATTTTCGACGTATGACTTTTATAGGGAGTTACGAGTTTTCTTTCTTATAACGTCAATGAGCAAAACCCATTGAATGTATTGAAGTAGGTATTTTTCATTCAAGTGTTATTGTTCTAAGGAGCAGCGGTTAAAAGAAACCAGGCCGAGGCATCATCGAACGGGACCGATTCCGAAATAGATGCTAATGGCAATTGGTTAGAGAAATGTTTTTTTTGTAAGGGTTTTTGGTTCAACTGTGCAATTTTTTATGTCTTAGTTCTAGAAACACAGGTATTTTTGTTTAATTACGTTTGTGTTTGTACTCAGTAAACCCATTGACACATTCAAGTCTCGATTCTAGACATGATCTGAACAAAAAGTTTATATTTTTTTTCCATACATACAGGGTGGTGCAACCAAGATGGGGTGGACGATTGTGGAAAAATGATGAGGAATTTGGATATTTTTTTTTGTATATCATAGTTGGCCAAAAAGGCTATGTTTTAAAAATATAGTCACAGTACAGGGTGTCCCAAGAAATTTGTAGCTTACTAAACTTGTTTTTTTTTTAAATGGAACACCCTGTATATAAGAATTCTAATTATTTCTCCTATCTCGTACGTATAATTTTGATATTTGGTTTGCTGGGTCTAAGACTTATAATAAAAGAATGGGAGGCGATCAAAGTTGAAAAAGGACTCATAGTTGGGCTATTTTTTAAGCGAAATGGAAAAAAGGATCGAAAAACAAACAGACCCATAAAACATCACTTATCCTTGAACACAATAATCACATACAATTTGGATAAAATCATTTTTTATTATACAGGGTGGTCAAGTTTTGCAAACACGACCTGCACACAATTTTTTCAAATTGAACACCCTGTATATTATATTTCCATCTTAAAGATAACATCATCAGCTTTCAAAAAACACCATACATCATACCTTTCTGATCGTCAGTTTTTTCAGAAATCACCTGCGAATACAAAGTTCTATCATTATTTACTCAGTTTATAAAATTTTGTGGCTATGAATCCATGACAATATCACGAATGAAACAAAATATTGATAACTAGTCAAAGATACTATGTATAATCATAGAACAAATACAATAAGAAGGATCACTCTGCCAAGCGCACGAAACCGACCCGAGGAGTCCACCCGGTCCTCGACCCGGTCCGAGAATGCCAGTCTGTTCATCGACCGACGCGACGTTAGCAGTTTATTATGAGAAGCGCTGTCTCGTAATTTTCAAATATCGGGCACGTATGTACTGTGCTTCGAAATCGATGTGCTCCCGAATGGCTCGGTGGGCTGTCTCTTGTTGCTGCTACACAATAGAGTGAAGAGTGAGCCTTCTTATTGTTATTTGTTCGGTGGTATAATCAAGCAGAATCCATTATTTTAAAGTTAATTGTCAGTGCTACTGGCACAATACTTTGAATTAAGAAGAAAACTTTTGGATATATACCTACTTGCTAATAAATTAATGAATTGATTGATTAATTGCTGATTAATTATTCAACTTATTCCTGATGTTGTCATGGCTTCATGCATGGCCACCTATAGTTTTATAAACTGGGTAATAATCTGTATGAGGAAACTTTGTGTTTGCGGGTGATTTCCGAAAAAACTATTGATCGGAAAGGTATGATGTATGGTTTTTTTTTTAAGCCAATGATATCATCTTCAAGATGGAGATATAATATACAGGGTGTTCCATTTGAAAAAATTGTGTACAGGTCGTGTTTGCAAAACTTGACCACCCTGTATAATAACAAATAATTTTATCCAAAGTGTGTGTGATTATTGTGTTCAAGAATAAGTGATGTTTTATGGGTCAGTTGGTTTTTCGATACTTTTATCTATTTCGCTTCAGAAATTGCCCAACTATGAGTCCTTTGTCAACTTTGATCGCCGCCCATTCCTTTATTAAAAGTTTTAGACCCAACAAACGTTATATCAAAATGATCGTACGAGATTGGAGAGATGATTAGAATTCTTACATACAGGGTGTTTCATTTAAAAAAATACAAGTTTAGCTTGCAAACTTTTTGGGACACCCTGTACTATGGCTTTATTTTTAAATAAAGCCTTTTTGGCTAACTATAATGTACAAAAAAATATATCAAAATTCCTCATAATTTTTCCACAATCGTCTACCCCATCTTGGTTGCACCATCCTGTATATTTTCATGTAAATAATGAGATCTAGAATATGCATGATAATATGTACTCCAATGTATTTTTACCTGACCGATTTTTCTAAAATAGTTTGTTGTTTATATACATTAATAATTGGTATTGATTTTAAGTCTAATTGTGCATTTTAGTCATAATGTACAGGGTGTCCCAGCAAGGGTGGCCACCGGCCATATCTCGGAAACTACTGGACCTAAAAGTTCAGGAAAAAAAATGATCACTAAAGTGGCCACGAGAAAATGCTGGAAAATATTTTTAACTTCGAAATTTTGCCGCTAGGGGGCGCAATCAAAGCTTGAATATTAAAATTCGAAATTTCTCCGGAAATTCTCAGATTGAGGTATATCTTTATCAACATGGTTAGAAAACCTAGACAATTTCACGTCTTTTTGGTACAGGGCTCATTGGCGTACCGATCTTCGTGTGAGTAGGGGAAGGTAGTGAAAGTGTAATTGTTCAAGTGGCTGTAACTTATAAACGACTTGTCCGATTTTGTTGCGTATAGGCTTGTTTGGAAGATAAATGTGAGTACTTTCGTATATCGTATCCAGTGATGCGTGATTGTCTCCAGAAAAGTTGCTAGAAGGCGTTATTTGAATTAAAAACTGTTATTTTCGTTTCACCGCAAAAATTTAAATGGTACGGTATAATTCTGATAACAGAATCGAAATGAAGATTAAATTTACAAGAAAAATCCTTAAAAAAAAAAAAAAAAAAACCTTAAAAACCTTAAAACATTAAATTTTACATAATTTGGACTAGTTATTATCATCAGAATTATACCATACCATTTAAATTTTTGCGGTAAAATGAAAAACACTGTTTTTAATTAAAATTACGCCTTCTAGCAACTTTTCTGGAGACAATCACGCATCACTGGATACGATATACGAAAGTACTCACATTTATCTTCCAAACAAGCCTATACGCAACAAAATCGGACAAGTCGTTTATAAGTTACAGCCACTTGAACAATTTCACTTTCACTACCTTCCCCTACTCACACGAAGATCGGTACGCCAATGAGCCCTGTACCAAAAAGACGTGAAATTGTCTAGGTTTTCTAACCATGTTGATAAAGATTCACCTCAATCTGAGAATTTCCGGAGAAATTTCGAATTTTAATATTTAAGCTTTGATTGCGCCCCCTAGCGGAAAAATTTCGAAGTTATAAATATTTCCCAGCATTTTCTCGTGGCCACTTTAGTGATCATATTTTTTTTCCTGAACTTTTAGGTCCAGTAGTTTCCGAGATATGGCCGGTGGCCACCCTTGCTGGGACACCCTGTATACACATTTTCCCGAGCACAAAATTTCAGATTTTGATATAAGAAAAAATGTAAAATATATTTTTTCTAATATGCTTTTTCAATAACATGGTAGGATGTTTCGCAGAAGCTTTTTCCTAAACTTCGCTGATGCGTTCTCAAAGGTTTTTTTTAATTAAGAATTGTCAGATTACTACGGGTTGCCAAAATTAATTCACTTGAATAGTGGTTATAATATGTTTATAATTTTTTTTAATCTTTCACAAAAACCATTATCAATAAATATTTTGTTCCAGATTGGTCAATACATTACTAGTCTACATAAATGTATTGTATGCAATTTCAACTCTATGCATGGAAATTTTGTCTTGGAAAATAAACCAATGTTTTCTTTCAGAGTGACTGATTTTTTCAAGGCAAAGTTTCTATGAACTTGAATGGTACTTGAACAATAATAATTTATGTCATTTGGCGATTTTTAATAAACTAATCAAAAACAAAATTGTTTTAAGGCGCCTGCGCTTTTGTCTGACCGATTAATGGCGGTTCATAAGTATTGCCCCTTGTGAGCCACCGGATGGCCTGCCGTGTACAAGCGGAGCCAGCACTGCCGGCAGCCGGCTACCCGTTTTCGGCCCGAAAACGGTAATTCAGAGGCTTTGCCACGGCTGAATATTGAATAGTTCGCTAGCCACCTTTTAGCCGCCTTTCGGCCTGGTGGACATATCCAACCCACACGCCAAACCGACAGTCGTTTACGGGCCGAAACCGGCAGTTCAGCAAACCGCTTATGTCCCGTTTCCGGACCAGCCAATCTGTGTTTGTTGGGTTTGCTACTTGGGACAAAAATATGAAAAAAACAATAAAGCTCACTAACAAGCATACTAGAATGTTGTAGAATATAAAATAATGAATAGCGTTTCTATAATTGATAAAGTGTATATGTATACATGACAAAGACAAACAAAAGTTGTATGCAATCATCAGCTGTCGGATCAACTCTTCGCAGATCATCTAAGATGGTAGGAGTTAGGACTTCAATAAACAGCAGGTGGTTCATTGGAATACTTCTTCCGATAGAATGAACACTACCACATAGTTTTTTTTGTGAAATTTTGTAAAACAAGTCAGAATTCCAAGTTTTTTGCAAAATATTGTATAAAATGAGATCCAAAAAATTGAATTCAAACAGTCCTTTAAGAGTAGTTCTAAGATTTAATAAATATACACCTATCAAAATAATGCCTAGTATATACTAGGAGTGTTGTCCGTATGTCAGAAAATTGTGTAAGTAGGTATAACGTTTTATTTCATATTTTTGAAATCAAACAAAAAATGTTGCCCCCATATATCTGTGATGAAGTGTCAGTGTTTAGAGATGTGGATAATTATACAGTGCGGCTCTAATAGTGTGCACCAAAAATTTTGAAACTTGGCATACTTCAATTGCTGTCGAAATACTACTTTTTGATGTTACTGACGTACTTTTACGTATTCAAGATGGCGGCTGGGCGCCATTTTGAAACATTTTTTTAAATGGAAAGGGGGGTCGTGTGACACCTCATTTTGAAGATCCTGATGAGTACTTTATAACCCTTGAATATTAAGTCGATACTTCAAGTACTACAAAATGGCGGTACATTTAATCACTACATTGATACGTACACTTTAAAAAAAAAATCGACAAATTCAATTCCAAAGATGCTGGGAATATTCTTGACATAAAGTTTGGGTTAAGAATAAATGACAAAAATGTCAAAAAAGCATCTTTTGTAGACGAATTTTTTTAAAAAGTGTATGTATCAATGTAGTAAATAAATGTACCGCCATGTTGTAGTACTTGAAGATATCGACTCAATATTCTAGGGTTATAAAGTACTCATCAGGATCTTCAAAATGAGGTGTCACACGACCCCCCTTTCCATTAAAAAAAATGATTCAAAATTGCGCCCAGCCGCCATCTTGAATACTAAAAGTACGCCAGTAACATTAAAACGTAGTATTTCGACAGCAAATAAAGTATGCCAAAATTTTTGGTGTACACATAAAAAAAAAGAGGGGGGGGCCATTTAGAGTCGCACTGTATAGGACTAGAAATTGTGATGACTTTATTCTTGTTGATAAATGTAAATCAAAACAAATTATGTATAATTTTATGATGTATAAAGGTTTATACCTATAGTAAATGCCAAACAACTTTCGATCTACGTCATCGTTGCCACCAGGCTCGTTGTTATGAAGTTTGCTGGTGGCCATCAACTAGCAAAAAAAGTTCTCTAAAATTTGTATAAACAACTATAAGATATACTTTATAGGATACTGAAATTCTTATAACTCATTAGAAAACAATTAAATCAGCCTTATACAACCAAAAAGGGCCCATTTTTATACAACTGTTTGGTTCCCTAACGGTTCTCTAAAAAGTGTATAAAACTACTATAAGACTGTTTCATATGGCTTTATAGAGTTACTATGAAATGGTTTTATAGTGTGTCTCATAGTCACATCTACGGGACGAAATGAAAACGGTTCTATAGAAGCCTTACAAAATGGTTGTATAATGCACTATATCTTTTTTATATTAATGCTGCTATTGGGCGCACAATGGGAGCATTTTATCATTTAGCACGATAGCGAAATATTTTGTTATTTAGTGAAGAACATAAGAACCAATTGATGTTTTAAGCAAGTCACCAAATAAATCAAGCCTTTGTAAAAATGGAGTCTTACTATTCGATCGTGAAAATGGTATCAGTAGACAAGGAGTATTTTATAGTCATAGAAGGTTTTGGTGGTAGAAATGTTGGTGCGCTGCAAATTTTACTAATAGATTGTAGGTATGTGTTTGACAAAAAAATGAAGCGCTTCAATTTTGATCAAGTTTTACTTGAAAATTGAAAAAAAAAATATTTTTTTTTAATCTAAAAATCCTCTTTTTTAATTGATTTTGATAGTTTACCACTACACCGACGATCCCTCTTAATAATAATGAATAATGCTCCAAATAATAATTTAGGTCACATTTTACAATTTAACAATATGTTTTCAACTCAGTGCAAAAAATGGCGGCGATAGAGGTGGCATAAGAACTATTTATTTAAATATGGCGTTTCTTAATATAACCATTTTATTCCAAACGAATGCGTTAAATAACGTTTTATTGTTAAATGAAACGGTATACGATAGATTTATTTCATAAGAAAGTATAGCTAGGCACTATACAGCCATATTTGACAAGAAAGAAGATGTCGAACCTTGTCGAAAGGTAGATGTTGCCAGATCTTATATTGTTAGTATTTTTGAGCCTTTAAAACAGATAATGAAAATCATAGACTCAAAATCACAAGTAACTGAACAAAAATCACTAAGTAGCCCAAACATCTCTCATGTACAGTCCTTTCAATTTAATTTGTCACACTTTCAAAAGGCTGTAAAATACCTATTTAGTTTTTGAGCTAAAAGGTCGACCAAAAAATAGAAATGTAGGGTTTTTCATAAAGTTTTGTGCTATTGAGTCAGATATTTTCTTAACTGTCTAATGTCAAAATTATTGACATAACTTACTTTTTTTTAAATGACACACCCTATATATCATTACATATTTAGAAAGGCGTCTTTTTTCTGATCACGAAAATATAGCACACATGCCCTTTCTATTCACGAGTTTAGCGCAAATGGGTATATAAATATGATTGAAATTGTAATTTTTTAGCATGAAGATACATGAGATTATTCATTTGTTTCCAATAATTGTCATAGGTGCACTCGAATCGGTAAATGTTATACGTGAATACTGTTCCTTTACAGAAAGTTGGTAAAAATAAATAAATGTGTTCATTCCTAATTTGAGTAATTCATTAAAATGCTGAATTTATAAACCAGAAAATCTTCTATATCTTAGTAAATATTCAGGATAAGAATTATAACAATTATTGGAAACAAAAAAAAACACTCCTGTGAAGTACAATTTTAGCTCTTTTAATATTTCCACTACGTTTATTCACTTTTTTCCACTGAGAATTCATATTTAATTCATTCGAACAAACAAACAATAAACTGAAATATTTTACTACAAAAGTAAGGTTACCTTCACAGTCTTATAACGCAGATCTTAGAACCAATTTATGTTGCCATACACAACTTTATCCTGTAAGGCCTTTATAAGAGAAAAAGTCTCATAGTAGCTTAAGTCCACGTATAAAATTGTTTTATAAAGCAGCTCAATTCAACGCATTAAAATGTTTTATATACAACATTATACAGTGCTAATAAGACAAACTTAAGTAACTATTTTATAATGTTGCCAAATGAGGCAATATACACAAACAATGTATATTATAAAACCATCATACAATACGTATACAGGTCTTATAAAATATTACTTTTGTTATTGTATAAACGCGCTTATACAGAACCATATCATTTTAAAAGAAATTATCGTATTATGCGTTATACGATGTATTGCAAAAACCACTACAAAATCATTTTATACAACAATTTTCTCTAGAACACAAAATTATCGCATCAAAACGCTTAATAATATAAAACAATCCTCAAGAAAACGCTATTCGACTGTTATACAATGATTCAATCCTTTTAGAATTCCATTTTGCTAGTTGGGGCAGATTTGGTCACCTGCAAATCACATTGAAACTCGCTTGGTGGCAATTATGACGTGAATCGAAAGTTGTTTGGCATTTGCTGTACAGGCCTGGAATCGAATACGAATAATTCGAGTATTCAAATTGGAGCTTTTCCATGAGGACATTATTTGAATAATCGAATTATTTGAATGATCGATTGATCGAACTATTCGAATATTTGAATATTCGAACAATCGAATTATTCGAATAATCGAACTATTTGATAATTCTATTCGAATATTCGAAGTAGAGTACTACTCAAATAGTCAAATAACGGGTGCGACAACCAAATGAACCTTAACAACGTCTGAAGGGGTAGAGGGGAAGCTGAAAGCGTGCCAACAATCTTGTCATCTCATAGGCGTGTGAAGTTATTTTAATGAGATTTTTAAAGCTTTAATTATCATGATAAAGGTAAAGACTACAAATAAATCACCAAATAAGTATCAAATCTGCATATGCATATACTCATCACTCTGATATCATTTAACATTGCTTGGTCTATCATTATTTATTGATCGATACCTAAAGAAATTGATATACAAAAAACCAGTCGAGTCAATAATTCTATTTTTACACCTACGCCTAAGACCACTAAGACCAAGCGGTTGCCATGTGGTTTGACCATATACTTTGTATTTATAAGTATATGGGTTTGACTGTCATCATCTGTGAGTAGCCAATAATCAGATAGTTCCACCGCACCGCCGCATTCTTTCTACCCAGGTTCATTTGCTTGTCGCACTGTAGATCTATGTAGGTACAGGGTGTTCACGTATATTTTGGCCAATAGCTATCTTCGATAATATTAACCCTAGAGATCGAGTGGTTGAGATAAGCAAAGTTGTGGTAATTTTCATGAATTATCAGAAAAAACAATTGAGCATCAGAAGCCAAAAAAAAATCAGGCTTTTTTGTTTTTTTTTGAATGGAATACCCTGTATTTTATCCCATAGTTCGATACTGATTTCAAATATATGAGGGTTGCTGGTGTTATCTATTATATTTTACAGAGTACAGAGCTGAAAACTACTTTTTAAAATACTTTGACCTTTTCACAACAAAGAAGATGCTCCTCTTTTTTTGCGATAGAGCTAACCGTTTTCGAGAAAAATAGGTTTTTGTTTTACACCTTATTGCAATAATACACTAAAATACTACGGCGAGACACTAGTTGTTGTTATTGTTGGTATTGAAAAACTTTTTGATACTATTAGTGATTGACTGTACTGGAATTAGTTAGAAATTGAAAAAAAAAAATCAAAATTTTCAAAAAAATTCACGTTTCTTTTTTTATTTTTCAAATTTACTGATTCTTGTACAGTCAATCACTCGAAGAGTATCAAAAAGTTTTTCAATACCAACAATAACAACAACTTGTGTCTCGCCATAGTATTTTAGTGTATTATTGCAATAAGGTGCGTAAAACAAAAACATATTTCTCGAAAACGGATAGTTTCATTGGAAAAAAAGAAGAGCACCTTTTTTTATTGATAAAAGGTCAGAGTATTTGAAAAAGTATAGTTTTCACCTCTGTTAAATGACACCTGTCAAAAATCGGACCCAAAAGGTTTGGTGGCAAGTCCGTTCCTGGTTCCCCCTACAATTTCAAATATTGATTTTACTTTTGTTTCAAGAGTCTTCATGGCCTACACAACATACTAAAATTTCATCAAATTATACAAGCCGGTTCAAAAGTTAGAGCTAAAAAATTAAAACCCCGTTAGGGCTCTGAATCTCCGTTAGGAGGCACTTAAGAAGAAAAAGTTTTATGACAAACTAGGGTTATTTTCACCTTGCCTATACGCTCCTGAAATTATGCCAGATACTTACCGGACACCCTGTATATTTGAAATCAGAAAGAATTCTCTATCGAACCAGGCGATAAAATACAGGGTGTCCCATCTAAAAAAAGATAAGAAGCCTCAGAAGACATCAGATCTCAATTGTTTTTTTCTGATAACAAATTCTGATCATTCAGAAAAAGTACTACTACTTTGCTAATTTGAACCTCTCTCTAGGGTTAATATTAACGGAGATAGTTATTGGCCAAAATATACGTGAACACCCTGTACATTGAAATTACCTAGTCGAGTATTTGAGTATTAAATAATCAACTACTTCAAATATTCGAATAGAATTATGGAATTTTCAAATGATTTGACTACAAAACTAACACGTCCAAGATACTTTAGATTTATTCAAGATTTAAAAAGATTTTTAAATGTTCAATAAAATAACATGTGTTTCAAAGTTACCTTATGATAAATTGATTGTTGTTAAACTTGAAGACCAAAGTCTACTTATTCTTAAACCATACATTTAATGCACTCCTCAAATCAAAAGAAAAAACTTTTTACTCTAATTGTACTATGAATCTTGAACTGATTTTAAAATACTCTAGTCACTGATTATTTTAAAACTAATTTGCCTTCAAAGAGTATTAAATAGCAAAATGGTTTTGAAACGATCTAGGCTAAATCAAATAGTTTTGATATGGGTATATGGAGTAGGTACTCTTAATGTATTCATTGAACCTCATCAAGAAGACTATTTCATCTTGAGGCTAAATGTTCAATAAAATTCTATATCAAATCACAAAAGGTAATTGTTGCCTTTTTAAAATTACATTAAGAATATTTTTAAGCCCAAAGGATTTAAATTGGTTTTGTTAAATGCTCCTGGTATTTCTGAGAACTGTTTTAAGAATAATTCTGTCTACAACTGTTCATTCGAAAAGATCGCCGTATTTGTTAAACCTAATTAAGCTATCTGCTGTACCATCAGTATAGTGCGCGTATAGATTTTTATTTTATACCATTAATAATTATTATTATTATCAACTTGGTCATATGAATCATATCACCCGGCTTGAATAGTACACTGATCATGCACTGAGCCAGATATTTCCGGGTATTGTGTCTCTCCTTCCCCCGCCAAACTCTTTAAAACCTGTTTGAACTTAATAAGTCAAAAAAGTTTCAAAATAAAGAGTAGATAGATCGCTTCAAGAGAAATGTTCTGAAGCTGGTAAATAAAAAGATATTATGAGCCTAGTTGAGCTTTAAGGATTCTTAAAAATCGCAAACAGTTCTAATTAAGAACGCGCCATGTTTTCTTGTTCTCTAGAAGATTATGGGCTCCGCCATGTTGGACACTTTGTAACAGAGAGAGAAAAAACTGAATCAACTGTCCCACCATTTTCTTACATTTACTGGCGGACAGAAAAATAATCCATTGACGAATATTCAGTAGAGTTTGCCTATAATTGAATCTAGAAAATAATAATTTTATAAAATCGTATCTACTGTGGAAAAAAGGGAATGGGCAAAGTATGGACACGACCCGACGGTATTTTTATTAAATTTATATCCCTTGGGTGCTTTATTTCATAAGAAATTCGACTGATTTCATATCAAATCAATGTACCTAGTTTAGTGGAATGAAGTTCATTTTAAAATAAAATCGTAATTTTCGATTTTTCCCTTTTGATGAAAGGGTGATAAATATGAGTTTTAGTTTTTTTCATCAGATTTGCTGCAAAATCCGGTGCAAATGGAGTCCTTGATGAATTATAAACAATTTTTTCTCATGAAACTTTTCGATATCTTGTCAAATTAAGCCATCATGTTTTGACACAAGTTGAACTTTTTTTAAAATTCTTGGATCTCATCATATAAGATGTGTCAAAATTGATTATGTGTTCACCAGACATGCACACTCGCATGCACACATCGAGGCACACACTATCCCCCAATCAAGTTTTTTAAAAATTGAATAAAACAAAAAATTCTCATATGTACCCAACTTTATGGCGGACACTGTAGATAGAAATTCGTTAACCTGACAGGGGTCAAAATTGATGTACTCATGTATTTTATGCCAAAGAAAAAATATAAAGCAATAATTTATTACAGAATCTTTGAAAATCGGTTCAAGTGCCACTCACCTTTTTATTTCATAGTCCCATTCGAAATAAGTCTCGAAATGAGTATAGGGAAAAGACTCGGGAAAAGAAAACCACTTCTGCGGCATAAGAAGAGGCATCTATTGAACTTATCTAACTTTGCAAAAAATACAGCTCTTTAAAATTTGTGTCTGAAAAATACTCGGAAAAATACTAGAAAAATGTACAAACGATTCCTAAAACTACATAAATTTCAACCACCTTACCTAATAATTATTCAAAACACTTCTCGAAAAGAAGTACATTATCTTTTAACGATTACTCTAGTGACTAGTCCAGAAATAAAAGTATAAAAGCCATTCAACTTGGACCACAGTATGAGGCGAACTGTTATAATGGTGATAATAGTTGATCAATTTGTTAATTTCCTTTCCGTCTATTCGAAAACAAGAATATTTACAACTTTGAAAACAGATGAAAATTTCACAAACCTCAACTACTAAAAATTACATACATTTATGAGGTCCTAATCTTAAAAAATAACAAGTCATGGATTAACTTGAAGAATCAACTTTTAGTATCGTAAAAATTGGCATATATTTTTCAAATTTAATTGTATGGTAACCTTCTTTCTAGAATCAAATGCTTAAATAAATGGAAGTTTGGTATTTACACATCGAATATAAACAATCAGGAGTATTGTTTTAGTTTTTGTCACAACCAAATAAAATTCTAGTAGGCAAATATAAATAAACCATTACAATCAATCAACAATAGAGTTGAGTAATATGAATATATGAATATACCCTCGTGATAATACAGTTATTTTTATCTAAAAATATTTTCAAAACATATGTTGTTGAGGAATACGATGCTGTCAATGGAAAAATAAAGTAGCATATTATCTCGCATATTACCCACTAATTTTCGTGACTGAAATTGGATGACATGACAAAACGTAATTCTAAGTAGATTATTGAAATGTAGATATTACATCATGGAGAATTAAAATTCTAATGAAAATTCAATTAGGTGAATTCCGTGGAGAATTCATATTTTTTGATTTAGAGAGGTATTGAATAATCGTGATTGAATAAGTATGACAATAATTATTGTAGAAATTATTTGAAGTAAGCAAGATATACCTGTCACAAACAATAATAATTATCAAGATAATTATCATACAAATATCCGACCGAACAAATTACATGAATTTTCGTCGAGACAGTGGGTATCATTACATTTCCATAACCTTTCTTTTACTTGAACTCTTTTCAAAATTTGCTAAAAATAAATAGATCACTCAATTTCTACAAATTGAAAATGTTTGTTTTTTGCGTTTTTTTTTTCATAAATTTGAATAAGAAATGGAACATTTTGCCCAACTCCAAATTGCTAGTAAGTAATGGATATGTTCACTAATAATTAATACTTAGGTACTAACTCAATGTGCTTTGTGAAAAGGAATAATCATATATTATAACCTATATTTTGAAACATCATACATCACATAAATACCTCGATAAATACATAACAAAATAAAAACAGAACAGAAACAATTTCAAGGAAACAATGATTGGAATTCAAAAAATCTCACAATATATACATAATTCATTCATAATCATACTACATCAAAAAAAAAATATGTCCTAATGGTTAAATAGGCCCTTTGTACCAATTCCAGAGTAACATCAGTTTTGTGGATCAGTCCAATCCATTTTCCAAAAATAGGCAGCAAATTCGGGATTAAGCAAAATTATGTGCGATGATGTCAGGAAGTAGCTCGGGATGTAGGTAGGTGGTTAGCAAAGTTTTTAAAATACAGTTACGTGACCGTATTAATGGATACCTACAGCTGTCAATTCTGTTTTCGGAATAAATTTTTATAATGGCGATTTTTCAAACGATTTATCTTAAGGTCAAAATTTAAAATAATAGTTTTGTGATTGGTTTTTGAAAAAATCGGTAGAATTTTTTAGTGATTGAAAATAGATTGGACTGATTTTTTTGTTACATTACAAGTTTATCACTTATCATTTTTGAATGCATTCGCTCCAAAGACTATTAATAATGGTTCAACTGTTGAATAACTAGCCTTGATAATCAGGTTATAACTTAATAAGCTGAATACTGTATCACTCGTAAGTTTGACACCTTAACTTGCATAATAGTACCTTATTAAAAAAGAAAGTGAGATGTTGAATAACAATTATTCACTATTTTGGCGTATCGTTCTTTCATATACCGATGTACATGAATAGGTACCTACTCATGAATGGAAAACATTATAGGAAAATATGTTTTTTCTTATCTACTTGTAACTATTAATTTCACTTGTGAAACAAATGAATCGTATAATTTAATGCCTAAGGAATGTAGTGAGAATACTATTTATTGAGCTTTCAACTTACTCATAGGATAGTCCTTACTGGAAACACTTTTTTTATTACTAGACTTGGCTATGTATGCTTTATAAAAAAATCTGGCAAATAATACAAAATAGCTAAAGTACATAGCTATAGATAATTTGATGTTTAGAGGCGTAACTTGACATTCTACCCCTTGTTGTAATAGCTGATGAGCCCACAAGTTGATTGCACATCCAATAACCATTTGAGAGAGCTGAAGTGAGGTTATAAGTAAGGCTACTTGTCTAGGTGGCGGTTTTCCAAAAGCTCGTAAAGCGTAGTAAGTGTACATCAATGAATGAACACAATAATTCATCACAATAAACCAACGAGCACTTGAAGTGAATTCTTTGTAACTGAACCATGAGTATAAAAGGACAGTTATGTGATGGTACCAATGAAGGAAAATCAACGGTTGTTTACGAAGAACTATGAACACTGTGTCACCAAGTTCAGGTAGTTTGCTGAGGACAAACATCCACGTCCAAAACCCGGAAACTTTATCTTGTTCGATAAAAGAAGGCACACAAACCGAATGATACAATCCATGATGAGTTAATGAGCATAAGAATTCGGGTAACGTCCTACAGGCTCCTATTATGCTAAATGTAGCCAATAAAGTGTTCCACACAACTAATGTACCTCTGAGTTCAAATCTAGGGCGGCTTTGCATAAGATATTGTCCTCCAAAAATGAATATCATATAAGCGCCTATGTAATATAAACATAAAGTCCAGTTATCTATCATCCATGACCGGGTTTCTTGGCTGCTGAAGTCTGTCTCAAAATCGAAAATGTACGTGTAATTTGGTAAGGTTACTTGGTTATATGCCTTCATTTTCACTTTTAGAACATACACCCACTACCCACTTGATGATTTTCACTCGAGACCGTACCCGGCACACTTTCTTCCGATATTAAATTCCACGGGTTTCTTCACGAACGAGACGGAGTCAGACTAGGACTAGACCGGACCGGATGGAATTTATATTTATTCTCTACGGATTCGTTTCGTTTGTATTTGTATGGCGAAACGTCGAACGCAGTGACGCACGCCCAAAATGTGAGTGTGCCATGCCGTCATTGCCGTCCCACTATGCGCATGTTTATACTGAAAATCCCGCGCTACGAAGTCAGATTTTCAAAGTAAAGCACGCTGCACGACAATGATTATAATTTCCGATTGGAATGAGAAATTAGAGGATCATGCATTTTCGTTATCTTGTTTGATTCATCACGAATGATCTCAAATGTGTCTCAGCTAGGTATTCAAAGTGGAAAATCCTTTGGCAATTTTATTTTATTTTCCGCTTACGAAATAGATACGAAAGAGTGCCACGATATTCCGACCTCGATTCCGACTTGATTTATTTCACTTGGATTTCTCATAAAATTTCCTAAATCAAGTCGGAGTTTGAAGTTTATGCATGAGTTTGTACATAATATGTACCTATTTACTTTCTGTATCTATATGATATACTTTCACGGCTTGGTTTTTACAAGTCACAATTTTCAGATATTATTATGGACTCCACTATGATCTACTAAAAAGTTCAATCCAATACCACTAATGTATTGGATTGGATTGAATTTTTTTGATTTACTTAAAAAAATCATCAGCTGATATCTATCACCTGTACCTACATTTTTATGAGTAATAATTTTCAACTCATATACCCAGGTGGGTACAAGCTGTGGTTCGTAAGTATACCTACCTATTCCACAATAGGTACTTACCTATTCCACTATTCCTACCTATTCCAACATTATCCGGAGCATGCAAGCATGCATACACCGCACAGTGCTTCGAGTACCTATGGTGTCTCGGAAAAAAAATAATTAGGAAAGAGATAATTTAGTTTAATGACTCAACTTACTAAAAAAAATCCTTTTAGTGTCTTCGTTGCTGTCTACAGTGTCCGGAAAGTCAACGGTAATACTAAAAGGGGTGATGGACCAACTCATAAGCATCCAGAAAAACATAATAAGTGATATGACCTTAGTAAAAACTCTAAGGTTTTCGAGATATTGCCACTAAAAGTTCAAAATATTCAATAAGAAATCTTATTTTACGGAGAAATAATTTATTTTTATTTAATTTTCTACTAAGTACGTGGAAATTTTCGTGACTGGCTTGTGATTGCGAAGGAAAAGGTGGTGGGGAGCAGTAAAAAAAAATAAAGAAAAAATAAATAAAAAATATTATGTTTTTCAGGAAGCTTATGAGTTGGTCTTTCCATTGGCGTAGCTAGCTTCAGTCTTAAGGGGGGGGGCGTGGCCTCAGACATTGTTGCCTGTTTTCTTTTTTTTTTAAATACGGGACATGAAAATAGTCTAGCGCAGCAGGCAAATCTTTTTTGTTGTAATTTTCCCCTCCTTTATAATTAATTTTCCCTCATTTCTTGAATTGCCCGCCGCGATTTTTTGACGTTTTGACATTTGAACAAGGTCTGTAAAAAGGACAGGATGTCTCGCAATTTGCTGACCAATCAACCGCGGAAAGAGCTGGTGTGCCCATTTGAATGGAAACTCTAACAACAATGGTTTTGATGTCGCAATATGGATAACAGCCAATAGGCGCTTTCGGAAACACTGATCCGATTAACCCGATCATCGGCTGTTATGTTTTGTCTCTCTTTATCCCACGTTTATAAAAAGAGACAAAACACACAGCGAATGATCAGGTTAATCGGATCAGTGTTTCCGGAAGCGCCTTTTGTCTATGTTATTTTGTATGCCGGGACGCCTGGCAAATCCGCCCCAGGTACTCAATACGTGTACGTAATCGTGTACGGATTTGAGTAGAGAAATGAGCACCAGGTGTTCTCTAAATTAAAAAAAAAATGTTCAAGTCCGTTGTAAGTTGTAAGGAATGATGAAAAATATTACGCTTTATACAATAGTGGTGTTGTGATACTCCAAATTCTGGGAAAAATTCTCACTTTGCTCGAACTTTTGAATTTGTTTGAATAAAAAAAATATCTAATTAGAAATCTAAGATCTATTCAAGTGACTGTTCACACAAAAAATCAATCAGTGCTCAAAATAAATACCTGACCATCTTTATTTGTTACACAAAAGGGTATTAGGTATTGTGAATAATAAAACTCATTACATAAAATCAAACGTTTTGGAAACGAGTCTACTTCCATCGTCAGTGAAATCTTATCAGAAAAAAATTAGTGCGGATTCAAATTTGTAAGTTCTTCCGGTGACAGAAGCAGACTCACTTCCGAAACGTTCTATTTCATTAAATTTTATTATTCACTAACAGGATCTTTCTAAGGTGAATAGGAAGATAAGGTATATGAGCAATGGTTTGAATAATTTTATTTAAGTTAACAGTCACTTGAATAAATCTTGGACTTCCAATGAAGTGCGTTTTTTAATTTAAATTTGCATTCAAGCCAAGTGAGAATTTTTTTATAGAGTGTGAAGAAATACCCAAAAAAATCTGGTATATCATGAATGTGCCACAAAACTACAGAGCATATCTAGAAGAAGACCTTTTGCGCGTCGCACTCAAAATAGGCAGAATACTCGCAGCTTCCGAAAATTGACGAATTTGTCAGGGGGGCCGGAGGAACATCAGGGGGGCCTGGCCCCCCCAGGTACCCCCCTAGCGAGGCCCTTTCAGTCAGTATTATATCGTTGACTTTCCGGACACCCTGTATGTAGAAATTAAGTTGTGTCAAGCTAGTTAGGTGATTAGGGGGTGAACAATTTTGACAACATGAGGAAAAAATGTAAAACTTATATTTGCCTGGCATTTTATATTTTTTTAAGTTCGTATTATTTTTCATTGTTGGAAACTGCCATGTCTTTATTGTTATTTTGGACTGACTGCTCCCTCATCATTTCTTGCTCAACTTTATTGTTATCCACAAAAAATATACTTACTTGATAAATGAAATACCTAAATACATAATTTCAATATTTTGATTTTTACGTTTTATAAGTACTTCAAAAAAACATGTAAACTTGTATCTAAATGTAAACAAGAAACTTGAAAGTCTGAAATACTGTTTTTCAAACCAAATTATTTAATTTTATTGAATAAACAAGGTTTAATGTATAATAATTCTCATATGAAATAATAAGTAGTACCTTCCTTGCATAGAGCAGTCTTCATCCGACAGAATCTTCTTTCTAAAACAAAGCAATTATTTTATACAGACTGATAAAGAAAAAAATATTCATAAATATTTATTATTTTGAAAACTGTATTTTCAAGCTCAAAAAGTTCTATAGGAATGAAGCAAAATCAAGAAGTATCTTTATCACTTCATATTTAGATCTAGATCCTCAATAAAATACAGCTTGTTCCGCATCACAAGACTTGCTATTCTTCCAATCATGTAGTAGGTCTATGTCGAGGTCTATCTTCCCAATTTTGTCATGCCTGCCTATAAAAATATGTTTGGGCATAAGCGCAAATCTGCGCAAGTAGCGACATATATAGATATATAGAAAGAGGATAAAAAGTAGGTCATAGAATCAACGAATCTGTGAAGAGCATTTTGGGGCTTTTCAAGAAAACTCAACTGAAAATTCAAAATTATCAAAAAATTATAACTTCTGACTTGGTTTGAAAAAAATGCATTTCATAATCAAACAGAACTGTGGTTAACATTCTAAATATTCTATTTATTGGAGAAAGCTAAAGCATTTTTGGCCATAGAAAATGAGTTCAACGAGCCACTATCACGATGTGAACACGATACTCGAAAAACATGACAGATTCGGAATCTTGTAGCTCATCGCTCTCGCAATAATTTTTTTAAGCAGTTCCCTGTGGGATACCGATATAAAAACAAATGTCTGTGTCACCACCAGTAGAATTGGTGTGCATTCTTCAAAACTATAGTGAAACTTTCGCCACTTGAGAACAGTGTAATTACCATTATTTTCCATTGGTCGAAGCACTGTGCATCGGGTCCACACTATGTGGCCAACTATGTTGAAAAATGTCGGTAAGTCGGTAAATGAGACAACAGTCCATGAAATATATATACCATATGTGGTGGGTCCTGGTGAAGAAAACATTTCTTTGATGTAGGTATATCTCATTTACCGACTATGCCCCGTCCACATCTGAGCAAAAGCACCGCATGAGCTTTTTGCGCCACATGAGCATTCAGATGTGGACGGGACGCACAATTTGTGCGGCGGTCGATCCGAACGTTGTCGGTCCATCAAAGGAATACCTTGCTCAATCTGGACGGGCTTTTCAAGCCCCGTCCACATCTGAGCAAACGCACTGCATGAGCACTTTGCGCCACACGAGCATTCATTCGGGCGAATTATTGATTTCCCGCACAGCATGTGTTCGTGGCCGCTCCACTTGTGCGCCGAATGACAATGGAAAATCTAGAACTACCGAGTGGTGTTTCTATAATTATCCATACATTTCTTAAAAGTAGGTTAAAGTGATGGGAATGTACTAGATGGTCTTCACATATTTATGCCTACAAAAAAGTCAAGATTGTCAGTTGATATTTTTTTTGGACAACATCCAAATAAGTGACGGGGATGGCAGGCGATTTAAAAATCCCTGTTAAATATTTCCACAATTTTTCACCAGACATTCTTTTCCCTAAACTTGTTAACATACACTTTGTGTCTCACATTCAAAGAATAGGCCTATATATTCAAACTCATAGATCAATAATTGCAAACCCATTTCAACTGAAAAATCCATTTTGTACGGGGCCGTTCGGGGCAAAATGAACGGTGCAACAAAAAGCCCGTCCAAATTGAGCAAGGTATTCCTTTGATGGACCGACAACGTTCGGATCACCGCCTACTAATATGAGCACTTATCCTTGGCGAAAGCGCGGATACAATTTATTTGCAACGTTGCCATTTTTGTATCGACAGTCATTCAGGAAAACGACAAAACGAGTTGAGGTTATACAAGATCTTAGCACACGATAAGTTGGGCAGGAAAATAACTTTTTAAACGATATTCAAGAGAACATCCACCGGCTACGCTGGGCAGCAGCGTACCTTTTTACTCGGGCAGGAGCAGCCATATGGACAGGAGCGTTAAGGTCCGTTGAGCTGCCCCCCCCCGGTTGCATTTTTTTTGTCAAAATGCTTGCACAAATAGAGGACACCTAGCAAAACCTAGCACACCAAAATGCAATTGAATTCGGGGGAGGGGGGGGAAGGCAGGTCAACGCTAGCCCCCCCGTGGTAACGTTTTTTTGCTAAAAATCTAGCACAAATAGAGGACACCTAGCACACCAGTTTTTAGAGCTAGCACACCAACACAAGAGTACCAACTCAACTTATACACTACAATGTGGGCCAGATTAAGTTAGAGCATAATTTGATACTTGATAACTTTTTTGTTTGTTTATGAATTTTGATGATTTTTGGATATTGGATATGATATTAATAAATATGTTTTGGATGTTCCTCCAAAACTGAGCTTTCAAATTTTTGCCAGGACCGGACTTACGACGTTTTCATGAAATTCGTGCATTTAAGGTCGTTGCAAAAACGAGCTGCGCTACTGACAGACTCTCATATAAATTTTTTTGAGAAGAGCATTAGTGGGAAGAGGTATCCTGAAAATAAAGATATTATAGAACCATAACCAAAGAAACGATGTTTTTTTATGTATGATGGTGCTTGTCGGCAGTTACAGTCCTCCATAGTCGGCATTGAAACTATTTCACTTTCCCTTTGAGATTGTAGAGTTAGCATGTCTGATTTTAAACGAGTAAACATGTTGTCTTCGGAAGATAAAATCTTGATTAAAAGATTAATGAAAAAGAATATGGATGCACCAAAAAGTCGCGCCCCTTTACATTTTGAACGACAAAAATATAATTCATATATTTTTTTTCCCATTCCAAATATTCTAAAATAAATCAAAAATTCGAAAAATCTACAATAAACACCGTTGCTATGGAATTTCAAGAAACCTTAATCAAAGTGAAGTGAAATAGTTTTAATGCCGACAAGCCCCATCATACAGAAAAAAACATCGTTTATGATTTTATAATATCGTTATTCTCAGGATACCTTTTTCCACAAAAAATATATGAGTATGGTCTGTCAGTGGCGCAGTTCGTTTTTGCAACGAGCTTAAATGAACGAGTTTCATGAAAACGTCGTAAGTCCGGTTCTGTCATGATACAACGAACAAAGTATATGATCAATAATTGCCGGACAACTTTTGAACAGAAGCGCGCATTACATCATGGGGATACCACCATGGCTGAACTAATGTAGGACATACGTTGCATTGATGAAATAGCTTGCACACACGTTAATTTTTGTCAATTCGTTACCAATCAACGTACAGCATTTTTGATAGTGTTAAACGGAGGTCCGGCCATAGTATAATAAACAACAAGTAGCGACAGCTCCATATACCTGAACGTGAGAATCTCGTTCTGTATTGATGACAGAAATTCGCCTCATTTATACACTGCTAACATTATTAAATGT
Organism: Orchestes rusci; assembly: GCA_958502075.1. Classification (NCBI taxonomy): domain Eukaryota; kingdom Metazoa; phylum Arthropoda; class Insecta; order Coleoptera; family Curculionidae; genus Orchestes; species Orchestes rusci. The sequence goes on along the minus strand of OY293304.1, from coordinate 80,503,135 downwards.
AAAATAAAACTATAGCGTAGCAGATTCCATGATTTTAATGATACTGATACAAAGGTGAATTACCTATTACGTTATAGAATACGATTACCCACTATGAAGTATATCTAAAGATCTATGCGAAGTTTAGAATTCTTTATTTGCAAAACAATTTTGCATTGCAAATTGTTAGCAGGGTATAAATGAAGCAAATTTCTGTCATTAGCCTAGTTTACACCGACAACTTGGTCCGTGAACCAAGTACCAAATTCGAATTAAATCAGAACCAAATATTTGGTTCGAATGGTGTAAACAGTTGCGGACTAAGCTGGTCTGCTCTTGGTTCGGTATTCGCCAGCAGGTGTACCGAACTAAATTTGGTTCGATCTCGATCAAAATTATGAGGTGATGTTGATTGTGATTGTGAATTGTGTTGTGATTTTGTTGGTTCTGAGTTTCCAACTTGCCAAGGCAATCTGAGCGTACCTACTCACTTATGTTTTTTTTGGTTACGAATTGTGTTGATAAATAATTTCGACTTATTTTTGACATTTGCGCGTACTCATTCAGTTCTCGCGTTGCAAGACGGTGCAAACGGGCGAGAAGCAAGAATTGGTTCTAGCGTACTATCCCCACCCACTTGGTCCTATCGGACCGAACTAAACGAGTTATCGGTGTAAACTAGGCTATTGAGACAAAAAGGAGTTGACGTAAGCTCTCGCTACTTGTTGTTTATCATACTATGCTCCGTCCTACATACTGACTTCGGCCGGCTCCGGCTTCTTCACCGAATTCACTGACTCCGGCACTCCGGCTTGCTTGGTCGACAGTAGAAAGAAACATACATCTTTATCATTTCTTATGAATTCTTACAAAATATGAAAATCAACTTTTTTGTGCATTTCTCGGAGTCAATCTATTCCGTTTATCTTCATATATGTTTCCAGCTTCAGAAAAAGTTCTCTCGCTATAAAAGCTACAGACTTGTGAGGCAACAGATTTGGGAATCCATTTTTTTGTTGTTTCCAAAACATAATTTGGTTCTTTCTCTCTTTTAATTATAAGGGCATCTTCAAATATAAGATACCTTGCTGATGAGAGATCAATGCTTTAGATCTTCATAAAAAGTGTCATCGTTTTGTTGTAGGTTAGACGTCGAACTTCACCCCTGAACTACTTCCACAGAGAAATCAAAAATTGATAATTTTTGACGTTTTTCACGAGAAGAGCGTCTACCATTTCAACAAATTGACACCTCCGGCCGGAGGCAGTAGTTTTGGCTCCGGTTTTCAAGCCGAAGTTTCTGACTCCGGCATCCGGCCAAATCATACCTCCGTTGCAACATTAATTTTTGACTTTTGATGTTTGACGATCCGGGCTTGACCTTCGCTGTTTGTTTGTTGTAATGTCGAGCTTTTATAACTCAACTAATCGTTTAACGTTCTTGCATAGCCTTGATTCCAATTCAAGAAATGTAAACAGTGTGTCCCCGGATCGACGCATGAATAGGAGAAAAAGATTAAAAAAATTTGAATTGAAATTCCATCTTCTTGGGTGTAGCCCCGCTTGGATGAAAACTAATCTGTGTCACACGCTACACTCACAACGGAATGTATCGTCCGGCCGAGGTAACCATTTGTTTTTCTTATGGGCGTCATATTGAATTTTTCTATTTCCAGAAATTCTCAATAAAAAAGCTCTTGAAAAAATATGGTTTCCAAAAGAGAAACAGACTTGACTTTGGCTGGACACAACATGGTTGGCCTAGGATTTTTTGGACGCCGTTTTAAAAATCGTTGTATCATCTTATCCATATCCTGAAAATTTGAAAGTGTAAAAATTCATTTCTTGTATTTCACCTTACCAAGCAAGCCGGAGTGCCGGAGTCAGTAAATTCGGTAAAGAAGCCGGAGCCGGCCGAAGTCAGTATGTTGGCCGGACCTCCCTTTCAACAATATCAAAAATGCTGTACGTTCATTGGTTACGAATTGACAAACATTAACGTATGTGCATGCTATTTCATCGATGCAACGTATGTCGTTCATTAGTTCAGCCATAGTGGTCTCCCTATGACGTAATGCGCGCTTCTGTTCAAAATTTGTCCGGCAATATAATTGATCATACCTTGTTCGTTGTATCATGACAGGACCGGACTTTTCCATAGCAACGTTGTTTATTTTAGATTTTTCAAATTTTTGATTTATTTTAAAATATTTGAAATGGAAAAAAAAAAATTAAATATATTTTTGTCGTTGAAAATGTATAGAGGCGCGACTTTTTGGTGCATCCATATTCTTTTCCATTAATCGTTTAAACGAGATTTTACCTTCCAAAGACAACATGTTTACTCGTTTAAAATCAGACATGCAAACTCTACAATCTCAAAAATTTGAAAAATGTTTCACATACAATACACGTTGCTATCGAATTTCAAGAATCTTTGGTCAAAGAGAAGTGAAATAGTTTTAATGCCGACTATGGAGAACTGTAACTGCCACAAGCACCATCATACATAAAAAAAAAATAGTTTCTTAGGTTATGGTTCTATAATATTGTTATTTTCAGGATATCTTTTCCCACTTATGCCCTTCTCAAAAAAATATATGAGAGTCTGTCAGTAGCAAAGTTCGTTTTTGCAACGAGCTTAAATGCACGAATTTCATGAAAACGTCGTTCGGTCCTGGCAAAAATTTGAAAGCTCAGTTTTGGGGGAACATCTAAAACATATTTATCAATATCATATCCAATATCCAAAAATCATCAAAATTCATAAGCAAACAAAAAAGTTATCAAGCATCAAATTATGCTCTAACTTAATTTGGCCCACATTGTAGTGTATAAGTTGAGTTGGTACTCTTGTGTTGGTGTGCTGGCTCAAAAAACTGGTGTGCTAGGTTGTGCTAGGTGTCCTCTGTTTGTGCTAGCTTTCTAGCAAGAAAAAGTTACCGGGGGGGGGGCTAGCGTTGACCTGGCCCCCCTCGAATTCAATTGCATTTTGATTCTTGACCGTTGGTGTGCTAGCTCTAAAAACTTGTGTGCTAGGTTGTGCTAGGTGTACACTATTTGTGCTAGCATTTTGACAAAAAAAAATCCAACCGGGGGGGGGCTAGCGTTGACCTACCCCCTCCCCGATTTCAACTGCATGTTGACTCTAAACTTGTGGTGTGCTAGCTCTAAAAACTTGTGTGCTAGGTGTCCTCTATTTGTGCTAGCATTTTGACAAAAAAAATACAACCGGAGGGGGCCAGCTCAACGGACCTGGAGCGTTACCTATAAATCTGCAATAAAACTTAATAATTCAACCTCTACTCGATGACTTGGCAACACAGCATGCTGTGCCTTGTGATTTTGAAATTGTATCCGTGCTTTCGCCAAGGACTTCTAATATGAGCGTGCTCAGCGCGTTTGTGCGTCCCGTCCACATCTGATTGCTCATGTGGCGCAAAAAGCTCATGCGGTAAGTTTGCTCAGATGTGGACGGGGTACGGGGTTGCATTCAGTCGTCGCGCCGAAAGGCCCCGCACAAAATGGATTTTTCAGTTGAAATGTGTTTGCAATTGATTTATGAGTTTGAATATAGGCCTATTCTTTGAATGTGAGACACGAAATGTATGATAACAAGTTTAAGGAAAATAATGCTTGGTGAAAAATTGTGTAAATATTTATCGGGGATTTTTAAATCGCCTGCCATTCCCGTCAGTTATTTGAATGTCGTGCGAAAAAAAAATATCAACTGACAATCTTGACTTTTTTGAAAGTATAAATATGTGAAGACCATCTAGTACATTCCCATCACTTTCTCCTACTTTTAAGTAATTTATGCATAATTATAAAAACACCACTTGCTAGTCTAGATTTTCCATTGTCATTCGGCGCACAAGTGGAGCGGCCCCGAACACAGGCTGATGTGGTTCTGTGCGGAAAATCAATAATTCGCCCGAATGAATGCTCATGCGTGGCGCAAAGTGCTCATGCGGTGCGTTTGCTCAGATGTGGACGGGGCTTGCGGCGGTCGATCCGAACGTTGTCGGTCCATCAAAGGAATACCTTGCTCAATCTGGACGGGCTTTTTAGTTGCATTCAGTCGTCGCGCCGAACGGCCCCACACAAAATGGATTTTTTTAGTTGAAATGTGTGAATATAGGCCTATTCTTTGAATGTGAGACACGAAATGTATGTTAACAAGTTTAAGGAAAAGAATGCCTGGTGAAAAATTGTGGAAATATTTATCGAGGATCTTTAAATCGCCTGCCATCCCCGTCTTATTTGAATGTCGTGCAAAAAAAAATATCAACTGACAATCTTGACTTTTTTGTAAGTATAAATATGTGAAGTCCATCTAGTACATTCTCATCACTTTTTCCTACTTTTAAGTAATTAATGAATAATTATAAAAACACCACTTGCTTCCGATTTTCCATTGTCATTCGGCGCACGACTGGAGCGGCCCCGAACACAGGCTGATGTGGTTCTGTGCGGGAAATCAATAATTCGCCCGAATGGATGCTCATGCTCAGATGTGGACGGGGCTTTTACAGACACTTTTCAAACACCACGCATCGCCAACGTTTGCCTAGTTGGCCACAAAGGCACCGTCTAAAGTCTAAAGATATTCTCTTTGGACGGTGACATAGGTGGAGCCAGTTTACACAGTAACACCAAAGTCTATATATTCCAATATAGACTTTGGTAACACATAAACTTATTCACTTAACTCTTACACAGTTTTGATAATTTTCTAATACATAAGTATTGTGATATTTTTCGCTATAGAAAACACTTGTCCAACAACTAATTTATTTACTGACAATTATTTATGTACAGGGTTACCTATTATATTTTGACCCCCACCTAGAGCTCTTAGTATGAGGGATAGAGAAAAACTTTCAATACAAATGTTTTAGGTTTTTTCACTTTGTAGCTTTTGGTACTAGCGGAAATAAAAAATCGACTTAACAACATCGAATAAAATGATAAAGTTATATCTTTTTAGATGGAACACCCTGTAAATTGATAGCAAAAATGATGGTTTTTTTCGAGGATTATTTTTTCTGCTTCCAAATAAATGATATAGGTGCCTCCGATGAAGTCGGCACTATTGCTTACTTCTTTATTATTGAAGATACGAGGTCGTTTAAAGAAGAGAACTAGTAGTACTTTTTCTGCGGATGAACGTTATGCTGTCAAAAAAACAATTGAACAACGCGTTCTCGAATTATTCCAAGAAACGTATTTTTTTTTAATGGGACACCGTGTATATTTTTATCATAATTGATTAGCTACTCTTCTCTGAACATAAAAGGTTATCATGATTTTTTTCCTGAAACCAAAAATAACGGACTTATGCGTATTTTCCTCGACTAATTTATAAACGTCAAAGTAACAAGATTCAATGATTTAATTGTTTCAAGATGAGCTAAACAGACAAAATACGTCTAGCACGATATAATAGGTTTGATATAGCAAATATTGCAACCGATATGTATGATTTTGTCAATATTTTAAATTTCATGGCCAAGTTTACAAAAATTTTTCCATCAAAATGTCCCATTCAAAAAAAATACATTTTTTTGAATAAATCGAGAACGCGATGTTCGATGTTCGATGTTCCGTTAATACCACGTTAATCAGCGGAAAAAATACTACTAGTTCTCTCATATGAACGACCTCGTATCTTCAACAATAAAGAAGTTAAAAATAGTGCCGACTTAATCGGAGGCACCCTATACAGGGTGTTTCCTAAAGATTGGTAAAAAATTCGTTGTGTGATTCCTGGGGTATTTTCATGAAAAAAAGTTCCTATAAACATTTGCCGAAAAATGCTTCCTAAGGGAGCTACGCCCCTTTAAATAGGGCACCCCGAAGACGGTTTTTCCTCAATATTTCCGAAACCTTACATACAAAAATCATGAAATCTGGTACATCATACAAACTTTTAATGCTGAATGAGAATTTGAGCTCAGAATTTCAAAATTTTAATCAGGGGCGTACCATACTGGCGGGGTTAAAGGTTAAAAGAATCCAATTTTTTAAATGGTATGGTACGCCAGTATGGTACGCCCCTGATTAAAATTTTGAAATTCTGAGCTCAAATTCTCATTCAGCATTAAAAGTTTGTATGATGTACCAAATTTCATGATTTTTGTATGTAAGGTTTCGGAAATATTGAGGAAAAACCGTCTTCGGGGTGCCCTATTTAAAGGGGCGTAGCTCCCTTAGGAAGCATTTTTCGGCAAATGTTTATAGGAACTTTTTTTCATGAAAATACCCCAGGAATCACACAACGAATTTTTTACCAATCTTTAGGAAACACCCTGTATATGTTGGTATTTGGTTCAGTCGTTTTTGCGCTATTCAAGTTCAAGGTTGATCTGGATTCTATCGCACTGCCTGCTGGACTAACAGCAGGCAGTGCAATTTTCTTCAACCTTATGGAAAATTTGCATCTTCAAATGACTTGAAATTTTATATATGTATTCTAGACAATATTAGAAAATTTACTAAATAAATAAAGAAGAAAACACAAATTCCACTGTTTTATCGAAAACGGGGAAAAGCCATATCACGCTCTCTCGAGAGAGAGAGTCATCTCAGTCAATACGTCAGACGGAGAAAGATGATGTATTCTGTGACGTGGTGAATGTTGATTGGCGCTCTTTAAAGTGATTTCTACATTAATAGAGGTCGAAGGTTGATTTTTTGAACATCAATGGCATCATTACTTACTTATCCTTATATTTTACATATTTCTAAAAATGTGCAAATTTTTCATTTCCAAGTCGCTGTATTTGAATGAATCTGTTCTTTCAGTGACAAAAAACAGAATTTTTGAGTCTGGTTAAAATTCTGGATGAATTCAATGTGACCTTGAATAGCGCGAAATCGGCAAAAAGATCTCTCATCTCAGCCAATAATATTCAAGGTGTTCTATTAAAAAAATATAACATCAATTTTTTCAATGTTGTTAAGTCGATTTTTTATTTCCGGTGCCACCAAAAGATACTACGTGAAAAGACCTGTGAGTTTTGTATTTAAAGTTTTTTTTCTACCACTCATAATAAGAGCTGTGGGTGGGGGTCAGAATATAATAGATAACCCTGTACAGTCAATTATTTATGTTTTCTTTAACACTGCACGTTCACAATTAATGCAACGATCACTAAAACACAACTCAAAGAACTTGACTAAACTGGCCGCATAACGCGCCCTTTATACAGCTGCTCATCTTCGCAATTGTGCCTCTCGCATCTCGATTCACCGTCGACCCTTGCGAGTACCGTCGGATAATTCGGTTCGCGCACAGTGGCCTTGATTTTCCGATGAGGTTGGACAAAACAGGTTGCGTCACATTGCTTCCTTCTTAAAGCATTTCGTCCCGAAATGTCTCCATGTCGATATCGGCAACGTTCCCCAAACCTGCAGCGTGATGTACGGTGAAAATAGCAGTCCACTGTCCTCTGGTTCGTCCTTCGAGCAGGAAAGCAGCATGACAGAATGTCAATGCCAGTCCTCTTGAAGATCACCTCCAGCATACTTCTCACCACTCGCCAGTCCACCCCGTCATTGGTCATCTTTGTGATTGCCAATGGACAATTTGCATACATTTTCAAATGACTTGAATTTTATATACGTATTCTAGAAAGTATTAGAAAGTCATCAGCGATTTTTTTTTCCAAAATACCCAAAAATATACTAAATAAATAAAAGAGAATACGTAATTTTGACTTCTTCGTCACAAGGTAGAATGGGTGTTGTGTCCCTCCAATGATTTCGGGTGCCTTCCACACCTCTGGCCTTTGTCGTCGTAGATGGTTCAGTCGTCTTCAGTGACCCAGTGAGCTAACGATTATTCGGCCGGTGCTTCGAACAAATCCAGCTGTCTTTCTAGAACAACGTCATTCTGGACTTTCTGGCCATTGGTGTAAAGGGACATGGTGTCCTGTCCAGTGACATCTCCTCCTTGGGTGACCGAATCAGGCTCACTTCAGCCTCCTGCTCGTCATGGTTCCTAGCATAACGGGCCAAACGTGATGGCCTCATAATCCTGTAGACGACGTCACTGATTCGCTCCTGGATCTCATACGGGCCCTCCCAAGAACTGCAGTTTTGAGGAAAAGCCACGTCGCCTCTGTTGTTGTGCAGCAAAATCAGATCCCCAACCTGGAACTCGCCTTCCAAGGCATTCACGTCGTTGGTCTCCTTCATCCGGTCGCTGGCACTTTGAATGTTCAAACGGAATTGTTCATGAATATCGTCCATCTTGCGTTATCTTCCCCAGCGACATCTTCACCAGGGTGACAGCCAAACCTTAGATCACAAAGCAGCCGAAGTTCACGACTCATGATGATTTTTGCCGGGGTCTCGCCTGTTGATTAGTGAACCGCAGACCAGTTTGCCTGAAGAAATAGATGAAGATGTTTGTCCCAGTCTCTTTGATGGTCAGAGACATAACTTTGACCAAGTGTCGATTGATGGTCCGGTTCATCCGCTCCACCATTCCATCCGATTGTGAGTGCAGCGCAGTCGTCCTCGTCTTCCCGATTTTCAAGACATTGCGCACGGTGTGGAACAACGCTGATTCAAAATTTCTGCCCTGGTCCGGCAAAGCATACGCTTCGGCCCACTTGCTGAAGTGGTCTATCACGACCAGGATGTATTTGTTTCCTTTTTCTGACTTGGAAAACGGTCCAGCCACATCTATGGCGATCATCTCGAACGGGCTTCCAACATTGTACTGGCGCATAGGAGCTTTAGGGCGTTTCTATGGTCCATTGCTTGCAGCACATGCCGCGCATTTCCTGCACCACTCCCGGATATCGGTCGTGCAGTTGATCCAGAAAAACCTTTCCCGCAGCTTTCCTAGCGTCTTAGTTACTCCCAGATGCCCACCCGTGACGCCATCATGGACATCTCTTATCACCTCGGCCTGTCTGCTTCGAGGAACCACTATCTGCCTCCGTCCATGCCATCCAGATTTTTCACCAGTCTCATCAGGATGCCGTCGCAAATAAACAGTGAGAATGAGCCCAGTAAGACTTCACTGTAGTTGAAAATCGTGCGACTTTTTGCCAAGTTTATCGTTGGCCTGCCTGTTTCCATGCAATGATGAGCTTCAGATCTAGATCTTCTTCCTGAACCTCGCGAAGCGCCTTAGACTGCCTGGAATCATCCACCACAGTTATCCTGCGAACTCTCGCTTCCTTGTCTACGGCTTTGTGACGGAGCTCTGGTCTCCTGGACAAGACATCAACATTCTTGAGGCTGGATCTTGCTCGATGTTTCCTGTTTTCCGATGCCAAAGCAGATGCTCGTATCTCTTTCTCACAGCGGCTACGAATATGCCCAGGTTCTTCACAATTCCAGCACCGCAGCTCCCTTTGCTTGAAGGCCTCTACTTCTTAGATGATCCTCCTCACAGTTTCTTCGAAGATGTTTTTCTTTGCGGGATACTGTTCATCCATCCTTTGCTCGAGCGCAGGAAGCTTGCAGCACTGCTTCGCCTCTTCGAGTTTCAGGGCTTTGACCAGCGCATCTACCAGATTTTCAGGTCGATGAAGAATCAAGGACATCCTTATCTCTTGGTCCCGTACTCCATCCAGAAAGGCCTGTACAGCAAGCCTCTCCATCACATTCTCTGGCGTAGTTGGAGAAGTCAATCGTCCAAGGCGAGATACCGGGAGTTTGTAATATACAGAGTGTCCAAGATAAGGATGTCTATTATGGGGATCTAGGAAACCGTAAGAGATACAAGGTCGGTTGAATGGAGGGAAAGTTGCGTATTTTGATGCTTAACAAAATGCCATTTTAAAAGTCAAGAAATTCCGACTACGTCCGAAATTATCCGAAAAAAACCTAAATTTTTCAAAATTGTTTTCATTTATTTCTGACCACATTTGAAAAGATATTTCAAAATAAATGGAACTTCTTCATTGTCCTTTACAAGATAGCGTTATTAAATTGAGGAACCGACGTTTCGTCTATGAGCAGCCATCATCAACTTTATTGTTTTAAATACGGTCGTAGATTTTTTATCACGGATTTTAAGAGCCTCTTATGTTCCTAAACCAACGATTTATCGCACTTATTAAAAAAGAGGTGTTTGTTTTTAATCCTATTAAAACTGTCGAATACGTACATCGAACGCTCGCTGCTTTTGCTTTGCTTACCGGGCGACTGTGCGTTTTGAAAACGTGTCGTTTTCTGGCAGAGAATGGGAATACAGAATTACATTCTCAAAAACTTGTATATTAAACATTTTTCTCTAAAATCAATGATACAAAATCCACAGGGTGATTCATTAATATGGAATGTGAGAAAAAATCGTACAGGACGAAAGTAGTGCAGAATTACATTCCCAGCAACTTTTTTCCATTCATTTCAATGGTTACTGAGAATTTAATTCTGCACAACTTTCGTCCTGTACGATTTCTTTCCACCGTGGAATCACCATGTAGATCTTTTATCATGGATTTTAGAAAAAAAAGTTTACTGGAAAAGCTATTGAGAATATAGATCTAAACAATTTTGCTATATGATATTTTATCGTAGGTAAGTCAAAAATAGGAATGGGAAAAAGAAGTAGCTCCGTTATTTTCAAGAATTGAAGATAAACATATGGCAGCCATATTAATATTGTTGGACTATTCTAAAGTGCCGATTCACAATGAACGTAAGCTTAATACAACCGTAAACGTGACCGTAAACCTAACAGCAAATATTACGTTAGTGTTCACATTAAACATAAACATGATTCGTAAAATCGTTACGTGCGCCGCGTACTTGCGTCTGTTATTCCTTTTAGCATATTATAATTGTGAACAGACATACCGATACAGTACATTTATCTTTACAGATTACGTTTCCGTTACGTCTTTTTTACGTATTACGTTCATTGTGAATTGATGTGATTGATCACGACCTATTGTGTGCTAAACTGTCTTTTTATGGCTTTGATGATGTTGGGACGTCATTTTTCAGATCATATTTATCTAATCGAAGGCAATAATTTCAGGAGTTCCCCAAGGCTACAAGTTATACAGCTGACATATTTGCCGCAGTATCATCTTCGCATATTCAATCGTATGCTGATGACACGCAATTATTATTTCAATTTAATCCTGATTATCGAAGAGGCTGCAGAAACATTAAATTAGGAGTTACATAGGATCCTGCAGTTTTCAAGACAACATAATATAAGATTACTCTAACCAAAACCACAATGCTACTTTTCTGTGTTGAAAAGATTGATCACAATCAGTTGATATTTGCCATTTGTGGTAGAAATTAGGGTTTATTCATAGATGTACATCTCAATTTTGATCAGCATCTGAGACCAACTTCTGTGAAGATGAAACTTCTATATGCAAACAGGCACTTTTAAAACTTCAAAACCAGAACTACGTGAGTCGCTTATATCTTCAATTTATCCATATTGCCTTATAGTTTATTATACATTCTTGCATGTAATCAATAAAGAACGAATACAGTATGTCCAAAATATATGTTGCCGGTTTGTTTAAAGGTTGAGGAATTTTGACTATGTTTCAGCAAATATACAAAATTGGGTTGGCTTGAATGTGATAATGCATATAAATATAATTCAACTCTGTTTTATGAAAAATTGAACATGAATAGGCAGCCAATTTACTTGTTTGAAAATCTCATTTAGACACTAAACATAATCGAGCACTAAGTGACAAAAATTATTTAACAATGCCACTTCATAGAACGTCATTTTTTCAGAAGAGTCTTACTTATAAGTTTATAATGGGTTGCCTCGGCGATTTAAGCACTGCAATTTTAGGAATTTAAGTTGTGTTTATAATAGTTATTTTCCTATCAAGTGCGCAAAGTGAACAGCTTGAGAATAATGATCATTTTTGGTTAACAATAATCATATTGAAAGATCACTTTGTGGCGGCAGCTGAAAATTGGATAATATGAGTATAATCAAAATCATAATTGATTTATTTTATATTTGAAATGCAGGGGTATGTCCGATCACTGTTCATAAAATTTCCTATTTTGTCGCCTTATTCCCTGCTATTGGCAACACTGTTTTGATTTGACATGAGACTCTAGACAGCTGCGTCAATCGCTTGAGATCCGTCGATCTTACAAGCGTCTCGCTGCAGCGGCCCGGATAACCCAATCTAACCCAAAATCTGAACGTAAACAGGAAAATGAAAAATTACCATACCTTTAATTCATTGGAAACTATCTATCAATTGGTTTAAATGTTCTTATTGATTATTGGACTATGGGGGGCTAAAGCCAAGGGAGAGCCTATTTGGCATCGTAAACCGAGGACGAATAGGAATCCCGGAAATAAAACCTTCTCGAATAGCTCAGGGAACACTAGGAAACCTGATGCTGAGGTTGCAGAGCCTGGTGCATCAGGTGAACCTAGGCCTCCCGTAAACAAATCCTCTGCAAAGAGAGATTGCTCTGAGGGCAACACTGCAACCCCAGAAAAAAAGCGTCAAGAAAAAGTCACGGCACGGGGATGCTGAAGTAACACCCATTACATCAACTGGGGAAACTTACAGCGAAACCCTAGCCGAGTGGAGAATGGCTATCACTTCCGAGAAGTACCCCGATGAAACCCTTACTGAGGAGCAGTGTAGAGGCCTACAGCAGACTCTACTCCGGGAAGTATTTTAATGCGAACCCGGAACTGGTCCTCAGTTCAAGAACAGCAGCTCCAGACGTGAGGTGATCTATATCACTTGCGCTAATGAAGCTGTTTCTCAAAATCCAGAAAATGAGGCTGAAGACCGAGGACTGGAGAATTATCAGCCGCAAGACGGACAATGAGGGCATGACACTAATTGTCGGTCTTGACAGTAGATCTCTGAAGGAGCTGCAAAACCGGAATCTCCAGGCCTACTTTGGGTTAACGCAGCTAACCTTGAGACTTCTCAAGAAGGCGACTATCGATGCTGAGGGTAATTCAAATAAACCTTCAGCACAGTAAGGGAGCATCTGCTGCCCTTTGTCAACAGCTGGTGAAGAATACCATAGACCTGGCTATCATACAAGAACCCTGGATTACGAAGGGCAAAATAGCCGGTCTAGGAAACACTGGAGGTAAGATCTTTCACGATGAGTAATCGACAGGCAACGTGAGAGCTTGCATATACAGGGTGGCCCAACGAAAAGGTTCCACCCTTATTTATGACTTTCCTGGTATATTTTGGGAAAAACACGTCAATTTTTAGTTGTAGGGGGACGTCTTTTTGGGTATGACTGTATAATACAGGGTGTTCCAAAAATAAGATATCGCATTACACTTGACATTTTTAAATGAAAACCCCCAACTTTTTTTTCTATTTTTGGATTCTCCATGAAGTTTTTAGTAACTTATGTATAATACAGTTTATACCAATCTTCAACCGTTCTAAAGTTATCTGAATTTTTCATAAAATTCACCTCATTTGATTTAATACTGATAATAATGGATCGTACGGAAAAAAATTATAATAACGGATACCAGCAAGAAATTTAGAATCAGTCAATGTCATCGTAAATCATAGAACAACTTTATCTTTGATTTGAAATCGTTAAGTTGCCTAGTTCTATCATAATATTTTGCAATGATTTATGATTTATTCAATTCAAGAAAGGGTCGAAATAACGAAACTGTATTATCAAAACGGAAGCATTGCAAGAGCTACCGCCCGGTTGTTTGTTGCGTTACATCCAGACAAAACTATTAACCATAAGTATGTGGCTGAATTAATAAGAAAATATGAAGCAACTGGACCTGTATTTAATATTCGCCGGAATCAGGAAAATCGTCCAATTAGAAATGAAGCCAGAGAAATAGCAGTTTTGGGACGCGTGGCTCTTGACAACACCCAAAGTACTCGTGGTCTGGCTGCTCCTTCAGAATTTACACGCTCAACACTGCAAAGAATTTTGAAATCCTATAAATTTCACCCGGAAAAAAATAAACTTGTCCATGAGCTTAATGAAGACGATTATGATAGAAGGTTGGAGTTTTGCGAATTAATGACACAACGTTTAATCAATAACCGAAATTTGTCGTTTAACAGTCGTTTTTCGGATGAATGTACCTTCTATTTACATGGTGCTGTAAATAGACATAAAAGTCGATATTGGAGCGACTCGAATCCACATTTGTTTCGAGAGGTACATTCGCAATACCCTCAAAAAATCAATTTCTGGGCCGGCATTTTCGGAAATCATATTGTAGGACCTTTCTTCATTCCTGGAAACTTGACGGGGGAGACGTACTTGTCTCCCCCGTCCATGTTGGAAAATACAATGGAGCCACGAATAACCGAAATAATAGAAGATGAGGTTAATTATAATGAAAATTTTCTTCATTTCCAACAAGATGGTGCACCACCGCACTTTGTAGCTCCAGTACGACAGTTTTTGGACACCCATTTCCCAAATCAGTGGATCGGACGGCGCGGCCCCATTGAGTGGCCACCAAGATCTCCGGACTTGAGTCCTTTAGATTACTTCCTTTGTGGACATTTAAAAAGTAAGGTTTTTAGTACGAAGCCAGACTCCACCCAAGAACTTCGGGAGCGGATCACGGCGGAATGCAGACAAATAACTCCAGAAATGTGTGAAAATGTTAGGAATAGATTTGAGCAAAATCTTTATTTATGGAGGTAAACGGACTCCACTTTCAACATTTATTACCAAATTGACTTTTTGACACATTATAGCTAAGTAATCAATTTTTGTTCAAATTTTTTAAAAAGATAGGTATAAACTGTATTATACAAAAGTTACTAAAAACTTCATGGAGAATCCAAAAATAGAAAAAAAATTGGGGGTTTCCATTTAAAAATGTCAAGTGTAATGCGATATCTTATCTTTGGAACAGCCTGTATTATACAGTATACACGAAAAGACGGCCCCGTAAAAATAAAAATTGACGTGTCCGAGCGTTTTTCCCAAAATATACCAGGAAAGTCATAAATAAGGGTGGGACCTTTTCGTTGGGCCACCCTGTATGTGAGAAACGGAGTACAGGCTCTCAATAGAACTAAATTTCAGGGATCAAGTAGCCGTCCAACTAGGCTACAAAGAGGAAGAAACCCAGAAGGACATTATAATAGCCTCTGTTTACCTTCCCTACGAGGGTGAATCACTGTGGGCAGAAAAACCTACTGTGTATAATAGGTATGGACGCCAACTCGCATCACACCATCTGGGGGAGCAGCGATATCAACAAAAGAGGTGAGTCATTATTGGATTTTATCATAACCCATGATTTGGAGATTCTAAACAAGGGCAACAAGCCCACTTTTGCAAACCGCATACGGTCGGAAGTTATTGATGTCACTCTGTCCACCTCCCGTATCAATTCCAGTATCCAGCGCTGGCGCGTATCCGACGAACCATCCCTGTCGGACCATAGGTAGATACTGATGGAAATCAATAGTATTGACAAGCCGTCAGAAATGTACCGCAACCCACGCAAAACAAACTGGACTGAATACCGGGAGGAGCTGGAGGCGGGGTTGAACGGGGTCAAGGAACGTATGCTTAACAAATTTGATGTTGAGGTGGGAGCGGAACAACTACAAAGCGCCATAATTCACTCTTACCATCAAAGTTGTCCGCTAATCCGGCGTTCTTCATGCAAGGACACAGCCTGGTGGAACGAGAGACTTAACAAGATGAAGGGGGAAACACGCAGACTCTTCAATGTGGCCAAGAAAACCGGTGAATGGGATGAATACCACCATACTCTGACAAAATACAATAAAGAAGTAAGGGAAGCTAAGAGGAACTCCTGGAGGAAGTTTTGCACTGAGGTCAAAAAAACCCCGGAAGGCACTCGCCTTCAGAGAATCCTAGCTAAAGATCCCCTTCCACCGATGGAAACACTAAAGAAACTAAATGGGGAATACACGAAAAATGGCGAACAAACCATTGAGACATTACTCAGGGCACACTTTCTAGACTTGACTATAATCAACTCGCAACAGGGAACCAACTCCTGACATCCTCCTGATGAGAGGATCAAGAGATGATTGGGTCACAGCCCGACAAATTGTGACACCAAAGTAGTAAGGGCTGTGCCGGTTCTGCCTCATTTCCCAAAATGCCCGCTAGGTGGCGCCACGATACGGTGGCGCCACGATAGCGCGACCGTCACCACGTGCGCGTGACGTCATCCGTCGTCGGCGTGTTGTGTGGGTGATGAGGTGGGGTGTGGGGGTGGGGGTCTTTGCGACCACGTGCGCGTGACGTCATCCGTCGTCGGCGTGTTGTGTGGGGGTTGAGGTGAAGTGTGGGGGTGGGGGTCTTTGTGACCACGTGCGCGTGACGTCATCCGTCGGTGGGCGGTGTGACCGTTGGCGGGGGTGGGGGGTGGGGGTTTAGGATGACATTACATTTTATGAACAGTTCATGCTTGAAGAAATTGAATATTGTGGGTAAGTGTTATCATCGTTCAGTTCTAAATTTAGCTCACGGTTCTCTTATCAGTAACAAACGAGTCTCAGCACGCGGTATTCTTATCACCAGTAGACAGCATGTGGTTTTCACGTCACACTCCTCTTATCAATAGTTCTAAATTTAGCTCGAATGCGCGGTGTTCTTATCAATAACTGACGCCTCATGGTCTGCAGGAAACTATAGTTTGATATTTATCCATGTAAAATTATCTCATTTCAATTTTATTCATTTTTTCAGAACCAATATATCAGTACGAAAATTCAATGCAAATAATTGTGGACAATTGTCAATCGAATTTCTATATAATAATATGACATGATCGAGAACCATCAGTAGCGTTGAGAGTGTCATCATGACTAGAACTATAACAATAACGGGAAATACTTCTGTGTTGAAAGCAGAATTCAATCCACCCATATTTTTGGATGAAAATAAAGAATATTTTTTGGGGTTGGCTGATTTTGAATCGTTTATGAGTATACCTAACATACAACCGGGTAGCAATAAAATATATGTAGCGGATAAAGTTATCACAATTCCAGAAGGAACTTACGATTTAAAAGATATTGAAACATATATTAATTCTGTAATTGATGACATTTTTGGAGAAAAAGTTGGGTTTAAGATGAAAGCAAACCCCAATACATTAAAATGTCAGCTTTATTGCACAAAGGAAATAGATTTCACACCAAGTGACTCCATAGCGAAAATATTGGGTTTTAAGAAACGAAAAATTGCATCAAATGAATTTTCTGAATCGGATGAAGTTGTTAATATATTTAAAGTTAATGCAATTTGTGTTGATTGCGACATTTGCATTGGATCATATAGTAATGGTCTACCCGTTCATATAATTCATCAGTTTTTTCCTTCTGTTCCTCCAGGGTATAAAATAGTGGAATCACCATTACCAATACTTTATTTCCCCATCAGCGTCAAGACAATCAACAACATCACTGTTAAAATAGTAGATCAAGACGGTGATTTGATTAATTTCCGAAACGAGACCATAACAGTTCGATTACATCTTAAACATTAGAAAATATTATGGTTATTAAATACAACTATCGCTATTTCAAACAATCGCCATATAAAAGGGAGAAGCTGTCTATAGAAACCAGTCCAAGACGAAACTCCAACCAGTTAACATCACAAGAAACCAGCCCAAGACGAGACTCCAGCAAGTTAACATCACAAAATCACCAATTTCTTATATCTCTGGGGTTAAAAGTATTGAAATAATGGATATATTAAACGTTGATGAAAAATTATATGTAGATAATTCAATAATAAGCTCTGAGCTTCATTCATATCAACCGTTTGTCTCTTCAAAATTTGAATACAATGATGAAATTCGCATACCTGTTCAAGAACTTGATATATACACACTACCTTCAGGGAGTCATCTTTACATTGAAGGTACCTTGACCAACAATAAGGGTGTTTATTCTAAGAAATTACAATTTGTCAACAATGGTATAGCTTATTTGTTTCGAGAAATTCGCTATGAACTTAATGGAGTTACTATAGATTCCGTAAGAAATGTTGGTTTAGCTTCAACCTTGAAGGGTTATCTTTCATATAATACAAATGAAAGTCTAAAGCTGCAAAATGCTGGATGGTTTCCAAATAGAGATGAAAAGGAAAACATTTTAGTTGATGATAAAGGAAAATTTAATGTATCTATACCTTTGAAAATGTTGATGGGATTTTTTGAAGACTATAAAAAAATAATCTTGAATATGAAACAAGAACTGGTTTTGATCCGAGCCAGCGATGATGTTGATGCAGTTTTATATGTTGAAGATATGCAAAATCCGTCACCCGAAGCGGAAAATCCAAAAGTTACATTTGACAAGATCTATTGGAAAGTACCTCATATTCAAGTTGATATACCACAACAACTAGCTTTAACACAAATTCTTGAAACAAATAAAGATCTGTTACTTGGATTTCGTAGTTGGGAAATTGTTGAATATTCCTCACTACCTGAAGCGACCCGTCATACTTGACCTGTTAAAACAAGTAGTAAACTTGAAGCACCTCGTCATATAATAATTGGTTTTCAAGAAAATAGAAAAGGACACATCATGAAAGATGCTAGTCAATTCGATAATATAAATCTCTCAAATATTAGAGTATTTTTGAATTCTGAAAGATATCCATATCATGATTTGTATTTGAATTTCAATGATAACAAGTTTTCAGCTCTCTATGAAATGTTTGCAAACTTTAAAAATTCCTACTATGATATACCAAACGAACCAATTTTCAACCCTCAAAACTTTAAAAATAAGTGTCCAATCGCACATATTGATTGTTCCCACCAGAAAGAAACACTTCAAACAGGTACTGTTGTTTTGAGAGTTGAATTCGAGACAAATAATAATACAAAAAAGGATACATCAGTATATTGTCTGATTTTACATGATAAATTATTTAGCTACAATCCTTTAACAAAAATAGTCAAGCAATTGTAATACGCATGTTCTCAAATAATTATATAAACCATTTTATTTCTCTAAATGATGTTCAGTATGTCTCGAGAATTGAAGCTCTGCTTATCTTACCATTTAAAGAGATCGAAAGAATTGAAAAACAAATTCAAGATTATAGTGGTGAATAGCAGATGATGGTGAAATTCTCACAATTGAAAATATGAAACTACTCGTTTTGGATGTACAAGGATTTATAATTGAAAACAAAAAATTTATTCCTAAAGAACTGGCTGCCTATGATGGAGAAAAAATATGTCATTATATATTTAGATGTCCCTTTTCTATGGAACACTTGCCTCCAGAACTGCGTAAACAAGCAAACTGGTTGATGAAAAATCATCATTGTATTTCATGGAATGAAGGATTTACGCAATCACATAAGTTTTCCGACATTGTGAAAAACATAACAAGAAACGTGGATCATGTGTACGTGAAAGGAAAAGAAAAGGCGCAATACATTGGGAAATATTCATCGAAGCCCGTTATCGAACTTGATGACAAACCACCTTTATCGTTGGAAAAACCACATTGTCTATACCATTTATCATCACCCGCAATGTGTGCACTTACTAATGTTTTTAATTTGTATAAAACATGTTTAATGATTGAATAAATCACATTTTTGATTACATTTTTTATTTTATTTCAAACACCTTTTTATAAATATTTACAGGTAGGTATTCACAAATCTTCAACCCTTAAAAATAAGTGTCGAATCACACACAGTGATTGTTCTCATCACAAAGAAACACTTCAAGCAGGATATACTGCTTTGTTTTGAGAGTTGAATTCGAAACAAATAATAATACAAGAAGGATTCTTCAGTATATTGTCTGATTTTTACATGATAAATTATTAAGCTATAATCCTTTGACAAAAATAGTCAAGCAGTTGTAATTCGCATGTTCTCAAATAATTATATAAACCATCTATTTCTCTAAATGATGTTCAGTATTTCTCCAGAATTGAAGCTTCGCTTATCTAACCATTTAGTATGAGAATTTTATGGTGACTTACAAATAAAAGGTTCTGTATTGATTGAAAATAAAACAGTTCAATAATGAATACTATCAAAGAAGATGTGGTGAGTGAGCTACACAAACCAGCCAGAAGATTTTTTAAAAGAAGAGCAGTAATTGTAAAGGGGATCAATGATCTTTTTCAAGCAGATTTAGTTGAAATGCAACCATATTCAAAAATAAACAAAGGATATAGATATATTCTGGTTATAATTAATGTGTTTTCAAAATTTGTTTGGGCAATTCCTGTCAAAACAAAGACTGCTAAAGATGTAACCACAGCCATGAAATTAATTTTAAACGGTGTAAAAACACCCCCTAAAAATCTGCAGACTGATCAGGGAAAGGAATTCTATAATACAGAGTTCCAAGATTTGATGAAAAAATTCAACATCAATCACTACTCAACATTTTCCAATATGAAAGCTAGCATCGTAGAGAGGGTGAACAGAACATTGAAAAACAGAATGTGGAAAAAATTCAGTTTGCAGGGAAACTATAAATGGTTAAAAATATTACCTGAGATAGTATCAGAATACAATAATACCAAACATTCTGTTATTGGAATGAAACCTATACAAGTATCTAAGGAACATGAGAAGCACCTACTATCAAAAGTTTATGGTCGCATAAAAACAGTGAATCCTTCCAAATATGAAAAGGGAGACTATGTGCGAATAAGTAAGTTTCGTGAGATGTTTTCAAAAGGGTATACACCTAACTGGTCAAATGAAATCTTTGTGATTAAAAAAATAAAAATCACAAATCCAACAACCTACATATTGGAGGATCATAGAGGTGAAGAGATACAGGGTGCATTTTATAAGGAGGAGTTGCAAAAAGTTAAACATCCTGACGTGTATTTGGTAGAAAAGATTCTAAGACGGAAGGGAAATAAAGTTTATGTTAAATGGTTGGGCATGAATAATTCACATAATTCATGGGTTATGAAAAATAATGTATTGTAATATCTTGTAATTCAATAAAAAACACTTGCTAGTAGATAATTCTTTTATTTCTATACAAATATACTCCTAGAATGGGTAGCATGATACAAAAAATTAATGCAAAGATTGATATAATAGCGAATTCTATATGATTTTTACATTCAAACGAATCAATAAGTACATTCCAGTTTGTTGGTTTAAAATTTTCATCTACAAAATAAAGTCTTAACTTAAAAGCTAAATATGACAAATTTTTAATTGACTCATCAATTTTTAGCCAATCAATCCATTATTAACAATTAATTTTTCTCAGTTTGATGGTCAAGAGTCATTATGATTGGTTGATATGCAAATAAACGTTTCTTGTATATTTGAATCCACTTGTATATACAAGGTATTGTTAAAAAGGCGCTCAGAAACAATACTTTTGCTGGAAGTCCTGTTGTCATTGCTAATTTTTATACTAAGGGATATATCGTGGCAATATTTATATGTTCTAGTGTTCTTGTTTTCTTGTTGTCTTGTTTTCTTGTGTTCTAGTGTTCTTGTTTTCTTGTTTTCTTGTTGTCTTGTTTTCTTGTTTTCATGTTTTCTTGTGTTCTTGTTTTCTTGTTTTCTTGTGTTCTAGTGTTCTTGTTTTCTTGTTTTCTTGTGTTCTAGTGTTCTTGTTTTCATGTTTTCTTGTGTTCTTGTTTCCTTGTTTTCTTGTGTTCTAGTGTTCTTGTTTTCATGTTTTCTTGTGTTCTTGTTTCCTTGTTTTCTTGTTTTCTTGTTTTCTTGTTGTGTCCAATCACACACACAGTGATTGTTCTCATCACAAAGAAACACTTCAAGCAGGATATACTGCTTTGTTTTGAGAGTTGAATTCGAAACAAATAATAATACAAGAAGGATTCATCAGTATATTGTCTGATTTTTACATGATAAATTATTAAGCTATAATCCTTTGACAAAAATAGTCAAGCAGTTGTAATACACATGTTCTCAGAAAAGAAAATGACTAGATTGAAGGCTATTTGTGATTGACAGCTCCTTGATTTTGAAATCTTCTGCCAAATTGAAGCCCTGCATGTCTATTACAATGATTGTTTCATACGAATACCAGGATTCATGGACTTTGTAATGAGTTCTCACATAATTAACGAGTTTGATAGGTGGTCTCAAGTTTCCATAACCATCAAAATAAAACGCTTAATTTTCATTTATTATGTATGCAGTACAATGAGTTCCATGATTTTGTTAACTTTCTAGATTCAAAATACCACATTCCTTCACTTTAAAATTTTTTTTGAGGAGGTTGTCACACATAAATACACCTCTTTAATGTGAGATATTCAATATTTTCACATATTTTAGTATATCGTTATTTGAAAGGGATCTCTGCGAAAATATTATTTGATTTTTTTTATGGTTTTTTTCTTGATAGTGCCTCCTTTGTAGGGTTTAATGTATAATCCACCACCCTGCTTGGAAAGTTTTTCCATTTCTTTATTGTGTCGATGTAATTCTTCGAGTTGCTCCTTTGATACTTTAATATCATTAACGGCCTTAGCTATTCCAGCTGCACCACCGCCTAAAGCTCCTAGTGCACCCAAAATTGGAAGTAATAATGGAAGAAATCCACCAATTTTTTTGGGGGGTTTGATAACTCGTGTTTTCTTTTTTCTTTCGGTCCTCTTGATCCCCATTCCAAGTTTCCGTTTACCTTTCATAATTCCACTTACTGTTAGAGCAGCAATTCTTTCTCCTACCGAGGAATCTTTTGCTTCAACTCTCTGCCAAGCTTTATCTGCTAGAGCTTTATCCGCTCGATGTCGTTGAGGTAAATCAGTTGTTTGTGAGTATGCGATATCGTGTTCTCGACACGCAGCATCCAATGGATTGATACCAGACTCTCCCCTATTCAATCTTTCTTCTAAATTTGTACCAGGACCACAAAATTGATAGCCAGGAATATGAAGCTCAACAGGTAGTCTATTAATCAGAGTGTTTATTAAACCTCGACCTTCCCTCTTGGAGTGTTTGGAGGAAGTGTACTTTCGTGAAGCGTGTACAATCATTTTATACCTATAGAGGTTTGTGTGTATCATTTAAATACTATTTTCAGTTTAAAAATTTGCAACACGATTGTCTATCGATTTCATGCTATCTGATCAATATGTCCATCTGATCAATGTATAAATACTTTTGCAAAAAACAATTCTGTTTATTGATATCTAGAATGCGGATTGAAAAACAATCGTTTTCCTTACCCATCACAAACCATGATGTGAAGGATTTTACGAAACCAATTCAAAAACATGGCGATTTATTTGGTGGGGAATCGAAAAGATGTCTCATTGTTGGACCATCTGGTTCAGGTAAAACCAACGTGATGTTGGCTTTACTTGAGCATCCAAATGGAATAAGATTTGCAAACGTGTACCTTTATTCCAAATCATTACAACAGCCAAAGTATGAATATTTAAGACAACTATTGGCACCCATGGAAGAGATTGGATATTTCGAGTATGAGAGCGATGAAAATATCATTCCTCCTCATGAAATAGCACCAGAATCGGTCATCATATTTGATGATATACCATGTGGAACACAAACTATAATAAGGGACTATTTCACACATTCGAGACATAAAAATACAGACTGCTTTTTTATTTTTCAAGGTTATTCATCAATTCAGAAAAGACTTATACGTGAGAACGCTAATTTGCTGATTTTATTCAAGCAGGATTCTATGAATTTGAATCATATATATAATGATCATTGTATGCTGGATATGTCATTTGAGCAATTGAAGCAACTCTGCGCACACTGTTGGAAAGAACCTTATAATTTTCTGGTTATTGATAAAGATTGTGAACTGAATTGCGGAAGATATAGGAAAAATTTTGATTCATTCATATATCTATAAAATGGATAAGCGGTTGGCTGAGGAATTGATGAAGTCAAGAAAAGCTGTCAAGGATAAATATAATAGTCTAAAATTAGCTATGACCACTACACAATCACAACTAGAGCAAGCTTACAAACCAATAACTCAACCGCTACAACAACTCATTTCCAAAATAAATGAACCTTTCAACATAAAGGAAGAATTCAAAGAAGAAGAAGAAGAACCTGAAACTTCTATGTTTCACACAACACCATTAAAACCTAAACCAAGTTTTTCAAGATTATTTTATGAGACATCAACACCTACAAGACCTACAAGAACTGGTAGAACTCCTATTCTACCGATGGAAATACCATCATTTTTTGATACAAGCCTTGCATCTGTTAGCCAGTTACCATCTATACAAGAACCTAGTCAGTTACCTAATACTATACAAGAACGTAGTCAGTTACCAACTATACTAGAAACTAGTGTTATAGCTCAAACCAACCCCTTCGAAAGCTCGGAAAATCAAAATCTTTCAGATATATTGGAACAGTCAAGGCAATCGGTTCAAAATTTAATCGACACGCAACCATATGAAATATGGTTAAAAAGTTTTGATCCACTACCAAGAGATTATATTGATGCTAGTGTGAAGGATACTGAACATAATTTTGATCATCATTATGGAATAGTACATGACATAGATACTGATAAATTCTATTTGGGGACCACACTTAAATTTGTAGAAATTATTAGAAAAAATGTGAAAGTAGATGGAAAAATTTATGATGGTACAAAAGGATTGTATGAATTATTATTTAAAAAATATCCTAAAGACTATGAAGATGAGGATTTGGATAATTATATGGATATTTTAGCTAAAACCAATGCATATCGAAGAAATAATGATCCAAATGAACGTGTGCAGGGAAATGGATCATCAAAATATATAACTATAATAGGACCATACCTACAAAAACATGGCATAACAAAAACACGACACATCAAACCATTATATTCTCGTTTTTTAAAGAAACTAAAACCTCCAATAACTAGAATGCGAACGGGAAAGGGGTTGTGGAATATCAATAAAAACGATATAGATTATGTTTATTGGGATAATATCAACGAACTTGTTGATAGATTGAGACTAATAACAGCTTCCATGAGAGCTGGTCATACTGGTCATAATAATGAAATACTATCAATAATCGAAGAGTTACGTGAAGCTAAAGTAATTGCATAAATACATCCTCAAATACGTAAAACGAATCAATCCGA
This sequence comes from Orchestes rusci, assembly GCA_958502075.1. Classification (NCBI taxonomy): domain Eukaryota; kingdom Metazoa; phylum Arthropoda; class Insecta; order Coleoptera; family Curculionidae; genus Orchestes; species Orchestes rusci. The sequence goes on along the minus strand of OY293304.1, from coordinate 80,478,087 downwards.
AAATGTCACTCAACAAGTTCGGTTCTCATTTATTCAAGAGAGATGAAACAGAAAACAATATCAAGTTATTTAATTTTTCTGAGGTTAATTTATCTTATGTAATGGTTTTACCATTTATTGGTCGCTATACACCAACAGAAAAAAATTTCGTGTTGATGCAAGATGGAAGAACTTCATACCGTTTCCCATTTGAAAAAGGAATCATTTTATTCGGTGAATATCCTAAAAAAGACGTTTCCATGTTGGTTAATGGAAAAGCAGGAAAGCTGGAAAATAGATCTATCAAGAAAGGTGATTTGATAGCGTTTAGACGTGAAACGGATAGTAAAATAACAGAATTTTATGGTGAATTACAAATAAAATGTCCCGTAGTGATTGAAAATAAAACAGTTCAATAATGAGTACTATCAATGAAGATGTGGTGGATGAGCTACCTACACAAACCAACAAACAGATTTAGATGAAATGTAGCCATATTCAACAATAAAAAAGGATATTATACCTAGATATATTTTAGTTATGAAAAAACACATTTTCTATACCATTTATCATCACCTGCAATGTGTGCACTTACTAATGTTTATAATTTGTATAAAACATGTTTATTGATTGAATAAATCACATTTTTGATTACATTTTTTATTTTATTTCAAACGCCTTTTTATAAATATTTACAGGTACGTATTCACAAGTTTTCAACCCTCAAAAATAAGTGTCCAATCACAGTGATTGTTCTCATCACAAAGAAACACTTCAAGCAGGATATACTGTTTTGTTTTGAGAGTTGAATTCGAAACAAATAATAATACAAGAAGGGGAAAAATTGTGGATAATGAGTTTGAAATCAAAAATGTTCACCTCAAAAGCTCTACCGATTCGTCTACTACTTAAATTCCTGCCACCGTTTGAAAAACTAACAGCTGTGTATAAAAGACCATCGGGGCAGATAGCTGTAGTTATAAATGATTATTTATATATACTTAGCGAGGATAGATTTAGATTAATTGACCGAATCAATATAACAAAAAGATTTGAACCATTTGTGGATGGTAGAAAGTTACTTGGAGCAGTCAATACCTATTCTGGAAAAACCATCTTCTTTTATGATGATAATGCCTTTGTAAATTTGGATGAGTGTACTCTACAGCCAGAGTCCTTTGGCTACACATCAATACATTTTAATGGTATACCACCCCTATTCACCACAGTTTTTCGATATGTGAATGGATTGTTATACTTCATTCAAGATGGTCGCTTTTTTGAATATAATGAATTTGAAAATTCCCTACAAAATTCCAGTAAATTGGAGTTCAATACATTTGGTATAGAGTGTCCCATGATATCTTTATATGAGCAACTTAGACTGTTACTTAGGCAAATTGTAAGTAAAATTCCTATGAATTCATAGTTTTAATTTATTAATAAAGTACAGCAACTATAGCGCCAAGTTCAAGGTTGTGGTTGACTGATAAAGAGACACGCGGTCGATGTACTATTGTGAATTCCAAGGTTGTGGTTGACTGATAAAGAGACACGCGTCCGATGTGCTATTGTGAATAAAATTCTTGTGAAATAAAACATTGTTTGTTTTAATCAAATAACTTGATATTGTTTTCTGTTTCATCTCTCTTGAATAAATGAGAACCGAACTTGTTGAGTGACATTTTCGGATTGATTCGTTTTACGTATTTGAGGGTTGTAATTTCAACTAGGTGAATCAATTTATAGTCGAGAAAAAACCAGAGGCTGACACATGTTACTGATAAGAACACTGCATTTGAGCTAAATTTAGAACTGTTGATAAGAGGAGTGTGATAGGAAACCCACATGTTGTCTACTGGTGATAAGAAAACTGCAGGCTGAGACTCGTTGTTACTGATAAGAAAACCGTGAGCTAAATTTAGAACTGAACGATGATAACACTTACCCACAATATTCAATTTCTTCAAGCATGAACTGTTCATAAAATGTAATGTCATCCTAAACCCCCACCCCCCACCCCCGCCAACGGTCACACCGCCCACCGACGGATGACGTCACGCGCACGTGGTCACAAAGACCCCCACCCCCACACTTCACCTCAACCCCCACACAACACGCCGACGACGGATGACGTCACGCGCACGTGGTCGCAAAGACCCCCACCCCCACACCCCACCTCATCACCCACACAACACGCCGACGACGGATGACGTCACGCGCACGTGGTGACGGTCGCGCTATCGTGGCGCCACCGTATCGTGGCGCCACCTAGCGGGCATTTTGGGAAATGAGGCAGAACCGGCACAGCCCTTACTACTCACCAAATAGAATTAAATGGGCTATAGACTCATTCGAACCATACAAAGCCCCTGGACGCGATGGGATAATACCGGCTCACCTGCAGCAGGGCAAAGCCCAACTCATATCGATGCTTTGCCTTTCGATTCAGAGCAAGCCTGGCAACGGGACACATACCCATGATCTGAAAACTCTCACGAGTGGTCTTTGTACCAAAACCCGGAAAAGATGACTCTCAGCCCAAGGCATTCAGACCAATAAATCTCTCGTCGTTTCTACTCAAAACGATGGAGGAAGTGATTGAAAGGCACGTTAGGAAAACCTCCCTAATAGAGAGGCCGCTACACAAAAACCAAAACGCCTAACAACCTGGTAAATCATGTGAAACTTCTCTGCATGAACTTTTTCATACAATAGAGCAACCACTGAACAACCAAGGAATTGCCCTGCCTGCATTCCTTGATAGAAGGAGCATTTGATCATACTTCCTTCAATTCAATGACCACTGCAATTAACCGGCGTGGAATTAAAGACACAGTTTGTAGGTGGATAAGAAACATGCTTGAAGGTAGGAGAATTCAAGCAACTATGCTTGACAAAACTGTAACTATAGAGGCAGCTAAGGGCTGCCCCCAGGGTGGAGTCTTATTCCCTCTCCTCTGGAACCTAGTCGCAGATGAACTACTGGTGGAGTTAAATAGCAAGGGATTTTATGGCCAAGGCTATGCCAATGACGTAGCAATACTTAACACTGACAAGAACGCCAAGACAATATCAGAACTGATGCAGACAGCTCTGACTATCGTAGAAGATTGGTGCAGGAAGGTGAACCTGAAGGTCAATCCTGAGAAAACCTCCCTGGTCAGCTTTACGAGAAAGAGGAATATAGCGGAATTATTCAAACTCATATTTTTTGGACAAGAACTGCAGGTGGTAAGAGAAGTCAAATACCTAGGCATCATCCTAGATGACAAACTCACATGGAATTCACACCTACAGAAAATAGTCAATCGAAAAAAGGCACAATAATGGCAACAAAAAGAGCGATAGGAAAGAACTGGGGCATAAATCCGCGCATGGTACACTGGCTCTACAGTACCGTGCTAAGACCCACTCTTGCTTACAGCTCTGTTGTCTGGTGGCCAAAAATCGAGCAGCGACAAGCAGTCACGGAACTTGCAAAAGTTCAGAGGCTAGCATGGCTCTGTGTAACGGGAGCCATGAAAACTACTAAAACACTTGTCATGGGGGCCATGCTTAACCTACCTCCTTCAGATATCTATATCAAAATGACACTAAGATAACCAGCACAATCACGAATCACCTGGTTACAATGGGGAGTGATATCATGCTGAAAAAAAATTAACTTTAGTACGTCTCCCAAGACCAAGCTAATATGGGAAGAGGAAACGGTGGAAACAACTCCGGATGGAAAATGGGGCAATATGGTACACAGACGGCTCCAAAACATACCGGGAAACCGGTGCTGGAATCGTAGGAGAAAATCCAAATTGGGAAACATATGAACCACTTGGGATGTACGCTACAGTTTTCCAGGCAGAAGTTCATGCAATAAATGTATGCGTGCAAGAGAATCTCAGGAGAGGCTACAGAGGAAGAAAAATCCTTTTCCTTAGTGACAGCCAAGCTGCAATCAAAACCATCTCCTTTCGGGAAACCAAATCTGAACAAGTCATGGACTGTCAGCGAAACCTTATCACACTGGGAGTACTGATTACTGATTACTGAAGTACAGGCGCTACGAGTTTCGAGCTGTTGGCCCCGACACCGCAGCCTCTAGTTGGGCTTATTGTATCTTCTCTGTGCCTGTCTCTCAGTCGAAGAGCTCCATTGCCCGAATAAGGTTTATGACTCGTTCTACTGTTTCCCTGTCCGTCCTTTGAGGAGTGGTTGTGAATTCCCCATTACCTCTTCTCCGATACGCCAGCGCTTCACATTCGAATACAATGTGGGAGGCTGTTTCCTCCTCCTTGTTGCACAGCCTACATATGGGTTCCTCGTTGAAAAGACCCATGATATGCATGTGTTTCCTTAGAGTGCAGTGTCCAGTTAATATACCTGTTACTTTCCTAAGCTGATTCCTGCTGAGTTTCAGTAGGCTTCCAGAAAATGATGATTCGATCTCGTCTGCCATCATTAATTTACTGAGTTTCAGACCTGGTGATTGGCACCATCTAGCTTTCTGTTGTTTTTTGGACCAACAGTTCAGCCAACCTCTCACAGAGGATTTTGTAATACCAATAGCAGGTTCTGGACCCAGAAGTGGTGTGTTTGCAGCTTTGCGTGCTAGTAGATCCGCCCGCTCGTTCCCAGCTATCCCTGAGTGTCCTGGTATCCATCCAAGAATGACATCGTTAGATACTCCCAGTGTGACAAGGTTTTGCTGACAGTCCATGACTTGTTTGGATTTGGTTTTCCGACAGGAGACGGTTTTGATTGCAGCTTGGCTGTCACTAAGGATAAGGATTTTCCTTCCTCTGTAGCCTCTCCTGAGATTCTCTTGCACGCATACGTTTATTGCATGTACTTCTGCCTGGAAAACTGTAGCCTACATCCCGAGTGGTTCACATGTTTCCCTTTTGGATTTTCACCTACGATTCCGGCACCAGTTCTCCGGCTTGTTTTGGAGCTGTCTGTGTACCATATTGCCCCATAAGCCATCCGGAGTTGTTTCACCGTTTCCTTTTCCCATATTAGCTTGGTCTTGGGAGACGTGCTAAAGTTGATATTTTTCAGCATGATATCACTCCTCATTGTTACTAAGTGGTTCGTGACTGTGCTGGTTATCTTAGTGTGTCCTTGGGAGTTTGAGTGGCTCCAGTTCCCGGTGTTGCTAAGTCTATAAGCTCCCATTCTTGCTTCCATGTTGATATAGATATCTAAAGGAGGTAGGTAAAGCATGGCCTCCATGGCAAGTGTTGGAGTAGTTTTCATGGCTCCCGTTACACAGAGACATGCTAGCCTCTGAACTTTTGCAAGTTCCGTGGCTGCTTGTCGCTGCTCGATTTTCGGCCACCAGACAACAGAGCTATAAGCAAGGGTGGGTCTTACCACGGTACAGTAGAGCCAGTGTACCATGCGCGGATTTATGCCCCAATTCTTTCCTATCGCTCTTTTTGTTGCCATTATTGTGGCTTTACCTCGATTCACTATTTTCTGTAGGTGTGAATTCCATGTGAGTTTGTCTTCCAGGATGATGGCTAGGTATTTGACTTCTCTTACCACCTGCAGTTCTTGTCCAAAGAACATGGGTTTGAGTAATTCCGCTGTCTTCCTCTTTCTCGTAAAGCTGACCAGGGAGGTTTTCTCAGGATTGACCTTCAGGTTCACCTTCCTGCACCAATCTTCTACGATTGTCAGAGCTGTCTGCATCAGCGCTGATATTGTCTTGGTGTGTTTGCCAGTGATAAGTATTGCTACGTCATCGGCATAGCCTTGGGCGTGGAAACCTTTGCTGTTTAACTCTACCAGTAGTTCATCTGAGACTAGGTTCCAGAGGAGAGGGGACAAGACTCCACCCTGGGGGCAGCCTTTAGCTGCCTCTATAGTTACAGTTTTGTCAAGCATAGTTGCTTGAATTCTCCTACCTCTCAGCATGTTTCTTATCCACCCACCAACTGTGTCTTTGTCACGCCGATTGATTGCGGTGGTCATTGAATCGAAGGAGGTGTGATCAAATGCTCCTTCTATATCAAGGAATGCAGCTAGGGCAACTCCTTGGTTGTTCAGTGGTTGCTCTATTTTATGAACAAGTTCATGCAGAGCAGTTTCACATGATTTACCAGGTTGATAGGCGTTTTGGTTTTTGTGTAGTGGCCTCTCTATTAGAGAGGTCTCCCTAATGTGCCTTTCAATCACTTTCTCCATCGTTTTGAGTAGAAACGACGAAAGATTCATTGGTCTGAATGCCTTGGGCTGAGAGCTATCTTTCCCGGGTTTCGGTATGAAGACCACTCGTGAGAGTTTCCATATCATGGGTATGTGTCCCGTTGCCAGGCTTGCTCTGAATAGTTGGCAAAGCATCGATATGAGTTGGGCTTCGCCCTGCTGCAGGTGTGCCGGTATTATCCCATCGCATCCAGGTGCTTTGTATGGTTCGAATGAGTTTATGGCCCATTCGATTCTATTTGGTGTCACAATCTGTCGGGCTATGACCCAATCATCTCTTGATCCTCTCATCCGGAGGATCTCAGGAGATAGGGAGTTGGTTCCCTGTTGCGAGTTGATTATGGTCGAGTCTGGAAAGTGTGCCCTGAGTAGTGTCTCAATGGTTTCTTCGCCATTTTTCGTGTATTCCCCATTTGGTTTCTTTAGTGTTCCCATTGGTGGAAGGGGATCTTTAGCTAGGATTCTCTGGAGGCGTGCGCCTTCCGAGGTTTTTTCGACCTCAGTGCAAAACTTCCTCCAGGAGTTCCTCTTAGCTTCCCTTACTTCTTTGTTGTATTTCGTCAGAGTATGGTGGTATTTATCCCATTCACCGGTTTTCTTGGCCACATTGAAGAGTCTGCGAGTTTCCCCCTTCATCTTGTCAAGTTTCTCGTTCCACCAGGTTGTGTCCTTGCATGAGGAACGCCGAATTAGCGGACAGCTTTGATGGTATGAGTAAATTATGGCGTTTTGTAGTTGTTCCGCTACCACCTCAACATCAAATCTGTTACGCATACGTTCCTTGATCCCGCTCAACCCTGCCTCCAGCTTCTCCCGGTATTCAGTCCAGCTTGTTTTGCGTGGGTTGCGGTACATTTCTGACGGCTTGTCAATACTATTGATTTCCATCAGTATATACCTATGGTCCGACAGATATGGTTCATCGGATACGCGCCACCGCTGGATATCGGGATTGATACGGGAGGTGGACAGAGTGACATCAATAACTTCCAACCGTATGCGGTTTGCAAAAGTAGGCTTGTTGCCCTTGTTTAGAATCTCCAAATCATGGGTTATAAAAGAATCCAATAAAGACTCACCTCTTTTGTTGATATCGCTGCTTCCCCAGATGGTGTGATGCGAGTTGGCATCCATACCTTTTATACACTGTAGGTTTCTCTGCCCACAGTGATTCACTAGTTTCTCCAGGTCTTCCGATGGTGGGGGTCTGGGTGCATCGTAGGGAAGGTAAACCGAGGCTATCATGATGTCCTTCTGGGTTCCTTCCTCTTTGTAGCTTAGTTGGACGGCTACTTGATCCCTGGAATTTAGTTCTTTAATATTGAGAACCTGCACTCCGTTTCTCACGTTTATGCAAGCTCTCACGTTACCTGTTGATTGCTCCTTGTAAAAGATCTTATCTCCAGTGTTTTCTAGACCGGCTATTTTTCCCTTCGTAATCCAGGGTTCTTGGATGATGGCCAGGTCTATGTTTTTCTTTGCCAGCTGTTGGCAAAGGGCAGCAGATGCTCCCTTACTGTGCTGAAGGTTTATTTGTATTACCCTCAGCATCGATAGCCTCCTTCTTGAGAAGTCTGAAGGTTACCTGCATTAAACCAAAGTAGGCCCGGTGATTCCGGTTTTGCAGCTCCTTCAGAGATCTGCTGTCAAGACCGACAATGAGTGTCATGCCCTCATTGTCCGTCTTGTGGCTGATTATTCTCTAGTCCTCGGTCTTCAGCCCCATGTTCTGGGTTTTGGGGAATTGGAGAGCTTGTGCCGGTTCCTTGATTCCCGCGGATTTTGTCGGTATCCAGACAGCAGCCCTCATGACTGGCACCACTCTGTGTGCCAGTCCAATCCGAAGACTGGTTCCCTCGTAGGGGCTGAAGCCTGGAACCACCCGCAGCAGCCAAGTCTTGGCAGCTTCATTGGCGCAAGTGATATAAATCACCCCACCTCTGGAGCTGCTTTTCTTGAACTGAGGACCAGTTCCGGGTTCGCATTTGAACACTTCCCGGAGAAGAAACTGTTGTAGGCCTCTACACTGCTTCTCAGTGAAGGTTGCATCCGAATATTTTTCGGAAGTGATGGCCATTCTAAGCCCGGCTAGGGTTTCGCTGTAAGTTTCTCCAGTTGATGTTCTGGGTGTTACTTCAGCATCCCCCTGCCATGACCTTTTCTTGGCGCTTTTTTCTGGGGTTGGTGTGTTGCCCTCATAGCGACCCCTCTTTGCAGAGGATTTGTTTGCAGGGGTCCTAGGTTTACCTGATGCTCCAGGCTCCGAGTCCCGAGCATCAGGTTTCCCAGTGTTCTCTGAGCTATTTGGGAGGGTTCTATTCCCGGGATTCCTATTTGTCCTCGGTTTACGAGGCCGTATAGGCTCTTCCTTGGCTTTAGCCCTCTCAATCGCAAGCTTCCTTTGCTGGGCTCCGGAAAGCTTTGCCATTTTGTTCAGGCTGATGTTGCCAACGCCTGTACTAATGGCAGATACACCGGCACCGGGGATTGCATCACTGCTTCCCTGGCTACCCGTGGTTGGTTCATGAGGAGTTACATCGAGGTTTGGTTGTTCCTCGGATGCCAGAACGTGTGATTGGCCCTCTCCAAAATCCGTGGGGCCTGCGTTGGCCACCGGGGCTTCCACCCGATCGGAACCAACGGTGAGATTGCAACTCACTTGGGGTACAAAGTCCTCAGGTTTGTCACACCTCGTTCTAAGGTGCTGGTTTTGGTCCATCCCGGGGTATTTAATTTCCCCGGTGATGATTTTTATAGTTTTTAGATTAAAAAAACACTTGGGCCTTTTAGTAAATTATTATAATCAACGGGTACAGGTAACAAAATTATTAGCTTGTCAGCTTGACAACTCACACTTCACTTTTTACTAGGAATGGGCATAAGTAGAGAAGAGCTGGATATTCTAATAATCATTTCTCAACACCCTCTCTTAATTATTAGAATATTTCTGAGTACACAAAATTTTAATAATAAACATTTACTTGTTGACCAAAAAAAAACTTCCTACTTCTAAACTACTTAACTAAAGTATATCTACTTTCTCACATTTTAATAAACATTGTTTAAACTTCTTGAACTTACTTATTTCAAGAGGTTTTGTCAAAATATCAGCTATTTGGTCTTGTGTTGGACAATACTCCATTTTGATCTGTCCATCCTTAACTTTCTCACAGATAAAGTGATATCTGACATCAATGTGTTTGCTCCTTTTATTCATCTGATTGCTCTTGATCAGCTTCATGGCACTTTGATTGTCAAGTTTTAGAGTTGTTTGAACTTCTTTTGATATCAATTCTTCTATAAGACTTTTGACATAGATCAGCTCTTTTGTACAATCTGCAGCTGCTATATACTCCGCTTCGGTACTGCTAAGGGCCACAATAGGCTGCTTTCTCGAACACCACTGTATTGGACCACCACAATAGTAGAAAACATAACCACTTGTGCTTTTCCTTGAAATTATGTCTCCAGCATAATCCGAGTCACAGTATGCCATTAATTTTGTAACATCACTGTTTTTATCAAAGTGTAGTCCTTCTTCTGGATACGTGTTCAGGTACTTCAGTATTCTTTTAACACTTGTTACATCTCGTTCTGTCGGGTTTTCCATTTTTCTGCTACTGTAATTCACTGAAAAACTGATGTCTGGTCGAGTTCGATTAGAAAGATATAGTAAACTTCCTATAGTTTCTCTATAGGGATATTTTTCATCAGGTACTGTCTCATCCGGTGTATTATTGGTCATCATTGGTGTATGTATTGGTTTGCAATCTTCCATTCTATATTTTTGAAGCAAACCTCTTACATATTTATTTTGCTTCAAAACAACACTAGTCTCATCTTCTTCTATCTCGATACCAAGATACTCGTTGGGTTTGTCTTGTTCTACCATCTCAAATTCACTTTTCAATGATCTTAAAAATTCTTCTGTCTCACCTTCAAAATCCTTAGAATAAAACAGGAGTCCATCATCCACATAGATAGCCAAAAACAATGAACCAGTTTCATTCTTGAAGATACACTGTTCGTTTTTGAGGGGTTCCAGTCCACAAACTTTCAAGAAATTGGTGAACCGTTTGTTCCATTGCATTGGTGCTTGTTTTAGTCCATAAAGGGCCTTTTGTAACAGACACACTTTATTTGGGTCTGATTGGTATCCATCAGGTATATGCATGAACACCTTCTCGTCTAAATTTCCATATAAGAATGCAGTTTTGATGTCAAATTTTCTTACCAACAAATTTTCACTAGCAGCAATTGCGAAGAGCACTCGTAATGCACAAATGTTCACTACCGGACTAAAAGTCTCCGTATAGTCAATTCCGTATTTTTGTTCACAACCACGAATTACTAGTCTAGCTTTATATTTGTCGTTACTTTTCACGCGAAACACCCATTTACTGGTCAGGATCTTGTTTTCTTCAGCTTGTGACTTATCAACAAGTTTCCATGTTTCATTTTTGTCAAGAGAGTTTTTTTCTTCATTGATCGTTTGCTGCCATTTTTCTTTTTCTGTACTAGATAGTGCTTCTTCATAAGTTAATAGTACATAATCGTCATATTTTCTAGGAGTCCTCACTTGTCTTCTGCCCTCTCTATGTTGTGCAATATTGGGTGATTCATTTTGGGTGGGATTATAATAATAATGTATTTATTTAGCACTTGGCTACAGCGTAGTACAAAAAATAGTTATAAATAAATAAATAGAATAAAATAATATAAAATAGCTATTGGAAATAAATAAGAATGAAGTAAATGTAAAATATAAAATGTTTTGTGTGAACATAAAGTGTATATGAACATCAAACAAACATTTTTAACTACTAAATATAGGGTGAGACAAAACATGACTTCTCAATAAAAATTTAAACTGGTTCAAGTTATCACAGCTTCTGACTTCACTGGGTAGTTGATTGAAATCATTGAGTCCTTTTTGTAAAATTGTGTTAAGCAATTGACTAGTTCTACACCTATCAGTCAAAATGAAATTATCACAGTATCTTGTTTTATATGAATGAATATCACTAAATAGTTTAACCTTATCACAAATATAATTTGGCAACATGTTGTTTTTCAATTTGAATATAAAAATGCCAACGTTTAACCTAATGCGTTTTATAACGTTTAGAATATTCAAAGTGTCCTTCATAATTCTAACAGGAGTGTATCTGTTACAGCCCAAAATCACTCGCATAGCTCGGTTCTGAATTTTTTGTAGCTTGTCGATTTTGTAGTTGGGCAGATGATAGAGTAGAGTTGAGCAGAATTGTAGATGTGGTGCTGCGATAACATTGTATAGGAGCAGTTTGGTGCTGAGGGATAAGTTCTTGCCAACTCTAGAAATGAATCCCACTTTTTTCGCGAACTTCCTCATCAAATAATCCGCATTAGCGTTGAAGTTTAGGTTGGCATCAAAGACAGTTCCAAGGTATTTGATTTCCTTCACGTGTTCGATTCTCGCGTTGCTCATTTGAAGTATCAAGTTTTCTGCATTGATACGGGCTAATGCAGATTTTTTACCGAAGACACAATATTTTGTTTTTTTTACATTTATGGCAAGTTTGTTACTATTGAGCCAATTATACACATGTTTTAGATCCTCATTAATGCTCTCCACCATTTTGTCGATGTTCTTTCCAACGATGTACATCATTGTGTCATCTGCAAATAGGACGACCTCACTGTGCCTTATTGTACCCACGATATCGTTAATATATAAAATAAATAACAAAGGGCCTAAGACAGTACCTTGCGGTACTCCATAGTTTACGGGAACTGGCACAGACACACTATTATTAAACTTCACACGTTGTGTTCTATTTGACAGATATGATCTGAACCAACTCAGCGCTGTTCCCTGGATTCCCAGTGTTGTCAGTTTTTCCAACAAGATTTCTCGGTCCAACGTTTCGAAAGCTCTTCTGAGGTCCAGAAACACAGCCACTACATAATTATCACAGTCAATTGCTTTTAAAAAGTCATCACTTATGTTCACAACCACAGACTCACAGGAGTGTTCAAAACGGAAACCAGACTGATTAGGAACTATGAGGTTGTTTGTATCACAGTGTTCAATTATTTGGTCCCTGACTAGAGATTCTAAGAACTTTTCATATAGTGGCATTGAATTGATGGGCCGAAACTCTTCACAGTTTATGGTGTTAACTACTTTTGGAACGGGCACAACAGTAGAACATTTCCACTCATCAGGAAAAACACCATTACACAGAGACAAATTGATAACATCAAGTACACGATTTCCGATCACAGATACAGTATCACAGATAACTTGCTTTGAGATCCCACAATCTCCACCACCAACATTTTTCATGTTCTTGAGGGCAGTCTTCATATCTTTCATATCAATTTTTCGGAAAGTTGAAAATGTATTTGTTATAATTTTAGCTGAGTTGGGGTAGCTTACAGTAGTCAACGGGATGTTCTCAACTATTTCGGATATACTGTTAACAAAATAATTATTGAATTTGTCGGCGATCTGCTGCTCGTTGGTAATAGCTTCAACTCCAAAAATAATTCGGTGTCTGGTGCTGTCTTCCAGGTAAAAGTGTTTTTAAATTCTTCCATAATTGTCTTGGCTTATTTTTATTTTCATCAACAACTGTGTAGTAGTATTTTTCTTTTTTGATTTTATTAACTACTGCATTTCTGATTGTTTTATACCTGTCCCAGGTGTCATCATCCCTTTCATATATTGCTCTATGGTACAGTTTGTCTCGCTCATCCATCATTGCCCTTATTTCACAGTTGATCCATTGCTTGGATAAATATTTTCCCTTCACACGTATTTCTATCTTTGGACACATAGTGTTCACGATCGTGGTGATATCCTGTATCAGCAAATTTGCTTGATAATTTACGTCGGAAATACTGCTGTTCCATGGCCTGAAAAACAGGTAATCATGCAACTTATCGACATTATAATTTTTGAAAGATCTTTGGTATCTTATCACAGTTGCTTCAGGTTCTTTATACTTTTCTAATATTACAGAGAGAATTGAATGATCACTTATTTTTGGTGTCATGTGTACTTGATGTTTTAGATGTTTATCGTTAGTGATGATATAGTCTATCAAAGTTGCACTACGCGAGGTTACCCTTGTTGGTGATTTGACAATCTGAGTAAATCCATTTGCATATACACTTTCCAATATTTTTGATCCATAGAAGGAGTTTTTGGTCAGATCATAGTTGAAGTCTCCCATAATGATGATGGTACCCTCAAACTCCGATACAGTATCCAAGTAATCATTGAAAAACTCAATAAAACTGGCATTTTCCATTTGTGGTGGATGGTATAAAACAGCACACAGATAATTAACGTTACCACAATTATTAAATTCAATAGCCAAAATCCAAACAAATTTTTCAACACACTGTACACTCCGTATCTTATACTTGATATCACAGTTGATCAAAGCCATGACTCCTCCAGTCCTCTTATTTGTTGATAGAGCCTGTTCTACTTTGTACCCTTCTATCTTCAATTCAGAATGATCAATCGCATCAGTCACATGAGTTTCTGAGCATAATAATATCTTAGGTTTCCAGTTTTGTATGAGAAGCTCCAGTTGATCCTTGTTATTCAAGTAGCCTTGACAATTGAGATATACAACGGTAGAGTTTGAATTAATATCATTGTCTAATTGCTATTTGATAAATTTGTTACGTTGTATTTGCTCTACCCTCTTATATGTCTCACATTTAGCACTCTCCCATGTAGCATGATCAACACTTAAACTCATTCCATATTTTTTGTTGGACAGTAAACAGTTGGAACATTTAAATACGTCACTGGTACACACATTGACATCATGAGCTCCACAACATTTCGGACAAACTGTTTCTTCTTTACAATCTTTGGAAATGTGGCCAAATCTACAGCACTTATAGCATCGAATGACACCATAATCGGTGTACACCCAACAACGACACCAGCCAATGTTCATTCTCTGGTTATTGATGAAAGTGTTATGAGTCAATTGATCCACTTCCAAAATCATGGTAAAACGATTTCTGATGACCTTCGTTCGATGTAGAATTTTCATGCTGCGGTTTTTGTTCACTTCTAAACTATTTTGTTTACATATTTTCGATATAATGTCCTCATCACTGTTGGTATATTCGGACTCATTTATTCCGACAACTTTGATTCTGTGTGGCAATGCTTTGGGTCTATGGACTATATATTTTTCGCCCAATTTAACTTGAATCTCAGACTGTATATTTGAGATTTCTTTCTCATTGCCACAGCTGAGAATGAGTCCGCCGACTTTCGTGGATCTACCCATAGAAATTCCAGCACCCAAATCAGTTGGATCAACATTGTTTTTCAAATCTTCTTTGACTTGTTGAATGTTCTTAGTCGCCTCTTTTTGTTTGATCACTAGTATATTATTATTGGTTTTCGTAGCTAGTGCATAGGATTTCATTGAAATGTTTTCTACCTCATGAGAACCAGTCAGAGATGATGTTTGTTTCTGCTGTCTTAATTCCGCCATTTCGTTTCCAAGAGTTTGATTCGCTGTAACTAGCAAATCAACCTTTTCATTCAATTCATCATTTTTTTTAACTAGAAGCTGTAAGGTTGATAAAATGTCTTCTGCCATATTTGTATCCATCAGAATATCATCAATGCGGCTTCTCTTTCGGGTTCTTTCTGGTTTTGTTGGATCACAAGAACTACATTTCCAGCTCGCCTTCTTCTTCATATGGAACCCCCTCATATCTGCTACGTTTCCACATTTTCCATGATAATAATTATCACAAACAGCACACTGAATAATAGACTTGATGTCATCGAACGGTAATTTACATTTGAAGCAGTTATTTTCCGCTTCATCCTCTACTACACCTTCACTGGTCGCCATCCTCACACATCCACCAAGAAATCGAGAAAGAACTACCCTTCAACCCACTCAGTTCGGCCTCCAGATAGCCCACCTCTCGATCCCGATGATGAAATGAACAATCCGGCAACTCCGCACACTACTATGAATGTATTAGTTCGTTGGTCCGTTGATAAGAAATCATAAAAAACGTTATCTCTATACGATGGGACTGATATAGATTGGTTATTATATGTTATTAGGCATTATTTTTTTACTGAATCGAAGATGTATAGATTCCACAACACACTCTATCACTGCGGAATTGTCTATGTTGGAATTTTCGAATTATTACACCCACTTTTTCACTTAAAACGATGATTTATCGAGAGCGATATTAAAATACAACCGTCACGCACGCACACGGAACATTTTCTCATTTATGGATTCCTTGAGAGATTATATGGAACATCTGTTACGAGATCTGTTAGCTCTTCTTCGTTGTCTGTAGTGGCACCAATCGAGTCATCATCGTCCACATCGGTTTCTTGACTTATTTTGATTTTCACTTTATTTCTTTCTTGTTCCTGTCCTTTTTCTTTGAATATTACATCTCTGACACATATTATTCTATTCTTCTGGCTGTCAAATAATCTGTATGCATTAGGCGCATATCCAACAAAAATATACTTTTTGCTCCTTGATTCTAGTTTTTTTAAGTGTCCTAACACTTTGGCATAAGCATCACATCCAAATAGTTGCAGTTTGGATAGATCTGGCTCCATATTTGACCAATTTTGTGATGGTGTTTTCTTGCTTGATTCTGTTGGACTTCTGTTGAGTAGATAAGCCGCCACTCGAACTGCCTCTCCCAAAAAACATTTGTCCAATTGTGAATCAAACAAAAGTGCTCGTGCTTTTTCCATTAATGTACGGTTTAGTCGCTCCGCTTTTCCATTGAGTTGAGGAGTGTATGGTGGTGCATAGTCCAATACTATTCCCTTTTTCTTACACCAGTTTTTGAAAGAATGATCCATGTACTCCCCACCATTGTCACACCTCAATTTTGATACTCTGGAATTATGGAAGGCTTCCGCTTCTTCTATATACTCTTGTAAATATTCCTTAACTTCATTTTTGTGCTCTAACAAATATATCGTTGTATGATGTGTAAAGTCGTCTAACACTGTTAAAAAATATTTCTTCCCATCCCACGTTGTTTCATCTAATGGCCCACAGACATCGGAGTGCAGTAGTTCCAATGTTCTTTTTGCTCTGGTCCTTGTAGTAGTGAAAGGAAGTCTAACCTGTTTAGCTTCAATGCAAGTCTCACAATCCTTGTCAAAGAAATCACAGTCGTTTTTAGTCACATCCATACCATTCGACATTTCCAATAATATCTTCATTCTTGAGGCACTTAAATGACCAAGCTTTCTATGCCATTTTTCTGTATTTGATTTTTTATTTTCTGTTATTAAACTTTCATTTGTTTTATCTTTATCAATATCTATGACATAGAGGCCATTTTCTTGCTTTTTACCGCTCAATATTTCTTCATTGTCTTTTATCACCACGACTTTGTCCTTCGTAAATTCCACTACTCCACCTTTTTCAGTAATTGCATTTACCGAAAGCAGATTTTTACTCAATTCTGGAACATATGTCACGTCATTCAGGATACATTTTCTTCCATCTACTCTTCCTTTACCTTCTGCTTTCATCGTTTGTTTCTTTTTGGCCACAATAATTTCACTTTTCTCCTCTGTCATATACTTGAATAAACTCTTGTCGTTTGACATATGACAAGTTGATCCCGAATCCACAATGAAGTCTACCGTATGATCCTCATGTTTTTGCGCTAGGAATGAAACTTTCTTCTCGGTTTTTGGATAATTTTTTTTACGGAAAAAACAGTCTTCATCCTTATGGTTAGTTTTTTTACAAATGCCACATTTTACTTGAATTTTGTTCCTGCAATCCTTCGCTAAATGATTACATTTTCCGCAAACGTAGCACTTTCTTTCTGGATATTTTCTTTTATTTAGTTCAGCTTTGAACGCGACCTGATTTTCCGAGTTTTCTTTCTTCTTTGTTCTGCTTTCCTCAGCAAACAGTCTGGATGTTAAAGATGTTAGTGTTCTTTCAGCTTTTGTTGTAGATTCCCATGCAGTGCAAAAATTCTTGTAGCCATCTGGTAATGTTGTCAATATTTTGGACATCAACATCTCGTCATCAATTTCCTGTTTCATTGATTTTAATCTGTAGACTAGGCTTTCTAATTTACTGATATGTAAAGACATATCAGAGCCCTTTTGATAACTGTAGTTGAAAAACTCTTGCAACAAACTACATTTGTTATCTTCAGATTCTCTTTGATAGATGCCGCATAACTTTTTATACATTTCTTCTGCAGTTTTACAGGTAATTATGTGCATTAATAGTTTTTTATCGATGGTTGTAACTATTGTCTTTTGTGCACGTGCATCTTTTCGTTTCCGACTGGTTTTTTCTTCTTCTGTGGTTAAATCCGTATATTTCTGATCACCCGTCACTATTTCATACTGTCCATGTGCTTTGAAAAGGATACTTATTTGAAATTTCCATACTTCGAAGGTTTCACTGTTTGTTAACTTTTCGATCATAGCAAACTCATGTTCAGCACTGTCTGAAGCCATGTTTTAGTCTTTTATTTCACTACAATGTGTGATTGTTCTCCACTAAGTCTCTTAACACCGTTTTTATGTCTTTTTTTTACTAAGATTTTACCTCGGATTTTTCTGTCTAGAGTCACATGTACTCCTGTAGTCACCTGGGTTCATCTGAGATCAGTTGAGGTCATCTGGAGTTACCTGGAGTCATCTGGGCCCATAACCTGATGATTTTTATAGTTTTTAGATTAAAAAAACACTTGGGCCTTTTAGTAAATTATTATAATCAACGGGTAGAGGTAACAAAATTATTAGCTTGTCAGCTTGACAACTCACACTTCACTTTTTACTAGGAATGGGCATAAGTAGAGAAGAGCTGGATATTCCAATAATCATTTCTCAACACCCGGTACCTCCCATATCTGGGAGGCATTCTCCTATCCGCCACCTGGGGAGGCGCCCGATGGGGGACCAGCAACCCCACACGGGACACTGGGAGTGTCTTACGATGTTACTCTTGGATGGATACCAGGACACACTGTGATAGCTGGGAACGGGTGGGCGGATCAACTAGCACGCAAAGCTGCAAACACACCACTTCTGGGTCCAGAACCTGCAGCAGCTATTGGTATTACAAAATCCTCTATAAGAGGTTGACTGAACTGTTGGTCCAAAAAACAACAGAAAGCTAGATGGTGCCAATCACCAGGACTGAAACACAGTAAATTAATGATAGCAGACGAGATCGATCCATCATTTTCTGGAAGCCTACTGGAACTCAGCAGGAATCAGTTTAGGAAAGCAACAGGTATATCAACTGGACACTGCACTCAAAGGAAACACGTGCATATCATGGGCTTTTCCAAAGAGAAACCGATATGTAGGCTGTGCAACGGGGAGGAGGAAACAGACTCCCACATTGTTTGTGAATGTAAAGCGCTGGCGTACTGGAGAAGAGATAACGGGGAATTCACAACCGCTCCTCAAAGGACGGATAGGGAAACAGTAGAACGAGTTATAAACCTTATTCGGGCAATGGAGCTCTTCGACTGAGAGACAGGCACAGAGAAGATACAATAAGCCCAACTTGAGGCTGCGGTGTCGGGGCCAACAGCCCGAAACTCGTAGCGCCTGTACTTCAGTTATCAGTAATCAGTAATCAGTCTTGCTCCATGGTAGATCCTAAATAAAAGTTAAAACGAAGGTGGAAAAATTAGCATTCCGCTAAGCAAACTATTACCGCCATGGCCACGAATATGCGTAACAACGGAAAAACTGCTTCCAAATTAAGAGTACGAATATATGAATATCGGGTTTTTCAACTATTTCCAAAACATTTTGAGTCTTTTGAAAAATCATCTTCCAGGTCATATAACATTCTTCTACGTTTTTGGCGCTTTGGATGATACCTACTTATTTAATTAATTGAATTTCGGAATATCCCATTATAATCTTTTATAATAAATGCGCTGGCCTTCTTTGTATTTTTTCTTTGATTATTCTTTGAAAATTTGCCGTCCCTCAAATTTTGCCGCTCTACGCCGAGGCGTATTGTGCGCAAAAAACGTCACTGGTTCCCGTCTGTTTATTATGAAAAATAAAATATTCCATGTTATTTTCGTTGGTCCTGGCCAATATTACTGCTGCTTCATTCATGATGCTATTCGAATACCACTATAATTTTCAATGACATGATTATCTTGTATGTCAGTTCAGGTTGTGTTGTTTAAAACACTTGACATTCTGTCTGTTTGACATCTCTAACGCCTGGCGTGATAAGATAACGCGGAGTTATTACCGCAACGCATCCGGTATTGCAATTGACAATAGGGAGTTTTTGAAGCTCTTATTTGACCCGTTATCAACGATGCCGGTTATTCTGAGCTTGCGCAGAAGTCTGGAAATAACCGAATCGGTTATTAACCGATAACGTGTTACGTTATCCACGGAGCCTTAACGTTCCCTTAATAACCGTCGGTTATTTTCTCATGTTGTCATATTGATATACAGTATTATCTAATTATTACATAGAAATCGTGGAACATACAAAGTACAATTTAAATTGTTAAAAATGACTACAGTTGCACTGGAATTGTAAGATTCTTGTCTTTTTTTATTAAATATCCAACAGAAACTGATCCTATATTTTACAGCTTGGCAACAGTGTTATTGATGTTGATGGAGATCAGCTGTTTATCATTCCAGTCGGTGTTTTGCCCATGATACTCGTGGTTTAGCCTGAGTGACAGATTTCCGCTTGTCAAACGAGAAACATTGAATTTGGCGTAAAAGGAACTTTGAACACAAATTAAATGTAGATGGTAGCATATTATTATGATTACCGTTTGCCAAGCGGACGTGAAATAAGATGTAAACCTCACATTTGGTAGTCTGAATCTGGTCCAATTTGGACCAAAATATCTTCCATATTTCATAATTCGTGCATGCTGTTCTGCTAGGAATTTGGCGAAAATATCACAAAATCAAAATCAAAACATCAAAAACCAAAAACACAACAAATCTGATCACTATGATGTCAGATGACATGGTGATGACACAACGTCAAACGTTAAATACGAGTTTCAAAATCTCTTTTTTGTGTCCTCTCCGTTATTAATGTTTTGTTTTCTGCACATGCTTGGTATAGCGGGATACGTTAATAACGTTGAAATTAGTAAGGGGTTCAAAAACTCCCTAATATCTCTCCATTATCTTCGTGTCGCCGTCAAGGCAAAAGCCTGCTTGGACGCCGAACACTCTTCCAGTTTCTTATGATGAATTCTTCTTATTCTTATTAGCTGATTATCCGGTTTAAAAGGATCATATAGTTTTGTGTTTAATTTAAACACGGAGGTTCTTATATTTTGTGAATGATTGTATTCAATGCAATTTTGATTGACAAGAATCAAGTCTCTATCAAAATTTTTTGAAATTATGATATCATATATTTGACTGCCAACACCAGCTAACATCGTTACCAAAATGTCACGTTCCTAAACTATCTTGTTGAACAGGGGCATTAAAAATCTTTCTTTGTTGTATCGGTTCTTTCTTGGGCCACTACTCTCAAAATGGAGAAAATTCCAGATAAATATATCTACAAAAAAATAAAAATTCAAGGAATTTTTGTATACAATTTTCTTTAGCCGATATTTTTGGTTTACAATAAGATATCGAGAGGCGGTCATGGCGAGCTAGTTAAGGCATCATTGAACTACTTTCTCAAGAAAAACAAATCATATCAATGTACTCAATTTTGTTTTGTTGAAAATAGAGTAAGTGACCACAGTACTGGTAATTAGGTTGAGTTTGGTTGGTCGAGGTCAGTAAAACGATGCTGAATGTTCAATGCATATTATGAATGAATACGTTTATTTGGCCAATGCTATACAAAAAACATTAATATACATATACTAAGCAGAGGAAATATGGTGCACAAAAAACGGTTACAAAAGTTGTAAAAGTTAAAGAAAACAAATATATCACAGGCACAAAATTGATATAAAAAGAAAAACATCAGGTACATCAGTTATATAAATTGATTAGGAAAATATCACAGTCCCTCAATCAATAATTGTTAAAACATATGCAAGAAGTTTCTTCTTAAAAATGTCCAGTCTTTGCGCATTTTTTACATCAGGTGGAAGATCATTAAATTGTACTTGTCCTTTGTAAAATACGCTGCTAAACGTTTTGTTCAGGCGACTAGTGGCAACATACAAATTCGGGACATTGCGTGTGTCATAATTGTGAACTTCGTTGACATATTTAAGTTCTCTACAGAGATATTCCGGCGCCAAGCCAATTTTCATTTTGAAGATAAAAATGAATATCCGATAAAAAATTGTTTGTTTCACATTCATCACCTGTAGTGTTGTATTCAGCATTAGTTTTGTGGGCGTGTACCTATTGCACAACAGAACATTACGAAGCGCTCGGTTCTGAATCTTCTGGAGTTGTTTAAACTTTTCCTGAGTTATGCCGTAAAAAATTGTGGAACAATACTGGAGATAAGGTTCTATTAAGGACTTGTAGAGAAGCAGCTTGACAAAAATTGATAAATGTTTTCCCATTCGTTGACAAAAAAATACCTTTCTTGACATTTTTCCACATATGTAATCAATATGGTTATTGAAGTTCAAATTTTCGTCCAACATTATTCCTAAATACTTGATTGATCTTGTCCTGGTGATTTGCTGTCCCTTCAGAGATATGTTAATGACTTGACTGTCCAATTTTCTTATTGTGCTAGGCATTCCAAACACAACAAATTTAGATTTATTTATATTGATGCTGTTGTTGTCCAACCAATTTTGAATTCTTGAAAGGTCTTCATCAATAGATTCCAACATTAAGGAGAGATCCGAACCACTAATATACATCATAGTATCGTCAGCAAACAGTTTTATTTTGCAATTTTTGACGTGTTTGAAAATATCGTTTATGTATATTATAAACAGTAGTGGTCCCAGAACGGTACCTTGTGGAACTCCAAATTCAGTTGATACAGCATCAGAAACAATTCCCTCGATCTTAACCTTCTGGGTTCTATTGCTAAGATATGATTGAAACCATTGCAATGCTGTTCCTCGCATACCTATTGTGCGTAGTTTTTCCAAAAGCAATTTTCTGTTAATGGTCTCGAATGCGCGCCGAAAATCCAGAAACACTGTGATCACGAACATGCCCTTGTCCATACACTTCAACCAGTCATTGCATACTTCCAGTATAACTGATTCACAAGAATGACCATTTCTGAACCCTGACTGTCCCTTGTTTATCAATTGGTTTTCCTCACAATACTCCACAAGTTGTTCCTTCACGATAATTTCTAATAGTTTTTCGTACGAGGGTAAGTTATTTATTGGTCGAAAGTCCTCCACCTTGATACTGTTTGCAATCTTCTGGATTGGCGTGATCAATG
This sequence comes from Orchestes rusci, assembly GCA_958502075.1. Classification (NCBI taxonomy): domain Eukaryota; kingdom Metazoa; phylum Arthropoda; class Insecta; order Coleoptera; family Curculionidae; genus Orchestes; species Orchestes rusci. Next base: position 80,455,480 of record OY293304.1, on the reverse strand, counting down.
AACATTTCCATTCCTGAGGAAAGGCTCCATAGGTCAATGAGGTATTCATTACATCCAAAAATCTGTTTCCAATCATTGAGAATACGTTTTTCAGAATTTTACTGGAAATTTGGTCTTCACAGCCTCCGGTATTTTTAAGGTTTCTGACTAGCTTATTCAAATAACACATATCGACGGGCTTAAGGTTAGAAAAAATATGTTTACGATCCACAAAGCTCAACACATACTTAAAATCATTCTTTGGCTTGATTGACGATACAATGACTTCGATACTGGACACAAAATATTGATTAAAACATTCGGCGATATCACAGACTTTATCACATAATGTACCTGAATCAGACTTTACATGACATATAGCAACTTTTTGTCCCGGTAACAGACTCTTCAAGTTTTTCCAAAGTTGTTGTGAGTTTTTTCTATGTCCATCCAGATCCAGATGGTGATCTATAAATTCCTGTGAGAAGTATGTTGCTTTCTCCTACTTTCAAAAATGCTGATATTATCCATATAACGCCATGAATTGCTCTATTTAACTTAAGTTGAAAACTGAGATTATTTTTAATGTAGATGGTGACACCGCCAGTCCTATTATTGTTCGTGTAACAGTTCATCATTTCATATCCCTTTATGTATATTTCACTGTCCTGAATATCATCACACAAGTGGGTTTCTGATAGACATAAAGCAAATGGCTTGTATTTTTGAACAAATAATCTGATTTGGTCAAAGTTATGTAAAAGACCCTGGCAATTGAAATAAAAAATCCTACCTTCATTGATCTTATATTCCATTTGGTTCTCTAGTTGCTATCGTGAGTATTTCCGTTTTTGAAGTTCCTCATAATGTTTAAAAACGGCACAGTTTATGTCAAACACCGCGTGATTTGTGTTGAAGTTCATACCGAGGTTTTTGCTTGCCAAAACACAATCATTACATTTTTTCACAGTTACATCACATTCACTTTTTCCGTGATTTCCGGTACAATTTGGACAAACAACGTTTTCTGTACAGTTTTTCATCAAATGTACGTATTTACAGCATTTATAACAACGCACTACGCCAAATTCCGGAAACAAACTGCATCTATTCCAACCAATGTTTACTTTTTGGTTATTGTTCATTATTTGTTTATACGAATCGGCGTCTACTTCCAAAATAAGGTTGAATTTTTTATCGATGACGTTCGTTTTTCGTAGAGTTTTGATGTTGGCTTGGTCGCTCAGATTATTTTGTTTGACTATTTTCGAGATAAGTTTTTCTTCAGACTCAGAATGTTCATTTTTGTTGATTCCTATGATTTCAATCCTTTTTTCTTGAATCTTTGGTTCAATAACTTGATAATTTTCTCCCATTTTTTGCTGAATTGCAGTTTGAATTTGTTCGATGTCTTTTTCCTTTCCACAATAATTCAAGATTATACCTGTTTTGTTGTTCAATGTGCGTCCAATTTCAATACCAGCACCAATTTCTGAGGGGTTGACCTTAGCTTTTAGTTGTCCTGTGATTTGTTGCGCATTTTCTTCAGAGTTTTTTTGTTTAACTATCAAAACATTCGTTGTTGAAACAGTCGCAGCATATGATTTCTTCGATAATTTGTCGGGGGCATCGTTGCTTGTGACAAGAAGAGTTTTCTGTTGTTGTAGGGCTGCGATTTCTTTTTTAAGTTCTGTGTTTTCTTTGATCAATGTGTCTACTTTAATATGTAAATCACCTGTAGTATCGAGTAGTTTTTTTAATGATGATTGAATAAATTCCAACACATTTTCATCAACATACAGTTCTTCGTTACGGCTACGTTTTCGATTTCGTTCTTTGATCGTCGTAACCTCAAACTCGACTGGGCCACAGTTTTTGCAAGTTCAAGTCTTTTTCATGTGAAATACACGCAAATCCACAGTTTCACACTTTCACACTTTCCATGATAGTAATTCTTAAAACATCGACTATCTTCCGAACTATCAACTGCTTTCGCCGCCATCTTGGCATTATGATCATTGTGTGGAATAAAATTCACTTCCAACAATTGTCAGAATTTATTTGTAGCAATAACAAATGAATAATTGACTGGTTCACCGGGCTCAGCATCAATATTGGCCAGAACAAACGCACCTGGAATAAAAATTAGGCTGAGTCACCTTCCTTATTGATGTTGACATACATTGTGGTATTTAACAAGTTCAATATATTTTTAATAGGTATGGGTTAAACTGCAATAAAAAAAAAGAGAAATACACCAATTGCAAAATCTAAACTACTGTAAGTACGACAAGTACCAAATCGCCAAGGAGCATAAATGCGATAATCAACCTCCGAATACGATGAAAGTGAATACAAACATTCAAAATTTATATAATATTGGATCATTGGTTAGCCACTACATAAACACTGGTGTAGCATTCTACAAGTAATCTCCAAGATTAACAAAAGAGGAGGGCGTCTCCTAGGGCGTCCCCAGACTGCAGGACAACCAAATAACTTGGAACAAATAGCTTTTTTCTTTAAACAGTTTCAATAGCAACTCACAGCTAAATGAGTTAAGCCCTTTGAATAAAGAATCTTTATTCAAAGGTTAAGCCAATGCCTAAATCCCACGCGTTATTTGTTGATTCTATAACGCAATCGCCTCCAAAAGAGCCGTGGCAAGTCGATATAGCCTTATGAATGATACTTAACCACTCATACCTCTAGATAACTTCATTCACAATAACCACACTCCCATACCACAAGTATGATTATATTTCATACCACCACGCTTGGAAACAACGAGCTGCAGCAGATCATTTGACAAGTTTCAAACTCTTTAGACTACCGATGGTAGGTCAATCCTCAATCGCCATCGCTCAGAAAAAGGGGCGGCGGCAGATCATTTCAACCTAATTCTTGATAGTTCTCAAGAATCAAACTCTTTATACCGCTGGTAGGACAATTCTCACCGTGTTCGCCAGAAGTCACTGCATAACAGAAAACACAATGAGATTTTTCTCTCTAATTAGTTAAAACGCGTAATGTTGAATCAAGTAAGGTAACTCTGTCACACCACTGACTCAGTCGGCGATCCTGCAAGTATCTCGTCCCGAGATACACTTTCTTTTCGTTCTTCTCGTCTTTTGATTCAGGTACTCGTCTGACCTGTACGCGTTTACTTTAATAGGTTCAGAGGTACTCCTCAGCTAGTCTGACCTGTCCATAACTTTTCCATTAAAGTAAGTTCAGAGGTACTCCCCAGACATCTACCCGTCTGACCTGTACATAATTTTTCACTATATTGAGTTCAGAGGTACTCCCCAGACATCTGACCTGTACATAAATTATCATAGTGACTTCACAAGTACTCCTCAGACATATATCCGTCTCCTGCATAAACTAGAAGAGTTGGCTCTAGGAAAATAACTGAGTGAAGCTCCTCTAGATTTCCAGCCACTCAAGAATAAACGTAAACAATGTCAGCAAAGCTCATAAGTTGACGAAAGTCGGGAAAGACATTCCATTCAGAAGAGCTGAACCTTTGAAAAGAAAAAAGGATTTTCATGTGAACATCTAGTCTCAGAGACTTGCATAAACTTCGTAAATGGGACAATCATAATAATGATAATATCTTTATTGATATAGCATAGTGTCACACGATAATAATATTTCAAAAAAACTAGTGGAAATGATACGATATAAAATACAAGTAAATATTTAACAATACAAACTGATCATAAAAAACGAAAACAAAATAATGGTGTATCACAAGTTTGTTTGAAGATGTTTCCTCAAAATACATTTGAAATGTTCAAGACCATCACAGAGTTACAGATTGGAAGGTAGCTTGTTTAAATCATTTTAAATAGCTAATGCAATAGCGAGTTCATCATTTGGCTAGGCTATTATCCATTCTGAACTTATGATTCAAATTCCACTGTTTCGCTATCTTTGTTGAATTATCCTTTTCTCCTTCACCTACAGCTGACTTATGCTCACCGCGGTTGTCAATATATGCAAATCTTCATGAACATCAATTTTCATTATAAAATTTTTTCTGTTCATGCTGATCATGAATAATAAGACATGATAGTATCAAAACGAAGGAGGACTGAGGATAACTATTCATTTATCGAGTAGGTTCATCCAGGTTCACTTTTCTATTGTATCGCATAATAAGGCACCGGCAATATCTATCTTGGAAGTGATGAGGAGAGATTTGAATTTAGGAGTTGTGAATTGATTTATACTTTATTTGGTGTTGTGGAGTGATGCATCGTGACTTGATTTTTGCAAAATGGTTCTAGTGTGCTAGATACGTAAAAAAAATGGACTTTTCACTTCTAGAATTCAACTCTCATAAGTTAAATGGAGTTCGGACATACGTCAAATGATCAGCATCGGCACCAAATTGGCATCGAACATTACTCTCAAGCATTTGATCACTTTCTCATAAGCCAGTTTTTTTAAACAATATTAATGCTTACTTACTGTAAACTCTATCACTGCCTGTAAATTATATCATCAAACTAAACTTTGCATCAGGTGGATCCCGGTTCTTATAGTTAATAACTCAAAAACTGTTTTGATCATGTCTTCTATTTCGACTGTACCTACCTTTTTTTTTTGTCAAAAAATCACAGGAACTGTTTTGAAAGTCTCTAAATCGGTAGTACACATCAAACACTATTTGCTTTTACTTCAAAAATTATAATATTTTGACGTAGCTTACGCAATGGATACAAATTCAAGACACTTTGAAAACACGTACGAGTGATTGATCAGCGTACGGAACTGAAGGAAAACGAGACTTCAAGGAAACAATCAGCAAGCCATCGTACTCAGATCGGATCACCCACACCAAAAAGACTTATGTAGGGGATAGAGTGAATAAATGAGACAAATTCATCTTTCTCTTTGAAGCTCTGAGTCGCAGAAGATACGACATTTTCGGTGCAATACATCACTCTTCCATGAGAAATATCTGGGAAGCTGCTGGAACTAATCAAAGTGACTGAACTGGTTTAGTCTGCCAAGAAAAGGTTAGCACAAAAAGCCACAGGGCTGCAGTGCAAATAACTGCAAAAAAAACTGTCTTGGTCGCGCGTCAAACAACAACAGCGACAGCTGATTAGGGATGTAGTGAAAAAAACAAACCATTCAACCTTTCTAGTAATCCTAAAGAATGGTTCGAATCAGGAAAGTTAGTCAAAAATTATCAGGCTTTTTCTTTTTTTTTAATGGGATACCCTGTATTTCATCCAATAGTACGATAGATAATCTTTTCCTGATTTCAAATATATAAGGGTTGAGGTGTTATCTCTAACGGTCATAAAGATATCAACGTTCTTCTATACAGGAATTATGATAATAAATTGGACAGAAGGTTTATTAGTAGAGACCAGCCAACGATTCCATGTATTGGAAAGCGTTAATATCTTTATAACTGTTGAATATAACACCCCCAATCCTATATAAAATAATATATTTAAAATCAGGAAAAAGTTCTCTTTTGAACTAGGGGATGAACTACAGGGTCTACCATAAAAAAAATATATAGGATGTCACGATTTTTTTGACTTCTAATGCTCAATTTCTTTCTGATAACAAATTCTGATGATTTAGAAAGAAAACTACAGTTTTGATAATTTGAAACACTCTCTAGAGTTAATATCAACGAAGCTAGCTATTGGTCAAAATATACGTGAACACCTTGTACATCGAATTCGAAACCATAAAGCTGTTGACCTTCTACAAAATGACTGGCTAACTATACCTCAACTCTTCGCTGTTCAATTAAGCCTGTAATCACAAGAATTACGTGCCCGGATAACCAACAAGAAATACAGAACTGAAATCTATACTACTGGCACAAAATGACGCAACAGTAAAGTTATGCAAGCAAAGAATTATCTCCATCATTCGTTTCCAGCAATTTACCATCAGCAATCAACCATCAATTCACCATCTGGCTCGAAGGACCAATTTGTCGGGTCTACGATGCTCATTCCAAAAAAGGAATAGTAGGAGATTCGAATGGGAGACGACCATCATACATCTGTTTATCCGATGAGAAGTGTGTTATATCAAATTTAATATGAAAAGAAGTATAACTCAGGGTGGTTTCCTCAAAAATTCTGGTCCATTCTATGATTTATCAAAAGTACATGAATGGGTTTTTTCTATTTCTTCACTCACTTTTTTATTAAAAAAACAAATACCAAATGAAAGGATGGAGTCTACAGAATATGCAAACGAAAGTGACAGTTTCAATTTGGTAAATATGGGCACCAGAGATTGCGCATGAGATTGAAAAGAAGGGCATCATTTCGAAGCAACTAGTATCATACTTCAAATCAATTTATCTACAACAAATTATACAGGGTGCGCCAAGGTAATTCCTCTTGAATCGATATTTGGACCGCTACACACAGACGCTTTTGTCAAACTTCGTTCAATCGTTTATACTTTTATAAATTTGATTGTCCGTTTGTATACATGATCAGGTTCTTTTGATGCCAGTATTCAGCTGAAATCCTTCGTGAATTTCCGATAATCACAATAATTTGCACCAAAATCAAGCAAGAACAACTCACAAATGCCGATTGAAAGGCGTCATTATCAATGTTTGTGCAAAAAAAGAACTACCTATATATGTGTTTCATTTTGACTAACAAAGGGAACAGTAACAAGTGCTCGAACAAGAATTATTTTGTGCATTACAAGTGCATTATCTACAGTTTGGTTAGTATGGAAACATAGTTTGAACCAACAAATTGGTAGGTAGTTATTTGAGTTGACATTTGAGTGTGGGAAAACGTTACTTCACACACGCAAATGAGTGTGCGAAATGGTTACTTTGCGCACGCTCGTAGAAAAAAGATATTTATTGGATACACAGTAGCCATATAGAACTGATTTGGTCGATATACTATTTATGTATAAAATAAAATGTTGTATTTTTGCTATTGCTTATTGCCATATTGTTGTATTGGTTATCTTTTTATATTTTGTTCTTGAATGGGGGTCTGATTGGTTGAGTGAAGGAATGGCCAAGAGGCTAAAGTTCGTCAGTTGGCCCTTTTTTCGTGTGCATGCTCTGTAATTATATACGGTGTGTTCAAGATAAGGATGTCTATCATAGGGATCTTGCATGGAAACCAAATCTCCGAAATGAAACGTTGTACGGAAAATCTCTCAACGCTGTTTTGTAGAGCTCAAAAAGTGGCTACATAAGGAAGTGTCTCCTGTTTTTCCATATCTCTTTAAATAACGTCAGAAAAAAATAAAAACGAAACGGCAAATTTCGCTTTTCTATAGGCATATCTCCGGAACTACTCAGAATTTTAAAACTTTCTGAACGGCATATTGTTAGGCTTGAAAATGTGCAAATTTCCTCTAATTCAACCATCTTCGTATCTCTTATGGTTTTCAAGATCCCCATGATTGACATCCTTATCTTGGACACACTGTATATTGTATATTTACTTTGTATGTATGCGGAATTACTGAATAAAGACGTTAGGTATTTATTTTAGTAATATATTTATTTTTTCTTATTTTATTTATGCTGAAAGGTATGGATCGACAAGATGTATCGAAATCGATAAGGTCGATCCAGTGTGGACATATCGCCCGACATTTTAGAACCATGTATCGAACGCAACCCGATCCAAAGTCGGTATACGGAACAAAAAGTAAGTGGAATCGACATGAACTGTCAGTCTGAACTGATGTGAATACAGCGCAGATGCATCTCATAGTTCCCACCGCACTGCTCGAAGTACTCCCACAGCACCACAGTAAAGAGTAGAGTACTTATTTAGTATTTACATAATATTATCATGATGTTTCTGTACATACACGGACCATGTATCAACAAGCAAGCAACCATAGGCTGCAAAAGGTCTAAGGTATAACCACAGAATGTATAACTAGCTGAACAGCTGAACAAAATCTCGCGCTTCTGATCTTTTGACTTCCGCTCCAAAAAACGCCAAAGAAGAAAGTAGCAGGCAGTAGCATTCGCAATGGCACGACTCGTGTGAAAGACACGGTCCTGCTGCTCCATTTTCTTTTCACTTTTCTTGCTGTCGCGGAAGTGATATAAGGAGGCAGGTAGGAATCTTGGTATTGGACAGGGTATTGGATGAGATGTGAAATTTTGAAGAACTTATTTAACTAAATACGATGAATATAATTGATACAACATAATATAAAATAAAAGATCACAACTTTTCACACAACGATGCTTTGATGTAAGTTGCCGCCCGATAATGATTTTTTTGAAGTTTTTTTAACATTTTTCCAACGTCAATTCATTGAAAATGGGATCTGATTGCAGTATACAGGGTGTCCGGCAAGTTTAAGGCATAATTTCGGGAGCGTATAGGGAAAGTCAAAATATCCCCGGTTTGTCACAGAACTTTTTTTTCTAAGCTGCCTCCTAACGGAGATACAGAGCCCTAAAGGGGTAACCATCGATTTAATTTTTGAGCTCCCACTTTTGAACCGGCTTGTGTAATCTGATGAAATTTTAGTATGTTGTGTTGGCAATAAGGACTCATAAAACCATAGAATTGTCAATATTTGAAATTGTGGGGGGAACCAGGAACGAACTGGCCACCAAACCTTTTGGGCTCAAATTAAGACGGGTGTCATTTTACAGAGCTGAAAACTAATTTTCCAAATAATCTGACCTGTTTTTATCAAAAAAGGTCCTCCTCGCTTGTTCCGATAAAACTAACCGTTTTCGAGAAAAATAGGTTTCTGTTCTACAGGTTATTGCAATAATACACTAAAATACTACGGCGAGACACCAGTTGTTGGTATTTGAACATTTTCGACACTCTCAGATTGATTGCCTATAATAGAATTGAGAGTGCCAAAAAATGTCCAATTCCAACAATAACAACAACTGGTGTCTCGCCGTAGTATATTTTAGTGTATTATTGCAACAGCCTATAAAAGAGAAACCTATTTTTCTCGGAGACGGTTAGTTTTATCGGAACAAAAGAAGAGCACCTTTTTATACAGTGTGACCCATTCAGATTGGAAACACCCCTGTAAAATTTCAGGTTATTAACCGATTTCGACCATTTTTTTTTAAATGTAAAGATATGAAGGGTCTACTAAGGGACAAATTTTGAAATATTTATTTCCATTTTTAGGACATATCTCGGTACTTTTTCGTGATAGAAAATGAAGAATTTTTATATGCGATTTTTTTTATCACATAAATGAATACGCCATTGGATTTCGAGTGCTTACAAATAGCTGTGACCAAAATTTCAAAAAAATATAATATGTACGACAACTTAAAATTCGTACATTTTCCAAGTCAACGGTCACAAAAGAACATCCTGCCTTAACAGTTGCCATGGAAATGGAGTTACTTGTTGCCACTTCTTAGTGTCAATGTAAAATTACTTATTTATCGGCAAAAATATTTATTAATAGTTTGTTTGATTTTTTTTTTTTTTTTTTGATTTCTCAAAGAAAACAATATTGAACATATCAAACCAAAATGTTATCATTTTTTATTAAAAAAATCCATTAGTTCTTGATTGTAATGCAAATGTAATTGTAATTCTCTTAATTTAATTAAATGTTATGTTATCTTGAACATCTTGTTATTCAATTTGTAGTTTATTGTTACAGGTGATAAAACAAATTCAATTTCCATGGCAACTGTTGATGCATGGTATTCTTTTGTGACCATTAGCTTAGAGAATTTATGAATTTCAAGTTGTCGTAGCTTTGTTATTAATAAATATATTCTGTTGAAAGCCATTTGGAGGCACTCTGAATCCAGTGGCGATTCATTTAATAAAAAAGTCGCTAATAAAAATTCGTCATTCTTTATCCCGATAAAGTAGTGCAATATAGCTTGAAAATTGAAATAATCAGTTTAAAATTTGTTCAACAGTAGATCTTTTATAACATAACATTTCAAAAAAGAAAATGGTTGAAATCGGTTAATAACCTACAATTTTACAGGGGTGTTTCCAATCTACATGGGTCACACTGTATAAGAAAAGGTCAGAAAAATTTGGAAAAATAGTTTTCAGCTCTATTGAATACACCTGTCAAAAATTGGGTTCAGAAGGTTTGGTGGCCACTCCGTTCCTGGCTCCCCCTACAAGTTCAAAATTTGTCTTTACTATGGTTATATGAGTCTTTATGGCCTACATAACATATACGAAAATCTCATCAAATTATACAAGCCGGTTCAAAAGAAAAGTTAGAGCTAAAAAATCAAATCGATGGGTATCCCTTTAGGGCTCTGTATCTCCATTAGAAGGCGCTTTAGAGAAAAATGTTTCATGACAAACTGGGGTTATTTTGACCTCCCCTATATGCTCCTGAAATTATGCCATATACTTACCGGACACCCTGTGTACAGGGTGTCCCATAACTTATCCGCCATAGAGCAGCAGGTGATAATATAAATGAAAATGAGAGGTTTTGTCTGATAAATGTGGTGGCAAATGCTAGTCGTTGAAAAGATACAGGGTGTTGAAGTTTTAATTTTATTTTTGTTTTTTTCAAATAGTATTTGGACTAATAAAAGTCGATCTTTTGATCAAATTTGATGTTCGAGGGTTTTTTTTGTAATGCGAAATTCGAATTTGATCTCAGTATAGCTCTAACTGGTTGAGGGCGCTACCTACACATATTTTTATTATTATTGAAAGTCATAGTTTTTTTGGACATACCTCTATTATATTTTTAAATTGAAAAACACATTTCTTCGACATTTTTACATGGAAAAAGTATATTTGTTGAAAGTCGCTACGTGCAACCATTCTCGAGATATTTGGATTTGAAATAAAGAATACATGTTATATTGAGAATATGGTCTAGCCGGGTTTTGCTTTTTTATTGAGAAAAAAATAGGATGAGTTTTTCTGCTTTGAAAAAAGCAAAAACTCGCTATAAACATGAGTACGGAATTCTTTCGTTACAGAGCTAGAGTTGAAGTTTGGTTTTCTCTTTTTTTTTTTAATTTTTTTTCCAATGATATTTGAATAAAAGTTGTTGTTTAGCAAGCATACGAAATATTTTAGAACTTCTAGCAGGCTGCCTTCGCCATATTTTCATAATCGCATGTTTTTATTATTTCACAAGAATCTTTGCACGTGGCGACTGGTATACTTTTTCAGCATAAAAATGTCGAGGAGATCTTTTTTTTTATTTGAAAATATAACACAGGAACGACCAAAAAAATTACGGCTGTTAATTTTAATAAAAATAAGCGTAGGTCGCGCCCTCTACCAGTTAGAGCCATATTAACATCAAATTCGGAATACACATGACAAAAATCCAAACATCAATTTTCATCAAAAGATCGACATTAGTTCAAATACTATTTAGAAAAAACAAAAATAAAATTAAAATTTCAACACCCCGTATCTTTTTAACGGCTAGCATTTGCTACCATATTCATTAGAAAAATCTTCTTATTTTCATTTAAATTATCACCTGCTGAGGAGGAGGACTTCTAAACAGATGCGCATATATAAGATGAATATAAACATGACATAGGAGATAGGTGATAGCGTGACATTTTAAGTTACTCAAACCTGTACCTAACAAAGAGAATCTTCTGACAACTTTTCTCTCAATCCAGTAGGTACTTGCAAGACTCAAAGACCAGCTGTAGGTACTATAAATGTTGAGCAAATTCAAATAATTCAACGAAGATTTTGTAAATTTCGAATCAAACTATGTAAATACGCTCGTGACCGATATGACCTATTCGAAGATCAATATTAACTTTGGAAAAAATTTTGTTCGGCCAGCTTGTATAATTGGAGGTCATGATTAATTCATAGGACTTTTAAAAAAAATTAGACGCAGTTTTTTATATTTTGATTTCCAATCCGACAAATCAGATTCTAGTTTTCCATGGCTTACGTACTTGAATCATATTTTCCGCTGTATTGTATGGTAATGCATTATGAAATGGCGAACCGCATGAAATTAGAATTGGTTTAATGAAAACGGGAATGATTTGCCATCCAAAATACCTTGTCTGCACGATCATAAGGATAGTACATGTATAACCTATCTACAATGTCCATCTTTTGTACATTTAATGTATTCTGAGTAGTTTTTGAATAAGCTATTGTTAAAAAAGTAAATTTTCTCAGCAATTTGAAAATCTTCTTTGAGTTTAGACTTTCTGCTAAAGCGATTTTATGCTGTGGACTTTCTAAAAAAAACATTTCAATGATCTATCCTAATACTTTGAAAGGAAAGACGTGGTTTTCAAAAAGTTAATCGTTTTTCCATTATTGACACTGAATGGTTTGATTTTAGTTTTTTGTTAAAGAGAAAAAATCATTTGACGATCCATAACTTGGTTCCTATTGCATTTACACTATTCACAGAAAAAAAAACGATTCTTTATATGACGTTTTTTTTTGTCAAAACGTGTGGTTTTCAAGTTATTTGTGAATGATCAGTGGAAAACATGCATTTTCAGACCAAAAATCGATATTTTTAATAGCGAATAACTCGGAATATCATTTCTATCTCTGAGTTTATTTTGAGTTCACTCCTTCCAACCCCGAAAAGTTCACTTCTTCCAACCGCACATAATTGGATACCACCTGTATTAATGTCATTTTTGTTCCATGATCTTTTTTCAGCTTACTGTTAAAATTTTAAAAAATCGGAACCTGTGCAGAGAATCCTTAGCTTGAAACCGCTATTTATTACTGACAAGCAGATTAAATTTACATATTGTAGCGAAAACGATGATTGTCCCATTCATTTGGGATTCCAGCCCACTGCTGTCAATCCGGAATTTACTACATGTTTACCGGAGAGCCGCATTCCGGCGCGATGAGTCATGCTGTTTGTTCCGGTCTATACTTTTATATTCTTCTATAACCAAGAATTTACGGATTAGCTGTATAAGAGGGTACATTGTAAACAGGAGGAACTCCACTTTCCGAGTTGAGATTTTGATAAGCTGTTATTGTGAACATAAATATTTGTGGTGTTGTGAACCGTGAGCTGCACCTATAGTGACTCAAATAAATAAACTAAAACTGAACAATGTTTTCTATAGCGAAATTCATTACATTGGTGTCGAAAGTGGGATTTATTGTGTGAAACGGAACTATAGAAACGGACATCATTATTCGCTGCAATAGCTACGAAACTAGTGTTTTCACTCGGATTGAAGGTCACCGAGTTGAAGAGGGAGCTGGAGGAGTGTGATTGGGATACAAGCGGGAAGAAAGCCGATCTACATCAACGGCTTCGTGAGGCTTTGATGGAAGAAGGCATTGATCCTGATACGTTCCCATTCGAGATTCCTGCTCCCAACGCAGTGGAGAAATTGTCGAGGAAGCTGGACGAGAATTCGGTAAAATTGGAAGAGAAGTTTGAGGAATCTTCCAGAGCTATGGAAGAGAAGCTTGAAGGATCTTCTTGAGCTATGGAAAAGAACTCTAGAAAATAAGAAGATAAATTGGAAGATAAATTGGAAGAAAACTCCAGGAAGTTGGAAGAGAAGTTTGTAGAATCTTCCAAAGCTATGGAGGAAATCAAGGAACAACTGGTGGACAACTACAATTGTTTGAAGGCTCATGTAGTAGAGGAAATCGTAAATCTGGAGAAACAGCTTGGAGAGACTGCAAAACCCCTGGAAGACGAAATCGACGAAGTGAGCAGGCAAGTCACCACAATTATGAAACAACCGGAGGTAACAATTCGAATCCAAGGGACAAGTACCAAAATGGAGGCTGATACCATCCGAAGCCACATAAAAGCCCCGCAGTTTGATGGCAAGCTGTCCTGGAACAATTACCATCGCTAGTTCGAGGCAGCAGTAAAGGCAAATGGATGGACTGGACCGGAAAAAGCCCTGGCATTAACTCTGGTACTTCGAGGGGAGAAGACGGAAATCTTGCGGACGCTGAACACCCAGGAACAGGAGAACTACGATGTGCTCGTCAAGGATCTTGAGCCACGGTATGGTCAAACTCATTTGGACCATGTTTACCATTTCCAGTTGAAGAACCGCATCCAAAACTCCAACGGAACCATGCGGGAGTTTGAAGCGGATGTTGCTCGCCTGGCACGACTGGCTTATCCAACCACGCCAGAAAATGTGATGGAGAGCCAGGCAGTGAGGACCTTTTTGGATGGTCTTCGGGATCAGGAGATAAGGTAGTCCCTGATACTTCATCGACCCGACAGACTAGTCGACGCTCCAAAGCCTTGGAATTTGAAGCGACAAAGCAATCCGTCAAAACACCTGCGCGCGTGCGAAGGATGAAGGAGCAGGATCCCGTACAGGAGGAGACCGTCGAAGCTACTGTGAGGAGAGTTATCAGGAAAGTGGAGTCCTCCAAACGAAGGGAGCTGCGGTGCTGGAATTGTGGAGAGCTTGGTCACATCCGTGGCCGATGCAAGAAGGCACCTTCTTCGGCATCGGAAAACTAGAGAGGGTCGATGCGAAGGGGCAATCGTCGACCTCTTACCAGTATGCCCCGAAGGAAACTGCCATAGTTGCCTCTCAAGGACCCAAACTGAACAGCGTGTTTGTGAATGGCTTGGTCAATAATGGAGAGAAACGCACCATGCTGCTGGATACAGGTGCGACGAAGACTATCATCAGGCCCGACATTATCACAACACCGAAAATGATTAAACCAACAAAGTGGCGACTACGGAAGGACGCCAACAGAAGACTTGGCCAGGATCCATGGTGAAGTAGAGGTAGCAGTGACTGGGAAGCACCAGCTTCGAACATCCAATGCTGGTTGCAGATATTGAGGAAGAAATCATAATTGGAATGGACATCATGAACACCCAAGGCTTCCGATTAGATTTCAAAAATGGAACACTGAGAACCAAAAACGAAGAGGTGTGCATGATACTGCATGGGAGAGAGAAGGAGACAGTTCGTGTTTTGCTGGCTGGGGAGGCTTCACTTCCTAAGAGGAGCGAGATGATTTTGTGGACTCACCTGGAAGGGAAGTTGAAAGAAGGAAGCCGTGATGTTTGAGCCTAAAATACACGATTCTGAAGTAGGCCGAGACATTGCATGTGGAAAGAGCCTGGTAAATGTGGGAAAGACTCTGCCTGTGAGAGAGATGAACGTCAACTATCACTCTGTAAATTTGGCACAGTTTTGAGGCTCTGCTCGTCAATTTCCTCTGTGGTGCGACAAGTATGTATATGAGACTAAGAAGACCATCTCTGAGTTCACTAGAGAAAAAGAGAAGTTAGTTGTCACCTCTTCAAAAGACCTGGATAAGAGACAAAAACAACGATTGAGAGGCCTAATAAGGAATTACGGCGACATCTTCGACAATTAACGGGACTGGGGAAAAGGGCCGAACGAACGTGGTGCGGCACACAGAGGGAGCACGACCGATCTACCAAAAAGCTAGAAGACTACTTTTTGCCAAGAAGGAGGAGTCGGACAAGATAATCCAGGGCATGGAGAAAGGCGGTGTAATCGAGCCTTCTAGTAGTACGTGGTCATCGCCAGTTGTTCTAGTTAAAAAGAAGGACGGTTCAACTCGATTCTGTGTGGACTATCGTCAGCTGAACAACGCGAGGAAAAAAGACAGCTACCCGCTACCACGGATCGACGACACTCTGGACACTTTGGCCGGATAGTAGATCTTCTCAACCCTGGACCTGAAAAGAGGATATTGACATGTAGAAATGGCCCCCGAAGATCAAAATAAGACTGCTTTCAGCGTTGGAGCTGGGCTGTGTTCACTGTTATGCCATATGGGTTATGCAACGCTTTGTGACCTGCTACGTTCGAGCGGCTGATGAAGACTGTGCTCAACGGACTATCCCGGTCAACATGTCTGGGGTACCTGGATGACATAATTGTGGTTGGCAAATCATTTGAAGACCATCTGAAGATCTTGGAGGAGGTATTCCAGAGACTCAGAAGTTCCGGTTTGGAGCTGAGTCCAAAGAAATTAATGCCAACTGTTCCGAAGGAAAGTACAATACCTGGGTCATATCGTGTCGGTTCAGGGAGTAGCCGTTGACCAGCGAAAGGTGGAGGCAGTTAAGAAGTGGCCAGTACCAAAGAAACTCCACGAGCTAAGAAGTTTCCTGGGTTTGTGCACGTACAGGGTGGGCAACTAAGAATGCGAGGTACTGTATTTGGGAAAGATCCATCGTAGAAGCTTGCGGTGGAAAAATTAATCACTAAAACGGCTATGTGAAAAACCTGGAAAATATTTTCAAGTCTCTGAAATGGTCGCTAGGGGGCGTATTAACCAACACCAACTAGAAAAATATGATTTTCATAGCATTTTGCCAAATGAAAATATATCGATGATACTATGTACATATATACTGACTGTTTATTCATTAAAATCGACCAAGCGAAACGGGTGAAATCGTCGTTTGTTCAAAACAATAATTGAACTTCCCCCATACTTGATAGATAGAAAAAAAACGTTTAGGTCAAAAAGTGTGTATAAATAGTCAGTTTAATATATGAAAATAATATCATCGATATATTTTCATTGTGCAAAATTCTATAAACATCCTATTTTTTTACTTGGTGTTGGTTGTTGCGCCCCCCAGCAACCATTTCAGAAACTTAAAAATATTTTCAAGTTGACCGTTTTAGTGATAAATTTTTTGCCGCAAGCCTCCACGATGAATAGTTGTCCAGATACAGTACGTCGCATTCTAAGTTGCTCACCCTGTACTACCGGCCCAGCAAACACCTTTGGTCGGCAAGGTACATATTTAATGATGGCATCGTTGGCATCATGATGGCAAATTATTGATGTGCATTATTTGCAAAATAATAACAACTGCAAACATGCATTGTTTGTCAAATAAAGAAAAGATACTGGCACATTGCACATAAAAAGGCAAATTTCCAATTTTCAATATGCCTGTGAAGCCAAGTTACATTTTTTTTATACAATAGCCAATGCCTTTTAATAGCCTTGCATACAGCAATGTTCAATCACATGTTAACTGGTGATCTTCTTGTAAAGCTTTTTTATCAATCATTGAGTAAATAGGAAACGATACGTTATATTTAATCCATGAATTGTACTTTTAGACTGAAACGATGCCAATATTTTCAGTTTACAATTGACATTTGACAAATGCGCAGACGCAGATCCCGGATCCCGGTATTTGTTCGTTTAAAAACATGTTTATTTGTGCAGTGAGTGTGGAACAAAAATAAGTTCGTATTGAATTGAAACAAATTCATTCACAGTACAGGTGGTTATTCGTGCATTTGATTACGTTCTAAATTTATTGGGGAAAGAACACAAGAAGCTACATATGCACATGCTACAAAAAAAGGGCTATGTCCGAACTCATTAGACACGAATGGCTCAGTTTATCAACATTTAAAGGTGTAATCAAAACTGGACAATAGGCAAGACGGAATCAAAAGCCACCCTTTCATATGCTTTAAGTGGTATGGTTCGACTTATTTGTGGTAAGAATTTTTCGTTTTATATCTAACTATTTCTTAGAAATGCATCAACTGATTTTGTACCTATCATTTTCTAATACTTGATGAGAGTACTGTACTTATATCAACAATGGTGAATGAAGCATAGGAAGGCGTTTATCAGCTCAACATACATTGCTAAAATGTGCCATTCAAGCACTCAGACATGAAATCTCCATTTTTTTATTGCAGATTGCAGACTCACTCAAGGCTAATCCACTTCCAGTCAACAATTTCACGTTATCTTCAAGGGCCTCGCATAGGAGGACGCACAAACAGAAAAAGACAATAAATTGCATTTAGTTTTAGATATTATCCCGGTTATTTTTATCATAACCACATTTTTTTTATATCAGAACCAGAACTGAAATATGCCAATAAATATAATGCACTGAATTGGTGGTGTTTTTTATCACTCCTTGACATTTGATGGTGAAGTAGTGATTTGCCATCAATTATCCATCATGGCAAAATGCCTTGCGGCCAAATGACGGCCGGCGTGCCAAATTGATACTCCTCAGGTGATAACTGCCTGTACATTGCCAATGAGAATTGCAGGCAATGCCGTTACTATAGAGTTACATTGCCAGCATGGCATGTTTGCTGGGGACGTTATGTCCAGGGATTTTCGAACTTCGCCGTGCCTCTCCACAGGCTCACAGAGGCACAGAGACGCTTACACTGGGACGAGGATTGTCAGGAGGCCTTTGACACGATTAAAAGGGCACTTGCTAGCGCGCCCATCCTAGGTTACCCACTACCTGAGGGGAACTTCATCCTGAATAAAGATGCCAGCAATGTAGAACTTGATGCAGTGCTATCCCAGATCCAGCAGGGACATGGAAGGGTGATCGGCTATTTCAGCAAAACCTTGTCGAAGCCGGAACGGAACTACTGCGTCACGAGAAGGGAACTACTGGCAGTAGTCAAAGGAGTAGAGCACTTCTACAAATACCTCTACGGGTGAAAGTTTCTGCTGAGAACCGACCACGCCGCGCTCAAATGGCTCATACAGTTCAAGAATCCAGAGGGTCAAGTTGATCGTTGGATTGAGATACTTCAAGAATTCAACTTTGATACGGAACATCGAGCTGGATCCATCCACAACAACGCTGATGCACTGTCCAGGAGACCTTGTCCAGAACAATGTGAGCACCGTCAAAGAGCCGAGGAAAAGGAAAAGAGCACTTGCAGGACGACTGTGGTGGATGGTTTCTGGCAGGCCAGGCCACTTCGAGAGGACCAGGAGAAGTATTCAGATCTGGAGTTGATCATCAGATGAAAACAGTTGCCGATACCGTCATGTAGCTATTTTGGGACGAAATGCTTTAAGGAGGGGGCAATGTAGCGAAAACGATAATTGTCTCATTCATTCGGGATTTCAGCCCACTGCAGTCAATCCGGAATTTACTACATGTTCACCGGAGAGCCGCATTCCTGCGCAATGAGTCATGCTGTTTGTTTCGGCCTATACTTTTATATTCTTCTATATTCTAGAATTTACGGACTAGCTATATAAGCGGGTACATTGTGAACAGGAGGAAGTCTAGTTTCCGAGTTGAGATTTTGATAAGCTGTGATTGTGAACATAAATATTGGTGGTGTTGTGAACCGTGTGCTGTACCTAGTGACTTGAATACATAAATTAACACTGAATAGTGTTTTGTTTATCGAAAAATATTACAACCGACCAAAATAAGTTGTTGAACTGATGATATTTTATAATCAGTTATAAGATTACAAATAAATTTAATTCATGTAAAACCGTGTACTTTTATATTCTTCTATATTCTAGAATTTACGGACTAGCTATATAAGCGGGTACATTGTGAACAGGAGGAAGTCTAGTTTCCGAGTTGAGATTTTGATAAGCTGTGATTGTGAACATAAATATTGGTGGTGTTGTGAACCGTGTGCTGTACCTAGTGACTTAAATACATAAATTAACACTGAATAGTGTTTTGTTTATCGACAAATATTACAACCGACCAAAATAAGTTGTTGAACTGATGATATTTTATAATCAGTTATAAGATTACAAATAAATTTAATTCATGTAAAACCGTGTAGGTATCGATCATAAATTTAAAGGATTTCTACTGTTGTTTTCATATCTATTATTTTTAATGATGCCTCTCACTGTTAACGGATTACTTAAGTTCAGGCATAACGAGCTTCCGGGGTAATGTCGCTGACACCGCAGCCTCTAATGGGGTTATTGTGTTTTTTCTATACCTATTTTTTAATCGAAGAGCTGCAATCTGACCTTTGAGGAATTGGTGTGAATTGTTTTCCCGAAACGTCAGTGCTTCACATTCAAAGACTGTGTGTGAGGCTGTTTCCTCCCTTTCATTGCATAGCTTACATGGATTATGGATGCTTGGACTTAGTTTTCCGACAGAACAGGGTTTTGTTTGCCACTTGGCTATCACTCAGACTCAGGATAAGGATTGTCATTCCTTCATGGCCTCTCCTGAGATTTCCTTGGACGCAGACGTGTATTGCATGTATTTCCGCTTGGAAAACATAAGCGTGGTTAATACGATTTCCACGTTAGGTTTTTCCCTACGATTCCGGTACCTGTCCCCCGGCATGTTTTTGGAACTGTCGGTGCTCCATGTGACCTCCGGGATTGTTTCACCGTTCCCTCTGCCCAGTGTAACTTGGTTTT
This sequence comes from Orchestes rusci, assembly GCA_958502075.1. Lineage (NCBI taxonomy): Eukaryota > Metazoa > Arthropoda > Insecta > Coleoptera > Curculionidae > Orchestes > Orchestes rusci. Next base: position 80,435,360 of record OY293304.1, on the reverse strand, counting down.
GAGAGACGTTTTAGAGTTGGTATTTTTCAGCATGATATCACTGCTCGTTATTAATCAGAAGTGCGTAATTTTGCTGGAGATCTTAGTGTGCCCTTGGGAGTTTGAGAGGCTCCATCAGTTTCTGGCATTGCTAAGTCTATATGCCCCCATTTTTAAAACGACATCTACGGGAGGGAGGCTAAGCAGTGCCTCCATAACAAGCGCTGGGGTGTAGTTCTATGGCTCCAGTTATACAAATACATGCTAACCTCTGAACCTTTGCCAGTTCTGTGGCTGCCTGTTATTGCTCGATTTTTTGCCACCAGACATTAGAGCCGTAGACCATAGACCATACCCAAAATATGAACCCCAAGTTTTGCTAATGCCCCTTTTGTTGCAATTATTGTGGCTTTTTCTCGATACCCTATTTTCTGAAGGTGTGTTCCATGATGGCAATGATGCCTAGGTATTTGCCTTCTCTTGCCACCTGCAAGCGAAAAATACGGGTTTGATTGGTTTCCCTTATTCCTTTTTCCCCTGATCAGGGGAAAAAGGAATAAGGGAAACGACGAGACGACTCCTTCCTCTAGCTACCCTTAGACTCATCGTTTTGTCAAGCATGGTTGGTTGGGTTTTCTTAACTCTCAGCATGTTTCTTATCCACCTGCAGACAGTGTTGATAAAAACACACCGGTTAATGGTATTTTGGTTTTTGTGAAGTGGCCTCTCTGGAAGTGAGATTTCCCGAATGTACCCTTCCATAATTTTTTCCATCGTTTCAAGTTGGAAGGATGAGAGATTTATCGGTCCAAATGCCTTGGGTCGAGTGTAATCGTTTTCCGGTTTGGGTATAAAGACGACTCGCGAGAGTTTTCCGGGTATGGGCATCTGTCCCGTTGCCAGGCTTGCCCTGAATACATGACAAAGTATAGGTATTTGTTGGGTTTTGTCCTGCTGCAGTTGAGCTGATATTATCCTATCGCATCAAGGTGCTTTGTATGGTTCGGATGAATTTGAAGCCCACTCAATTTTGTTGATTTGTCACAATTTGTCGGGCTATTATAGTCCAGTCATCCCCTGTTCCTCTCATCATGGGAATAGTCGAGTCTGGGAGGTGCGCACAGCCATGTATTGTCTCAATGGTTTTTTCGCTAGTTGTTGTATATTCACCGTGGAGCTTTTTTATTATACGTACGGGGGGGGGGTTCTTTTGCTAAAATTCTCTGTTGGCGTGCACCTTCGGAGGTTTTTTCGACCTCTTCTCAGAACTTCCCAAAAAAAAGTCTTTTGGCTGCTCTTATTACCTTTTTGTCAGAGTCTGATAGTATTTATTCCATTTTCCGGTTATTTAAGCCACTCTTGAAAGTTTTCGTGTCTTTTTCCTCAAAAAGTCGAGATTCTCGTTAATCACGTTCCACCAGGTTCTATGTCTGCCTAGTTGGCGATGCACTAGCGGGCAGCTTTGTTGATAAGAGAAGATTATGGCGCCTTGCATTGTTCCGTCACCACCTCTAGGTATGTACATCAAATTTATTAAGCAGACGTATTTATTCCATTTTGTAGTACGCGAGTTTCGGGACATTTGTGAACAATACTGAATTCAAATTCATTTTCAAAGTTTTATTGTCTTCAGGATTTCCATCAAGATATACCTATGATTAGAATGGTGATGGTTCAACGGATATGCGCCAGCGCTGTATATAGTGGCTGACACGAGAGGTCGACCAAGTGATGCCAATGACCTCCGACCATCTACGGGTTACAAAAGTGGGTTATTTGTTCCCTTATCCAGAATGTCGAAATTATTGGTTCATATCATTCAAGAGGGACTCACCTCTTTTATTGATATCACTAGTCCTCCAGATGGTGTGATGCGAGTTTGCGGCCGTGCACTACAGTGTGTAATACACGTGCCTATTGCCAGCCCACAGTAGTGCAATAGGTTATCCAGGTCCTCCGATGGGAGAGGTCTGGGTGCATGCCTGCCTCTTCGTAGCTCGCCAATTGTACTCCTACCGTCCTACCCGATTCCTGGAACATAGATCATTGATATTGAGGGTCTGCACTCCGCTTCTCACGTGTATGCGGGCACTGATGTTTTCTGTCTGTTTCTCACCATGAAAGATTTTACCGTCAGTGTTTCCTTATCCGGCTATTCTGCCCTTGGTGATCCAGGGTTCTTGGACCATGGCCAGGTCTAGTGCGTTCTTTGCCATGAAATGATGAAGGACAGCTGTTGCTACAATATTGTGCTGAAGGTTTATCTGGATTACCTTAAGCATTTGAGGTGTCCTTCTTCAAGAGTTGACTGCATTAAACCAAAATAGGCTCGAAGAATCCGGTTTTGCAGTTCCTTAAGAGATCTGTCATCAAGACAGACTATGAGAGTCATGCCCTTAGACAAGTCTCCAGTCCTCTGGCATATGACGATTCTGGCATATAACGATTTATACCAAAATCGGTCTCTCCTATTGGTTGGTTCGAATATGGCGACACTTAATTCAGATCCAAATTCAAAGCGATTATTGACAGCTGTTGCAGTTCCCAATAAACATTTGCGGGTTCTCAAAGTAACGATAAGTTATATAAAAGTTTTATAATAGTATCAGATCTAGCCTAAAGTGTTCGAGGTTATATATCGGTAACAATGGTTAGTAGTCACTGATGGTTTTATAACATAGTCACAGGAAACTGTTCATCACCTATCTTACAGAACATCTAGTTCTCATTACTATAGGTGATATACACAGGTTATATAGCGTTGATGAGAACTTGATTCAAACACCAATAGCTTGAAGTTTTATAGAGGGCGTCACGGTCACTTTTTTAATACTTCAAGTGATTTGAGGATCGGTTAGGATGCTTCAGGTTGACAAATTAACTTAAGGTTCCTATAAGAGCCTTTAGTGATTTTCGTTATCTTTAGTGGCCATGATTGTGTTTGTATGTTTCATAGAGTCCTTGTCGCTGATATTCATCATTATCCCCAACTCATCCCCCGTCGACTTACTTATACAAAAGGAAATGCCCGCTTATCTTTTAACACATGGGTATATTACCAAGTCTTTTTCCGAAGCGCGTGGAGTTGGGGTCCCTGACCTGTCTTGGAATATATAGGTATATTTTTTATTTCGGGGCCAAAACCACCCACGTGCAATGGTCGGTTTGAACTATTTGTAGTGACATCGGAAAATGAACAAATAGGTACTGAAAAAAAAATTTTGAACATCAGCACTTTGTTTATTATTTCGAATTTTGAACAAAATAAAAACTTTGAGGTTAGGTCACAGGTATGGTGACCACAAGTTATGTAGGGGTAATAATGATCACTAAAAGTAGGTAACGGCCGTTACCTCTGGTCACGAAACGACAATACTGGACACCGTAGGTTTCCAACTGGCTCTGAAAGTAGAAATAATTGTCACCAAAGGTTCTCACCAGAACTAGTAGTAATAACTATTACTGAAGGCAGTGACTCCAGTGCGTTAAACCGACGGCGTATTAATTCTGTTTAGGATTCCGTTAATCGAGCAGTCTTCAAAAGCGATAAATGATAAATTAGATAAAACGAATCTCACATGGACATCCGAAGTCATCGGAAAAAATGTCTTCGGTTGACGAACATCCTTCCACTTTACTTAAACGGATAACAAATCATTTAACGGAATCCTAAGCAGAATACGCCGTCCGTCTATCAGACGTGGAGTCACTGCCATTTCTTATACCCGTCGTGGCAGCCATTATCTGTTGTACTGCGGTTTTCGAGGATTTTCTGGTCAGGATTTGCAAATATGTAAATGCTTTCGCAAATAGACTGACACTTTTTCGGGATTTTGAATACAAGGGACACGGTTTTCAGTTAAGCATTTAGTTTTGTACCAATTATGAAAAAGTCGACAGCAAAATGTAAAGACTTACATAATAAAGTCATTAAAAAGACCTTGTATCCGAAGCCCGAGCATTTTCTAGAAGCAAAATTGAATTTTACTCGATGCAAAAAAAATGGCAGTGGAATTTGGTACTTACCTGTGACAAAAACACTCAATATATTGAAGTCACAATAGAGCTTTATTGACACACCGCAGATCAGCCATTAATAAATCATGTGCTGCCGTTTTGTTGATATGCGCGAAAGATTTGTCTTCGCCCACCTCAAGTAAAAGAGATGACATTATTGATAAAATGAATTCGACAAAGACAAGAGAAAAGCAGTATACGGCGCTTGCGCCTTATCCGGGTTTCCAACTAGTAACCGCAAACATTATATAACTTATGGTTCTGCGCCTATTTAGGTAACGGTGACAGTGATATGTCTCATATTTAGTTTAAAAGTAGTAATCTATGAAGTTGTATAGAAAAGTCCGTGAGGTGTTGGGTACTATTGGTAACGAGCTCTAGGTAATTATGGTCACTTATGCAACAGTAATAAACTCCACCGTTTAAGGCCTATAAAGGTTATATAAATGTAGCCAACCATTTATCGTTACTGTTTTCAAAAACCATTAGTTAAATTATTTGGTTGCCATAAAGTTCCTAGAACCTTTATAAAACCAAAAATGTTTATTGGGTTGTTCATGACTGTTTCGCGTTTGACTTTGAAGTTGCTTTTTCAACAATGTCTGTGCAAGTGATCTGTAAAAACTATCTGTCGACGGAGTTTATTAATGAATAACTGTATAATGCATTGAGGAAAGCCTTCAGAATTAATGTGTCAGTGCGTACGCCTCATTTCAAGATAATATAATGTGTATCAATCGTTTTTTTTTTAATACAAATGATGATGTAGAGTGAAGAATGTTAGAGATCCATGGACATATGATCATTTGGTATCTTTATGACCCATATAAAATAATTGGATACCTGCGAGAAGTATGCGTATATAGTTCTTTTTACTTGAATCACAATAGTTAAATACACCTGAACAAAATTATTATGAACAAGATTAATCTCCAATACCCATATTGCTCAATTGATTTAATTCATTTGTCATTGTGATTTAACATAACATTGTTTTGAGCGACAAGGGGAATGTAACCGTAGCCATCTCCAAAACAGACTACATCCAGAAATCCAAAGAATTGCTTGATGATAGAAAGTATTATAAGAAACTTAAGAACAATCCTACTACCACCCTCCAAAGTAAAGCCAACAACCTAATCAAAGCTCTCAAGACCCAAGGACACTTGGATGATGAAACCTGTAAAAAAATGCTCAATCATAACACGGTGACACCCAGGCTCTACACTTTACCAAAGATTCACAAACCAACACTTGCAATGAGACCAATAGTCTCGTCGATCAATTGCCCTAATGAATCTCTGGCTAAATTCCTCACTGACATCTTATCCAGAGCGTATGACTACAACAATGATTTCCACGTCAAGGACTCCTTCGCCTTCAGTAACTACGCTAACGATCTAAAGTTACCTGACAACTACATTCTGGTTAGCTTTGATGTAGTGTCCCTTTTCACCAACTTACCATTGGAGGTCATCATGGAAAGCATCAGCAATCATTGGGAAATAATCTCGCAACATTGCAGTCTGGACTTGCCCTTGGTGAAGAAAATACTGGAGTTTGTGTTTGATTCCAATTTCTTTATCGTCGAAAATGATCATTACAAACAGATTTTTGGAACACCTATGGGATCCACCATCTCCCCCATACTAGTGAACTACGTACTTGATGACCTCGTGGAAAGCTGTCTCCAAAAGCTGCCTTTCCATGTTCCTCTCATGAAAAGATATGTTGATGACCTCATACTTGCCTTACCTGTGGATAGTGTGGAATCAACCCTGGAAGTATTTAATTCTTACAATCCACATCTGCAGTTCACGGTAGAAAGGGAATCGAACAACAGCATCCCCTTCCTGGACATGAGGCTCCACAGGAAAGATGACAACACGATAGTCACGAGTTGGTGCAGGAAGCCAATGGCATCGAATAGGTTCATCAGCTTCAAATCTCACCACCCCACGAATATGGAAAATTTGACACCTAGATTGATCAATGTACTTGGCCAAGATGGGTTCACTTTTGCCAAGAAACAAACAATAACAGTGGGATCAATTTACAGCAAAACTAAAACACCTTTCTCCATCAAGGACATGAGGAATGTGGTTTACAAGATTCCCTGCACAGAATGTGAGTGTTCGTATCTTGGTCAAACATCACAGAAACTTTCAGCTCGCCCGGCATCACACAGAAGTGACTGCAAACGAAAACTCCAGACAAGTGGTTTGGCACAGCACCATGTAAACACAGGTCACACTCCTAAATTTGATGATGTTACAGTACTGGCTAGATCTAACAACTACTACAAGAGACTGTTCCTGGAAATGATACATATAAAAAACACGACTCCAAACAGTAATAAACAGAGTGACTACCAAAACCTGAGCATAATCTACAATTACTTGCTGCGAATCCACAAAGACGGTCTCACTCCCCATGCTGTGGACGTTAATGATGGATAGTTTTCCTTTGATACGGAACAGTGCCTTTTGGTTTTCACGTGTTTCTATCAAGGGTGGCAATTTACTTAGGTTAAGTTAAACTAATGTTTGACACACTCTGTTTCCATATTTTAGGTTTTCCTGCTGTGGAAGTGCAGCGTGGCAGATTTCTTTTCATGATTGTTTATGTATTTTCGTACTACCATTGTTAGATGTCGTATGTGTGTATTCCCGCGTTTTCAATTTTTATCAGGCTTTTTATTCATGTCAATTGGTTTTCATCAGTCCCTTTGTTCATTGTGCTTTGTTCCGTTAAACTTGTAATATGCGTCCTTTTACAGTTTCAACATTTTAACCCCTTTTTCAAGTTTTAAACCATTTTATCTTTTTAACATGTTTAGTGTAGTGAAAGTTCGTTTGTGTATTTTTAACATTTATTTTTCTTGTGTACAATTATCAGCATATGTATAATGTGTGATTTTCTATTATGTGTTAGTGCCTTTTGAAACTGTTCTTCACATTCGGTGAGTTTTTCACTTGTTTTCTTGAGTTTCGTTGCCTTACTAATTATTGTATCTTTCACCATTTTATGTTAGACTTCCTGAAGAAGGAGAAAATTTCTCCAAAAGCTTGAAAATCGAATAAAGAAGACTCAAAGTAGCCTTCCTCGTATTATTGACTGCCTCCCACGAGCTCATGTCACATAATTGTGATTTAAACTCGGATTAAAATAGGTTCATTTTACCTTTCATTTATTTTTATTTAAAATAAGAAATAATAGGTCAAATTTCTTCCAAAGTAGATAATGTGTTGAGAGAAGTACGAATAAAAAAACTTCCAAATTTATACGAAAATAGGACTAATTGTTTAGGTACCTGATAGTTTCTGTAATATTGAATGAAATGGATTCGAGCGATTTTCAAAGCTTGCCTTGTATCCGGGTACATCCAGTAAAATAACAGAAATCTAGGAACAAATATCATAAATTGCTGAGAACAATAGCTGCCACCTGCACCCAAATCAAGGCGATAAAATTTAGTTGATTGTTAATAGTTAACAACAGCAATGTTTTTTTTTACTCCCCCCGATTACACATTACACCTCATGTGAAATTAATTCTTCTTCAATGTTTAATCACAGCATAAATAATATGCTGTGTGGTTTAATCATTAGGATTCAGACAGATTAGCGAAATATTCGGATGATAGATTTATCCAATCACCGCCTTTATCTGTAAAATAGTTGGTATATAGGTTATGCAGCCTAAAATTCACCCCCATATTGTGGTATCCACCAGCCACTGATTCCACTATAAATACCTACTTAACCCACCTCAAATAAAATGAGTAGAGATCCAGTTACATCAAAATACAGGTACCTAAGAACCTAGGTAATCGAAAAAAAGAAAAACCTTTCCGGAAGACAATAATGCAGAAATAATAATCTTGTTATTTTATTAAAAACAAAATAAAAAGTGAGTTTGCTCAAGAGAATAAATGCATTCTTTTGTAGTGCCAATCGGCTGATCAGCACTACAGCAGTGAAGAGTAAGACATTGGTGATTTGACTGATTTGCTGGTTGCCTACGTGCATGTCTGTAGACTATTTAACCAATAGGAAGACCGATTTTCGTACGGGCTTCTGGGCTTCTGGTAGGGCAAAGAATCGTTATACGCAGTCCTCTGTCCTAAATCTCACGTTCTGCGTTCAAGAAGTTGGGGAGCTTGTACCGGCTCCTCGACTCTCGCGGATTTTGTGGAGATACCCACACGGCAGCCCTCATTACTGGCACATCTTGTCTGCCAGGGGCCAGGCCAATCCTGAGATTGGTTCCATCGCAAGGGCTGAGGCCTGGGATCACGCGCAGCAGCCAAGTCTAGAGCAGACTCATTGGCGCAGTAGTTGTCACCCCTCCTCTGCAGCTGCTATTTTGAACTGAGGACCAGTTGCGGGTTCGCATCGAATACCTCCCGGAACAGAGTTTCTCGTAGGACTCTACCTCTCACTCAACGCCTCCGAACCGCTTTTTGGTGACGCCTTTGTCTGAAGGTTTTTGAAAATTAGTCATTTGAGGTAGGTATGATACATTTCTTGGACGCTGCAATGTTCATTTTCCTTATATCCAAACAAAACGAAATATTTTTGTTTATATAGATTTTTGAGTATTAACAGTCGATTTAATATTTTTACATGTTTTTCATTGTTCAATATTACATTGTGAGTGTTGATAGATCAGTGAAAAATCCATCAAGCTTTAGAATTTTGAATATACAAATTAGACACTCGCTTACGGTCTACATCAAATTCCATCAAATCACGAGTAGGTATTCATTTTACATTACCCTGAATGTTGTTATGAACACGTGCGCTCACATTCGACTTCAGTTTATTAGTGTTCCTAAAATCAAAAATGATAACATTCGAAGAAAACATATTTTTTTAATGAATATTCATTGAACCTTGAGAATATGGGAAAAGTATGAACCCGAGTCTATTAACGAAACAATAATACACTGTGGGCCAAAATAGTGGAGTACATTTTTTAATTAAAAATATTTTTTTTATGTTTTTTGGGTAATCCATTTTCTTTTTGCAGAGCTTATAACCCAACATATCCTCAACATGACAGTGAATTTGAAAGCAAAAATAATGTTCAGGGTCGGACTTATAAAAAAGTCATATAACAGTGCATTTGAGCTCGTTGCAAATGAAAACTGTCTTTGATAAAATTGTACTAATATGCATGCTTTTTCGGTAGATAAACTATCCAGAACACTTCAGTGAAAAGGAAATTTTCCGAAATTTCCGGGTTCGCAAAATACCATTTTTTTTATTTACAAGAATTTTTTGGGTATTTTGCCACACCCTATCAAATAACAATCAAACTAGTGTTTATACACCCGATCTTCTATATTACCTGAAAAAAGTCTATCAGTAAATAATAAAACCTATCAATATCAAACGTTTCGGAAACGAATCTGCTTCCGTCGTCAGTGAAAACCTAAAAAAGGAACAATTAACTCAAATTCTAAAAATATAGTTCGTTTTTTGTAAGATTTTGTAGTGAAATTGACTTTCTCGTGTTTTCAGTAAAAGTGACATTTTGTGCCAAAAACACGAAAAAGTCAAATTCACTACAAAATCTCACAAAAAACGAACTATATTTTTAGAATTTGAGTTAATTGTTCTTTTTTAGGTTTTCACTGACGACGGAAGCAGATTCGTTTCCGAAACGTTTGATATTGATAGGTTTTATTATTTACTAATAGACTTTTTTCAGGTAATATAGAAGATCGGGTGTATAAACACTAGTTTGATTGTTATTTGATAGGGTGTGGCGAAATACCCAAAAAAATCTTGTAAATCATGGATGCGCCACAAAACTACAGAGCATATCTACCTTTTTTTTTTTTATTAAATAACATTTTAACAAATAACACATTTATGAAAACAGTTTAGTGATTTCAAAACTTGGAGTAGAATATTATGAATGTGGCTACCATTATTGTTCAGCACTTCTTTTATGTCAACTTTACTTAGTAGGCCATGACTGCTCAGGTTGCCATGGAATCTGTTTGACATTTACAGCTTATCAATTAAATTAGTCAGTTCATAATGCCACTTATAAGCAAAGAGGACAAAATATCAATCAAATGTTTCTGTGAAAAATATAATTATGGTGCAAGAAAAATTGGAAATGAATTTTCTGAGAAAAACTGGTATATTGAAACGATAGGAAAGCTCTCAAGACATCTAAGGGAACCGATAGGTCTATTGCACACAGTGGCGGTCCCAGGAGGAGGGGGCGCGCCCCCCACCTCAGTACTAGATTTCTAGATTTATTTTTCCTTTTATGTAGGTATAAACATCAAAATGTGAGATTATCTTGATTCTCTTTCTCCATTCTTAATAATCAACTACCGACACAAATTATTTCAACCCCGAACTTTAAATACAAGCCGGCATCATCGCATGTCATTTATATCGCGCGCCAAAAGCAAGGTATAGATGAAGCGCGCTTCAACTTTTCGCTGCTTTTTCGACTGTGCTGCGCTCCGCGCTAATTTATTCGCGTCAATCATCGAATAGAAAATCTTTGTCTACTCTTTATTTAAGATTAAAGTTAAAGTTGTTTTTTTCCCTCTGTTGTGTTGTGTTGTAGAGTTGTTTAGTTCTCCAATATATTGAGAATTGGAATGTGAAATGTCTCAGGGATCGGAGAAAAGAGCTGCTCCAGCAGGAAATACTATTCTCAGTTATTTTAAAAAACTGAAAACAAAGAATCAAATCGAAGAGCAAGTGGAATCAAACTCAGCCCAAATATCCCTTACTATAGAACGGAACTTCCCCTACCAGAAATGAGGGAAAATTAATTATAAAGGAGGGGAAATACAACCACAAAATTTTTCGCCTGCGGCGCCTTCTGCACCAGTGCCAGTAGTAATACATGTGACAATTTTTTTTTTATTTTGCGCCCCCCCCTCAAGAAAATCCTGGGACTGCGCCTGATTGCACATGAACGTGAAAGAGGAAGGAAGCGAAGCTCGAGAACTTGAAAAAATATTGGTAGAGTGAGGGTTGTTTTAGAAAATTTGCATCTCTTGGAACAGGGAATATCGCTCAAATAACTATGATTTCTCGTACGTCAGTTCGAAGAATCATTAAAGAAAACTGCCATCTTAAAATATTTAAAAAAAGTTTACTGTCAAAGACCTACGGCCAATGTGAGAGAAAAACGATTGGAAAGACGTAATTTCTAGGAAGATTCCGCTTTCGCGAAGACATTAGAAAAAAACGGTTTTTGGATGAAAAAATTTTTTATTTACGGTCACTTAAAAATACCCAAAATAATAGGGTATATTCTGACGTACAATTTAAAAAAGATATTCCTTTGGAGCATCCTTTGATTGAAAAAAGTCATTTCTCAAAAGGAGTAATGGTCTCTGTTGCAGTATCCATGTTGGGAAAATTTCGTCTGATCTTTGTTGATGCTGGGGTGAAACTCAATTCAAAAACGTATGAAGAGCAAATCTTGCAGCACCTATTACCAGAAATTGAAGATGTCTGTCACGATTACACTTTCAAACAGGATGGTGCTCCCTCGCACACTTCCCTCATTACAAGGATGTTCTTGAGTGAAAATTGCCCGGATTATATTGAGCCAGAAATGTGGCCCCCTAACAGCCAAGAATTAAATCCGGTTGATTATTCAATTTGGGGAGTATTCGAAAAAAAATTGTATGACGGACAAAAATCTGAAACAATCGAGCAGCCCAAAGAAAGAATGCAGTTTGTTTGGAACAATTTTGAAGAGGATGCAATAAATGAGGCTATCAATCTATGGCGCAGACGACTTCAATAAGTGGTAAACAATAATGGTGACCACATTCATAATATTTTACTTCAAGTTTTGAAATAGATTAACTATTTTCATAAAAAATGTGTTATTTGTTGAAATGTTATTCGTTAAAAAAAAATGGTATTTCGCGAATCCGGTAATTTCGGAGAATTTCCTTTTTACTGAAGTGTTCTGGATCGTTTATAATAGTACAATTTTAGCTTAGACAGTTTTCATTTGCAACGACCTCAAATGCACTGTTATATAATTTTTTTTTAAATACCGACCCTGTACATTATTTTTGCTTTCAAATATACAGTCATGTTGAGGACAGGCTATCAGCCCCGCAAAAAGAAATTAGATCACTGAAAAAAAAAAATTGTACTCCTTTATGTCGGCCCACCGTGTAGAATATAATTGAAATTTATAAGATTATACATTAGACCTCGCATTGTAAATTCGATAGTACTATTTAACGTGTTAATAATACTGTCGATTGAATCACATCATGTGTTATGTTAGAGTACAATGTACTACAAGAAGGTTTTTTATGTTTTTGTGTACCTATTACCTATATATGTAATTTGAAGGCTGTCGTTTAGTACCTAATCATTAATACATCGATTTCAATTACAAAAGTGATGTTATGAACTGAACAAGCATTCGAAAGTCCACAATATCTATACTGAAAAACAGCAGTTTTCAAATCTTGGTTATTGTAAAACAAACCTTATTAAATATGTAATACTTCCATCATATGAATTCACAAATTCATCAGATATTGGTTTGTTCTGCCTCTAACATTTCAGAATGTCCTGTGGAGCATTTCAAAGTTTTTGAATTGTTCAAATGTATGATTGTTTTGGAGCAATAAAGATGGTTTTTTCATGTTACTAATTTGTAAAAATTAAATTAATGAAGTTTTTTCCTTTTTGAAATTCATGAATTTTGGAATATTGATTAAAACCAGATGAAGATTGGTCATAGCGCAAAAAGCTTAGGTACTTTAAGTTTCTGGTGCAGGGGAGCTGGTATTGCTAATGTTACTCATTTTATAGCCAGCAGTAGACACTCGGAATTTTGCTGGCAAAAAAAACGGTAACGGCAATGATAACGTAATTAAAAGTTGAAGTATTCTGCAAGAATATAGGTGATAATAATTCCCATCTCCTATGGGTCAGAATGGAGATAGAACAAACCAATATTCAAAAAAAGTGTCTTGAATAAAAGTTTTTTGTTTTTGAGTAAATTTTTCAAAACACTTTGGTTCGCATATATATACAAGGTGCCTCAGAAAGTCTGGACGTGGTCCAATAACTTATTTTTCATAGAGGCCTGAGAGATAGATGAAAAATGAAAATCATCATATTACTATGGTTGAACTGATTATCTTTATAATAAAAAAAATGATTTGTATTTTATGTGACTAGAAATATGTTACCACATTTTTTTATTATTTAGCATTTTGCAAATATATTTACAAAATTATTCCGTAATTGTGAACGTGGTGAAAAATTTCAAGTCAGATAAGATAAGAACAAATATTTTATTATAATTATAAATAATTGAATAGGTAGGTGGACCCATAATATTGATGGTTTTTATTATTTATTCATCTCCCATGCCTATTCTTTAAAAAATGCATTACGTCAAGTAACAAAATAAATAGGTTTATCAGTATTTTATGGGCCGTTATTTAACAGTTTCTTGAAACATTTTACTCGTATGATCTTTATAGTCATTTCATAGACATTTATAACACACTTATGAACACGAAAAAGGACCATGCACGTTATAAAATAATTATGTCGTATTAAAATGTTTATAACGGTTTTTGGTAAAAACTATAAAGCTACTTCACCACTGCTATAGAGCTCTACTTACTCTACTAAGAGTGGTTATATATTTTTTCCATATTACACATTTATAAAACAGTTATAAAAAAATGTCTGTTGGTAAGTGTATTTGCGGTAATTACACTGCAATTTTGTGTATATTCTATACGGATGTAAACATATTTTATTTTAAAGAATATTATTAAATGTTTTTAACAGAGCAGAATAGAATTGTTGCAAAACTATATCAACTGCAAATGACAAAAATGATTGGAGTCTATATTATCTTACTATTAGACAATAAGTAGCATTGCAAAATATTAAAAATTAAAGCAAGATAATATGTTGATTTGACTTGCGAATTTGATTTTACTTTTATTATATGGGTCATTGACTATTAAAAAAATTGACCTAGCTTGTCTTTTCTGACAGCGAACATACATAAGCTTCCACAAAACAAATATACCTATTTTTTTCTATACCCCTACCACCGTTTTTCCAACAAAGCTCTGCTCCTCAATATTTGGCACCAGCATCATTGTCAAGTGTCCGATTTTAACAATAAGGTACTCCATTTTACTCTCCATATATCAACAGTTCAAACATGATAGAATCAAGATAAAGTCAATCTCATCTAATCTCATCAGTTAAAGATACAACAAGAACGATATCTTTTGCATCCAAATATGTATTTTTCATTCTGGCACGATTTATTTAACAATAACTTATCATTTTCTTCAAAAATGCCTCGAAAATGTGGCAACAAGATCAGGTTTCTAGTACCTGCGATCTACCAGTCGCTTATACTACGTATCGATTTTACGTTCAAGCGTAAAAAAAATCAATCATGTTGGTAGTGGTTATGACGAGTTTATGCGGTGTTGCTTCCACATTTTCTTTGTTAGGAACTCAATTTGCCTTGTTTTTGTGTGATTTTCACACTATTTGTGATTTGTCGATATTATTTGTACATTAATATGGTGCGAAAGTGTCAAGTTTGTGGTAAATTAGACGATAAAACCAGGACTTTTCGTTTCATCAGTGAATATACTGTCATCTTGATTTCAAAATAGATTCTAGGACCTCCTATCTTCATACACCTCCTACCTTCTTACTTCAGTGGCGTATCATGTATTTTTGGAAATGTTTGCATTTCATACAGAGAAAAATATATTTTGAATGAGAATTAACACAAAAATTAAAGTAATAACAACTTTGCTCATATTAGTTCAATCATTTGGTACCATTACCTGGAAAGTTTTCCGGGAGTTTTGAAAATCTGTGATTTTATAGATTTCGGTGTGCTTTTTCCGAATTTCAACTTTGTCCCGTCGTTTGTTTTCCGAAAGCGCCGCGAAGCAGTTTTTTGACAATATCTCTTTTCCGAGTCATTTCACGATGAAAACATGTATACAAAATGAAACTATAGAAAATTTCCTACAATTTGTGTGATACTTTTTTTTCGTAGAATGGATTGTTTTGACGTACGAACGCCACAAAGTTCAGTGCAACAGGCATTTTGGCCGAAAAAAAAATCCCACACTACCTTGAGGTAGAGTGTGTATCGTTTTTATTTCAATCGTGGTATCCCCAGTGGACCTTACAATTTTAAAATGTATAATATTCTCCTTCGTTCTGCTGTTCCTCATTGACCAAGTGGTTCAAGTTCTTTGTCTTAAGTACCGATCAAAACTTCACTGACCGAATTATTTTCCACATCATCCGCTATGATAAGTTAAATCGCAATCCTCTTCGGTTTTGATTTCATCATACGTTTGCTCGAAAATAGTCAACATTTCTTCCTCTTCATCGCTATCTTGCAATGGAAAAGGAAGAAACGTGATCGTTATTAATGAAAAAGAACTCGTAACACTTGGTCAATAAAGAACAGCGAAACAAAAGAGAATTCCATACATTTTGGAATTGTGAGGTCCACTGGGGATACCTCGATTGAAAAAAAAAACGCGTCGCACACTCTACCTCATGGTAGTGTGGGAATTTGTTTTACGGCCAAAACGCATGATGAACTGAACTTTGATCGCTCGTACGTCAAGACTATTCATTCTTCGAAAAAAAAGTTATCACATTAATTGTAGGAAATCTTCTATAGTTTTATTTTGTATAAACATGTTTTAATCGTGAAATGAGTCGGAAAAGAAATATTTTCAAAATCAGACATTATTTCTTGGATAACCTGTTCAAAGTGTCTCCCTCGGTGTCCCCTATTCACGACCAAGCAGTATTTTTAACGGTCATAAAAATGAAAATGAAATTATTTGGTTAAAAAAATTGACAATGAAGCTGGTCACGTCAGAACATTTGTTGTCATCGTCATAAACAAGGCATGTTGAAAGTATCACTATCTGATAGATTAAAGAATTTTTTGAGTCCTACAATCTCGAAGCATCAAAGTTCATCTACCAGCTGTGTACTACGAATGGAAGTACTTCTAACATGGAATTCGAAATTTAACATGGGAATCTCTATGTTCCGTCTTGAAAAAAACGCACTGTATATTGCAATATTATATGGTATTATAATCTACAATTGGTTCCCAAATTACTCCAATTTGATATAGAACAAACCATGTCTTTCTCAAAGATATTTGATATTTTTTGTCAATGTAAACAATATAATAGGTATGTAGTTACCTACTTAGTTACATACTTGGTTGTCATATTATGCATTCTCTAACAAATATCGCAATAACCAACTTCATATTTACTTATGACCAAAAAAACTTGTGTGTGATGTCATACATTTTTTTCAATCTAGATCAACCCTGAAACTCTCATTAAAGATAAAAACAATGAATAAAAAAAAATCAAATAATTTGAAACATTCCAAACTACCCGACCTTCGCCCATGAACAAGCTTCATCGATTCGTCTGGCTCCGCCATGTATGTAAAAAGAGATGGAAAAGAAGTCCTTGTCCCACCCGTGAGCTCTTTTGAATGTGTTTATTTGAATCGCAAAACATATAGGAATTTATGAATTAGCAGGCTGCTTATATGCTCGGTATATTTTTTTATAGTCAATGATATGGATACATTATCAACTAAATTTTCATGTGCCTGCATTTTGAAGTGATTTAAAAACTTTCAATCCAGATATTTTGAATTTCATAACCTCAAGATCTTATAATTGCAAACAAAAACTACTCTATTAAATATAATTTGTCTGGTATTTCCAATGCTTTTCTTATACTGACGATTTTATTATCGTATTTTCTCAACAAATAATAATTGTTTTTTTCCCAAACCTTAAAAATGGCCGACCAAAGTTCGCGTGCCAAATATGGCGAACGATAATGTTGCAAAAAGCACAGTTATAAGAGGGAAATGTGTTTCGAACAACTCAAATCTACCACCAGTTAGCTTTGAATCCTGTTCCTCTATATATTCTTATGAAAAATAGTTGTTTCATTTCAAAAAATAAAGTTGATTGGCGTGTAACTCATTTTTAGGCAAGACCAGAGAAATGGGAGGGGAGCAAGACGTACTGTAAGATAATGTTGCTATTCGGTGTCCATTTTTATTTTATAAGTGATTTATTGATTTAGTAGTGCTGTGTTGTACGTTGGAAATCAAGTATTTTCAAAACATTTTTATAAGATATTATTCAAGCCAATTCAGACTTAAATACGTTTGCGACTTGCCGGTTTTATTAAAGATGGCTATATGATAATATAATAAATCACTAATACAAATATTTTGTAACCATCTAATAAGTTCTCTATAGAACCTCAATGAACCAATAACACAACAGATTAGAGTTGAGAGTAATTCCTTTTATAAAATTGGTGCTACGATGCTATAAGAATTCAACTTCTTACATTTTATAAAAAGTTTATTTAATGGTCTTCTAGAGAGCTATATTACATCATTAAAACACTTTTTTGTCTCTGATAGTATTTTGTCCCAACTGTCGTCACTAAATGATAAAATTGTGTATTGGAGGACCCTAATATATCAGTTATATAGCATTTTTGTTTATTAGGGCACATTCTGTGTTGGTTGGGTGTCAACCTTACCCAAACTAACTCAAACTTTTGCGATCTCAACCGCCCCACCACAACTAGTTTTTCGTCATCCACCTTTTTGTTTACTTCTCACTTCCAAAAACAAACTAGTCCTGTTACCGGTTTTGTAGGGACGTGAAAATCCATAAAATATCGTCGGGAAGAAATCCAAGAATCAGCTTACGGCGTCGGCGGCATTTACCAATGGGCGGCATCAAGGTCATCACTTTCACGGTCGGCGCGCATAAGGCAGGGGTGAATTGGTCCGTTTAAATCCATATAATAATGTATTTATTTAGCACTTGGCTACAGCGTAGTACAAAAAATAGTTATAAATAAATAAATAGAATAAAATAATATAAAATAGCTATTGGAAATAAATAAGAATGAAGTAAATGTAAAATATAAAATGTTTTGTGTGAACATAAAGTGTATATGAACATCAAACAAACATTTTTAACTACTAAATATAGGGTGAGACAAAACATGACTTCTCAATAAAAATTTAAACTGGTTCAAGTTATCACAGCTTCTGACTTCACTGGGTAGTTGATTGAAATCATTGAGTCCTTTTTGTAAAATTGTGTTAAGCAATTGACTAGTTCTACACCTATCAGTCAAAATAAAATTATCACAGTATCTTGTTTTATATGAATGAATATCACTAAATAGTTTAACCTTATCACAAATATAATTTGGCAACATGTTGTTTCTCAATTTGAATATAAAAATGCCAACGTTTAACCTAATGCGTTCTCTAACGTTTCGAATATTCAAAGTGTCCTTCATAATTCTAACAGGAGTGTATCTGTTACAGCCCAAAATCACTCGCATAGCTCGGTTCTGAATTTTTTGTAGCTGGTCGATTTTGTAGTTGGGCAGATGATAGAGTAGAGTTGAGCAGAATTGTAGATGTGGTGCTGCGATAACATTGTATAGGAGCAGTTTGGTGCTGAGGGATAAGTTCTTGCCAACTCTAGAAATGAATCCCACTTTTTTCGCGAACTTCCTCATCAAATAATCCGCATTAGCGTTGAAGTTTAGGTTGGCATCAAAGACAGTTCCAAGGTATTTGATTTCCTTCACGTGTTCGATTCTCGCGTTGCTCATTTGAAGTATCAAGTTTTCTGCATTGATACGGGCTAATGCAGATTTTTTACCAAAGACACAATATTTTGTTTTTTTTACATTTATGGCAAGTTTGTTACTATTGAGCCAATTATACACATGTTTTAGATCCTCATTAATGCTCTCCACCATTTTGTCGATGTTCTTTCCAACGATGTACATCATTGTGTCATCTGCAAATAGGACGACCTCGCTGTGCCTTATTGTACCCACGATATCGTTAATATATAAAATAAATAACAAAGGGCCTAAGACAGTACCTTGCGGTACTCCATAGTTTACGGGAACTGGCACAGACACACTATTATTGAACTTCACACGTTGTGTTCTATTTGACAGATATGATCTGAACCAACTCAGCGCTGTTCCCTGGATTCCCAGTGTTGTCAGTTTTTCCAACAAGATTTCTCGGTCCAACGTTTCGAAAGCTCTTCTGAGGTCCAGAAACACAGCCAGTACATAATTATCACAGTCAATTGCTTTTAAAAAGTCATCACTTATGTTCACAACCACAGACTCACAGGAGTGTTTTAAACGGAAACCAGACTGATTAGGAACTATGAGGTTGTTTGTATCACAGTGTTCAATTATTTGGTCCCTGACTAGAGATTCTAAGAACTTTTCATATAGTGGCATTGAATTGATGGGCCGAAACTCTTCACAGTTTATGGTGTTGACTACTTTTGGAACGGGCACAACAGTAGAACATTTCCACTCATCAGGAAAAACACCATTACACAGAGACAAATTGATAACATCAAGTACACGATTTCCGATCACAGATACAGTATCACAGATAACTTGCTTTGAGATCCCACAATCTCCACCACCAACATTTTTCATGTTCTTGAGGGCAGTCTTCATATCTTTCATATCAATTTTTCGGAAAGTTGAAAATGTATTTGTTATAATTTTAGCTGAGTTGGGGTAGCTTACAGTAGTCAACGGGATGTTCTCAACTATTTCGGATATACTGATAACAAAATAATTATTGAATTTGTCGGCGATCTGCTGCTCGTTGGTAATAGCTTCAACTCCAAAAATAATTCGGTCAGGTGTCTGGTGCTGTCTTCCAGGTAAAAGTGTTTTTAAATTCTTCCATAATTGTCTTGGCTTATTTTTATTTTCATCAACAACTGTGTAGTAGTATTTTTCTTTTTCTTTTTTGATTTTATTAACTACTGCATTTCTGATTGTTTTATACCTGTCCCAGGTGTCATCATCCCTTTCATATATTGCTCTATGGTACAGTTTGTCTCGCTCATCCATCATTGCCCTTATTTCACAGTTGATCCATTGCTTGGATAAATATTTTTCCTTCACACGTATTTCTATCTTTGGACACATAGTGTTCACGATCGTGGTGATATCCTGTATCAGCAAATTTGCTTGATAATTTACGTCGGAAATACTGCTGTTCCATGGCCTGAAAAACAGGTAATCATGCAACTTATCGACATTATAATTTTTGAAAGATCTTTGGTATCTTATCACAGTTGCTTCAGGTTCTTTATACTTTTCTAATATTACAGAGAGAATTGAATGATCACTTATTTTTGGTGTCATGTGTACTTGATGTTTTAGATGTTTATCGTTAGTGATGATATAGTCTATCAAAGTTGCACTACGCGAGGTTACCCTTGTTGGTGATTTGACAATCTGAGTAAATCCATTTGCATATACACTTTCCAATATTTTTGATCCATAGAAGGAGTTTTTGGTCAGATCATAGTTGAAGTCTCCCATAATGATGATGGTACCCTCAAACTCCGATACAGTATCCAAGTAATCATTGAAAAACTCAATAAAACTGGCATTTTCCATTTGTGGTGGATGGTATAAAACAGCACACAGATAATTAACGTTACCACAATTAAATTCAATAGCCAAAATCCAAACAAATTTTTCAACACACTGTACACTCCGTATCTTATACTTGATATCACAGTTGATTAAAGCCATGACTCCTCCAGTCCTCTTATTTGTTGATAGAGCCTGTTCTACTTTGTACCCTTCTATCTTCAATTCAGAGTGATCAATCGCATCAGTCACATGAGTTTCTGAGCATAATAATATCTTAGGTTTCCAGTTTTGTATGAGAATAGAGAATAAATTTGATGTTGTCGGTCAAATAACGTGCCGGTCACGTTACGGTGCCGTCGCTGTTGAGTGTGAATCGGTCTTTAATTCTTGGATTTCTCCCAGACGATAATTTTATTGATTTTCACGTCCGCACTAAACCGGCAAATGGATTTGTTTGTCTTAAGTGAACAAAATAAACATGAATATGGATTAAAAAAAGATGAATTAATAAAAGAAATCAATTGACTGAGACTTTTGACCGTCTTTTATTTTCATTTTAATCTTGCTTCAAGTCTCTTTGAGAAGGATGGACGACTACTGAAGATTTCGCAAACACTTTTTGTCATTTCTTTGGGTAGAATACGAACTGAACGAACTAGGTTTATCCGATAAGTTTTGTTAATTTAGATAATAGCGTTCAAAAACCAAAAAAAAAACCCAGATTTCAATGAATTATTTGAAAGCACTGTTCCAAGAACGAGTACACATTCGTATAGTTTTGTTCCTCTACCAAATACATATCTCGAAAAATAATACCAAACAAATATACTTGCCTTTTTTTGTAGTCCATGTATAAGATATAGTTGAGCAAAAATACACGTGTGCTGGTCCTTGAGATAATTAAAACATTTTCAAGATTTCTTCAAAAGTACATAGTTTTTATCCCTCTTTCGAATGGTGCCTGTCGTTTTTATCAAAATTTACACAAAAAAAGTTTTGGAAAGTTTAGACGTGGTAAAAGGCACTCAATAATGTTTTGAAAAAAATCGCCACAACACGTAAACTGACAAATGGATTGAAGTTTTTAAATGCATCATCACTTCTTTGATAACTGATGCAGGATCAAAGATTTATCAAACTTCAGGCGGCTTGTCATTACAAGATAGGATGAAAAGATAGAGCTTCTTGAGTATCACAAACTAAAAAAAAATCGTCTATTTTCAATTAAATACCGAATTGTCGCCAATCAGTATATTATCAATTTTGTATCATGAGTCCAATGAATGAAATCACTGTGTGTATTTTATCACCCACATTTATTATCAATAACAATTGATCATAATACATAGTTAGGTACAATAATAGATAATATATAGTCCAAACCAAACAACTTTCGATCTACGGCAACGACGTCATCGTTGCCACCAGGCTGGTTGTTATGAAGTTTACTGGTGGCTAGATTTGGTCACCAGCAAATCACATTGAAACTCGCTTGGTGGCAATTATGACGAAAGTTGTTTGGTTTGGACTATAGATACTTTATTTCCCTTACATTACTTTTGAATAGGATTAAAAAAAAATCAGTGGATGTTTCTCGCGCACGAAATGCATCTGTTGTTGCATTTCCTCCTTGCAATTGTTTTTCCAGTTTGCGATTCCCATTCCCCAAATCATCTTGCAATGTGACGTAATTGTACGAACAGTCGTATTTTTAAATAAAATTGTGCAGAAAGCGAGTGGCCAGAATTAAGTAGTCTGCATATTTTGGAAGGGCCTGGATTCTTCTAATGTAAAGTCTAAATTTTTTAATCAAAATACCAAAAGTATTTTCTGGTGTTCTCCTGGCAAGACACAAACGATAGTTGAAGTTACGCCTGCGATCATTCAAATTATCCCTTGGATATGGTCGCATTAAATACGTTTTCAAAGGAAACGCTTCGTCGCCCACTATAATGAATTGACCTTCAATATCTGTATTGGGTATGACCAATCTTCCTGGTACATTCAATGTTCCTTCCTGAAGGGCTTTTCCTGACTTTGATTTGGCAAACACTTCTCCATCGCTCATTTTCGTATGCCCCAACATCGACAGCAATAAAATTACAATAGCGTCTACAAGTCCTAATGAAACTAGAAAAAATGTATTTTTGTCATTAAAAAACATCAAACCACTGTTGAAAAGTGCCTGGATAACAATGTGTGTGCCTCGGTGTGTGCCGTAAATGGCTCCTATGCAGTTAGGAAAATTCCACATTTTATAAAAATTGACAGCGATTTCCATCCACATTTTCTGCGTCGGAGTAGGCATCAATTCTTCCATCAGATGTTCAGCTATAATCTTGTGTCTCGAACAATTTTGTGAACTGTACTATGTCCTAGACGATAGATAAACGAGATTGTGTTGAACGCATCTCCAGTAGCCAAATACCTGAAAGAAAAATAGTAGCGATGAATAAAAATACAGTCCGTTTCTTCAATCCCCTCCCCCTAACTTTTGAATCTTTTGGATATTCTACATTTTGTAATTTCGTTTTGATAATACAGGGTGGCCATTTGAAACGAAACAGAGCTAATTTTGGAGACCTCAAGTAGTTTATGAGAAAACCCTCGGACCCTTCAATTTTTTATTCAAGGGGGAACCCTTTTTTTGCTTGTTTTGCCCCCCTGAGGGCAAAGCCCTAGCGGGGGTGACAAGCTCCCCCAAAAATTTAAATGGAATGGGGTGTCGAGTTATACCTTATTTTGAAGGTATTTTTATGTAGATTATAACTCCCAAATTTTAAGTCGATATCATCTGCCTAGCTTAATAAAAGTAACAAAAACGTGTCAATATTTTTTTAAGGAAAAGAATGCTAGTGAATGAATCAGTCAAATACAATATAAAAAATGTTGTTCTCCTACATTCTGAGCCGTGAATTTTGTTGTCGTTTTTTCTTCTTTTTAATACTCAGCAACGGAAATCGTGGTTATTGTTAAGACCGTTAGTATGGCAATATTTTGAAGTTAAAAGTGATTGTCCATTACTGTTGTCAGATCATAGTAGTGACAAAGAAATAGCACTTTAAAGTGATCAAGTTGCAAAATCGGCACAGTGATCAGTGATAATGGTTTATTCACTTGCTGAAAGAGTTGAAATTATTTCTCTTTTTTATTTTGAACATTGAAAATGCCAGCTCTTTAATCTACAACACCAGAATCGACAGGTCCATCGCAAGTATATTCTGGAATTGGTTCAAAAATATAGGGAAACTGGTTCTGTGTCTAATAAAAAACGTAAAACAGATAATCCATTAGTGAATGAAGCTTCACAAGTGGCTATTTTAGGATATATTGTGCACGACCCCACACTGAGCACAAGGAAGTTGTCAACCGTGTCTGGTATTAAAAGAAGCAGCATCCAGAAGATATTAAAAAAACACCAGTTTCATCCGTACAAAATTCATCTCGTACAAGAACTTAACGAGAACGATTTTGATAGGCGAACACAATTTTTTGAAACTATAACTGAAAAAGTCACAAATGATCTATGTTTAATGTATGTTTTCCCGACGAATGCACTTTTTCCCTGAACGAAAGTCACAACTGTCGCTATTCGGCTGATTCAAAATCCAGAATATATCGTGGGGTGCATACACAACATCCCGAAAAACTGAATGTTTGGGCTGGCATTTTTGGTAACCATATCGTAGACCCCTTCTTTTTAACTGGTAATTTGACAGGAGAGATGTGCCTGGATTTATTAGAAAATACGATCCATCCAGCATAAGTGGAGATACTGGAAAATAACAACGAATACTCGGAACATCGTCTAGTTTTCCAACAAGATGGTGCGGCACCCCACTATGCTGCAGGGGTTCGTCATTATTTGGACGAAACGTTTCCAGGACAATGGATTGGAAAACGAGGAGCGACTGAATGGCCTCCTCGTTCCCTGGAGTAAAGTCCTTTAGATTTTTTTTATGGGGCCATTTAAAAACTAAAATGTATGCTAGCCAGTCAACATCGTTAGACAACTTGCGGCAAAGAATAATTGATGAATATCGTCAAATCACTCCAGAAGTTTTTCAAAATGTACGGGAGAGGTTTGAACAAAACCTATATTATTGTATGGAAGTCAAAGGCCAACATTTCCAACATTTACTTAACTGATCTTAGCTTTAAGCACTTCTTATTTTAATAAATACTTCTTAACATGTTGTAACTTTCATCAGTCCCTGTATCGGATAGGCAAATAGTAGCGATTTGAAATTTGTAGGTTATAATCTACATAAAAATACCTTCAAAATAAGATATCACTCGACCCCCCATTCCATTTAAAATTTTGGGGGCGCCACCCCTGCTAGGGCTTTGCCCTCAGGGGGCGAAACAAGCAAAAAAAGATTTTCCCCTTGAATCAAAAATTGACGGGTCCGAGGGTTTTCTCATGAACTACTTGAGGTCTCCAGAATTAGCTCTGTTTCGTTTTCAAATGGCCATCCTGTATGTAGATATACTAGGTCGCTGATATGAATGAGAACGGTCGCATCACAGAAGTAATTCTGTATAGAATACTGAAATACTGAATTTATTCATGTTAGTAAAATACAGGATTTTTTACACTCGTCAAAAAAAAATATAACATGATGTAATGACTAAAATAACTATAATAGTAATGTGGACGAACAATTTTCATTATACATTATAAGAATATGGGCTTAAATTTAACAATCAACGAATATGAAATAAAATGAGCTAAAGTGAATTACAATAAAATCGAACAATACAAAATATCACATCGCTGCATTCACATCAAAATTTAAAAAATCAGTGGTGCTGTAGAAGGCCTGACTTATCAGAAAATTTTTTACAGTCACAATAAAAGATTTCGTTTCCCACTGTCTGACTTGAAAAGGTAATTTATTAAAGAATACTGGAGCCCAGTAATTTATACTGATGCGTGTTTTATTTAGTCTTAGAAACCTCAACTTGATGTCGTAGTTCCTTCTGGTGTTGTAGCTATGTTGATCATGATGGAAATCGAAATTTGTATTTATGTTGGCTTTAGCATATATCAAGCATCTGAGAATATATAATGAAGGAAGAGTGAGGATTTTTGATGTTTTAAAAGTATTTTTCACATCAGCTCTGAAATGCAAAGTATGTATTATTCTAATGGCCTTTCTTTGGAGTTTGAAGATCCAAAACGTATGCGTGCTGTGGCCCCAAGCAAGTATTCCGTAGTCACAATGTGACTGGAAAAGTGCATGGTAGGCCATTATAAGAACTTTTCTACTGACAGTATTTCTCAGATTTTTCAGGAGAAATAAGGATGTCGACAGCTTTTTCGACACTTTGTCAATATGGATATCAAATGTTAATGACTGGTCCAGATATATTCCAAGTAATCTTACAGAGCTTGCGATGGGATGATCAGTTACATTAAATTGTCTTAGACTGAAGACTATGTTTTCTGTTTTATTTATGTTTAGAGACAGATTATTCTGATTAAACCAGTTTTCTAAACTGTGTAACGTCTCTGCCATACTTGTAGTGAGTTGTGCTATGCTCTCGTGTTTAAGGAGAGCTGTCGTGTCGTCAGCGAAAAGTACCAGTTCATTGTGGATCGATGATTCAATGTCGTTTATATACACTAGAAATAGCAAGGGGCCCAGAATAGACCCTTGCGGTACCCCATGCTTAATCAATACTGGATCAGAAAGTTGCCCTTCATGGAAGATTTGTTGCACTCTATGTGTGAGATAACTATTTAACAATTGTAGGCTACTTTCGCAGAAACCAAATAATTTCAGTTTGCGTAGCAGTATCTGATGTGAGATGCAATCGAAAGCCTTCGAGAGGTCGCATAGAATGGCACCCACATGCTTGCACTCCTCAAAACCGTCAACTGCATACTCCAGCAAAGAAGGTACAGCGGAAGTGGTAGAAGTTTTTCTTCTGAAGCCGTACTGACTGTTTGTGAATAAGTTATTGCTTTCAATATGATTGTATATTTGCTCCTTGAGAAGATATTCGAAAATTTTTGATATAATTGGAATAAGCGTTATGGGTCTGTGATGAAAGTGACATCAACCACTTTCATCACCTTTTTTAAATACTGGAATAACCTTGGACTTTTTGAGAGCGTTGGGGTAAATATTTTGCCTTATCTCGTGCATAAGGCATTAGTAGTGTGAGAGGAATTATCAGAGTATCCTTGATCTTTTTTAATAAAACCACTGTAAAGCCATAAATTCCTCACTGAACTTTGATTTTAGAACATTAATGGCATCTCTCACTTCTATAAAAGTTACTTCTCTAAAAGAAAAGCTGCTTTCTGTAAGGATATTATTTGTGTTGTGTTGGGAATCCTGGTCTGTAGCTGTTTTTTGAAGTTTGGCAATAATTTCATCAGCAATACTAGTGAAAAAGTTATTAAATTGTTCAGCTGTTATGTTATTTGTTATGTTTTTTTTACGAGTTGTGCCCCTCGCATCGTTTGTTATTTTCCAAGCTGCTCTAAGCTTATTATCACTATTTGAAATAAACTTTGAATTGGCGTTCTTTTTAGCATTATCTATCGATTGTCTGTAGTGGTGTCTAAATTTGTTTCTCAATTGACGAAGCTCAGGTGTCTTATGTCTCAGGTATAGATCATTCAGGAAATTTAATTTTTCTCTCATCTCTCCAAGTATTGGATTATACCACCTGACAGTTTTATCAGGTTTCGCTATATACAGCTTTGACGGAAATGACAAGTCATAGCTGATGGTAAGTATTTCCATAAAAATATCGCATTTGTAATGAGCATGTAAATCTGATTTGACAATATTCCAATCTGTTTTATCCAAGATGCCAAATAAAAATGTATTCCTTTTTGTGTTATTGGCCGATGTTAAGCCACCTCATTAACATTACTTTTTGTTTCAAGAGCTATTTCCACACCAATATCGATTGCAAGATGATCAGACATAGCTAATTGAAATGTATTACACTTATGACATAAATCATTCTCAAAGTTTACAAAGATGTTATCAAGGCACGCATCATATCTAGTGTTACCAAATATTTGCTGCTTCATATTATATGAACTCAATACATCAACAAAATCACGTTTCTTGTTATTTTCTATGTTAAAATCTACATTAAAATCACCTGTGAGTATCACACGCTTGGAATTTGCAGTCACCAGCTCCAGAATGTCATTAATTTGATCAAGGAATAATCCATAATCGCCCTTTGGTGAACGATACACGGCCACCACTACAGCATTCAGGCCCTTGATCTTCACCGCTGCAACCTCGCAGGAGAACTCCAGGCTCTTTTCAACTAGATCCCTCCGTTCGGTACAATCCAAATCATGTTTCGTTAATATGGTGACACCGCCATGTATATGATGAGTTCGTGAGAAGAACGATGTGACATTATAGCCAGCGATCGTTAAACATTGCATTTCCTCGTGATTTAGAAAATGTTCAGAGAAACATAGTATATCATATGTTGGTTTTTTGATTCATAAAGAAAGACTTCTATTTCCGATATTTTATTTCGGATGGAGCAAACGTTTTGATGTAGGACATTCAAGTATTGTTTGGGAACGTTTATTGTGTTTGGAGAGGCTCCTGTTTTTTGTCGTTCAAAAAATTTCTGCACATTGCAAAGTTGAAGCGTTGGAATGCCACACCACTAGGCCAAAAATTTTCCTGATAGACAATGTCTTTTAGATTTGGTTGTACACCTACCATAAAGCATTTATGATTTGTGGAGTTTTTCACTTCGCACAGTTTCACTTCAACCGAGTTGGAGTCTTGCATTTCGAGGTTTGTGTGTTTCATTACGTACGCACGCACCAAGTCCTCGCTGATTGTATTTTTGACCTTTGAAATGAATAACCATATCAGTTTATTCTTATTCAATGGTTTTGTAGCCTCCAGACCATCGGAGACTTCTCTAATTCCAATTTTACGATCGGTTTTCAGGTTATGTTGTTGGTTTTGGTTTCGACTGACACTGACAGTTTTGGTGGGCCTATCGTTTGACGGTAGAACATCTCTCGTTCTCTGTCTAGGGTTTCCTTGTTCGATGAAATGTTGATTGGATTTCGCACTATTTTCAAATGAGTTTAGTTTGATCGCAATTGGTTTATTAAGATTCTGGATTTGGGGTTGTTTCTCCAGAGTTTTTCGGCATTTCAGTTTTGTTTGATAGTAATGATGCAAAGGATGGTAATGGTGAAAGTATGATGCCTGGTGAAGCTGAGGGGACATATGGAAATTCCGGAAATCCTGGTTTTCCTCTACCCTGCTGCAACTGTAATGCACGAGACTTCCACAGTTCGCAGTTTTTCCTGAGTAGAATGTTTTTCTCCTCCAATTCCTTCACCAGTCGCTTTAGATAAAGTATTTCGGTGTTATCAGATGTAACGTTTTTGTTTACATTCGGATCGGCAGCATGATCGCCATTGACCTCGATAGTTTTAGACACTTTTTCTGGTAGAAAACACTCGCTTTCACAACACTTTTTGGATTTTTTGGTAGCACATGAGGTATGGAAACTCGTGGCACAATTTCTACATTTAACTTTTTTATTAACGACAGCTTTCTTGCAAAATCTGCATAACGGTCCCGACACATCGTCGTCACGTTCCGCCATTTTTTCCCAACAAACACAAGCAATTATTTTGTTTTCAGCTTATCAATATTTAAAATGATTTTTCATTCTGTTTCAGGATACTTATTGTGACGAGACATCATTTCGTCGCCGATATTTGCCCGGCACCGCCACTGTATTGCTGCGCGAACGTAGTGGAAGCTTATAGACAGTTCTAGAAAGATCTGGGGCATTCTTGCATTTTCGGCGAGGGGGCCTGGGATATATAAGATTTCGGAAGCGCAGCCGCCAGTCAGTTCAGTCCCGTTATTGATCGGCCGCGAGATATAAATCGTAAAACATAAATAGGCTGAATAAATAAATTCAAACTGAACAGTGTTTTCATTAGCGAAAAATATAACATTGGTGTCATAAGTCGGATTTATTGTGTGCTATAGAAACGGACATAAATATTCGCTGTATTGGCTACGAAACTACATAGTGTTTTTGACCGGATTGAAGGTTGCCTAGTTGAAGAGGGAATTGGAGGAGCAACGGCTTCGTGAGGCTTTAATAATGGCAGATGGCATTGATCCCGATACGTTCAAATGCGAGATTTCTAATCCCAATGCAATTGTCAGGAAAATGGAGGAAAAGTTCGAAGAATTTTCTAGAGCCGTGAAAGAGAACTCTAAGAAAATGAAGGGGAAGCTCGAAGAATTCTCTAGAGCCATGGAAGAGAAGCTCGAAGAATCCTCCAGAGCTATGGAAGCTGGAAAAATCTTCTAGAACTGTAGAAGAAATCAAGGAACAATTATTGGCGGACAACCACAACTGTCTGAAGTATCATGTAGCGAAAGAAATCGAGAACCTTGAGAAACGACTTGAAGCAAGATTTGAAGACACAGTTAGGACCCTTGAAGAAGAAATGGAGCAAATGAGAAGGCAAGTGGCAGTGATCATGAAATAACCAAACGTCACAATCAAGAGCAATGGTGCTAGTGCCAAAATGGAGTCTAATACCGTTCGAGTTCAGCCCTTCAGTTTGATGGCAAGCTGTCCTGGAATAACTACCATCGCCAGTTCGAGGCAAGGGAGCAGCAAGGGCAAATGGATGGGGTGGAACCGAAAAAGCAGCCTTGGCATGGACACTGGCACTTCGTGTGGAGGCAACGGAAATCTTACAGATGCTTAACACCCATGCTGCACTCAAGTGGCTTCTACGATTCAAGAACCCGGATGGTCAAGTGGCTCGTTGGATCGAGAGACTCCAGGATTTCGATTTCGACACTGATGAACATCGAGCTGGATCAAGCAACAAGAATGCTGAAGCCTGGATCAAGCAACAAGAATGCTGAAGCATGTGCAGAACAACTGTGTTAGACTTCTGGCAGTCTGACGCACTTCGTGAAGAGCAGGAGTAATATCCAGATCTGAAGCTTGTCTTCGGATGGAAACAGGCAGGCCAACGACCAACTTGTCAAGAAGTCGCGCGATTCCCGATCACCGTGAAGTCCTATACTGGGATCAATGGGGCTCGATGGTTCTTGATGACGGCATCCTGAAGAGACTGGTGAAAAATCTGGACGGCACGATTCGGAAGCAGATAGTGATTCCTCGAAGCAGACAGGCCGAGATGATGAGAGAGATCCATGATGGCGTCACGGGTGGACATCTAGGAGTAACCAGGACGCCAGGAAAGCTGCAGTAAAGGTTTTACTGGGTCAACTGCCAGGCCGATGTCCGGGAGTGGTGCAGAAAGTGCGCCGTATGTGCTGCGAGTAACGGCCCACAAAAACGCCCAAAAGCTCCTATGCGCCAGTACAATGTTGATAGCCCGTTTGAAAGGATCGCCATAAATGTTGCTGGACCATTTCCTGAGTCGAACGGAGGAAATAAATACATCCTGGTCGTGATGGACTACTTGAGCAAGTGGGACAAAGCGAATGCCTTGCCAAACCAAGAGGCAGCAACTGTAGCTGATGTACTATCTGCATTCGGACCAAGGCAGAAACTTTGAATCGTTGTTGTTCCAGAATGTTTGTGCAGTGTTGATGATCAAAAAGACAAGAACGACAGCGCTGCACCCACAATCGGATTGCATGGTGGAGCGAATGAAGAGGACCATCAACCGACACTTGGCCAAAGTTGTCTCTGACCATCAAAGGGACTGGGACGAACACCTCCACCTGTTCCTCTTGGCATACCGAGCTGCAGTGCATGAATCGACAGGCGAAACTCCTGCTAGTATAATCATGGGTCGCGAACTCCGGCTGCCCTGCGATCTGAAGTTTGATTGTCCACCTGATGAAGAAGTCGCTGGAGAAGACTACGCAAGCGATCATCGCAGAAAAATGGACGAAATACACCAGCGTGTCCGTCTGAGCGTCCAAAGTGGCTGCGACAGGATGAAGGAGGCCTACGACGTGAATGCCGTGGAAGGCGGGTTCCAGGTGGGGATCTGGTTTGGCCACACAACCCACAGAAAACCAAGAGTTGTTCAATTCAACCGTTTGGCTCGGTATGCGGAAAACCATGATGTTCAAAAGACGCTGAAGTGATGCAGATCGGGTCACCCGAGAAAGACAAAAGTAATGTGTTTTGCAGTTGAAACACACCTTTTGAAACTATCTTTTATTGAAACACGAAATTACAATAAATTTGACCAACAAAATAACTGCATTTGGAACGAGAATTAATTGTTGAGTGAGTCAAGATCAATTGATTCAGTACCAAGTAAGTGAAAATGTATGGTCAGCAATAATAATATTAATCATACTTTATACAAATAATAACATGAGATAAATTATTGGGTCGATGGATTGATATGTAAGTTCGGGTGGTCAGGGTCTTGGACGGTGCCGGGACAAGGTCACCTAACACCTTCCTCCTCAAGTTCGGAAAACATGGGTGAATTTGTTTTCCGAAGTGGAATTTGGACTTCAACTTCAGGGTTGTCATTTTCCTTCTTGCCCTTCTTCGACTGCAGGATTCTGAAGGTTACATAGGCCACTGCACATACGACAATAATTAAAGCTAATATGATTGACGGGATTGTCCAGTAAAAGGTTGGTATTGAAACCCTGGTGAAATGCGATTTGATAGTTGATAGCATTTTTCCTGCGTGGTTTACTACTTCCAAATTGACTCCTTTGAGTTGAAGGTTTGGTATACGGACTTCAAACTTTTCATATGAGAACTCTGGCAGGTGCATAACGAACTGGTATTCCGTTTTCATCTCTTTTTCGTGAATTTTATTGTCGATCTCAATTGGACAATTTGATGGTATGGTGATATATGAAGTCCTGCTTGACACTTGTTTTGAATGGTAGTCTCTTCGAAGTTTCGAAGGGGACTACAAGGATTTCTTACCCATTGAGTCGTTTTTTTGTAGTTGATTTTCGCCATTGGACACTCGTTTTTAGTTGTAGTCAGCAGCTTGTAGAGGCAGGCTTCATCTTTGGATAGTGCGTCTTGTTTGCAGATGAAGACGTATCAGTCAGTCAGGGGCCTAAAGTTGTCAAAAAATCTTGTTAATGAGAGTGTTTTATTAAAGCTGAAATTTGGTTTGTAGTTGGTAAATGCAATAAGAATCTATGTGAGAAAGGTCAGTCAGCTGAAAATTGCAACAATATCAGTCAGTCAGGGGCCTTAAGTTGTCAAAAAATCTTGTTAATTAAAGTTTTTTATCAAACCTTCAATTTTGCATACAATTCGGAGATGTTATTCGAAACAAGAATACCGTGGTCAGTCAGTTTGTATATATAACAAACGCAGTCAGTCACCCAAAGAACGTCAAGGAACAAACGTCATTTTTTTGATGCTTGGGAACGCTCTTATTTTTATTCAATGAACACATGAATGTTGTAATAATAATAATAATAATAATAATCTTTATTTCTCATCATCATATACATTTTATACAGAATAAGAAATATACAAACAAAAAGAAATAGCGTGAATGAAAAAAAAATAAATAAATACACAATCAGTTTTCCATATCCAAATAATCATTTACCGTATATGGCTCTAATTCTATAATTAAGTTTTTAACTACACACTTGAATGATTTTAGAGAGGATAAAGTCTTTATGTCATTTGGTAGCTTGTTGAAATATCTCAGGCACATGTAGTACGGACTTTTCTCAGTTAGAGCTAGTTTGTGTTTTGGATAGTGTACATTCATATTTCTGGTACCATATTCATGATGCACTTCCTGATTAAAAAGTCTTTTGTTTCTGAAAAAAATCAACAAACACTCATAGATATGTATGCCGTACACCGTTAGAATCCTTTGGTTCTTGAAAAGTCCTTTGCAGCTTTCCCTGAAGTATTTTCCAAGGATAATTCTGACTAATCGTTTTTGTATCTTGAATATTTTTTCGATCATCCCGTTTCTTCCCCAAAAAATGATGCCATATCTCAATATCGACTCAAAATTCGCATGGTTCAATATCTTGAGACTCCTGCCGTTCATATAATCTTTCAGTACTCTGACGCCATAGCACACTGAGCTTAGCCTCTGAGACAAATGCACTATGTGACTGGACCAATCCAAAAATTCATCCAAGTACACACCCAAGAACTTTGTATTGTGTGAGATCATCATATCTGTACCATCAAGCTTCATTTTCTCAAGGATTTGCACTTCAGAGTTCCTGGTTCTGAATAGTACAACATCTGTTTTTGATTTGTTCAATATTAGTTTGTTTCTATTGAACCATGTTGCTGCTCTTTCAAGCAAACTCGAACCCTTTTCATTTG
The DNA here is from genome assembly GCA_958502075.1 of Orchestes rusci. Lineage (NCBI taxonomy): Eukaryota > Metazoa > Arthropoda > Insecta > Coleoptera > Curculionidae > Orchestes > Orchestes rusci. The sequence goes on along the minus strand of OY293304.1, from coordinate 80,401,471 downwards.
TCCCGGTCAATGAGATATCTCCAGAAATTAGGCTGGTGTCGTCCGCGTAGCAGGTGATTGCTTCAGTTCTCTCATCAGCAACTATATCGAATATATCATTGAGGAAAATAACAAATAGTAAAGGTCCCAAGATGCTGCCCTGCGCTATTCCCGTCCTGTTGATTTTGAGTTTTGAGCGTGAGGTCCTCCCTCGGCTTGAAATTTCGACGAACTGCTCCCTATCGCAAAGATATATATATATTATCTGAAACCCTTTTACCATACAATCGCAAAGATAAGAAGCGAATAGATCCAGTCCGGTACCTCTGATACCATATCGTTCCAATTTCGCTATCAACAGACTATGATCAATGCAGTCATAGGCTTTTGACAGGTCCAGAAATATTCCCATTGCCAAGCATCTATTCTCAAGTAGGTCCACTATTTTTTTTGTGAATTCAAAAATTGCAGTTTGTGTAGATGATCCGGAAATATATGCATGCTGATTGGTATTTAGCAGCTTGAACTTGGTCATAAATCCCATTAATCTTTTACTCAATGCTAGCTCCACGAGTTTAGAGAAGGAACTCAATATGTTAATCGGTCGGTGGTTTTCTAGCATTTTTGGGTCTCCTTTCTTGTAAATTGGTATTACTTTTGCTATTTTCAGTTTTGAGGGGAAAATACCAGCTTCGAACAAATTGTTGATCATGTAGCACAAAATATCTTGTATCGCAGGCACTATCAGTTTGAGAGTACTTGTCGGTACTTCATCAATGCCACTGCTGTGTTTGTTTCTTAGTTGGCTGGCAATATCACAAATCTCTGAAGGCGTTACTGGAGTAAGAAACATGGTTTGAGGATTTCTTGGGAAGCTAAGTACTGACGGTACATTTCCTAGGTCCTTGAGTAATTCAGGGATTATTGATAGTAAATATTCATTGTATGTGTCGGGAAGAGATTCAAGATTATTTGCACATCTAGAGTCTCCTTTAATTTTCTTCACTATTGACCACATACATTTTGATTTACAGTCAGATTTTTCTAGTCGTTTTTCGTAGCATTTTGATTTACAGTCAGATTTTTCTAGTCGTTTTTCGTAGCTATTTAACCTATTTGTCTTGAGTAACTCGTCGTATTCCTTTTTTGTTTGTTTATATTGAGATTTGTAGTCACTGTGCTTTGTGGATAACATCAGCAGAATGTCCAGTCTATTTTTGCAAGCTATCAATTCGGGATCTACTATTTCCTTTTTTACTTTTGACCTTTTACTCCACCTTCTAAGTGGAAAACAGTGATTGAATTGTCTTAAGAAATCGTTCATGAAAATGTCCCATTGCTTCTCAATATCTTGTTTATTAACTTGATAAACTTCTCCCCAATCTAAATCAGTTAAACATTTCCTAAAGTATTCGTGGTTTTCATCGGAATAGTGCCTTTTATAAATCGTTTTGTTATCACTATCAACGTTTATTTTAAGAATAACTTTCTGGGCAGTATGATCGGAGATGAAAGTATTTAGCACCGAGTCCTCTACATTGACTACATTAAGAAATATATTGTCTATACAGGAAGATGACCGTTTTGTTATTCTTGTGTTCTGAAAAACTGTCTGGTACATACCAAATGATTCCATTACTGACATCAAATCCAATTGATTTTTGTTCTGCTCCAACATTTCTATGTTCATGTCACCAGCCAGCACCAGAATTTTATCCTCCTCACAAGTATTACACATTAGTTTTTCCATACTGTCAATGAAATTTCTCACATTCCCTAGTGGTGGTCTATAAACACTCACAACAACTATTTGGGTTTTTCCAATTCTGCACTCAACTGCCGCATATTCATATTGATTTTTTGCTGATAGATTGTTAATGTCTGTTCGTGTTTTATACTTAATGTCCTTATGAACAAACACTGCACTACCACCATGTTCTTTGCTGCCTGGACAATATGCTGCTGCCAGTTTAAAGTTTGTCAGCCCCAGGTATCCCAGTTCCTCTTTTGATTTCCAGTGCTCTGTAACACATAGAATCTTGCAGTTTGCATGGGCTTGAAGAAGGTCATTGATCAAGTTCACCGAGTTTCCTAAGGACTGAACATTTTGGTGGATGATTCCCAACAGATAGGTTTTTCTTTGATCATATTCTGGTTGTTTGTTATTTAAAAATCCTCGTAGTTCATGTTATTCCTGTATCTTGAAATTCGGTTTCGATAGACTGGGCAACTCCTATCTCTTGCAGAATGATTTAGGTCTTGAAACTTCATTTTCTCACAGTTTGGGCAATTTAGATATCTATTGTTGTATGCACCAATAGTAGTTGAATATAACGAGTGTTCAATAAAAAATTTGATCAAGTCACCTATGGATTGCATTTGTTTCAAAAAACGAATGTCCATTGATTAACAATGCGTATGTCTTGGCTAACATCGCAATTATGACATGACATCCCCTTTGTAACCGTCACCGATGCCATGATGCCAAACCATACAAACTAGCCACGACCTACGTCCATGACAGAAAAAGAAATCCATAGGTGACTTGATCACATTTTTTATTGAACACTCTTTACAAATAATGCATTCAATATTAGCGAAATGAACAGAATATAATTATTATACGAAATCAATAATTTTCTGGAATGTCGCAAACTTTTAAAAGTTGAACATGATTTAATATTAAGTATTTTATTTAAAGATTTTTCAAGTCAGGTAGTAGATGAAATAATTGTTTCAATCGTTATAATCATCGTCTGCTTCATCATCGCCATCGTCATCGATGTCAGTTGATCCGGACTCAGCATCTGCAAATGAGTTATTATTATGCAATGGATTACATTATTAATTAAAAAATGCTGATAATTTTGTATTAAAAAAAAAAAAAAATATCACCTGATTCAGTTGGTTGAATAACGACGTCTTTAACTAATGTGGACAGTGGCTGCCATTTCAAACCAATCCAATTCGTACCGCCCTTCTGATTCTTGCCAACCATAATCGATCGCTAATTTTGTTGTTGGAATCTTTTTGTGTTCGTGGGTCCAAATCGCCGTTATGTAGGCACTGCGATGGACTTGTTTTATGAGCTCAGCTCTGCATGGCGGAAGATTGGACGCATCGAAACTTTTTGGAGTAATTCGAAATGTGTCGTCGTTATCTTTAAAATTGTAACTTTGCGAAAATATGGGGAAACGAGCTTCATTCAAATTATTAATTTTTTTCATGCCATATAATCCAATTTCCTCTATTTTTCCGTTTAAATCATGATGATTATCATCGTTCAGTCCGCCTAAATTCGCAAATGCCTTTTGAAAGTTCTCGGACTGGATCAGCAAATTATAAAGGCGGATTTCCACCAAACGGACTCGATCGCGACTAGTTTCAGTTTCAAAAACAGAAACAAAAGACTTGTTGTAGTTTCGAAAACAAACTCGAAACTTGATGTTTTTTGTCGTTTTCACTACACGAACAGTTTCCATCATGCCTCCTCCAGACGATGTTTTATAATAACGTGCGGTTTTTTTATAATCGGCGCAGGCGGATTTATGCTCTAGACTACTCTAGAGGGTCCCCAAAACCTGCCTGTGTAAGATTTTTTCAAAAATCTCAAAACCAATAGAAAATCGTATACTGCATAAATACCGAAATAAAGAACAAATCAATAAATATACCCTGGGTAGTGACAACAAACCACAACACTTTTATAAAAATGTATGATAAATTCACAAAGTCGACATACCAGAACAAAATAGTGAACTCTCAGATTAATAAACAATATTAATCTGAGAGTGAACTGTTGTCGCTGCCCGTTTCCACATAGCGGACTCTGTTTACAAAAACCCAGACAAAACACGAAACCTTTTGATCTTTTCCGCCTGGCGACGGAACTTTTCGTTGTTGACGAAAACACGAACTCGCGACAGAGAGTCTTCAAAATGTTGCTTATTTTGACAAAAAAAGTTGCTGTTTTGTTGCGGTTTTGTCCGTTTGGTGGAAACACGCCTTAAGGGCGCTTTTTTCCTTTTCGGAAAAGGCACGATTCGCAGGCAGTGAAAAAAAAACAAGCAAATCACGCAAATAGGATTCAAATTACACTGCATTTTCACTTTTAAGTCTCACAATTCGCAAGCAAAAAGGTACTGTCAAAATGACGTTTGTTCCCTGACGTTCTTTGGGTGACTGACTGCGATTGCTAGATATACAAACTGACTGACCATGGTTTTCTTGTTTGAATAACATTTTCGAATTGTATGCAAAATTGTAGGTTTGATAAAACACTCTCATATACAAGATTTTTTGACAACTTCAGGCCCCTGACTGACTGATATTGTTTCAGCTGACTGACCTTTCTCGCATAGATTCTTATTGCATCCTACCAAGCACAAACCAAATTTTAGCCTCAATAAAACAGTTACAACTTACAAGTTTTATTACAATTTTGGAACCCTCCCCAGGCCAGTTGTTAGGAAGTCCGGCTGACTGACTCGGGGGTATTGATATATGAACTAAACATGACCTTTTGTCAAAATTTCAGCTTTAATAAAACTGTTGCACATTTGGTCCCTCATCTCTCCGACTATATACCAACTTGCAGATTTCTTTCGATGCGAATGCGTTCTTAATTCATTTACGAGTCTCTATAAACTATAAACCATATACAGCAGCAGTTTCGCAATGGCGGAGAACGATAGCGTTTTTGATGGCGATCCGGACAATAACTGTTTTAAATGCAAATTACCGTTCGAGGATATCCGAAATGTTGTTCAGGGTGCGATTTGTTCCAAGTATTTTCACGGAAAGTGTTGGGTTCTCGATATGAGGGGTTTTCACTTGAGAAAATCCTTTTGGAAGTGTGGCATATATATGTGAAAGTGAGGTTAAATCGTCGGATGTAAACAAACCCTCGACTAGATCCAGCAAAAGAAGTAGGACCGATAATTCGTTTATGAGTTTGGAGGAGAAAATTAACAACAGTCTTCATTTTTTAATTGAAAAGATCAACGAGTTGACAGAGAAAGTTGACACTGTTTTAAAGAAAAATTTTAACCTCAAAAGTGAAATCAAATTACGCACACACAGACTACAAGCTATACAACGGTTACAAAGACTAATAAAGTATTATTGGTGAAACCTAAAAGTGCCCAACAAGATAACAGACAAGGGAAGGAGCACTTGAAAAAAAAACGTTAATCCCTCTGATATTGGAGCAGGTTTGGAAATAGGGCGACAAACAAAAAACGAGAGTCTTTTACTGAACTGTGGGGATGAAAAGGAATTGTCCAACATACAATCAGAACTTCAAAACAGACTTGGAGACAACTATGTCCTAGTGTCGAAACCAAAGTCGCTCAACCATCGCATTAAAGTAGTAGGAATTGATTGTGAGTATGAATCTAGTGATGATGATATCCTTGCCAAGCTTGTCAAACAAAATAATTTGATCTTGGACAAAAGTTCAAGAATGTTATCAATACGTAAGACAAAAGTTGTACGAAATCGGTTCAATCTAGTTTTGGAGGTTGATTCATCCACCTACAATATTATCATGGACAAACAAAAAATCAATATTGGATGGAACCGTTGCCCAGTGTACAGTGATTATGGGATTATCCGATGTTTTAAGTGTTGTCGCTATGGTCATATGATGAAAGAATGTCGAGAGAAGAAAGTATGTGCTAAATGTAGTGAAGAAAATGATGTTAATGTATGTAATGAGTGTTCAATAAAAAATACGATCAAGTCACCTATGGATTGCAATTGTTTCAAATAACGTATGTCCTGGCTAACATCGCAGTTATGACATGACATCCACTTTTTAACCGTCACGGATGCCATGATGCCAAACCATACAAACCAGCCAGTAGCCACGACCTACGTTCATGACAGAAAAAGAAATCCAGAGGTGACTTGATCGTATTTTTTATTGAACGCTCGTTACTAATGATGTGAGTAGATGTTCATATTGTAACTTGGCTAACGTGAAGTAGGTACAAGTTAAATTTAAAAATAGATCATACAGTCTGGGATGTCAATAACTGTGATACTTATAAAAAAATAGAGCAAGCTCAAAAACGTAAGGTCATGAAATAGCAATTAGACTATGGGATTGACCTAAGTTCTGGAGTTTTCTACTTCAACAGCCAAGGGTACCTAAATAATAAAGATCAATTTGAGGTGTTGCTGAATAACTGAAGACCAAAAATAGTACTATTATCTGAAACTATTGATAGGTACTTCGAAGTTATTTATTGAGGGATATAGACTGGAACAGTGTTTGTCACATAACAAAAGGACTGGTGGTGTAGGGTTAGGGTGTCGATCTCCGGCCTCCCCCAATAGTCGGCCACCGAATCTTAAATTCCTTAAAAATAAGGCATTCCCCCACCAAAAATGGAAATTAATGCTTTGTTGATGGCCGTCAATCTTTTGCGATTATTCCCGCGCAATTTGGTCAACATAACCTAAAAAATTAAGTTGTTGTTGGTACTTGTCTGTTTGGCTGCTAGTTCCATTTCGGTCGCCGGTGGATAAAGCGTGTGTTCTTGGATAAGAAAGCAAGTCTCAAGAAATAGTGATAGAGGTCCTCAAAATAAAGGTAAGGCAATTGAGTGATAGCTTCATGAACATAGAAGGTCTATTTAATAGTTTTTTCAATTGATTGCATGAAAATTTTGGCTTTTTGACGAAATTTTAGCCCGGCCGACTATTGGCATTCAAAACATGTTCATTTCTTAAATTCGGCCGGTACCGGCCGACTTTGAGACTGGACACGAATTTTCTAAAGTATCATTTGCCATTTGTCTATTCTAACTCATGTGAAATCAGTATCTTATTCTGTCTTTAGTTACTAAACATGCGTAAAAAGAGCTTGCCATAGGTCGGCCGATCTGATATTGTTCAAACAATAAAATTGGGAAGTTAGTGGCCGACATGAGGCTGAACAGAGGTCGACTTTTGGAAATTTACAATTTTTCTTGATTCATGAGGTTTTTAACACAAGAAGGTAAATAAGTAGGTTAATGATTAAGTAAGTGAAAAACATCGATAACTTTTCCAGTTGAAAGATATGAAGATGCTGGAGTCGAGATTCCTGACCAAACCAATGGCCTTTCTATTCTCAAAACTGAGGTGTCAACAATTGAGGACAAAAAAGAGTTAGGAGACTGTCAATTAAAATTAGAAAATGCAGAAGATTTCCATGCACAACAAGGTCAACCAAAAGAATCTACTGGCCATCAAGCTAGAACTGATGAGGTGAGTTATTGTGGTTTATACAATTATTGATCTAATGATCCCATTTACAACAGTCTATGACGACCCACGTTGATTCTTCCGAGCCAAAAATCAGAATATTGCAGGACATCACATTAAATTCAGTTTTTGATAAGCACTTGACTTATCCAACTTCTATTAAACCAAAAAGAAAAAGATCTGTTGGTCCAGCACCAGCAGCCATCTCTATCTCCAAGATACAGAGATTCTTTGGAAAGCCGGTGAAATTCAACCACTACAGGCAAAAAGAGAATAACAAAAGAAAAAAAAAGAACATAAAAAAGAAACAAAAAACTGGAAAAACCAAAGAACGGTGCTGGGGCTGTGAAGTGGGGCTGGACAGCGACGAGGATGAGGGCGAGAATGAACACGTAGGATGTGATAACTGTTCAAATTGGTACCATCTCAAATAATCTGGCATTCAAGAGTCCTCTGTGTAGGTATTTTAAGTGTGATTTGTGCAAGTGATTCACCAAAGTTCAAACTTATACCAAAGAGTTAAAATATTATTTTATGCTAGGGTGGTTGAGGATAGAATTGATTTTTTTTATTTTTTTTGTTACCAAGTATAATTAAATGAATTTCTTTCACTGGAAACGAAAATTTTCTCCTAGTTTAACCCTGGGCTACACTCGAAATTAGATATGCCGACCATTGGTATGCTTGTGGCCGAAATAAGGCAGAAAATGGCCGACTATTGGGAATTTTGACGAAACTCGATAATTTCACGTTTTTTGATTAGATGCCTTTGGTCTAACACATCTTACTGTTTTCATGGTTGCCTACAATTCAGTATTGTGTCATTGTGTGCAAGACAGAGCAAGAATGTCAAAAAGATAAGGAGATATGATATTTTTTCTCTGGCATGTCCCTTAAGTGGCCGACTATTGGTACATTTACATTGCGTGTGGTTGCTTTCTCTGGAGTTTTACACATCTGGTTTTAAATATCTATGTACTGTTCTATACCATCCTCCTAAATTGGAGAACGCCAAATTTCAAGACTTTTTTGATCGTTATATGGACGAAGTGAGTGAATTTGATGGCACAGACATTATCATGGGAGATTTTAACTATGATCTCAAGAGAAACACTTTTTATGGTGATAAATTAATCAATATAGGTAGTGTTTATTCTAATGGATTTACCCAAATTGTGGATTCTCCAACACGTATAACTAGCCAAAGTGAAACACTATTTGATTTTATAGTTACTAACGACAAACATCTCCTTCACCATGTACATTTTAACTCAAAAAATTAGTGACCATTGCATCTTATCTGTCATTTTACAAGAAAACAATGAAATCCGGAATATAAAGAAGCATATAAGATCAATGAATAATTATGATGCTAACCGATTGCAACAGTGTTTAGTCAGCAGACCCTGGAATAAAAATGCCTCAGATGTTAACCACCAAGCCAAAGTTTTGATTCGAGACATTGCTGATGTTATGTGTCCCAGAATCCATATCGACATTAAACAAACATATGCGGATGAGAAATGGATCACACATTAAATTAGACTGATGATGGAGGAAAGGGATGTTTTATATAAAAGATCCGCTTATTATAAGACTGAAGAAAAGTGGAATGCATTTAAAATTAAGAGAAATGCGATTGTTGCGAAAATTCGTGTTGAAAAAGAAAAATATCACCTTGGAGTCATTTACGACAACAAAAGCAATCCAAAAGAACTATGGAAACACTTAAAGTCACTTTTACCCGGAAAAAGTCACCACTTATCGGGAGAAATTATTTTTCCTTTAGGAACATTAACCAATGAAACACGAATTGCCACTGAATTTAACTCATTTTATTTTATCAAAAGCATAGCCGATATTGTTAACAGCATTCCCCAACCAGCAGTGAGAAATTCCAACATTATCATAAACAACATAAATGGAACATTTTCAAAATTCCAAAGAGTCGAGATGTCTGATATGAAACGACTATTTGAAAATATGAAAAATGTTGGAGGAGGCGAAAGTGGAATATCAAAGACTGTCCTGGTGGATGCTTGTGATGTAATAGGTGATCGACTACATGATGTGATCAACTTGTCTCTATGTAATGGCATATTTCTCGAAGGTTGGAAGCTTTCCACCATAGTTTCTGTACATAAAGTTCCTAACACCAAAAATGTTTATGAATTCCGGCCCATTAACACCATTCCTTTCTACGAAAAACTTCTTGAGTCTGTTGTAAAAGAACAATTGATACTTCACTGTGATACCAATAACATCTTAGTTTCTATAATCAATCTGATTTTCGTCCCAATCATTCATGTGAGACTGTAGTGATTAATATCTGTGATAACTTCTTAAAGGCGATTGACTGTGATAAATACGTGTTGGCTGTGTTTCTCGATTTTAAAAGAGCTTTCGAAACTATCAATAGACAAATTTTATTACATAAGCTAGAACAATTAAGCATCAAAGAAACAGTTTTGTATTGGTTTCAATCGTACTTAACGTCTAGAACACAGAATGGTTAATTCAAGAACTGTATATCTAGTCCAATGTGTGTTCAATACGGGGTTCCTCAGGGAACTGTTCTTAGACTATTATTGTTCCTTTTATACAGGGTGTTTATTAATTGAATGCCGATACTCAAGGGTGATGATCCTTGGATGATTTTAAGACAAAAAGTTTATATGATCATAGGTCCGCAAGAGCTTAATTTTCAAGATACAGGGTGTTGAAATAATAAAAAATAAATGATTTTTTTAAATTACTTTGATACTATTCCACATATCTTTATGAAACTTGGTACACGTCTTCTAGGCTTCAATATGCATTTTGTGATTTACAAACAATTTCATTATTTTTACCAGTGGCGTCCGTACGGGCTTTGCACTTAATATTTTTGGAGAAAAAACTTGTACGCCACTGCTTCCTTCTAAGATAAAAATCATTTTTGAAATCTCTATTTATTTCTGAGCCAATTTGTCCTTTTGATTTTTTTCCGTCTGGCGCATGGTTTTCGCTTAAAAAAATAAAATCTACTTGATTGCATTGACACCCTGCTGTGTCAACCAATATTTTTAAATCAGTGGCGCCCTCTCTAACATTCACATGCATTTTGATGCATAGAAGACGTGTACCAAATTTCAAAAAGATATCTGGAATAGTATCAAAGCAATGATAAAAAAAAAGATTTTTTTTTTTAAATTTCAACACCCTGTATCTTAAAATCTATGCTCTTGCGGACCTATGCCCAAATAAACTTTTTGTCTTAAAATCATCCGAGGATTATCACCCTTAAGTATCGGCATCCAATTATTAAACACCCTGTATATTAACGATGTTGTCAATGTGGTGGAGCGGAGTGAGATCGTATTGTTTGCCGATGACACTATGCTTTATATTACTGGCAACAATCTTAATGAAATGATCCAAAACATCAATCGTGACCTCCAGGATATATTTTTTTGGCTCTGTGAGAACCAACTATGTATTAATATCGCCAAGTCCAAAAACTGTATTTTTGGTAAAAAATCCAGGCTCCGTGATGTGAAGAATAATAATATAAATATACAGTGTGACCCATTTGTTTTGGGAACACCCTGATAAAAAGTTTATTTCTTAACCGATTTGGTTCGTTTTTTTTTTGGATTGTAGAGCTCAAAAAATTGTATATTCTTGGCAAAAAGTGACCTTCGCCATTTTGACTTCAAGGCCTACTATATTAGTTCTTGAGAGCAAAATTTCAGGAAACCATATGAGCGATTTTTTTAGAAAAAATCTGTGTGCGCCACTGGATTCAGCATCCTTTAAAACGGGTCTATACAAATTTTCAACCGAAAATATCAAGTTGAAAAAAATTAAAAATTCGCACTTTAACAATCTTTGATTCTATCAAAACAAATAAAAATGACATAAAACTAAAAATTTGTAACTTCTACCAAACCACCATCAACTTCAATGCATTTATCATTTCTTTTGATAGAATCAAAGATTGTTAAAGTGCGAATTTTTAATTTTTTTCAACTTGATATTTTCGGTTGAAAATTTGTATAGACCCGTTTTAAAGGATGCTGAATCCAGTAGCGCACACAGATTTTTTCTAAAAAAATCGCTAATATGGTTTTCTGAAATTTTGCTCTTAAAAACTAACATAGTAAGCCTTGAAGTCAAAATGGCGAAGGTCAGTTTTTGCCAAGAATATACAATTTTTCGAGCTCTACAATCCAAAAAAAAAAACGAACCAAATCGGTTAAGAAATAAACTTTTTATCAGGGTGTTCCCAAAACAAATGGGTCACACTGTATGTATAAATAATGTTAAGTTAGAACATGTAAGTGAGATCAAGTACTTGGGAGTGGTTTTTGATGAAAATTTGAATGCCGATTTGATGATGAGGAAATTCGCAAAAAAAGTTGGATTCTTGTAAAGGGTAGGAAGGCATGTTTCGATATCGACCAAAATAATGATTTATATCGCCATAGCCGCACCACACTTAGACTTTTGTTTCACGATTTTATATGTCCTTCCGAAATTCAAGGTCGATAGGATTCAGAAAATACAGAATCGTGCCATGCGAATCATCCTAAAATGTGACCGCTATACTCCGATTGAATCGATGTTAAACGTTTCAAATTCCATGTCTGTTAAACAAAAAAATGTATTCAATGTTAATAGGTAGGTTTATTTTTAAGATCAAGTTAAAAACCCTACCAGGTTATATATGTAATAAAATAAAAATGTTTAGTGATGTTCACCACTACAGTACTAGGAATTGTAATGACTTTATACTGAGTGAAAAATGCCACACTTAACTCATTACTGTTCAAGGGACTCTTCGAATTCAACCAATTGCCTAATGAACTGAAAGTTTGTACAAATCTCCACAGCTTCAAAACTATTTTGAGACAACATGTTATGTCACATATATTTTGATTTTGTTTGAATTTTTGTATTTTTATTCTATTTACTGCTTTTTATGTTTTGTATTTTTATTCTATTTAGGTACTGCTTTTTATGTTTGTACATTGTATGGATTGAGTTTTTTCGTGAGAATTTTTTTTTCAATCATTTACTCATCAGTTTTATTATTTACTAATGCTGATATCTATTTTTGTAAAACTTTGTAGCCAAGTGCTAAATGAAGATACATTATTATTATTATTATACTTCAGATTTCACCAAACTCGAAAAAATTAACGATTTGAATATCACTTACTACTCTGATAAAATTATTTTTGGTTTCAGGCATCATATGCATGGTTGCCAGGAGTTTTTTTTGTTATCACATTTTAAAAGAAAAAGTTATATTTTATTATAGATTTCTCGATAGATCATGATATATATATTGTAAAACAACTATACCAAGATTATTATTTGGAAGTATAAAACAGGAATAAATGTTTCATTTTTCGGTTGGAATTATATGCATACTTTACATTGTACATTGTTTGAATTATATAACTGCAAGAAAATGCCCATGATAACTCATAACAAAGCTTAATATATGTAAATGATTCAATGTTCCCAAATGTTCTATTGGCATACACTTGGGTACATTTCCAAAAGCTAAGTCTGTTACGTCATCACAAAAACATTTTTGTGCCTGTATTTAATTGGATCCTAGTCCAAGAACGAAACCGATCTGTTATATACTTTAGTTCCGAAACAATAACGGTCTTCAAGTACCATATTGTTATAACGTTCTGAAAAGTCGGTCATGAAAACATATTAAAAACGTACCTAATCCCTGCCGTACAATCGAAAAACCTAGTAGGTCGAATAAGTCAGTTTTTGGGTAGAGGCGTTCAAACATTTATTTTAGTATTATTGATTTTACATCCTTCAATTTTTATATTATAGTTTATGGGAATGTGGGCTAACTATAGTTTTTCATGCTCTTTCATACTATTTGGAAAAAATTGACCTACTTACTATTTGTAGAAAATGAAATAGGTATTCATGCTTTTGAAGTTCCTAATTTCATACATATTAACATACCTATCCCGAAATAAAAACTTAGTAAGTTGACTAACATTCATTGTTAATCAACTTGCTAGGTTTTTATTCAGGTTATCATTCAGGATTAAGATTCAAAAACCTAGTAAGTCAAGATGAACCATTGTAAGTAGTTCAATATAAAAACATAATAGGTAGTTACAAAAAACCTAGTGAGTTCAGTCAAGTATTTTTTTATGCAATCAAAATTGTTTTTAATTTAATTAAGAATTGAGAAATAACAACAAGAAAATAATGTAAGCAGAGTTACTAAGGTTCTTGTTTGGGAATAAGTCAGGTTTACAATTTGCAAATTGTTTTACTACATTCATAGATTGTATATGGTTGGTTGTAGAAGACAAGTCATCAATGCAAGAGGTGCTTATAGTAACTCGTTTTGATCAATTCTGAACCATAATCAAAATAGAGTTACTAGACGAGGTACTTTTTGTATCTCGGAATTGGATAAATCGATTTAAGATTTGAGAATACCTACTGATGCGTCTTGATCATGGGATTTCAAAAATGGAAACAAAGCAAAAACCTAGTGAGTCGCGACTTACGGGGTTTTTGAATTGCACGGCAGATCCGTAATAGTATGAGTATTCGCTATGTGCAAAATCCGAACAGTGACATGACATCTGACATCTGGTGTCAGCAACTGGCAAAATTGTGGCTCTTTTCATACATGATCAAATGGTAATATAGAGAAAAATATCTGATACGACCTCCAGTGACTATCAGTACGAATAATTATTTATAGTAAACGCCAAACAACTTTCGATCTACGTTATCGTTGCCACCAAGCTAGTTGTTATGAAGCTTGCTGGTGACTGCAAATCACATTATAACTCGCTTGGTGGCTATTATGACGTGAATCGAAAGTTGTTTGGCATTTGCTGTACATCAGGTCCATTTGATAATTATTATTTTTATCAATAAAATAGCAGAGGACTGTAAATTACAACACTTACGTGTCATGATACTAAAATGCTTACGTGTATAATTTATCGTTTTTAGTGATTTGACGTTGAAAACTGGAGGTTATGAAGATGTAAACATCAACTACACTGTTACCAACTTTGTAAAATTCTCAGTAGTTCTAGTGATTTTGAATGAAGGTCGCGAAGTGGATTTATAATTTACCAGAAATCACTAAGGTGGAAAATATAGTGGAGTAAACCTGATTCAGTTATTTAAAATTGATATCATCAATTCGAAGTTATATGCATATTGAATAACAATAAAATATATAATATTATAAAATTTATTTCATGAAGTTTTCCACTTTTCCAGGGGAGGTTCTGCAGTAATTCAAGTTTTTCTAATTATTGCTGCTCGAATTCTCGAATCTATAGTAGCTTTTTCCATTTTTTCCAACTCTTCCACATCCGAAGACATGATTTATGCCTCGGCAAAAGCTTTTTCCTTCGACGCAGCTTGCGGTTAAAAGTTGATTTTATGATTTATTTCCCCATATACAATTCTTAGTATTGAAGTAATACTAAAACTGAATTAGTTGCGATCATAGGACGAAACAGTTGTGAAAAAATTGTTACCGCTCTTTCTTATAATAAGAAAAAACAGTTGCCAATTGAGCGCTGCCGGGGCGTAGCAGTGACTGTTCCATATTCCATATCTTATGAATGCGACCATTTATTAGAATACGATGATGTCTACAACTCCATAACCTCAATTTTAAACGTCAAAACACTGAAAACCATAAATAATGATGATAAGTAGGTACACGAATTTGATGAAAATTATAAATTCAAATATGAAAATGGAATATGAACGATCAGACCTACCTGGATTATCAAGTTAACTCAGGCTTAACAGAAAAGATTCCAAGTTCCTTTTTGATACATTAAAAATAGAATAGCTGGCAGTGTGTAGGAAGTGTAGGTCGAGGTGTAGGTATACCCAATAGATTGGTTGATGGTTATAAGATGATGTGATTTACAGTACATATTTTTATTAAGAAAAATGAGAAAACAAAATGTTCCTCAAAATAGTGGGGTGAATCTACTACTTGATTTTCCATTAAACCAAAATTTTTTGTTCGCTTCTAGTGAAAGGTCTTGATTTAAATTTGGCAACACTGTGCGCCCACAAAACTGCATTTTTTTCCGCTAGTTGCGCGGGATCGTTTCTCGTCTCCCCACCAACCAGTTGCACATAGCTAATATTGGAACCAGGGGTTCGCGAGACCAAGACCGAGAAAAATGAATCATTGTCTCGGTCTTTTGGTCTCGGTCTTTAAACCGAGTCCGAGATCAAGACCATGGATGGTCTTGGTCTCGGTCTCGGTCTTGTCTCGTTTAGTCTCGGTCTCGAAATTTTTAATAGGTGCGTCTTCCTATATTCAGTATCACAAAGCAAAATAATTATATTTTTCAATGTCTGCTGTGGTAATAGTGAATATGAAATAAAACAAAATTTCTATAACAAAATATTAATATGCTCAGTTGAAGTGGAAAGTGATATAAGACTCGAAACAACTAGGTTTTCCGTCAGGAAAATCTGACTCATAAGCACAACCGACCGAGATCAATTTTATTAAGTATGATGTAATAACATTTAATTGATTTCGTTAACTTAAGTTTTTTTCAGAATATAAATGGAATAAGTATATAATTACATTTCATAGTGGAATATTCTTGACGATATGAAATGATTTATATACAATGCTTGTTCAGTGTGAAGTCATATATTTGCTCGTATATTTGCGTTGTAGACCTTCACTATAAAAGCAGATTCAAAAATAAAAACTGATAATAGCTGCATGTATTTTGAGAGGTTTGATGTAAAACAACCTTTACAGATTTAACTGGTCATTTTTTAGGCAATTCAAAGACACGTATTTCCACTTTAATTTTCCGTTTTCAAGATCAAAATATCATCAAGTTTTTGTAGGGGGTGTTAATTTAAACAACAGATAACCACAAATCATTTCTACGCACTTTTTGATTCCCTATACTAAATAAAGCGGGTACTTTGATCCAGGAAAGGGTAAAGTTTCAATAATGGAAGTACAACGAACATTACATCAGATCATCCTAATAGAGCACAACAAAGGGAACCTATTTGAATTAATAGCACTGAATATTGGTACTCCAAATTTTATCTATTATCACTCTTCAAGGAATTTGTTTTTTGACCCTTTCAAGTTTCGAGAAATGCATCGCGCTCACCGTTCACTGTTGTAGCCCAGCAAAAAATATGATTGTTTTGTGACTGCATGTCCAACTGGTGCGTCAGGTTATTATTCAATATTTGCAGTACAGTTCTAAAATTTTGAGTATTCATATTGCTGATTCACTCCTCAACTTGTGCGTTTGTTCCACTGCAAAATGTCGGAAGATTTTGAGCGTCACTAAGGGTAGCTAAAGTAAAGGGTCAAATACGGAAAACATCAGCTTTAGAGTCAACGTCCGCATTAAAATGAAATTTTTCAAAACTAATTTTCTGTAAAAAACATTTTGCCAAAAAGTCAACAAACCAAATGTATTTTTCGAGACCGAGACCGAGAGTCTCGGTAGCTGCTTGGTCTCGGTATTGGTCTTGATCTCGATGTGTAAGTCTTGGTCTCGGTCTTGATTCAGATTTGCAAGTCTTGGTATCGGTCTTGGTCTTGATTTCGAGACCAAGACGAGGGTCTCGCGAACCCCTAATTGGAACAAGAACGTTAATGTGTTAACGTGACTGCGATTTTGTTATGTTGGAGGACATTACGACCACACGGTTCCGTAGTTGCGCCGAAACAGATCCTTTTTGGACAACGTAACAATGAAACGAGTAAAAAA
The DNA here is from genome assembly GCA_958502075.1 of Orchestes rusci. Lineage (NCBI taxonomy): Eukaryota > Metazoa > Arthropoda > Insecta > Coleoptera > Curculionidae > Orchestes > Orchestes rusci. The sequence goes on along the minus strand of OY293304.1, from coordinate 80,384,450 downwards.
AATATACCGAGATTGCAATGCTATTTTGCTTGGTGGGACAGTCTGATATAAAAACCAGATAAGCATATATTTTCAAAGCTTTCCTGTTCATTCTCATATTACCAAACAGATAAGTCACAAATTTTGCTATTTTTCCAATAGCACAAGTCAACTTATACAATGTCAAAGTGTGGACTTATCTTTAAGAAGATGAATCTTTCGAAGTTCTCTATTTGATATAAATAAGATAAGTCGACTTATTTGACTTTTCCACCATAATTATTATTTGGTTAAAGCTATACTGTACGTGTACTTATCTAGTTTTCATCAAACTATATAATTTGCGGTCGAGTCTGTTTAAAACCAGATAAGTAGATTTGTCGTTTTTTTTTTCAAAATGGGATTTGAGCGCGCCCATATAAAAAATGAAGTGTGGACAGTGGTCACAACTTGAAGAAGATATTTAAAGCCGATTTGATAACGCGATGACGAAAAGATCGATGATCCCGACTTTGAGCCCAGTGATGAACAAAGTAATTCAGCTTCAGACAACTGCAAGACTACTAATGATAAAGATATAGGGTATGATGAAGCAAGAAACTCCAATGTTGATACCAATGGAAACGAGGATAGCTGTGATCAAAACTTGAAAGTTTAATGCACGTCAAGCAGTATCAAAAATGGGAGACTCCGGGAAAGGTTACACAACAATTAAAGTCAGGAAAAGTGGTGAACATTTTTGATACCCAAACTCATTATTAAAAATATACATCTAGTCTGTTCATGGCTTTCCTGTGGTTACGACATACTTTTCCGTCTCTTACACATTAAAAAAAATATCACGTACGTCTGGACGAGGGTCTTTCGCATCAATTTGACAAATGTCACATGTGGAGCGATCAATCTACGACATACTGCCAAACGTCAAATACAGTGACGTGACTGCAGAAAAGCATTGAACAAGCTGTACATACATATTATGTATAAAATTCTCATGTATCATTGTATTCTATATTTTCTTTTTGATCAAACCTATATCTTGGTTTGAAATTTCGTTTTTTCATTGCTTTTAACAAGAAAAGTGTTCTAGCTGAACTGTGATTGAACAGATAAGTCTTGATTTTCCATAAAAAATGGTGATTTGTGGCAATTTTCGCATATTCAAGCGTATAAATAACTACTAAATACTCACTTATTTACAAATCTCAACAAAAAAATAATACATTTTGCATGGTGCGTGTAACCTCCAGTCGTTTTAACCTTCGCTCCCTTAAAATTTCGATTTTCTAACTTATCCGGTTCTTACAAAACCGTAGTGAATTCAAAAATATGTTTTCTGCTGTAGTTATACCTACCAGAAAAATGAACAACAGTTTTTATCGAGTTTTTATGCACTTGCCACATTCTGAAGCATTTCCCACTTCTGTAGGCGCTCCAACTATCGAACTAGCCTTTTTATTTTGAATGTATTGATTTGAGCTCCCTTAAAAACCAAAGGATATCCACAGTGAGTGCCATATGTAATGATTTTCTGAATTTTGCAGATACATCTTTATATTTTGTAAGTTGTGAGTGGTTTGAAGCTTCTGCGAACCGAACCGAGCCATTTCGCGGTATGTCTGTGTTTGTTATGCGTTTCACTCATCAAGCTCAAAACTTTGTGCTCATCAAAGTAAACAAATTGTAATAGATGATTCAGATAGCGACTCTCTTTCAGACAAATATGGAGTTGGAGATGAATGTAGTGGATAATGTGAATAGCAAAGACAGTAACAATAGTGACCATCCGTAGTATACTGATGGAGAGGTCTCTTGCATAAAATGTTTACACCTGTTCTACAATTATAATAATCATTAATCAACTTGGTCATGCATTTTCTTTCGACCACGACGGATCATTATGCTTCAAGACCCGTACGTTTCTTCTACTACTACTACACTCATTCAATATCTTTCAGAATGCCGTTCGTAATCGATGTTGGTGGGTGCATGGATATCAGTGCATAGTGCATGTCTGATTCTCGGTTGGATGACAAGATTTTTCCGGCGATATATTTTGCATCAGTCGCGCATTGTTCATTGTAATGTACAAAACATTTACTTGGCTACCCAAATCATAAATCCAAATTTTCCGATGAATAGTTCATCCATTGAGTTTTTTAAAGTCAATGAGTTCATCGGAATTCAATTTATTTCAACTATTCCACTATGTTTTATTTAAGTAAATGAATAAAACAGACATAATTAAAAATATACTTGGCAACGAGGCATCCAAATGTGAGGTGAGGTGTTATTGGGCGCGTTCAGCTTTATTTTCCCTAAATCGACATTTTTTTCTGTTTCTCCTCATCAGAGGAAACCTGTATATAAACAATTTCATCTCCAAACTGGAGGCAAATTGTTTCTTCAGCCGAATCGCACATTTTTAACAACTACAAATTTGAACCCTTTTGCCGGTTTGCCGCCGCTTCATGACATTTCAAGGGATAAAGAGAACAAAATATACGCTTTAGCGCTTGAATAAAACGCTGCAGCGCCACAAGTCCCTGAACGCCGCATTGCCTCCAGTTTGGAGATGAACATGATACTAACACACAAGATAAGCTCACTAGCTGGACGAAATTGAAACCGATTCGCGCAGGGTGACCATTTGGGTCACCATGCATGAAAGACATATGGGAAACTAGGTGGTTAAAACATAACCTAGCAATGGGCACCGAACACCCTATGCATTTTAAATGGGCGGTCACCGGGAAAGATGCGCGTGAGCTTATCTTGTTTGTTGTAGTATCATGGGAGATGAAATTGTTCATATACAGGTTTCCTCTGATGGGGAGAAACAGAAAAAATGTCGATTCAGGGAGAATAAAGCGTAAAGCGGAAAAGCGCTGAGGCGCCAAAAACTACCTGAACGCGCCCATTTTTCACATTGGCACTGTTGACAACTTGACAGTTTGAGTTTGACATGTTCATTCGTCTCAAAAAATAAACAAACAATAAAATATACAATCCATTTAAAACAATATTTTTAAAGTTCGATGTGAGTCCGATAAATAGACGGCCCTAGAAATAGATAACATTTTCAAGATCAAATATCACGAGTAGAGTTTTTGTGACAAAACATTACGTTTTCGGTTGAAAAATGGATTTCAGCAAGCCTCCCCCTGGCTACAAAATATCGGTATGTTTACCCAACGATTAATAATCGTTGATGTTTACCTACTTCTAAATATTAGAAATATGTTTATGGCTTAAGGTAAATGTACCAAAGCCTGACACTATCAGGGAATGGCCACTGCAATAATCAATTTAATCAACAGAGGCGTCACTTTTGTCCGTGCATATTGCAAAAGTGTTCTACTAAAGGGGAAATATATTTATTTTGCTTATAATACGAATGAAAATATATTTTTAACATATTCTTTGTCCATTTGCATATGTACCAGTAGCTGATATATGAGAAAATTGTAAATTCACCAATAGCTTACAGATGAAGTTCCTATAGCTTATAGCTGACGGTAGAAAAAAAATGTGAAAAATACTTACTTGAAGCCGATTAATTAAAAAAAACATGATATTTTATTGAAAAAATCACATATCATGAAACTTGAAAAAAATATTCTGAATTAAAGAATTTGAATTTTGACTTTAAAGCAAGATTAAAAGTCTCATTTCTGCTACAGCAAAAGCACCCTAATTTTTTTTTGTTGTGTAATTTTCTGTATTATTACGGTGCTCCCATACCATAAGGAATCCAATATGTTCAGTGTCAACTACAGGAACATGACATTATTCAATTATTGAACCAGTGCCTGATAATTTGTCAGCTTTTAGAAATATTAGTCTGGAGAGTTCCAATAGGTACCTGACATTTATTAAATATATACTTAGAATATCAAAAATATGGGAAAAACATAATAATTATATCAACAATATACTAATGCATATGTTACAGTAAATGTTAGAAATTCAGTGAAAGCTAGCTTTTACTAGTTGATGCTAGCAATCACTTGATCCGTTAGGAAATGTTAAATTTTGAAGAATATTGTACACTTTTACTAGTGAATGTTGGAGAGACTTTATCAAATCAACTTTTACTGAAAGCAGTTAGGAAAAGTACTTTTTACAACTTAAGTAGGTATTTCCGCCTTTTAACTAACCCAAGGTGCACGGGGCACTAACAGCTATATGCACCGTACGTGAGCTTAGCCAATCTCGATAATTTTCAAAGTTAGATTAAGCGGTGTTTTGTATGCACCAAAGAATTCGCTGCAAGGATCGTTAATCCCTGGACCCGTATTCCGTGTACCTGTGGAATTCTAGCAACATGTCGCTTTCCCATCAATTTACACAGAGAGCGACGTGTTGCTATGGAATTCCACAGTACACGGAATCCCGCCCCTGGCCTGGGACTCCGTGTACTGTAGAATTCCATAGCGACACTTCGTTCTCTGCATAAAATAAATGGGAAAGCGACCGTCGCTAGGTTTCGACAGATACACGGAGTCCCAGGCCTGGTGAGACTTTTGACAACGTCACAAAATAACCTAGAAAAACATATCATCATAATCAATAACAATTTTGGAATTTATGTTGAGTGATTTGTTTTGAGTTTTGCTATTTGCTTGCAAGTTCTAATGAAAAATGAGCAACTATATGGATCAGTAACATCCGCAAGCCTTATATGACGTTTAGCAAACATTAGCCAAGGGGTTTCTCTTGTAAATTCAATAATATTTGGTGTAGGTATCAACTTTTATTCTTGAATCATTCCTATATTTGCTTTTCCTCTTTTTTTGGGCTTAGATTTCATGATAGTGAGTGTTTATTATAAACAGTATACCTAGTCTAATAGGTACAGCAAGAATAACAATCCCATCAACCTGATGATAAATAAAAACATCACTTTTTACAACACAAGAAAATATATTTTAGTAGAAACAAGTGGTTGATTAAATGATTTTCTTAGGAATGCCCCAAGGAATGCCCATTGATAAATTGACAATATTGTATAATTCTCAAACTCATTATCTACTTTGAAATTATTACAAATATGTACAACTCGATGTGCAAACTTTGGAAAACGCATCGTTTGATAACTCAAGGAAACAGGAAAAACAAATATAATTAAAATAATTTCTTATAAGTATAGTTGATAAAAAAAACACAAACCTTCTTCTATTGGGATATCTGTTATAAACTGGGACTTGGAAGTCAAGAAAATTGAATGAAAAAATCTCATTTGGGAAAATAAATAAAATGTGATGAGACCATCAGTTTCAAAGGTTTTTATTTTAGTTTATCTTGTAGAGATGATAAGTATCTAAAGCTTGAATGAAGAAGTAAATCAACAAGTCTATTTGTTTAAAGGAGTCTGGGTTTACCCATAAACTTAAAATTTTGAATTGAATTAGAATAAGACAAAACTTTGAGATAGGTAGCCATCAGGTACCTCTACAGGATATAGATAGGTAGTTACCTACTTTCAACACCAATCCAAATTAAGTCGATCGATTGAACGATAAAAAATCATATGCGGTAGATAACCGAGTGTGATAGGTACACTGTTTTTTTTTGTACATAGCCACAAAAATAGGTACCTATTCAATTCAATATTCTATTTAGCAATTCGCATTGTTAAGAGTGTATTGTGGAGCAATAAATATTGCTTGATATTGAGATCTATTTGGATAGTACTCATTGACTACCTATTGGAATTGGAAAAGAATCCTGCTCCAGTCGATGATTTTTTGAAAATCTAAATAATCCTCCGTTGATATTTCACTCTCATAGTTTTGTCTTTAGTCGCAAAACCTCAAAATCTGTAGGAAAAACATAAACAAAAGAAAGACTAGGTTAGAATTCGTTGAAATTCTTCGATTAAGCCTAGAAAATGGGGCGATCAGAGTTAAGCGACCGATTCAGGCTTAAGCGCTGCGGTGCATACAAAAATTGGAATATAATTGCGATAAAGACTTCATCCGGATTAGATTTCTACGGTGCATATAGGTGTAAATGATGTCGCTCACGCGACATCAAAATTTGTGACATATACATCGAAATACTTCAAATCAATCGAAGATGTCTCCACAACAGAAACAACCGACCTCAACCTACACATGTTCTCATTTTTCGGAATTATATGTGAGACTGTCAGCTATTGGGACAGTGTCAGGCTTTGGTACATTTACCTTATGTCCTTATAGTTTATGTTGTCACCTAAATAACTATAGGTATTTAGAATCTTTATTTTAGCTAGATACATACGATAATGATTGTATCAACAGTGGAGGAACAGAGTAGTTGAAGAACACATATATTTTTATTGAAAACTTTTTTAGCATTACTTCTCGACCGAGTTCTCGACTAATAATGAGTACCTATGTGGTGGTATTCTACACCAAACTTACACCGGTAGTACCGGTACGCTCTGTTGCTCAAAAGAAACACCCGTGGTCTGTTTTGAGTCCTGGTAATTTTTGACTAGTTAACCGTTGAAAGAAAAACGAAAAACTGTTGAAATGTAATGAAGTTAGGTGATATTTTTTGGGATTGACTATTCTGCCGATCGTTCGGCAGAATAGACGACAGTATTATTAAACCGATCGATCGGCAAAATAGAATTTACTCTTGGTTTAACTGCTAATCGACCGCTTGAATGGTGTTAAAGGTTCAAGTTCGAAAGAATAGCTTTTGATTTAGACCTACTGGAGCACAATATTATCTCGGGATAACATTGATAAAATCTTTTCATATCTTTATTTTGGTAGTAAATGCCTATTAGTTCATTGTTATCATCTACCAGTACTTCAAAAGTGCTTCCGATTTCATTCTTTATAGTCTGTACTGCCTCCTGGATATTATTTTTAGGGTAATGTTTCAATAATGAGTATTTGATGTTACTTAAATCTTTTAAAGTTACAACTTTTTCCGTCTTCTGAGTGACATACTGCTGAAGTAGTTTCTTGTTACATTTTAGTTCAAGAAGCTTTTCCACTTCCGGTTTCTGTTCCGGTGATAAACGTCTCTGTTTAGGGAGATGGAAGTATAGTTCTTCGATTGTATCGTGATTATGCTGCTCATTAATCTCAGCCAAAATCAAACACTGCCCGTCTTGTGATAAGCCAAATCTGAGTTTGAAGTTGCAGCCTTCTTTCAACGTACTGTAATCAAAATAGAGCATGATATTTTCAATTTAGCATGAGAAGTGATACCTTTTTTTTTCAAGAGAGTGTGAGAAATTACCTTGATTTACGTTTCCCCGTGGCCAAACTTTTAAATTTTCGACCTCCTTTCAAAGAACCATATACTAATGGATAGTATTTTAAAGCCAATTCCGCCGTTGTAATTCTTTGTGGTTATGTTTTGCGTATATTCTCCAGTGTTTTGGAGTCCCTCATATACAACTGACCAAATAATGGGTTTTTTCGTAGTTTGCAACAAAGAGCTGGATTTGCTCAAATGACTCGAACCCTTTGCCAATTTCCATACTTATCTAATGCAAAAGATACGATAAGATAGATCAGAAATATGCCGTATGATAATGTACAGTCATTCTTTTATCACGCGTGGAGATTTGATTCTTTTGATTGGCTTTATAGAACATAAATAATGTGAACGTGAATCAAGACGTGAATAATGTAAAATAATTGAGTGGAAAACCTTCAAATGATCAAGTAAATAGAAAAAAAAATGTTTCCTACCTTATAAAATTGTTGAAAAATTATATAAAAACTACTAACCATCCCTCAACTTAGGCACATAGACTCCGTGTAAATATCTGGAAATCATCTAACCTTGTTTGCAAGTTTTTACCTAAACGATTTTGTTTGGTCGGCAAAACAGCCAACAGGTGAACGGAGTGCGGTAGAATAGCAGTAAAACCTATTCTGCCGAACGGTCGGCAGAATAGTCACTCCCATATTTTATAAAGCAAATAATGTTTCATCGCTGAATAGAATGAACTAGGTAGAACCAATTTGTCCTTATAAGTAATATAATTATTATTATCATTACCTGCGAATGTGGTTCTCAACAAATGTTGGAAAAGAGGGTCCGTAAGAAAATAGCGATAGATATTCTCTTCGCTTTGCATAAACATCGATCGTTACTCGATTCAGGTGAAGTGAATAATACGGACTTAGCTGTTGCTCGACGGTTATTTTGGATTCTAGTGACGACCAACGCGACGTTCGAGCGAAGAGAAATGAATCTCTATCGCTATTTTCTCACAGAGTCCGCCGGGCCCTTCCGCTTCAAAAGGCTGAAGTAGTTGCGCCGAGAGTGGCGAAAAAAAATCCAAACAGAATGGTATTTTAACGGATGCTTGAGGTCTGCACTCCTAGTACGTTTTGCGCTGAAGAGGGGGTTTCTCTAAACACCCCAGTAAACCCCTCATCACGAAAAATAATCATAATGGGTCATAAGAATAAAGAATAAGCAGATGCTTTTACTTGAATTTCTTCAAATAGTCTTTTACACTTCATAAGTAACTGACGAAGATAGCATGAGAGTAAAAGAATTCACTTCTCTATATTCATACCACTGAATATTCCATCTAATCAAACAATGACAATTTTTAAATAGTTATTTATGGAATTAGTGCGTTGTGTTGAAAATGAGTCACGCGAGAAAGATTGAGTCATATGACGTAACTGATTTTTTAAGGAATTGACTTTCTTATAATGCAGTATGTAAGAAAATTTTCTCCTTTCTTGAAAACATTTGCTGGGATAAGTCCCGGGATAAGTAGTTATGCTAGAAAAAAATAAATCAATAATAAAATATCTGTGCAGCTAATTGAAAATATTTTTTTTGAACATAATATAAGCATCTGAATTTTCAAAAAGTAATTTTCAAAAAAATTAAAACAAATAACTGCATGTCACGTCACGTTTACAATACTTCCGGTTAATCGCAACCGGTCGCTATGGAAACAAAAAACGTAATTTCAAGGTCCAAGACGATGATACTAAAACAAACAAGATATGATCGATTGCTGGACGAAATTAGAACCAAGCCGCGCATGTCGTCACTGCGAGCCCAAAGTTAGATGTAACACATCAATACCGTAACCTAGTGACCATTTGCTGATTGAAATTTGAACTGGCTCACAGATGACGTCCCCACGTGACATTGATTGTATAGGTTTGAGGTAGGTCATGTGATGACAACTGAGGGGGATGTGCGAGAGTTATTGTATTATGGCGTGAGTTTATCTTGTTTTTTTTAATATCATCACTAACCCAAACTAACCCAGTTACCTAAGTTACCTAGGAATTTGGAGGTTTGGGCTCACAATGACGTCAGCGAAACCTGCGCGTGATCATATCTTGTTTGTTTTAGTATCATGGTCCAAGACTAGGTACCAAATATTATCAAAATCGATCTGCACGTTTTTAGAACGCGATATCTTGATAACGGTTGAATTTAGGAACACTAGTTGTATTACGATTTTTGTTCAAAATTGAAGCAAGAATTGAAATATCAAGACTTGGCCAGTCTTGTCCTGGTCTTGAGATATCGAGACCAATACCAAGACCAAGACCACATTTATTTTTCGAAAGCAAGACTGGCCTTGGTCTTGGTCCTGCAATGCCCTGGTTGATGATTTGTTGGACTGTTTTCCTGAGTGTTTTTCTTTGGTTAAAACCAAGTTTTTTTCTCAACGTATATCGTAGTACATATTTTCGATTCTGCTTATGTTGAACAGAGGTTGGTCACGCAAAAATTAGAACCTATTATAACTTTGTTATTTCTCAAGTTACGAAAAATAGTGTAGAGACAAATGTTGTAGGTATCATCAAATAGCTTTCTACTGCTATACAGTGCTTTTCTTTAATGTCCCCCCCCTTTTATTTTTTGAACGGCTCAACTTAGAGACTTCAAATTCTAGGTGATGAAATACAAGCATGTTTACTATGTTTTGACATAAAATTGACATATGAAAAATTCAAGATGGCGGCTGGGTGCCATCTTGGAATGTTTTTTTAAATAGGAATAGGGGTCATGTGACACCTCATTTTGAAGGCGATGAGTACTTTATAACCCTAGAATATTGAATCGATATCTTCAATATTTCGGAAAGGCTGTTTTTAGGCCAAGAAGTTCAAGGCACCCATTTCCAAAGTCATTTGAATTGATTTTAATGTATTATCAAAGTTATTTAGTCTTAAGTATATGCATTAATGTAGTTATTAAATGTACCGCCATTTTGTAGTACTTGAAGATATCGAGTCAATATTCTAGGGTTATAAAGCACTCATCAGGACCTTCAAAATGAGGTGTCACATGACCCCTATTCCTGATCAAAAAAACATTCCAAGATGGCGCCCAGCCGCATATAAATTCAAAAAGCTTGCAGTTCTTTTTTTTTACTTTTGTCTCAACAAGGTAAAAAATTTTTAGAGAATAACAATTTCTCACTGTATACTACGACGGCATAAATATAAAATTTCAAACTGAAACATGCATTTCCCAAACAGCTTATCAGAAAGGCACCAAACAATTTATTTTTGAAATCAGAGAAACAATACTTTTTGAATACACAATAATATACAGTGTTCCATTAAAAAAAAACGTATGTTTGCCTCATATCTTTGGAACGCGAACTTCAATTGTTTTTTTGATATATTAGTATGAAGTAATTTGATTAACTTACAACCTAAAACATTTTTGTCTTCTTAGTATTTTTTGTAACTTGAAAGATAACAAAGGTAAAAGAGGTTCTAGTTTTCGCGGGACCACCCTGTACCTAGGTCTTTAGTGGGATTCTTGACAAGTTGACGAGCAAGTTGATTATTATTTGACTTTTCTTTCTTACTACCTACTAAGCTTGCTACTAAAAGAAATTGGTCTATCCTCCAATTGTGCACTCACACTGGACTTTCTTGGCCGATCACTCTTTGTATTGGTGTAACTCCATAATGATGTAAGAACTGTATAATCTCCTAAACTCTCGTCATCAAGAAAAAATATTCATTCGTAGAATGAAGTCATACAAATTTGAACTTTCGCAGATATTATTCCTTGGAACTGTATAAAAAATACTCAAGAAAATCCAGCTTGTCCCTAATGACTGGTCACAGTGCATCCGTATTTGACTGATTTTTGACTCTGGCGTATACTGACAATGCAAATTTGATCTCGTACCCTAGGTACGGATCGATTCATCGAAAAATTTGACGTACAAAGACTTCAAAAAAGTGAACTTAAAACTCAAGAAAGTGATCTTTTTTCATATTTATAGCGATTTATTGAGTGGAAAATAGAATACAATGAATGGAAAATAGAAGAAGTAATCCATAATTGGATGATAATGAGTTGGAGGAAAACTGAATCTTAATTTTTTTCTTCAATAAATTAAATCAAATCAAATCAAATAAAAAGTAGCTTATTGTCTCAAAATTGAATTCATTGACAAAGCATAGATATATGTAGATATAGTATAAATAAATAATAATTAATTAAAACCAAATCCATTGCGTTCATCAATGACCATAAAAGCTTATAAAGTTCAATAACAATAGACGAACAAAATTTCAACAAACTTAACGACAAATAAGTAAAATAATAAAAATCATAGTTAAGAATAAGTATCAATTATGATGAACACTTTCCCTCCAACAGCCTGGTGAAACAATTCTTTAGACAGTGCGTTGTTTTAATGAACTCCCTTGATAGTCCAGTAACCATATACATCAGACCTTGCGTTAGATCCGGTAGTTCTGATTTTTTGCTGACTTGTTTATGATGTTGGCCCAATGAATAATCCAAGTTTTCGACCTCGAGCGCCGAACGCAACATTGTCAAATTTCAAAAAAATTCCCAAATTTTAACCTTTTATCCAATGTTTGGCAATTTTAACCCAGAAGAACTAAGTTTTTGATTATAACTATGAAACACTTTTTTCAAGTAGACTAGATTTTCTACACTTTAAGACCAAAATGGTCTCTGTATACCTGATAGTTTACAAGATACAGATTTTCAAATTTGAGTGTTATTTATTCACACTTGGAAATGTTTACATGATTGAACAACATTATATTATTATGGTGCCTACCTAGAAGGTGTCTCAAGGCTAGTTACCATACACATTTTTTGTTCTGTGGGAATTTCGACCCTCTAGACCTATTTTCTTCGGACTTCACGCCCTTATTCCGAAAGAAAAGAAGAATTATGCATAATTATTTTGATCCCGATAAAAAAAGTAAATTGAATACATGTTTGATATCAACTAAAAGTAGATTTTGCCCTCTTTGAAGGACCCGGTTGAGTCTCGTCGGTCTCTCCACTCAAACATATATCTGCAGTAGCAGGGCTCTACATAATCCTTAGATGTTTAAAACGAAAGAGTAAAAATGGCCGCAGACTCTTGCCAGGTGGATATAATGTTGTTTCATTACCGCAAAAAATAGGTTTAGTTTTCAGCCTGGAAAAATGTCACTTTACCGCCTAGGACTACAATATACTATTATTAGGTTGTATTGGCAACAAAGACATACAAATCTTGCTTTTCAAAAGGTGTTTGTTTTTTCTGCTCAACAGGAATAATAAAGCTATATCAAGATGTGGAAAAAATTCAAAATAACGTGTGTGTTCAATGGATCCGATTAGAAACGTCCGTACAGAATGCCCATTGCTAATCAGAAGTACGTTTTGCCTCAATCGTGCGGGCAAAACCTACATCGTATTAGCAACAGCCAATTAACGCTCGACTTCAACCGCCTATTGCTAATCATTTGTCTATATGCTGCCAGGATCATGGGTGACTGAAATTATTAGATCCACAAATTTCATCAAAAAGCGAGCCAAAAAGGGATTCTGATCAGACTCTTCTCTTCATCCAAGTGTATTTAATCATGTTCCGACTTTTACAACCTTATTTTTTTATCCAGAAATGATCCAAACGTTATTCAATCTCACATGTATGTACAGGATTATCTATTATATCTTGACCCCCACCTACAGCACTCTAATTATTATGGTGATGGGAAAAAACTTGAAATACAAAAGTTTTGGGTTTTTCACGTAGTTTCTTTTAGTGATAGCGGAAATAAAAAATCGACTTTACAACATGGAAAAAATTGATGGAGTAATATTTGTTTAAATGGAACAACCTGTATATCAATGGCCAAAATTATAGATCTTTTTTTTCTGATTCCAAATATACAAATACACTCCCCGACAATAAATAAATTCCGGACAAGAATAATTTTAGTCAAATTGATATCCCTATTATAAGTTTTTGAAGTTTTGTCCGATTTTGGTGAAATTTGTACCAAAGTGTAGCTCTATGTCTCGAGATTTCACCCTTGATTTTGGTTTTGAAAAAATACTGATGGCTTGGTGATGATACAGGGAGGAACGGAAGCTACTTTTTTACCCTGAAGTTTTCAACACCCTGTGGAAAACTTGAGCGGCAAAATTTAGCTCCATTATATTCTGTTGTGAAGTGCGATCTTTTCTCAACAAAATGTTTTTTGTTCATGTCAATATCTGCTTTTTTAGAGAAGATACAGATGTTTGAAGAGAATGCTGCAGTTTTCCGATATTTTATCAACAATGAATGAAAACATTCTAATAGACTTGCATGAAGTTTAGCCTCGAGTTAAGCCCTTTGTCTTGAGATATTACCCTTGATTTTGGTTTTCGAAAAATACTGATGGCTTGGTGATTATACAGGGAGGAACAGAAGCTACTTTTTCACCCTTAAGTTCTCAACACGCTGCGGAAAAATTGAGCGGCAAAATTGAGCTCCATTATATTTTTTTGTGAAGTTCGATCCTTTCTAAACAAAATATTTGTTTGTTCATGTCAATATCTGTTTTTTTTTAGAGAAGATACTGATGTTCAAAGAGAATGCTGCAGTTTTCCGATATTTTATCAACAATGAAGAAAAATATCCTTATAGACTTGCACGAACAAATATTCTAGAATTCCATATTGTCCCAGTTTACCCATTGTTCCATAAAGTGCAAATTTTTCACCTCGAACATTTTTTGGAGACGGTGGCATCATGGTGTGGACTGGGGTATCACATGGCCGACAGATCTTGTATCAATTGAAAATGAGAAATCGAACACATGGGATAGGTATGCTAGGATTGCTAGGTAGACATGTTCGAAATAGACATCTGGAAACCTTGCCTGATTTGCGAGAAGCCCTTTTTGAAAAATAGCAAATATTTCCCAAGAGGCAATTCAGAGCTGCATCAAAAGCATGCCATTCACATGACAAAAGTCATAGGGATACGAGGTGACAATACGCGCTATTAAATTCAGAACATTTTTGTTCATGCAAGTCTATAAGAATGTTTTCATTCATTGTTGGTAAAATATCGAAAAACTGCAGAATTTATTTAAACATCTGTATCTTTTCCAAAAAAGCAGATATTGAAATGCCAAAAAAAATATTTTGTTGAGAAAAGATCGCACTTCACAATAGAATATGATGGAGCTAAATTTTGTCGCTCAATTATTCCACAGGGTGTTGAAAACTTAGGGGTAAAGAAGAAGCTTCTGTTCCTCCCTGTATAATGACCAAGCCATCCGTATTGGATGGCTACACTTTGGTACCTTTTGTCGCTACATTTTGGTACAAATTTCACCAAAATCGGATAACAAATAAAAAAGTTATAGGGATATCATTTTGACTCAAACTATTCTTGTCCGGGATTTATTGTCGGGGAGTGTATATGTTGGTATTTGATTCAGTCGTTTTTGCTCTATTCAAGGTCTTAGTCTCATGAAAATTACATTACGTTGATCTGTATTCTACCGTATTAGTCCAGGAGGCAGTGAATTTTTTTCGACTTTTTTCCCAGTCGCTGTATTTGAATGAATCTGGTTTTTTCAGTGACAAAAAACAAGAATTTTTTAGTTCGGCTAAAATTTTTGGATGGAGAGAATGTGACTTTGAACTTGAATAGCGCAAAATCAGCTGAACTAAATATCATCATAATATTATATGTTTTGAATAAAAAAAAGATCTATCATTTTAGCCAACAATATACAGGGTGTTTCATTTTAAGAATTATAACTCCATCATTTTTTTCAATTTCATAAACTCGATTTTTTATTCACGCTATCACTAAAAGATACTACGTGAGAAAACCTCAAACTTTTGTATTTCAAGTTTTCAATAAGAGCTGTAGGAGGGGGTCAAAATATAATAACTAAAGTAGCCAAAAGAAAACACTGAACATAATTTTCAAGTCCATACCTCCACCACTAAGGGGCGTTATAGCTATGCTCTGGTAAAAAAATTATTTTATTCTGAAATTTTTAATCACAAGCTGCTAAAAGAAAACCACCACTGTAATTCTCGTGAAATTCTGCATCTTTTTGGTTTACCATTTTTGATTGTAGAGCATCAAATAGAGACGGGGGAGAAGTGGTGAAGTCGGACTTATTGAAATGCCTATAACTTCAGTTAGACTGAACAAGTTTAGCGAATAATGTCTTGTTTGAGAGAGGAGGTCTTGACATGAGAGATTGGTATAGGCTGGTCCCTCCAGGGGGCTCCAATGCAAAAGTTTATAGTTTTCGTGTTTTTTTTTCGAAATTTCAAATAGAATGATACAATTATTTCAACAGAAAGTAGATAAAATATGCAAGAAGAAATCTCTCTACTGCATCTTGATAACGCGTTCAGGAGGGAGTTATTACCAGAAGAGCATTCAATTTTTAATCAAAAGCTTTTAAACGATCATTGGAAAAAAAAACAATTCAATTCCTCAGATATTCAAAGTGTTTCCCATCATGTTCCACACATTGTTCCATTCTCCGATGAGTAGAGACAACTGCCGCTTCAACTTCAGCCGTTGGTATTTGAACAATTGTATCTCGATTTTATTTTCCATCTCTATCTTCCTGTTGGTTGGGTTCGATAGACAATGTCGTTCATGCGTCCCCATGAATAGAAGTCGAGACATGTCAAGTCGAGTGACCTGACCGGCCAAGGCCTCCTCCTATCCAGACCTGAAAGGTCTGATTGATGTGATTTCACACATTGATATAAAAATGAGCTGGACAACCGTCCAATGGTAGAAACATAATTTGCCTAGTTTCCAATGACACAATCTCTAACAAGATCGGCAAGTCATCAATCAAGAACTCTAAAAAGCTGGTGCCGGTCAACGGTCTATCGGAAAAGTAGGATCGAGAGTAGGATCCAGTAATTTTATTTTCAATGATGCCACCCCAAACGCTCAGACTCCAACGACTTTGGTGCTGCACTTTCCGCGTCCAATGCAGATTTTCGGCAGACCAATAATGCATAATTATTATGTCTGATGACTCTCCTTGCTATGGGAAGTAGACTCGACGGTCTATAGATTTTTTTTCAAAAAATTTCGGTTTTCCTTAATCTTGCCAATGATCCAATGACAATGATTCAATCTTTTATCAAAATCTTCTTCATTCAGGGACTGATGTAAGAAGATATGGTAAGGATGTAGTCTGTAAACAGAAAGCAAAACGTGGATATTCAAAAAACTGAACTGTGTATTTAAAACGGAATGGTGTTATCATTTATGTACTGAATTTACATGTTGTCTTTTAAAATATTACAAACAGTAGTTCGGACTATAATCAAGTCTGAAGATAATGCCCTAGTTCTATAATATGTCTATCAAACTTCAAGTAGGTATGACAGGACATTGATAATATTCTCTTCAGTTCTTGCATTACGACGTCTACGGGATTTCGGTCGATGAAAATTGCCAGTATCGCGTAATTGCTGTGCCAAGCGTGAAGATACTCTCATATCAGCGGCTTCTTCATTTGTAAGAGTCAAATCAAACAAGACAATAATATAAAAACAACATTGATTGAACTTTTCCAAACACAGGTTTGACGTTTCTCTCGAAGTTTGTTTTTGGTTACCATGGACTAACCCATGTGGAAAGGTATAATAACATACGGGTTTATCAGAAAAAGGCAATAACTTTTTAACGCGTGAAGTTATCGTCATGCGGTTTTCAGTTTTTTTCTTGAAAAGTTCACCAATCTCTAATGACTTCATTTTTCTCCTAATAAAGAAGGCCTCCTCTCTAAAACAAGACCTTATGCGCTGGAATATGTTAAGTCTAACTGAAGTTATGGGCATTTCAATAAGTCCGACTTCACCCTTTTCCCCCGTTTTTATTTGATGCCCTACAATCAACAGTTTTAAATCAAAAAGATGCAGAATTTCACGAGGATTGCAGTGATATTATTCTTGTAGCAACTTATAATTGAACATATTTGAGTAAAATCAATTTTTCTACCAGAACATAGCTATAACGCCCCCTAGCGGAGGAGGACTGAACTTGAAGATCATTTCCAATGTTTTCTTTTGGCCACTTTAGTCATATAAGTTTTTATCGCAAGCCTCTACAATGAGTGGTTCCTGAGATACAGTCGCTTACCTCGCTTATTTGGCCACCATGTACAATAAAAAGATTATGTACATACCCATCAGAAGACACAATTCAGCAGATTCCGTAACATCCGAATGATATGCGGAGTGTCTCCTTATCCTTAATTAATGGTACATAGAAGAACCACTATTCTCTAATGGGAAATATCAGGATTTGATCACATTTACCTCAGTTAAAAAATGTAAACATTTAATTTTCTTTTTTTTTTAAATAAATTCAGAATGGTTAGGAATAGAATGAAAGTCAAATTCGTTCATACATTTGACGTCACCAGTAGAGGTGCACCCATCACATCGAGCTTGTTTGTTTTAAAGGACACAACTATTTTGCTGTTCACTCGCTTTTACTATATTGAATACATCGACAATATGTACAGGGTGTTCACAGATAAATGGACCCCCCCCATTTACTTTTTAATTTGATGTTTGGGCCCTCACATATTGGGGGCCCCCCACACAAACCATATTTATAGGAATATTTTTTTTTTATTTTTTAAAATTAATGAGCAATTATTTTAAGAAGTATAGAAACATTCGAACAAGTGATATTTTCATTCTATAATCTATAAATAATACTATTTATTTCCATGATCTATCAAAACCTGATATAGCTAGAAAACAGTATTTAAAAGCAATGAACGAATGAATGGACTAGGTATAATTAGAAAGAACATTCTGACAAATTCTGACTTGGTTCTCACTTTTTCTTCTTGTTGATCATTTGTTAGCAGGTAGATTGTTTTATAAACATTTTCTAAAAATTTAGTTTGAAGTATGTTTTCGAAAATTAATCGATGCGGAAAGGAGAAAGCCGGAGAAAGATCAATATATATATATTTTTTTAAACAACGTGTATCTCAACAGCGATACCCGATTTGCTTTTATTCCGACAATTTTCGCTTTTTTTTGTGAAGAGCCGCCAGAGTCCTACGTATTTCATGAATGCGTTCGCTTAGTGTGGTGCTGCGTACGACGATGAATCAAGAACGACTCGTACATTCGTCAATGCTAGGTATTGGGAGTGATCTTCTGCGAGAATTGGACTTGGAAGAAATAATAAGTGATTTTGCATCCAAGAAAGCACGTAAAGTGTCACTCGCTTGAAAATGTATCTACTATGTAACTATCTAAAATGTATTCTATTTTAATAGGATTTTTTTTTCAATTTTCAAAAAAAATTATCAATACAAAGTAATTATTTTGAAAGGGCCCCCACATTTTTTTTGCCCCGGGGCCCTCACAACCCTTAATCCGGCACCGCATATAGCATGCCCTATACCCAAATTCAACCAATAAGAAGATAATAACGTCAGAAATTTGCTATTTTTTCGAGCATGTTCTAAAATGTTTGGTATTACAGTGCAACCTCGGTAATCCGAACACCTAATTGTCAGACCCAATTCGAATTATCGAATTGTTCGGATTAGCGAATATACAATAAAACACATCACCACATCTGTATAAGTTTTTTTAACATGTATGTATATTAAATTTTACACAATACATATGTAAATGTACCTAATTAACTAAAAAAACATGTACCCAATGTTATTAAGCGACGCAGACGACACGGTTTCGCGCTCGCGCTGCCGGTTTTTTCAGGATTTTTCCGGTAACGTTCGGATTATCGAGATGTCATTCGGACTATAGCATCACGAATTTGTGTTCGGATAAGCGTAATTCGGATTAGCGTGGGTTCGGATTACCGAGGTTGCACTGTATTTCGAAACCTTGGAAACGAAGTAGTATTAACAACTACTTGTCAAGAAAGATTTGAACATGTTATATTGCGAAGAGGAAAAAGTGAAAATATTCTCTTCATACATCATACAATATTATTTCAAATTGAGATTCTCCCTCGGATTCTGAATAAAATGAACAATTTTTATTCTATGAAAACCTTCAAAATATTAAGTTTCTTTTTAGAAGCATTTTTGAAAATGAGTATAAGTCCTATTGTTTAAGTGGATTTTTTCATGGTTCGAGGGGCTATTTCGTCGTCTTTCAACATTTATTCTGAATATTTCATAGAATAAAGATTGTTCATTTTAATAAATGATCAAAAAAACGAGTCCAAAAATCTCACAGATTAAATAAAAATAGTTCATAAAAGATAAGGTTAACTGAAAAAATAGTATTTTATTTAACGAGCATATAATGGGCCAAATATTACACGAGATTAAAATTTATATCACGAGCCGAAGGCGAGTGTTATTAATTTTATTCGAGTTTAATATGTTCATTATATGCGAGTCAAATACAATACTTTATCTACAACTGTCAAAAAATTTGGAAAAAAAAGTCACTAAATAAAGCCAAAAATAGTTGTGTTTAGGCCCACTGCTCGTGAATAAAGAACCTGCCCGTGGATAAAGAACTATGATCGCCGCGTTACTGGTAATACTCGCTTATAATTGGCCCACTAACCGTGAATAAAGAACCTGCCCGTGGATAAAAAACTATGATCCACGGGTTTCTCTCAGGCCGTGTAAAATGTGGAACATTTTATATCTATAGATGGTTGCATAAAACAACTATTTTTTGACAGTTGTAGATAAAAGCTATTAATTCACACATTTAGTACCAACCATATTGCTTGAGGAACATTTGATATACAATTTTAATATCACATTCATATTATGTGTAAAAACAATGACACGGTCTTATTATTGTGACGGCACGTACAACGTCGTACATGTGTGATGGATTGAATATCGTTTGGATCATTTCTGGATAAAGAAATGAGGGTACGAAAGTACAACATAATCTAATACTGTTGAAAACTGTGGAAAGAAGAGTCTGATTAGAAACTCTTTTTGGAGTTTGAAATACATTTTTATTTTGGTTGAAAACATTTTTTCGACCATAAAAGTTATAACCGTGATACATTTGCGCTCATTACCGTGCCTTTAAATCAAGATGAAGAGCTTTCATCAAAAGACACATGAGTTAGTGAATTTATGACTATGTTATGAATGAGTTAGATTCAATCTCATTATCACCCAATCATGGATTACTTTTTCTATTTTTCATTCATTTTATTCTATTTTCAACTTGATAAATCACTATAAATATGAAAAAATCACTTTTTTCAGTTTTCATTCCAAGCATTTAATGAAAATTGAAGCTTTTGTGCGTAAAAAAATCCAGTTTTTGGTAACATTTTTCGATAAAATCGATCAGTACTTGGGGTACGGGATCAAATCAAAGTTGACTGTTTATAGGACAATTTTGATCAATACCGCTTCATCAGGGACTTGCTGGATTTTCTTGGGTATTTATGTAGTTCCAAGAAAAAATACAGGCTGTGAATAAAGTACTTGTAAAAAATTGACTGATTTCAAGAAAAAAAGTTCATATAAAGATGGGACCACAACGGCTCGGTCCAAAAAAAATATTTTATTTAGCTTTTTGCTTATATTTTTGTTTAGTAGGTAACATGGCAATTGGACGAAATTCGGGATACTGGGGATATTGATGACGAGAAACTCAAATATCAACTTAATTTAAAAAAAAAACCCTTTTTATACAAAACGTTATAATTGGATGGGGGCAACTCACTCAAATTATATTAGACCTCTTCAGTGACTATCCATTAAAATAATGTACAATAAAAAGAAATTGTACGTACCCATCAGAAGACACAATATCAACTGAATTCGTGACATCCGGAAGATATGCAGGTAATCAATACACATAGCAGTACCACATATTCTCTATCGAGAAATATCAAGATTTGATCACATTTACCTCAGTGCAAAAATGTGAAAATTTTTAATGTTTTTTTTTCAATAAATTCAGAATAGACATTTGACGTCATCAGTACAGGTGCGCCCATGAGACATCCGCCTTGTTTGTTGTAAAGGACACAACTATTTTGCAGTTCACTGTATCGCTTTGACTATTGAAGACATAAAAAAAATGAACCTTTTTCAAGTGAGAAATGTAGAAGAGTCGATGTCTTCAATGGTCAAAGCGAAACAGTGAACCACAAAAAAGTTGTGCCTTTTTAAAAAAATCGATGTTGAAGTTTTTTTAAAATGTTGTCTAAAATAATATTTTAATCAATGTCGATATTTTGATGAAAACTGGTGTTGAGGTGTATTGTCCATCTGAGACTTGAACTCTTGATCCATGACCGAAATCCATAAATCTTTCTCTTCACGATTCAACGCATCTTCATATGATATTGGATCTGACAGCTCGGAAGAAAAGGCTGAATAGGTCACGAAATCCTTCAAAGCAGCTGGAGGTTTTCGTTCTTTTTGCGGCATAGCTATAGCATTGACAGGTATCCGTGCTGTGACAATCTGTAGAAGGATTTTTGGAATCAGAAAAAAAAGCAGGGTCATTTTCGGAGTGCAATAGCTGAACATCATTATCATCCAGTGAATCTGTCAAATCCTCAGAATCCGGTGCACTACCCTTACTCTCGTCAGTTTCAAATTCTTCTGGCTGCATACAAAAATTTCCATCCGTATCTCTGGATCGGTTTTTTAACAATGAACTGCCACACTTATCTTCCGAGAACTTCACATCTCTGCATACAGTCTATAGCCTTTCGTTTCTTTGCCATAACCTACAAGTATACTAGGAATAGATCTTGGGCTAAGTTTTGATCGTTTCGGTGCAGGGATGTGCGCATACGCCACACAACCAAAGATTCGGAGATGTTGGAGAGTTGGCTTCTTGGCTGACCATATGTTCCGGAGTTGTAGCAACAGACTTGCACGGCGACCTGTTCAAAAGATAGGTAGCACAGTTTATTGCTGCCGCCCAAAAAACAGATGAGACCCCTCACTCTACCAGCAAACTTCTAGCTCGATCCAGGAGCGATCTGTTGAGGCGTTCTGCTTTTCCATTTTGTTCCGGGGAATAACGATGTCTGATGTACAATCCTCGACGACGACGATGAGTGTCTGAGCTCATCCAATTTTTAGTTGCAGTTGCCCCTCACCATTGTCAGTACGTACGATTTTAATTTTTCTGACAGGTGGATTTTCTGCATAGGATTTGAACATTCTGAATCAGTCGATTACTTGGTCCTTAGATTTAAAAAAATAAACGGACTTATGACTGAAATCGTCTAAGAAACATATCTTGATCCTGCCAAACTGGTTACCTTCATCGGTCCCGCCAGATTCGAGTGAACTATTTAGTTCCAAACAATGACTAGTACTAGAATCACTTTTGGGCAAAGGCAAACGGTGGCTTTTTCGTAACATGCAGATGTCACGGGCTGTACTTGGTTTCTTGAAAGACAGTTTAACCCCTTCCGTGTGATTACTCAACTTGTTGAGGCTCTCATAATTCAAACGTCCCATGTGCTTATGCTAGAGATTCGTATCGCCTTGCATGGACAACGCACAATTATTGCTTTCAGAATCATCCAATTTGAACAAATTGTTCACCAAACTTGCTGAAGCAATGAGTTGCTTTCGATTATTGAACACTTTTGCTCCCTTACTATTGAATATCACAGAATGTCCTTTACTCACAATCTGGCTCACTGATAGCAAATCAACATTTAAGATCAGGTACAGGGTCATTCCGTATATTGACCCATATGCTAGCCGCGTTATCTATGGATATATGAAAATTTGATGAATATGAAAGTTTTAGATATCCACCTGATCTTTTCGAAAAGAAACGAGAAAAAAACAAAAGACTATCGGGATGTCGATATTTTTCCAAAAGTAGCATTTTTTTTCAATCATATACAGGGTCCTTCATTAGTGCGTCGGGCAATCCTAGCGTGGTTATTTACAAAAGTAGAAAAAAAAGTTTTATACAAAAGTTGTAGAATGTGACTTTATGCATATTTTCAAACATACAGGGTGCGTCACAAAAGTATGGCACGAAAAAGTATGATTTTTTTAAATGGAACCCCCTGTATATTGATTGATATTTCAATTCTTTCTTCAATTTGGAACAAAAATTGTGATAGAACTAATGTTCCTAAATTCAACCGTTATCGAGATATCGCGTTTTAAAAATGGCATTTTTGCAACTTTGACATGCTATAAAACTCAAACTATTCAAGTTAGAGAAAAATGGATTGCACATTCCTATCTTAACTTTTCAAGAGCTATTCAAGGAGATTAAATCCATTATTGTGAAAAAATGTCAAAATGTGCCGAAAAAAGTTGACAGTTGACGTTACCTTCTATCCAAATGACAGAAGAGCTCTTGAAAAGTTAAGATAGGAAAGTGTAAACCATTTTCCTCTAACTTGAATAGTTTGAGTTTTATAGCATGCCAAAGTTGCAAAAATGCCATTTTTAAAACGCGATATCTCGATAACGGTTGAATTTGGGAACATTAGTTGTAGCACAATTTTTGTTCCAAATTGAAGAAAGAATTGAAATATCAATTAATATACAGGGGGTTCCATTTAAAAAAATCATACTTTTTCGTGCCATACTTTTGTGACGCACCCTGTATGTTTGAAAATATTTTTAAAGTATGCATAAAGTCACATTCTACAACTTTTGTATAAAACTTTTTTTTCTACTTTTGTAAATAACCACGCTAGGATTGCCCGACGCACTAATGAAGGACCCTGTATAATGAAAGATATTCAAGTTCAAATATGTGTAAAAATTAGTATTTAAATCCCGGTTGCCCCACTCGTGAATATTTGGAATAACATCTAGAAGATAAAGTTATTTGATCTCCATTTCTATTGATTCAATCTATATGAACACGATTCTATCATTTTTTCCAAATGAATTTTTGAACATATAAACTTGAATATCTCCTGAACGACTCATCAGAAAGGTATTAAACTATTTATTTTTGAAATCAGGAAAATGAGTTGTATCCACAGAACACATACAAATGTTCTGTGGTTGTATCATGATTTACAGGGGGTTCAATTTAAAAAAATGCTACTTGGAAAAAGTATTGACATTCCTATATACTTGTTTTTTTATAAGATTTTTGAAAGTTTCAGATGAATATCTTAAACTTTCATATTCACAAAATTTTCATATCTCCATAGATAACGTTGCTAGCATATGGGTCAATGTATACGGAATGACGCTGTACATAATATACATTATCAACATTCACATCAGAGGGCTCACCTGAAATACTCAATGGAAGTGCCATATCGCCGACAGTGTCAGTCACCATTTTCTGGTTATTTGCGGAGGTGACTGGAGCTTTCCTAACATTGTGAAGTGTCTTAGAGTCTACACACAACTGACAAGATGCGATTGCATTGAGAATGCTGCAAACAATGTCGTATTCTCGCCAGATTCTCTCGTGTTGAAGAGCTTTTTGCCAGTATTCGACGATGAACAGTTCTCCGACATATGTCCGTAACCACTACATTCATAACACCGGGTTTCTTATCAAAGTTGTTACTATTCCTGTTTCTTTCCCTGCTTCATTCCTTTGTATTTGGAACTGGAACTATTGCCATACAAAGCAGAATTTGATTTATCACCAGAGCCTGATTTCACAAAGGAAATGTATTGTAACAATTTAGTTTTCTTTGCATCAGCCGTAATTGGAGTACCTGAGCTTTCGATGCCCATTATCATGGGTAAACCGGCTAGTATAATTATTGTACCAACCCACTCATCATGTACTGTCAAACCTATTGAGAGGTCCTACTTTCCTAGTCAATCCACTGTCCTGGAATGCTTTCGTCAAATTGTCCCAAGCCTGTTTAGTGGTGGTCGTATTTTGAATATGAACGTAATTCACCGGTTCAACTAATAAGACCAATAACCAAAAGCCCAAAGGCTAGGGGTTGCGAAAGACATGCATTTCTCTCTCACAGATCCATCCACAGACGCGTTTCGCTGTATCACAGCTCATCAGTGCGGCTAGGATCTGCAGGAGAGAAATGCACCGCTTCGCAGGGACGTACCAAAAGGTAAATGAAATACGAAGGTTTGGAGACAGCATATCCAGCAAACGTTCGATCGGCAGCGAATTTTGCTGAGATGAGAAGGCGGCTTCACAGAAAACGGGCTTTTCAGACTTGGATGCACAAATTTCAGTTTTTTTTACACAACGGATCCCCTCACTTGAAATTATAGGCCCATAACCTGTTATCAAGGAGAATTTCTGGAACTTGTAGGTATAATAATTGGTACACTCTTCGATCAAACAACGGCGTATATCATTTTATACGGATGAATACAGGTACAATATCTTTAGCATAGAATGAATAGCAAGCGAGAATATTAGACATTACAATAAATAACACCATACAAACAGTGAGAATTCACCTAAACACTACGAAACTGTGTTCAGTGAGTACACAAATTATATCCATTATATTATATTATATTATATTATTTTATATTATATTATATTATAATATATTATACAGGGTGTAACAGAGTAAGTGTCACAACGTGAAATTGTAGATTCGTTATCAAAAAAGAAAAAGATTTTTCCTCAACGAAAATTTTCCGCGGGCTTTCGTTTTCGATATACAGGGTGTCAAAGTTATGAAAAAAAAAAGATTTTTCTTTAATTACTTCTAAACCACTTGGAATTTTTTTTTTATCAGATTTGGTATAGTGTCAAAACTCACTAGTTAGGATTATTTTATTAAAAAAACGATTAAAAAAATTAACCAGTGGCGTAGTTATAATACACCCTGTATATCGAAATCGAAAGTCCGCGGAAATTTTTTTCTAAGGAAAAATATTTTTCTTTTTTGATAAAGAATCTACAGTCTCACGTTGTAACACTTACTCTGTTACACCCTGTAGTGTGGTACTACGACAAAATCAAGTTTTGTATCGGGTAATCCAAATAAAGACTTCTAGTAAACTGAGAATCACGGGGAGTCCTTGCGAACCGTTGTATTGTTGTGGTAAGCAGGATTTTATGAAGTTTGAATTCATGAACCAGGGTCTTGTTCATCATTGTTCACGGATCTACCAAAAAATGTGTGCGGTATCCGGAAATTGCTTTCGCAACACATCTGAATGGTAGCTTAGAGCATCACTTTAGATTACCCTAATTCTTTTGTTTTGAAAAAAACTGAAAAAATCATTCTTCAGTGGTCACGTGAAAGTTTTGATAAAAAAAAACTCAAATTCTCTCAGCCTCCAGATCTGATCTCAAAAATTCTCACTCAAGCCCTCAGCACCAACCTCAACGTTTCATTCGTTAACATTGATCCTGTTTCAGACAACGCCCAAGATTGCTCCTAGAGGATATGACCCCTTATCGAATCGCACGAGTCAAGCAAACACATTTTACCCATCATATAATTCTCCTAGTTCTTTGGGTAAGTTCTACTGTATATTTAATCAAGCCCTCATTTCGAATCATGAAACTACTGCGACGAAAACCAAAATGTAGACATCCAAACGATTGAGTTGGTGGAGATAAATACTTTACAATTTTTAATTCGAATCTTGCGAAATTTATTTTACAAATGTAGATTTCGTTCAGGTTATAAGATTTCTGAAGATATTTCGACGCCCCGTAAACCCTACACCATATTTTTTTCCGCAGGTAACATTACTGATTCAGCACAAACTTCAGATTCAAGGTATGCTTATTACCAGGGCTCTAGTCTGAGGACCAATCCTTTGGCTGAAGTGAGGTAGGTATACCAATCTAGTTTAATTTCACATTTAATTTGACGAATTATTACAATCATTAAAGGTTTGAAAAACAGAATCATTACAAAAATTGGATAATACTGCCTAGACTTTCCGGTTGGTAAATATTTGCAATTTATTTTTGAAATATGTACCTAGATAATGACCTAATTTATCAAAATTACGAGTCCAAATAAATTTGTTTTTACGAAAACAATTTTGACCAGAAAACATTGTATTACTTGATCTATAGATGATTGATCAATTTGAATTTAACAAGTGAACTGACAATGAATAACAACGTTTCGCATAATTTTATGCAAGGCTTTAATTTTCAGAATAAGTTCCCGTCTTCATGGCCGAAAGCTCTGTTGATTTTGGCTCCTAATGTAGACATTTTTTTCATTAGACAATTCAATTCCACTAGATTTTTTCCTATTACACGTCTTGGTAATGAGAGCAGACTTGGTTCAGAGATGTCTTCAATTCGGAAGAATCGTAATTGGTATCTACCTTATTCCAGTCCCCCCCATATGAGGTGAATTAAAAAAAAATACGGACAAGCAGATTTTTCAGGGTTTGTCAGTGTAGTTTAAAAAATAAGCAAAATCGGAAATTTTCATGTGGGGGAATTTGAGAATTAGGGGTGTTTTTTTAATTGTGCTACAACGAATCAATCAGTTGCAAATTGAACATAAGAACATTATCTATAACTTTGCTTTATGAATTGTTTTTAATATTTCTGGACTTAGCGGCCCTTCAACGAGCCGCTTGGAGTGATTTTCAGAAAACTTCTTTAACATCAAATTGACCCGTATGAAAGTTGTTCATAAAAAATGGACAAGCAACTTTCTTCCTTGAAGTTTCTTTGTCACTTGATTATTTTTGGAAAACGAGGCATTCGCGGACATATGTTTATACAGGGTTATTCACGTTATTCGACACGAAACATTATGGCCGAAGTATATGATTTTGAAAAAGTTTTTTTTTGGATGGATAGGAACCCTTTAAGGCTACATTTTAAAAATATTTTCACGTTATACAGGGTGTCCCCAAAACACGAAACGCATCAAAGTTGTATTTTTTTTAATGGAACCCCCTGTATATTGATTGATATTCCAATTCTTCCTTCAATTTTGAAAAAAAATTGTGATACAACTAATGTTCCTAAATTCAACCGTTATCGAGATATCGCGTTTTAAAAATGGCATTTTTGCAACTTTGACATGCTATAAAATTCAAACCATGCAAGTTAGAGGAAAATAGTTTGCACTTTCCTATCTTAACTTTTCAAGAGCTCTTATGTCATTTGGATAGAAGGTACCGTCAACTGTCAACTTTTTTCGGCACATTTTGACATTTTTTCACAAGAATGAATTTAATCTCCTGAATAGTTCTTGAAAAGTTAAGATAGGAATGTGCAATCCATTTTTCTCTAACTTGAATAGTTTGAGTTTTATAGCATGTCAAAGTTGCAAAATTCCATTTTTAAAACGCGATATCTCGATAACGGTTCAATTTAGGAACATTAGTTGAATCACAATTTTTGTTCCAAAATGAAGAAAGAATTGAAATATCAATTAAAATACAAGGGGTTCGATTTAAAAAAATACAACTTTGATACGTTTCGTGTTTTGGGGACACCCTGTATAACATGAAAATATTTTTAAAATGAAGCCTTAAAGGGTCCCTATCCATCCAGAAAAAAAAACTTTTTCAAAATCATATACTTCGGCCATAATGTTTCGTGTCGAATAACGTGAATAACCCTGTATATCAAAAAAAATATTATTCGTGTCGTCCCCTTTTGTAAATTGATACATATGTATGCTATACCCAAATTCAAAGGAATTAGTCGGTTGGTTTTCTGATACAAAAAAATAGTCAAGTCAAAAAAGTTCTCAAGGCAAGGTAGTATACAACTCTTATTATGAACAGTGAAAACTTTTGATTTGGTAGATTTGCAGAACTGAATAAAAATTACGAAACTACCCCAATTTGTCCATGAACTGGGCGCTTTCTCCAAAAATAATGATTCGGAAATAAAAGTTGAATCAAAAAGGTTGCTTATCTATTTATTATGAACCACTTTCATACAGGTCAGAAAATCACTCCAAACGGCTCATTCAAGGGCCGCTAAGTCGGGAAATAATAAACTTATGAAAAAAAATAATAAGGAAATAGTATAGAGAATGTTCTTATGTACAATTTTCATTTGATCATTTTGTTTTGGCACAATTCAAAAAACACCCCTATTGCTCAAATTCTCCCACATAAAAATTTCCGATTTTGCTAATTTTACACTCAGAAGACAGTCACTGACAAACCCTGAAAAAATCAGCTTGTATATTTTGTTTTCGAATGAAAATTTTATTGGAGAACGTATCAAGTTTCCTCATTTTGATCATCTTGAACATATTTCAAATAAAACTATATCCATTGACTTGGTTAGTTTATTTGGTCGTTAATTTATTGAAGAATCCAGTCTAATGTTTTTTCATGTTCAAGATAGACACAGATTCACAACGTTTATAACTTGACTGGCTCCAGAGCGTCCGCTCATTGGTCGTTTGTTGCGAACGGTCGTGCATCCATCCGCACCAATAAGCGGCAGTCCACGTGATTTTTATTGTCTGTTTTTTTTCTCTCTAATAGTATAGGAGCTCGCAGACATTTTTGAGTAGGTATTTGAGATACTATGAAAACTTGTGGAATACTTCCTCTATGATATCAAAAACGTAGACTTGGCTGGAGGGTTCGGTGGCAAAACCAAGATACAGATGTGAAATAAGTACTTGAGACATCTTGGAATTTTTATATGATTAATATTTGATATTTTGAATATAATAAAATAAGTTTGCCAGATGTCTGGAAGAATCTGTTGTCATCACTATACACCAACAAAAAAAAATGTATGGGTTAATGGATAGAAAGGGGAACAATCAACTGGCCTCCAAATAGCTCTGACCCCACACCCCAGAGTTACGTTTTTGTGGGGATATTTTAAAAATGAGATGTATGGTGACAGAAAAGAAAGTATCAAAGAGATGAAGACAAAAATATTAGATGTTCTTCGTCATATTAATGAAATGCAGTATGATAGCAAACACATTGAGAAATTCGAAAAGAGATACAGACCAGAGTCAAAGTTTACTGAAATAATATAGGTTGTGTAGGGTTGTGCCGTTTGAAAATTTCATATGAAATTTTCGAAAGTGAAATTTTTCACCTCCCAATTTTGATGAAAGTTTACAATATCAACATTTGACAGAAAATTTCATAATTTCCACCCAAAATTCCATGATTTCCATTGAAAATTTCATAATTTTCACTAAAAATATCTTACAATTCGCGAAAGTTACTCTTGCGACCGTCCCTCTGCATATTTTAAATAGATCCGTCGAACCGTGAGTGGAGTAATTTCAAAGTTAAGAATGAAAAAAAGGGAAAAGTGTTTTTGTCACACGCGTTAAGAAAATGCAACTCAATTAAAAAAACAAAAACATTAATTACATTTATTCCATGTAGGATACCTATAAGATAATTATTATGTATGTACAAAAACGAAATACATACTTACATATGCTTAGTGATCAAATATACTAAAATATTTAGTTTCAATGCCTTATTATTGGAGTTTTCAAATATTACAATCAAAAGTTATGAATTTCAAATATTTCATAAATTCAAATTAATTTCTAAAATTTCCTGAAAATTTCAACTTGAAATTTCAAAGCTATACCAAAAGTGAAATTTACCCATCCCCAAGGTTGTAACACTCTCGAAGTGCGCAAAACTGGTTTGACCCTTACTCTTCAGATGCGTTCGAGCTCTTTGTCGGAAACCTTGAAAAACCTTCGCCGAACCAGCTTCTTGTGATCTGCATCACTTTAAACATACCTCGCCGCGCAGTGACTTGGGCTGGATTTGTCAAAGTGCCGACGAGAACAGACTCAACTTAACATTATCACTACCTCAACTTTCATAGGGTCTTCTCTCGGGTCTACTATGACATACATTTCAAATATTTCTCAAACGGCTCATCAGAAAGACATCAAAGTACATAAACAGAGTGTCTCTGAAATGACTGTACAACGCTTAACCACAAACTCCTTAACCAAAAATAAGGTGATCTAGGCAAACTTACCAATATCCAAATTTGCTTCGTCAAGTCTACAAAGGGTGTCAAAGATTAAAAAAAATATGTTTTTTTCTACATTTTTCAAAAACGTGCAAATCAATTTTGGTTATTTTTGGTACCTGGTCTTGGACCATGAAATTACGTTTTTTGTTTCTATATCGACCGGTTGAAATTCACCGGAAGTGCTATAAAGCTGATGTCATAATACGTAGTTATTTTTTTTTATTTTTTTTGGCATTGACTTTTTGATATTTCAGATGTTTTTATCTAAAAGTTTAATGTTTTTCTCTGTCTCGAAAAATTTTGCGGAGATAAGTGGTTGTGCCAGAAAAAAAATCTTTTCAACTAGCTTCACAGATATTTTATTATTGATTTATTTTTTTCTAGCATAACTTCTTATCCCAGCATATTTTTTCAAGAGAGGAAAAAACTTTTTCACAACCTGGGTTATTAGATGGAAACATCTGAATCATTAGAAAGTCAATTCCATAAGAAATCAGTGACGTCATATGCAGCTATATCTTTTGATTTTTTATGGAATTGGCTTTAGATAATTTAAAGGTTTTCATCTGATAACCCAGTGTGTGAGAAAGTTTTTTTCTCTCTTGAAAAAATTTGCTGGGATAAGTAGTTATGCTAGAAAACAATAAATCAATGATAAATGTAACTGTGTACCTGATTGAAAATATTTTTTTTCTGGCACAACCACTTATCTCAGCGAAACTTCTCAAGAGAGAGAACAACTCCACAATACATTGATCTTTAAGATAAAAGCATCTGAATTATCAAAAAGTCAATTCCAAAAAAAAACAAAAAAAAAATAACATGTGACGTCACCTTTATAACACTTCCGGTCAATTACAATCGTTCGCTATAGAAACAAAAAACATTATTTCATGGTCCAAGACTAGGTACCAAAAATTATCAAAATCGATTTGTACGTTTTTGAAAAATGTGGGAAAAACCATTTTTTTAAAAAATCTTTGACGCCCTCTGTAGACTTAACGAAGCAACTTTGGATATAGGTAAGTCTGCCTAGATCGCCTTATTTTTGGTCAAGGAATTTGTGGGTAGGCGTTGTAGAGTCATTCCAGGGACACCCTGTATATTTTTCAATCAAGAAAAATCAGCTCGTTCTGAATATGTAATGATGTACAGGGTGACTAATTTTCAGCGACAGGGTGCCAGTTCTCGTAAACTATTCATCGTAGAGACATGCGGCAAAAAATTCTATTACTAAAACGGCCAAGAGAAAAACCTGGAAAATATTTTCAAGTTTCTGAAATGGTCGCTAGAGGGCGTAACAACCAACACCAAGTAGAAAAATATGATTTTTATAGAATTTTGTCCAATGAAAATATATCGATGAGCTCATTTTCGGATTTACTGTCTATTTACCTACACTTTTTGTCTAAAACGTTTTTTCCTATCTATCATAATAAAGTGGTGGGGTAAGTTCAATTGTTTTATTAAACAAACGGAGATTTCTCCCGTTTCCCTTGACCGATTTTAACGAGCTTGGGCTCATATGAAAGAGCATGATCTGCACTTCAAAAAACTTTTTTGGTTTTGAATTTTTGACCTTCGCCGTCGCCGCTAGATGGCGTTAACTGAAATGGTAGCATGTTTTTGAGTTTTTTCCAAAAAAATCAAAGGTAATGGTATATTCATTTTTATATATTTTTAAAAGGGGATACATTTTCCTATAAAAAAAAAACAAAAAAAGTATGATTTTTGTTTGTTTTTTTTCAATTTTTTTTTTGTTTTTTTATTTATTTTTTAAGGAAAATGTATCCCCTTTGAAAATATATGAAAATGGATGTACCATTAAATTTGATTTTTTTGAAAAAAACTCAAAAATATGCTACCATTTCAGTTAACGCCATCTAGCGGCGACGGCGAATGTTACAAATCAAAAAGCAAATGAGCATTTTATAGCGCAGACTATTCTCTTTCATATGAGCCCAAGTTCGTTAAAATCGGTCAAGCGAAACGGGAGAAATCTCCGTTTATTTAATAAAACAGAAAAAAACGTTTTGGACAAAAAGTGTAGGTAAATAGTCAGTAAATCCGAAAATGAGCTCATCGATATATTTTCATTGGACAAAATTCCATAAAAATCATATTTTTCTCATTCAAGATAACATATTGTGAACATATTAATATTGAGAACTAAATCTCTTGTAGACAACCACCACCACCCCCACCGGAACAGCCTGCACCTTTGCCTCCTGCACCTACAGAACCTCATCCTCATATGAATATGTTCAAATTACCACCTCCACCGCCGCCACCCTCAGAACCATACGCTTCCGCCGGCATGGCACCGGTACCATATATCATCAGTAGTCCCATGTATGCTTATCCGATGAGTCCTCATGGAATGGGTAAGAGAAGAAATTTTTACGAAAATGGATCAAAATATTTCAAATGATCTTTTTCCAGTAATGTTGGCTGTTTTTCTTGAATGGCGTTTTTATTTTTATCCTGCCGTGTACCTACTTAAATATGGAACAAGTTCATTGAATGATCAAGTTTTGAATGCTGGGAAATGTCACCTATTATTTTATTTCAATGTATTTTTTTTGCAACAAAAGGCAAATACTAGTGATGCAACGGTTGCGACTCTTATAGACCGTCAGATGATGGCATATCTTACTGACTGATTTTCTCGTCGCTGGGATTTTAACCACTGAAAATAATAATGATTGTTGTGCTCAAAAAATTTAGCAACCGGACGCATACCGAAAATCTCTTCGCAATATTGTGCGACCGGTAAATTTTTCTCAACTGCTGACCTGCTCATGGGAAATTTTTTCCGAGTTCTTAATGATATCATAATTCAATCTGTTGATTGCCATAAGCGAAAAAAATGCAGAATCCGTGTATACTATTACAAGATGGCGCCTTTATTTCAACAATCTGAGGTCGTGAAAACCTTATGGCACTGTTTTTGACTCTAAGACTGTAATATTATTTTAATGTGTTAAAATGCCATACAAGATAAATTTTAAAAAACAACCATTTTTTTTCTGCAGAAGAAATAGCTATTTACCTAACAAGTGCGGAAAATTAGTTTGCCCGCACGAGTCTGCCGTTCACCGACCGACGCGTAGCGGAGTTTGGTGAAGCAGCCGAGGGCGGAAAAACATTTTTCGCATGTGTTAGGTACAATAGTTTTTCCACAGACGTGCGGAAATAAGGATATAATTCGTAATTTAAAAGTTTCTGATGCAACTAATCACAAATAAATAATAATGAATGTCGAAATGTGTAACTAAGCGACCATAGTTACCTGGAAACCTGGTTGCTGTTTGCTTATGATATTGTTTATTTTGACATATCCGTGCGGAAAAATTTTTCCGCACTGGTGCGGGAAATCTGATTTTCCACACGGATATCGGTGCGGAAAATTGAATTTTCCGCACTGCTGTAGGAAAAGTTTATTGTCAGTATGCCTAGCACATGTGCGGCCGCCAAATTTTCATTTTTTGAGCTCAACGGTCATATTATTTTCAGTGGTTACGGATGCGGTTACAGCTATTTAAAAAAAGTGAAAATAAAGTTTGTTCTTCATAATAGAAATAATGGCTCACGTTCAGTAAATGTCAAATAAAAAAATCTGTGAAAAGAAACAAAAAGTCTTATAAACACTCGAATAAATCAATAAATTTCTTAGTGAACTGTGACAAAAAATTGAAATACGTGCCGAAAGTGCCGTATACCAATAATTTTACTAATTATCGGCCCTCAATCTACTCCTCATTGGTGATCGAGCATAAGATGATGAAGTGAAAATTTCAAATAATCATTTTTATTATTATTTTTGTTATCGAGTACCTATGTATTTTATTCATGATATGTGAGTGAGTTATCCGCTGTTAAGATCTCTGATTCCTTTGCATAATACATAATCAGCGTCGGATCTACGCATGGGCTTTATGGGCCTCAGCCCAGGGCCCCTGGCTTTGGGGGCCCCAAAAACCCCCAATTAGAAGTGATAGATATAATATAAAGACGAGTATAAAGATAAAAAAAAATCCTGTCAAATCGTACAATTCGGTTGCAGGCAAGCTACCTAACATATAATCAAATTATTATTGAACTGCATCCAGTTCGTTAGAATACGACGAAATCGTACAACGCTCTAGTATCGTGAGTGGGCCGCTTTAACCGTGCTTTAATAAAAGAATTTGCTGCACAAAAATGAAGAAGAGTGTAGACTATGTGATAGGTACTATAAACATTTTGTGATTTGACTATTTTGTTAATTTTGTTATTATTATTGTTCACCTTGTTGTTCACCGTAGATTAAGATTATTGTACCTGCCTATTTTGTGTTGTTTCCTAATGATAAAGTATGTATTTTATTTAACTGATTGAATAAAGAATGATTCCGTTTTTCATTGTTTCGATTTTCACACATCAAATATTAGCTTTGTTTTGGTTCCAAATCCATGCAGTTCCGAACTGTTCTACACATGCGCACTTCAATGTTACCATGGTAATATTCAAGTGCGCACGTGTAGAACAGTTCGGAACTGGTTCGGAACTAAAATAACTTGGAACCAAAACAAACCTATTTTTCCAGAAAAAAATCAAGTATTCGAATTATTCGGGGACCCCCCAAATGTCATTAGCCCAGGGCTTCCGAAGAGCACGGTCTGGCGCTGTACATAATGGAGAAAAGTTAAGACAAATTTTGGAAAATCTTAACCAACAAAAATGGTGAAATAATAGAATATCCAAAAATGATTCAGGATTCAGGTATCTGAAGAAACTAATTATTGCTATTCAAATAGTACATCTGGCATTACTGGTTGCCACCGACGAATAGACATGCTTTGACTTGATCGACAGGAATCGTATAAACCGTATAATAATTACGGTTAAAGTTAACCGTAACTTATCAAATACCGTGAATGAACCGTTACCGTTGCAACACTAGAAAAAACTTATACAGGATTATTTATTTTTTATGTAGATTCTCAGTTTCATCCACACGATGGAATGGTACTGTCTGTTCATGGCTTTCCTGCGGTTACGTCATACGTTCGGATCAATTTGACAAATGTCACATGTGGAGCGATCAATCTACGACATACTGCCAAACGTCAAATACTGTAACGTGACCGTAGGAAAGCCATGAACAGATTGTATCTATCATCGTGCTGAAAAAAACCTGGAACTCCAAATGTTATTTGATCTGCTGGAGAATCTTGTTCTCATGAGTGGAATTTGACAAAAAATATTCTTCAGGAACGCATTCAAATTTTTGTGCAAAAATATTTAAAAAACAATAAGTACTTGATTTTTCTTTGTATTTGTTCCTTATTATATTAGCCCTTCAGTGTATAAAGATTCATTAGCTTTGTTTTGATTCCAAGTTATAGAAGTTCCAAACAGTTCTAGTACTAGGAAAAGGAAAATATATCAGCTTTTCTTGAACAATATATCAAAAAACAATATCACAAAGCCAACGTTTCGCAACTGTTCCGTTGCATCTCAATTGTATCTTAAAGGCTAGATAATTATTGTTTTGTATATAAAATACTAATAATCTTTTCGTGAGTATTGCGCGTTTCCAAGCACAACAATATGCCGTCTAGAAAGTTTAAAAATTTCGAGTAGTTTCGGAGATATGCCTAAGAAACCAAAATTTGCCGATTTCGTTTTTATTGTTTTCTAACGTTATTTAAAGAGATATGGATAAACAAAAGACACTCTCTCATGGCCACAAGCTCTACGAAACTGCGTTGAGAGATTTTCCGTATGACGTTTCCTTTCGGAGAAACCATCATCAACTTTATTTTTTTATATGGTGCTTGAAAAATGTAGTCCCTGTTTTAAGGAGCATATTTTATCACGAATACAACGATGTATGACACAATATGATTCTGCAATATTTAAACAGGAAAAAATCGGTTTTTGATAAACTCCAAATGTTTTGGTCTAGCAGGCGGTGAAATGATGGCGCTGAGTATAATGTAGTAGGCTATTATCACTCATGTTTAGAAATGTTAAATCAAAATCACGTTATCAACGATTTAAAAAATGTATTCATATACAGAGTGACCCATTTGAAAGCGGGCCACTCCCATAACATGTTTATTAATGGAGCGATTCTGACTATTTTTTTTTTTTGAAATGCGGAGACTGGAACGGTTTATTTTGAGGCCAGACGGCGTCAATTTTTTTTCAAAGCTCAAGGCCCACTGGATCATATTTTAGAGGCTGAAAAATCAAGAAGTACGCCACTGGATTCGTCATACCCTGAAATGGATCTGTACCAAATTTCGAAAAGTATTTTACCTCGAAACTCTTGCGATAGCAAATCTATCAGCAAAAAAATAATAAATATAAACATTTAAGATATTCTCATGGCATATACAATGAAAACAGACAACCGAGACTGACAAAAAAAAAATAGAAAAAAGATTACACACAGAAATAATATTTTTGAATTGGATATTTTTTCATGAAATTTGGTACAGACCCATTTCAGGTGATGAAAAATCCAGTGGCGTAGACAGATTTTCTCTAAAAATATCGTTAATATGTTTTCTGGATTTTTCAGCCTCTAAATATGCTCTAGTAGGCCTGGACGACGTATGGCCTCAAAATACACCTTTCCCCTCTGTACAATTCAAAAAAAACAATCGTCAAAATCAATCAATAAATTAAAAAGTAATGAGGGTGGCCCGCTTTTAAATGGGTCACTCTGTACGTAGGTACATTTGTCATCATATTATGTTAATTTATCAAACAAATGAGTCAAGAACTACTTCCTAGAAACCCAAAAAACTAATTTAGAAGATAGAGAATGTTAACTAACCCAAACCAATTACCATTATTCTCCAAGCACAGATAACACCTTCTAACTATCGAATTTAAAACACTTCTTAACATATCAGGCTCTCGAACGCTTCAAGAACTACTCTCTTCAGCTGATCCTCATTTGTTTGAACATTCTCTATAATCTAAATCACTTTTTTGGGTTTATAGTAAGTAGTTCTTGACTAATTTGTTTAATTAATTAACAATGACGTGACCCATCTACGTATATGAATAAGTTTTTGAATCGTCAAAAACGTGATTTGGATTCAATATTTTGAAACATGAGTAATAATAGCCTACTACACCATACTCAGCGCCATCATTTCACCGCCTACTACACCTTGACATTCGGAATTCAATAAAAACTCATTTTTTTCCAATTTAAATATTGCAAAATTATAATTGTGTCGTACATCGTTGTGTTCGTATTAAAATATGCTATTCAATACAGGGTATACTTTTTTACGCCCCATATAAAAAATTAAAGTTGATGATGGTTTCTCCGAAACGAAACGTCGTACGGAAAATCTCTCAACGCTGTTTTGTAGAGCTTGAAAAGTGGCCATGAGAAAGTGTCTTGTTTTTCCATATGTCTCTAAATAACGCCAGAAAAAAATAAAACCGAAATCGGCAAATTTCGTTTTTTAGGCATATCTCCGGAACTACTCGGAATTTTGAAACTTTCTAAACGGCATATTGTTGAGCTTGAAAATGCACAACTTTTCTCTAGTTTAACCAATTTCGTATGTCTAATGGTTTCCAAGATAGACATTCTTATCTTGGACAAACTGTATTGTCCGAGAAAGGCTAATAGTTTTTTCTTCAACAACTATCTACAGATGCGCACTTCATTATTACCTATCAGGGTTATACTGAAGTGCGCATGGGTTGATAATTCTAGAACCTGAACTGTTGTAAATAAGAACCAAAACAAAGCTATTTTTAGTAATCAGTTTACATCAATCTTAATAGGTATCCAATAATCATGCTCCATTTCATAAATTAATCATTACGTTTTGAAACCAATTAATTACCTCTAATATTTACCTTCTAATCATCGCCATCGTTGGTGTAAATCGGTTGATTATACAGGGTGTCCAGAACCTTGTGGTCATAGATGAGTGAAATTGTTTTCCAGTCTGGCCTTCTCATGAATATACAGAGTTCCAAAGTTATACTTGAATGTTTTCATTTTTGTCATGATTTCTAAATCTTTACTGTGACAACAATCCTGAAGTTTTAGTAGTACAGCTTTCGTTATTAAAATTTGAGTTTGGAATTACTTATGCCTGGCTTATACAACAAATTCATAAGCATAATCATAACTTTAGTCATAAGCACAAAAGTTGAACGTATGGTTTCTTATTAACGCGTTTATACAACCTTTCACAAACATAACGATAAGCATAAGGATAAGAAACTTGATAATGTTCATCTTTATGTCTAAAGTTATGCAAATATCGGAACAGCGCAGGCGTCATTTCTGACAACCTACGGTAGTAGTCAAATATAGTCCTGTCTTCATATACGTATTATACGCTAGGTTTCTGTGACGTCATGACGTCAGCTGTCAGACGGAAATATCCAAACAAACTATTTTTTATTACCTCAAAAGCTGACTTTTCACTCGGCTAATCATATACGCACTAACGGGACACACGATATATGTAATACACCCAAAAATGAAGTCCAAATTAAACACAAACACTGATTTCAAACTCACACAATACAAAACCACAAGTCACAAAAGCTTATTTGGATACCACATTCGGCCACGACCAATCATATGGTGCCTGTGACGTTTTCAAAAACGTCGCGTATTATGATTTTCTTTGGTGCCTGGCTTCTCGATAGTTGATTATGTTCTGTTTTGGTTTCTGAACTGTTTACTGTTTTGTGCATTTTTGTGAACATGTCAATATTTTCTGAAGTCAGTTTTAATTTGATGTTATGTATGAGTTTTGATTGACAAGCAAATTTTTAATGAAGTTGTATAAATCTCCTTGAAGTTACGCTTATGTTCACGACTGTTCTTATGACCAATTATGCTTATGAATCTGTTATATAAACCAGGCCTTATTTTACAGTTACGGTCCAAGTTGGGTTTTGAAATTCAAGAAATTTTGACGGTGTTGCCAACATTCTCCTTGCGTTGTTCATCATTTTCGAGATAAACGCATCAATAATGATGTAATTGTTCTAATCATATAATAATAATTAACAATAATTATTATTGATAACGAAAAAGTTAGCATTTTAAAAAGAAGTATCAACAAAAATAATAATGAATAAACCCATTTTCTAAAACCCTGTATATTCATAAGGAAGCTAGATAGGAAAACAAATTATGTGAATTACCCACTTTACTTTTACGTCCTCTGTATGTCCTATCATTAATGACCACTAGTTTCTGGACACCTTGTATATTGTTCGTGATTATATCAACTGCAAAACAGAGACAAAATTGAAAATCTTTTTATCCAAAGACTTAACTTGTGAACGTTATAAATTTAGGATGGTATCTTTCACCTACCAGTAAGCTCTACCTTTAATGATGATCTGTCACTCGATTAGTTATTTGGAAAAATTCATTGTGAAAGATTTCCAAAAGTATCAAAACGGGATATTGTGTCTTACAAAAACGTAGTTACTAAACTTTTTCTCGGTTACCTTCATGTATGATTTCTAAAAACAGTGCCAAGAAAAAGAAACTTCGTGAATAAATAAGAAGACATGTATATTTTTAAGCATTTTATTAGAGAGATACTCTAAAATACTGATAAACACATGCCCTATGAGTACGTATATAACGTAAAATTACGATCCACTTGAACCGATCGGATCAAGTTGGGATTGAAACAAACCCGTATTTATCGCGCTCAATCGGATCGAGTAATCCTTTTCCAATTCTCATTCAATCCTGTAATGTCAAATGAGGATAGAAGCACATAGAAAAACGAGATAGAAACGGAAGAAGAGGTGAATTTTTATATTTGACTATCATTTGATTTGGCTCTCTAATAAATCCACATTCCTTCCTGGAGTTCCTGGGAACAACCAAAGTGAATATTTCCAAAACCCGTAAACTCTTCCTCACTACTCTTTTATTTTCTTCTGCCATTGTAAACGGACTAGGTAGGCTGTAGAGCTTTATATCAAAGCAACAATAACATAAATCACAATAAACATTCTTCGAATCTGGATTTTCGTTAGGTTACCCATCGGCATAAAACAGATGTTTTGTGGTCATCGGCTCTCACTTGTCATTCCGATCCCATGCATATTTTGAATCCCGTACGTATTTATCGGTAAATAACATTTGTTCGATCGGATTCAGTCAATTCAATTTTTTAAAAAAGAGAATTGACTTGAAACGTTCCACCCGATGGAAATTTGAAATTGATGCGTGTATATCGCGATTTTCAAGTGTATCAAATTACATCGGATCGGTTCGATCGCATCGAGGTTCACGTTATAAACGTACTCTATGTTCTCTTAAATAACTGGCGGAAGAATAACATACAGCAATGGAGCCTGCGCTCAAGATTGACACTCAGATAATATACAGTAAATAAGACTGATTCACCAATTCAATCATTATAGCAAAAAAATTATTGTATTTCATCTGGCTACCGACTAGCTCAAATATCAAAACAATGATACAGCAAATAAACAATCAGCCAGCAGTATACCCGAGAATAAATTACCAATGAGGAGCTGTTTTCCCAGGTTTTCATTGCTTCAATGGGAACGCATTTAATTTGCCTTACAGCGCACGACACGACGTCTCGGATGATGTTACGTTCGGGCCCAGAGTAAAAAAACTAAGTAAGGTAATTCCTTGCCCTTCCCTTCTAACAGATATAATTTTCAAATTAAGATTCAATCAACTACAGACGCTTTCGAAACACAAATTATTCACCCACGGAATTATAACCTTGTTGTATCAAAGGTGCGAGTTGCTATCATTTTTCTGGAGCAGAAGCTACACATCATAGAAGAAATAATTCCAATACACCAGCAACATCAAGAAATATAACCACAAATACTAATAAGGTGACAGGTACTTATTGGAAAAATTCTGTTTGCTACCTTCTACAGAGAAGGACAAGTTATTTATAGAGGCATTTTTTCTTACCGGTAGGTGACGATAAACCAT
Organism: Orchestes rusci; assembly: GCA_958502075.1. Lineage (NCBI taxonomy): Eukaryota > Metazoa > Arthropoda > Insecta > Coleoptera > Curculionidae > Orchestes > Orchestes rusci. Next base: position 80,342,332 of record OY293304.1, on the reverse strand, counting down.
CCCAAAGTTCTTAACTAAGAGAATTAGTTGTTGTATTCGACGTTGCTTATCAATATCAGTTTTTTTCGTCAACTTCTTTGAAGGTCAAGTCTTGATTCATTTTTGAAAAAAATTGCGCCAGCAGCATGATCAGAAAGACAATATTCAGTTTGAATGTGGGACTGTGTTCTTGTGATTTCCCACTGATAATTTTATATCCCAAGGCTCGTTAGCACAGGTTAAATACGAAAAAGCCACAGCATGCTATTGAAACACCTTCGAGCATTCAATGTTGATTCCATTTTTATTTCTGATTTTCGTGATCAGATTATAAAAAACTGTATATGGTCAACGCCAGACAACTTTGAGCGTGTTGTTATGTGATTTTCTGGTGACCAAATGTGTTAACCATGAGTTCGAAGTTACCAAAGTTGTTTGGCATTTACCATAGGTGTTTTATTCCATGAGATTTCCTCATGGCTAGATACTTTTTTTCTGTATATTTATCGATGTTATGATAAGGATATACACTAGAGTCTTTTAGTCAAAGAATAGACTCGAAATCTGGCTAGTATAGATTCTAGCAGCCCTGTAAAAATATAAAAAATTTGGAACAGGAGCTGGACAATATCAGCAAGGGAATTACCGAATGCCGCAGCATTATCAGGGAGAGCACGGCACAGGATATCCCAAAAGGAACCTCGGATATAACAATTATAGTAGAAAAAGGGGATCTGAGGTGAGTTTTGTTACCACCAATCAAGCTATCTATGGCCACTTGAGTATGTAGTATTAAAGCGGAGAACAATTTTAGCACTATATCATTCAATATAGGTAGTGTACATGAGTTATTTTCTCTTTGAACAATTCCGATGTTTGGAAATAAACTTCTAAAATAAAATTTGAAACCTCATTCGCACAAAATTGTTCTTCTGTGAAAAATGATTCATTCATAAGTGTAACAATTATTGCTATTCAGACCAATCAGATTGAATTAAAAATTGAATAAAGTAGCTATGAAAATAATATGAAAACAATGTTTCATGAGTATGTGATTTTTTTTGTCCTACGAAACACACGTTTTTACATCATTGATGATTGAATATAGTGAAAAACAATAATATGGAAGTAGCAAAGTTACACAAAGATTTAGTGCTTATAGATGGTGTCCGTGGAACATCTCTCGGATTCAGGTAGAACATGAAAAAATATGATGATAAGTTTCTTGAATTTTTTTTCCAGATGCCTTCCCTACGGAGATATTGTTTCCCAAAGGACGCCGCTGGAAATCGGTATTGTTAAAAAATAATAACTTTTAAAGTACCCAATATAATTAAAAAAGAAATCATATTACACTACTAGGAAACGCTTAAAATAGTCCCTGAAACTCATGCAATTTGTTTAGTTTACCAGAGATTAGATTGTACATTTTAATGCTTACTTTTTAAAACGCTGTATGATAAAGACTTGAAAAAAAATAACTTTAAACTTAAGAAAAGATACTCCTGTTCATTATGGATAAAATGAACCGTTTTAGAGAAAAAAAAGCAATAAACGAATTATTGTTTTAAAAAGAACCATGATATTATTCATTTTTTTACTGATCATCAGAGTGCGATCAACAACATTTTCGGCAACATTCTTTTTTTCAGGTTGATTTTTATAAACATTTGAAGAAAAACTAAGGTTCACATTATTTTGAATAATTTCGTTAAGGACATCATTGCATCATGGATCTTTTCGAATTTTTTTTTTTTGATGAAAATAGAACATTGATTCGTTTATTTTTTTCCCGATCGGTTAATTTTATCGATAATGAACAAGAGTACCTTTTCTGTAGTTCAAGGTTCAAGCTATCCAAATTTATTTTTGTAGTGTTTATCATTTAGGGTGATAAAAATTGAAGCATCAAAATGTACAGTCTAAGTCGCCCCTGGTAAACTAAATAAGTTAGATTTTTATACAGAACACTATTCTAAGAGGTCCTTAGTAGTGCAATCATACGAAATTTTGATAAAACTATATTGAGTACTTCTATTTAACAAAACCGATTTCAAGCGGCATCTTTCAGAGGTTGATATATCCGTAGGTAGGGGGTAGGGGGCTAGGGAAAAAAAATATACGAACTTATCATCTTATTTTTTCATGTTCTACCTAGATGGTGCTAGATAAATGTCCTGTTATTTTTAACTTTTAGTTTTAACTTCTCAGTTTTACTTCAACAATTATTATTATCTACGTATGTAAGCATTTAAAAAAATGCACTGAACATGAATAAACAATTTGATACCTGAATATGATAGCTTCACCACACTTTCTGGACAACCTGTATAATTGATAAATATTGAAGAAATCTAATCATACATCCCTTGGTTGAAAAAACTGATTTGACACTTGCTACCTAAATATTCTTGTCTGGCTTTTTTCGGTGTTTACATTTTTCAGAAGTTGTTCAATCTTTTTCTCAATGACTTAACTATAATGGTCTCCTGAAATGTTTTTGCAATCTTGTCGAAAATCTTGTTCATTTTATTTTTCTGTAGGATCATTGTTCAGTTCGATTTCTAAGAAATATGAAGCGATTTTGTTATTTTATATCTCATCACGTATAATTTTCCATTCTATAGGACCTTTTAGAGATCTTTCCAACGTATGATGATTCAGAGGTGATGATATCGTATAAGTTTTTGTAATTTTCTAAAATACGTTTTTCTATTCTGTCAAAAATATTTCCGTCAATACAAATGTTGAAACGATTCCAAAGATCTAAAACAATAAAATATACAGGGCGTCCCACTTAAGATTGATACAGGTCAATATCTCAGTTGTTTCTTGAATTATAACGTTCATTTTTGTTATGGAGATGTATGGGCATAAGGCTCACATTTTCCTCGGCCCACTTTTTAGAGGGGTTTGATTATACAGGCTGATTCATGAGGAAATGTCAATATCTTCTGGTACGTCTTGAGGGCCCAAAAATAAGCATAAAAGTTTTTATAAATATGGGTCCGAAAGGGCATTGTTTTAAAGATACAACAGGTTGTTGAACTTTAAAAATAATATCGGTTCTTTACAAATCTTACAAAAATACTACTTTACAGTTTTGATAATAAAAGCAGACTAGGGCTAGGTGAAAATTATAAAGACCAATGCCCTTCCGAGGGGCATCTCACCGAATTTTTTGTGAAATAAACTGTATGCCACTGAATTCGTTGTATCTTTTTTTCTCAAATAAAAGGACCAAAAATACAACTTTTTTGCTTCATAGATTTTTTCGTGACTCTGAAATTCAGCGAAATATATTTTTTTTGAACGAGTGAAGCGAGGAGTAAAGTATTTCAAAACAACTAAAATGAAGGTACGAAAAAATATAAGATGCAAGAAAGTTGTGTTTTTGTTTGCTTCATTTGAGACTAAAAAATGAAAAACCACAATAAAGACAGTGGCGTAAATTTAGTTTTTTGAAAAAGTGTAATACCTACTCTGTATCTTAAACACTTCCGGACCCATGTTTGTATGTACAGGGTGATTGTTTATATTTTACTCAGTAGATAGATATCTAAGTTATTTTTGGTTTTACAAAAAAGTTTAAAGTAGCTAATTTGCAGTATTTTTCATGAACATTCAGATTCCGATATTAAAAAATGCCAAAGGGGATCGAAAACCTAAAAATTAAACACAACATGGTATTTTTTAAATGGGAAACCCTGTATATTTCTGGCTAGATTAAGAGATCTTTTTCTTCTGATTTCAAATATACCATATATGTCGTTATTTGATTCAGTCGTTTTTGCGCTATTGAATTCCAAAGTCTCATAAGAACAACATTACGTTGATCTGGATTTTATCGTATCCTAGCAACAAAGATCAAGATAATGTCCCCATAATGAGATTTTTGGAACTTGAATAGCGCAAAAACGACTGAACCAAATACCGACATGTATGGTATATTTGGAATCAGAAGAAAAAGATTTATCAATCTAGCCAAAAATATACAGGGTTTCCCATTTGAAAAATACCATGTTGTGAAAAAATTTTGGGTTTTCGATGCATTTAGGCATTTCTAAGTATTTGCTCATTTAAACTTCTTTGTTGAAGCAAAATTCACTGAAATATATTTTGAGTAAAATATAAACAATCACCCTATACATACTTTTTCTCATGAAATTAGCTCAGGAATACGTACCTGAAATAATGACATTTTCTCATGAATCACCCTGAATTTGTTCAAGAGTAAACTACCTTTAGGCATAGTAAAATAAAAAACCAATAGTAATGACTGCTTATGTCGGGGGGTCAAATTACGTTCTGTCTCAATGACAGGAATGTATACACTGCTAATATTATGAAATGTAAAATTATTTTCTAAATCAAGGCTTTGAAACTTCGCATAACTTTTTAGACATATTACATGTGATCGTATTATGAATATAATTTGATAGGTTAATCACCTATGTGTCAGTGTATTTGAAATCATGAAATTTGCCACAGTAGTTTTGAGAACTAATATTTATATTCTCCAGGGGCAGTTATCAATAACTCTTATCAGGAGTGATGTTTAAATTGAAACGATTCTTGAGAATGGTGTTTCAGTAAGGCTGGTCATATTTCGAAAACTACTCGACGTGAAAGTTTGGAAAAAAAAATATCACTAAAGTGGCCACGAGAAAATGCTGGAAATCATTTTGAACTTCGATATTTTGCCGCTAGGGGGCGCAATTGAAAGATGAAAATTGAAATTCTGAAATTATTATTCGAAAATCTCAAATTGGGGTACCTATGTACAGGGTGTACAACTGAGAGAGGTCGCCGTCCATATCTCCGTAAGTATTCACACACATTTTTTGAAAAAAAAAAAATTTTAAAGATGCCAAGAGAAATTGCTGGAAATCATTTCCAAGTTCGTGCGATGACCGCTAGGAGGCGTAATACAATAGTGAAATAGAAAATATAGGTTGTATTAAAAATATTGAACAGTGACGCCAGATGAATAATGTTATATTAAAGCAGGAGAAATTATGAACATTTTTCATATTGAACTATTTTTTGTAATCGGTCAAATAAAGGGTGGGGGAAGGGTCGAATGTTAATTTTTAAAATTGTTGATATCTTTTGATTGGCTTAACAGATTCCAATAAGCTTAGCGTCGTTTTAAAGGTTTATTGTTATGCTTTTTTATGGTGTAATATCACTCTACGAAATATTTTATTGCTGAACGGTAGAGGACGTTTTCTGTCAAAATGAATTATTTCATCGATTTTTTCAAAACTATCAAATACGAAGGTGTTCTTCTTTTACGTTAGTTTGAAAGAGCGTACAAAAAATATAAAAAATGGCGCAAACGGCAAGTTAATAACTTATTTTGAACCGAAATTAGCAATGAAAACGTAATTAAAGTGTGAATGTTGCCGCGCTGGCGTCACTGAACTCGATCTGTGCGTATATTATTTATTTTACGTGAAAAAAAAAACAAAAAAAAATAAGTTATTAACTTGCCGTTTGCGCCATTTTTTATATTTTTTTCACGCTCTTTCAAACTAACGTAAAATAAGAACACCTTTGTATTCAATATTTCTGAGAAAATCGATGAAATAATTCATTTTAAAAGAAGGCGCCCTCTACCGTTCAGCAATAAAATAATTCGTGAAGTGATATTACACTATAAACAAGCATAACAATAAACCTTTACAGCGACGCTAAGCTTATTGGAATCGGTTAAGCCAATCAAAAGCTATCAACAATTTTAAAAATCATCATTTGACCCTTCCCCCACCCTTTATTTGACAGATTACAAAAAAAAAATCAATATGAAAAATGTTCATAATTTCTCCTCCTTTAATATAAAATTATTTATCTGGTAGGTCACCGTTCAGTATTCTTAATAAAACCTATATTTTCTATTTCACTATTGTATTACGCCCCCTAGCGGACATCGCACGAACTTGGAAATAATTTCCAGCAATTTCTCTTGGCAACTTTTATAAATTTTTTTTTCCAAAAATGTGGGATGAATACTTACGGCGACCTCTCTTAGTTGTACACCCTGTACATGTCTATTAACATAGTGAGAAAGTTTGGATAATTCCGCATCATTTTGGTGTAAGGCTCATTGACGTACCGACTTTTATTTGAGTAGGGGAAGGTAGTGAAAGTGAAATTGTTCAAGTGGCTGTAACTTATCAACGACTGATCTTATTTTCTTATATTTAGGCTTGTTTGAAAGTGAAATGTAAGTACTGTCTGTTTATGGCTTTCCTGCGGTTACGTCATACTTTTCCGTCTCTCTCTTACACATTGAAAAAAAAATCACGTACGTCTGGACGAGAGTCTTTCGGATCAATTTGACAAATGTCACATGAACAGACTCTACTTTCAAACATCGTATCCAGGGGCGAGTTCAGAAACGTCACACCCGGTGCGAGTGTGACCCAAATGTCAAACCCTAATCGTTCAGATATGGCAAGCCGTTTTGCTTTTTATTCAACCCTGTTCATAAAGTAGCATAAAAACTGTTTGTATGACACTTTATAAGCACTGATGAATAAAAAGTAAAACGACTTGCCGTATCTGAAGGGTTAGTGTTTGACACTTGGATCACACTCACACCGGGTGTGACGTTTCTGAACTCGCCCCAGTGATACGCGATAGTTTCTAGTAAAATTGCTAGGAGGCGCAATTTGAATTAAAAACAGTCATTTTGATTTTGCTACGAAAAAAATAATTCTGACTGCAGAATCGTAAAGTAGATCAAATGTACAAGGAAAAACCTGCAAAGCGCAGTAAAGTTGGATATCTTTCCTCGTTATTATTGCTGAATAAACAGTTTTTGATGCTCTAATTAAAGAATTGATAGTTTTTTTTTAACTTTTTTTTTTATCTCATCAATAATTAACTACACTGCTCCAAGGAATTGACGGAACACCTCTAAAATCACCAGAACATTGATCCTGCATCAACAGTGATCAATGAATAATTAATAACAAAAATTGTTCATTCAAAAACTTGTATTCATTTGTCAGTTTACGTGTCCTGGCGATTTTTTGTCAAAAAGCTGTCAAGTGCCCTTTTTTGTGTTGAAAAAAGTGTTAGTTCTAGTAGGTTTTTCCGCGAAAAACCAACAAAAACTCTGAACGTGAAAAAGGAGCACTAAAGAGTTTTTTGAAAAAAATCGCCAGGACACGTGAACCCTCAAATGGATTCAAGTTTTTAAATGCACAATCAATTCTTTAATAACTGAAGCAGGATCAAAATTTTGGTGAGGCTAGTGGTGTTCCGCTAATTCTTTGGAGCCGTGTAGTTCATATGATGTGAAATAATAATTATAATATATAAAATTGAGCAAGTATAATAATCATAGCCGCTTTCTTTCGCAACTGATTCCCGAATCAAAACGCGTTTGGATCAAATGATCACGTGACAACGTTACATGCTCAAAAGAAAGAATCATGTGACAATGAATCATGATCAGAAAAAAGGATTCGAAAAAATGCGGCTCATAATCCATAAGTAGTGAATGCAAGTAGTGTGTGGAAAAACAGCGGTAGGTTTCTATAGAGATGATTAATGAAATAGCTTGCAAATTGAGTGATTTCAGATTTAATTTTGACATTTATTGGAATCATGATGATTTCTCCATTATTCATTTTGAAATCCCGTCTTTGAATATCCTGTTGAAATGTCTTGCGTTTATGTCTGCTCACGGAATAAAACAATTACACCTAATAATGACCAGTAGGCCAACTGTGAATGATTTTTTTTTACTCCAATGCAATAACTCGAAAACGAGAAAAGGAATCCCACTGCGGTTTTCAGGTTTTTCCTTGGAAATTCAATTTACTTTCCGATCCTGCTAACAGAATTATACCGTTTCTTTTGAATTTTCGAGTCAAAATCAAAATAAATGTTCTTAATTCAAATTGGGCTCACTAGCAATTTTGCTGGAAACTATCGCGTATTACTGATAACTGGATACGATATTTGAAAGTACTTACATTCGACTTCAAAACAAACCTAAATATACTTAACTGTATAAGCTGGAATAAAATGTAATTCAAACTCACATCAAAGCATATCAAATTGTCTTTCAAACAGTATATATTTTGTCTTGATCTGACAAATAAATTGTGAAAAAGACATAGTTGAGGCCAGAAGTTCAATGAAAGTGGGCCGATTTTTGTTCATTCAATGGTATATAATATAACAATATCGGATAAGTTGTTAATAACTTATAACCACTTGAACAATCACACTTTCACTATCTTCCCCTACTCAAATGAAGGCCGGTACGAACCAAAATGATGAGATATCCGAGCTTTCCAACTGTGTTAATAAAGATGTACCTTGATTTGAAAATTTCCGGACAAATTCAGAATTTTAATTTTTATCTTTCAATTGCTCCCCCTAGCAAACTTGAAAATGATTTCCAGCAATTTCTCGTGACCACTTTGGCCTTAATTTTTTTCATCTTGAACATTCAAGTCGAAAAGTTCCCTTACTGAAACACCTGTACAGTGAGTCCCCGAATTGATGCATGAATAGGGGAAAAGAACAAAATTAATGGATCAATGATTACATCTTTTGGGCTTCAGCCCTGCTTGGATAGAAACTAATTTGTTTCATGATTTTAGTTTTGAATAATCAACTAGGTCTTGGAAAATAACCTAGAAGCTATTTTTCTCACTAATAAAGTGCTCGTTCTTCAAGAGATACGACAAAATTTTATTGAAGAAAGTTGTTCAAAATAAAAAACTGGGTAGGAAGGCAAAATTCCCAAACCCTCCGCCCACTTTGTATTTTGATATACAAAAGTTCTTTTGAATGATGGATTACACAATTGTGCAAATTGGAAAAGTATTTCAAAATGAAGAAAACACAAACGTTTAAAATATCAACATTAAATTTATTTCCATGATATTCAGATAACGTGTAATGGAATAAGTACAAGATGTCAAGGTAGGCGAAGGTTTGGAAATTTTACATACTCACTCAGTTTTTCACTCTGAACTTCTTTCTTCAATAACATTTTGTCGTATCTCTTAAACAAAAACCACTTTAATGGTGATAAAAATGGCTTTTAGCTTGATTTCCAAGATGTACTTGTTTTTTCAAATCTAAAATTATGACACAAATCAGTTTCCTCCTCATCCAAGGAGTAATTGATCAATGATTGTCAAGTTTATTGTAAGAATGAGTATTGTAATGAGAACCATCTTAATAGTTCATAGAGATGTACGAACGTTATACTAATTAAAATGTCAAACGTCGACTACTTCTACAAAATCAATCATTTTCAACACTAACTCTTTATCAGCAATATATTTAGTACATAATATTTTGAACTATCGATAACTATCGAAGATCGTTTCTTTTACTCGAGTCTATCGGAGTAAAAAGCTCAATGTAAAGAATATTTATTTTTTTCTGTATTTTCGTTTTCTCATTCAAAATAATGTTTGTGCTAATTTAATGTTTGTCGACTGTTCATTACATGTCTGTCCGACATCATCCTTCATTATACCGAATATTGTGGGGTTTAGATAACTTTTCTGTCTGTTTCTTGGATACGAGAATGAATAAATAACCTCATAAGTTCCGGAGATATTTGGACATCTTATTTTAAGTTTTATTTGTAAAATTATTCTGTTTTTAATAATTAACAATGTCAACACAATGATTTTAGAACGACGACATGGGACGAAAAGGCCCTTCAAAGAAAAGAAAGAAGCCTCTTTCTCAAAATATGCCATCCAAAAAGGACTGGTCCGTGGAGGACGCACAGAGGGCATTAACTGTTGAAAGAGAGTGCAATAAACGTCATAAGAGCCCCTCACTCATAATAAAGTTTCCAGACTTGGATTTGAATCGAGATATAGTGTCTGGCTTTCATACTGCGATAGACAGTGTACATTTTCAGCAGCCCTCTACACCGAGATTTTGTTTTGTCACGTTGAAGGTTTGTGTTTTTTGGCAATATCCATAAGTGATCATTTGAACTTCTGTTATAATTTCGATTCAGGATAGTACCAGCATGGATGCTGTGATAAGTGATCTCTGCAAAATAAAATTTGGACAAGGCTATCTCACTGCAGAGCCCAAAAACAATAAAGAAGAAGACTCTGTGAAGGGACCAGAGGACATTGACCCTCTCACACTTTATGTTGGAAATCTTGCACAAGAGGTAAGTTATTGTTGTGATAGTGGTCAAAATCCACACCATATTTTCCCGCTCTTCTGCTTGATGGCGATGGCATTATATAGCTTGTTGATTAAACGTTCGTTCATCTGAGTAAGTTATCCAATACACTTAATTCCCTCTTGTCAATGGATTAAAATGACACACTGGGAGAAAAATATTCAATGCAGAGTGTCAATAGTCACACAATATGATCCAATGCAAAGAATTGGAATTCTGTGCCATATTCAAAATGAACTAAAAGAACGTAATTTTGTCACAATGTGTGAAAGTTAATCAACATACACACGTTTCTTATGATAGCTTATACCTGTCCATCACTGTTATACCTCCACTAACTTTTTTGACGTGACACGTGTAACGACTTAGGCTGTGTATGAGGCCACTAACAGGTACAGGGTGATTCATTTTTAGCGACAGAGTGCTAGTTCCCGTAAACTATTCATCAAAGAGACCCAAGAAAAAAAATCTGTAGAGTAATGTGCTCAAGGGAAAATGCTGGAAATATACGTCAAGTTTCTAGGATCACCGCAAGGGGGCGTAATGGTATTGTGAAAACCAAAATCGACATATTTTCCCCATTGAACTACTAGAAAATGATATGAAAACCGATCTGGGACGATATTATCTACAAAATTGCATAGTTGCCAAATAAGACAGCTACAGGTCGTCAAACTTGATGTTACTGAATTGCCTATAACTTCGGAATCCCTACACCGATCTGACTGTTCTTTGTTTCGTTGTAAAGATGATAATGTCATCGAATAAATAACAATAAGAAGGCTCACTCTATTGTGTAGCAGCATCAAAAGACAACCCGCCGAAGCATAGCACAGAACATACGTGCCCGATATTTGAAAATCATGAGTTTACAGCGCTTCTAATAATAAACTGATCACGTCGGTCGTTGAACAGACTGACATTCTTGGACCGGGTGGACAGGGTATGGTGTTGGGAATTTCGGCACTCATTGGGTCGGTTTCGCGCGCTTGCCAGAGTGATCCTTCTTACTAGTATCTGTTCGGTGATAATGTGGTCTCTCTGGTGCATGTGCTTGGGATCAATTTTGTTTGCTTAAGTCGACCACACAACATGAATAATTGTCAAACTCAAAACTGTTTTTGAGGTTTTTTAGAAATTTTTAAATGCAAACCCACTAGATAGATGTATGTATCGTGTTATTTGGAACATTTATTAACACCTTCAGAATGATCATTTTTCTTAACTAGTCAAAACCAATTAGGGACCACTTTTAAAAATTATTGTATCTTTTCAAGTTTTTGAACAGTCCCGGTATAATTTAATATACTTATACCTTATCAGTAAGGAAGATAAAAAAATTAAAGAGAATGCTTTGGGCTCCTAATTTTTTGTATAAAAATTCCAAGACATGTTATTTTAAGAAATATTTAGGAATATTAGTATCCGATTTTGCACATTCCAAGGCAATACAGCTTTATTTAGCAAAGTGCGATGAACAATTTCGACGATTTAGGAAGAGATTTTGTCCAAAGGACACCTTTGACTCGAGATGAAGTAGTGACAGCAGTTACTTTGTTTCAAGAAGGCTACTCTGTTAGAAGTATTGGCCGAAGACTTCGTATGAGTCATTCGGTAATCTCTAGACTTCTTAATCGACATAGACAATTTGGTATAGTTACAAGAAGACCTTATCCTGCCAGAGAAAGGGTATTTACACATCGCGAAGACCGCAATTTGGTAAGGTCAGCACTCCAAAATTCGACTCGAACAGCAAGGAACATTGGTGATATCCATTTTGACGCTACGGGAAGGCGAATATCAACCCAGACCGTACGAAATAGGCTTCACGAAGTCCATTTAAGATCTAGAGTTAGAGCTGTGAGGCCCCAGTTAACTCGTGAGCATAGAAGAGCGCGGTTGAATTTTTCCAGAAATCACATGCTTTGGGTCATGAACCAATAGCAGCACGTTCTCTTTACCGATGAGTCAAGATATCGATTGAGCCACAACGACGCACGTGTACGAGCATGGAGACGTAGAAGTGAGCGATATCTACAGTCAAATGTCACAGAAACTATTCATTTCGGAGGAGGCTCCATTATGGTCTGGGGAGGAATTTCTTTGACGGGACGCACCAATTTACATGTCTTTCGAGATGGATTTGTGAATGCTCGCAGATACTTAGATGACATTGTAGAACCCTATATCATTCCATTTGCTGCAGAAGAAGGTCCAGACTTTGTCCTTCAACACGATAATGCGAGACCCCAAACCGCCCGACTAGTAACACAATATCTGGAGGAACACAACATCGAAGTTTTAGAGTGGCCGGCCAATTCTCCCGATCTTAATCCCATAGAGCATCTTTGGGATGTTCTTCAGAGAAGGCTAAGAGATCGCCCAGCCGCTGCAAATTTAAATGATCTAGCAGAAATGGTCCAGGAGGAATGGAACAACATTCCCAGGGAGATTATTGAAAATCTCATAAACTCTATGCCTAGACGTTGCCAAGAAGTCCGATTATCCCGAGGCAGGCACACACATTATTAACTTTTTGAATTGTATCACTTTTTATTTTTGTTTCCCTGAATATGTTTTACAATAAAATCATTATTTTTAGTTTTTCAAGTGTATTTTTTTTTCTTTTTTCCTTTATTTTCAAAAAAGGTGGGAATTCTAAAGCCTAATAATTCCTTGAAAGAAATACTGTTGTAGGATTTATATTTTTTTTTTTTTTTAAAACTAAATGCTGATTTTTAAAAGTGGTCCTTAATTCGTTTTGACTAGTTTATATCTCTTGAAATAGAAGAGTTAATAAGACTTCATCAGGAATCCCTCAAGAAACATTTTTGAAACCTCCCCTGTAAATCTGACTATGTCAAAAAGATAGACTTCAGATTTGTTCTGAGTCGCGTAAGATTAAGTGTTACTGATTTAGTTGGGACCAATGATTTGTGGGTTCTATGTTCTAAGGTTGGGCTTATATGTGACATTCATTTTAAACTTTGGACGCTTATTGCACGCATTAACTTAGTTTTTTTGACATTTTTGCCTACAGATTCAAAAAGTTCATGAAAAACCATGAAAGTTTTGTATTAACCTTATTTCAATATCTTTCCAAATAAACTTTCTAGGTGGTGTGCAAAAATATACGGAACACCCTGTACAGTGACTCGATAAACCACAGTGACGCCATTCAGCCTGATATCCGCCATGTTCAGGCGAACGCTGGGGCGCGTTCAGGAACGTCGCAATTTTTGAAAAATAAGAATAAGTAAATAATATAATATTTAAGTATGTAGAGGGTCATTCCGTATACAGGGTGTTTTATTAATATTGCGCAAAAATTCAGGGTGAGTTTCCCCACTTAAAAATAATAAGAAAAGTTCATATAAAGGTGTGTCTGGTAGCCGTTACAGAGCTACAGGGTGTTGAAGTTTTATTTTTATTTTTGTTTTTTCTAAATAATATTTGAACCAATGTCTATATTTCCATAAAAATCGGTATTCGAGGGTTTCTTTTTATGCGGAATTCGAATTTTATCTCAGTTTGGCTCTAACTTGTAGAGGGCGCCACCTACACTCATTTGTCCTGACATGTACAGCCGTAACCGTATGACATATTTGAGTGAAACAACATATTTCTCCTTTATTTTTATGCAAAAAAAGCATACCTGTTAGAAGTCGCTACGTGGAACCTTTTTCGAGATATTTAGATTTGAAATAATGAATACATATGATAATGAAATTATGGCCGAGCATTGTGTTCCATTGATAGTGCTAAAAATACAGGATAAGTTTTCTCACTTAAAAATAAAAAGAAAATGTCATATAAAGATGTGTCTGGAAATGCTTCGTTACAGAGCTATAGGGTGTTAAAGTTATTATTTGATTTTTTTTCAGTTTTTTTATTTGTTTTTCTTTAAATAATATTTGAATAAGCGTTGTCGATAATATTACACAGAAGTCGACTTTTATCTTTTTCACTGAAAATATGAAGCATTAATGCGTAATATGTTATAACCTCTAGCAGGTTACCTTCGCCATAATATCAAAATCCCATGTATAAATTATTTCAAATCCAAATATCTCGAAAATGGTTCCACGTAGCGACTTCTAACAGGTATGCCTTTTTTGCATAAAAATAAAGGAGAAATTTGTTGTTTCACTCAAATATGTCATACGGTTACGTCCAAAAAAGTTATGGCTGTACATGTCAGGACCAATAAGTGAAGGTGGCGCCCTCTGCAAGTTAGAGCCAAACTGAGATAAAATTCGAATTCCGCATAAAAAGAAACCCTCAAATACCGATTTTTATGGAAATATAGACATTGGTTCAAATATTATTTAGAAAAAACAAAAATAAAAATAAAACTTCAACACCCTGTAGCTCTGTAACGAAGCATTTCCGGACACACTTTCATGTGAAGTTTTCTTATTATTTTTAAGTGAGGAAACTCACCCTGATTTTTTTCGCAATATTAATGAAACACCCTGTATATTGACCCATATGCTAGCGGCGTCATTATCAATGAAAATTTTGTAAATATGAAAGTTCTTGATATTGATCTGAACTTTTCAAAAATCCTATCAAAAAAAAACCAAGACTATCGAAATGTCAATATTTTTTCAAAAGTAGCATTTTTTTCAATAGAACCCCTTGTACAGGGTGTCCCAGCAAGGGTGGCCACCGGCCATATCTTAGAAACTACTGGACCTAAAAGTTCAGGAAAAAAAAAATTATGACTTAAGTGGCCACGAGAAAATGCTGGGAAATATTTATAACTTCGAAATTTTTCCGCTATATAAATATTTCCGCTAGGGGGCGCAATCCAAGCTTAAATATTAAAATTCGAAATTTCTCCGGAAATTCTCAGATTGAGGTATATCTTTATCAACATGGTTAAAAAACCTAGACGATTTCACGTCTTTTTGGTACAGGGCTCATTGGCGTACCGATCTTCGTGTGAGTAGGGGAAGGTAGTGAAAGTGTAATTGTTCAAGTGGCTGTAACTTATAAACGACTTGTCCGATTTTGTTGCGTTTAGACTTGTTTGGAAGATAAATGTGAGTACTTTCGTATTATCGTATCCAGTGATGCGTGATTGTCTCCAGAAAAGTTGCTAGAAGGCGTAATTTTAATTCAAAAATGTTATTTTCGTTTCACCGCAAAAATCTAAATGGTACGGTATAATTCTGATGACAGAATCGAAATGAAGATTAAATTTACAAGAAAAAACCTTCAAAAAAAAAAAAAAAAAAACCTTAAAAACCTTAAAACAATAAATTTTACATAATTTGGACTAGTTATTATTATCAGAATTATACCATACCATTTAAATTTTTGCGGTAAAACGAAAATAACAGTTTTTAATTCAAATTACGCCTTCTAGCAACTTTTCTGGAGAGAATCACGCATCACTGGATACGATATACGAAAGTACTCACATTTATCTTCCAAACAAGCCTATACGCAACAAAATCGGACGAGTCGTTTATAAGTTACAGCCACTTGAACAATTACACTTTCACTACCTTCCCCTACTCACACGAAGATCGGTACGTCAATGAGCCCTGTACCAAAAAGACGTGAAATTGTCTAGGTTTTCTAACCATGTTGATAAAGATATACCTCAATCTGAGAATTTCCGGAGAAATTTCGAATTTTAATATTTAAGCTTTGATTGCGCCCCCTAGCGGAAAAATTTCGAAGTTATAAATATTTCCCAGCATTTTCTCGTGGCCACTTTAGTGATAATTTTTTTTTTCCTGAACTTTTAGGTCCAGTAGTTTCTGAGATATGGCCGGTGGCCACCCTTGCTGAGACACCCTGTATAAGAAATATATGGTTTGATACCTTTCTGATGAGTCGTTCAGTAGATATTTAAGTTTAAATATATTAGTATTTAAATCCCGGTTGCATTAGATGAAGTTCCACAGATTTATCAACTCGTGAATATTTGGAGTAACATCTAGAAAATAAAGTTATTTGACCTCCATTTCTATTGATTCACGATTCTATTATTTTTCCCATAGCAACAGGCATATTGAATATCTCCTGAACGACTTGTCAGAAAGGTATCAAGCTATATATTTTTGAAATCAGGAGAATAAGCTCTTTCATAATATATGATAATATACAGGGGGTTCCATTAAAAAATATTGACATTCCGATAGTCTTTTGTTTCTTTTGATAGAATTTTTGAAAAGTTCAGATGAACATCTAAAACTTTCATATTCACAAAATTTTCATATCTCCATAGATAACGCCGCTATCATATGGGTCAATATATACGGAATGACCCTGTACAGGGTGCTTCACTATATATTGACCCCTCCTTCAACTCATTCTATCCAAGGTGTACAGAAAAAAGTTGAGGACAAAAGTGGTTTGGTTCATACTAAATATTTTTGATTAAGCAGTATCATTTATACAGAGTGTCTCAAAAGCTGTCCGCAGCACCCAACTTTGAAGTTTTAAATGTTACACCCTGTATTTTATGTCATTTTTAGATTCTACGTCAAATTCTAAGTCTTATGTGTATGAGGTATATTTATCTCACCTCTTATAACTTTCGAGATAAAAGCTGTTAAATAATGCGCAAAATCCAATATTTTGACCCCCCCCTAACTCATTTTACACAAATCGTCAAAAAAAGTGTAATACAAATGTTGTTTGGTGTATACTGATTTGTTTAAATTGGGGGGCCATATTATTTATACAGGGTGTCCCAAAAGCAACACCCAACTTTAAAATTTTAAATGACACACCCTGCATTTTATTTTATTTTCAGATTATACGTCAAATTCTGAGTCAAATTTATATAAAATGAATCTATCATATCTTTTGCCACTTTCTAGATGAAGTCTGTTCAATTTTGTCAAAAATCCGAAATTCAGGATTTGTTTCTTGATAACCATATGGAATAAAGATTGCTTTGAAGGTTTAGTCCGCCTCATAAAAGAGCTAGGAAGGATTCTAGTTTAGTTAAAAAAAGCTACTTTTCATTTTCAAAAAGCTCACACTTTATAAGGTACGTACTTATTTATTATATTATTTTCTTATTCCTATTTTTCAAAAATTGCGACGTTCCTGAACGCGCCCCATCGTTCGCCTTAACTTAACTTATGAATAACAAAAATATTTATGAGACGTCAGAAAAAGAAGTAAGGTTAGGTTCAGTCTGGTCGAGTTCCTGACAAGGTTAGATTGTTAAGTATAGCAATCCGCAAAACTATAAAATAGAAGAGACATTGTACCAGGTTTTTGTTGTGTATGTAAAACATTTCATTTTGGTTTCCGCGATCTTCTATTCATGTAAAGTTGTTATTTGCTTCACATTTTGATCAATTGCCCAAGAAAAAATTATTATCAGCAGTAATATCCATTTCATTTTACACATTCCGGCAACACTGCTGTTTGAAAATAAGCATTACCATAACGATAAGCTTTTCCTTATTTATCCGTAATTAGAGAAATCCGTTATGGCTAATAGGGAGTTTTTGAACCCCTTATTAATTTCAACGTTATTAACGTATCCCGCTATACTAAGCATGCGCAGAAATCAAAACATTAATAACGAGGACACAAAAAAGAGATTTTGAAACTCGTATTTGACGCTTGACGTTGTGTCATCACCATGTCATCTGTCATCATAGTGATCAGGGCCCGTATTCTGTAACGTCATAGAGACTTTCTATTACGCATTCCTCCCTATGCTTTATAGAAAGAAATTTCTTCTCTATGACGTTACAGAATACGGGCTCAGGTGTTGGTCCAAATTTGACCAGATTCAGACTACCAAATGTAAGGTTTACATCTTATTTCACGTCCGCTTGGCAAACGGGAATCATAATAATAGCTTTGTTCGCGGATCCAATTCCGAACCGATTCTGAACGGGTTCTGAACTGATTGTGGATTATCAAGAGCGCATGCCCGGTTCTGAACTAGTTAGGAATTTTGATGTACCGCGAACGAAACGATTCCATAGCGTCTTCTCTTCAAGTCTAACCTCACAAAAACAACACAACAAATCTATCTGAAACTTCTCTAAATGATGTTGCTTCGTTTGCAGCAAACCATAAAAACACTGTAATGAACTTCAGTGGCGTGACTTTTTCTGCATCCCCTTCCTAACGTTTGTAATGTTCAGAATTGGCAAAACGATTTGCTAGATCCTCTGAAGTCTCCCGTCTCAAACGAAAATGTTGTACAAATTGGTAATCACTAAATTGTGGAACCACTTCCTCAAAGTAGCCAATAGTTTTAGGAACTTCAATTAGTTCCAGCAGTTCTTCAAAATCCTCATCACTAGAGGAAAAATGATCCGACATATTGACGAAAATACACCAAACCTAGAATGTGGAACGTTATACGTTATCATTCAACACGATAGTAAATAATCTAACTTACTCTTCGATATTCAACAACACAACAATTTAAAAACAACGGTCCACGTCAGATGACGGGAAAGATCCGAAATTGATCCTTACTGCGCATGTGCAGCAGAACTGAACTCCTAGTCCCAACAAATCTCCGAGGACTACTGGGACCGATTCCGAATCAGTTATGGACCGATCCGACATGATCCGCGAACACGGGACTGTTACCTATAATTCAGGATTTTTGCACCGCGAACGCTGTTTCACGAAATGCGCATGCGCATAGTCCCTGAACTGGTTCGGAACTGCATCCGCGAACTTAGCTAATATTCCATCTACATTGAATTTGTAGTTCATAATTCCCGTTTGAGAAGCGGAAATCTGTCACTTCCACTTTGAAGTTAAATTGAATGTAACTCAGGCAAAACCACGAGTATCATGGGCAAAACACCGACTGGAATGATAAACAGCTGATCTCCATCAACATCAATTACACTGTTGCCAAGCTGTAAAACATAGGATCAGTTTCTGTTGGATATTTAATAAAAAGACAAGAATCTTACAATTCCAGTGCAACTGTAGTCATTTTTAACAATTTTAATTGTACTTTGTATGTTTCACGATTTCTATGTAATAATTAAATAATACTGTATATCAATATGACAACATGAGAAAATAACCGACGGTTATTAAGCGAACGTTATGGCTCCGTAGATAACGTAGCACGTTATCAGTTAATAACCGATTCGGTTATTTCCAGACATCTGCGCAAGATCAGAATAACCGGCAACGTTAATAACGTGTCAAATAAGAGCTCCAAAAACTCCCTAATAACGATAGAGGATTGTGATTTTGATCAGAATAACGATAACCACAACGGAATGAAAATTTGAGAGGTGCAAAAAGTCTCTAATATTAAAAAGAAAAGCCTATAAGTGAGAATGCCAACTATTTTTCGTTTTTATTCCAAGTCGAATAAAGTGCGTCATAAGTCACAAATAATACGGTTGACTAGTAAATATCGTATTAAAAAATAAACGAGATGGAGAAAAAAAAACTGTAAATGCTCAAGGTGCCCATCGCATCGTCGGGTCGTTGGCAAGGCACTCCCACCTTTTTGACACTTTTAGGTTCACAGGGAAAGTTTCAAAAGTATTGCTCGAGGGATTGCTGAAGTTCCCGAGCTCGTCTATTTCAAAAGATTTAGAAAAATCATCTCAATGAAAGTGATAGGAAATTTTCCGAATTACACGATAGAGAGTTCAAATTTGAAAACTTCGAAAAAACTTCAAAAACAGTTTTGACTTTGTGCCTGACTTATTTGACAATTTTGAGCATAAAGAAACCATTGAACTCGATACTACGTAACTGGAAGGGCCCCTGTCGTGTCGACAACTGAGGCAATTTTGGTCGTATTTTTTTGGTGCATAGGTATATTTTGATTGGACTAAAAAGGGGATGCTATCTTTGTCACACTCATTGTCCTTATGCGAAGTGGGAGGTTTTCAAATAGTTTACAGATAAATTGAAAAAGCGGTTGATTTGCTTGGAAAAAATGACTACAATTCTGTGCATACTTAGTAGTCTTAATTATCATGATATGATGGATCTATATATTTCAAATAACTATCTGGAAAAAATACAAAATAAGAAACAAATCAGTGAATAATGAAGTATACTTAGATGATCCGTAATTCGATTAAATAGTTGAGAAAATACAGGGTAGGTAGTAGGTGCAGGGTGATTTATATGTTTAACCTGTGTATTGAGTAAATTAAAGGTATTAAGGTATAAACTTGGAAAACTATAATAGCTTAAAATAAAAATAAAAATACATTTATTTTTGAGGTCACATTAAAACTAATAAATATGGTGTTTTTTGATAGGGGGCTTGAGGAATGTCCGAATAGAACTTTTGCATTTCTTGGAGTGTTTACCATCGTCAATTCCTAAAGGGCCCTACTCACACGCCTGCAGCAGGGGCAATCTAGGAGGCAGGGCGATTGGGGCAATTTTCTAGATCGCCTTCTAAGCAGGGCGGTAAGGGCCCCTTTATACCTTACTAGCATTATTTCAAGCAAGATATGAGAAAACAAACTTTGGAAATGATGTTAGTAGTACCAACGAACTCGAACAGGATGTGAAATTGTCACATTCTCAAAACAAAACGTACTTTACAAGGAAGTTTCTCCTGCGGCAGGCCTAGATTGCCCCTGCTGCAGGAGTGTGAGTAGGGCCCTTTTAACTAGGACAATTTCGTGTAGGTATACTTAAGGTGCATGCCCTTGTCCTTAATAATTGGAGTTATATCACTTAGGCAAAAAATTAAATCTGCTTTTCTGGAGTGTATTTATTACCACACCCAAATGCACTGCAGAAATTAACCATTTTGTTTGGCACCCAAACTATAGAAAGCTACATATTGATTGAACATAATATTAGCTGCAACACTCGGTGTGGCTTTCTTCGTGAAATGTTTGTCTGGTTTTTAGGATAGAATATCTTTACTAAACGTACTAAGATTCTATCCTAAAAAACAGACAAACATTTCACAAACAAAGGCACACTGAGTGTTGCAGTGTGAAAAAGTGTGCACTAGTGGTGCACAACAAACACAGCTAATATATTATGTCGACACATATGACAAAGATAGACACCCCTTTCTGTCTCTATCTCTTTCTAGTCGAACATTTGTCTTCAGTCAACTCGATGTAAACAGCACGGATGGGTCCAGGTACGGTAGTATCGAGTTCAATGAAAGAGCCCTATAGAGCGCCGTCTGACAATAGGGAAGTTGGAATATTGTTAGCGCCACCAGTGGAGTGGATGGACTGAGAACTTAATAACTGGAGAACTCATTCAAAAATATGCTACCTACATGGCACTCTCCATGTAAAACTAGTATTTTTGTTACAATACATATTCATTTAATAGGTCAGGAATAGGAACTCACTAGGTTGATACAAGTAGGAACAGCAGTTCTTTTCAAGCCTATCTTGGTTCCCTGTAATTGAATCCTCAAAAAAATCTTTTCTGCAAACTAGGTGTTAATTGTAATTTTTTTCATTGTCCATAGACAAGTTTTGCGTTGTTCAGGTTCTCACCCTCTGCCTAAGTAATCCAGGTTCTGATTTAGGAAATCAATGCCTTCTGAAGGCTCTTGTGTCTTATAGCGACCCACGCATTTCATGAAATTCTTTTTACAGAGTGATAGTGGACCTTCATTTTAACAAAAACAAATTTGCGGTATTTTCAGTTTTTTCAGAGAATTAAGTAAAACTACCCTTATTTTCTAACCTTTCAGTAAAGTTTCTTATCACAAAATCTGCCGAAATACTGCATTTATATGAGTCACTCTTGACGCTAAATACATTCTATTTTGGGAAAAAATTTGAAATTAGTCTGGAATTTTCATAAATACAACATTATTTGATTTTTATGAGTATACTTTTTAGTATGGAGTAGGGATCATAACAGCTGAAAGCTGAAATCAATTGACAGTTTGACGTACCGATAGTTTGTGGGATTTCTTTGTAAACGACGTTGCCAATTCTATGTTCAATTTTATTTCGGTGTTTTTCAGTATGTAGCTATCCAAATTTCATGCTGTAATGGTATCATTGTTCATATTCAAGATATTTATCAGGCCAATGAGGCTGTTGTAGCTTTTGGTTAATGGGGGTTAGATTGGGTTGGTTTTGAGTAGGCTCTTTTTGGCGAAAACAGACTGAGCATTGCGAAAAGCATGAACGGCAAAACTTTTTAGCTGGTTAGTTTGGGATAGTTTTGGTTAGTTTGTGTTTAAAAAAAAATTGATGTCACGTGCGCGACATCATTTAGGTATATATTAGGCACATTTTACGCTTGGTTGATTTTGCTTTGTTGTTTGGGCTAGTTTTCGTTTAGTTCAGGTTAGTTTTGGTTAGTTTGAGTTAGTTTTGGTAAGTTCGGGTTGGTTTTGGTTACTTTTGGTTAGTTTTAGTAAATTTGAATAAGTTTGGGCTAGTTTGAGTTGGTTTGATCAGGTTTGGTTAATCTGCGTTTGTTTGGGCTAGTTTGATTTTGTTTTCGTTAGTTTGGGTTAGTTAGGGTTGGTTTGGGTCGGTTTGGCTAGTTTGGGTTGGTTTGGTTAGTTTGGGTTGGTTTGGTTAGTTTTGGTTAGTTTAGGTTAGTTTTGGTAAGTTTGGGTTGGTTCTGGTTACTTCGGGTTGGTTTTAGTAAGTTTGAATAAGTTTTGGTTGGTGTAGGTTTGATTAGTTTTGGTTAGTTTGCCTTTGTTTTGGTTAGTTTGGGTTAGTTTTGGTAAGTTCGGGTTGGTTTTGGTTAGTTTGAGGTAGTTTCAGTTTGTCTTGTTAGTTTGGGTTAGTTCGGGTCGGTTTGGTTAGTTTGGGTTGGTTTGGTTAGTTTGGGTTGGTTTGGTTAGTTTGGGTTGGTTTGGTTAGCCTGGGTTGATTTGGTTAGTTTGGGTTATTTTGAGTTTGTCTTGGTTAGTTTGGGTTAGTTTTGGTTAGCTTGGGTAAGTTTGGCAAAAATTTGATGTCGCGTGAGCGAAATCGTTTGAGTATAATTAGATACATTTTTCGTTTGATTGATTTTGCTTTGTTGTTTGAATTAATTATTGGATAATATGGGTTAGATTAGATAAGTTTTGGTTAGTCTCTGTTTAGAGAAAATGGATCTTTCGTATGCGACATCTGAGCATTGGGAATCATGAACGACAAAACTGTTTATCTTGTTAGTTTTGGTTAATTTGGGTTAGTTTTGGTTTGGTTCTTCTTCCGAAATATGATTCATCATATCACAGAACGCAACCACTTTTAATCTTCAGGTAATTCTTTGAAATAAGTAGTTGAAAATCACTAATTTTGTTTTTTTTTTCAGCCATTATTTTGATATGATAATAATAATCAAGGTAATTTTCGACATATTGACAGCCTTTACTTTTTTCAACACTTGGCAACATCGCTCATCCGTTCAACCGGCTCAACCATTGTAAGCGTTGATCCATGCTATTGTCTATTTTGAGTTATTGCGGCTTTGAATTCTTTGATTTTTTTTTTTAATTAATACGTTATTTTTTTCACTGTCAAATCTCGTTATAGGGATTGTAGACTCCTATAAAAAAAATCTGGCAGTGCTTCACTAAATTTTGGGAAAATTTACTTTTCTAATAGTTTAGAAAATACGGTCATTTTGTTCATTTTCTTTAAATATACTGAAAATACCGCAACTTTTTTTTTGTTAAAATATGTACTAGAGAGTCTACTATCAATCCGTATGAAAAAAAGTGTGAAATGCGTGGGTCGCTTAATGACACAAGACTCCCTTCTGAATATGCTCACTGCTCACTTCTAGTGCTTTCAGGTACGTTTCAGTACTTTTTACAGACACAATGAGGATAATAACTAATAGTATTTTTTCAAAAATTTTGAAATATAGCTGACTGACACTGCCAAACTCGAAAACTCAACTTGACATTCACGTGACAATCTTGTCATGTACGGCGACTTGAGCGCTGTAGGGTGGATGGACAGGTCCCCAACATAATATCGCCATTGCTCATTTACGAAAAACCTTTATAGGGAATTCTTTATGATTTAGAGAAAAGTGTCACGGGTCAATTTTGTAGAGAGTATCGTCTCAAATCTGTTTCCTTATTGTTTTTTGGCAGTTCAACGAGAAAAATTTCGAAAATACGTCAATTTTCTGTTTTCACAAAACCGTCACGCCCCCTTGCGTCGACCCCAGAAACTTGAAGATATCTCCAGCATTTTCTCTTGGGCACATTACTATACATATTTTTTCTCCTGGGTGTCTATGATGACCGTCGCTGAAAATATATCACTCATGAAAAGCTACAAGCTGATAAGTCACTCCTCCTTTGATAATCCGAGTTCACAAAAAGCCATGTCGGCAAGGGCTGTTCAGTGCAATCCGGATCACAAGTTGCCGCATCGGCGACAGTTGTTCATAGCTACCGTCAAATAACGCGGAATTAACAGGGTTTGAGTGATACGATCGGTATGCGGAGGTAGGGTGAAGTCAATTTTGTCCTTTGGTAGTGCGGAAACTTTTATTTATTTTATAAAAAAAAAACGATGTATATTTTTGGACTGTATCAGATATTGTAGAATTTCAAATTATTTTCAGGTTTCTGTTGAGGACGTTAGCGATCGGTATCCAAATCATAAAAGAATTGATATTGGCTTTGCTAAGAAAATGAAGTATACTCGATATGCATTTGTATCCTTTCGTACAGTTGATGATGCCATTGAAGCTTTCGAACGAACACATGCGACCGAGATGTACAATAAGTCATTGATTGTACGTTTCCGAAGATTGCATGGTACTGTCGGTAAGTGATTTCGCTATATCTAGTACCACATAGTTTCCAATAAAAAATATGTTAATATGTATGCTTTATTATCCGGGCAAAATTAATTTCATTTGAATAGATTCTGGAGAATGAAGGATGATTTTAATAGATCTTTTTGATACATCCATCTTTACTTTTTATGAAAGCGTCACAAGCCTATGTCCTCTCGTGTTTTTGAATTTTTGAAATTGCTCCAGATTTGTTCGTAACATTATCAGAGAACTAACTAAATAACGACGAGAAGCGACAAAAACTTGTTTTTCCCATTGCTTAAATGAGAACACATTTATTTAGCCTTGACATTGAAATTTTTGACAGCTTGTATCGTATCCAAGTTATATTGACAGAGAACTAGAGTTCTCTGATATTGATACGATGAGAGCTGTCAAACGCGGGGCAACGAATACTTATAGTCCGGGCGTCCGGGCCCAGAATAAAAATTGTGAGTTATTCTGAAGTTTGATATAGGAGGATTTTTGATCCTGTTTAACAAAAATAAGACGTAGGCCAATCGTAGAAAAAAAGCCTGATATGGTTTTTTTATACTAGGTACTCAAAAACATTCAACAAAAATAAACATAAAGCATGATTGAAAAATCAAACGTTTATTTGACAATTAAAAATATGAACTCATGTGTACGGGGTTCTTCATTATAATTTGCCACCACTTTAGAAACCCTATTAACAGAGATACAAAAAACGTGTTCACATGATTTTTCCTGAAAATTTCATAATAACTAAGAGAAAGAACATAATATCACTATTGGAAATCGGGCAAATGTGGAAAAGTTAAACTTTTTTAAATGGAATGCCCTATATTTTAATACAGATCGAAAATCTCCGTATTTTCCTCTTTTCAAAAATACATAGTTTGCCTATGTTTGGACTAGCCGTTTTTGAGTTATTTCACTTTGATTAACATAGTGTAAAGTTGCAATGCGGGCGAATAATGACCGTTATGGAAAACCATGAAAAACCAATCAACATCTACTACGTCACAGAATACATTATCTATCTCTGTCTGGAGTATTGACTGAGATGACTCTCCCTCTCTCGGGAGGGTAATATGGCCCCTCCTCGTTTTCGATCATACAGATAAATTCGCGTTCTCTTTTTTTTATTTAGTATATTTTTGGGTATTTTGGAGCCGGCTTTAGAATTTAATTCTGTACTATATACAGAGTGTAATTGAAGTTTTCGTAAAAACATTTAGGGGTAAATCTTCGACAAATTCTAAGACAAAAAGTTTATATGAACATGGGTTCACAACAACTTGTTTTTTTTATTTGATTTTTTATTTTTTTATTTTTCAAAACCAAGTTCGTTTTCAAGTTTTACGTCATCAATATTCCCAGTATCTCGAATGTTGTCCAATTGCCATATTACTTGACAAAAATATACGCTAAAAACCAAATAAAATGGTTTTTTTGGACGCCTTGTATCTCAGAAACCAAGTCGTTGTGAACCCATGTTCATATGAACATATTGTCTTAAAATAATTGGTCAAAGATTCACTCTTTAGAGTTTTTACAAGTACTTAATTGACATTCTGTATACAGGGTGAGACGGGACGAACGGACCAAATTTCAGGAGTTTATAAAACACGCGAAAACAATGAAAAAAAACATATGGTCTATGGTGGTATAAAACACTCCTGACATAACTCCGACTAACAGAATATACACATTTTCACCTCATATCTGGACCATTCCACTAATAAAAAAAAAAACAGAAGATTTCTCAAGATCAAAATTATTCATTACTGTTCTCGTAAACATAAATGCTCAACATCAGCACAAATGAAGAATCAAAATAATGATAAATATGTATAACTTGCCGTTCGGGATCTCTGGGAAATCCAAAGGAGGTGATTCCTTCCCCTCCTTTCGTACGACACCCGCGAAAACCCCAACTTCGCCCGGGCATTAATAACACTTTTCGAAATAGATTCGATCAAGCTTTTAACAGAGCTTTTAATCTCTCAAACCACAAATGATTGATCCACTGATCGACCCCGTAGCTAACGATACTAGCAATAAACTACAAATGGTAACCATGGTAACAGTTGAATTCGACAGTCGAAACTGATTAAACACTCTGACTAATAAACAGATGACAAATCTTTTGACAGAAAGTATCGGATCCCCCACCTGAATTTTTTGGCGGGAAAATTTTTGTCGCTTCTCGTCTAGTTCTCTGACATTATTATCATTGAGATATATTTGGAAATAAATTAGAGTTTGTCATGGCCACTTCTTTTTTCTACAATATGGCGGTTTCAAATTAAAAATCCGATTTTTCGTTTTTCAGCGGCCATAATTTTTTTCTTTTTTAATATTGCCCTATTTTTTGTATTTTTTTTCAATTACTTTTTAATTTTCTTATAAGGTAATATGTTGATAAGATGAAGGTGTACCGCGGAAAACACTTAACTTAGGCAACAATTAAAACGTTTTTGCAAAAATTTGGTTCTTTCCGAACGAGTTTCCGAATATGTTCGGAAGAAGTCGGATTTTTTTTATTTAAAAATGGCATTTCACTTGATTCAGTGAGCACAGGAGGGCACGGTTAAATACTTCCAGGAATCATAATAGGAATTTGGACATGAAGTAATTTCAAATTTGAGTCATGATATCGATTTAGTCACAAGGATTTCGATGAAAGCGTCTGCTTCGAACGATTCCATCACGACGATATAATTATCTATTTTGTGGGAAAATGAACTATCGTCATCGGCATTATTGTTGTGAGAAGTGCATCGATTTCTTACACATCCCCCGGGGGTCAATTTTTGAGCCTTCGTATTAAAACGTATACGCAATTGTGCGAGCAGCATCATTTGAAATAACATGGTGATCGCATTTTTGCGTTTCAAATTTGCGAACGGTCAAGAATTGAACCCCTGGGCTCGATTTCTGGAGGCATATTTTCGAAACCGTTCGAGCACATTTCGTGTACTAAAGTGGTTGAAATTGGCAAAAAAGCGCAAAAAAAAATATTCTTGTGAGAAATCCACCCACTTCGGCACACGAATCATACTCGAACGGTTTCGAAAATACGAGTCCTGCTAGCGCATTCTGTACAATCGTTCCTTGGCGTTCGTGTGTGCGCCTGATGAACGCCAATCCGTATTCTGTATAATATCGCGAACGTCAATTAGCGCTCTCGACAGTGTTCGTTACCGTCTACAGGTGCCCAAATCTCCAATTAAATCCGTGCACGAATGTGTAGAAAACTAAATGCATATTCGTATACGCATTATTTTGAGAATTGAGCACCAGGTACTCAATTCTCCAATTGATTCGTATACGTACAGTGTGACCCATTTGTTTTGGGAACACCCTGATTAAAAGTTAATTTCTTAACCGATTTGGTTCGTTTTTTTTTTGGATTGTAGAGCTCGAAAAATTGTATATTCTTGGCAAAAAGTGACCTTCGCCATTTTGACTTCAAGGCCTACTATGTTAGTTTTTAAGAGCAAAATTTCAGGAAACCATATTAGCGATTTTTTTAGAAAAAATCTGTGTGCGCCACTGGATTCAGCATCCTTTAAAACGGGTCTATACAAATTTTCAACCGAAAATATAATAAGTTGAAAAAAATTAAAAATTCGCACTTTAACAATCTTTGATTCTATCAAAACAAATGATAAATGCATTGAAGTTGATGGTGGTTTGGTAGAAGTTACAAATTTTTAGTTTTATGTCATTTTTATATTTGATAGAATCAAAGATTGTTAAAGTGCGAATTTTTAATTTTTTTCAACTTGATATTTTCGGTTGAAAATTTGTATAGACCCGTTTTAAAGGATGCTGAATCCAGTGGCGCACACAGATTTTTTCTAAAATTTTTGTGAGAAATCCACCCACTTCGGCACACGAATCATACTCGAACGGTTTCGAAAATACGACTCCTGCTAGCGCATTCTGTACAATCGTTCCTTGGCGTTCGTGTGAGCGCCTGATGAACGAAATTTTGCTCTTAAAAACTAACATAGTAGGCCTTGAAGTCAAAATGGCGAAGGTCACTTTTTGCCAAGAATATACAATTTTTCGAGCTCTACAATCCAAAAAAAAAACGAACCAAATCGGTTAAGAAATAAACTTTTTATCAGGGTGTTCCCAAAACAAATGGGTCACACTGTATATGCATTTGATTTTCTACACTATCCGTGTACGGATTTAATTGGAGAATTCAGCCTCAGGCGATCGTGCGATCACGGACCGACATTTATTTGAAAGGTAATCTCGCGCACCACGTTCAAATTTCGGCTTTCGAGCGCTCGGGTGTTCGTTTTAATGTAACGATCGTCGTCATTCGGAACGTGTTTTAGAATTCAACCACCGTTCGTGCAAACGCCCATCGTCGTTCGCGTCGCTCGTTCGATTGACGAGCGCCCGAAACGACCGCCTGTACAGAGTGGGCCTGCTAGCGCATTCTGTACAGTCGTTCCTTGGCGTTCGTTCAGGGCGTTCGTCCATAGCGTTCGTTCATAGCGTTCGTGTGAGCGCCTGATGAACGCCAATCCGTATTCCGTATAATATGCGGAGGTCAAATGGGGTTCCCGACAGTGATCGTTACCGTCTACAGGCATTCGTGCGATCACGGATCAGAAAGTAGTCGTTGAGCTTGTCATTGAGAGTGTTTTTTTGACATTTAGTTGAAAAGTAATATAGCGCACTGCGTTCAAACTTCGGCTGGCGAGCGCTTGGGCGGTCGTTTTATATGCAACGATCGTCGGCGTTCGGAACGTGTTTTAGAATTCAGCCAGCGTTCGTTCCATCAACGAGCGCCCGGAACGACCGCCTGTACAGAATGCGCCTACTCTGTGCCGGCCAACGTCGACCTCAAAATTTGGAATTGGTTTTCAAGAGGTGCATCGTGTTTTGGAAGAGACGTTTTACTGTGGGTCCCGTGCCATAGATGTTGGCACGTTAAAGAACCCAACTTTTTACAGAGAGGGATTCTACAACATTATCCAACAGGATGACTAGATTCGGAAGTCCACGAAAAATAAGGAGAAACGTGTTTTTTGTTTCTTTTTCGTTAGTCGAAAATTTACAAGTCAATTTTCGACTCACTTTGAAATGTATTGCGTTATGACGTCAGACCATACTTTAAGACGTCACATCATGCTCAGTATATCTATATTTACAGGGTTTTTCTTTATATATTGACACACCCATTATCTTTTTTATATTTAGCGTTTCTGAAAAAAGTTTCTCGAATACAAGTTTGATGATTTCAGATAAATTTTTCAAAAAACTCTATTTCGCATATACAGGGTGTCTGAGAAAGTCTGGGCGTGGTCCAACTTTCTTATTTCAAATGAGAACCCAACTTTTTCATTTGATTTTCATATTCTCCTAAAAATTAGACTTATTTTCTATGTAGCATTCCCTATACCTAAAGTTGACGTATAAAAAGGTATTGACCTCGAAAAAGTGCCTGGTTACCGTGATTGTTTTAATGTCAAAAAATCTATCAGACATTAAAACAATCACGGTAACCAGGCACTTTATCGAGGTCAATATCTTTTTATACGTCAATTTTAGGTATAGGGAATGCTACATAGAAAATATTTAGAATTTTTAGAAGAATATAAAAATCAAATGAGAAAGTAGGGTGCTCATTTGAAATAAGAAAGTTGGACCACGCCCCGACTTTCTGAGGCACCCTGTATACTCGAAATGGAGTTTTCCGAAAAATTTACTTGAAATCATCAAACTTTTATTTGAGGCACTTTTTCCAGAAACGTCAATTAAAAAAGATAAGGGGGGTGTCAATACATAAAGAGAAACCCTGAGCATATTATACAGTATTTGAATTTTTATTTTCTCATTGTCTCTTCATACATACAGTGTAATTCCTTAATGCCCCTCTCCTTCTAACCTTTGAACCGTATAATAGGGGTTTCTTTATGCCGTATAATGATATATTGGAACGAAATTTGGACTCATCACATGTGAGGACGTTCTGAATTATTGGATATAGTAGTGACAGCTGAAAATATCAAAATAACAGCTGTGCGTCACTCAAAACGAAAAAATCAAATGGAAAGGGGGGTCGAGTGGTACTTCATTTTGAAGGTCTTTTCATCCTTATTACAAAAAAAAGTACTGATGCGTACCTGAATACACTAGAAGTGAGCATATTCAAAAGGCGTCGATTTCCTTAATCACCACCTGGCTTCCTTCGACAGAGGGTGAGAAGCATAAACCATTCAAAACTTGCCAATGGACAATGAACAAATTTACAATTTACACCGAGTTTGCGAAAAACATTTTTCAATCACAGGGTTTCAAGAGAGGCTTGAAAAAAAACTGCTGTTCCAACTTGTATCTACCAAGTGAGTTCCTGTTCATAAACCTATTTGATGATTGTTGGAACAAAAATAATTTTATATGCAGAGAGTTGGATGCAGGTAGCACTTCATGAATGAGTTCTCCAGAATTATTAAGGTTAGATAGGCTTTTTTTTTTAACTTGCGTAATGATTATAATAGGTAATAATTAGATGATTTTCATACTTTTGTAGTTTTTTTTGTAAAATTTGAGTGGATGTTTGTAAAAATGGATAAATATACCTATGTTTGTATTATTTGCAAATTTCACCGCTCCACCCCTCGCATTCCTTAGGAATCATTTTGTGAATTATTTTGTGCTTACAAGTATCATCGTGTTGATGTTTATTTGGAATAAACTGTTTTTCTTGCATACGTGAGATAATAGTATATTGTGCAACAAGCATGGAATGATACCCATTTCCTACGAGTATGAAGGTTTGTAGCACGAGCCGAAAGCCAGTGCAGCAATTCATACGAGTAAGAAATGGTCATTCCTACGAGTTGTACACTATACTTTTTCTACGACTCTTAATTATTATCACTATTGTGTGATTAATATCGATTTTTACTTTTTGTTTTTGGCGGAGGTGTCAGATCATTTCTTTTCCATTCAGTTTGCACTCGTTTCCATGGCAACAGTTAGGGAATGGTTTCGTTTCCGTACAGTTGTACAATGTGCTACGTTTCCTAACCGATATCGTTTGCACAATGGTGATATTACCGTACAGTCGTAGAAAAAAATTATTGCCTCATATGTGTTGAAAAGATCTTCACAAGTACAAAATGGGTCCACTGCCTTTAGATGCATTCCTATAATGTTCCCCATTTAAATATGGTGCCATTAGTTCCAAGTCCATCCACTCCACTGCTGGCGCTAACAATAATCCAACCTCACTATTGTCAGACGGCGCTCTATAGGGGTTTCTTTATGGTTGTTATTTAGACAGTGGGTCCTATGATCGCACGTTTACGTTAACTCAACATGTCTATTTCGCCATGATAACGCTGTTAGCAAATGGAACATTTGCATTCGTGAACAATCCTAACAGACACGTTAAGTTAACGTAAACGATCAATCATAGGACCCATTTCCAGTTTCTACCACTATGTAAAAAAAATTCATAACCTCCTCACATACACCAGTAACCCAAATTTTGTTCTAATATAGGGGGTTATGATTTGATAATTTGCTAACAGCGTTACCATGTTGAAATAGACCTGTTAAGTTAACGTAAAGGTTCAATCATAGCTCTCATAATGAACATAAAGAATCCCCTATAGAGATTCTTCGTAAATGATCAATGGCGATATAATGGGTCCTATGATTGAACATTCACGTTAAGTTAACGTAAACGTTCAATCATAGGCATAAAGAAATTCCTACATAGCGCCGTCTGACAAAAGTGACGTGGGATTATTGTTAGCGCCACCAGTGAAGTGGATGGACTGGGAACTAATGGTTCCAAATCTTAATGGGTGATATTATGAATATGTATGAATTTTATAGGTAGTGGAACCATTTTGTGCTTGTAAAGATCTTTTTAATGGATATAAGGAAATAATAATTTTTATCTTACGTATGAAATAAAAACAATTTATTCCAAATAAACATCAAAAACATGTTTGTAGGCACAGAATAATTCTCAAAATTATTCATGAGAATACGAACACCCCTGAAATAATTTGCAAATACATACATAGGTATATCTATTCATTTTTCATAATTCATCCCTTATTTTACAAAAAAAAACAATACAAAAGTAGATCATCTAATTATTACCTATTATAATCAGAACAAGTTTTTAAAAATATCTCTCGAAAAACCCCTATCCAACCTTGATAACTCATCCAAAAATTTGCTACCTACATGGCACTCTCCATGTAAATCTAGTATTAGGTGCTAGCTATGACGTCATATTCACATAACCTCAAATTTGGATCGGGGGGACAACAAAGGGAGTTTAGAAAACGGTTTTTTGCCATTAAACTTATCATAAGCAATTTGGCATATATGGTCACATGTAGTGTCTATAGAATATACAAAACCACGTGCACAGATGAATAAAACTGCTATTCGGACTGAAAAAAACAATTTTTGGATATAAAATGTCTATTACCTACTTTCAATACACTTGGCAATACGGCAATGGCAGTGACACGGTGTTGACACATTTGCCAAAACATGAAATTATTTTTTTAAATGTTCATGCGACTTCACAGCACTAAAAACTGAAAGTTTTTTTTTCTAAAAACAGGAATATATTTATTAGTATTATTATTTACAATTATTTAAAGTTCACAATTTCTTTAAACAGTACATTGAGCACTGGTATCAAGAATATAATACGAATTTTACCTATATGTTAGTTTAGCGATTCAAGGAGATTAAATTCATTCCTGTGTAAAAATGTCAAAATGTGTCAAAAAAAGTTGACAGTTGACGGTACCTTCTATTCAAATGACAAAATAGCTCTTGAAAAGTTAAGATAGAAAAGTGCAGACCATTTTTCTCTAACTTGTATAGTTTGAGTTTTATAGCATGTTTTGACATGCAAAAATGCTATTTTTAAGACGCGATATCTCGATAACGGTTGAATCTAGGAACATTAGTTGTATGACAATTTTTGTTCCAAATTGAAGAAAGAATTGAAATATCAGTTAAAATACAGGGGCTTCCATTTAAAAAAATGCAACTTTGATGTGCCACGACTTTATGACCGACCCTGTATACTTCAAATTATCACCAGTTAATGGATAACTAAAAACCCTATAACTATTGTGTTCAACTTTTTTTGGTAACTCTTATACTTTAGCCAATAATCGACTGTTGCTATACATATCAGCGACCCTGTATAAAAACATTTGAATTATCAAAAAGTCAATTCCATAAAAAATCAGTGACGTCATTTGCAGCTATATCTTTGGATTTTTTATGGAATTGACTAATTCAGATGTTTTTATCTAATAACCCATTGCGTAAGAAAGGTTTTTCCTCTCTTGAAAAAATTTGCTGGGATGAGTTGAATCGGTCATTTGAGAAACCCCACAAGTCCAAAATGGAATTAGTGGAAATCTTTAAAAAAACTTCTTAGATAAAAAAGAGAGAAAATTCAATTGGTTCTTATGCCCATTTATGGTAGATATGGGTATTTGGAATATGTTGATACATATTACACACAAAAAAAAATCTGGTAACACAGAATAATGTTTTTTTGAAAATCAGAAACATAGGGGGTTTCTCAAATGAACGCAATTTTCAAACAATACTGACTTAAATAAATGAAAAAACTAACAGTTTAACACAGTATTTAATTTGCCGGTAATATACAAGGTAGGCCATTGTATCAATGATGCATAGAAGTTTTGTATATATTCGTCTTGGGGTTTATACTGCATTAAAATCTGACTGTCACTAACTTTTTTCATTATTGATTGGAATAAAGCGTTCATACAGTCTCTTTTGAGGCAAAACAATCTTAGTTGATGTCAATACGCTAGGTTTCTGTGACGTCATGACGTCAGCTGTCAGACGGAAATATCCAAACAACCTTTTTTTTATTACCTCAAAAGCTGACTTTTCACTCGGCTAATCATATACGCACTAACGGGACACACGATATATGTATTACACCCAAAAATATAGTCCAAAGAAGTCCAAATTGAACACAAACACTGATTTCAAACTCACACAATACAAAACCACAAGTCACAAAAGCTTGTTTGGATACCAAATTCGGCCACGACCAATCATATGGTGCCTGTGACGTTTTTAAAAACGTCGCGTATAGTTTCAAAGAGAATGTGTGAAATCTCAGTCCATCAATAAAATCTCGTGCAACAACGACTCCATCTTCACAGTACTCAAATTGGTTGAATTTGGAGATCGTAAATGACTGATTTTGATCTTTGGGTAATTTCCTTTGGAAAGATTCATCAGAGAGAACATTATTTTTAAAGAATCTTGGCCAACATTTTTGAAAGCTTAGGACCTCTTGAGTGTGCAGATGTTTCACAGTGAATTTTCCATGGGTTGATGAAGAATTTGCAATCGAATTAATATATTCCACTATTGTGTAAATACGATCTGCTCGCTTTATTTTTTGTTTCACAACACTGAAGTTTCTATAACAGGGAAGAAAAGAATGTTGTCCTCTTACAGGAAAATATTCAAAATTTTTTTCAAACCGACCAGTTGATCGTAAAGCCATGAACATACGAACTACGGTGTGGTTTTTGTTCTGAACCCAAGCTCCGCGTCTGCAAATATATGCAGTTCTTTGACAGATGGATCAATTTCTGGGTTAATGTAATCCAGCAACATGGAACTTACTTCATCGGGACCCTTCTTCGCCTCTACTTCATGGTATATGGAAAACCTAGATGTATTTTTTCGTAGCTCATGGATGTTGAAAACGTTCACAGTTAGCTGTCGTAAATAAAACGATTCCTGTACTGGGATGACAGGAAGTTGAAGGTTTTGCATAAAATCCATGCAAGTACCTAAAACAGTTTGATCTTCTGAATTTTTTTTTTAATCTCTTCAATTTTGGAATAGATTTTTTTTGCACGACGATTGTGCACAATCTTTTCAGCAACCGCCTCTCGCTTAGCATTCTCGTTTAATGTGAGACTTCTTATTTTAACGGACAGCTCTTCACAAGAACAACATGTATCTGTCACAGTGAAAGCTAACTTTTACTAGGAAAAGTAAGCTTTTCCTGATTTGGAAACATTTAGCTAGTGAAAGTTGAATTCGATCGACTTCATCATACTTTTACTAGTAATTGTTAGCATTCACGTAACTTTTCTAGTGAAAGCTGCTACACTGAAAATTATTATCGTAATTATAAATATCCTTATTGGTCCGAGTTGGAATTCGCCGACAGATTAGACGCTCTGGAAAATACGAGACTTAAGATTCGCAGGTGTACAATGTGAACATTGTTCAGATACCGTATTATAGAAAATACTCAAGTATTCTCAGTAGGGGTTAGTCTGGGTTAGTTTGGGTTAGTTTGGGTTAGTTCGGGTTTGGCAAATCATTTAGTGCCCCGTGCACCTTGGGTTAGTTAAATGGCGGAAATAAGTTTTAACAAGAACTTTTCCTAACTGCTTTCAGTAAAAGTTGATTTGATAAAGTTTCTCCAACATTCACTAGTGAAAGTGTACAATATTCTTCAAAATTCAACATTTCCTAACGGATCAAGTGATTGCTAGCATCAACTAGTAAAAGCTAGCTTTCACTGAATTCCTAACATTCACTGTAACATATCGACTTGCGGCTGTTGAAATTTCAGATCAAAATTTTCATGTTTTAATGTAAAATTTGTATTTCACTGTATTTCTCAAATCAGGATATTTCTCAATGAAAAGATTCAACATGTGTTTTTTTGCCCCTTTTATCTTTGGGAATACTGCCAGAGGCTAAAAGCTGACAGATTCTACGAGTTCTATCATCAGTAACACCATGGGTACTCAGAAAGGCCTTTTTACAAACAACGATTGTAGACTTTCCTGGAAATTTCACATAATATCTAAAAATGTTCTTGTGATTATAAAGCATATTCCCCTATAGCTTCGATGGAATATCTACCTAAATGACATTTCTCTGATTGCCTTCGATACTATTCCTCCTGTGGCGATGTCTTTTAACATCACTCATAACAATGTTGTTTTGGAGTAAAATATCTTGCTCGTTTTTTGTTCTCAATGAAATGAATCCATTGTACGTCATTTCCGCATCTTGCACAGTGATAAACTTAGGTATACACTTTTTTTTTTGCAACTATAGAAGAGTTTTATTGCTGTAGACTTGAAACAAATTTAAACGTAACTTACCTGCAGGGGTATAAATGTGGAGTTGGTTGCACCACATTGCCTTTCCAGTTTCTATATTCATCATTTTTTACCCTGGCTTTCTTTATTTTCTCACACAGGTATTCTACTTGTTTTACTCCTTTCTTTCTTTTACCGGGATTTCTTCCAAGACGAAACACGCTACAGCTTGTGTACTTAGGCAATAATTTGATAATCACACTAGTTGCGACAGATGCCACCTCGTGAAAATTCAACGTCCGAACCACGTTCATTAAGTTCATTTGAGAAACACCGTAAGTCACTGGACTTCTGGGGTTTCTCAAATGAATAGCCGATTCGCATATCTGTTTGGCCCATCAAGAGTATGAAAACAAATGATGTTCATCTGTGTATCGATGCGTCTATAGTCGAAAATAATAAAATGGTCAAATGTAATTTTCGCCAAAATATGGACTTGTGGGGTTTCTCAAATGACCGATTCAGTTATTCTAGAAAAAAAATAAATCAATAATTAAATATCTGTGTGCCTAATTGAAAATATTTTTTTTCTGGCACAACCTCTTATACCAGCGAAATTTCTCAGAAGAGAGAAAAACTCCCCAACACATTGAACTATTAGATA
The DNA here is from genome assembly GCA_958502075.1 of Orchestes rusci. Taxonomy (NCBI): domain Eukaryota; kingdom Metazoa; phylum Arthropoda; class Insecta; order Coleoptera; family Curculionidae; genus Orchestes; species Orchestes rusci. The sequence goes on along the minus strand of OY293304.1, from coordinate 80,304,636 downwards.
AAAGCATCTGAAACACCAATCAATTACAACCGTTCGCTATAGAAACAAAAAACGTAATTTCATGGTCCAAGACTAGGTACCAAAAATTATCAAAATCGATTTGTACGTTTTTGAAAAATGCGGGAAAACCCAATTTTTTTCGAATCTTTGACGCCCTCTGTAGACTTAACGAAGCAATTTTGGATATAGGTAAGTTTGCCTAGATCCCCTTATTTTTGGTCAAGGAATTTGTGGTTAAGCGTTGTACAGTCATTTCAGGGACACCCTGTATATACTGAGCTGGCAAATTGCCTAGCAGCAGTGCCAACCGTCCCTAAAACCAACTTTATATGCAGAGTGTTGGATGCAGGTAGCATTTATGAATGAGTTCACCAGAATTATTAAGGTTAAATAGGCCTTTTTTTTGAAATTGTGATGATTATAATAAGTAATTATTAGATGATTTGAAATTTTGTATTGTTTTTTTTTGTAAAATTTGAATGGATGTTTGTAAAAATGAATGAATATACCTATGTTTGTCCCTTAGGGATCATTTTGTGAATTATTTTGTGCTTACAAGTATCATCTTTTCGATGTTTATTTGGAATAAATGATTTTTCTTGCATACGTAGGATAAAAATAATTTCCTCATATGCATTGAAAAGATCTTCACAAGCACAAAATGGGTCCACTTTCTTTAAAATTCATTCCTATAATATTCCACATTTAAATATGGCCCCATTAGATCCAAGTCCATCGACTCCACTGGTGGCGCTAACAATAGTCCAACCTCACTATTGTCAGACGGCGCTCTATAGGGGTTTCTTTATGTATATTGTACGGTTTAAAGTTAGAAAGGGGTGGACTTTGTAAATTAATCATATCATCTTCACTGAGGTTTCAATATGCTCAACAAATTCCTCGGATTCATACCCCAGTGAAAAGATTTTAGAGCAAATAAAAAACAAAAAAAAGTTAAGGTCAGCTGATGTGAGATGCTCTCTTCCAGGACTACCCGGAGAAACAAAACAGAAAAATGTTCCCAAGGTTGATACTAACAATGGCACTGCAGTTGTATTGAAGAAAGAATCTGTAAGTAATAGTGAATATGACAACGACACCTCCTTTTAGTACAGTAAATCCGTGCTTAATATAGGGTCATCTAAGAATTTCGTGAAATACTTTTTTTTTACTTGTGGAGAGGTTCAATAGCTTAACTCTGAGTTTTCGGGAAAATCGAAAATTACCACGCCATCTTGAAAATAAGACTCACGATAAAATATAGAACCAAAGTTTACAGAATTACATTTTCAAAAATATTTTATTTCCAATATTTATTCGATTTTTTTTTTCTTAAATCAATAATTACAAATCTACAGTGTGATTCTTCAATATCGCATGTGAGAAAAAAATAATTGTATAGAACGAAAGTTGTGCAGAATCAAATTTCCATCTTTTTGCTAATTTCACTAAGAAAAAATATACATGGTCTATACAACTTTTGTGCTACACGATGCCTTCTCACATGTATCTCCTGTACATTTTTCATTATTGATTATAGAAAAATATTTTGGGAATGTGATTCCGGAAGTCTTTGGTTCTATGACATTTTATCGTCTAAAAGCAACTGAGAAAACACGTAGCGCCTTTATTTTCAAGGTGGCGAGATAATCTTACCCTAGATTTTCCTGAAAACTCAGAGGTACGCTATTGAGAACCCCCTTCACAAGTTAAAAGAAAATATTGGCGTATTTCCCGAAATTATCAGCAAAACCACGAATTTACTGAACTGATTGTATACATTTAGAAGTATTATTTGTGTGTATCCAGGTACAGGTTTGTGATATTTGAATGAATTCTTGAAAATAAATCTTTTTACCAGTGCTACATCGAACACAATACATACAAAAGTAAAAACATGCTCTATTCACGTTTCTTTTTTTTTGCCTTTTTGTTCTGTACTTTACAACTGCGGGACGTCGATTGGCACAGACTTGGGTTTCTAAAATTTCTTTTGACGCGTTTTTTTTTTCAACTATAATCAGTGATGAAGACTTTTTTAGCTGCATGATCTGCATGATCTGCAAATATTGTTTAATTTAAGTTTGATTATTTTGGTATTAGTAGGTATCTTGAATATTGTATGAACTAGAATTATTCAACATACTTGTTTCATTCACCGGGTGATATTGTCACGTAAGGTGTTAGACTGGGTCTTCGACTGGACCCACAACACCTGTCGTGCTCTAGGGAACGTATAGCTGGGCTGAACAGTAGAGATACTCCGTATAGGCAACTTCCATTTATTATCGTCTATGCATGGTACATCCCATCTATCCCCACCATAACCCTAGGACGAGCATGTTCTTTGAGGCTGAGAGGGGTTACACTACTCAGGGTGAGAGGGATTACACTACTCACAATGGAGAGTAGTTGGCTAAGCCAACCACTGACTATCATCTCGCTGAACGTGTCTATTTATAGCAACAAAACTGCTCGCTCAGCGATTTTAGCAGTGGCAAATTGGGTAGATTTAAACCAAGTATATTTGCCTCCAGTACTATTGTGACAATATGGAAGAACGCTCTGTGCGAATATCACCTTTTGTGTAATATTGTTATAATGTAAATATTGTTCAATGTTGCACAATAAATATTATTCTATTCTATTCTATTCTATCCGCAAATTCGCCCACTTCAATAAGCGTCTACTCTATAGGGTGATTCACGTAGGTCGTCTGCTACAAGTATTTCGAGAATGGCTTTTCCAAATCTTTTGAAAGTGAATGAGTCTATATGAAAGAGTGATGCATCGTCTGGAATTATTTTGATGAATGCGGCGTTGCCGGATCTACAAGTTTTTCCTAGTAACTTTCTTATTTCATATAGGACATCCTGTATATTATTTGATTTTTGAATTCTGTATGAAATTCTGAATAACTTTCATGGTACATGTTATATGTCTAATGAATATTTGTCATTTTATTCAAACAATGACAAATGCCATTGATTTTTCCAACTAAGATTTCTCAGTAACAGTAAGGAACTGAGGCGTGAAAATTTGACCGCAGTTCCTTCAAATATCAAAGTACACATTCATAGACTCTTTCAAATACTTAGAGAATTTTACAGAGTGTGCAAAAAAAAATCGATCACATTTTCGCTAATGGAAATGACTGAAACTCGATTTTGTCAAATGGAAAATCCTGTATTTTATGTTTGCAATGAAATAAGCCTTAAATTTTAAATAAAAAATCTCATTACTATCCTATGCTTATCGTCAGACATTTTTGAAATATTCACCATTGCAAATGCAGTCATACTTTCACGCCTCAGTTCCTTACTGTTACTGAAAAATCTTAGTTGGAAAAATCAATGACATTTGTCATTTTTTGAATAAAATGACAAATAATCACGAGACTATTATCATTAGACATATAACATGTTCCATAAAAGTTATTAAGAATTTTCTACATAATCAAAAAATCAAATAATATACAGGGTGTCCTATCTGAAATAAGAAAGTTACTAGGAAAAACTTGTAAATCTGGCAACGCCGCAATCAACAAAATATTTTAAAAAGATGCATTACACTTTCATATAGACTCATACCAAATTTCAAAAGATTTGGAAAAGCTGTTTTCGAAGTACTTGTAGCAGAAGACCTACCTGAATCATCCTGTATAGTACCTATATTTCATATTAGTAGCATCAACCGTTTGAGGTACGAAAAATAGACGGGATTTTGTTTTTAAAGATTCCTCTCAAGGGTTGAGCTTTTTCAACGGTCAATTGTGAGTACGACACTTATAAACGTTCTGGTTATATCTAAAAAAAACGAACAACTCGAGATCCATCTTCCTAATCAGTTTGATCTTCCTAACATTAAAAAAAAAATGCAAAGCTGGCGAAATTGCTTCTATGAAACTATGAGTGGTTCTTAAGAAATTTGGTTCCGATTCACATACATACATGACATCGAATTTGATTCCTCTGATCAGGCTAGGTATAGGCTAATTCTTTTGAAGATGCTTACACCGACTTGCGGTGGTGAACTGACAAACGAGATAAAGTGTTAAACGTGGAGTAAGTGATTAAGATTGATACAAATAGTTCTAGATTAAGATAAATACATATTATCAATGGACACCTGGATTTCGCGTATGAAACAAAGCTAAAAAGCTCACGGATAAGATATACTCTTTTCTCTTTATCAGGACCCACAAGAACCTAAAAGGAGACGATTGCAAGGGGACATCTTTGGTCACAACTCGTCAGAAGATGAAGATGATTATTCTGAAGAGTATTTGTCTGATTTGAATTCGTTGTTATTCGGGGAAAATGAGTACAGCAATGGAAACCGATCAAGAAAGAACAGCACTGCATCTCCATCAGTTCAAGTCAAACTTGAACCAGCGGAGTATTATTCAGATGAAGAACCATCCGATCCAAATAAACAGGAAAAGTTGCATGTGTAAGCATTCTTTTTTTATAATGTTTGATTTAACATAAGAAGAACATTCTGTTGCGTCTAATCGGCTTGAAGGGGTAACTGAAGCTAAATAAAACAGATATAATAATAATGATAATAATATAATGTTTTTATTCCCATGAAAAAGTGACTTATCATACTACGCTACTCTACCTCGAACTCATCATTTCTTCATTGTTTTGCGGGTTTAATTTGGGACTCCAGCTTCACATGCATCAATAATGCGGTTTTCGGGTAAATTCCAAAATAAATTCCACGGAGCATTTAAAACAAAAACGAATAGTTAACGTGAAGTTGCGCTTCAATTTTCGTTACAAATATGCAGGGTGTCAAAGTTACTTTTTTTATTTCAAATGTTTCTCATTTCTTCTATCTCCATGACCAATCCACCGTTAGTAGAGTTGTATAACGTCGAACATTCTTTGAATAATTTCACTTTTTAAAACTCTATTTGGATGAGATTTACCACACAAGAGTTTATAAAATTGCGTTTTTCTCGATCACGGTTGGGTTCTTAAAACTCAAACACACATTTTTCTTGTGAAAACTAGAGATTTAAAAAAAGTCAAGTTGGTTTCGCCCAAAATGTATGGTTATTATTCTCTCTTTAACGAATTAGACACATTCTAGGTTTCATTTGTTTCTTCTAGCTGCTTGTGGATTTTATTTGCTAATTTGAACAGTATTTGTGATAGTGTAGTAAATATTAGAGAATATCAACTTCTAAACTATTCAATTTTCTCATTTCAAATGAAATGCAAACTTCCTGAAATCAATAGTTCCTTAGTATTCGGAAAATGTATTTCTATACTATCGACTAGAATTGAAATTGCTTTACATACTTTTACTGGAATCCTCTATCAATCCTCAACTTCTAACATTTTAGACCTATAATCGAAGTGAAGAAAGAACCCGAGATAAAACCAGAAAGAGATGGAATTTCCAAAATGAGTAAGTCAAATCCAGTGTTTGATAGCTTCTCATAATTAGTGTTTTTGTATTCCAGTAAAGAAAGAAAAAATAGAAGATATAACGAAAGATAACCAACGTGACTATACAAGTAATAGTGATGAAGACGAGGTAAGATCTTTTCTGCTTCTTTTTAAAATAATATTGCTAAATAATAATAGAGCCTACTCAATTGAGTTGGCAAATTGAAAAGTTAACAATGTATTTAGATTCAAGAGTTTTAGTTTTTATATTTACGAATTTTACTACACTGCCCGTCAAATTCAAGAAAATAGCAGATGTTGTGCCTTTTAACTAGCTGTAGCTTTGAAACGAACTAACGAATTTTGTCGAGTGTTTGAGCGTTTTGAAGGGTAATTTTCGTACAGTGGACTGACTTTTGTAGATTTTGTGTGAGATGAGGTTTTTTATGAAATACAGGGTGCGGAACGAAGCGACGCGATTCTCAAAATGTTCAAGGTACTGTCATTTTTCTAAAAAACGATTCTTCACTAAATGTATACTCCAAAGGTATAGCTAAGACTAGTACCTCAGGATGTATTTGGTTTTTTTCCTGATAACTCTTCTGAAACAAGAGATGATCTTCTTCTATCCCAATTCGTACAGGGTGCGGCATTATAACTTCCTTATTTCAAAACGCAATAAAACCCATTTTATGTATTACAATTTTTTATTATTTGTTTAATAATGTAGGTACATCCTTAAAGTTTTGTTTCGTACAGTTTTAAAAATCATGTCAGGTAGGTGACGCCCCCATTGTCGGTACACTGAATGAATCGATTTCTGGCGTTTGTCATAACCCTTTTCAGCATGGCAGCTGATATGTTGGCAATCTCAGCCCGATTGTTGGCTTTGAGATCTTCTAGTGTTCTTCGGTTCACATAAACACGGGATTTAAACTATCTCCACAATAAAAAATCGCAAGGGGCCAAATCGGGGGAGCGGGCTGGCGATCACAGAACGTCCATTCGAAAAGTACGCCTCAACGACAAATGCACGCTGCTCTCTGTTCCAACGCATCGTGGCGACTGACCGGATGAAGAACAAAACTTTAGATGCGCGCCTACCGAATAAGAGCAGTATCCGCCCACTACGATCTTCACAGTCTAAATGGCGCAAAAAGGAAGCTATGATGTTTCACCCTGTACTTTGCTTTTTTTAGATTTGCCGACTCAACCTCAAAATTTTAAGATATACATATACGATACTTTTCACACAATAAAAAAAATTATTCAACTGCAGCGCTATTACACAGGCTCCCTTCAAAATACGACAAACAATACATTTTTATTTGGTATCGCAAAATTGTTGACTGATATACCTATGTACCTATAAAATATCTTTTTGATAAAAAAGTTTATTCCATTAGGTTTATCAGTTATTGATTTCGCGATACCAAAAAAAAATTAGACTTATCATTATCGTTTGGCGTACTTTTAAGTGACCCTGTATTATACCGCTCAAGTTAAATCATCTTCTGTCTTTCGAATCTCAAAAGTATCGTATATCCTGATATTTTGAAGTTAATTTAAGTTGAATCCGCAAATTTTGAAGAAAGCATCGCAAAATTCGAATTGGAATAAGAATTGATTATCTTCTGTTTCAGAAGACTTATCAGGAAAATACCAAATACGTCCTGGGCTACTTGTCTTGGCCATACCCTTGTTGTATGAATTTGATAAAGAAAGAATGAAAATGGCAGTATCTGGAAATTTTTAGTAATTGCATCACTTCCTTCCGCAACCCTGTATATTGTAAAAATCCTTATCTCACAGAAAATCTACAAAGACCAGTCGAATGTACGAAAATCGACCTTCAAAACGCTGAAACACTTGACAAAATTCGTTTATTCGTTTCAAAGTTACAGCTAATATGGCCGAAAAAAATCCATGTTCTTTATTTTGAGGCGCAGTCAATATTCTGAACATTTTTTCTATTGTACATTATCGGCCAGTGTTCATGTGTCTTTGGCACAGCGTGATTCATTTTCAGGTGCCAGTTTTCGTAAACAATTCCTCATAGAGACATGCGAAAAAAGTCTGTATGTGTTCTAGGATCGCCACAAGGGGCCGTAAGACGGGGGTTACACGATCAGTCTGGCATCAGTTCAGTCCATAAATTTGGTCAGAAGGATGAGAAACTGATCGTGAAATGGGTTGACTGATAGAGTGATGCACCGGACTGACCGATATTTGAATAATTTTATAATTTTCTGTCAGTCTGACGATGATTGACAACCGACTGATCGTGTATTGCGTTCCGCAGTTTCGCGTCAGTTATAACGATATAATTCCATGGTTACCAGCGGGCTGCCATGGAATTCTAACTTCTTTTGAAACTGACATCAGTTTGAGTGATCGTGTAAATCGCCATTCAGTCCATCAGTTTTCCATCATTCGTTGACTGACGGACTGAACTGATGCCAGACTGATCGTGTAACCTCTGTCTAAGTGTTCTATGATAACAGACAATTCACATATGTTTGAAATTTTCCTCATTGAAATACTAAAAAAGAATATGAAAACAGATTTGGGACAATATTCTCTAAAAAATTGTCCCCGGAACTTCCCTCTAAGTTCTCAAATAAGACAGCTACAGGCTGTCAAACTTGATGTTACTAAATTACCTATAACTTCGGAATCACACTAGTGACTCTAGACCGATTGACTGTATTTTGGTTCCTTTCAAAGAGGAAAGTCTGGTCTTTCTTGTGCATGTGCTTGAGAACAATAATTTCTTAATTCGCCTTAGTCGACCACACATCATACATTATGAAAGTATGTAACAGTTTTTGAATTTTTTTTGAGATTTTCAAATGCAAAATTTGGCCCAAATAATCAACTTTTGGAAATTATTTCCACTCTGATCAAATTTGTCAGGATTGTTGTTCACCTCATAATATCCTCACTCATAATGCCTACTATCATTAACTAATATTACCCTTAATGGGAAGGCTACCCAAGACACTAATAATAGCAAAAGTCCATTTTCTTTACTTTTTGACATATTTTTAGTGGCCTGCTATATTGTGCAAGGCGTTGATATTGCTATTTATTTATTCTTTACCATCAAACTCAATTACCTTTGAGGTTCAGATCCCCAAATTGGCCGAGGTAGCTTCCGAATAATTTATACATTTTTTAACTAATACATTTTATCTAACGCATGATAGTCAAAGGTGTCATTATTGATGTCATTTTGGACAAGTAAAGTGTCAAATAACACACTTGTGTGTTATAATTCATTACTCACTAGTCACTAGTTAGTTATGGATTATAACACACGTTGCCATGACAAACAAAAAAACAACCTAGCACGTTCCCGTGGCAACCAAATAATCAATAACCTATTTTGAGCAAAATGTAGACATGACACTGTCTAGTCATTCTGACACTGAAACTTATATTTTAATCATCTCATAATAAAACGATTTCCTCCATTTGTTGGATAAAACATTGGCGTTTTGTTCCACAAGTCACTTGAGAATTTATTCGACTCGCCCTAACGGCCTCGTGGTACAATTCTTCTCGCGTGACTTATTTTCAACACAACGCACTAAAACCATTAATACATTGTATATCCCTTCATTGTCAAAAATTCAATTTCATATCACCAAAGTAAACATTTAAGATGCTTAATTATGTTACCTCGTTTCATAATTAACCATCTGCGTCCATTTAAATCACTGTAGATTGGAGAATCCCGAGTTTTGTATTTATTTTTCTTACATTCCATCTCCACGGACCGGGGCAGATTTGTTGACCAAAACTAACTTTGAATTTGAATTCTATAATAGATAACAAAAGTTTCATGCCAAATTACCGAAGAATAAGGTTTTTGCCGCTTTTGTAGGGTTGTAGAGCGTGCGGCGTCCATTTTTCTTTTAAACCAAGGCCTATTAGATTACATCTAGTGGCTGAAAGTTCCAGAATTCATATTAGCGATTTTTTTTGAAAAAATCCGGCTACGCCACTGTATTCGTCATCCCCCAAATGTATCTGCACCAAATTTCATGAAAAAATATTCAACATTAACCGTTCTACGGCTATTGTTGTCAAGTTGGTTATTACGCATTTAGAAGATTTTTTTTCTCGTTCTATTGCGCAGTTATTTTTTGTAAATTTTATATTCAATTTTTTTTATTGCTTGATTTATTGCATTTTGTTTTCAATACACCTGAGGATTGGAAAAACTCATCCATGCTCCAAGAGACCCGATAGGTTGATAAACCTGAGGATGTTCATTGTAGCTGTTATCTGATAAATTTGATGTGACTGATTTGTTATCGCATGAGTTACGAAATAAAAAGCTTCTAAATGCCTGTTAACCAAGTTGACAGCAATAGCCGTAGAATCGTTAATGTTGAATTTCATGAAATTTGGTGGAGAGGGCAGATTTTTTCTGAAAAAATCACTAATATGGTTTTTGAGTGTAATTTAGTGGGCCTTGGTTAAAAAAAAACTGAGCGACACCCGGCCCCAGAATACACTTCCCCCTGTACAATATAAAACAAATCGCTCCATAAATAAAAATGTTATGAGGGTGGCCCGCTTTCAAATGGGTCACTCTGTATATCATTTGAAATAGAAGAGTTATGGAGACTTCAGGAATCCCTGAGGAGTATTTTTGATACAGCCCCTGTAAACTTGAAAGTTTCAAAGAGACAGGAGTGCCTTGCCATGCCCACCGATGCGGTGGGCATTTTGAGCATTTGCACTGATTTTTTGTTTTTTTTTGCGTTAATTCAATATTTTTTCTAATATCTTTGGAATACTGGTCCATCGTATTTGTGAAACACTTTGTTCTACTTGACAGCTGCTCGCAGAAAAAAAAAAACAAAAAATAGTTGACATTCTCACTTATAGGTTTTTCTTTTCAGTATTTACTCAAGAACACGTTATCTTACCTCTCCTTAACTCTTCTATTTCAAGAGATAAAGAAAAAATGATTTTTATGGAGGTGGTTGAAGATGTTACAAATAACACGATACATGCATCTATTTAGTGGGTTTGAAAATTTCGTCAAAAACAGTTTTGACTTTGATCATTTATGTTGTGTGGTCGGCTCAAGCGAATAAAATTGTTCCCAAGTACATTCACCAGAAAGACCATATTTTCCTCATGAAAACGAACCAAAGAACAGTCAACTAGGTCTAGGGATTCCGAAGTTATAGGTGATTTAGTAACATCAAGTTTGACGTTCTGTAGCTGTCTTATTTGACAACTTAGAGAGAAGTGTCGGGGGCCAATTTCGTAGAGAATATTGTCCCAAATTTTTTCCATATTCTTTTTTAGTACTTCAATTCGGAAAATTTGGAAAATATGTCGATTTCCCGTTTTCACGGTACGCTTACGCCCCCTTGCGGCGATCCTAGAATCTTGAAAAATATTTCTAGCATTTTCTCTTGGGCACATTACCAGAGAACTAGATAACGACTCTAGTTCTCTGACATTACTCTACCGATTTTTTTTCTGTGTCTCTATGATTATTAGTTTTCGAGAACTAGCACCCTGTCGCTGAAAATGGAGGACCCTGTCTGTACATGATGCTATGATATTGATTGGTGGTATCTCGGAAAACTCGAAAGGGTTTGGTTGTCATAAACGTAGTAGTCTTCCATTTACTGATATCATCAAGTCCATCAAGAAATTTGTGGCAGGCATTATTCAAAATTTGAATGCATTTAATTTAATTAAATGCATTTAATGTCTTAGGGCATGATCATGAAAGTAATTTTTTAAATAAACACTTATGTATATGATCAGTTTGGAAAGACGTTGATATTCATTGACGTGGGAACCCGCGCTCTCATTTATCTTCCACATGATTCAATGTTAACATGTCAAAGATAAAACTTCATGTCTTCTTTCAAAAAAAGCTATCTTGTCAACTCAAACATTGAAATTTTCAGAATGAATTAAATACTATCATGGAAAAAACTTCTTCAGGGCGTAACTGAAGGAAGGGTCGTACGAAAATGTTTTATCGAACTTTTTAGTCTTATTTTTGTCCCAACCAACCGCTATTCAAATAGCTCCAAATATTGATGAGTATATTAAATAATAATTTGAGTTGATTTTGAAACTGTGAAAGCAAGGATCTTGAGCAATGACAAAAAGGGTTTGAAAATGTTTTTATTTCATGACAAACATACACTTTTCATAATGAACATAGATTGTTGAGTATCAAATTCAAGGAAAACTGCCACATGTTGCTTGTGGAAAAGGTAACTTTCCTGAATATATTATTGCTGGTTTATCAAAATCGGTAGAAATCACGAGAAGATCAGGATTGAAAGTGAGTCTATGAGGAAAAAATGATTTGATATAGGGAGCAAAAAGTATAATTGGAAATTCATTTTCTTCAACCGTGTGGAACATAATATACAATATTCATATGAAATGAGGGTACAGGTAAAGTTGGAAAGTGTCTTCGTAAAAATATCATTTTTCCATGAAAATCCTATAAATAGTCTCGTCTATCTAAAGTGAAAATGATATTAGTTGGAGAGAAGTATTCAGGTTCAATGTAATTTACTCTAAAAGAAATATTTTTTATAAAAATTCACACAAATACTATTGAATGGGCATTTATAACCCGTAAGATCACCAGTGAAGGTTTGAAACACATGTATATTTTAATTTTCCTTCTCAGTTGTTGTCCTCGGAGTCTTTAAAATCACTTCTCTAGATATTTTGTTGTTTCTCTTACTAATTTGTATGCAAAAAGTTATATTAGTAATATTCCATTTGTTTGTAGGGTGAACCACTGGATCCGTTCTTGGAAGAGTTTGGAAGATCTTAGTTATTATAGCGATGAAATGTAAAACTCGCTCATCATTAAGTTTAGTATGAAGATGCATGGATGGTGCTTAATTTATTTAGGTAAGTTTTGTTAAGGTAATGCTTCCGACTGTGAACTTGGAAACGGAAACTATTACCTACTGCAAATACATAATATACTTTTATCTACAACTGTCAAAAAATAGTTGTTTTATGCAACTGTCTATAGATATAAAATGTTCCACATATTACACGGCCTGTGAGAAACCCGTGGAACATAGTTCTTTATTCACGGGCAGTGGGCCAATCATAAGCGAGTATTACCAGTAACGCAGCAACCCACCATACACTCAACTGAGCCGTCCTCCGCTAAAGTGATTGTCAATTGATTCAAAATCGCTCATCACGTGACATGATGTTATCATGATAATTATCATGTCACGTGATGAACGATTTTAGACGGTAAATGGAGGACCGCTCTGAACTAACGATGGCGGTTTGTCAAATTGTCAGTGTCAACTGTCAAATCATCCACTCGTTTAGTTTTTGTTTGTTTTGTTGGAAAGTAATCAGTGTATAGCATACAGGCATATTCTTCAAAATAAATAATTTTTTCCAAATTTTTTGACAGTTGTAGATAAAGCATTGTATTTGACTCGCATATAATGAACATATTACACTCGAATAAAATTAATAACACTCGCCTTCGGCTCGTGATATAGATTTTAATCTCGTGTAATATTTGGCCCATTATATGCTCGTTAAATAAAATACTATTTTTAAGTATATCTTGTGTAAAATATCTTGTAAAAATGTTTATCTTACTTCAAACTAAGTATCATGACAAATCAATGTATAACTTATATTTTTTCAGACATTTTGCATAAAATTTTTAAGAGTAAGAGAAAGTTGTGTTTTTAAGCGTATAGCTGTAAGAAATGAATCACTTGAGTTCTCGATGTCGGTTTGTTTCCACGTCACATGAATGGTTCTTATCCTTTATACATAACAGATAACTTGCTCATTATGTATTACTGACTTAAATTGGATTTTCCCCCTTTGTTTATTTGAATTTGATACATCACTGTATTATGACAAATCAATCTTATTCTCATTCGAATGTTAACGACGTGAAAAACGTTATAATTGGCAGGCTATTTTTAGTTATTATGCTTCAAGACTCATCTAGGTGTGAAGAATGTACAGGGTTTTTCCTTATCATTTGCGGCCTCTTTAGAAACTCTATTTTGAGAAACACAAAAAAATTGTTCATATAAAAGTTTCAGGAATTTTTTTGAAAAGTAAACAAACCAAGCGAAAAAACAATCGACCATCGGAAATCAATATAAAATGTCGCATTATTCGCCCGCATCGCAACTATGTATACACCAAGTTATTTAAAATGAAACAATTAAAAAAAGGCTAGTCAAAACTTATTTTTGTCTGTATCTTTTTAAACACAATTTTCAATGGGGTGGCAAACTATAAGGAAAAACATTGAACCTCTCCGTATTTGATTTTAGTTTATATTCATTATAGTTATCTTAAAGAATTTTGCGATCAGTATGTCTTTCCGGTTCTCTTTGTTTCTTTGAGTATTTGTGTTGTGACTAATAATTATGATAAAACATTTTTCTAGATCAACCATTGGTAGTATTTGTAACAATTACTTCAGACGGTGTGATTCTCTTCGAAATAATAAACTCTGAATACTGTTATACTGTGTTACTTCATACAATGTTTTCGTTGTATATTTTTTTCCAATTAATAAAAGTGTGTTTCAACTCGTTTTGGTATTTATTTGATGGTTCATCTTACTTGCAGTTTGTTGGTTTTGTTAATCTTGACTAAACTTTTTGTTTGCGTAAGTGAAGGTGATTTTTGTGTTATGCAGAGTTGTTTCATAATGGTCCCAACAAATGTTGATAGTTTAGGTATCACACTACTTTCTTAAACTTGTTCATAGATCGAATCAGCAGGGGGTTTTCGCAAAAATAGAGAGACAAAATTTTCCATTATTTGTTCAAAAGTTTTTCTAAAATCGAACTTTTTTTGAAATCACTTTTTTTTATATTATAATGATATGATGTAGGTATAGAACCCTTGAAATGTTTTGGTTTATAATGAACAAGTTCTGTACACATAAAAAAGTGTGTGAATATTTTTTTTTCGCCATGTTTGTGAATACACGCTGCCTCCGTAATAAAAGTTTCCGAGTTCAACTTTCTACAACTGATAAAAACCCAAATAGTCACTGGTTGAAGAAGACTCATGTGATGAAAGTGTTTTCATTTGTTCAGAAACGTACTGAAGGTAAGTTCGTTATTCTATACCATCAAATGTATAATGGCGGGTTTAGCGAAGGCATAAGCATAACTTATTGATCAAAGCATTATTTTAGGGCACAAGTCATAACAGTTAAATGTATGAATACAGACTACAGTGTTCACTGAAAACATAAGTCTCAATGATTAAAGCATAAACATAATGCATAAGCGTAAAAGTTCCCAACTTTCAACTTTTATGCACTAAATCATGCATGACATTGACAATCTGCTGGACGGACTGGTTTTTTTCTTTTCTTATTTTTGTCGATTACAACGGTGAAATAGTGAAATATTGAGGTGTATTTGAGTGTATTGAGTGAAATTATTATACTCACTGCAGAGTCATAGCAAGTCGTTGTGGTATTGATATCTTCAAGATGCGCGACTTTCTTAAGGAAGGATAAACAAGTTTCACCAGAAATTTGAATTGTATAATTGTCATCCGGGTGTACTTGAAAATCTGTCCTTCATCTGATTGCATCATGTCTTCTACCAAGTGGCATAGGTTCCCTCTCTGTCTCGCTTTCTATTTATTGGCCTTGTACCTCAACGCCTTTGCCCTATGGTCCGTCTCGATGCGTGGAACGCAATCGATGTTGCTAAACATGTTGCCGGTTGTTGGTTGTTACCGGTTGTTTAGGTGTTACCTAAACATACCGGTTATTCAGGGTTACTTTGGTGCTGCAGGGTAACTTTGACACCTACGTCATTTTTTTTGGTTTGAAATGTTTGTTATTTTTTATTTCTCTCTAGATTCTCTTTGTGGTAAACCTGTATAAAACATTTTCGAAAACTTTCAAAAATACAAAGAAAGGAAAAAACGGAGTTGTCAAAGTTATCCTCCAGGGCCAGTAACCCTGCTTTACGGAACAAATAATTTTTGATTTGTATACTAATGCATGCTTTCTGCCACCTAAACTCTTTTCCACTGTTATGTGCAGCCATAACTTTCTTTTAAGTTCCTGTATTACATTTTGAAGTGAATTAAAAAAAACTGACTTATTCATTCTTAAGCTTCATTCACAACCAGGCAATTATAATCACAATAATTATACTTGAAAATAAACTCAGACGTGAGGCAATGAACGCTAAGAACTTCGAAAATTAGTACCCAACGCTATAGCAAGTGATACCAACAGTTTTCTTCAGAATTGATCTTTTTTTCTCGGCAACATCATATTTTGCGTAATTAGGATCCACAAGCAAAACTAGTTCCGTTCATTTTATTTGATGTTGGACCATTTTTTGTTATCAGTTTTTACATGACATCAAGCGCGCACGCGCAGACGGTTTCCAATTAGAATTAGTGGCAAGAGTCTGGACCTTGCGAGGAATTAATTCTAATTGTAATTGTAAGTATAAGTGGGGACGTTGATTTGACGGTTGTGAATGATAATGTTATTTTTTACCATTAATCCTTAGTTCCTACTAATAATTATTGTAATTGTAATTTTGTGGTTGTGAATGTAAAGGGTGATTCATGATTAGTGCTTTAGGATTTTGAATGGAAGTTATAGACAACACTGTAAAAGTGGATGTCATTCTTATTCGGCAGTTTTGTAGGTTAGGTCATTACAAAACAGAATGGAACATTTGACGTCATAAGAACGTTGTAAAGATATGAAAAATGTATATCAACGGTAATGATAATGTTATATGACGACTTGGTTCAGTAAATTTTCCCGCACATTCTTTTTATTTATTCCAATGCGACTTCTTCCTGTGGGGATACATGAAGTCCAAGGTCTATGATAACAATCCTAGAACGATAGAGGATATGAAATCCAACATCAGAAATGTTATTCATGGGTGACAGGCCCAAATGTGTGGAAATATAGTCATAAATTGAACTGATCGCGGATTTCCTACTGTCAACAAAGTCATGATGGTCATTCGAATGATATTATTTTCAAAACTAAATTGTAATTGAATACTCGTTAAAATAAAAAAATTCTGCTAGCCCACAATGTCTAGAGTTTGATTCTATTTGAAATCCTAAAGTACTAAATGGATCACCTAGCTTTATGCAGAGAAAGTAAACTTGGTGAAAAACACCGCCAGCAACAATTCTCGAGATGTTTGGATTTGAAATAATAAATACACTTGATTTTAAAATTATGTCAAAATACATAAAATATTTCGTATGATTGCAAGTTTTTAGTAAAAAACTATATAATTTTTGTTATAATAATAAGTTATAGTAATGTGAACAATCCTAACACAAATATTAGATATTTAGAATAACTTTGACATTCTGTAGCTCTTCAATGACGTCTTTGCGGCTACATGTTTATAAGAGCTTTTTTTCATTCAAGCAGTGAAACCCCTGAATTTTGTCGTATTGTTTGAATACCCTGTATAAACGCTACTTTTCCAATATAAAGAAAAACATCGGAGTTCTATGAAATTCTTTATTAACAGCAATTTTCCAAATCATTTAAAACAATAACAAACGTTAAAAAACAGATTTTTGATTTATTATTCTAGTTCGTTATATAATTTTGCTAACGACATTGAAAAGTGGTTATGGCATCTACTTAGTGACAGATTTTTTTCAATAATTTTATTTCAATGTTTTTCGACACTAGCCATTCAATTTCAAGAAGTCTGATCTTGGTGAAACTGCATATAATCTTGATAGTTGATACAACATAGCAATTTAATCTGATTAGTTATACAAGCTCGAAATCAGATCAGATGTTGTATCAACACATAGATTTTAATTTTTGCCTAAGATAATGATATGTCAGAAAAAGTAATGCCTAGTATTTACAACACAAATATAGTAAGAAATTGGTCCATCGATATTTCACAATTTCTCAGGAGTGTGTTACATCTATTTTGGTACATTATATACAATCAACTACATCCATTAAAAATTTTCATCTAATAGCCTATTATAAAATCTCTATAATTCAGTATAAAACAAGCATAAGTTTTATTTTTTCCGAAAGTCTTGAATCAAGTTATGAAACAGTTTTAGCAAAACAAGTGATGAGAATATGGCAAAGATTTGCACGTCACTCGGAAAAAATTGGCAATCACGTAAAAAAAAGATCATGCTGGATCCAGGAACAGAACATATTCTACTTGTTTTCAAATGTATGCTAGCGGCAATTATTTTGTTGATTCTTAAAGCGGTGATATTATAAATGCGCCTTCTCGCTGATGTCGCGGTTGACAGCTTTGTAAAACTTAACAGTCACCGCGTTATTACGCACAGCTTTGATCAAATTCTTTTGTCACTTCCTATATTTTCAGTACATAGTCAGACAGAAACGTTTTTTGATCAAAATCGTAACTCGTAACATGTCTTGGATCCATTTTGAGCATTATTTGTTTCGATTTGATATTATCTATCTAGAAAATAGTGGGCGAAGTACCTTTCCTTTAATTCAATATTGAGACTTTGACCTTGATATTATTACCATCTAACCACAAAGTCTCTGAATAAAACTAGACTTCTTTGGGTAGCTACATATTTTCTATCACTTTTCAGACACCATATTGTGGGTGTCACTTAATGTTTAAGGTTTCATCCAGAACCCAGAACTGATAACGCATTAAGAATAGAGGACGTTTTGGTCACTGTGAATTGTAAAGAACGCCACTGGATGTTTTTTCAACTGAAAGAATACAGGAAAAGTTTGAAATTAGAGTGATTACGTGATTGAGGGAGTATGTCTATGCGCTTCTCACTTTGCTAGTGTCTCTGAACCATCATGAAGTCCCGCCAAATCATTAAGAAAAAAGTGTAAAATTTCCCTCACCAATCTTAGAGTCCGTGCAATTAGAGATGAGTATAGTGACGAGTAACTTCACTCCTTGCGAGAGAATGATTACTTCCCTCTGTCTCAGACTCAAATAGAAACCCACACAACAGCTGAGCTGGAAATGCATTTTTTGACCACCTACGTCACTCTACTCGTCTCTAATTGCATCGACTATACTGATGCCATGGGATCTGCCATCAAAGACCTTTATCATACAAATTACGCAATAGCAACTCCCCTGGTAGAGATATTTATTTCCGTAAATAACCATTGAATTCTTGTATGCTCTGTAGTATATAGGTGGCGACAAAAATTAAAAAAAAACATGTGTTTCAGCAATATTAGTCGTAACATTTTTGCATTCATTCATATCATGGCTTAGTGTTGTGAAAAGATTCTCCTTGCAGGACGTATCTTGCCATATCCCGTGCATGTGAACCTCCACTGCGAAGATCTAAAGTTTAAAGAGCCTTCGATGAAGTTTTTTATTTTATTATGCCGGGAGCAAAGAACTGAATTTTTATGTAGAGAACAGTTCAGGAACGAATGTTCTCTATGTAGAGCAACTTCATCTTTTATAAAACTTGCAAAGTTTTTCGCATAATATCCTGTATCCGATAAAATAAGCTCTTTATTTCCTCTTGTTTTATGATTCTAGCGAAATGGATTAGAATTTCTAAGTTAAAGGATGCCAATCAATTTTTATCGCTTATAAAAATATAAATTGTGGATATTTTTCATGTCGAAAATGATTTATTCTGAGTAACCTCATCATGAGTTCAGGGTAATGGTAATTCTTAATACTACCTTGATCGTACTCGATGGAAAAAGCGTAAGCAATGATTTAGTCTCAATGTATACTGGCAGCGGCAGTGAAACAGTGCTAATAATGACATGTTTCAACACTCCAAAAGCAAAAATCTTTTCTTTTCTTCTGCTTTTGATGAAAGCAGTGTAGAGGTATCTAACATAACAATAGACGTTCACATAAACCATATAAACTCATCACTGAACCGCAAAGAAGATTCATGATTTATTTTACATAAAAATATATCAAAGCTAGGTAACTACTTACAAACTCCATCATACTTAACAAATATATACATGAACATCGTCCCACATTTTCGAATACAACACACCTATAACATTATTTTTATAGACAGAGTGTCTCTTTTAGTATTTACAAAGTTTTGGCGGAGATAGAAAATTTGACACTCTTTTTCACTAATTATTTTAGAATAACCCCACATAAAACAACTCTGAGTAAGAGTTGGAAAGATACAAATTCAAATTAACACTCCAGATAGTTGAGTTGAAGATAGTTTTGATTTTTCATTGAAGAAACATAGATTTTATATACAAATATTTCAAAACTCTTCAAACCAACTTTTGGACACAAAAAGATTTATTTGGCATAATATTTACAATAATTAATTACAATCATCAGATTTGTATATTTTAGTCTCATCACGAAATTCTCATTTACTATCGCGGATCTAATGAAATTAAAAAATAAATAATAATTCTAGAAGCGTGATTTGTCACTTTTTCATTCATCTAACTAATTTCTATTTCCTAGAACCAAAGTGTTTTATTTATGCTAAAAGGAAACAGTTCTGAGTGTTTGTTTTCCCATATCCCTGTATATAACCTTTACATAATCATAGTCATAGTGCTATTATTCTCTTCATCAACACAGTTATATACGTAATATTATAAATGTAACACTTGTACATAGTACATAACGTGAACATACAAGAACATTATTGTTTGTACCGAACGACCTTCTACAAGGCTCTGGTTTAAATTATATAGGTATATACTAAAGAACTTAAAGTGGTTTCGCTTAAGATCTACCTACCTAAAAGTATCAAAATTTCATGGAAAATATACATAGTCTTAGGATTGAACACCCTGTTGAAGGGATCAGTCTATAATATTCTTAAAAACTAATGGGTCATTTTTTGTGCAGAAGTCAGATTTTAAATGACTGAATCCGATCCTAAATGATTGTCTCATTTATCTTTTCTTAGTTTTGATGAATATAATCCTATTGATGCTGAACATAATAATGATCCTTATTGTTGTCTGGGAGTCTGGGGATCATATAACATATTGCTTACCTACCACGAGAAAAAAATGATAGATTTTTTAACCTAAGAAAAACAATCAATGCGCATACCTTACACATCTCAAGTTTCGAGAGAAAGGCTGAGTCCTTCAACACAAACATCAAGTATTCAATTATCAAAAGTGAATTGCGTATTGTGATTCCTCCTGAGGAGCCAAAAAAAATTATAGTTTTAATTTTTGTCTCGCATTTTTGTCTTTTATAGGAAACCCTCTTCTATCGTTAAAAATAATACTATTTTTCGACGGGGTAAAATACTGGAGCACAAAAAAATCCATGATTCAGAATCTCTCTAGATTACAAAGGCATTCAGACATCACGATTTGATTTATTATCTTTGGGACAATTTTAAGTTTGAAGATAATTTCAAAGTATATACAGGGTGGACCAGAAGTAATGGGACATACGGTAACAGTAGATTCCTCACACAAAAATATTGCGATCGATCTCAACTTGTCTGATCGGAAAGTTGATATTAACAGAGATACAAGGTGTCAACGTTGAATTTTAATGTTTTTTTAAAAAACTTTTGAAATTTAATAATCAAGTTATATCGATGAAATCTGATATATGGGGATTGTTTGACATGCAAAATTCAAATCTGAGCACGAAACCGCTCTTACTTGTAGGGGGCGCCACTTACACAGCTCTCCACTCATTCAAATAGTCAGAACTTTTTTGTAAGCACTACACCTTTTTCAAGTGTAATTCAGAAAACGGAAAATGTAATTCAGAATAGGAATATGTAATTCAGATTATGGAAATTGTAATTGAGAAAAGGAATATGTAATTCAGAAATGGGAATTCGTAATTCAGAATAGGAATATGTCATTCAGAAATGGGTATTTCTAATTGAGAATAGGAAAATGTAATTCAGAATTTGGAAATTGTAATTCAGAAATGGGAAATTTTAATCCAGAAATAGGAAAATGTAATTCAGAATCGCTGATTATGAGTTGTTTTTTTTTTAAATCTTGTGTACCGGGGTTTGCTTTTGCTTGGCTATCGTATTGTATCACCAATATGTAGAGTTTCATAACATAAAACATTCTTTAACGTAGACAAATAAACTTCGAAGTCTTTAGGCCTCAACACATACAGTGAGGACGTAAATAGTCCCCCCCCCCTCTAACTTTTGAACGCATTAATATTTTTGGCTCAAATTATTATTGTCAAGAGGTTCAGGGACAGCATTTTGAAAATTTATTGAGATAATTTTGCATGATTTCGTTCTTAATATTATCTTTAGTATTAGGTTTTTTTGAATTTTTTTATTAAATACTGTTGTAGAAACAATCACTTATGTTATAGGTTAGTTTTTTCATTGTTAATAAAGTTCTTTTAAGAATTAGAGATAGTATTTTGACCCAAATAATTTATTTTCGATATGGCGCCATTTCCTTAAGAAAAATGCTAAGGACTTCAAACTTTGGAGGTGAAAAGAGAATGGAAGAACCTTTCAAATAAGGTATCACATGACCCCCTTTTCCATTTAATAATTTGTTTCAAAATGGTGCCCAGCTGTCAGTTTGACAGTTGAAATTTTTTTTTGGAGGTCAAATCTTAGTAAAGCCTACCCTGAACAACACCTCCAAATTTGAGCCAAAAATATTAATGCGTTCAAAAGTTAGAGGGGGGGGGACTATTTACGTCCTAACTGTATATTGGAACAAACTAATACAGGTTACATGTTTCGCCAAATTTTGGCATCATCAGACCTGAAACTCAATGATACGTTCATAAAAGATGTTAAAATAAAAATCAGTGCTCAAATTACCATAAAAAACGAGAAAAATATCGCAGAAATCACATCACAACATAAACACTACACCTTTTTCAAGTGTAATTCAGAAAACGGAAAATGTATTTGAGAATAGGAATATGTAATTCAGAATATGGAAATTGTAATTGAGAATAGGTATATGTAATTCAGAAATGGGAATTTGTAATTCAGAATAGGAATATGTTATTCAGAAATGGGAATTTGTAATTGAGAATAGGAAAATGTAATTCAGAATTTGGAAATTGTAATCCAGCAATGGGAAATTGTAATTCAGAAATAGGAGAATGTAATTCAGAATCGCCGATTATGAGTTGATTTTTTTAAAATCTTGTGTACCGTATTTTATCACCAATATGTAGAGTTTCATAACATAAGTTTTAAAAACTATTTATTAAATAGCATTTACATAATATTACATCATAACAACTCAACATTAACAAAATGACCAGAAAATATACAAATATCTTAATATGTAAATTGAACTTTCACCGTCCAACTGGCATATCTTCTAATGCAAGCGCTGTGGCATGGAATGTGGTTGAATGTTGGGCTGCACGTGCGCAGTCGCCTCCCATGATCGTCTCTTTACTTACATCAATGATTTGCTCCAGATATTGCAACCTCTGCACTTGAATTCCTGGAGTCACTACCTCGGGGACTCTGAGATTGGTTTTGACTCCCATTTTCAATTTTGCCCAAATGGATTCTATGGGGTTGAGCATCGGCGAATACGGAGCTAATCTCAATAATGTTGCCTCCGTCAAATCAATAACCGTCTCTAGCCTGGAGTGACAGGGAGCATTATCACAGACAATGACTAAATCCGACAAGCGATTGCGCTGTTCTTCCCATGTCCTCATTATAGTCTCTGTATCCACTCATTTGCCAAGAGCGCCGTGAAAGACCCCCTTCTCCTTTCCATTTGGATGACACCAGCAGCAGAAATAGCACCAATAACATGAATATTTGGACCTCGGGCTGACGGGAGCTGTTGAACGGCCCGAGATCCAGCTTTGGAACGTCCCCGGGATCGTCGACAAAATAAGTTGAAGCTTGTCTCGTCTATCCAAACAATTTGTTTCCCTGGTCTTATGAAATTATTCAGTGATCGCACATAATCGGAACGTTTAATTTTATTTTCTTGCGTGTTCATGGCGGCTGGTTCTGTATGGACTTGCTTCATCATTATTAAATTCTGCCTGTACCTTTGATTGCAATTGTTTAATTGTGATATCACATTTTGATCAACAAATCTGTTTGCTCATTAGTCAACACTTAAGGCTTGTTTCCACCCTTCTTGAGCATATTATCTCTTCCCGATCGAACCCATTGAAAAGCAGTTTTATATTTTATACCCAAACTTTGAGCTAGAGCTACCCAATCATCTTCTCTATTCGCACAAGTGGTTATCCTCTGTCGGTCTTGGCTTGAGTTTTTTTTATAAATATCTCTAGCAACTTCTACTTTTTGCTCAGACTCACTTCGGCAAATAGAGCAAATTTGTTCTCTTAGGGGCACTGCACATTTGGCATATAGAAGATGCCAGCACGGCAACAATCTTATAACTGGATTTTTTGTCATTGGTATTCTGCAAACTGCGCAGTTATCTTCCATCTCCATTTTTATTTCAAAGGTGCAATGAACGATTTGATTGAATTTCAACGTAAAAAGTCACTTTTTATGTATCATTATGACAAGATCGAGATGCAATGAGACAATCACACTCTGAACCTACTTTTCTGCCATTATCTGAATTACATTGTCCCTTTTCTGAATTTCAAGTTCCTAATCTGAAATACATATTCCGTTGTCTGAATTCCAAGTTCCTATTCTGAAATACATTTTCCCTTATCTGAAATTAAACATCCATTTTCTGAATTACAGTTGAAAAAGGTGTAAACCACTTTTTTTAAATTGAAAGAATGAATTTTCCATCATGTTTACATGAAAAACGTATACTTTGTAGAAGTGCCTGGGGGTAACCTTTTTCAAGATATTTGAACTTGAATGCAATGTGGTTTTAAATGGAAAATTATGATAATGAACATAGGAGGATTTGAAAACGTCGTTATCATGGTAATTTTGATATTAGCTTGAATGCTCAATGTTTCTTGATTTAAAAGCATTATTTTAATTTCACATTTTTGGATTTTTTTTTATAAGAAACATTGAACATCGAGACACTCAAAATTACCGTGACAACGGCGTTTTCGATGCCCCCGATGTTAATTTGCAAAATTTTCCATTCGAAACAACATTTCATAGACTACTTCAAGGGCAAAAATCTTGAAAATGGTCACTCCTATCGACTTTCACAAAGAATCCCTTTTTTACGTAAAAATGACGGAAAAATCAATCTTTAATTCAAAAAAAATGTTCGAGTGCGTACAAGAAAGTTATAACTATTTGAATGAATGAAAATATGTGTACGTGGCACCCTCTACATGTATGACCCATACCAAGGCCAGATATGAATTTTGCATGTTAAACAACACACATACACGAAATTTCATCAAAATAACTTGATTATTTCAAAAGTTATTCAAAAAAATAAAGAATTCAAATTCAACTTTGGCACCCTGTATCTCTCTTTCAGAAGAGAAGTGGAGGTCTATCGCGATATTTTTTTGTGAGGAATCTTCTGTTACCGTATGTCCCATTACTTCTGGTCCACTCTGTATATTCCAATATAGACTTTGATAATATCGACATTTTAAAATATAGAGAGACGTCTTGCTTATTTGTCTTTTCGCTCCAAAGTGACAAACAATAGTGGTATAATTTTTGTTGTTGTTTTTTAGCACCTCAACACCGCATAGAAAATGAAAACTCCTCTTTAAAGCATTTTGCTTAAAGCAAAATAAATTATATTTTTTTTATCAAACAGCTTTTGGGCAAAAAACTAAATATTAAGTATATTAAATTTGTCTTTTTGGAGACTTTATCCGAAACCACGTTGATAACTATAATCAGATTTTGTGATATCATTTCATTCGAATTTTCAACTCTTCAGAAGCTTGGACAGTCCAGTAGTCTGATAATTGCGGTATATAGAATATTTTTATTCCTTATCAACTTTAGATCATAATTCAATATTATCAGATTATTTCAAATCGTCAAATAAGAAATTTATTGGGAACCTTGACAAAACACAACAGATTGGGAATTGTGTATGTACTATATTATGTACCGCGTTAAACCAGACTGCTCCAACTAACATCAATGACTCATTCACCTCTTTGTGATTTGAAATCGTTAGAAATCGTCCATAGTATCAAAGAGGTCCTTTAATCAAATGAAGAAAAACAACGATCAACGTCTTCAAGACGTTGGTCGTTGTTTTTCTTGATTTGTTAGAGATTGCTTATGTCTGCGTTGACTTCGCAGGAAAATGGTCAACGATGACCTTTCCAGTTCATCTGTTTACTTTTCTGTTCATTGCTTGATGAATCATAATATCCTTGATATTTGCCAGTAGATAATAGGTATTGAATAGTTGCTAAAAGTTTAACATCCGTCAGGCTTTTATACAGATAGAAATTGAATAGGTGTTCATGAAAATATTACATATTATTATTATTAAAATTTGGTATTCCACAATAGTACATGTGTATTTTTCTTTTCATTTTGTCATTTAATTTTGCTGTGAAACATGATATTTTTCATGATAATATTATTCTTTAGCATACTGAATGCACTAGTAGAAAACTAATTCAGACTATAAAATTTTACCGAAAGTCAATAAAAACCAACTATAGGAGTCGTATTCACTTCACTATATTAAAAAATATAACTTCTGCATAAATAATATTTGGAAAAAACGAGGTCAGTCAGGATTATATATGCTCAACACTACATTATGGCACATACTTATAGGAGTTGGCCTACATGCAGAAACTGCGTCAGAAATAACTTTTTCGAGAGAGTTTGCTGAGCAAATAATCATGAGGATAATAGCCGCAAGGTTTTCTTCCCCAGAATTGAGAATGATCACAATTTATTTGGATTGTGTATTAATGTTACAAGCTTAGTCTGTAATCAAATGCACATCGAAGATATAACCGGACACCACAATAACGTGTTCGAGCAAGTCTTGAAACCTGAGCGATTTCAAATTTCAGCATCTAGCAAATAATAAGTTAGAATATCCGAGCTTAATCAAATTAGAGGTGAAAGGTCCTCATTATCCATAATTGGAAACGGGGTCGTATATGGTTCCATCATGAAGATCACATGGAATGTAGAGGTCATGATATTGGTTATTGATTATTTCCTTAGTTGACCTTGTGACTCCCTCACTGTGAATCCACACGATTAATAATTAGCCTGAGAGGTACAATTATTTGTTCCTTTTTGTCTGGGCATTACATCTTCATAAGGAGGGACGTTTGCCCTTTTGAATTCATCTCTGATTTTTTCTACGTTTTGCATGACCCTCAGGAAGTTCAATCCAGCCAGTTTCTTCAGGTCCTCCACTGTCCATTTCCCTGTTCCTATAAGCTCTGCGAATAGTGTGGGGTATGCTGAAACGTCCTCCAAGCCCGTTGGGACACTAAAAAGGATGTAAAAATTCAGAATTCAGTTGTGGTGAAACACGCTTGAGACTCTCAAAAGTAATTTAACAAAGTAGACATGTTTTTTTTCTTAAAAAGCCATTTTCCGAGTATAACTGGTGAGATCCAAAAAATAATACACTGCTGATATAGGTACTTAGCCCAAGAACCTTGAAGTGGTTCCAAAACCTACTATTCCTTTGTTAATTTGATAGTTTTTTTGATTATACAGTGGCCCAGATTCGTTCCTCTATACAGGGATCTTGGCTCCTATTATACCTACATCAATGGTTAAATGGAGAAAGTTTTAGAGGAAATCTAGTACATTCGATATCCGGTTTCAGATTTGCGATCGGTCACTTGGTTTTGAAAATATCGGCGAAAAACCGAAAATGGCGGATTTTGTTTTTTGCCAGTCTAAATCCAAAACGGCGAATTTGCAGGCTATGAGAATGTGACATTATGGGGACACCTTTTTAAGACGAATAAAATGGCGTACATGACTTGTGTCAATCGTCTTTTGTTTTCCCGCAACCCGCCACAACTTTCATTTTTCTGATGGCCGCCATTGGCCGCTATATGTATTGGATTTTTCGATTTTTGGAAAGAGCGTAAGATTTCCAGTCTAGTGATGTCTCACAAGTGCATAAAAGATTTGAGAATCATCGATATATCACACTTCGTTGTTGGGACTCTGTCTTATCTAAGGAGACCATGCTTTTTGTCGCAAAATATGAACAAGTAGATACTGTATCAGCTTAAGGCCAACGCATTTAGTGTGCAGCAAATGTGTTGAACGCATTAAATTTTCAATACGCTAGGTTTCTGTGACGTCATGACGTCAGCTGTCAGACGGAAATATCCAAACAAACTATTTTTTATTACCTCAAAAGCTGACTTTTCACTCGGCTAATCATATACGCACTAACGGGACACACGATATATGTAATACACCCAAAAATATAGTCCAAAGAAGTCCAAATTAAACACAAACACTGATTTCAAACACACACAATACAAAACCACAAGTCACAAAAGCTTGTTTGGATACCAAATTCGGCCACGACCAATCATATGGTGCCTGTGACGTTTTCAAAAACGTCGCGTATAGAACATGGACATGCATCGTCATCGTGACATTTTTGACAATTTAGCGACTGTTTTTCGTACAACCCTTACAAGTTTATTTCTTTTTATAGTTGACCAAATTCATCGCACGGTTTTTCTAAATTGTGTTTTATGAGGCTGCCGTCGTTCGGAATACATCTCCAAATATCTTGACCTTGCTGAGATAACGCCGGCATTTCTATGTGACCGCAAGTACAGCGCTAACGTGACTAGCTTTTCTTTATTTGAATAGAGAAATAGAGAATACCGGGCGTTTTAACAGGTTTCGACAATTTGTTTATCAGATTTTTTATTTTGATTTGAAAAGCGTTATCCATACACAACTGTCATACTGATTAATGAACGACAGGTCAGAGCCATGATACTAAAACACACAACATATTATGATCGATTGCTGGACGAGATTAGAACCCAGCCGCGCATGTCGTCACCACGAGCCCAAACTGAGGTTGGATTCAAAACATCCATAACGCTACCTAGTTACCATTTGCTAGTCAAAATTTGAACTGGCTCACGCATGACGTCCCCGCGTGACATTGATTGTTTAGATTTAAGTTAGGTCACGTGATAAGTCCTGAAGTGGGATGTGCGAGAGTTTATCTTGTTTGTTGCAGTATCATGGTAACCGAATTACCTAGGAAACCTATGGATTTTGAGGTTCGGACACGCAATGACGTCAGCGAAACCTGCGCGAGATCATATCTTGTTTGTTTTAGTATCATGGATCAGAGACTCCTTGGATCAAAAAAAAAAAAAGATTTTGCTTATAAACCAATTTTCAGACAACGAATTGCCTTCTTAGAAAAGAAGGCCATGACATAACTACGAAATGTGATATTTCGATAACACCTAAATCTTTTATGCACTTGTGAGACATCACTAGACTGGAAATTTCACACTCTTTCCAAAAATCGAAAAATCCAATATGGTGGCCATAAGAAAAATGAAAGTAGAGGTGGATTGCGGGAAAACAAAAGATGATTGAGACATGCCATACACGCCATTTTATTTGCCTTCAAGAAGTTTCCAGTTGATGTCACATTTTGAGAGCTGTCAAATTAGCCGTTTCGGATTTACTGGCAAAAAATGAGATCCGTCATTTTCAGTTTTTCGCCGGTATTTCCAAAACCAACTCACCGATAGTGAATCTGAAGCCGGATATCGAATAAACTGAGATTCCTTTAAAACTTTCTCCACTTTTGCTGAAGGTATAATAGGAGCCAAGATCTCTGTATAGAGAAGCGAATCTGGGACACACAGACTGTATACCGCATGCAGCAGGTATTTGACTCATTCAATTTATTGTACTGTGTTTAATTTTGTGATACTCACTAATTTATTCCATCATATCCTGCACCAATACCGACATTATCTATTCCAGCGATATGTCGAATATGATTGATGTGAGCTGCAAATTGAGACAATAATTATTATTAAATAACCTATACCTATCGTTTCGTTTCTTATAGTAACAGGAATTCAAAAAACGAAAGGTTGCCCTTTTTGGGGTGCTGTCATATCTCCAAAATACTTGACATAGAAAAAAAGTGAAAATTGGTGATATATAATTTTTCCGAGAATGCAGTGGCGTGGTGAAAAAATTTTTTGGGTGCGGGGTATCATTCTCGTACCAAAATGGGTCCACAGTAAGTAGGTAAACTGCGGAAAAAAGATCCAATTAGCACAACAAGAAGTGAGTAAAACTGAAAAATCACACAAAGGATGCAAGTATAAAGTATAAAGGAAGTATCTCTCCTGTATACAAGGTTTCACTGATGCTGATCTCCAATACTGCAATATTCTGTATGATTCTAAGACGAAAAACCAAAACAAATGGGATTTTCACCGCCCAGAACACAGAGGTTCGTAGGATCGTGAATAAAACATATACCGAGTGTGCCACAAGGAATATATGGCTCTCGGCTATATCTTGGCAAGTGTAAGCCGTATACCTTACGAAAAAAATGAATAAGCATCGAGGCCATGAGAAATTGCTGTTAATAATCAGTTTCTAGAACGGCCGCTAGAGGGCCTGCTATGGCCCATCGTAATTGATAAAGGATAGGTATAAAAAATAATAGCATCACATCACCAACAAGTTCCGTTTTTTTTTTGTATAAACCATTATTCCCTAACTGCCAAAATAAAGTGGTGAGGAAAGGTCTGTTTTTATCAAAATGTCAGTAACTCCGGACTGGGTAATACGGAATCAAACGAACCACAAGAATCTCGTTATGAAGAGTGTTCCTCACTCTACTTATATTTTTCCTTATGAACAATAATAATATGCATTTGACAGTATCTAGTAGTCGCGGGGGGGCTACAACTTTCCAAACATTTCGCGTTTTTTCTAAAGCAACATCAGTAGGTATGTGTGATTGTGACATAGTAAGGAGCAAGAAAAGTTCGATGAGTCAGTAACACCGCTATATTATTGACAAAAAAGCGGTATAAGACGTTAAGTGGTAGAGTTCATGAAACATTCTATAAGGAGAAGCTTTTGATTCTTTAAAACTCAAATTTAAGTGATTTTCTTGTGAAAAAATGTTTCCAAAACCACTCTTATTGCCAGCGAAGTTTTGTCATTTTGATGCGCTGTAACTCGTCAAGTATAGGAGGATGTAGTAAATATCAAGCACGGGCAAAGTTGTTCAGTCTTTAATCCTCTATCTATAACTTTCATATAGGTGGAACAGGGGAATCATATGCTACCATCAACATTGAATTTGGCGTAAAAGCGTGACTTTGAACACAAATTCAATGTAGATGTTAGCATGCTTCCCGTTTGCCAAGCGGACATTTGACAGTTCCACTTTTAAGTAAAAAGTAAAATTGAATATAACACCTTATTAAAAGGCTAAACGTACCAGGGGTCCAAGCCATCAGATCTTTTTTTTACAAAAAATGACCTGCTTATTAAAAGTTTCACTGACTTAAAAGCTAAACAACTTTTCTTTAAACAAATTTCATGATCTCTAACGCTCAACGACTTACGACTTACAACATTTTTTTGTCACAAAAATCGTGAATTTTTGCCAGTATCTTCGGTTTGAAAAAAGATATCAAGATATGCTGTTTGACAAAATCCAAAATATGCTGAAGATGATGATGCATTCAATATTCCCTATATCTGAAGGCAACATTTTGTGAAAATCCCATTTTCTTATTGATTATAGCAGTTTTGCCCTCTAGCGGCCGTTCTAGAAAGTTGATAATGATGTTTAGCAAATTCTCGTGACCTCTTTACCGACAATTTTTTCTCTCGCAGGCCGTATGGCTGATATTTTCCAATACAGCCGAGAGCCATTATTAGAGGAACGGTACATAATGTCAGCACATCCTTTGTTGGTCAGAACAAGGGTTCTAGCGATTTTATCAAAGTATCAGCATAAGTAAAATGAGGGGACGTGGAATCTATGGAGTGGTCATAACGAGGCACTGCTGCTGGAACAGTTCTACTTAAATATATTAAAATGTCTCATGGCACTGGTCAAAGTAGAAAAATATTTTTAACTAACATAAATCGTATTTTCATGCCTTCCATAATTTCAACAAAATATCTAGTGGAATTTCAATGTTATTAAGAAAATGTGTTTATTGCAAATCGAGCGTTCGAGAAACTACATACTCTCGAACCACACAAAGAGTCTTCCTGTGAAGAATTAACATCTTTTGAAACTTCCTGTATGTTTCGCATACTGTAATGTAACTTACAGACAGCATCAGCAACAGTCGAACTTTCTCTACAAGTCAGGAACAAAGAATAAAAATTGACCATGACGATACCACCATTTAAAGCTACTTTACGGAGGGTCTCGTCATTAACGTTACGAGTTGAATTGCACAGCGCATGGGCTGACGAGTGACTGAAGATGACCGGTGCTTTCGATACTTCCAAAGCATCTCGCATTGTTCCTACTGAGACATGTGATAAATCCACTATCATTCCCAGCCGATTCATCTCTTTGATGACAGCCTAAAATAATGTGTATTATAGACTTACTTAATAATATGATGACATTTACCTTTCCAAAATTAGTTAAGCCTCCATGTTCTGGCTTTTTTCCAGGCATATCTACGTGGGAGCAGTCGGCCCTGAAGAAATTAAGATAATATTAGAGGATATAGAATGAGTTCTATGCAGTTCAAACTAAGCTTAGACACTGGAATCGGAAGACGGTTTCATAAATGTTATATTATTGTATTAGGTCGCGTACGATAGATGCATTGATATGCAAGTTCGAAGTCATGAGGTTCGAAATAGGGAAAGAGAAAGTTCTTTTTATGGTTTACGGGACCGCCCTTTGACCATAAAGTGAGGGTTCGTAGAATAACATGTTCGGTTTCTACCAGGAAACTTCAAAAGGGACTTCTCGAGTTCCACTTCAACAATCTCCCAGGCGTCTAGTTTAGAAATAAGCAAGCTCCTTTTTTATTTCGAAAAGTTACATTCAATGAATCATTGAACTATATCTTGAATTGCCCAGAATAGGGTTGTCCAAGAACTGACAGAACGTGATTTTGAAGTCAGAATACTAGCTGGTGAGAGCATGCAGGCTTATCCTATTGCTTCGAGAGTAAAACGCTTTATCGTTTTCTTCTCTGACGAGGCACATTTTTTTTAAATCTCAGAATATAATAATAATAAACACCTACACCAGAAGCGCCTCAAAATAGGGTGACAGTACAATGTGCGTAATTTCCAAAATTGAGATCATCAGTTGAAGTTACTCATTGAAAGGGTCAAGTAGATAGACATCTGGTTTCAATAGGAGGGGTCCACAGCCAACAAACTGAGGGTTTGCATGACCTTTTTGCGAAGCAGGTACCTGTGTACACCATCATCCTAAGAAAGCGATTTGGACTATCCAGCGAGCCCTTGTGATTTTTTTTCTGTAGGTATACACATAATAATATAATCCTTGGTTTACACGGTTTGTTCGCTCGGAAGTACTCAAAAACAAAACATGAACCGGAATCGTCAAAATGTACAAAGGGTAGAACATGTCGGGGATAGCAATAATTATTATAAATAGTACTCGCACACCTATATTGGGACACCCCTGAATGCCAACATTATCAGGAAATGAGAAAGACTGCGGCAGTGTCGCTTTTGAACAGTGATGTATTATTGTAAATGCAATAAGAATTTTGAGACAAAAACTTACCAAGGAGTGTTGCAAGTGGATGTTAGAGTCAAATATCTGACGCCAACATGATATAGGGTTCTTAGCACTGCCAAGCTGCCTGCTAGAGAATGCCCTCCTTCGACACCAATCAGTGAACACATGTGGTGATCTTTATGAGCAGTTTTTATATCTAAAAGTGATGTAAAGATGCATATAATGTAATTATTAACAGCATTACGCGCAAGAAATTATTGATTAAGGACATTAAAAATTACCCTCTGCTGAAGTACACAAAACAAGGCGAGGATGATACCATTCAGTGAATCTTCTTATCACATCAATCTGTTCCAGAGTTAGTTGTACGGCATCTTTGTGTTGTGAGTCACACGGTACATACGCAGCCCAGAACTGAAAACAAAAGATATAGGTACCTTTAAGAACTTGAAACGCATTTTTGACTATGCTATGAAATGGAAAATAGAAGTACCTAAATGATACCTGAGACCACATATCACTCAAAATATATAGGAAACTTGAATGGGAGCTAATGTGAATAGAGTTTTAGGCAACCAGTTAATCAAGTCGGATTTCTTTAGAGGACTACCCGTTGGATGGCGCTAGAGTCGGAGGTTTTCCTTAACAACGGTTGCCATAAATCAAGGTTTCTATATAAGAGGTTGCCTCACTTTTACGGTCATGACGTCATTTGTGTCTACTATAGCGCCACTGCGGCCATTTCTCGAACCATTTTATCATAAAATCAAGAATGTCATTCATCAATATCATAAACTCACTATTTATTTCCAGGTGGACGAGAGATTTTTTGCTGTCGATGGTTTTTCTTTTGTGAAATCATCCATTTACGTTTTGAAAACTGTTTATAAGTGTCTTATCCTTGGATTTGTCTATCAAATATAGTGTTTTAAAGGTAGGTGTGTCTAGAAATGATCATAATAGAGTTTCTTTACATGTGTTCAACTGTTTATTCTATTCTACCTAAATTTAGCTTTCATTTTATTTCAATAGTAGATTTCTCAGTTTATTTAGGCAGGACTAATATAAAATAATAGTTAAAAAGTTGTGGAAATCTGAGGGTTGATGTTTTGAATATACCTACATATAGAAAATACTCACATTTGGAACAGTATTTTTGCTTCCTTGACCAATAATATACAATAATATTGTCCCAAAAGATAATTTTACACCTCTATTAAAATTTTATTTCGATTTAAATGATAAAATTAGCAAGAGATTCAACGTTTTATCAATCATTGATCGAATGACAGTAATGACACATGACACGACATGATGCAGTCCGATTCAATTGCATGACAGGAATGACACTCAAATGACAGAACGCGGACTGTTTCAGACCGCTATCCACAAATGACGTCATATTTCCCCCCTTCCGTCTTTACCTCAGGCAAAGTGAGGCAACCTCCTGTATACTGATATATCTTGGCCTAAAATTATCTTTTGGGACATTATTATTGTATATTATTGGTCAAGGAAGCCTCAATACTGTTCCAAATGTGAGTATTTTCTATATGTATATTCAAAACATCAACCCTCAGATTTCCACAACTTTTACCTATTATTTTATATTAGTCCTGCCTAAATATACTGAGAAATCTACTATTGAAATTAAATGAAAGCTAAATTTAGGTAGAATAGAATAAACAGTTGAAGACACTTTTAAACAGTTTTCATAACGTAAATGGATGATTTCACAAAAGAAAAACCATCGACAGCAAAAAATCTCTCGTCCACCTGGAAATAAATAGTGAGTTTATGATATTGATGAATGACATTCTTGATTTTATGATGGAATGGTTCGAGAAATGGCCGCAGTGGCGCTACAGTAGACACAAATGACGTAATGACCGTAAAAGTGGGACAACCTCTTATGTAGAAACCTTGAAGTGAGGTAACCTCTTGTATACTGATCTTGACCTTAGACGTCATTGTCATTTCACGTGTAATTTTAATTTTGTGCCGAAAGAACTAATTTTCAGTACCTAGATTATCTTGAAATTTGTGTTTGAACCTTGGATTGGACTATAATGTATGCTTATCGTGAGTTCTTTGAGAAATGTATCGTTTCCTGGATGTGTGGATGTTTTCAACAAAACACATCCTTTCCAATAAAAGTTCTTCCACTGTTTTAGAAAAATTGGTTCAGCATGTTGAAGATCCGATTTTGAACAACAAAACTGAAGCACAACTGGTATACAAGTCCTAAATTTTGTGGTTTGCATTTTATAGACTCAACATTTGAAATTTAATTTAAATATTGATTCACATGGCTTGTCAAAAGTTATAAACAGAAAATATGCATAGGTTGTATTTGTCCAAGAGATAGTATTTAGACATTATAAATTGAACGTTTTTGAAAAATAGTTATGGATTTTTTCAGGATAACTTTTGATATATATACCATGTCGTCGCCTTAAAGTGTTAACCTGCTGAATCCATGCATTTTCCCTAATTTTACACGAGAGACAAAAAACGATTTAGAAGCAATTTAAAATAGTGGGCATAGTAAAGACCCATTTTTGCTAAAAAGTGGACTTAGTGTGGTTAACACTTTAAGGCGACGATGTGATAAATACCTATTTGAATTATAATTTCGAACGTGATATAAATCCTATTTTATCCCATAGTTGGCTCCACCGTATGCAATAAAAACAGATTTCTTTACGTTTTTGAGAAAAAAACGTCAAAAGTACGAGGACTACCCGTTGTAGGGCGCTGGCGAATTTCATTTCAAACTATAGTATGTGAGTTTCCTATATATTTTGAGTCATATGTGCCTGAGCCTGAGACCACGATTTCCATAATATGGAAAATCGGTTCCAGCAGTTCAATTTCTTTTTTAGCACAATTATGCGAGCTTGGTAACAATTGACTCATGCTCAAACTTGAAATAGTATTTCCCATACTAAGAATGATTTATGAAAACATGATTCAATGAAATAGATTTGTTGGTTTAGAAAGATCGTCGAAAGATATGTCTGTTGTTTTGTTTTATGGATACTTTTTGATGAGTCAATTGTGAAAAAGGCATAGTTGAGAACAAAAATTCAAGGTTATCATTTCCTCATGCAATCTATTACATTCGTTTTTGTCTCGATCAACCCGCAATTTTAAAGTGTGCAGTTACCCACCCGATACAAGGCATATCATTTTGTTTAAATAGTTCGTTGACCAAACAAACTTGATCAGGTATTGACACTCCGTATTCACATTGCTATGCAAGGTTCGCGATTACCTCCACAACACTTTCCCTACCTTTGATCTGATCTATCCAAATATTAGATTTTTATCAGTCTTGTACTTCGCACTAGAGACCAACCGGAAAATATTAAAGAATAGAAGTAGAGCCGAAATTAAAGAAATATTTGAAGATCGACTCTTATTCAGTAAAGTTAAGTAATTAGTAATTAGTGAACTTGAGTACATATTTGTCGAGATATTTGTTATAAAGATGAAAACATTATATTTTTGCATAGGGCCTAGGGCCATATGGCTCCGTGTCACCACCTCATGAGAAACTCAAGAACTTGAATACCTCGAAACCGAAGCGTCTCCGGAAAAAAATTATGTTAAAAAATAAGACTACCACACTGAAATTTCTATAACACTTTCGTGACTCCTTGTCCTACATTGAAAAATCAGAACCCCAATGAAGAGATATCAACGTCTTATAATTCCATTATACATATACTTATACCAACATTTTTACGGAAACACCTCATATAGCTTAACTCTGAGTTTTTCTATTAGTCTTATGATAAAATATCATTCAGAATAACATTCCCAAAAACTTTTATCTGACACTTTTTTTCAATCAATGATTGAGAATCTACAGGGTGATTCCTCCATATGGCGAAATATTGAGAGCAGATGATATAGTCATATAATATTATCTATTAGATATACGGATATAGTGCACTCGTTGCTAGACAACCCGTGCGAAATAAAAGGAATATGACAAGACAATTAATGGACTCCATTTTCAAATAATTCTCATCAAACATATAAAAAATGATATCATAGGGTTCTTCCACGACTGTCCTCGTGGAAAAACCCGCAGTGGTTGACGAAACCTAGATTAAGTAATACCAATTAATATTCCTCTGTTATTTATGATGAAGAAAATCAACCTGCTACATATATTTTTTTTTCAATGAAATCAGCAAAAAATGAATGAAAAAAAGTGCCTTGGAATGTAAAAAAGTTTGTTGGAATACCTAATATAATCGTGAACAACTTGGGTTTCATGATATTTTTATCGTAAGTCTGATATAGGAACGGGGAAAACACGTAGCGACCTTATTTTCAAGATGGCGAGGTAATTAAGCTCACTCCCGATTTTCCCTGAAACTCAGGGTTGAGTAATTAATCGACACAATCAAATTCAGGAAAAAAAATGGGTAGGTATTTTCCGAAATTCTCAGCAGAAGCACGGATTCACTGTAGGCTAGCTCTCTGATGCGTAGTGAACTAGGTATCATTATTATTGTAATCAATAGGTACGTCTGTCCACAAAATTTAGCGTTTTATTGAAAATGGTAGATATAGTTACACCTATATGAAACCCTATAAAGTTTTTTTTAAAATAGTCCTTTCTAGAAACCGTCCTCCATATTTGCGGAGAATAAATAAACTTTCCTGATAATTAATGGCAATGCTCTATTATACTGTCGAACTGAAAACACATGCAAGCTTTAATATTGTTTTGACGTCTAACGTCACAATTATTGAAGATAAGTACCTACGTTCCGTCTTCCTTACAAGTATCTGACGTCACAGTGCGTTTTGTTCGCTGAACCAAAGCACTCATTTTCAACGGCTGCTGTTGTATTTGGGATTGATTTTTTCTAAGCACACTTCGAATATAGTTATTATCATATCGAAATCTTTGTTTTACAATATACTTTTAATGTAAACTAATTTTTTTGTGGACAGATCTATTATCAGGCAGCCTCATCTCCTTCAGAAAATGCCGAAGTCCTATCAAAATGTACAGAACGTTCAAAAATTATAGACCAATATGTAAATGTCTGGTAAATTACTTTTTCTAAATCCAATGTCCAATGTCTTCCTTGTTAGACCGTTGAAAAGAACGACTATGAACATGTGAAGTTAAACTGAAGACCCCTCTATAATGCGATTCCCAGTATATTAATATTCTCATCATTATTGCTATACTATACGCTTTCGAAATATACGTGATAATCCAACCGCCATCAACTGCATAATAAATAGTATTAATTGCATAAGCAAAACCAAGTACTTTGGCGCCAAACAAAATGCGAGGTTATTCATCCCCTCAGATTAATAAACAAGTATTAATCTGAGTGTAATACAGATTGATTTTTGTAACTGATGACTACCGTTGTGAAGGAAATTCACCAAACGCGTTAGTACCATGTTTAGTAAAGATATTCTGAAAAACAGACAAACATTTCACAAACAAAGCCACACTGAGTATTGCAGTGTAGAAAAGTGTAAATAAGTGTGCACTAGTGGAGCATAACAAACACACCTAAATATCCATCTATAGCGTTTTCGATTGGTAAAATCGGGCAGCACTGGTGCAACACTCGGGCAATATTTATGTTCGATTGGTAGAAATCGAGCGGATTTGTATGTTCGATTGGGAAACCGGGTCAATGAGTTTTGCACTCAGTGCAGATTTTTCGGCACAAGGTCTTTGAGCTCGTGCTGGTATAGTGCAATTTCAGTGCATTAGCAAAATTGAAAAAAAACATGAAAAATGTTTGATATAAACGTCGCGTGAGGTGATTCTGTGAGTGGACAACAGATTTCGAGTTAGTTATTATTGTTGGAATCTAGTAGTGCCGGAAAAAAAGAAATACTGGCGTTGACGAGTTATGGAAAACTAGTACCTATTCAAAACTGAATTAATTTCATTTAAAATCTGGTGCATATACCTACCTAATTTCTCGAAAAAATGTTTCCTAGTATCTATGATCTATATAATACAAAACTATATTGATTGGTCTCAAGATTTTGTCATTTGGCAATTAGAAATGGACTTCTAATTAGTTTAGTTTTAGAGTCACTTCAGCCGCTACGCAGAGACAACAAAATATTAGAAGTTTAATGATTCCAATTTCAATTCAATCGGAATTTTACCGTGCAGTATTATAGCACACGATGAAAAATGTATGTTCGATTGGGATTGCCCTAGAGCAAATTTTCATCATAACTGGTTTTGCCCGAGGTCAAACCCAGTGCAACCCTTGTTTTCCCAATCGAAAACACTATAATGCCAGCATTGAAATGCATAAATGAATGCCAGCGCCCCGACTCTCGTTGCTGCGCGAACTAGGGTTTCGAAGATCGATCAATAGATGGCTGGAAAAACAGTTGTGGAAAAAACCATAACGTTATGACTGTGATACACGTTTTTCTTGATTGAATTGAATAATTGATTCAATATTTTACATCTGGGCTGGATTCCGTATTCTGGCTAGACAAATATCCGTCGAGTGATCATAAAACGTGAACTGCAAAAGCAGAAACCTGTAATTTCAATAATTGCAGATGTCGCTACGACTTGCGCGGTCTGCCCTCCTTCACAACTGCCTAATGATTGTCGGACGTCTCACGTCATTCACGTCAGGAATTCTCTGTCAAACAGTTGTGTAGTGTTTACAGTTTACAGTTTGATTTTGTCAGTTTATTCGAAGAAGAATGTCTAAAAATGAAAGAAAAGATCTGTTCGGTCGAGTGTTATGTGGAGAGTACCCTGCCGAATCGCTGCGTAAATCAAGTCGGTCGAGATTGGAAATGTTGGTTTTGAGATTAGCGCGTTCCACTTCTGAACGCATTGAGAACGCAAAAAATACATCCGGACTTTTACGCGAGTTTTGTCTCAACGATAACAACAAACCTGAATGGTGGCCCACGGATAATATTATCGAAGAAAGTCTAACGTCCGATGGAAAATACTGTATGGCATTACTGAGATTCCTGGTTTATCGGTGCTGCACATTTTTCAAAAAGCCTCACGAAAATCTAAATTCCGAAGTCTTTGTAACGGAAAATGATGAAACTCTTCGAAGGAATAAACGGAAAATTCAAGACACCAGTTTCGATGATAGTCCCACGAAACGAAGAACTTTGATGCCCAGAAACTCAACCGTCTTACGTAGTGAGTCAACAAGTATCAGTGATTTGATTTCTGACTTCAAATGCCCATCGTTCAAATCTCAAGATATAGTGTGGGAACCTGCACCATTAACAAAAAACTTATTTCTCCAATTATTCAATCTGCAAAATAATTGCAATCCAGATACTGAAGATCCGCCATTATATCCTGTTCCCAATTCGTCGATCAAATTCATTTCATCCACAAATATACCATTTTCTTCCGATTTGGGTTTGGAACTTATGAAAGCGGACAATCACAGCTGTCCAGAATTAGTGAAAAGTCGCAGATTGGACAAGATCGAGTGGTACATCAATAGGCCAGCCTCTTCAAAAATGTCTGAGTGTAGTTTTGAAGTCACATTCCACGAAAAAAAGGGAACCAACTACAGAAAACACCAGTTTCCCAAAAGGCAGTTTGGACAGTTTGCTGGTGATGTTGAGTTACAGAAAAAGAGCATATTTTGTCATGATTTCAAAGTGTTGCTGGAACGGCACGACCTTGTGAAACTCCAGGAAGATTTTCGTCACAGACCAACACCTATCTTGAGGGTAGTTCTGGATAATATTGATATTGGTTCTAAATCTGGTTCTAAATCAACTACCTCTGAGAAAACCATGTCCAGTTCTAGATCAGGTTTGATAAAAACTCGCTCTCATAATAACTCGAAACATGTTGGGGAAAACTAAGTGGGTTCAATATTTCAAATACATAAAATTCTCGATAAAATTAGACTGGAAAAAACTCCAAGTCGAACAAAAAAAAATTATCTTCAATGAAAATCAATAAAAAGTTTTGTCCAACATGAAAACGAAAAAGTAGGTATTGTGATTTAATTTAGGAAACTTAAGCAATTAGTTTATTAGTACAAAATATGTATTTACGTTTTCCATACAATTCATGGAGCTCTAATGACAAAGGTAGCATAGTAATATTGAAATAAATTCTATTATAGTGACCCCATTACAACGCACTTAACACTAAACTCTTCTCAAATAAACTACTCAACAAAATAAAAACGGTACACTCAAAATTTTCACTTACAGTATCGGACAAAGTTAGAGCAACCGCCTGTATACTCATGAAACTTTGATAGGTATTGCATCAGTTATCATAAAAGTGATGATTCATTTGAAAACTTCAATCCATTTGTCAGTTACCTAATGTGTCCTGGTGATTTTTTCCAAAAAATTGTTTAGTGACTTTCCTTCACTTTGAAAAAAAAAGGTTAAAAATAAAACTTTTTTCTGTACAACCCTCGGTACAACCTTTGATTAAAATGTCAAGCACCGAGTCAAGCACCATTCGAAAGAGGGGCTTGACTCGGTTGTATGCACTTCCTGAAAATTTCACGATAATTGAACAAAGAATAGTCTACCTAGCTATAAAATTTTGAACTTAGCAAAAATTACCTACCCATTTTTTCATGATCTCTTCAAAATCGGTCATTTTTGCCATGTTCAGAATGTTGTAGCTAAACTATCCTTTGTTCAATTATAATGAAGTTGTTAGGTACCTACATAAATTTTGCCTTTCTTTCGAATTGTGCTAGCCGTTTTTATGAAAAGTTACACAGAAAAAAGTTTAATTTTTATCCCTTTTTTTAAACGAAGGACACTTAATAATTTTTTGGAAAAAATCGCCAGGACACGGATGCTGACAAATGGATTGAAGTTTTCTAATGCATCATTTCTTCTTTGATAACTGCTCAAATTTTGTCGAGAATTTTGTACGATACTGTATGTTTGAACTGTTATATTTATTTTTTACGAATCGCTAAGAAAAATATGCGATTTGCACGACGATCAAGAGCATTTCTTTGGGGTTTACTCCTGGGTTTACCTACTTGAAAAAATCTTTGTGAAAAAGGAAGGACAGTAAAAAAGAAGTATTTTCACAGTTCCTTTCTTGCCACCCTGTATAAATGAAGTTCGTGATGAAATTTATTTTATTCTTTCAGCGATTTATCCCTGGATTTATCAAAAAATTATGACAGTTGAACACAGGTAAGAGTTTCGAGTGTACTGTTTTTTTTTTGTTGAGTAGTTAGTTCATTTACTAAAGCTACAAGTGGAGCTTTTTTTAGAGCAGTCTTTCCAAGAATTATTTCCAAAAGTGAACATGATTCTGAAAGCTGGTGTTGGAAGGATAGTCTTAAAAAAGCAATTTAATTTTTCTCTATGACTGGACAGAAATTGATTATAAACGATTTCGTTTGGGGTTGCATCCCTTATAAGGGCGTGCGACGTCGCATGCTTATCAATTTTATTTTGAGGGTGGATGAATGTGCCCATTCAATTTTTCTTTACAAAAGAAATTGAAAAAATTACGGATTAAATTACCATGACGTATTATTTTCTCATTTTCAATCAATCAGTTAGCGATTGATTTGAGAATTCGTAGAAAAATACCTTAAATGAGAATAGGTATTATTTTGCAGAAAAATACCTTAAATAAGAATAGGTATTATTTTGCATCCAAACATACGGTTTTATAGTTTTTCAACAAGGAGTTGAGGATCTAATCAAGATGTGTAGATGAATATTTCCGAATACAAATTTGGGAATGTGTCACTCTTGCAGCAATAAGTATATTTTTGGAGTTCTAGTTCTGTACACAAAAATGCTGTGAAGCGATCTGAATAAATCAATTCGTTAACTTTGCTCATAGAGCATAATGTTAGTACCAATTTTTCGAAAGCGTACATCTTGGCGTACATGGAAGGTGACCCCAAAAGGCTTCGCAAGATTAGAAGCAAAATTCTTCTGAAATTTATATTTCACTTTAATAAGGAATCCAGGAACCGATCCATAAACGGATAGACCAAACGCATCAATGTTCCAAATCTTGAAAGGTGTCATACGATTGAATTAAAAATACTTATATAAGATATTTTTTTCACTAAGACAAGGAGCTAGAACAGAACCTAAATATTTGTAAGAACAGGTTGTGCAATTTATTCTGATCTACATTCTACATTAAGTAATACGTCATACTGAATTTATTACTCGATATATCATTTCTCAACAGGGTGTTCACAGCTAAATGGACCCTCCCATTAACTTCTTAATTTGATGTTTGAGAGTTTTTTCCAAATTCAAGTTAAATGGTTCAAAATGAACTTTGTGAAAACAATGTCTTAACACATACAGAAAACAAGAACTTCTGGGCGTGGTCCAACTTTCTTATTTCAATTTACAACCCTATTTTCGAGCCAATTTTTTTACTTGATTTTTGCAATCTTTTTTAAAAATGGATACAACCCCAATCGTTTGAGTGGTTTTTGTCATGGCTCAAGAGGGTCGTCTTTCAGAATAAATTTTCATAGAATAAAAATTGTCCATTCTACTGAGTAGAATCTTAATTTTAAATATTGCCACATAAAACTGCCCCCCCCTGTATGAATGAAGAGAATATTAAAAAAAAAATCCTCTTCTTCAACTACCTCGTTTCCAAAGTTTCCAGATAACTTATACAGGGTGTCCGGGAAAATGTGGGAGATCTCTCTGATTCAGATAGAACATTGAAAAATGAGATGACAAGTTCCCGTAAACTTTTTTCCTAGAGGCCCTCTCTACGGAGATACGGGACCCGAAAGGCCGCCACTGGAAATCAATTTTTCCTGAACAACTTTTTAACCACTTGTTTTAATTTGATGAAAATTTGATATGATTAACAGTGAATACTGCCCTTAAAACATAACTAGCTTGTTTTGTTTACCAGGAGCTGACTAGGTTGTACATTTTATTGCTTAAATGTTCAACACCCTGTATGATGAAGACTTGAAAAAAATAAATTTAGATAGCCTGAACCTTAGGCTACAAAAAATGTACTCTTGTTCATTATCTATAAAATGAACCGTTTTCGAGAAAAAAACATATTTTAATTGAAAAAACCATCAAAAATAGCCATAATGCAGTGCTGTTCTTGACGTAATATTTAAAAAAAATTTAAACCTATATTTTCTTCGAAATGTTCATGAAAATTAATCTGAAAAAACAATGCAAAATTCGAAAAAACATAGGTTCACATTTTTTTAAATAATTTTGTTAAGTGGTGCACTTTCGTTTTTTTTTCAATAAAAATATGTTTTTTTTTTCTTGAAAACGGTTCATTATATCGATAATGAAAAAGAGTACCTTTTTTAAA
The DNA here is from genome assembly GCA_958502075.1 of Orchestes rusci. Taxonomy (NCBI): domain Eukaryota; kingdom Metazoa; phylum Arthropoda; class Insecta; order Coleoptera; family Curculionidae; genus Orchestes; species Orchestes rusci. Next base: position 80,260,259 of record OY293304.1, on the reverse strand, counting down.
GCCTATGGCTCAGACGATTTAAATTAAATTTCTTCAAGTCTTTATTATACAGGGTGTTGAAATTTAAGCATTGAAATGTACATCGTAGTTCGACCCTGGTAAACTAAACAAGCTAATTATGTTTTGAGCAGAATTTTAAGAGGTAATGTTTACTGTTTATCATATACATTTTTTATCAAATTATCAGGTGGTTGAGGTTATTCAAGAAAAATTGATTTCCAGTGGCGTCCTTCCGGGGCCCGTATCCCCGTAGAGAGGGCATCCAGGAAAAAAGTTTACGGGAACTTGTCATCTTATTTTTTGATGTTCTATCTCATCCTAGAGATCTCCCACATTTTTCCGGACACCCTGTATAATAACATACATTTTGAAACATGCTCGAAAAAATGGCAAATTCCTGATGTACCTAAATATATCTTATTGGTTGAATTTGGGTGAGGGGCGAAGTTTAGGGTATGCACTATGCTGTATGAAAAATGTTTAGTATTTTTAGGAAAATGCAAAAAAAATATAAAAAAAATAGGGTTGAAATTTGAGATAAGAAAGTTGAACCACGTTCAAAAGTTATGGAACACCCTGTATGTGTGAAAACATTGTTTTCAAAAAATCCATTTTGAACCATCAAACTTTCATTCTCGCTTTCATTTGAAACATTTTTTTCCCAAACATCAATTTAAGAAGTTAAGCTGTGAACAACCTCTACAGTACAAAGCCCGATTCTAAATTAGAGTTCATTTCGTGGGTCCTCGTCGTTGCTTATTCCTGTTACGTACAACATTCTATCATCATCGGACAGTTTAATTTTTGATGACAACAATAACCTCGACAATAATGTTTTGTTTTGAAATTTGATGAACTGTGCTACCAGTTAAGGGTCTGGATGCTCTAGTTTCGATAAGAGTATGTGGGTATCTATCGTTTGAAAGTGATCAGCTAACATAAATTTGTCTATCTAGTTCTGTGTCAAACTCATCGCAAATGCACAATCACCTTGACGCACGAGTGACCTTGTCGAAACCCCGACTGATTTGACACAAGGAAATCAAGAAGCAGATTAACAGTTAAATGCTAACTGTTATTTCTAACAGTTTCTCATAGACTGGCACTTTTTACTGACCTGAATTCACTCTATTCATTGCTGTTATTAAAATTTGGCACATGTGAACTTGACGACTTTAAGAAATTTGGAATCATTCGATGTATTTGCTGTTCAAAAATCGGTTTCCATTTGTAAAGAGAGCACTTTTTTAAAATTGGAATCTTTGCAATTCCTCAAGGTTTCAACCCCGCCACGCATGCTTCTTGCCATAGTTATGCAGGAGTGATCAATCAAATTATTTTGTCGGGTACCCATTTGGGGTCCGACATCTCCATTAATATTGATAGGTAACGATTTCGAGATATTAGTACATAAGTACTTGGGGTACACCCTGTAGCTGAAGGTTTTTGCGATGCCTGTTGTATTTTGTATTTATATCAAAACATATTTTATTTAGGTTTTGCAAGGGTTATTGCATCACCGATGGTTTGGCTAAGAAATCTGTGAATTTATTGAACGTTATCCTAATTTTAAAAGAAATTGAATAGATTTGAGTAGCTATCTATGTTGTATAATATTATATGATTATTTCAAATTCAGAAATTGTTTTGAAGACTTGTGCAATTTATTTATTATGGATGTATTGCAAAATAGATCAATCTTTTGGTCGGTTCTGTTACATTTTGATTGATCGTTGTAATGTTACGAAAATATCATACATTTTATCTCATAGAGCAAACTATTTTTTATTAGTTATTTCCGAGGTTATTTCTTTGAGTGTTCCATTGCCTTAACGCACAAATACAGTGACGTAGCATGGCCGGTTCAGTTGATTTAAATTGTATTTTGATAACCATTAACTCAAAGTTTAAAATTTTTCGTTTCACTTATGCATTTGAATATAAGATCACATGTTTGTTATAAGAATAACGCGTAGAATTTCACCTACAGAACGATAGTAAAATCATATACCTAAGTCATAAGTAAGTAATATATCGAACAAGATTAACGCTTATCGTTAATTTATCATGGTAGCATCTCAATCGATACAGATTTGGGTAAAGCAACACCAATATTTCAGACTCAATGTGTGCTTTAATAAAGACTGAACACTTATTGCTATCGTTATACGATAAAAATGTCTTGACTGTCATATAGTCATAACTCACCAATAAAAACAATAAACTTAAAAATCAAAAAAATAGAGAAACTTGTCATTCAAGTAACTCATTATTTCCTAAGGTTGTATGACAAATGTTTGGATAAATAATCTTGATAAATACTCAACAAATTACTCGACAAATTATCTAAATCTCGTATTTTAAAAATCTCACTCTAGATCATAATTTGTTATTGTTAAACCCATGGTTAAACTAATCATATCATGAGTTTCTTTTGTTAACAAATCGGATATTTTTATGTTAATATCCAAGTATTAAAATGTGAGGAGTGCGAGGAATGCAGGATTCTTCTTTAAGTTTATGCAACTATTGTAGTTTATGTTAATGTTTTTCCCCAATAGTAATTTATTCATAATTATTAAGGCATCAATTTGTATTATAACATTAATTCAATTTAGTTTTATTTACTGTTTATTAAAAGGCGTGTATCACAGATATCGTATACTATCCAGATATGTATACCCTCGTGTATACCTATTGCATAAATGTATATTTTTTTGGAAAATGTGGCTTTTCATTTCCGAGAAGTACGTACAGTTTGAGGCGTGTTATGTGCATACTCTCAAATTAATGTTTGCGATATATTTGAAATTTTGATTTCACATCTCCAATGATTCTCAGAGAGGCAGGCCCGGAGGTAGGTATTTGATGAAGAGAAAAAGTGAACCAAGTACTAAAGGCACATCAAAACATAAACTGGTCGTTTGGCTGGTAAGGTTGAGACACAGAAAATAGCTCAAATTATACTATAATTATTGATGTCACAAGAGGTTATGAATCTTCAAGATGATTTATCAATTCTTCGCCCATATTGAGGACGCTTTATGGGAATTCTAATGCATCCAAATTTGATACCACCGAGGATACCACTAAAGAAAACTTTTCGGATCCAGATACCTAATAATCATCAAATAACGTTTAAAAGCTATTCTTGAATACAAGAGTTCGTAAACGTTGGAATACAAAAAATAGTGGAACTATAAGAACTAAACATCCAACAAAGGGTTCAAATATGAGTTCAGATATTTCACCACGTATTTCATATTGATGATTATTGGTATATCAACTTTTTTTTGCGAGTTTTACAAACTGCTAAAATGAATAACTGAGATTTAGAAACACCCTTTAAGGTACCCACAGACTGGCGCGGATTATTACACACACTCTAATCCGCCCCGGCTGCGAATAATCTGCGCCTGTCTGTGGGAGCCTTAATTAAAGATGGTCGGTAAAGACAAGATACCTAGCAGATTTTTTGAATCTAAACGTACCTAATATTTTTCATAAGAAATCGACATTTGATTTTCTTGGAAAAACGCGTTTCCATTTCCCAACAAGAGACAGAAAGATATCATCATAATAATGAATCCAAAATTCAACCGCACTTCATCATTCGTAATATTGGATAACTATAACTAGTACATACTTTCGAGAAGTTCAAACGACCAGCGAATACCTAAGTTCTTCCAAATGCTCGACAACAGGTTACCGAACGGCAGAACAGCTTATATTATTTATATCTCTGATGAATTCTCCGAACACGTACCCGGAAGCTGCCTTCCCTTTGCAACAATCTGAGCGTTAGAAGTCACGCCTGATTATAATGTAGAATTTCCGGAATAGTTCTACAAACACGTTACACTGATTATTCATGATTCATGGATGTAGCTGATATCTGAGTTATCGGACCGGACATGTAGTTGAGAAACTGTCGCCAAATGTTGCTTCCAGTCGGTTTATGGGTTCTCGCTTCTAGCCTTACATACAACTCCGATTTCTCCATGGCAGTTGACTGAACTGGATATTATTGATTATTGTACACATTGAATGTGAGTATGTCTAATATAAATACAGAGTGGGTCCGGAATAGGTGCGTGCGCATTAATTACAGTAGGTATAGTGTGATACCTAATCACTTTTTGTATAATAGGAACATGATGTCAAATGATGTGTCCGCAAACGTCTCATTAAGAAAATAATAATAGCAATAATAATAATTCCGATCATTGTCTGTAAATTCGAAATGTCTCAAGCGATTTTAATAAAATGTTAAGAGTCTCGTTACTTGTAGTCAAAAAGCACTGTGAGCAGTCTTTTTGTAAAAGATGCTCAAGAACCTCGGTTATACTCTTTTTGAAAATTTGAACAAAATTGATTGTAGCGTTTCGAATCTACCGACAAAACATCGAAATTTTCTCAACATTTCAAGGCAGTGCCAACCCCAGAATTGGTTTTGCCTGCCCTCAAAATATTGTCCGAACACAAGAGCGTGAACCGATAGAAAATAAAATATATTTTAAAATTTGTCAAAATTAACACACCCGCCTATCGAACCAATTATACCGCCCTACGGTAGGGCGATAGGACATCAGTTTCTCTAAAAAGCATCTTGGCCTTATCCTGGAATATTCACATCTCTACGTTGATTTTGATTCCCGAAATCAGTGAAAAAAGATCCCCTTAATGTAGGGTTACCAACACTCCCAGTTTTTTTTTGTCTGGTTTATTTTACTTCGGTCTATTTCTGCGGCCACGGCTAATTACCGACGCGGGGGAACTTGTCTTACTACATCTGGTAATTTTGCCGAAGCCCTCTCTGTAGAGGGTAGGGCAAATTTAACGTGCCAAAATCCATGACACGGGGCCCACTTTTTAACGTCTCTTCCGGAAACGAAAATTCCAAAATTTAACGTCGGGGATTTAACCAGGACGAATTGCGTGAGAATTAAGCCGATGCATAGACTGCAACCCAATGCCGATAACACTCCGGGTTTTTTGAAATACAGGGTTTCTATAAAAGGTCTGTACAAAATCTCACCACATATTCCGGAGGTCAAAATAATCCGATTTAAAACAACTTACCGCAGTCCGAAATTGCTCTGTTTTCAAAATACAGGGTAGCAAAGTTAAATAATAGAAATCGAATTTTTCAAAATGTGTGAACCTTTTTTGACGTATTTCTTTGAACACCTGAGTTTTTTTGGGATGCGAAACCTGAATATGGGCACCTTTCCATTGTGGTCGTTAGAGGGCGCTGTACCTACACTGCACTTTTGATTTTTTGAAATGGCCATATTTTTTTACCAGCGTAGCTTCAATTTTTTTTTTGTCATGGAAATTATTCGTCACGTATTTTTAGTTGCGAAATGTGCCCTTGTTATAACCCGTTAAAGTGAGCCGTTTTCGGAAAATTTTGATTTCTAGTGTTCGATGCTGCACCGGAATAAAGGGATCGCCAAAGTAAGTGGCCTATCAGAATATCTCGAAAAATAAAGCGATTGGGATTCTGATAATTTGTACTGAGAGATTTTTGCAGATGATCTTTTCAAATGATCTTAATAAGAGACGTTGCGCGACTTCCGGTTAACCCGAAGTAGGTGTCAACTCACTTGTTTTAAATGGAATACCCCATATATTTTCACATTTTTGGATTCCATGAAAGATTCTAGGCAGATTTGATATATTGATGTTCTATACCTAAGTATAAGCGTTTTGGAAATATTTGAGTTTTTATGTCAAAAATGACGTTTGTAGGTTCATATTCAAATGTAAATTTTTCGTATAAGAAAGCCTTTATTGGTAAATTTGTACTGGATTTCTTGTTTCATCATTTTTGTCAAAAGGAAACCTCCAATTTTCATAATTTTATTTTATTGATCATTGAAAATAAAGGTGAGTTTATACGGTGTGTCCACTCTGAAGTCGCCCACGCTGTATTTTGTATCGATGATTCTTTGTTTAAAACACCCATTCTGGGATGCTATTAACATCTTATTAATTAGAACGTACAGGAAGACTCAATGATTAGTATAAGTATTAAATCAACAAATTAACAACAAAAAATTAACCAAAACAGTTAAAAAAATTTTTTTTTAGATGTGAACAAGGGAGGTTTTTGGTCATTCTGATTGAGATTCCGTTGTCAGTTTTTTCCTAAAAAATCCCCTAATACGATTTTCTGAAATGTGACCCACTTTGAACCCCCATAATCAGCCAAAAGTACGTCCCTGGAACTGATTTGGTACAATGTGTTTGACGAGACCTAACAAAAAAAAAAAATGAAAATCGGTTAATAAACAAAAATGTTACAGGGGTGGGACACTTTAGAGTGGACACCCTGTATAATATTGTCTATTCCAAAAGTTCAAAAGAAAAATGCATAAATAAATAAAAATAAGAATTCTTGGACTGGACAATCTTATACAAACTCACCTTTATTTTCAATGCTCGAGAAGATAAAATTATAAAAATTGAGGTTTTCCATTTGAAAAAATGGATTTTTGGCGGTTTTCTTAATTTCTTTTTTGATGTTATTATTGGTCTACCCTGTTAAAATGGTTATCAAAGAATTGTGGAAAATCTTCCAAAGTAGGTCCCTTTCAACAAGAAATCCAATACAAAACAATAAACGCTTTATTTTACACGAAACATTTATTTAGGTACGTTCAAATATAGGAACCTACAAACGTCATTTTTGACATGAAAACTCAAATATTTCAAAAACGCCTATGCTTGGTATACATCAAATCGGCATAGAATTTTACGTAGAATCCAAAAATGTGATAATATATAGGGTGTTCCATTTGAAACAAGCGAGTTTGACGCCTACTCCCGGTATAACTGGAAGCCGCGCAACGTCGATCACTATTATTTCATTTAAAAGACCATCTCCGAATATCTCTCAGTACAAATTTTCAGAATCCCAATCGCTTTGTGTCGAGTGTTGAATAGTATTGTATGTGTTGAATAGTATTGTATACAATACTATATTCAACACTCGACTTGTATTTATTTTTAAATTTGGCAACAGAGACATTAATGTCAAATGCATCGGTGATTCGATACACAATCAAATCGAACAAGTGAATAATAACCTAGTGACTGTCGTTTGATAAAGATTGAGAAAGACTGCTCTCTTCAAAATTGTACCTAAAGTTAAAATAAAAAAATAAAAAAATAAATATCAATATATAATATTGTATAATATAATATATATAATTATCAATATACAGTTGACTGTCCATCATTTAGAGAAGTTACGAGCCGGATCTGAGCAGAAAACCAGACGACAAACACAGAGGAGACCCGCCAGCCGCTATGTTTACTGCCAACTCAGAAAAATTGCAGCGGATCTGGACAGATAATCGCTTCCTGTGAGTCCGATCCAGTTACTATTTATTATACTTTTATAGATTCTTACTGTATTGATCGGTTACGCATAATTTAATAATTTTTCATCACGTAATCGTATCTATAATACACAATATTGAAATAATTCAATATGACGTCCGAATTGTCAGATGCTGACAAAACTCTGTTATCAACCTTAAAACGTCAACGAGGGGCTCTTAAGGGCACTCTCACAAAACACACAAATTATGTGGATAAAATTGACACACAAGTTATTGACAAAAAAATCTATCATAATTTGAATTCGCGAGTGGAAAGATTAGCACTTTTGTTCGAGCAATATAGCGATGTTGAAAGTCAAATATTCAATTTAGAACCTTCCCAGACACTTCCAGCGGGCGAGGCGCACGAAGACGATTTCGAGGATTCGTATTTTGAATTAATAGGGTTCATAAAATCATTGACACAAAGCGTTGAAGATGCCAGAAAATCTGATGTGATTTCACAGAACAGCGTTAACATCGCTAGAGGTGGTCGCATCGAGGGAGGATGTTGATGTTCATTTCATCAAAATGCTCTCCTTGGTGGCACAGGATTTCAGAATAAAGTGAAATTACCTCCAATTACCGTTCCTACTTTCGATGCTAACTACACTAGCTGGTTTCAATTCAGGGACGCATTCAACGCTTTGGTACATGACAATCCGCAATTATCTGATATTGAGAAGTTCATACATCTAAAAAATGCATTAAATAAAGATGCTTATCAGCTCTTAGAACAAATAGAAATTTTGGCCGATAATTAACACGATGCGTGGCAGCTACTTGATGAACGGTACGAAAATAAAAATTTAATGATTCATAATCATTTGAAATCGCTGTTTGAATATTCAAATTTAATAAAAGAAAATTACTCCGATCTGAGAAATCTTTATGACAGTTTTACGAAACATTTGCGAGCACTTAAGACTTTAGGCGAATTGACTGAGCATTGGGATAGATTAATTATTTATTTGATGTCAAATAAATTTGATTCAAGTACCCGCAAAGAGTGGGAAATGTTTAAAGCTCATCAAGCTCAGGTGCAAACGGAAAAAACAGAATTGCCAAGTATGGTAGACATGAATACGTTTTTAAAGGCCAGGTGTGAATTATTAGAAAAGATTCAGGAGAGTAAAGATAGAACTGAAAAGGTAAGGTTCAAGTCAAACAGCAGCCGAAGTTATACCAGTACGAATCAAGATTTAGTATCATCATCAGGTATAAAATTGAGTTGCTATTTTTGTAATGGAAATCACGCAATTTATACTTGTCAGTCATCATGAAATTATCTTCGGAACAAAGAGTTGCCGAGGCAAAAAAGATTAAATTGTGTCTTAATTGTTTGCATAAAAATCATTTTACCTGGCAATGTAAACAAAAAAGATGTACTATTTGTCACAAGCCACATCATACTTTCTTGCATATAAATAATTACGTGCCACAGAACGTAAATAAAACAGCCGACATGATTTTCGCGGCAAAATCGCTCGCAGGAGACGCTGGAAGCAGTAACACCCACAGCTGTGTGGATGATTTGATGACGATAGACGAAGCTGAAGAAGAAATAATCCCAATTCAAAGTCAAATGGAACCTTTGACGTCGGAAAATGTAATGGTTTTGAATGCTTCCACGGATGTGTCTCAAGTTTTACTGAGTACAGCTATAGTAAAAATTAAAATAGGTAACAGAATCGAACATTGTCGTGCTCTTTTGGACGGAGTTAAATGAGTAATTTCATGACTAAAGATTTATGCAAGAAATTAAATTTGAAACGTAGAAAAATTAATCACATTGTCAAGGGCGTAGGTCAAGCTATGACAAAAATTGATGGTCAGGTTGATATTACGATTATGTCGCGGTTCGGAGATTATAGCATGGATATGAATTTCCTTGTCATGCAATACATAACTGAGAAGCTCCCAATAAAGTCATTTGATATAAATTTAATACCATTGAACCATAATTTATGCCTGGCAGACCCGGAATTCAACGTTTCAAGTAACATTGACATTTTACTTAGTGTACCAGTATCTTATTAGATACTTCTTCCGGAACAAAAGCAATTTGGTCCAAATATGCCTATTCTACAAAATTCACGTTTAGGATGGATTTTAGGTGGCAATATGTGCTTTCAAAAGCGCGAAAATGTACCTTTATCTGTGTCATGCTTAAGTAGTGTGGAAAAAAGATCATTAGAGGAACAAATTGGTAAGTTCTGGGAGATCGAGGAAGTCAATCCCAAGAATAATTTTTTCCGGGAAGAGCAACAGTGCGAGAATTATTTCTTGAATACTACCACGCGAGATACTGATGGTCGGTTTATAGTCAGCATACCATTCAAAAAATCAATAGAGAACTTGGGAAAATCACGTGATATAGCTCTCAGCAGATTCTATTCGCTCGAGCGTAGATTAGAGAAAAACGCAGCTTTGAAAGGCGAATATTCAAAATTCATGAATGAATTTGAAAGCATGGGTCATATGACGGAGATTCAAGATTCCGAGCCTAAAGAACCTTCAAGGAGTTTCTATTCGCCGCATCATGCAGTTTTAAAAGAGAATAGTTCAACCACAAAATGCCGGGTAGTGTTTAATGATTCTCAGAAAAAAGATTCCGGATTAAGTTTGAATGATGTTCAATTCAATTCAATACTTCAAAATGACATATTTTCAATATTATTGAGATTCCGGCGGTATCGATATGTTATTTCTTCGGACATCTCCAAGATGTATCGACAAATTAAAGTCAAGAAAGCGGATTGCGAATGCCAAAAATTATTTTGGAGAAATAATTCGTCGGAAGAATTAGAATGTTTTCAAGTAAATCGCGTAGTTCATGGGTTCGCAGTAGCACCTTTTCTAGCCATACGTTGTTTAATACAAATGGCGGATGAAAATGAACAACGATTTCCAAAGGTTAGTAGTATCATAAAAAACGATTTTTTCGTAGATGATCTGTTAACGGGCGCTGATGATGAGGAAGAAATTTTAAAAATTCAGAGAGAAGTGACAGAAATTCTGAATGATTATGGTTTTCCTTTGCGAAAGTGGTTATGTAATGATTTTGAAATAAGTTTCAAGTCGACAATGATTTAGCAGTTGGTTTATTAAAAATTAATGAAGGTGAATCAAATAAGACTTTGGGCATAAATTGGAATTCAAATCAAGATTTGTTTCAATATTCAGTAACAAACTCTAGTACTCGGAGACCAATAACGAAAAGATCAGTTTTGTTAGTAATCTGCCAAATCTATGATCCCTAAGGTTTATTGCAACCGATTATTATAGTGGCAAAGTTAATTATACAAGAACTGTGGAAGCTTCAGATTTCATGGGATCGCGAGCTTCCTGATAATTTGAAAACTGATTGGATCAGATTTCAAAACGAATTGACTCAAATTAATAATTTTAAAATACCACGTCAAGCTATGATTTCCAAGTATGTAAGTATTGAACTGCATGGATTTTGCGACTCTAGCGAAAGAGCCTATGGCGGATGTTTTCATGTTCGCTGTCAAAAAGCGGACAATACATTTATTTCCAATCTTTTGTGTGCAAAATCACGCGTAGCACCGATTAAGCAAGTCAATTTACCAAGATTGGAACTAAGCAGTGCAGTCATTTTAGCAAAAAAGGTTCAGGATGCACTTGCAATCAATTTTGATTCCAAGTATCTTTGGACTGACTCCATGGTTACCTTGAATTGGATACAAGGTGAGCCGAGTTAATGGAAAACCTTTGTTGCTAACAGGGTTAGTGAAATTCAATCTTCAACCGAAATCAATGAATGGCACCATATTAGAGGTAGCGAAAATCCTTCTGATTTGTTGTCGCGAGGAGCAAGTCCAAAAATAACTCAGAGTTCCAATCTTTGGTGGTATGGACCTGATTGGTTTAAACAAAATAATTCAAAATGGAATATTCAAAGAATCAAAATTGATGCGGAAGTACCTCAACAGAAGATAGTTTTATCCCATATTCTTATCGACAATGAGAGTGTACTTTTAATTGAAAAATTATTAAACCGATCTTCTGAGTTTAGTAAAATAATTCGAGTCTTAGCCAACATTTTTAGATTTTTTAATAACTGCAAATCTCAGAATAAACAATACGGAGTACTAACACCATTAGAACTCGAAAAGGCTCTTTATTGTCTTATTAAGCAGGTACAAAAAGGAAGTTTTCCTTACGAATATTCAGAGTTGTTAAAGAAAGTACCTTTAAGTAAAAAGAGTAAGATTCTGAATTTGAATCCTTTAATGCACAATGATTTAATTCGTGTTGGAGGTAGGCTCAAACACTCAGAATATTCTTTTGACAAAAAATATCAAATAATTTTACCAGCTTCGCACAAGTTGATCGAGCTTATTTTATTAAAAGAACATAAACGACTCATGCATTGTAGGGCACAACAGTTACTTGCCTCAGTTAGAGAACGTTTTTGGCCGGTAGCGGGTAGAATGGGGTTTAGATCAGTGGTAGAAATGCTTGCAAAAAGGTAATAAGAGGCTGCGTCAGATGTTTTAAATGTAATCCTTCTCATTCTGGTTACTAAATGGGAAATTTGCCGAACGTAAGAATCAATGAAACATAAGTTTTCACGAATGTGGGAGTTGATTATGCTGGACCATTTTTAATAAAAGATCGATTGACACGCGGCGCAAGACAAATCAAAGTTTATATGTGTTTATTCATTTGTCTATGTACCAAAGCTGTTCACTTCGAAATGGTTACTGAACTAACAACAAAAGCGTTTCTGGCATCTTTAAACAGATTTTCGGCAGGCGAGGCAAACCGACAAGTATTTGGTCAGATAATGCGACAACTTTTGTTGGCGCTGACCGTGAATTGAAAGAGTTATTAAGAAGTAAAAATCAAGAAGAAATCGCCAACACTTATTCAAATGACATGATAAAATGGCAGTTTATCCCAACACGATCTCCAAGTTTTGCTGGTATCTGGGAGGCGGGAATCAAAAGTGCTAAGTTTCATTTCTAGCGAATCGTCGGGAATGCGAATTTGAATATCGAAGAATTCAATACAGTAATAATACAAATTGAAAGTATTTTAAATTCGCGGCCAATATCTTCTATTTCTCAAAAAAAAAAAAAAAAAAAATTCAACTGTCAAACTGACAGCTGGGCACCATTTTAAAACAAAAAATTAAATGGAAAAGGGGGTCATGTGATACTTTATTTGAAAGGTCCTTCCATTCTCTTTTCACCCCCAAAGTTTGAAGTCCTTATTATTTTTCATAAGGAAATGGCGCCATGTCGAAGTAGATACTATCTTTTATTTTGTATTAGGTTTTTTTGAATTTTTTTATCAAATACTGTTGTAGAAACAATCACTTGTGTTATAGGTTAGTTTTTTCATTGTTAATAAAGTTCTTTTAAGAATTAGAGATAGTATTTTGATCCAAATAATTTATTTTCGATATGGCGCCATTTCCTTAAGAAAAATGCTAAGGACCTCAAACTTTGGGGGTGAAAAGAGAATGGAAGGACCTTTCAAATAAGGTATCACATGACCCCCTTTTCCATTTAATAATTTGTTTCAAAATGATGCCCAGCTGTCAGTTTGACAGTTGAAATTTTTTTTTGGAGGTCAAAACTTAGTAAAGCCTACCCTGAACAACACCTCCAAATTTGAGCCAAAAATATTAATGCGTTCAAAAGTTAGAGGGGGGGGGGACTATTTACGTCCTCACTGTATGTTTTTTCCCTTTCGTGTAACGAAATTTGGTCTTCTCCAATTCACTCCCCATTGTCGATCAAATATCAGAACGCCGCCAAATCAAAAACAAACATTTTGTCAACAACGCTCTGCCTACGGTGCATTCAAAAAGTAAAAAACTGTCTTCTGAACAGGATTCACCACAACGTTTAAAATAATCACAAATAGTTCTGTTGAGTCTGTGTTATCTAAATTAATTGACAATGAATCTAAGACTTTGTATAACTAAATAACTGCACTCGGAACAAAAGAACGAAATAATAAAGATGCATTAACAAATCGAAGAACAAAATTAAGCAAATAAACTAGATGCCGTTCAAAAGTCACGTGTCAGTCAAAAATTCCTCGATCGGGCCGTCTCCAGGTTATTAAAGGTTATTAACCGCTCTTCTAAATGTAAGATTTCATTCACCTGATGCTGGAAGGAAGATTTTCAAAGATTTTCCTACTGTTGTAAACCATAAACTGCTTCTTCAGGCTAGACTTGGGAATGGGAAGTGCAATGAACCTACTCTGCGTTATATTGTACAGGGTGATTCATTTTTAGTGACAAAAGGCCAGTTATCGTAACTTATTCATCATAGAGACCCAGCAAAAAAAAATGTGTATAGCATTGATAAAATGCCTCGAAATATATTTCAAATTTCCAGGATCGCCGAAGTGGCGTAACGGTACTCTGAAAACATAACATGGATATATTTTCATTTTTTTTTCCATTGAACTACCAAAAAGAATATGGAAACAGATTTGGGACGATATTCTCTAAAAAATTGGCCCCCGACAAATCTGACGTCTATCTCCTGGATATTATTCAAAATAACAGCTTCAAAAATATTCCTCAAGGGATTCCTGATAAGATCTTCTTCTCTTCTTTTAAAGCTATCAGTACCTACATACACTAAAATCCGATTTCCACAGGCAACTTATCATGGAATATATCAGGGCGTATTTGACATTGTTATGAATATATTTTTCCAAAAAAAAACACGTTATCACATATGCATTACATCTATTATGGAACAAAAAGCAAGCAAAAAACCATTGAAAAACTATCTGCCCACGCTCATCATGGCTCAATAATAGGCCAAGTGTGTGCAGTATCTGTGGCTATTATTATAAACAGAATCGAGTCGTTTCGCAAATAATAATTGTGTAAGAAGATTTCTTCAATGCACTTGCTTGAATTAAAGAAATCATCAAGTCGTGAAACGTTGAATGGAAGAATTCAGTGAACCAGATCCCATTTTCTAAATACATAATATCGTGCTTATCAATGATTCCTAATTCACCTGAATATGGCTCACACTTTTTCTCGTGTTGGTCTTGAAATAAAGAAATCATTTGTCTTGCTATAATATCTAGGTGTGTTTTTAAAAAATTACAGAAATGTTTTCAAGAAAATGAGAAAAACGTTTTTTGCTTTCCAAAAGGACATAGTTAGTGCCTGACATAGAAACCGGAACACTCAGTAATTTGTACAAAGTTTCAAAGGGTTACAGTAAACAGACTATCTAAAGTTGAAGTCATCTTGACGATGGGGTTTGAAATTCAATAACAAGAAGATGCTTCTCTTATAATAAAGCCACAGACAAAAAATCAGCCTGTATTTATTTGATATTGGACAGCTAAAGAAATTTTTGAATATTTGAGCATATTAAGCATTTCAACTGAGTTTTACTCTCCATGGTACTTTGACTTGAACGACTGTTTTGATTTATACAGGGTGTCCGGTAAGTATGGGGCAAAATTTCGGGAGCGTATGAATGAAGTCAAAATAACTCCAGTTTATCACAAAACTTTTTTTTCTAAAGTGCCTCCTAACGGAGATACAGAGCCCTAGAGAGGTACCCATCGATTTTATTTTTTAGCTCTAACTTTTGAACCGGCTTGTACTAACACAAAAAATAATGCCAAAGCATAATGATATCAATCCTCCTTCCAGTACCTACTCCTCAAAAACTGAATGCTGTAAATTTTAGGTTCCTCATTCTTCGGAAAACTAGTTGAGGACATTATTATCAATCAACTAACATGCAAGAAATAAATGGTGTGTTTGTCGCGAAGGAACTGTGGAGTACCTACAATTTTTCAAAATCAAAGCACACGTTCTACAAGCTTAGTGTCGCCCTGCATAAGTAAATCAAATCCTTTCTAATGCCTCAAGAAGTTTTATTAATTAATAGAATACACAACCTGAAAATTGTATCAACATTATTGGTATAGGCATTTTCGAAAAAGACGAAAAAAATCGACTTTTTGTATGAGTTGAAAACAAGCTCTTGGCGCAGCAGTCTTAATCAATCAAGATTCGAATTGACGACATGCATACAGCTTTAATAGCCCGTCAACTTCTCTCGACTTCTCAGCTTCCTGACTATTTCAACGACGAACATGCCATAGAGATTATTCGGCTTAATTAAATTTTGGAACGCCCATAAAAGTACAGATATTGAAGACATAAGTCCTGCTTCTTGTAGTTCTTACAGCAAGTAAAAACGATTATACGCCAGGACTTGAACCGGTTATACAACTTAGTTACTACCAACATTTGGCGGCAGTTTCTCAGTGGAGGGTTATTAGCATATAAATCTTGAGATTAATCCAATGCACTTGCCAAAGTCAGCGAGAATTGCATTATCTTGAACATCTATAACATGCCAGGCCAAAGGTATTGTTTTGTTGAATATTTGTAGGTGCCGACATTTCCGTAACGCCGTAACGTAATTATTAGATTGCTCTAACTTGGAATGCCACTTCAATTTATTGCTCCATACCTACCTGCTCCCGATTCCGAGGCAGCCAATATACGTTACTTTGATCAATTGTGAGAAAATCAATCAGTTTTAATAGTCAGGAGGATGATTGCACCTGAGATATACCTAGGTATTTTCAATGCTTCAGAGATGGAAGGGTGGTTATGAATTGAATTCAGAATCAGTGGGGGTTTTCAAAAAATCGAAAACGGTAGTAGGGGGGTGTGATTAATGCTGACAATATTTATGATGATCAATGACATGCGTATAGATTAATAAGGCTAACCTACGTGTTTTGGAAAGAGTTTCAAATCTATTTTGAAATGAAGATTCCATGCACAAAATGAATCAATAAATTCCGGAGAAATAGTAACCGATTTCACAATATTATGATGGTCTTTTCAATAGAAGAAATTACTTGATTTATGAAGATATTAGACTCTTCGATTTTCACAAGTGTTTAAGATTGGTCAATTGGGGGTTGGGGGTGGCGGGTTAAATTGAAAATCCTAGTGAAGACATTCTTGTCATGGGGCCATTTTTCGTCGTTAATATCTGGATCGATCCTGTCGACAGTTGAATTCCCAATTCTGAACTTGTTGAGCTCTTTTTTCTGACTACTGTTGCACTGCAACCTGCAACTGTAAGATTCTTGTCTTTTTATTGAATATTCATTGATCCTATGTTTCACAGCTTGACAACAGTGTTATTGATGTGATCTGTCATTGTCTCTGATCTGTCTATAATTCCAGTCGGTGTTTTGCCTGAGTTACTTTCAATTCAACTTCGAATTGGAAGTGACAGATTTCCGCTTGCCAAATGGAAATCATAATATGCATAATATGCTACCATTCACATTGAATTTGGCGTAAAAGTGACTTCGAACACAAATTCAATGTAGATGCCCAGCATCTACCGTCTGCAAACTATCGGCCGATTGTTGGCGTCGTCTTACATCTGCTGGCATCGGTATTACTCCTTCTTGCCTACTCTGGACTCCGGCAAGTAATATCTGCGCCGATCATTTATGGCCGATTGCACCAACCAATTTTGAGGATACTTAACGCTAAGGAACCCTTAACCTGACAGTTTTGCATGCAAAATTGTCAAGTTAAGGGTCCCTTAGCGTTTAGTATCTTCAAAATTGGTTAGTGCAATCGGCCATAAGTCTCCGAGAAAGTTATAAGATCCGCGAATCTTAACGGATACGGCAATAAGCTGCTGGCATAAAAATGACCTCAAGTATTTTGAATTTGCCGCCCTGTCTGCCCTGCCACTGGTTGTCTGGTCTGAGTCAGCCGCTGCCCTCTTTATTCACAGTTTCCAGCATTTCTTTATGGTTTCCAGCATAGGTGAAGTAGGTTTCCAGTTCACTTTAATGTTTTGTATTGAACGCGGATCGTGAATTGTATTTTATTTCCAATGGGAATCAATTATTTACTTGATACGTTACATTTATTCCGGGTTTGTGCTTTTAAATTGTGGATTATGTGGTTTCTGTTGTGTGTACTCCGTAGTCCGTGTAGCGTCATTTGGAAGTTCAGGTTCAGGCGGCGATTTCCTCTCTGGTGTTTGGCGGCCATGATCTGCAGAACCTTCTTTATTGAAAGGTGAGTTCATAAAAATAATAACAGCGAATTAATAAAGTTGAACTACGATATCTTGCTTAGGAATCTTAGGATTAAATACCTCGGTACCTCCTACCTATACATATTTCTGTTGAATTGTCTGTTTATTTTTGTTTTATTTTATTAATGTTGGCAAATATAATCTCAAATAAAGAATTGGTATTATCCTTCCATTTTATAAAGACAAATAAAATTAAATGTTGAAGCAATCAAGAGTAAGGTTGATTATGTTCATAGAATAACAAAATTTGTTGTTATGAAAATAGCTTGGGAAATAGCAAACAGCAGAGAAACTTTCATTTCGTAATTAGTGCTGTTTCATTTTATTTTTGTCTATAGTGTAAATCATAGTCCTATTTATAATGGTCCTTGGGAAAGTTCAAGGTTCAAGTGATTAATTCTGAAGAACATTTAAGTACAATGTGTTTATCTTTTTTTTTTCTATCAAGTGATATTCTTATCAGGATTCAATGAGGGGTTTTTAAACAAGGCTTCCATTAAGCAAAATAATGCAACATCCACAATGAAAAGTCAACATCAACGATGCAAGTGGAAGGACCAAATGGTTACCTGATGGTTACCTACACCCAACGATTATACACTTACACCTACCTAATAACGTTGGGTGATGAATGTGATATGTGATGTGATTTTAGTGATTACGTTGAACTGTTTCGAGAAAGTGAGATGTTAATTATGATAATTAATGAATCAAAATGTTTATTTTGCTCTATAATTAATATTATCAGTTTTAATCCAATTCAATACTTATTTTACATTTTCTGTGATGTTAGTTCACTATATCATTCGAATTAAATATTTATTAGGGTTTTTAGCTCTTGGAAGTGGTACAAAGGGCGTTAAATTTAATTTGGATTTGAAGTGGGCTGTGATTGGGGAAAGGTATTCATCTACTAAAAGATTACACAATAACAAAAAATCACTTATAGCCTTCTGATGACTGTCCTCAAGTGAAAATATACTCATTTTTTACTTATGAAAGTCTTTTTTAATGTCAAATTCAATGTATAGGTACATACGCCCGTTATAAAACCTACTTTTTACTCTTGCAAAACTGTTGTCATTATTGTTACTTTTTCTCTGACGCATCAGAATCAACTACCTATTTTGACCTATACTAATATCTTTTATACTACTTTTCTAATAAAATGAAAAAATATTGTAACATATTTTTGTAGGTTTTAAATATTTTACCAGGTTTGCCACAATAACGTAATTCGTGATAAACAAAAATTTCAAGGAATTTAGCTATTGGCCTGGAAAATAACCTTTTTTTAACTTGAAAGTAGGTATTTAGGTTTTCAAAAATTTCGTATTCAATCACTATGCTTATTGATCTTAATCAAATCTTTGGAATCTTTGTTTATTGGGTTACCTTTTCGCAAACGAATATATCCAATGAAAATGTACAGGGTGATCGCTAATATAAGAATTATTAGTCTCTCTCTTTGATCATTTTTGTTTCACCCTGAAGAATAAAATGGTAAATACAGTTGTTTAAGAGACCTATTTGCGGCATATATTTTCGTTTATCCAACCCCTTGTATGTTCGAAAGTATATGCTGCAAAGAGTTTACACTGAGCCCTAAAACTTTTGCATACAACATTTTCTTCTACAGGTTGAAACAGAACAGAAAAAGGGAGGGTCATTATAAAACGGACACCCTGTACAAAAAAAAAAGAGTTGCCATTAAGGGCTGGTCCGTGTAAACGTCAACGGAAAGATGTCGTCGGGCACAGTAGGCAAGGAGAAGTGGTCGGTATCTTGCCGTCAAGCGGCCGATAATGATAACCAAAAGCCCAAAGGCTAGGGGTTGCGAAAGACATGCATTTCTCTCCCACAGATCGCCCCACATCGCCTGGCCGGCGATGTCCGGCAAAGTATCATGCTAAAGACTAAAGGCCGCAGGTGCACATACGAATCGGGCCAGCGCAGGATGCTATTGATGGGAAGACGATATTGTGGCGGCATAGAGGCGCTCGACCGACAGACAGCCGATTGAAAAATGTTTGCTGGGTGGTAGCATATGATTCTCGTATGTCAAGTGGAAATCTGTCATTTCTACTACGAAGTGAAATTGAATGTACCTCACATTTGGTAGTCTGGTACAATTTGAACAAAAATATAAAGTTCATTTTTTATTTAAAGTAACAGTCACAGATCAAAATTGTAGGTTGAAGGTTGGCAAACATGTTCTATTACGATAGTCATAAATTGAACTGTGATTCGTTTTATTTTGCTATGTTCAAAATAGGTTTGATTTGATAGAAAAAAACGTTCGAGAATAGACAGTGATGATAATTTTGAAATTGATGAGAAAAACCCTTCTTTAATCGAGAAAATGAAGTCTATAATCAAATATTATATCTTTTCATTTCAATTGGCGAGCACTTTACGGCATTTAATTTTTTGTTGGCAACCTTTAACCTCCAAATTTGATCTGTCACTGTAACTTTGAATAAAAAATGAGCTGTAAATATCTTTCATATTTCATATTTCGGGGTCTGGTACATATTAGGACCCCACGAATTTGCACTTTATTTTTTATACAATAGATAGAGAATACGAGATTTGAACAAAAAAATTTATGGAATATGAGGTTTTGAAAAAAATACGACACTTCAAAAGTCCAGAAATATGACCACTTTTCAATGCGAAAACCTTTTTAAACGATATTTAACAGCCATATGCACCGTACGAGAGCTTAGCCAATCTCGATTAATTTTCAAAGTTAGATTAAGCGGTGTTTTGTATGCACCGAAGAATTCGCTGCAAGGATCGTTAATCCCTGTTGAGACTTTTGACAACGTCACAAAATAACCTAGAAAAATATATAAATAACAATTCTGAAATTTATATTGCGTGATTTGTTTTGAGTTTTGCTATTTGCTTGCAAGTTTTAATGAAAAATGAGCAACAATATGGATCAGTAACATCCGCAAGCCTGATATGACGTTTAGCAAACATTAGCCAAGGGGTTTTTCTTCTAAATTCAATATTTGGTGTAGGTATCAACTTTTATTCTTGAACCATTCGTATATTTGCTTTTTCTCTTTTCTTGGGCTTAGATTTCATGATATTGAGTGGTTATTATATACTCTATACCTAGTCTAATACAGCAAGAATAACAATTCCATCCATCTGATGATAAATAAAAACATCAATTTTTACAACACAAGAAAATATATTTTAGTAGAAACAAGTGGTTAATTACATGATTTTGTAAGGAATGCCCCGAGGAATGCCCATTGATAAATTAAAAATATTGTATAATTCTCAAAATCATTATCTACTTTGAAATTATCACAAATATGTACAACTCGATGTACAAACTTTGGAAAACGCAAATATAATTAAAATAATGTCTTATATAGTTGATAAAAACACAAACCTTCTTCTATTGGGATATCTGTTATAAATTGGGACTTGGATGAAGTCAAGAAAATTGAATGAAAAGATCTCATTTGGGAAAACAAATAAAAAGTGATGAGACCATCAGTTTTAAAGGTTTTTATTTTAGTTTATCTTGTAGAGATGATTAGTACCTAAAGCTTTAAAAAAAGTAAATCACCGAGTCTTTTCGTTCATGAGTCTGGGTTTACCCGTAAACTTAAAATTTTGAATTGAATTAGAATTAGACAAAACTTTGAGATAAGTAGCCATTAGATACCTCTACAGGATATAGATAGGTAGGTACCTACTTTCAACACCAATCCAAATTGAGTCGATCGATTGAACGATAAAAAATCATAGGTAAAATATGCGGTAGATATCAGAGTGTGATAGGTACACTGTTTTTTTTTGTACCTACCTACAAAAATAGGTACCTATTCAATTCAATATTCTATTGAGCAATTCGCATTATTATGAGTGTGTTGTGGAGCAATAAATATTGCTTGATATTGAGATCTTTTTTGTATAGTACATAGTACCCATTGACCACCTATTGGAATTGGAAAAGAATCCTACTCCAATCGATGATTTTTTAAAAATCTAAATAATCCTCCCTTGATATTCCACTTTCATAGTTTTGTCTTTAGTCGCAAAACCTCAAAAACTGGTAGGATAAACATAAAGAAATGAAAGACTAGGTTAGAATTCGTTGAAATTCTTCGATTAAGCCTAGAAAATGGAGCAATCAGAGTTAAGCGACCGATTCAGGCTTAAGCGCTGCGGTGCATACAAAAATTGGAATATAATCGCGATAAAGACTTCATCCGGATTAGATTTCTACGGTGCATATAGGTGTAAGGGAACATCCACCGGCTACGCTGGGCAGGAGCGTACCTTTTTACTCGGGCAGGAGCAGCCATATGGACAGGAGCGTTATTTATTTATTTTTTTCCATAAATTTTTTTGCACAAACGTACAAGATTTCACGATACCTATCTTTCAAATAAATTCATTAGAAGCGCGAAATTCGAGGGGTCCTAAAGTGTATCAGAGCACATATTTCGTGCTGCTAGGAATTTGGCAAATATATCACAAAATCAAAACATCAATAGCTAAAAACACAACAATTCATTACTATGATGACAGATGACAGTGATGGCACAAACGTTTAATACGAGTTTCCATTGACGAAAGAAAGAAGAGGACTCGTAACTCAAACATAAATCTCATACATCGAAAGTGTTACCGCTTTTAGCTTGTTTGCTAGCTTCATAGATAAAAAATATATATACGGGAATAGATTGGAAACTGCCATGCTAACTTCTGAACATTGCGATTTGCGCCACCTGGTGAGGTAAGGAAATAACACAGGCCGAAAATAATGTGGCGAGCCATTTAAAATCTGCGATTTCAATACTTTCAGTTCAAATACACTATACGACAAACATTTAATAAAGCTTTCATCCTGTCTCCGGTATATCAGAAGTAACAGTGCATTTAAAACGTGTATCGATTTGTCAGTTTACGTATTTTGACCACTTTTTTTCAAAACATGGTTTGATGCAGTTTTGTCAAGATTGAAAAAAGATTAAAAATACATTTTTTTAGTGTAATTTTCAATAAAAATAGCTAGAAAGAGGGACAAACATTGAGTACTTCCTAAAAATTTGATAATTGAACAAAGGATAGTCAAGCTATAAAGTCTTGAACGAAAACTTGGCTGAAATTACTCATTTATGATGATTTCTTCAAAAAAAAAAGGCAATGGTAAGTTGAAAATTTCAGTGAGATTTCCAGGAAGTCTAAATTTTTGTCTCTAATAGTACCTTTATCAAAAATTACACCGTGAAAAGATTTATTTTTGACGTGATAAACAATGTTTTGAAAAAACTGGTGAATTGAGGAATTACCTCATGCAGTATGAAAGCTTTATCAAATGTTGGGCGGTTTCCTAACTTTTGTCAGATACTAGGTATACATGTTGAGGATAATATTGCGCCTTTTTGAGCTGGCATTTCGGCATTTCAATCAACAACTCAATAATGGCGTCCATTATGACGTTTCTCAACCAGCTGTTCGGATGAATCGATAAACCCTCGCTGTCGCGAAGCTTAGTTGCGCTCCCTGGTGAGTTAAGGAATAACAATTTACAGTGAACCGTCATTCTGATTGAAGTTGCCAGGGCATGGCTAGCTTGTTTGACTCCAAAAAATGACGTCCGTAAATTTGTATTTTGTGGATTTTCCTGATCATGTAAATCTTAAATCGGCAATACGTGATCAATAAAATCAAAGTGAAATTCAAAAAAAATGTTGAAATAGATTATGTGCCTCATCCTATAAAATTTGTTTTCTACATTGACAATTTCACCATTTTTTTGAAGCCAAAATGTCAGACAATCAATCTCATTGCGAGGTATCCTCCTTTAGCGAGTTTCAAAATCCCTCTTTTGGGTCCTCTCCGTTATTATTGTTTTGTTTTCTGCGCATGCTAAGTATAGCGGGATACGTCCATAACGTCGAAATTAACAAGGGGTTCAAAAACTCCCTATTGACGTAAGGATAAGAATGGAATCAGAGGCTAAAATGATATTTTCCACGACACTGGTTTTTATTTGAATGTTGGTTTGAAACCGATCATAAATTCCCGCATTATAATGCACGGTATTTCAAATGACTCAAAATAAAAGTCCATTGGAGATATATTAGGGGGTCGACGTTCTATTGCAAAAGGTCTTTCAATCAACTTTTCTGGGAATTTTGTTCAGAAACTGCTTTGAGTTATGCAGAGGAGCAATGAGCGCCATCATCATAGAGCCAGATTTGACCCATATTTACATTTTGTTAGGGTTGGGGGGACATAATTACCACTTGTAATGCAAGACTGGGGACTCTGGCAACAGTGCCGACACCACAGCTCATTTCCGCACATCGATTTTGGAGGATGTAGATTGTAGGTATACGATACTTATTCATATTCAAGACAAGAGATGTT
This sequence comes from Orchestes rusci, assembly GCA_958502075.1. Taxonomy (NCBI): domain Eukaryota; kingdom Metazoa; phylum Arthropoda; class Insecta; order Coleoptera; family Curculionidae; genus Orchestes; species Orchestes rusci. Next base: position 80,236,342 of record OY293304.1, on the reverse strand, counting down.
ATGTCAATAACAAGATTTCTTGACAACAAATCAAGAAATCTTGAAAAATATTCACTAATCAAAAATACCGTAATTATTTATTTATTGATGCAAACTGTAGAAAATATCAGAAAAATCGAAACGTTTTTTTTATCGTTCAAAAGTTATCTGTATAATGAAAATCGATGATCCTTTTTTTCGACAAGCAGACTTTTTTTTATCAGGAATAACTTTTTGGCGTATCTTTTTAATTTTTGGTCCATTTGTCCTCTTGCTTACCGTATCCGCGGACATACTGTATATATGTCACGGTAAAACCTGGTAATCAGTAACAGCTAACTGTTACTAGGAAAAGTGAGCTTTTCCTGATTTGGAAACATTTAGCTGGTGAAAGTTGAATTCGATCGACTTCATCATACTTTTACTAGTAATTGTTAGCATTCATGTAACTGTTCTAGTGAAAGCTGCTACACTAAAAATTATTATCGAATTCAAATATCCTTTTTGGTCCGAGTTGGAATTTGCCGACAGATTAGACGCTCGGGAAAATACGAGAGTTATGAATCGCAGGTGTACAATGTGAACATTGTTCAGATAGCGACATTATTTAGTGTCCCGTGCACCTTGGTTTAGTTAAAAGGCAGAAATATGTTGTAAAAAGTACTTTTCCCAACTGCTTTCAGTAAAAGTTGATTTGATAAAGTTTCTCCAACATTCACTAGTAAAACTGTTTAATATTGTTCAAAATTTAACATTTCCTAACGGATCAAGTAATTGCTAGCATCAACTAGTAAAAGCTAGCTTTCACTGAATCTCTAACATTTGCTGTAACATATAGATATAATAAGAATGGTGTGACTATTTTAGCACATTTTAAAGCGTTTATAACCCTGACAATTTTCGACTAATAAGAAAAAGAAAAAAACACGTGTCTCCTTATTTTTCCTGGACTTTCGAATCCAACAATGATAGTTATTTTCCTTACTAAGATGGTAAATAGCTTTTTAAATTACGAGTCAATATATTTATGAACGAGGCGACGCAATAGCCGAGTCCGGAATTTCTAGACGAGTATTTCAATGACATTTAACGGCTGTGTATTGTACATTTTTTTATGTGTGTCACATTCTTACCCTGAGATGGCACCAGCTAAACCATGTCACCACTTAGGTGATAAACATATAGGTTACTTATGTAACCAACATTCCATGTCAAGTGATTATTCAAAATTATGAGATGGCGCCAGCCAATCCATGCTACCAATGCAATTTCCAGTCTTTGATGATACAAAGTATCATTATTAGTGGAGTAGTAAAGTAAATTTTCATTACAGTCTCTGATTATGTAAAGTGTCATTCTCCGCACTGATAACCAGTCCGGTAAATTATACTTTGCAGTACCGTATGAAATACAAAAAATTGATGTAAGAATTCCTTTATTATTATCCGAGATTTTCCAATTACCTATTTTTCATTCCTGAACAAAAAGTTGTGAAGAGACAATTGAGGCACATACAGCTTCTTACGGAATCACTCATCCTACAATCAAAAAAAAATTATAAATATTGATACATTGACTAGTTCGGACAAGGAAGTACCAAGGCATGGAAAGTGAGGGGCCGAAGAGGAGTGGCCCCCAAAGACTTGATGAATAACGCAAAAAATGCATATGCATACAATTTGGAAGTCCTTGTTTTTATTTTGAAGACTTGCTTTCACGCCCCAAAACTTTTTGCTAGGTACGCCACCGTTGAGTTCATACTGTCACTATATGAAACTAACAACACGTACGTACTACTTACTGCCTTCGCATTCAGACCAGCCAGGAGCGAGGGGGATTCAAGATCTTGAGATTTCTTGAATCAAGACAAGATAGGAGTTCTCCAGGAAGCGTAAACACAAAATCTTCTGATTTCTTGTTTTTTTTCCAAGACAAGACAAGAAAATCATTATAGAGACAAGATTTCTTGTCTTGTCGAACCCTACTTGGAAAGCACTGCCTATACAAAATTTTGTTAACACTACATAACGGGTTTTGAAGATTGTTATAATCCAGTGTATTATGTTTATATTTATATTATATCATTATTATTCTTATCTATAAGTATGTAATATCAATTCATAACATGTAATTAAGAAATCGGTTTTTGGGAACAGGATGTACCATTTGGCATGGGTCCCTTTTAAAGTTCTATTGGTTCATTGTTGGTCTATGGTCATTTATGATAACTAAGAACAAAAGAAATTGGTGAAGCTTATCTCTGTGTTTCGGTGGTCCTTTTAGCACATGTGTTAAGGATTGGTTTCAAGCCGACTCTTTGAAAATATACCGAAACAGCGAGAAAGTTACCCAAGGGGTACTTGCCCCATCATATTGTAAATGTCGCTATATAAGGTTTAGGTAGAGTAGTTAAGGGACATTCTTATCTAAGACATTCATTTCTGAACATTAGGATACAGACATTCAAGGCATTACTATTATTCCATCTATAGTCACATTCACACATACATGAATTGTTCACGTCTGAGTAAGTTTAAAAGTATTTAAAAAAAATTACAAGAATTATTTTATTTTTGTACTTGGTGTTAACGGTGCTGAATCAAAACACGCAGTTGACAGATAAAAGCCAACAATATCAACCACACAACTACAACTACAATCATTATTATTGGGATCAGCAGTTATAACATTGATGGCAGCGGTGGGATCAACTGTGCCATCACGACAACAAAATCTGATCAGTTAGAACAATATATTTGAATGTTACAGTTCTTTTTTGTAAATCCTGTAAGCAAAACCAAGATTATTTGGCATACTTATGACAAAGTTCTTTATCACATTTATTGGAGAGTAAGAAACAATATAAGGGATATAGCATAATTGATTGGTTTTGTTGTGTACAAAGCTCGCTGTACCTATAAGATGGACATGGAGAGTAGCTTCATGATTGACAGTTCCAGACGATTTCAATCCAAGTATAGACATGTTAGTATCAAGAATGGACTGCGATTGGTGATAAAACCTATCTACATCCTTCAAATGAGTAGTACGTGGTTTCCTGTATACCTGAGCAACTTCCCAAATTTTTAAACGAACGAAGCTTGCATCCGCAAATCTTAAGATGGCTTTCTTTCCGCCTTTTAACACTAAATAATGCTAATGAAAATTTCAAGTCTTTGCGAAAGTTCTGACTACGTTAAACACTATGGTCTCATTCCGTTTAGACACGTTTAAAGTGTATTAATTATTAACGTGTCAATCGCACCCTTTTAGATTATGTTTGCATCACGTATTCAAAAATGCATACGTATAAGCTGAGGCTATGAACACTTGCGAGCCCACTTAAGTACTTGACACTGCTGTAACCTCGAGGGGGCCTTTTGAAGGCCCACCGGCATTCATTATACGTTCACTTTTTTGATTCGAGATGCCCGTTTGCCAGATACGAGAGTCGAGTGTTCTCTTTGTGTGGTTGTAGCTCTAGTGGAAAATTGAAAGTAAATTATTTAGGGGCCTTAGGGGCGAATGGGAAGAGCTGCGACAGAAATGTGAGAGAAGTTTACATATTCGTGAGATTTTATTCCAAGTAAATTTTGTTATCATATCTATCCTATTCTCACCGGTTTATTATGAAGAGATTCTTTAGTCAAACTTTTAAAAACCATTCGGAGGTGAAATATCAAAAATTCATTTTTGTCCGGAGCGTTGCTCTTTGAAAAGGTTACTGAATTTTCAAATTTATCGTTTCAAGCGATGTCTAGGAACACAACGTCGATGATCTTGGTTTTTGATCCAGTAAAGTGACAAAAATTTGTCAAGGAATGAGATGTATTCAGACGATGTGTCAACAGGAACTTCACCATCACCAATGTCGAACAATAATTTGTTAAAAACTTCTCCTGATCAAATCTCATCAGCTGGTGTTGGAATAACTTGCAATTTTTGTCGAAACAACTTCGCACCACCAAACCGGATGTTTGTTGTTTCGTAAATTTGCTTTGTGCGGTCTAGTCATGAGCGGCATCGTTACATAAGGTCAACGGGAGCGCATTTACTCAAATAACTCAAAATTTTGTCCAGACACTAAAACCACATATCAACCCCACAAACTTCTTTTTTAACGATTTTAAAGATTTTTTGGGCGTGGCACATCAAAATGTTTTTGCATACGGCGGCCGCAACGGGGAGCTTGAGTGAAGCTTGTTGAGTCTGCTCCCCCCCAAACTTTTTCCTAGCGCTGATGGGTCTAATACCTCCAAAGAATAATGGAAAAGTCGATTCATTTAAAACAAGCAAGTAGATACCCTCTTACATTATTTTTGGATTTGACGTAAAATTTTTGACAGATTGTATTATGTTCTATACCCAAGTATAGATTTGAATTCTTTTAGTTTTCTTGTCAAATATGACGTTTGTAGGCTTCTATATAAATGTAAATATGCTCCATTTAAAACAAGCGAGTTGATGCGGTGTAGCCGGAAGACACCGTGAGTAGCGAAGAGATGATCTTCGAGAATCTCAAATTTTCAGGATCCCAATCGCTTTATTTACCGAGATATTCTAATAGACCGCATACCCTGGAGCACCGTGTATAGACTGCCCTTCGAGCAAAGTCTTAAAATGATTAGTAAAAGCTAAGACTATTATATTTGCCGAACAACAAAGGAGTTCATAAGGAGAATTTAACCAAAGGTGGTTTCAATATTTGTAGAGATAATGCTATGAATGATCATTAAGCTACTCAGGGATATAGCAGAATGGATATACAGGGGGATTCCTGTAAGTGGGTCATGGTTTCGGAGAATGATGATGGGCGTCGAAATATTATTTTGATATTGTACACTATGGGTCGGAAATGCCTTTCACGCTAGATACAGGTTCTATCATATCTATGCCACTGGTTGAAGCTAGAACCTTTTTTTACATTTGAAGTGTCTCTCTTGGATAGACACCTATAATAAGTTTTCGTAACGATACCTTCAACTGTTATAAAACTATTAAGGAATATCTTTAATTTTTAAAAAACTTTAACACCCTATATCTTGCGTAAGGGGAATTTTCTACCCATAGTGTACTATATCAGAATTAATATTTCAACGTCCCCCATCATTTCCCGAAAGCATGACCCACTTACAGAAATAACCCAGTATATATTCGTCATTTAGGCATTGCTGATACTAAAAAGCCCGCGGTTAATTTGTTATGATATAGGACCTCCACTGAAGCTAGAGATGTATTTGGAGAAAATGAATTATCATTACTGCCGCGGAAATTGGATGAGATTCGTGAGCTGATTTGATCACCGCCTCGAAAACATAAAAATGGAGTGACATTCCCGTTTTGGTGTTGAGTATCTGCGACAATATTTTAACTTTGACACCCTATATCTCGGTTATTATCGATTTTAGTATCAAGGTTAATTTAGCTTAATCGCAATATTTATACGTCTAGAATCTACCGTTATAATATGACGTATTCATTACGGACGACCCTGTATATTTTCAAAATCCTATTCTGTCCAGCTATTCTTAACAAGATCAATACGACAGTTGCTGTTTACCAAGAAAATATTCCGTTTTGAGAAAAATATATTCTGGAAAATGAAAAAATGCCATGATTAGAGATCGAGATCATCATAAAGACATATTTTTTCTTGGCGTATTTAAGGTAGCACGCATACAATAACAAAATTGAGTTAAAGAAGCCTTCAATAATGGAGCAGAAATACTTCGCTTATATCAGCTTGCCTACAACATAATAATATGTTACTCAGAAACATCCGAAATGACTATAAAAAAACAAGACTTGACTGTTTTCGAGACCTAGAAAAACAATGGATGTATTGACTCCGTTATTTCATGCGTCCCAAAGATATTGCTAAACAAAAAAAATCACTTTCCAAAGCCAATAACCGCAAATAATCAGGAGAGTGGGCGTTGCATCAATTTACGATACAATACTCCTGAACCGAACAATATTTTTTGCAGAAAAATCTCTTTTCTCATTCTTGAGAATATGTTTTGTGAATCGTGTGGAGAATTCTATATGGACGATTATTGTGCGCAATTTGTTTGTTTTATTGGTGACTTGAAGATTGCAATTAAGCTTTGAAGTAAAGGGTGATTTATTTTTAGCGACAAGGTGCCAGAGCAGTTCTCGTAAACTATTTATCATAGAGACCCAGGAAAAAAATCTGTACAGTGATGTGCCGAGAAAATGATACAAATATACTTCAAGTTTCTAGAATAGCCACAAGGTGAAAACAGAAAATTGACATATTTTCGAGATTTTCCCCATTGAATCAACAAAAAAGAATATGGAAACAGATTTGGGAGGATATTTTTACAAAATTGCCCTGTGACATTTTTCTCTAGATTTTCAAATAAGACAAGTACAGGCCATCAAACTTGATGTTACTAAATTGCCTGTAACTTCAGAACCCCTTGGCCGATTTGACTGTTCTTTAGCTCGTTTCAAAGAGAAAAATCTACTCTTTCTTTTGCTCAGGATCAATTTGACTAGCTTGAGCCCAGCACAATTATGAAAGTGGAAACATTTTTTGAAGGTTTTACGAGATTCTCAAATACAACTCACTAAATGAATGCCTCTATCGTGTCATTTTGAATACTTAACTGAAACTTCAAACAAAACATTATATTACTCCGGTGATAATGACTCTAACCACCGCAACGGGGTTGGAGTGATTCTAGACGAGGAATTTAGTCGGGCAGTCATGAACTGTCTACCAGTCGCAGACCGAAATCTGTTAATCCAAATGGCGGGAACCAATGAATATAAACATCATACAGACCTATGCGCTCACAGCACACATGAGGCATGGTACACGGAGCAGGAAGAACTGGTAAAAATGTCCAAGAAACCGGATCCCACCTTTATATCGTGAGATTTTAATGACAAATTGGGCAAAGGACGAGTGTCAGACCTGATTGGAGAGTTTGGACTGGGCGATAGAAATGATAGAGGCGAAAGGCTTATTGAATTCTGATAACAATATTACAACATGGCAGTAACAAAAACATGGTTTTAACATCACCCTCGCAGACTATATACATGGATATCACCACAAAATACGAGTGTCAAAACGTTTCGTAACCAGATTGTTTTCATGGTCAATTAAAGATACCAAAACACACTTATCAATGCCTAGACCTATCCAGGAGCCGATATCGGCTCGGGCCACCAACTTGTTGTAGCTAGATGAGAACTCACGTATCGTAGGCCTCTCATTTTTTGACTGCTCCCCACCACCTTCTGCTTCTCGGAAACCATAAGAGACAACTTGAATACGACCACTCAAACAAATTCAATACCATCTGATCATCTCCAATAAGATGTAAGCAGGAATGGATGACAGAGGAAATTTTGAACTCAATACTCAATGGATGAGCGAAAAGAAGCCATACTGCAAACAACACAAATTACTACAAACATCTCAACAGATTCATCCGTACTAAGATAAAATACGCTAAGGAAAGCTGAATTGAAGGTGAATACTCCAAGATTGAGAGTCTGCAGCGAAGCCAGGACTTTTTCAACCTTCATAGAAAGGTGAAAGTATTCACATCGACGAAAAGGAGATTCACAATTGACAGCATGCTAAGTCCAGAAGGAAAGCTGCTAGACACCTCAAAAGGAAAACTGAAGGAATGAGAGAAATACATCATGAATCTATTTGAGGATATCAGAGCAGAACCTCGCCGGACGGATATGAATGGGGTGAGTCCGAGTTAACTGGAGTCAGAGGTGCACTATGCGATCAAATAACTCAAACCAAACAAATGCCCAGGACTAGATGAAGTTTACCCAGAAATTTTAAAGCTGATCAGTGAAGAGGATACTGATTTATTTGTGACTCTATTTGATCGTATTTATGAAACTGGCCAGGTGCATCGCGAATGGCTGAAATCGGTTTTCATACCACTACCAAAGAAAACGAGCCCCAAACACTGCGCGGAGATTATCGACTGTTGAGTTTGATGAGCCATGCATGCTCTTAAGATTCTACTGAGAATGATCCTTATACGCAAATATGAAGCGAATATCGGAGATGACCAGTTTGGTTTCAGGGACGGAATGGGTACGAGAGAGGCTCTGTTAAGCTTGCTGGTGTTAGCACAGAGATGCTATGATCAACAAAGAGACAACTTATCTGCTTTGTGGATTTCGAGAAAGCATTTGATAGAGTGAAGCATGGAAGGATTTATTCAGGGTCGATTCATCTCTGAAAAGTTTTTAGACAAAAGTTGATTGGTCAACCCGGTGATACCACAAAGGGATTTGAGAGAGCCATCTCTTGTAAATCGGTAAGATCAAAACGTGTAGACAAAAGCAATCGCAAGAACTAATTTTTGCATGACTAAGATAGTTCCATCTCGTTTTCAAAGTTATTAAAAAAACATCCATGATATAAATAGCCAATGAAATGAACTTTTTTCTGGATTCATCATACAGTGTGTCCGGTAAGTAGATCACATACTTTCGGAAGTATATGGGGGAGGTCAAAATAATCCAAGTTTCTCCTTAAAAAAAATGTACAGTCCCTCCTAACGACAAGATGAAGGATTCAATTTTCAAGCTTCAACTTTTGAATCGTTGTATAATTCGATGAAATAATTTTATCATGTTGTAGGTTATAGACCGTCAGATAATTACATATTATTTTGCTGACTGACTTTCTTGTCGCTGGGACTTTAACCACTCAAAATTAATCATTGTTGAGCTCAGAAAATGAAAATTGACCGACCTCAAGTATGTTGGGCATATGGAAGAATTGGTTTTTCCTTCTGCAGAAAAGATAGTTCGTATTGCATTTCAGCACTCAGCAGAGTAAGAAAACAGTGTCTCTACTAGAAAGTTTGATGACTCATTTTTTTTTATCAAAAAGAACGCATTCACTTGAAACAGGTAGGTGCATTATTATCGTAGATGTGTCTTGTTGTGAATATAAAGACTATCTATCTATCTATCTATCTATCTATCTACCTATTGTGATCTACAAGAAATAAAGTATACAGTGTGTCCCAGATTCGTTCCCCTTTACAGGGATCTTGGCTCCTATTATATCTATATCCAAGGTTAAATTGAGAAAGTTTTAGAGAAAACTTAGTGCATTCGATAGCTGGTTTCAGATTTGCAATCGGTCAATTGGTTTTGGAAATATAGGCGAAAAACCGAAAATGGCGGATTTTGTTTTTTGCCAGTAAATCCGAAACGGCTAATTTGACAGCAATGAAAATGTGACATTATGTGGACACCTTTTTAAGACGAATAAAATGGCATCAGATGACATGTTTCAATTGTCTTTTGTTTTCCCGAACCCGCCTCATCTTTCATTTCTCTCATGTCCGCCATATTGTTTTTTTTTATTTTTGGAAAGAGTGTAAAATTTCCAGTCAAGTGATGTCTCATAAAAGATTATCATCAAAATATCACACTTCTTAGTTGGGACTCAGTCTCATCTAAGGAGGACATGATTTATTTCTCGCAAAATATGAATAAGTACTGCATCAGCTTATACGGTCAAGGCCTTCAGTGTGCAGCAAATGTGTTGAATTCATCGAATATTTGATAGAACATGGACATGCATCGACACATTTTCAGGGACTATTTTTCGTACAACCCTTACAAGTTTGTTTCTGTTGATAGTTGACCAAATTGATCACGGTTTTTCTAAATTGTGTTTTATGAGGCTGACGTCGTTCGAAATACATATCCAAATACCTTGACCTTAATGGGGTGATGCCGACCTTCCTATGTGACAGCAAGTACAGCACTAACATGACCAGCTTTTCTTTATTTTAATAGAGAAATAGAGAATACCGGACATTTTTAACAGGTTTCGACAATTTGTATATCAGATTTATTATTTCAATTCGGAAAGCGTAGGCACTCGTTATGAAAACACAACTGTCATACTGAATTAATGAACGACGCATCAACGCCTTCCTAAAAAAAAAAAAAACAATTTTGCAAATAAACCAATTTTCAGACAACAGGATCATGGCCTTCGTAGAAAAGAAGGCCATGACATAACTACGAAATGTGATATTTCGATGACACTTGTATCTTTTATGCACTTGTGAGACATCACTAGATTGGAAATTTCACACTCTTTCCAAAAATCGAAAAATCCAATATGTCGGCCCTGGTGGCGGCCATAAGAAAAATGAAATTTGAGGCGGGTTGCGGGAAAACAAAAGACGCTTGAGACATCTCATACACGCCATTTTATTCGTCTTTACAAAAGTGTCCCGAAAATGTCACCTTTTGACAGCTGTCAAATTAGCCGTTTCGGATTTACTGCCAAAAAATTAAATCCGTCATTTTCGGTTTTTCGTCGATATTTCCAAAACCAATTTACCGATAGTAAATCTGGAGCCGGATTTTGAATGCGCTAAGATTCCTCGAAATCTTTCTCCATTCAACCATTGCTGTAGGTATTTTAGGAGCCAAGATCCCTGTATAGAGAAGCGAATCTGGGATACACTCTATAATAATATTGGAACAACACGACTACCACGGGACACTCGAATTTCAAGATCCAATAAAAAAACTTGGATAAATCAGTACTGATAGTATTCTTACTGATTTTGATTATGTTACCAATGTTACTGATGTTACATACCCACATACATTCAGAAAAATACTTTTAGATTTAAACTCAGTTATTATTGTGAAAAATCGTTTATGATAACAGATAGATATGACTCAGAGGGGATTTTATTATTATATAGTTTTTGCTAGTCTGAGCTAAACTGTGTTAAGAAATTGTTGAATAGAAAAAAACAAAGAAGATTTAGAAGGAGATAGTACAGCTTTTCTTGTAAATCAAACTGTTCCTGGTGAAATCCACACGATCCGTTATTGTTACTGATGCAGCTTCGAGACTATGAACAATTATTGATTTACAACGAAATTCAAATCAATCTTGTTCAAGACGTTCAGTTGAGTATTTCTATTCAAGAAATTTTATTTCGAAGCCTTTAGAATGGGCAGGTAGGACCGGTCTTTGGCGTTCCTACCTGTATTTCTAGATGCCTTTCTGAATTTAACCCGGTACCAAAAAAGTCAAATTAATTGAGAAGACTGAGACACTAAGGGCCGTTTGCATTAACACTTTGAACAGTAGTTCATTGTTGATCTGCAGTTCAACGTCAAAAAGTCCATGTAATTTTTGAAGTTGAACTGCAGTTGAACTGTGAACTACAGTTCTTAGTTTTATGTAACCGGCCCTAAAGGACTCATCCCTGACGTCCTAATTCGGATGAGAGTTTTAGTCTGTATAACCCCCATAGATAAAAAATATATATACGGGAAATCACCCTACAAAAAACCTATGGTCTCGGACTGGTCTGGTTTCAGATTTCTCTCCATTGGGCCGGAAATCCCCAACAAAAACAAAATATTCAAGAAAGACTTTGGTTTAAAGACTACAACGTGTATAGTTATTGGATTTTTCTGTCTCATGAACTCGTCTTTATCTTCATAGACATAATGCATCATCTTCATACAAGCACTTATAAAGTAAGCGACCACAAAAAAGTCGTAAACACTGCATATTTTAATGGCTCAATTTTGTGTGTATACGCCCTGAGAGAACACTTGTGGAGCACTTCAGCTCTCTTGCGTCTAGCGACCCTGGGGGCTCCTTTGTGTCTTTGCCCTTCTCTAGTTTTCGCCTTGGATTTTTATTCACGGTACAACGCGAATGTTGTCTAAGCAAACTGAGACAAATGGGCAATACTAATTTGAATGAAAAGTGAATACAAATTACCTACGCATATAGACAGGCCTTCGGAATGAACAAAGTATTTTTAAGACACTGTTGATGAAAATACATGTCGGTATTTTATTGAGTTAATTGTTCTTCAAAATTTCACTTCACTTTTCTTTCATCTCCATTTATTCCTGAAATTATCATTGAATATTACTATACAGAAAAATGTATATTTAATTTCAAATAAATGCGAACATTTCTGGTTGCTACATCTTTTGTTGATTAAGATGAGAGTGAAAAGTGGAATAATATGAATGATTATGAGGTTAGGTATATAACGTGGAAATTTCCGAGGGAAGCAGTTAAAATGAGAGGTCTACGATGCGTGAGTTCTCATTGATTGCTCCCTACCACCTCTTCCTTGTTGGGTATATCGGGATCAGCGAAGCGTAGTTGAGAAACAATGTTCATAAATGCTAAGATCATATCGAATATTGAAAATAATTTGAGTCATTGCCAAATAATGTATCTTAAACATATTTTGAACGGAGAACTTCCGTTAAGGAAAATATAGAAAAAACACCGGAACTATCAAGTACACTGCGCGTGATCTTTATTGACCGAAAGACTTAACGTTGCCGAACTTGATTGATTACATTTGACATCATAACAATCCAGCTTTGCAGAGGAAAACAACGAAAGATATCATTGTGAAGGTCGCTGATTCTCTACGGCTATCAAAGTGATGGCAAAATATTAGAAAAACATTTACTTTGATGATGCTATGATAAACCTGGAATTTTGTTTCTGATGGTGAACTTGATCAAAATCAAAAATGTAATAAATTTATCCAAACCCTAGAAAACGCATACATTTCCTCATTTCCTGAAAAAACCTACAGATACCGTTCAGATGAGCCAACTATTATACCTTGATTTGATAATAACCTTAAGATTATGCGTGACAAGCTAGCTTTTTTTCGGTAACTAAGAAACCAGTACAACTGTATCAGTACTTAAGAATATAACCAATACAGAGCAGCTTATAAAAGACAAATCAAAAAAGCCAAAATCGAATCAAATGACAATTATATAAAATATTCTAATAATCCTACAAGAGCCATGTGGAACCTTTTAAACAAAAATGGAAAAAAAGTGGGCGTGCACCTGATACAAGGCTGTCCCCTGATGACTTCAATAAATTCTTCTGTTGAATCGCAGAAGATATAATAAAAACCTAACCTAAAACAATAACAGATCCTAGCAATCACATAAAGCCAAACTTATTTTAGAGCAGTAACTTTTAACGAAGTCAGAGACATTATTCAGAACTTGAAAAATAAACACAGCAGAGATGTATATGAGTCAAATGTTAAACTAGTCATGTTCATAAATATCTAATCTTTATACCACTCACGAAATTAATAAATATTTGTCTTCAAAAGAGTACATTTGCTGATGTCTTGAAGGTGGCTCTAGTTACACCAATTTTTAAAAAAGGTGATGTTAATAGAGCAGAAAATTATAGACCAATATCATTGTTGTATCAAAAATTTTTGAAAAATGTATTGCATTGAGTGTAGTTGATTACATTGAGAATAACAACCTGTTTCAGGACACCAATTCGGATTTCGCAAAGTCTGGAGCACTGTCATGGGTATTCTAGATCTCATCTCTCAAATCACAGAAGCTAATGACAAAAAACACTACACGGCAGCCCTGTTCTGTGACTGAGTAAGGCCTTCGACTGTGTTGACCATAACATCCTGTTACAGAAACTTTATGGTTACAATTTTGATAAGAGAAGTGTAGACTTGATAAAATCTTATTTAGCAAATAGACGCCAGGGGGTGTGACATCGGCGGAGGAAGTGATAGATATAGGTGTGCCTCAAGGCTCAATACTGGGACCAATCATATTTCTAATATGCATGAATGATTTGCCTGCGAGCAACAATAACGTTCGATTTACTCTCTTCGCCGATGATACAACTATAGCTCAATCCGAGAATACACCGGAGATGGAAGTTTTCGGATCTAGGGATGCACAGGCGAGGGCTGAACTTTGGATCTGTACAAACAGGCTGCTATTAAATGAAAATAAGATCCAGCGGATGCTATTTGCAGTTCGTCCACTGAATGAGTGGAAGGGCATAACTGAGGTAGAATTTTTTTTGGTAACCTTGAATACCAAATTACAATGGTGACCTCATACAACAAAAATTAGTGCGAGAGTGTCCAAGGGTATTTTCTTAGGGGCCTATCGGAGAATGTATCGTATGAGATTCTGCGAACTGCCTAGTTTGCCCTCGTTCAGGCACACTTATCCTATGGAATTTTGGCATGGGGTCACTCATCCTGGGCTCATGGAGTGTTTGCACTGCAGAGAAGAACTGTTAGGGTACTGACTGGTATGGGTTATTACCGGGAGGATTGTAGGCAGGCCTTTGTACATTGTCAACCTCTAACACTGCCATGTCTATATATTTTTGAATACCCACTAAGTATATATAAAGAAAAACAACATGTATTTAACACATGATAATGTGCATGATTATGATACTAGAAATAAGACACACTTCGTTCCACTTTACTGGCGTCTGGGAAGGTGCCAGGATGGACCCAGATACTGGGCTATCAAGCTATTTAATGTGTTACCAGCAGAAATAAAGAGGTTACCTGTAAATACATTTTATACAGAAATAAAGTCCATTTTAATAAGTAATTGTTTTTACTCATTAGACGAGTTCATGAGGGTACGCAAAAGGTACGATATTTTCGGTGCAATACACGGCGAGGGACCACTCTTCCATGAAAAACTTAATAACTATTGGATCTGATTGATGCGACAGAACTAGCCTAGACCAGCTAGGTTGGAGCAGCAAAATAACCCACTGACTGACTGACTGACTGCAGTACAAATCGGAAAAAGAATAGCCCGGCCCGCCTTCAACAACAACAACCTGGTTGCTAGAGATTGGCGTTGAAAGCAGATTAAATACCGCTCTGCTAAATATGCTATTAAAACTAAATAAATACTTCGTATTTATTTAATAAATTTTGATATGTAATTATTTATTATGGACTCTATATTTTCGTAATATTGTAGTAAAAACGAAGTGTAATGGAATTATTATAACTCAATATGCAAGATAGAGAGATCTACTCAATATTCATATTACTACTCTATCAAATTCTGATGGTTAAACAAAGAACTCCATGTAATAATTCAATTCACCATTGATTTAATAGTTATTCAATTATTTATGATTGTTCGCTAATTTTCATGTATTGTTTTTTAGATCAAACCATATATCTACTATTATGACCAATTTGCAAGAATAGCAGATGACTTTTTACATGCACTCTTGCTTGAACGCAGAAATCGGCAAATTTTCCAAATACATTGGACATCCGATGGAAGGTGACATTGTTTGCCGATGAAAACGATATAACTCATTTCATTAATTCACTTTGTTACATGTTAGATTCTGAGACTACTTTTTTTTTGTGATTGTGATTGATACAAAGATTGTATTTTGCACGATAAAGCATGTTTTGATTTGATGATTTGATTTTATAGATAGATAGGTGTACTAGGTCTCTTTTATCTGCGCCGCGGAGTTGTTTTGAGAGGGTGCGTTTTTTTGTTTTTTGGTTTTCGCGCTGTCGTTATTAATTTTTTTTTCCACAAATATTTTCCATGACCTTTCCCGAACCTTAAAAAAGAAGATGAATAAAATTTATTATTATAGTATCATTTTTGTTGAGTTCAGTGGTTCCAGCAGCCCAATCAGGTTGTCGTGTTAGTTAATGAAATGACGATGTGGGTTCGATTTTCTCACTTGATGTGTGTGGTGTGGTGACTAACACCTCATTATTTTCTTCCTTGTTGCGAAGTCAAGCCAAAAGACTAGTTGCTGAGCTGGATAGTTCACATGTTTTCAAGTTATATTACCGCAGCTTTCTTCAAATAATTATTCTTTATATGAAATTTTGAGAATCTTCTTACCTAGGTACTTAGTTACTTTTTGTGTTGTTTTTTATCATAATAATTAAGAATTTCGTAGATACTTTCATAATAATAATAGATATATGTATGTAGGTAGATATAAGGTAAGTATGTGATTATTATTTTTAATTCTGTCAGATATTATCATGATGAGGTGCATGACCATCATCAAGCAGAAGAAGAAGAAATTACAATCCTGAATTCAAATAATTTCGATTGTAAGTACAGAAAATGTTGCTGAGGCGAATTTGCAGGCTACCCATCGATATTAAATATTTGGAATGTGTCTATCCTCAATTTATTTTTCTATTAGTGTCCCTTGATAATATTCGTTTTAAAAATGTTGTTCACACATTTTATATCCAGCTATTGATCAATTAAAAGACGACTCAACTACAAAATTTTATCATACTACTGATAATAATTCTCCAATGGATTTATAATCCAGTAACCATGTCGGCCTAAAAGCTTGCGTTTGATCCGGTAGTTCTGATTTTTTGCTGACTTGTTTATGATGTTGTCCCAATAAATAATCCAAGTTTTCTACCTTTTATCCAGTTTTTGTCAATTCTATCCCTGAACGACCAAGTTTTCGATTATAACTATGGTACACTTTTTTAAAGAAGACTAAATTTGCTATAATCTGAAATCAGAACCGTCTCTGTAGACCCAATGATTTTTGAGATACAGCTTTCCAAAATTTAGCGCTATATTTTCGAACTTGAAAATATTTAAATGACCTATTATCTAGACCTTTTTTCTGCGGTAATAAAACAACATTATACCTATATACCTGGAAAGAGTCTGCGGCCACTTCTACTCCTTCGTTTCAAACATCTAAGGGTCAAGTTGAGCCCTGCTACTGCAGATATGTTTTGATTGGGGAGACCGACGAGACTCAACCGGGTCCTTCAAAGAGGGCAGAATCTACTTTCAGTTGATACCAAACATGTATCAATTTACTTTTTTTATTGGGATTAAAATAATTATGCATAATTCTTCTTTTCTTTCGGAATTACCAAGGCATGAATTTTCCGAAAAAAATAGGTCTAGAGGGTCGTTATTCCCACAAAACAATAAATGTCTATAGTAACCACCCTTGAGACACCTTCCAGGTAGGCACCATAATAATATAATGTTCTATTATGTAAACATCTCCAAGTGTGAAAAATTAACACTCAATTTTGAAAATCTGTATCTTGTAAACTATCAAATCTATAGAGACCAGAGTAGCAAATTTAGTCTACTTTGAAAAAGTGTTTAATAGTTATAATCGAAAACTTAGTTCTTTTGGGTTAAAATTGCCAAAAACTGGATAAAAGGTGGACATTTGGGGATTTTTTTGAAATTTGAGAATGTTGCGTTCGGCGCTCGAGGTCAAAACTTGGATTATTCATTGGGCCAACATCATAAACAAGTCAGCAAAAAATCAGAACTACCGGATCTAACGCAAGGTCTCTTGAAACCCAACTCCAAATTTGAACGTGTGCGTTGGCCGGCCCGGGATTTGATCCTAGGACCAGCAAAATCCATATTTCCTGATAACCGAAAACTCACTGGATTGTGTTTGTTCATGACACATACAAAACAAAACAACTGTCTTCACATCCACGCCCAGCAGCCTTAATTAATCAAATTTTTGTCGTATTTCCACAAAAAAACCTGGCCAAGTCCATAAGTTTTCAGGGCGGCAGTGATTTGGAGCTAGAAATTTTATCCTCGAGTCCGTATATCAACGAGGTATTGTTGGATGAAGTTGGAACAATGGTTTAGCGTATTCCTTTCTACAATACATTGGTAGTTTCTATGTCGTTGGGAGCATTGGAGCTAATATTGAATGAATTTGTTTTGTTAGAATGATTCAATTTAGAATAATGTTTATAGATTATTATATTATGATGAACGACGGTACTTTAATTATGTGTACAAATTATAAATTAAATAATAGGATAATTTTCGGGGGGGCGGAGTCCCAGAGTCCTCACGAGCCCCTCACTGATTGAGCCATTTTTGGAAGATAGAAGACAATAGAACTAGAATTAATATAATTTTGAGTTCTAGAGAGTACAACAGAATGGCATCCTCGGATCTTTGCTACATACGATATTCGACAGTCAAATAGTTCAAATATCTTTACAATCGCTTCCAAATATCTGTACAATTTATTTAGTCTCCACACTTTACACTAAAGCCTACTTAATGACCTAAGCTTACAACAGGTAGATAATCCACCAATTCAGTTCTTGTGTTGATAAAAGGAAACTCATCATTATTATAATTATTATTAGGACCGGTACTTTCACATTCGAATAAATAAAATAATAACTAACTGTCAGATAACAAATGGAGCGTTACCATGGCGGGACCAATTTGAAGGTTATTCTGAGGAAATAAAATCGACTACTTAAATTGAATGTGAAAGTACCGGGCCTTAAAAAAATAATCTGATGCCTCAATATAAGTTTTCATAGTTGAAGTCAACGTCAGCATTTGAAGAAAAAGCTTCACGTTACTTCAATGTACCTCGTGAGAACTGAGAATCATCAACGTAATCATTTTCACACGCTTCGGCATGGTTAGTTTGATCAACGTATTCAGTAACTGTTTCAGGGTGAAAATATAATTCTTATGAAGTAAAATTTGAAGGTTGCATTCTGTGGAAATAATTTTGATTAATATTGTTCCTATCGACCTTGAATCTTTGTACATTAAAGCTATTAATCTTGCTATTCTAATTGGGTCTGGATTAATGGTTAATTTTGATTGGCTCTCAAAATATTGAAGTTTGGGTTAGTTTGGGTTAGTTGTTCAGCCTTCCAAGAACTTGAGAGTTACTATAAATGGATGCCTGTTAAAGATTGGTCTTATACGTTCAGATGAAAAAGATGATGGTTAATGTTGATCATAGTTAAAGTTGGGTTTTGTAAAACTTTCTTCAATCAATAGTTTGAGTATATCTTGACGAAGGTGTTACGAATGGAATAAATGCATGGTACCGTTATATCTAATGGTTGTTTCTTCTGTTGACGTATAAAATAAATTTGAAATGTGCTGAATGCTTGAGATTCTCATTTTTTTTTGTTATCACAAAAAAACAGATTCTCTATTCAGACAAGGATCATCTCCCCGATCCGCAGAATACAACAAGAAATCACTTTTGTCTCCAAATCCAAAACTTCAAGTTTTCACGGGTAGGTACATACCTATAATTTTTACTTTGGAAATTATTTAAAATATTCCTTATAAAAAAGATCTATTAGAAAGATCAAAAGAACGATTGAGGTTTGATATGTCGCCAAATAATTGTGGAATGCACATCACAGTTTCGATGGAATTTATCTGATTTAGTAGATAATAATGAAAGCACTGCCTCTGTTGGAATAGAATGAAAAGCGGAGTGACCTGGAAGGTGAATCTTTAAAATTGGATACGCCGTACTCCACCCACATTACTAATGCTCAAATCATCTGGCTAGTCAAGTTTAATCTACGCTACAGCGAACGACATCATTTTTTAATTATCCGTACGACTAGTTTGATACAAAAACCCACAATCTATGGAGATTATGAGAGTGCTTCGACCCTTTTAAGGCTATTTCACAGCATCTAACTTGCATTTGATCCACCATTCACATACTGAATCATTAAAACCTATTTTATATGGACCGCAGTTTACCTACCTAAAAGGGATTAGCCCTAAATCTACATTAACAGCATTCATTTATGTTGAGAAGATATCTTACCTAGAAAAACCCTAAACACGCACATTTGCGCGGCATTTTGTTATTATTCGAACTAGGCCAAAAAACAAATGATAAGAACAATGTGAATAGTCTGCGATTATAATATATGATCGAACAACGAATTGTCATTGATTAAATGAGCCTTGGCATTTTTGTCACTTTGGATGATAAACTTGGAGAAATCATACAAACTGATAAATTGCCTTTTATCAGTTTTTCATCCAAAGATTCCAAAGGGTACAATTGAATCGAAAGATGGAACAAGTTTACCGTCTTCCTATAATTCTGATGGATGAAGCGTTTCCTGAACGGATGATTAATTTGGATTGACCAGAGAAAAATCTAAAAAGCCGGCGCAAACGCGCCGTCTTCATTTTTCACGTTTTTTAACAACTAGTGGTTTTTTGTGTCTGCTATTGGTTGCTTTTTGAGGCAGAAAGTAGTTTTGCTGGGTAACAAAGTGTACTTTTATGTTGAGTTCAATTCATTTATCAGTCCACGTAAAATTAAACTATATTAATTCTCTTATTATCTTTCTATGCCTTCTCGAACGAGACATCCTATCACATCTGGCCCCACACAGTCGACTTTGCACCTTTCCTTTCAGTTTTCACTGACATGAAATTGAATAGACTGGGAACAGTGGCAGTGGGCTCCGTCAAGTTTCCCCCCCGACATCGAGCAATGCGGGTTTCAAGTATACAGGCATAATGCACGCATTTTGTACAATTTTGCACACATATTTTTAAATTTTGCACACCTTTTTCCGAGAGACTGGAGCACATTTTTTGATGGGGTAAACTTGACGGTTCCCCTCCGACATCGCCCAAATCCATTTTTTTATGTAGATCTCTCCTCTGAATCTTGCACAATTTTGCACACATGTTTTCGAATGTCAGGGGAAAATTGACATTTTCAGAAGGGCATGGATCGGTAAGGGAGGGTGTGCAAAATTCGAAAATATGTGTGCAAAATTGTGCAAAATTCGGAGAAGAGATCTACATAAAAAAAATGATTTCGAGTGATGTCGGGGGAAGCTTGACATTTTCATAAGGGCCTAGATCGGTAAGGGAGGGTATGCAAAATTCGAAAACATATGTGCAAAATTTAGAGAAGAGATCTAAATAAATAAAATTGATTTCGAGTGTTGTCGGGGGGGAATCTTGACATTTTCATGATGGCATAGATCGGTAAGGGCGGGTGTGCAAAATTCGAAAACATGTCTGCAAAATTGTGCAAAATTCAGAGAAGAGATCATAAAAAAAAATGATTACGGGTGATGTCGGGGGGGAAACTTGACATTTTCATAAGGGCATAGATCGGTGAGGGAGGTGTAACTGGCGCCATCTCATGGATTTAATCAATAACTTGACATAGGACGTTGCTAAAATAAGGTACCACATATGTATATTACCTAAGTGGCGACTTTGCACACGCTCGTAGAAAATAGTTATTAGACAGTTTAAGCAAACCCAATTTTTTTTCACGTATCCGCATCCGGATCCGTAAACGAATCGACATACGTTATTCATATAAAAACACGCCTAAGCAGCGATCGGTTCTACGTATACGAAACGGATTGGTGAAACGTCAAACTTCGCGTTTTTCTACCTAATATATTGATTTTTGTTTATATTTTTGGTTTGGTTTGGATGTTTGTATATTTTCCGTTTATCCGTTTTGAAGAGCTTTTGTTATAATTCTTCGATTAGTTGAGATGCGTTCTCAGATACGGATACGATGATAGGCCCGCAACGATAAGTGCAACGGAACGAATCGGAACCCCGCATCTATTCTGAGCATGCGCAGATTGATGCGGATACGGATCCGTTTGGAACATAGGACGTGCTTTAAGTGTCTATTACAAATGCGAAGCGGAGTTCGGGTATACTGTAAGGGCGGGAAAGACACTGCACATGTTTTACGAACAATATTTTTTCGACAAGCATTCACAAATTAGAAACTAAATACTTTTAATAATGTGTTTTACACCAAAAAAAAACCTCGTAGAAAAATTTGGCAATGATGTTCACAGCTGAAGCATTTAATTTGTCATAGTTTTCCGGAGTCAGTCTGCATTAAGTCGTTGTTTCTCCATTCCCAGCTGCATTCTTTCGACAATTGATCGAGTCATGATAAACATGTTTCGATCAATCGTCGAAAGAACGCCCGTCGAATGTGAGGTTATATTTCGTGGTCCAATCAAAGTAATCACAAAAATAAAATGTTTAGTTGATTCCGTATTTGTCGAATCATGATTGATGCGGAAGAAAGTGATTTCTGAATAATAACGTCTGGATCAACTGATCCTGTTTGAGAGAATGCGCCTCCCATCCCGATCGATTGCGAAATCACTTATTCGCGGATACTGTTTCTTAACGCAAAACAGAATCATGTTTTCTATTTTGACTGGTGAGTGAACAGTGACAGGAATATTTGCGTATTATTTAAGATTTGGGTGGTATATGGGAACCAAGTTTAAAACAACAAACTGGTGATTATAAGGGTTGCCATTTGGGTGCAGTGTGGAAAAAAATTACTTTGCACACTAGTGTGGGGAATTTTGGTTAAAAAAAGTGGTTACTTAGCACACGCTCGTAGAAAAAGTAATATTTTCGAGTTTTCGTAGAGAAAAAGGTTGGTATTTATTTGATTTAAATTTGTCGAGAGAATAAAATTTTCATTATTTGGACATTTACCCAAGCGCTGCCACTAGGGAGCAGACAATCGCTCTTGCGTACATGTCAAAAAATGCGCCCATCATCAACCTTATCCAATTATAATTCTCTATTTTCTTGCACTGATGCAAATATATAAAGAATATAAAAAATGATCCACTGGAATGTCTCACCCCCTTAATTTTTTTATTTCAAGCGTCACATGAAATTTAAAAGTATGGTCATGTAGGTACTCGGAAATACTATTTTTCTGCGTGAGAGAAAAGTTTGAAAAATCATTAGTATACCAAGGAAATCAGAAAGTTTAATTTTTTTAAATGTATCACCCTATATTAAAATGTATTTTTCAATTTCTCGTGAAATCTTAACCATAATAATTCATATGCCTAAATTCAACCGTTTCTGAAATATTCGCATTTGAAAATTTGAAATGTTGATATCAAAATTTTTTTTAAGGATTATTTCAAATCAAATAATCAGAAGAGATCTTTTGAATCAATCGGAACAATAATTTTGCCAATTGCACAGTCTCCGAACCACCCGGAGTTGACGCACCAATGGATGCGTTTTTAGGAAGTTATGTGAAGAACCCTGCGTTTGAAATGCGAATAATTCGAAAATTGTTGAATTAAGGGATATGATATGTTTGATGGATTATGCTTAGAATTTTAGAATATCCAAAAACCTTCTGCATGTGAAGTGGTGGTAAAGAATCTATCAAGCATCTCATACTTCTCTATCTGATCACATTTGTGGAATATTCTCCTTTTGTGGCAGTTTAAATTATGCCACAATTAAAGAAAAATTGGGTATACCCTGAATTTTATTCAAAATCCAATGACACAATCTTGCATTTCTCTACTAAGTCTTGCCAAGTTTAACATTTAACTTCGAATAAAAACTTTCAAGCTCATGACACGTTTCTGGATTTTGAATTGATAATTATTGGCTAAAGTTTATTCAAGAAAAACTTGCGGATATGATTGTGTTGACTCAAAAATCGTCAGGTCGCCAGGAACAATTTTGTCGAAGCATACCGGAATATTTTTAAGGAATTCACAACCACTATACTGCCAAGAAGTCAGAAGATACTATCAAAGTATCATCCAAATGAGTAGAATTATTTTGTGCCATAACGATCATTGAAACCAAAAAGTGACGAACTGGAAGTGAACCTCGACTACCAACCAGAAAAGCTGTTTTCATTTTAGAAGATTTATGCAACGGAATTTGCCAACTTGCTTTGCTTAAGATGTATCGATAACATAACACGAGAAGGAGAAGAGATCTTCAATATCATGTAAAATATATTTCTCCAATTTGGTAACTTCATCAAAAGGATGAACATTAAATCAAAACCGCATTTTTCCATTTGCCTCACTTGAATTGAGTACTGGAGAACCTCAAGCTCCTTAGGTATGCTCAACTTCGCAACATCCATGTGAATGATACGTATCATTCACATAGGGCAAGGTCGAATTAACGTAGAAGTGAAGTATAAAATGTACGTGTCACAGTAAAACCTGGTAATCAGTAAAAGCTAACTGTTACTAGGAAAAGTGAGCTTTTCCTGATTTGGAAACATTTAGCTAGTGAAAGTTGAATTCGATCGACTTCATCATACTTTTACTAGTAATTGTTAGCATTCACGTAACTTTTCTAGTGAAAGCTGCTACACTGAAAATTATTATCGTAATTATAAATAGATATCCTTTTTGGTCCGAGTTGGAATTCGCCGACAGATTAGACGCTCTGGAAAATACGAGAGTTATATGAATCGCAGGTGTACAATGTGAACATTGTTCAGATACCGTATTGTAGAAAATACTTAAGTATTCTCAGTAGGGGTTAGTCTGGGTTAGTTTGGGTTTGGCAAAAATTTGTGAGCGACATCATTTAGTGCCCCGTGCACCTTGGGTTAGTTAAAAGGCGGAAATAAGTTTTAAAAAGTACTTTTCCTAACTGCTTTCAGTAAAAGTTGATTTGATAAAGTTTCTCCAACATTCACTAGTAAAGTAAAAGTGTACAATATTATTCAAAATTCAACATTTCCTAACGGATCAAGTAATTGCTAGCATCAACTAGTAAAAGCTAGCTTTCACTGAATTTCTAACATTTACTGTAACATATGCAACACTTTTACCACTGTCGTTCACAATGAATAATTTGTGGGGTATTCTTTCATGGTACGCATGTGCACGTCGTTTCCTTCAAACCAGATTTCCTTATATTTATGTTGGGGTTCCTTTTTCAAATTTCCGGGTAATTTGTCAATACTTCGGCCAATTTTCGATCTGAGCTCTCCATATCCGTAAAGTTCTTTAAACATTAGACGATATGAGACAAATTTTGATAATTTCAGGATGACAGGAATCGACCGTCAGAAAGTCGATTATGATTGGCTCCGGTGAGAATTTGACACAAACTTGCCCCAAAAAGTTTCTAGCTTGTTATCTGTCACCTTGCCACTACATCGCCGCTACCTCGTTGAAGCAACCTTAATTCTATGTGAACAGCGTGTATGAATTGTACACGCCAAATATTCTTAAGTCATAATTTACTTCTACCTTACCTCTACCTTGCCCTATGTGAATGATACTTAATGGTTTTCTCCTAAACTGTATCATCAGTGTCAAAACAGCCGGTTCTACCCAATTTATCCTCACTGGATATTTCATTGACGAAATTTTGACATAGTCATATCAACAGGAATAATGACAGAAGAGACTTTGAACATAGCAGTTGTAATCAGGGATCTTCGAAATGGTATGACTCAACCCCCCTTCACTTTTGACATTTCTGGGGTGAATCTCAACCTCGCTTAAAGGCTTCTATATAATTAACGTTTGTGAAATGGTTACGGTCAATCGGTACAATCGATTTCATGGCCAGACAGAACAGAACATGAAAGAACATAACATGAGGAGACGGAACATGGATGATAACATGAGAAAACAGATCAGTGAAAAGAGAGAGCACCGATGAAACAAAGCAAAGAAAAAAAAAGGTAATAATAGAACCATGACAAAACAGAACCAAGAAAAAAGAGAACACTGAATTAACAGAACCTTGACAAAACAGAATTTCAAATTAAACAATATGAATATATTTATTATTCAAAAAAGAGAAAATAAATACATAGTTTGGACATTTCATTTAGAATTATCCCGCTTTTAAAAATAAGAACTTAAGAAATTACTGTAAATTTGCCATTCTCCGAAAATTATACATCAGCTTATTCTGATAATTCTTATCTTCTTGCACCACGGCTGCCACTTGATAGCTTGGATTCTCATACCTTTTTACTTCTGGGCGAACATACTTTCTCAAAATCAACCAAAATCTTATGAGATGCGATGCCGCGCACTAAATTCTTCAAATTTTTTATCAAACGATGGTGGGTGTCGCAGTTATTTTTTTGCTAAAGGTAATAGATGCAACATGGATGGCTTTTTCCAACCTTAGCATGCCACGTATATAGTTGGAAAAATATATTTGGGGCTTAGTCGAATGTTTTGTCACCAAAGATTACAAACTCAATACTGAACTGCTCTTGCAGCAGCTCACCATTTCCAATTACCAAAATCCTTTTTTCTTCGTCACATCCTGTGTCGTGCAAAATCAAGTCCTCATATCGAATCCGTTCTGGTCGGATCAAGAATATTGTCGGTTTTCTTGCCTTTTGTACAAAAGAGCCCTATATAACTTTACCTTGGGTATGGTACGTTCAGGGTTCTGTTCGGGTTCTGCTTTGTAAAGTTCAATTATTTGTGTTCTCTTTTTCAAGGTTCTGTTATGTCATGGTTATCTTTATCCATGTTCTGTTTTGTTAATGTTCTTTTTTCTGACTGTTCTGTTGTTTCACTGTTTCGTTTTTTCGTGTTCTGTTTTTTCTTGTTCCGTTTTTTTACTTTCTGTTCTTTCATGTTCAGTTAATTCATGAAATCGTTTGATTTTTGGAAGATTCTGTCACAAACCCATCAATCAATTATCAATCTATGTCTATTAGTATTTCATATTATAGTTATTTTTGTTGATTCTGTTTTTTTTATGGTAATGGAGCATAGTATTTTGATTTGGTTTCGATCAAATCACATCGCTTTATTATCGAAAATAATGATAAGTAATCCATAACATCGACTTAGTAGTTGATGTGAGTATATGACTTGATCTTCTTTGGTTGATCGAAAATTTCATATTGCCTGCTGCAATGATATTTGAACACTCTGTTTTGGAACGCTATCAACATTACTTTTTAAACTTGCAATTATAACTTGTCAGTTCCTCCACTGAATCTCACTGACCCAAAAAATAGAACCACACGAAAACTAACTTTTCTCTTCCACTGTTCGTATTATTTTCCGTCTTAAATTCGGTCTACGTTCTCCAAACAATATCATAAGATGGCGTCAAGATGTTAGCCCAGACACAGACGTTCAGCAAGTTCGTAGGGCGAAAAATAAAGCCGGTCATTTCTGCGATATCTCACTGAAATCACGAACAAAAAATCTCTTTCAACTTTTCAATTTCTAGTTCTCGTTGTTGTTTTCTATTTTTATTCAGGAAAAAGATGTTTTTGAAGCGACGATGGTTATTTCCTGTTCTATTACGATCCATAATAGGTCTTATGGAATTACGAACTTGTCGGATGAAATAAATTTTGGCGTCAGTTGGTTGATTAATAGAGCACTGTAACTATTTTGGTTGTGTGGGTGTATCTGCCAGTATTTCATAGAATCCCCAGAAAAAAATATAAAATGTTATTTAAATCTCAGTTGTTTCCAAGCTATTGCGTTATTATTCAATTGGGCAAATTTTTTACACAAACCCTCTGGTAAAAAGCGGTTTTGTAATGAATTATTAAATACAACAAAATTATCGTCGAAGTATTTTCCGCTTTTTCGACGACGGGCTCCAGAATGCTTTACTAATTGTTCAATGTCTTTCTTTTATAGCGGCTCCATTATTTTTTTATACATTGAATTAGTGCGAGGGTTGATATCCATTTGGTACACACCATTAATTTTTTAAATCATAAAATGCTTGAATGATTAACTATAACTCTAGTGCTATGGGTCCTCGATTTGTTGGGGATCAACAAAATTATTAAATAGAAGGTTGAACTATATGAGTAATATCAAATCACTTTCAAGTATAGAGGGTGTACAGATAAGCTATGGAGCGGCTGTATCTTGGTTGGGAAAAGAATCTATATGAGTGAAGTTTCCGAAAGAAATTAATTGAAATTATATTTTGAGGTTCGAAGAAGAGAGGAGCATCGTGAAGAAGGCACTACCGGGACGTTAAACAGACTCGAAAATGTTCCAAAAAGAAAGACAAATGAGTCATTTACTCTTCCGAAATCGGCAGGAACAGGTTGAATTTATCCAATACCACTATCAAACCATCATTTTCCATGCTTTTTATTGGCGTCAAGACAAGTTTGGTAGTTAGTAGGTTATGACGCGTTTACACTAGTCGATCTGAGCCGAACGAACGTCGAATCGAATGTCGATCGGGATCCCATTAAACGTGTAAACTGCCAAACGATTCAATTCAATCAGAAAACAAAGACCATCCACTTATGCTGCATGAACGGTCGTCTGGATGATTGCTCATATTGAACCGCTTAGTTGAACGTGTAAAAAACCTTTTTTTTTCGGTTCAGACGACAAGTTTCGAATTGGATTGCCATTTTGTTTTTTTTATTACACGTCTGTATGTTATTGGAAGGACTCTTGAATAATTTCGTCAACTGACACCTATAGTCGCCGATAGTACCCCGGGTCGACCCGTGTACACGCGCCAGGGAATGAGATAACAATGAGAAGCGACAGACATTTTCCCGCAAAAAAAATATGTGGAGGGATGCGACGGAATTTGTCATAGGCTTCGTCAGCTGCTTACTAGTCCAAGTTTTCAATCGGTTTCGACTGTCGATACGTGGATAAATAATTTGTGTTTTGACAGCGTCTTTAGTTGATCAAATCTTTAATTGAAAATTATGTCTGTGAGAAGTTTTGCTTTTCGCGGGAGTCATACAATGGGAAAACAAGGAATTAACTTATGCCGTTTTTTTATTCTGGGCCCGGACTACAACTCAACGTAACGCCATAGTAGATAGCTATGGCAAAGTTTACTAATAATAAACAGTTGGACCACTTTCGAAAACGCGTGAAACCGGCTCCACCCTTCTACTTCGTTTCTCTTGGAGAGCCCAGTTTCCATTAGTTCGGAACGTCTGTCGGTCGCTTTGAACCATTTTCGCTGGGCGGGTTTCTTTGAGCGGCATGCTTTGACGCCGCGGCCGCGCTTGTATACGGGTTTCAAAGAGTCGACTTCTAAGTGACCTTACTTATTGTATATTAGTAAACTTTGGCTATGGTAACGTCGTCCGATACGTCGTGATCAGGCAAAAAATGTTTCAAAAGTCTCAACTCACGAAAAGGAGAAATGAGGAAACTTGCTAGTACTTCGCATATTTGGGAGACAGATACAGTGCCTTCGAATTAATTTGTCACACTTTCAAATGCCTGTAAAATATTTATTTATTAAGCAAAAAGGTCGATCAAAAAAAAGGAATTGTAGTGTTTTTCGTAAAGTTTTGTGCTACTGAGTCAGATTTTTTCTAATCTGTCAAATGTCAAGATTATTGACATAACATCCTATATATCATACGTGATAGTTCTTCTTCTGGATATTTACCAAGATATAGAAGACTTTTCGGTTGAGTAATACAGCATTCTAATAAATTACTCAAACAAACCAAGTATTTATTCTTACTTTTTTACCAACTTACTGTAAAGGAACAGTATTCACGTAAAACATTCAACAATTCGAATGCAACCATGACCATTATTGGAAACAAATGAGGAAACTCGTATATCTACATTCTGAAAAATTACAATTTAATCATATTTATACCAATTTACGTTGAACTATTGAATAGAAAGGGCATGTGTGCCATATTCTCGTGATCGGAAAAAAGATGCATTCCTAAATATGTAATGATATATAGGGTGTGCCATTTTAAAAAAGTAAGCTATGTCAATAATTTGACAGTTTAGAAAATATTTGACTCTATAGCACAAAACTTTATGAAAAACTATACAATTTATTTTTTGTTCGATTTTCTAGGTCAAAAAATAAACATTCTACAGCCTTTTGAGAGTGTGACAAATCTGATTGAGAGCATTGTACACAGATGGGCTCAAGACAAAGTTGTAGTCAGGAGATCCTGTCGATCAACACAATAGAGGAGTTGGATCATGGAGAACTAACCCAATACGGATGTTAAAAGTGAGTGGAACAGACTGAATATTTGGACACAGGAAATTCCTCATAACTGTGACTTACAACAAACGAGCCAGTGGACAACTGCGTCAAAGCTAGTACAAGATCAGAATGGTACTTATGAAGTGGCATTATAACTGGGACTGCTCTGGTGAGAACACCTGAACACAAGTGGTTTACGGTTTAGAATCTGCGGAATCATGATCAAAAAATTCCAACCCATAACTTCAGAAAGTGTGACTAAGCATAGAAAGATTCTGGGTGCAATCGTTCACAACCATTGGATCTACCCGCATTAGTGACTCATTAGATTCGCAACAACTTTCGCAAATATTTTCTTTGACCAGCCATTCAAACCATTCAATTCCATTGAAATAGTGAATAGAATTAATAATTAAAAGGGGTCATTTAATTTGACTATTCAATTGATTAATTTAATTATGCCTCACCATTTTAATGCGCCCCTCGTAGTATGTATTTTCGAAATCATGCTTGAAATAACTTTCGGTAGCCATCCTGGTAGTGATATTTTAAGTATATTCCAATATTTATCTGGCACATGGAGTACTAAAACTAAAATAATAAATGTGTTGAGAAGAGGGTATGTTCAGTTCATGCGAATCGAACATTTATATTGTTCTTTCAAAAAAAGGATATTTAAAGTATGACTAGCTTTGTTCCTTTTTGCCATAGAACAAACCATAGTCCTTTAATTCCAGAACCAGTGAATCACAGTTGGCCACATAGTTTTTGACAAATTAGTTTGGCAAATCAATTGATTGTCTGGAAAAAACGTTCAGGACCGGTCTTACGACTAGTTGGAAGAACCCTATTATTTTCTCTAAAATTCCAGAATCAGTAGTATAAAATTTGCACGAAATCTGGCTGTCATCAAAATACTTTGTCATGAAAAGCATAAAATTTATTGAGCATAAAATGAAAACAATAGGTACGTTCATAAAAAAACTGCTTACATTTTTGTCTTACCAGAAAAGCTTTTATTCTAGACTTGTTTGCATAGATACAGATAATTACTTCCAAAGATACCTAATTGAATAACTACGTATTCTAGTATATTTCTAATGCACAATTATAACACTCCAGAGAAAAGACTATGAGACTTTGAATGGTCATTATCTCAAGAATGACATCAATCCACTTTATATCAAAACTAGGTTTTTTAACGAAATCGACGTTTACTGTTCGTCTGTTGGGTCAACTAGAGCTATTGTGGAAATGCTGTTTGTCGTTGGCCGGCAATCCGCATGAAATCGGTTTTTCGTGCTCAAATCATCAAAGTAATTGGTACCCATCTTCGAACAGCGTATACACGTTTGTGTAGAGCTTCGCGAGACCGCAAGACTGGTCTTCGTTTTGTTGACATTACCGAGACCAAGACCAAGACCAAGACCTGGAAATATTCTCAAGACCAAGACCAAGACTCTACCTTGAGAGTCTGGTCTTGGTCTTGGTCTTGAAAAGAGAAATCGGCAGAATATCTATTAAAATCTGCAAATAATGTCTCTATCAGCTTTTCAAAGGTCTTTTAAGTAAATCATTTCTTCAAAAATGTACTTTGCAATTTTTGATTTCAAAGTAGGTATTATAGAACAGTGCTGCCAAATAATTGAAACGAGTATCCGTAAAATAAGCAGCTTCAAATTTATCATCTGAATGTGTATGTTTTACTTCACGAAACATGATCATGATATTCCATCTAATCAAACAATAAGGATGTTCAAAAAATATATATATTGAACTGTATCAAATTATAAATAAATATAACAATATGCTTGGATCATAAAGAAGTAATGAACCTGCATGTCTTTAGGGAAAATGAATAATGTGTTAATGAATATTGAACCAAAGCTATAAGCAATAATACACAGATAAAAAGAGATTTAGGAGAAATTGAACCAATTCTCTATATTCATTAACTGTGCTTAACTGCATGGCAGCGCTGTCAGTTACACAAACCCCGCATCTCACACAAACTAATCAAAATCTATTTATTTTGAAGAGCCGAATACAAGGCAATGAGCTATGTGAGGCTTTTCAGAAACCTATGTTTGGCCTGTATGTCCCGATAGGTTTATTTTAACGGTTGAAATAAAGTAGATCCCGTATTATCTGGCTTGATAGGCAATAAAATATGCAAACCATTCACAATAGAGAAAAACGCTTCAAAATTGCGAAGGACGTACGTTTTTGACGTCACATGCTATAAAGGGAGTTGAGTGAAAAAAGACAAAACTGCTGTTTCTTGCAGCTTGTTAAAATCGTATCGCCATCCCAGGTAACAATAAATGATCAGGAACAGTAGTTGTCTCTTTTTGTGATAAAAAGACCGTTTGTCTTTGGTATGTGGAGGACGTTTTTCTTCATTGACAATGGTTTGCAAATTTTATTGCTTATTGGGCCAAACTATACGGGACATGTATTTTTTTCTTTGGTTCAAAATGGCGATTTTGAAGAAACAGTAACTGATTGACGTTTTATGGAAAAAATCTATTGAAATATTCTTATTCCGATGCCATATGCCATGTGTATTTTAAAATTCCGATATATATTTTTTTCAAGATCATCAAGACCAAGATCAAGATCATTAGGACCAAGATCAAGACTTCAATACCAAAACCACATTCTATATTTGAGACCAAGACTCATACTGGCCACTCTTGGTCTTGGTCTTGCGAAGCCTTACCGTTTGTGCATTGTTCGCCCAACGTGTACTGTATGCAATACTGATTGCCAGCAAACGTCGAACTACGCCGTCGCCAAGTGGTTCCGGTACACTTTGACCCAACGTGTACTGGAGCTTTAAGATCAATACACATTCTGTGCAAAAACAAAACGGATCCGTACAAAATCAGTTTTTAGAAATGTTCAGAAATAACGTGATTTAATCACTTATGTAGTTTTTGCAAGGAATTAATTGGTCTAGTGTAACTTCAGATGTACTTGGTGACCCATTTCATTTGCGGTTGTGGAATATCTCGGTTATTAGTAAAGATAGAACCTAGGGTTTTGACGAGCCTGGGCTACTTTTTTGTGAAACGAGAGATGCCATGAACAGAAATGTCATAGGCTCATCAGTTTTTGAGCTACAGGGTGATTTTGGAAAAGTTGCATTTTTGGACACCACTCGTAGCTTATCGGAAATGTAAAAACGGCTTTCATGGAACCTCTCACATAAAATCCATTGGCATAATCAGCTTTTTTTCCAGATCTAATCGTTTT
Source organism: Orchestes rusci (assembly GCA_958502075.1). Lineage (NCBI taxonomy): Eukaryota > Metazoa > Arthropoda > Insecta > Coleoptera > Curculionidae > Orchestes > Orchestes rusci. Next base: position 80,203,663 of record OY293304.1, on the reverse strand, counting down.
TGAAATACCTATTGACCAATGTTGGTTTTTTTCAAATGGGACACGTTATATATTTTTCAAAAAAATGATTTGACTCTTCACAAGCTTTTTAAAAATGTAATATAGTATATAGTTCAATTTTGATGAACCATGGCAATAATCCCGATTGTAGGTTGATGTACATGTAGATATGGGGGGGAGGGTGGTAAGTACCACATCACTTAGGCCACACAGCGGGCCCATTGCGCACAAGAGAAGCCTCCAGGAGAAGAGAAGTTGGTTGCTCTCTCGAACCATTGTCGTCAAGCCTTAGCCGTTCAGCATAGGCGACAACTTAGTCGTCTAGCCACAGCATTCAGCTTAGGCGACAACGTAGCCCAAGGGCGGGCCCTCATACCTCCCGTATGCCGCAGTTCTGACTATGAGGTGCTGATTGAGAACATCACCTAGTTTTAGTATTGAACATGCTGGATCCAATAATTTAGGCTGATTTATCAACTTTTTGACTGTCAATAATCAATAATACTACAGCCTACCCAGTTCCCTTAGCCATTGAGAGCGCCGCTTGATACTGAACAGAAAATAATTTCTGCTCACCGTGGGAATCAAACCCACGTCAATCAGAAGCACGGTCTCTCAAGTCCAGCGTGTTACACAGTAGACCACCGTGCCCCCAATAATCCCGATATTCATAATTCGCAATCAAAATTTTGCAGTAGGCGATGGAAACCAAGGATGATTGTTATTGTTTGCTTGGCAACGGCTCTCAACTTTCATGTGTATGAAGTGTATTTGCGATCATGACAGAAAACCAGACTTTACATTATTTTTAAAATATTTTTTAGTTAGCCATACCTACCTGTTGAAATACAACTCAGATGCTGCTTGGACATTCTCATTATCTACTCAACACAAAATAACTCGACTTAGGAAGTGGAGCAACGAATAACGATCAAATACTTTGTATGTGTTCACAACTTGATGTTTGACGTCAAATAAGTGTCCCATTTAAAACATACCAACATTGGTCAATATTCCAAAAACGATAATATCTGAAAAAAAAACTGATTGCACCACTGGATTTAACGTGAACAGTTTTAACAGATCCCGTTTTCACATTTCTGATTTACCGAATAGCTGAGCTACGGGGGATGCAAGAATGCAACTTTTTCAAAATCAACCTGTAGCTCAAAAACTGAAAAGCCTATGACATTTTTGTTTTTAGCATCTTTCGTCTCACAGAAAAGTAGCTAAGGTTCGTCAAAACCGCAAGGTTGTATTTTTAGTAATAAACGAGATAACCCGCCATTGCAATCAAAGAGACACCCTGTACACACAGCAGTTTCTTAAGAATTGAAGCAAATATTGCCTAAATTATTGTTAGCCGGAAAGAAGTGACGCAGTGATACCTTATCAGTGTCCACCTGATAGTGAGCAACTGACCGAACAATAGTTATGATAATTTTCAATCGGACAAAGCAATCGGGATGACAAAGCAATCGGGATGCGTCGATGTACTTCAATCAAATCTCTAATCAATCTTTGCCCATCGATTGACAATTTATTATCGCGTCAATCGCTTCCTAGATGATTAATGAGTACCATTGACAATGTAACTGACAGTCTTTGGGCAACGTATAATGAGATCTGCTTAGTGTCAACATGTTAATAGACAATCACATAGCATCTTTTACTTCATATTAACAAAATCATGTAAAACTACTTTTCGCGTCGGATTTCCTGATTTATATTCTCAAACCAACAGTTTATTGCAACAAATGTTGTCAAAATGAATAAATGTGAAACACAAAACCACGAGCGCTATCACACTTTATGGCCCCAATTTTAAAGCCAAATGCGTTCTCATTTCCGTCGTCTGTGTCTGGGTTGGAGACGATAAAGTGATTTTCAGCTTCAGCGTTGTTGGGAACCTTTTTATAAAGGTAAGATTATGACGGGTAATTTAGCATTGCGTTAAATCAAAAAGATGTATGTCCTGGACTTGAAAACTGAATATCTATAGAAAGTGTACGGGAGAAAATTGGTATTCAATTGATGTTGCTCGAGTATTAGTTCTTCAAATATAAAGGGCTTTCCTCTTTGATCAATATTATGATTATTTGAAAGCCACGTAACCAAGACCACATAAAACATGGTCTGAATTCATATCCGACGCTCATTTTAGTTTCTTTGTTACGTGAAAACGAAATAATTTTTAGTGGCTACTCTATCTTGAATCAGACATGAATTTATTTGAAAAAATAAGCCAATCTCCTTATGATGCTTATTTGTTTATGCACTCTGACATCATGACTATAATTTTCTTTGTCGGCAGCTCGAATGAGCTGATCAGTCCAAAAGATTAGTTAGACCAGAATAGACGTACCAGTCCATGTACAAGAGGAGTGGTGATGGTACACTGATTGCGCTACGCATTAAAAGGCTACAGGAGCTGGGGTGTGTCACTCCCACTTCCTCCAGACGGACTGGATAGTTCCAGAGAATGCACACTGTATACAATAGTTATATAAAGATACTCTGTATTTTTATAAATCAATATAGGTCATGATAAAAAAAGGGTGTGTCACTCGATAACATAATGAGTGCATTAAATTCTAGAAAACGGGACATTCAACATTGGTTCAGATAGCACTTCAGTATTAAAGTCTAGGAATCGTTGAATAGGTGATTGATTGTCTAACGGCTATTGCCGACTTGTCTTCTATTTCCATTAGCGTGAGATATGGAAGGATAGCTGGAGCTCCGTCTCACAGGTTAAACAACCGACGCCTTTGCAATAAACAGACCTTAAGGACCTTAAGGTCTTCTCGAAGTAAAAGAAGGAGCTTAAGAGGTTGTCTTATGACCGATATTTCACCTTAAGTGATATTTTAGCTAAGGTATACTTACAGTTGATGTGAATTTCAAAATTGGCCACTGAAAGTGTCGTTTTTCAGTTGCGCCACTCCTTTCATTTAGCTAAGGATCTAATTTGAGTGTCGCGATTGCAACCCGGCACTCACGGAAGACAAATTCAAGGTCCAAAATATGTAAAGTTCAAGTGTACCTTAAGCTCAAATGTAAATCGAAATATCGGCCCTAAGTCTGTAGAGATATTGGCCTTGAGCACATCAAACTTTTTTGGAGAACTTTCAGTGTCAACCGTGTGATCATTATGTTGTTGAAGAAATGTTGAAAATGGTCCTGAGATCTTTTTCTTTTTGCTTCCAGTTTGTTTGTAGTCACCTACTGAAGGATCAAACTGAACAGTTAAATGATAGTGACTTATAAAAAAAATGTATAATAGATCAGAATAGGATGCTAATACTTATAGAATCGTTGGATGGTTTTGAGAAAAGAAAGTTCATAGATGTAGATAATGTGGAAATGGTTTTTCGTGGGAATAATGGACAGTTGTGCGATGGAAAACCTCTATTTATCTATCAGCTACGTTTCGACATTTGTTTCATGTCTTCATCAGGCTATAATGAACCACAAAACATATTACAAAAGTATTAACATCTTAAAAAACTTACCGTTAAGATTAAAAAGGTATACAACAAATTGACAAGTAAATAGCACGAACCACATTGATCAAAACATTAAAATATAAACATTATTATTATTAAAATGTTATTATTATGTGTGATCACTATTTTATCGAGTTTTAATATTTTAATGTTTTGATCAATGTGGTTCGTGCTATTTACTTGTCAATTCGTTGTAACGGTAAGTTTTTTAAGATGTTAATACTTTTGTAATATGTTTTGTGGTTCATTATAGCCTGATGAAGACATGAAACAAATGTCGAAACGTAGCTGATAGATAAATAGAGGTTTTCCATCGCACAACTGTCCATTATTCCCACGAAAAACCATTTCCACATTGAGACTATTGGACGAGAAAATTCATCATTATGATGTAGATAATATACAATCGCTTGATTTTTCATGAAGATGAAGAAAAAATCGGGTTTAGGCTGAAACTGCTTTGGTGAATTAATATAATTTGATAGGTACCCAGAACGCATAGGAACCCTCTTTTTGGAAAATGATAAAATATACAGGATGGTGTAACCAAGATTATTTCTTTAGGTGGAACACCTTGTATGTGAGAGTTCTAATCATTTCTTCTCTCCATACGATCATCTTGATATAAGGTTTGTTGGGTCTGAGACTTATTATAAAGGAATGGAAAGCGATCAAAGTTGAAAAAGGAGTCATGGTTGGGCTATTTTTCAAGCGAAAAAGAAAAAAGTGTCGAAAAAAATACTGACCCATCAAACATTAGTTATCCTTGTACACAGCAATAATCACATAAACTTTGATTAAAATTATATGTTATTATACAGGGTGGTCGAGTTTTGCAAAAACGACCTGAACACAATATTTCTCAAATAGAACACCCTGTATATCATATTTTCGAGAAACACCATACATCATACCTTTTTGATCAATAGTTTTGGCAGAAATCACCCGCGAATACAAAGTTTCACCATTATTTACACAGTTTATAAGATCATGTGGCTACGAAGCCATGACAATAATACGAATGAAACAAAATATTGATAGCTAGTCAAAGCTACTACGTATAATTTCGCATAATCCATTATTTTCAAGTTAAGTGTCAGTGCCACAATACTTTGAACTAAAAAGAAAACTTTTGCCCACTTGCTAATAGATATAGGAAAAATAACAAGAACTTATATGAGGTGTTTCACTAAACCACCATTTTACTAAAGACACATTTCAAGACAATCCTTAAATGACCGTTTCAAGTTTCTCAAAGTCTGTGCAAAAATATTTTGAAAACTCTCTCTTATACTGATTTTCATATCCTCGACTGTAGTTGGAACGTCTTTGTGAACTTCTCCTTTAACATGTCCCCACAGAAAAAAATTCAGCGGTGTTGTCAGGGAATCTGGCTGGCCATATCCGATCCAACGATCTGTTTTCGACTCATACAAATGAGGAGAATTTGTATTCGCGGAGTATTTCCGAAAAACCTATTGATCAGAAACGTAAAGAGTGTTCAATAAAAAATACGATCAAGTCACCTATGGATTGCAATTGTTTCGAAAAACGTATGTCTTGGCTAACACCGCAATCATGACATGACATCCACTTTCTAACCGTCACAGATGCCATGATGACAAACCATACAAACTAGCCACGACCTACGTTCATGACAGAAAAAAAAATCCAGAGGTGACTTGGTCGTATTTTTTATTAAACACTCGTTATGATGTATGATATTTTTGGAAATACAGGTTGATCCATTCGAGAAAAATTTGTCCAGGTCGTGTTCGCAAAACTTGACCACCCTGTATAATAACAAATGATTTTATTCAAAGTGTATGTGATAATTGTGTTCAAAAATGAATAATGTTTTATGGGTCAGTTGGTTTTTCGAGATTTTTTTCTATTTCGCTTAAGAAATGGCCTAACTATTACTCCTTTTTCGCCTTCCATTCCTTTAGTATAAGTTTTAGAACCAACAAACCTTATATCAAGATGATCGTACGAAATCGGAGAAATGATTAGAATTCCTACATAGGTACAGGGTGTTACATTTAGAAAAATAAAAGTTCATTTTGTCACAAACTTTTTGTGACACCCCCAATGGCTATATTCTGAAATATAGCCTTTTTGACTTTGATATTATACAAAAAAGAAATATCCAAATCCCTCACCATTATACCACAATCGTCCACCCCATCTTGGTTGCACCACTCTGTATATGATGTTCAATATCTTGAACTAAAAAATAATAAAGTAGGAATAAGTCAATGATGTACTAATTGTGTATTGATTAATACAGTACATCATTAACTTCTTCCTACTTTGGATATACTACGTGTACTCAGCTAACCCCCTTTTTGTAAAAAATAATACGCGGGTTCTGGGCCGCTATTTCTGGGGCTATTTTTTTTTAACATGTTTGACTTTGGTTTGTCAAAAACTTTTGTCGATTAAAAAATCTAAACATCTCCAAGTAATTGATCGGGTGAGTACATTGAGCAGATGATCAAAAATCAAATCTACCAAGAAAAACGCAGAACCTGCAAAAATGGCACTATTTGAAAGATTTTAAATGCTATGAGGATCAATAAAAACTATAAAAACTACACTTTTCAAGAAGAGCCAAGTCGAGTGCAATTGGGTGAGATGTAATCAAGACGTTACACGAACTGTGAGATAGTTCATCCTTTCAACTTTTGATAAGTTTTGAAAGTATGGTTGCGAAAGACTTTTATTTTGCATCATTCCACTTTCTGAAATATCAAAGAAACTTTTTTATAAAAATATATCATATTTATCTTTAATATTCCTAAAGATAACTTTGATTCAAGAGCAGAGCTAACATTTTCCAATAATTAGATCGATCTGATATTCAAGGCTTATCGTATAATGCTATGGATATAGCTGACAAATAGGAGATACGTTGAAATATCTTGGGTTTTCTACTTTGCTTCGATTAGATAAATCAAAGTGCTTGAGTATTTGGTCTGAATTGGTAGAACTTTGATGCTTTCATGTTTCCGCGCGTCATAAGTGGTGTGAATTATTGTCAATGCTTTCATGCAAGAAGTGAAAGCATTATAAAATATTCTATAGACTTCTGTTGACAGTATGTTTTGCAGTAATTTTGCACCGGAGTTTGTGGTTCTTGGATGATTTTCAATATGATTACAAATATGGGTTCATGTCGAATGATGGCGAACCATCCCCATTCCCAATTGGAATTGCCTAGCCAGTAGAGACAGATCAAAGGATTCTCTACTTTTGTTTATAGCGTATGAGAGTATTTCCATACCCAGATGAGTACAGATCGTATTTTCAAATGTTCAGAAACTTTCATTCACAATTATAAGCAGGTATTTGATGCCCCATGACATCTACTTCTCCCGCGTTACAGGTTATTGATTTAATGGATGGGTGATTCATTTAGACTTTTTTTTAATTGTAAATAAAACACATAACATGGAATTGGATGGCGCAATGTTTATCAAGACCTGTAAGAGAACACTGTGATACTCATTTAATTTCTAAAAATAATTTGACTATGACCTGAGTGGTTTATTTGGAAGGTCCACTTTTGAATCACTCCTTCAACTATTGCGGACGGTATTTGCCAATTAGATGACTATTGATTGCAAGTCATCATTATGTTTAAATCTTAGCCAATCTATATTCGGTTTAGGACTTCTAAGCCAACATAACTCGCGTATTGGGCAAATACTGGTCGCAATGCTGAAAAGAGTGATCCAAAATTGAACCTTTCTAGGCCTTCGGCGTAGTCGTGGCCATCATTTAGATGTCAAAGACTGTTCTTTTGAGGCATGATGAAGATTCCGCCATCCAATTCCATTTTATGTGTTTTTTTCACGATTTAAAAAAAAGTCTGAATGAATCACCCTTCAAAAGCTGTAGTATCGCGAAAGTAACAAACAGCATTCAACCCACGACGCGGCCAGTATACGCCATGCTTGAACGAAGGATCGCATATTTTCACTAGATTCGAAATCTTGAAGACATGAAGTGTTGATTCTTTTCTTGAAAACTTGTTTGAACCTTTGACTTTGCATGGGTCGCAAAAAGAAAAAAAACTGTCCATGGCTACTTGACTATTTTTATCAATTGTTATGTAAGACGGGGGTTACACGATCAGTTTGATATCAGTTCAGTCCATAAATTTGGTCAGAATGTTGAGAAACTGATCGTCAGTTGGGTTGACTGATGGAGTGATGCACAGGACTGACCGATATTTGAATATTTCATAATTATCTCAGTTCGACGATGATTGACAACCATGATACTATAACAAACAAGATATGCTCACGCGCAGGTTTCGCTGACGTCATTGCGTGTCCGAACCTCAAAATTCATAAGTTACCTAGTTAACTCGGTATCCATGATACTAAAACAAACAAGATAAACTCTCGCACATCCCCTTCAGAAGTCATCACGTGACCTACCTTTGAGGTCAAACCTATACGATCAATAGGCCATTTCAGAAACCTGTCAACATAACGTCAAAATTGACGGCTTGAACCATAAACAATTCACATATATTACAAAAAATTCAGTTAAATTGTTATGAAAACATAAAAAAAGGGCTAATAATGTGAATATAACTTTCTTTAGCTCTGATAATATGGTCTGCAACTTTGCAACTTCAGTGACTACAAAACCTGGCTCTTGAATTTTTGGAAGCATCATTCAAACTCAAACTTTTATAAGCTTTCAACTGCCTATCCCGTATAAAACTTGTGGTAAGCACCAAATAACTAATTATGTCCATGTTAGTTATCAAGGTCTGGATCATTTTAACTAAAAGGGTGTATGGTGTATGCTGTTTACATTCAAAATTTTCTGTTTGTATTAAATCATCATTCCTGGGCTTCTAGCTTCTAAGTTGGCGAGATGATCACTCATTTCATAGCTTTTCAGGATCAGAATCTCAAGAAAACCATATTATTGCATACTTGGCATTTCGAAAAATGTCTCAGAAAGTGAAGGAAAAAAGTGACAATTAGAGGTTAATGTTTGTTTATGGTACAATCAGCTGACTTTCAGGTTATGTTCTGAAATGGCCTATAGGAGGATTTTGGCGTTAACCAGGTTACGAATTTTCTAACCTAACTTTTCTTCGCAGTAGGGGCAAATCGCTTGGGAGGTACCTAATCAAGAAGTTACGTTATACCATGAATAACACTTTTAGTAAGCAGAACATTTTGGGGTTTGATCCCGAGCTGGTATCGATACAGTAACCAATTACTCACCAAACCTGGTAACAACAAATCGTTACCTGGTTAACGCCAAAATCCGCCCAATGTCACGCGGGGACGTCATGCGTGAGGCAGTTCAAATTTTGTCTAGCAAATGGTAACTAGGTAACGGTATTGATGTTTTAAATCACTTTTGGCTCGCGGTGACGACATGCGCAGTTTGGTTCTAATTTCGTCCAGCAATCGATCATATCTTGTGTGTTTTAGTATCATGATTGATGACAGACTGATCGTGTATTGCGTTCCGCAGTTTCGCGTCAGTTAGGTATAACGATATAATTCCATGGTTACCAGCGGGTTGCCATGGAATTCTAACCTGACTTCTTTTGAAACTGATGTCAGTTTGAATGATCTTGTGAATCACCATTCAGTCCATCAGCTGTCCATCACGCATTGACTGACTGATGCCAGACTGATCGTGTAACCTCTGTCTTAAGATTGACAAATAAAGGTTTCTATAAAATGTGAACTAGCGAAAATAGATCTCATAAACTACATACAGGGTTGCGCATCGACAAGGTCGCACCCCTATTTATGACTCTCCTCGTATATTGTGGGAAAAACGCTCGGACACACCAATTTTGATTACTAGGGGTACAATACAGGCTGATAAAAAAATGCGTCACACTTTAGATTTTCAAATGGAAACCCACTTTTTGCGTTTCAAATTTTTTCCAAATTTCTTTTTGAAAATTAACGTCAGTTCATAAAATAATATGTATGACCATCTTTGACCGTTTTGGAGATATTTACATTTCAAGAAAAAAATTGTCAGTTAATTGCGGTGTACTGTCAGTTAATTGGTGTACTTTGACAATTTGTATCTCAGAAAGCCAGAGACAATTAGTCGTAAAAACAATGACATTTTGGGGCTAGCTATAAAGAATGCTCGTCATTCAAATAATCTTGATCATTTTTCACAATAATCCACAGGGTCTTGAAACTTATGAACAACAAAAAATATCAGTTTTTTCAAAAGAATTCGGGTTCTTCAAATGGAATGCCTGTCTTTTCCTTTCAGATATTAATTCTAGACATATTTTTTTTTTCGATTGGCACTACATTGATAGTTTTCAAGTTATTTTATTCACCAGAAAAAAAATATTTATTGAACTGTGATAACAATATGTACGGGCTGTCGATTTTATATGGATTGTACGTTTGTTTATAGAATGCATTCAGATGATTTCAATCACATTATCTTGAACAACATCATTCAAGTGACATTTTGTGCCAAAAACACGAAAAAGTCAATTTCACAACAAAAAAATGAACTATATTTTCAGAATTTGAATTAATTGTTCCATTTTTAGGTTTTCACTGACGACGGGAGCAGATTCGTTCCCGAAACGTTTGGTATTGATAGGTTTTATCATTTACTAATAGACTTTTTTCAGGTAATATAGAAGATCGGGTGTATAAACACTAGTTTGATTGATATTTTATAGGGTGTGGCGAAATACCCAAATCTTGTACATCATTCAAGAAGTTGTAGAAGATGCTGCAGAGGGGACGAAAATACAGGGTGTCGCTGAAATGACTGTACAACGCTTAACCACAAATTACATAATCAAAAATAAAGCGATCTACGCAAACTTATACCTATATCCAAAATTGCTTCGTTAAGTCTACAGAGGGCACCAAAGATTCAAAAAATGTTGTTTTTTTTCACATTTTTCAAAAACGTATCAATTTTGCCAATTTTTGGTACCTAGTCTTGGAGCATGAAATCACGTTTTTTGTTTCTATAGCGACCGATTGTGATTAACCGGAAGTTTTATAAAGGTGACGTCATATATGTAGTTATTTATTTTGATTTTTTTTGGCACATATTTTTTGATAATTCAGATGTTTTTATCTAAAAGTTCAATGTGTTGAGGGGTTTTTCTTTCTCCTGAAAATTTCTGCCAAGATGTGTGGTTGTGCTGGAGAAAAAATCTTTTCAATTGGCTGCACATATGTTTTTTCATTGATCTATTTTTTTCAAGCATAACTACTTATCCCAGCATTTTTTTCAAGAGAGGAAAAAGCTTTCTTACACACTAAGTTTTCAGATGAAAACATCAGAATCATCAGAGAGTCAATTCCATAAAAAATCAGTAACGTCATAATATCTAGCTATATATTTGATTTTTCATAGAATTGACTTCCTAATAATTCAGATGTTTTCATCTAGTACCCGGTGTCTAAGAAAGTTATTTCCTCTCTTGAAAAATTTGCTGGGATGAGTTGTTATGCTAGAAAAAAATAAATCAATAAAAAAATATCCGTGTAGGTACCTAATTGGAAATATTTATACCCCTATCCCAGCGTGATTTTTGATCTGAATTAACAAAAAGTCGATTCCAAAAAAAAATCAAAAAAAATAACAACAGGTGACGTCACCTTTATAACACTTCCGGTCAATCACAATCGTTCGCTATAGAAACAAAAAACGTAATTTCATTTTCGGTTAAGGAGTTTGTGGTTAAGCGTTGTACAGTCATTTCTGGGACACCCTGTATAGAGTAATGTCCCGCCTCGAAGAGATCCTTTTACGCTTTCTGACCATAGGTTTGTGAAACTTTTCCGTGTTAAGAGAAATCTATGCCAGAAAAAAAGGACTTCATGTTACTGCATCAAAACGGGTCGTCAGTATTGACAATAGGTGGTGTGAATCAAGAACAAGTAAATGCTTTTACCTAAATTTCTTGAAATAAACATTCACGTTTTTAAATTCTTTTATCAATTCACACCACCTAATAACTACCAAGGTAAATTTGCAAGGCTTGTTATAATAATAATGTAGTATGTTGCTGTTTATTGAACATTCAAAAAAAATGTCTCATAAAAATTTCCTTTTTGAATTTTTCATCGAATTCCAAGTTTTATTCGATATCCTACTACAACACATTTAGAATCACTCGTCGCACCATCAATATTTTATTTATGCAGCTGGACGAATTTAAAAAATACTTGGAAACCAGAGGAAATCATCATTAATGAAAGAAAATGAAAAATGTCTATTCCTACTACTATTCGTTCAAGAAAATCCATCACTAAAGTATCAACGTTCAATTCTCTCCAATTCCTGAAAGTTGCATAAACTCAATGTAAACAAACAAAACTCAATCAAAATATATAGAAGATTTCCACGCTTACATTCTCTTTCCTGTTCCCAAACCTGGAAACACGTTTTGATTCAACAGATTGACATTTGCATACGCGGCAGCACTGCCTGCATTTCAAGGCATCTGATTTATCTGAGAATATTCCCGACAATAATATACAAGATGGCCATTTGAAAAGGAAAGAGATGTAATTTTTGGCGTCCCAGAATTTCCAGGAAAAACACGCGGTCCCGTCTATTTTCGATTCAAGAGAGGACCATTCCATTGGCATTTTAGGCCCATGAAGAGCAAAGCCCTAGCGGGGTTGACTAGGGCCGCCACAATTTTAAATGGTATGAGAGGACGAGTGATACCTCGAAGGTATTTCTTGGTAGATAATCACCCCCGGAGTTTCACACCTATACTATCTGCACAGCCATTACAGGAGTTGACTAAAGTTACGAAAAAAATGTCTTTGAACTATCGCAAGATGTGCGTCTACCCACTATGCTATGCTTCGTTCGTCGATATTTGGACCAAACATTTTCAGGACAATGGATATTGGAAGGAGAGGAGCTATTGAGTGACCTCCGCGTTCTCCAGACTTCAGAACGTCAGATTTTTCTTATGGGGTAACGAAAACTAAAATTTTTACGATCAAGCCAATATCTGAGGAAGGACTGCAACAACGAATAGTTCATGGAAAATAGCCAAATCACCTCACAAATGCTTAAAAATGAACATTTTTTGGTAAATTTATTCAACCGCTGTGATAGTTACGTAGATATAAGCTATGCTATGCTTCGTTCGTCGATATTTGGACCAAAAATTTTCAGGACAATGGATATTGGAAGGAGAGGAGCTATTGTGTGACCTCCGCGTTCTCCAGACTTCAGAACGTCAGATTTTTCTTATGGGGTCACAAAAACTAAAATTTTTACAATCAAGCCAATATCTGTGGAAGGACTGCAACAACGAATAGTTCATGGAAAATAGCCAAATCACCTCACAAATGCTTGAAAATGTACATTTTTTGGTAAATTTATTTAACCGCTGTGATGGTTACGTAGATATAAGCAGTGTGAAACTTGGGGGTTATAGTCTACATAAAAATACCGTTAAAATAAGGTATCACTCGACCTCATGCCATTTATAAGTTTGAGGTCCCTTGTCTCCCCCGTTAGGACTTTTTTCTTCATGGGAAAAAATGCCAAAAAAAAGTGTTTCCGGTTGAATCAAAAATTGACGGGTCCAAGGGTTTTTTCTTGAATGTCTTGAATCACCCAAAATCACCTCTCTTTCCTTGTCAAATGATCACCCTGTATTGTCCAAGACGAGCTGAAACTTTTATCCTCAACAACTATTTCCGGCGAGAGTGCTCTCTTCACAGACAGTCAAGAATATGGAGCCTTACGTGCTCGTAGTCCTGTGCAATGACCAAATGAATCCAATGGAGCATATGGGACATGTAAGGTAGACGAATCAGGAATCGCCAAGGACAGCGAGTCATCCATTCTGCAACAGCTCCGAAATAAAGTAGATTCTGGTGATATACTACAATTCCCAGAACTCAATTAGAGGAATGAATCGCCGTTAGAGCAAGAGGAGCTAGAGGAGTTCACTCAGCTCTAACCTATTTTTCATAATCTATCTTAAATTTATTCACCTATCCTAAAAATCATCTCGATGGCTGAATAGGCGAATAAAAACTATCCGATCTCTATTCGTGAGTGAGATAGCTTAGGTTAAGATGAAATGTTTCTCTGTATCAAGCCTCTCAAATTTGCATCCACCCTTCAACATCAACACTCTCTGTTGAACGGAACACTCCCAAAATATATTTGTTCTGGCTATAGTAGACCAACAACACTTTATGTATCAAGTTAACGAGTTTAAGATTAAAACAGTGATTGCACATAAATTATATTTTTCTTTCGCCTGGCATTCATATTCAGTGTTTCCACTTTAGCAAAGTTTAAAGCTAATATTCTACGCTTTACTGAAATTTGGTTATTAGCACCTGAAATGTATTAGATCCAGATAAGGCCAGTAATGTTTGCATATCCTCATCATAACTTTGATATAAGCTCGTTATATAATATAATTGTTTTATACTGTTGCCGCTCAGCTCTATTCAGAAATTTAATTATACTGTTACGGATACGGATATCTGCGTAGTAAAGTAAGAAGAAGTAAGAAGAATTGACACTGTTATTTTCATGTTGCACTCTGTTTTGAATTGGGATATACACACACATGTCGAAGACATATTACTGTATAAATAAGACTCTCCCACCTTTCTACCTATCATGAACTACGAAATTCTAGAATTCTAGACAATGGGGGTTATGATTGAACGTTTACGTTAACTTAACGTGTCTGTAAGTTAAGTTACTAATGCAAATGTTCCATTTGCTAACGGCGTTTCCATGGTGGAATAGACATGGAACATTTGCATTAGTAAACAATCTCAAAGTATACGTTAACTTAACGTGAATGTTCAATCATAAGACCCAATATCTTATTGAAATTGATATGGATTCAAGAGGTATTTTTCTTTATGCTTCACCTTTTACACTTTTCACACTGTTTAGTGTAAAATTTGACAGGCGACCATGATCCATATAGGTTCATATGGATGAAGTTGACGTCTGTCAAATTTCACACCAGGAAGTGTGAAAAGTGTAAAAAAAGTATCAAAAAGAAAATTGCCATAATTTCCTCAAACAAAAGGTATATTTCTTTATGCCCCGCCTTTTACACTCATCAGACTCATGACTCATTGGTATTTAATTTGACAGGCGTCAACTATGTCCATATGAACCATATAGGTCTATTTCTTTATCCTACACTGTTTAGACTTTTCACACTTTTTGGTGTGGAGGGTGGGCAACCTCAGATACAATCCGAGGTACTGTATCTGGACCACTATTCATCAAAGAGGCTTGCGGCAAAAAAATTTATCACTAAAGCGGCCAAGAGAAATACCTGGAGAATATTTACAAGTTTCTGAAAAGGTCGCTAGAGGGCGTAACAACCAACACCAAGTAGAAAAATAGGACTTCTATAGAATATTGCCCAATGCATGCAAATCTATCGATGATATTATTTTCATATTCTCTGACTTTTCACCTATACTTTTTGTTTGTTTTTGAAAAATTCAATTATTCTTTCAAACAAACCAAGATTTCTCCCGTTTCTCTCGACCGATTTTAACGAACTTGAGCTCGTATGAAAGAGCATAATCCGCACTACAAAATGCTTATTTTGTTTTGAATTTTGTAGCCTACTTCTTGATTTTTTTCTATGAAAAAAATTTAAAAAAAAAATTAAAAATTTTTATTGTTTTTTTTTTCAAATTTTTCCAATAAAAAAATGTATCCTCTTTCATAATATGTAGTAATGAATACGTCATCACATTTGATTTTTTTGGAAAAAAAACTCGAAAATAATATGCTTTCATTTCAATTAACGCCATCTAGCGGCGACGGCGAAGGTAACAAATTCAAAACCAAAAAAGCATTCCGTAGTCGAGATTATGGTCTTTCATACTAGCCCAGGCTCGTTAAAATCGGTCAAGCGAAACGGGAGAAATCTCCGTTTGTTTTAAAAAATCATTGAATATCTTCCCACTCCTTTATTTTGATAGATAAAACAAAATGTTTCAGACAAAAAGTGTTGGTAAAAAGTCAGAAGATATGAAAATAATATCATGAATATATCTTCATTGGGCAGAATTCTATAAAAATCCTATTTTTCTACTTGGTGTTGGTTGTTACTTCCCCTAGCGACCATTTCAGATACTTGAAAATATCTTCCAGGTATTTCTCTTGGCCATTTCAGTGATAATTTTTTTTACCGCAAGCCTCTACGATAAAAAGTTTTCCAGATACAGTACCTAGCATTCTTAGTTGCATGCCCACCCTGTACAATTTGATGAGCGATCATATAATCCATAATATGGTTTCATGATATCAAAACTCACAAGATATGATCGATTGCTGGACGAGATTAGAACCCAGCCGCGCATGTTGTCACCGCGAGCTCAGATTGAGGTTGCATTCAAAACTTCCATAACGTTACCTAGTTACCATTTGCTGGTCAAAATTTGAACTGGCTCACGCATGACGTCCCCGCGTGACATCGATTGTTTAGATTTGAGGCAGGTCACGTGATGACTTCTGAAGTGGAATGTGCGAGAGTTTATCTTATTTGTTTCAGTATCATGGTAAGCGAGTTACCTATGAATTTTGAGGTTTGGACACGCAATGACGTCAGCGAAACCTGCGCGAGATCATATCTTGTTTGTTTTAGTATGGGTTGTAATAAACTGAACAGTATTTGAATTATTATGTACAGAATAATATCACAAGCAGTCAGTATAATATTGTGAAAGACTCAGTATTTCTGTTAAAAATGATGAGTAAAAATGGAATTTTTGAGCAGTAAAAGTACTATTTGGCCTGTATTTCTATGTTCACTATTGTGATTCTAATGGTCAGTAAAAACTTATGAAATGTCAGTATGACTTAGCTGGTAATAATTCCAGAAATGTACAGTAAGAAATAATAAATGGCCAGTATGCAATAGTCAGTGATAATTTTAACTAACCCAAAATTGATACACATAATACTAATACAGAACACGTCAATTATGATAATTATATAATAATAATTGTAATGTTAACCTAGTGCTAACCAACGAGCCGCTGCATATTTTTTATCAACTTCTATTACCAACACAAACTAACCCAAACTTGATCCACATAAAACCAATACACAACACGTCAATTATAATATACAATAATAATTGTGATGTTAACCTAGTGCCGCTGCATATTTTTCATCAATTTCTATTACCAACACAGACTAACCCTAACTAACCCAAACTAAATCCGCCTCTCAAAAGAACCTATCTGACTACTTCATCATGACATAAAGGCAGAGTGTTTTCTCTTTACTAAGTTGTGTTTCGTTCCATTGTAAAAATTTTTGTATTTACACGAGATAAAATATATGACCAACCATTCATTATTTTACTGTCGCTTTATTAATTTTATGGACTGTCCATTATTTTCAGCAGGCATTAACTAATTTATCTGATAGTTTTTTTATGATACTGACTCTTGATTATTTATATCTACCATTTATTATTTTTACTGACCATTTCTTTATGTTACTGACCCTTCATTATTTTTTCTGACCATTTCTTTATATTACTAACCGTTAATTATTTCAACCGACCATTTATTATTATACTGACCATTTATTATTTTTACTGACCACTTCTTTATGTTACTGACCCTTCATTATTTTAACCGACCATTTATTATCATACTGACCAAGGGAAATAAAATAACGGCAAAGAGTACTGTCCATAAAATTGAAATACTGACCATTTAATTTGTTGATGAAGATTTTTTTTTCTTCATCTACTACCCCACGTGCACACAGTCTGAACAACTTTATATTTAATTTGTTGCCTTTTGGGTTCATGATATGGTTTCATATGAACGAAATTGACGTCTGTCAAATTGTATATCAAAAACTGTCTGATGTGTAAAAAGTATAGCATGAATAAAAAGAGTCAGAAAGTTAGTTTTGATCAAACATTTACAGTACTGGTAAAAAAAATATTACACTGAAAATCTTCTTTTCAAAGAGGAGTATGTTTAAAGCAAAATCAAAATTGCCAAGATACACGAGTTAGGTATTTGTCTACGAGGTATAGTTACTTTAAATTTTACAAAAAATAAATTGGATTGCGGGGCTGATTTTGGTACATTCGTGTCAGAAAATAGGTAGTTTCTTTTTGTGCCTCTCGAACTCGAATTGGGGTTATTTAATTGTTAACTACCAGCTGTTTAAAGTCAAGATGATTTATTCCATACAATAATATGCGCACATAGTGCACACATTTTATTTTTTAAAAACTTATTGATACCTTGACTATTTGAGGTAGATTTTTTACGAGCAAAAAACATTACTTCAAACCCCCTTTATTTAGTTCTTATAAGGTTTATTTTGAATAAATTTCATTCTAACCGATCAATCTCACTCTTTGTACATAGAGAGGTACTCTTTGTACCTTTATTCAGTATTCTAGACCAATATTGTATATGTCTAGTTAAAAGCGATGGAAACTGCAGCCGTACTTGGCAATGTTTTATTGAACCCGTCCAAGTATTTTACGCAGAATAGATTTGTTAGACTACAATGTTCTTGTAAGATTTTAACCTTGCAGATTCGCACCGTATCCTATGAACATGTTGCAGAAACTGGGTCAAAGAAAGTCAAGGAGAGGAGATTGACTGTATAATCCGGGTCAGCATAACAATATGGCGATTTAACGTTACGTACTGTGAACACTGCAAATATTTACGGATCGGCAATTTTGTGTGTTTTACTGGCAACGAAGCATCAGTTATGTTTTTTAAATCTTTACATCTGATTTCGATCCTTATTGGAGAAATAAGCTGAGCTAACAATATGCTTGTCTGTGATATCATGATATCATACTCGAATGAGCTACGACATTTATTACCTTTAAAGCTAAAAAAGAAATACTTCGTAATGGAGTCAGCTGATTCTTGAACGGGGAAAGGCTAGTTCAAATCCAAGATATCACACGTTGCTACTATGGATGTCCAATGGACGTACATATGTCTGGAGCAGTCAGCATTTCTCGTTGATAGTTGAGGGACCAGCCACAGCCAGCTCTGCTTTGTCGCAGATATGGGACGCTTCGAGGTCTAGATAGTTTTGCGACGATTGAAGTTGATAAGCAGACTTGTCGAGAAACTCTTCAACCGATGCTATTCAAGAACAGGATTTCACTTAAACTATGTATGCCTGGCTCGAGTTATTCCTGGTTACTCCTATGATCCCCACATGTTGGTTAGAAAAATGAATGGATTTTCTGAATAGATGATGATAATAATAATAATAATAATAATAAAGGTCTTTTATTTCATAATTCAAACAAATAAATACAAATATACGGTGTACAATAAGTCTACTATAGGCCAGGCGCAGTCCAGCCAGAGAGGCTACTCTACTGAACTCCGCACTAGTAGACAAGTGAGTATCTATCATAAATTCCTAAACATTACTTGATTACCTAAACTAAAACCTAATCGTATCACTCAAGCAATACTAGAAAATCATATCTTTCCCAAGATACATTTGTCATTCAGTGATTGTGATTGATACCAGAACTGAGCACAAGATAATCAGATTCAGGAGTTTCGGAGGTCACGAATATATGATTTATATAAAACTTATAAACTGTTTCTCATTCAGAGAAGTCAACTCGTTCGGCAAAGAGTTGAACAACTTGATGGCGTTGAATGTAAACCATCTCTGAAGCATGGTGGTCTGATGGTGCGGCATGGTTATCCTATTCCCAAACCTAATGTCACGACAATGCACGTTTAAACGAAACACAAACCTATCCCTCATAGTAGAAGGCAATCCTGGATTTCTTAAAATTTTCATGAAGTTCCCGAGGTGTAAAGTTCTACGATCATCCATTTTCAACCACTGAATTTCCTTAAAAGATTGTGAAATGTGGTCGTACTTTCTTAGACCAAAAATAAGACGGATACATGCGTTTTGTACCTTTTGAATACGGTTTTAGTGAAACCGATATAGACACGGGCCATAAATAAAATCGCAATAATTGAAACCAGATAGAACCAACGATTCATACAACATTTTTCGTAACTGAAAACTAAGCAAATGTCGGCTGTTATACAAAACTTTCAATGAAATGTATGACTTCTGAATCAAAGTCTTTAATGTTGTCTTTGAAACGCAGTTCGGTGTCAAGTATAATTCCCAAGTTCTTTGCTTAGTGAAGGATACGTAATCCAAATAGTCCATTGGCTCTATATGGTAACGAAATGTCCGTACACTCCATAGCATAAAGCATTAGACAATATTTTCTTTCTCAAAAAAATAAATGAATTCCTATTACTTCTACTCCAAAAAGGTCTTTCCGTCTTGTATGCAAATCAGATCTGGATTGATTCTACCATAATTTTAGCAATTGATTTTCACAGACATTGTTTCATTCAATATGGAAACATGATCGTTTGAGTGGATAGAAGGTTCTTAAATGATTGATTATGATTTTTTTGTTTTGTTAGATTTTGCAGTCGAATACAATTATTTCATATCCATGGTATACTTTGGAATTGATTATTCGAGCCGGTTTTTTTGAAGGTATTTCATAAGGCAACATTTTCGACTAGTCCGTGACTAACACTCTGCAACGGTCCAGTTGTCGCGTTCAAAATAAAATTATTATTTATATAGTTGCGAAAAGCCTTCGGCAATGTTGCCAGTGGAGTGAAGTTTTCTGGGTATTTTGACATTTAGGTTAGATGATGTTGTGCCAATGAATTTGTTTGGAAGTAGAATAAGTATTAAATTGTGACAGTCCGCCAAAAGTTAACCAATCACGAAGAATCAGTTTTTATTAAATCAAAATGTTATAAATTCGACGAAATGCGGAGATTTGGTCTTTTTCGTGTTATTTGTTAAATGTAAGCTGTTTATGTATCACTGACACCCTCGACTCGGCAAGGCGCCCAGAGGGGTAAGTTTCACCGAATCTCAATCTCTTAAAGATTCTAATTAGGATTTTCTTGATGTGTAGTTTTTGGTTAATAATTGGATTGAACCAAATCAATGTACTAATGGAATAAACGGGTACATGCTCGATTTGAGGTTAGAATCCGGCGTATGTGTACCTGATTGAAGCTTGGGGTATACAAAGCCACCACACCACTCGAAAAGCAGCCCCAGATCATTGATTGGGAAAGGGCCAAGGCGGCCGAATCAATTGGAGTTAGCTGTGATTGGAGTACCACCTCAAATACCGCTTGAGGCCCGCAGCAAGCAATACCTCACTGGCTACTGTTGTTATAATTCGCCACAGCAAGTACTCATTAAGTTTATAACTGGTTACATAATATCTTCATAATATCGTCATTTCGTCATAACGCAGGAACTACGTCTCATATCCCCCACTTAGTATTAATAGTAATTTTCCGTTGGCACAACATACTTAGAAATCTTAACATAAGTTCGTAGTATAGTAGTAATTCCTCAAAATTGTCAGTTTGTAGAATATTTCCAACCTTTCACTTTATTGAGTTACTTTTTAAAGTGTTTAATTTGTGCAAATAAGGCCCACATAACAAAAAAAAAACAATGATACCAAGAGGTATCTGGGCAATAAAGGGGAGGAACTAAAATTTGTACTACTGTTATTTCACACCTGCCCTATGACCCATTGCAACTCTTCGAGAACCTGCTTTTATCATGATACTAAGAATGTGCTTTTATGATTTCAACCAAACAAGACTTTGGTGGGGTGAAATTATCAAAGCCAAGAGAATGCTCATACTATCTTTGTCAGTTGTATAATATGAAGTGTATTGGTTTATTTCAAGAATTTTAAGTTAAAGCATTTACTGATGCTAAATAAATACCACCCATTGTATGCACTGAAAACATCTTTTCAATCCCCATAATATTACGCAATCTTAGCAACAATCAAACAACCTAGATTGCACAAAGTGCATAATATGCATTTTACCTGTCGATTTGCTGAGTCGATGAGCCCCCAGACGGCATACATTTTGTTGCTTGGAATCATTTTTTTTGTCTAATTGCATATCATGTTTCGTCATCTACTTTGATTCAACACAGTCACAGAATCAGGCATCATAACTATACTTTCACTGAGGTAAATTCTCAGGACCTAACATCAAAATAAAAAAATCCGGTTATGGCGGAAGTGTATACAAACTTTCTTATTTTAAATGACAACCCCAATTTTTTAATCCGCATTTAGGATCCTTTTTTTCAATTGGGATCAGTTGATCACATAACATCCATGGGCATCTTTGACCGTTTTGAAGATATTTGCATTTTATGAAAAAAAATATATATATACAGTGCGTTTTTTTTAAGATGGAACATAGGGATTCCCATGTTAATTTTTCAGTCCCATGTAAGCAGTACTTCTATTCAAAGTACACGGCTAAAACTTGGCGTAGATAAACTTTGGTGCCTAGAGATTATGTTTTTTCATCAATTAACACAGAATTAACTGAAAAAAGATTTAAAAAATGCCTTTATCAATTGGAAAGTAATACTTTTTCACTAGCCTTGTATATGCCACTGTCAACCAATAACTTCATCGTCAAATTGTGATTTCATCTATTTCTAACAGTGTAATACGATAATAAAAATCAAACATTATTTTTTAGATAAACTGTTCAAAATGTCCTCTATTAACGTCCAAGCAGTATCCTTGATGGTCATAAAAGTAAAAAAAAAAAATGTTTGCTTAAACAAATTGACACTGAAGTTAGACACGTCAGAAAATTGGTTGTCAACTTCATATACAAGGCATGTTAAAAGTATAACTTTCTGATAAATCAAAGCCTTTTTTGAGTCTTTTTCCAAGTTATGCTAGCGTAATTCATGAACTTACTTAATCTCGAAGCACCAAAGTTCTTCTACGGCAAGTTTCAGCTTTGTACTACGAATAGAAGAACTGCTAACATGGGATTGAAAATTTAACATGGGAATCCCTATGTTCCGTCTTGAGAAAACGCACTGTACATATTATTCCATGGGGAGAACTTTGACGCTTTGTATCTTAGGCAGGAATTACTAGATTCAAAACAATGAAATTTTGAGGGCTAGCGGCATCTTGTACAGAGCGGGTGGTTTGAACTTATTGAGATTCCTCCTGTTTGTAAAGAGGATTAGCTCCGTTTTTGTGGGATTCACTGAGAGCCCCATCTCTTTACACCATACCTCCAGAATTTTACACGCTGACCTCATACGCTCGCAGACAATTTCTATGTTTACCTCTCACGAGTATAAGGCCATCGTCGGCGTAGGCCTGCGCATAAAAGCCCTCCAACTCCAGTTTAGTCAGGAGACTGTCCATTATCAGACACCAAAGCCTGGGTGAGAGGCAGCTGCCTTGGGGGCAACCTCCTTGCACGTCTGCCTCTACATGGCAGTCTCCTAGTGACGTTTATAAGGGGGAGTACTTTGACAGTCTGTATCTCGGGGACTATTAGACGTGAAAGATAGGGGTCATTCAAATAATCATACTAATTTTTCATAACATCTGGGTAGGTAGGGTCTTCACAAATTATTCAAAAAAAATCAGTTCGTTTATTGTTTCGTTTTCACCATTGTAAAGGGAAAAAAGAACTTCTAGTTTATTTGGGTTAGCAATATTTCCGAATTGAGTTTTGAAACCCTGTATCCTAATGTTGGATCCTTTGATTCGAGAACGCGCCGACAGGTAGTGAGAGAAGACATTGAGAGACAGTATGAGTCAGTTAGCATTAATCAGTTATCAATTTCAAGTTTCCCTATTTTATAATTATTGTTATAATCATTTAATCAATACAGTCCATTTTTAAAATCAATTATCAAAAATGGTATTTATCACAATCCACAACAAGAAGACCCTAAAGGTTTATACACCTACATAAAACCACATAAAACAGCGAGCATATTCATGTGATAGAATAAAATTTTTTCTTGTATATTCCCAAGCGTATATTCGCAGTAGAATGTTAGCAGCATGTCCACTGCACAATCTCAAGTTTAAAAATCGCTGGGACACGTCCATTTTTGTTATTCGGGAGACTCATTTTTGTCGTATTTTCTCATTAGATCATTGTATTTTCACCCCTTACCTGCGATCTCTAACATCTATATGCACCGTACGTGAGCTTAGCCAATCTCGATTAATTTTCAAAGTTTGATTAAGCGGTATTTTGTATGCACCAAAGAATTCGCTGCAAGGATCGTTAATCCCTGGTGAGACTTTTGACAACGTCACAAAATAACCTAGAAAAACATATCAATAACAATAATTTTGGAATTTATGTTGAGTGATTTGTTTTGAGTTTCGCTATTTGCTTGCAAGTTCTAATGAAAAATGAGCAACTATATGGATCAGTAACATCCGCAAGCCTGATATGACGTTTAGCAAACATTAGCCAAGAGGTTTTTCTTGTAAATTCAATAATATTTGGTGTAGGTATCAACTTTTATTCTTCAATCATTCCTATATTTGCTTTTCCTCTTTTCTTGGGCTTAGTTTGCATGATAGTGAGTGGTTATTATATACTGTATACCTAGTCTAATAGGTACAGCAAGAATAACAATCCCATCAACCTGATGATAAATAAAGACATTACTTTCTACAACACAAGAGAATATAATTTAGTGGAAACAAGTGGTTAATTAAATGATTTTGTAAGGAATGCCCCGTAGAATGCCCATTGATAAATTGACAATATTGTATAATTCTCAAACTCATTACCTACTTTGAAATTATTACAAATATGTACAACTCGATGTACAAACTTTGGAAAACGCATCGTTTGATAACTCAAGGAAACAGAAAAAACAAATATATTTGAAATAATTTCTCATATAGTTGATTAAAAAAACAAAAACCTTCCTGTATTGGGATATCTGTTATAAATTGGGACTTGGAAGTCAAGAAAATTGAATGAAAAAATCTCATTTGGGAAAATAAATAAAAAGTGATGAGACCATCAGTTTCAAAGGTTTTTATTTTAGTTTATCTTGTAGAGATGATTAGTATCTGAAGCTTGAATAAAAAAGTAAATCAACAAGTCTTTTTGTTCAAAGGAGTCTGGGTTTACCCATAAACTTAAAATTTTGAATTGAATTAGAATAAGACAAAACTTTGAGATAGGTAGCCATTAGATACCTCTACAGGATATAGATAGGCAGTTACCTACTTTCAACACCAATCCAAATTGAGTCGATCGATTGAACGATAAAAAATCATGGGTAAATTATGCGGTAGATATCCGAGTGTGGAAGGTACACTGTTTTTTTTTGTACCTACCCACAAAAATAGGTACCTATTCAATTCAATATTCTATTGAGCAATTCGCATTATTATGAGTGTATTGTGGAACAATAAATATTGCTTGATATTGAGATCTATTTGGATAGTACTCATTGAGTACCTATTGGAATTGGAAAAGAATCCTACTCCAATCGATGATTTTAAAAAAATCTAAATAATCCTCCGTTGATATTTCACTCTCATAGTCTTGTCTTCAGTCGCAAAACCTCAAAATCTGTAGGAATAACATAAACAAATGAAAGACTAGGTTAGAATTCGTTAAAATTCTTCGATTAAGCCTAGAAAATGGGGCGACCAGAGTTAAGCGACCGATTCACGCTTAAGCGCTGCGGTGCATCAAAAAATTGGAATATAATCGCGATAAAGACTTCATCCGGATTAGATTTCTACGGTGCATATAGGTGTAAGACTCTTACACGATCAGTCTGACATCAGCTCAGTCCACAGATTTGGTCATAATGATAAACTGATCGTGAAATGGGTTGACTGATGAAGTGATGCACCGGACTGACAGATATTTGAATATTTTTTAATTTAATATCAGTCCGACGTTGATTGACAACATACTGATCGCGTATCAGTATGGAATTATAACCCAATCTTTTTCAAAAATGATGTGAATTTGAATGATCGTGTGAATTCTTATCCCGAATGGGCCCGAAAAGCATATCACCTGAGGTACGACGACGACGATGTTATGACCGTCGCATATTTTTTAAAGAATATTTTTTCTAGAAAGAGTAGCGCATTTCTTGGGAATATTCTGATAGGAATAAATTATGTTTCAAATGATTCCAGAAAGTCCGTGTCCGTCGCATATACTTGGAAGATTATTCTTTTTAGAACGCTATGGTAATATGCAATAGGGACATATCATTACTATCATGTCCAAACTGATTCCAAAAAGTATATCCTTTGAGGAATGTCGTGTAAGGTCCTTCGCATTGTCTACACGGAATAGTCTTCTCAAGAAGGAGTAACGCATGCGCTGGTCATATCTCAAGTGTATGTCTTGGGTTTTTCCTTATAATCTAGCACTCCTTTAGAAACTCTATTCAAGGAGAAAAATGTTCAAATGAAGGGTTCATGATTTTTCCTGAAAATGCTATACCAACCAAGCGAGAGAATAACCTATTGAACGTCCGAAGACGATATCCTCAGAAAGTGCTCGTATTGCCATCTGGTTTGAACCCATCGAACTAATAATAGTTTGTTGTCGGATGACTAGTTATTGGCTGCAATTGTTATACAGTGCGGTTCTAAAAGGGTTCCCCCCCCCTTTTTTTTTAATGTGTGCACCAAAAATTTTGAAACTTGGCATACTTTAATTGCTGTCGAAATACTACTTTTTGATGTGACTGACGTACTTTTTGTATTCAAGATGGCGGCTGAGCGCCATTTTGAAACATTTTTTTAAATGGAATGTGAGACATCATTCGAAAGGTCTTATCGAGTAGATTATTGTGTGAAAATTTCATAGGATTAAACGCATCCGTGCCGATATGACAGACTGTCAAACTAACAAGATAAAGAAATTCGTGAAATAAGGACAAAGAAAGCATACTTCAATTTTCATTGTGAAAAATGTTGATAATGTCCTCCGTTGACCCCCAAACAATGAAATAATCTGTCTGAGAACTCCTGGCGGACTTTTTCGGAAGTATCGACATCAATATTTTGACAAAAAGCAGTAATTCTTTGCTGTAAATCTAAAAGAGAGTCTGGCTGTGTTGCATATACTTTCTGTTTTACATATCCCCATAAAAAAAATCCAATGGTGTTGAAACGGGCGACCTGGCAGGCCACTTGGTAGGACCCCGACGACCAATCCAACGATTGGGATAAGTTATGTCCAAATACTGCCTTACATTTCTTATGAAATGAGGAGGCGTACCCTCCTGTTGAAAAATTGTTGTCATGCCAAATTCGTTGGGATTATTCTGACGTATTTGTTCAATCAAAGGCTCTATTGTAGTTTCTAACAAGTTCAAATACAGGTCCCCTGTCAAATTTTCATGAATGAAAACAGGACCAACAATATGGTTCCCCAATATGCCAGCCCATACGTTAACCTTTTCGGGATATTGCGTGTGGGTTTCCCTAAAAACATGCGGATTCACGTCACTCCAATAACGAACATTTTTCCTGTGTACACGGCCATTCAAAAAGAAAGTACACTTGTCACTAAAACAAATATTTTGAACGTATCTTGGCTCTCGGCCTATTCTATCGGTCATAATTTCGCAAAATTCCACACGTCTGTCAGGATCATCTTCAGTCAACTGGTGGACCATTTGAAATTTATAAGGATAACATTTCTGTTTTTTCAGCAATCGTTTTACAGAAGCAGACGAAGTATCACAGATGTCTGCAACCTGAGAAGTCGACTGTTCACGATTTACCACCATCTCACCAATGATTGCAATTTGTTTATCTTCCGAAATAGATGGTCGCCCTTGATTCTTCAAACTCTGAACACTACCAGTCTCGATAAATTTCAGCACTAATTCGCGAAGATATTTCCTGCATATCGGACGGTCCGGAGAGCGCTCATTGAAGATTTTCTCCGTCTCATGGATAATACGATTTCCGCCATAAATAAAAATAGTTTAAATTTTTTCTGCGAGGGGACGCGAATTAGGCATTTTTCTAACACTTCCTAACTAACACAATCATCAAACAACTGGCTCATATCGTTTCAAGATTTTCAAATTTGGTTAAACTTTAGTGCTGTGGCGAGGTAGTCTGGAAACTGTATCATCATCTTAATTTAGATGTTAGTACTATAATGCTAATAAATGCTTTCCAAATTTTTTTTATCATCTTGAAATTCTTTATTCGCTTTGTATCAGCATTCGTATTTGTTAACATGTACAGGGTGTCCACAGATAAATGAACCCCCCCCCCCCATCAACTTTAATTTGATGTTTGAGAAAAAAAAAATTCAAATGAAAGCTTGATGGTTCAAAATGAATTTTGTGAAAACGAGGTTTTCACATATACAGACTGTTTCAGAACTTTTGGGCGAAGTCCAACTTTCTTATTTCAAATCGCAACCCTATTTTTTTATTTGATTTTTGCATTCTCTGGAAAATTCTTAACGTTTTTCATATAGCATACCCTATACCCAAACTCAACCAATAAGAAGATATTAACATCAGAAATTTGCTATTTTTTCGAGCATGTTTTGAAATATATGGTAATATTTGGAAACCTTGGGAATGAGGTATTTGTTAATGGATGTCAACTTATCAAAAAAGATTTGAACAACTTACAGGGTGACCCAATTTTATCCGACAATATTTAAAATTTAGATTCTACTAATTAGAATAAACAATCTTTATTCTATGGACATTTATTCTGAAAGACGACGAAATAGCCCCTAGAACCATGACAAAATCCATTCAAACAATATGAGTTATATTCATTTTCAAAAAAGCTTTTAAAAAGAAACTGAATATTTTAAAGGTTTTCATAGAATAAAAGTTGTTCATGTTATTTACTTAGTAGAATTCGAGGTAGAATCTTACTTTGAAATATTGTATGATAAAACTGGGTCACCCTGTATGTATAAAGCAATATAACATGTCCAAATCTTTCTTGACAAGTGGACATCTATTGACAACTACTTAATACCATACATTTTAGAACATGCTGGAAAAGTAGCAAGTTTCTTACGTTAATATCTTGTTATTGGTTGAATTTGGGTATGGGGTATGCTTTATGAAAAATGTTCAGAATTTTCCAAAGAATGCAAAAATAAAACAAAAAAATAGGGTTGTAATTTGAAATAAGAAAGTTGGACCACGCCCAGAAGTTCTGGTACACCCTGTATATGTGAAAACATTGTTTTCACAAACTTCATTTTGAACAATTAAACTTTTATTTGAAACATTTTTTTCCCAAACATCAAATTAAAAAGTTACTGGGGGGGTCCATCTATCTGTGAACACCCTGTACTGTTTTGCTCAGGTTCACCATCATTTTTCCGGAATCTGATGTGTCAGCTCGTTAAAAAATTGAAACTTAATGTGAACGACATTTTTAAAAAAAGTTTGGCAGGGTGTCATATCCGCACGGATGCGTTTAATCTTATGAAATTTTCACACAATAATTTACTCGATAAGACCTTTTGAATGATGTGTCACACGACCCCCCTTTCCATTTAAAAAATGTTTCAAAATGGCGCCCTGCCGCCATCTTGAATACTAAAAGTACGTCAGTAACATCAAAAAGTAGTATTTCGACAGCGATTAAAGTATGTTAAGTTCAAAAATTTTTGGTGCACACATTAAAAAAAAGGGAGGGGGAGAGCCACATTGTATATAAATGACAAAAGCATACGCTTTTTGGTCAAAGAGAGCCCAAGCTGCGTTTGAGTCTCGCGTCGACGCAGAAGTCAAGAAAAGAGTGCAAGCCTTCCAGGCTGCACAAAACAACTAGACAGTGGTCTAGAGTTCACCGCAGCGCGATCGGAGTTTGGACAAACACGTCACAACCGTGTATCTACCTCTGAAAGTGGCTCCAGATTTTCACCCCTTTTTATTTTTTCTCTTTTCTTTTCCGTAACCAATAGTGCGGAGACACACGGGTAGAACGCGTTTTGCCGCGAACCTACCCTGTGACCAAGAGGCCTTCCGAAGGTAACCCGGTACCAAAGAGCTAAACTTAAGTGAGAGATTGGGACACTAAAGGGCTTATCCCTGACGTCCTAATGCGGAGGAGAGGTTTAGTGGGTCGAATCACACACTACTCTATGTTCTCGGACCATAGAGTGTCTGGTTTCAGATTCCTCTCCTCGGGGCCGGAACCCCTTGAAAAAAAAAAGAAAAAAAAAATGTTATATGAAAGTTTGGAATTGATTGCTATTGAATGAATGCAGTCAAATGTTCAGAGACTGGTCAGCATATTTACAGATGCTAGCGTGTGTTGGCACCGGGGTGTTGAAATCAGCTACGCTTTGGAAGAAAAACATTGATCTACAAATACTAGCCAATTTGGACACTCCGACTAGAGTGCTGAAACCAGTGCGCTTTCGTAGTGGCATGTTGTGGGTAGTGGGTATAATACAGAATTCTCATAATACCCATACATAACACATAAATTATGATTTACAATAATATTTTAATAAACGATATTTAAGAGAACATCCACCGGCTACGCTGGGCATGACCGTACTTTTTTACTTGGACAGGAGCGTTACTTTTTAAACGATAATCAAGAGAACATCCACCGGCTACGCAGGGCAGGAGCGTACCTTTTTATCCGGACAGGAGCAGACATATGGGCAGGAGCGTCACTTTTTAAACGATATTTAAGAAAACATCCACTGGCTACGCTGGGCAGTAGCGTACCTTTTAACTCGGGCAGGGGCAGCAATATGGGCAGGAGCGTTACTTTTCAAACGATATGTAAGTAAACATTCACCGGCTACGCTGGGCAGGAGCGTCACTTTTTAAACGGACTTATTATGTATATCCTTCCAATCTCTTGACAAACCATGCAGCTATACGGCATTTAATTTGAGTGTAAACAACCGTAGCATCTGTAAATATATATCCACTACGAAAGCTCACTGGTTTCAACACTCTGGGTGACTCTAGTTTCCAAATCGACTAGTATTTGTAAATGAATGTTTTTTTTCAAAGACTAGCACCCCGGTGCCAACACACGCTAGCATCTATGAATATGCGACCGGGCATAAGAGCTAAACATTCCGTTACGGAACGTTATCTGACATATTTTCATAGAGTTCAGACTAACCAAAGTCAAAAACGTCTTTAATCCATTAAAATTATATCCCCTCATATAAGTAGGGTGAAATAAAAAAATACGGACAAGCTGATTTTTAGAGGCTTGTCAGTTACTGTCTTCTTTAACTGTTACTGTAGTCTTAGTCATACACACTCAACTGCTTCAAACGTCCAATGAGTAGTAATGACATCGTATAGTATTTATAGTATTGGGACTAACGTATTTATAGGATCACTTTGTTAAAATTGCTCCCTAAATAGTAGGTGACACTGTTGGGCAATGAAGCCATTATTATTATTATCATTAGTCTGAGTTTGAAATAAGTAAAGTAAGAAGTTTTTATGTGGGTGAATTTGACTATTACAGGTGTTTTTTTTTCAATTGTGTTACAGCAAACTAATCAGTTGCAAATTGAATATAAGAACATTCTCTATAAACTTACTGATCCTCAAACCCAACAGATCACTCCCACTCGTCTTCAAATTTGCTGATGTGTCACACGACCCCCCTTTCCATTTAAAAAATGTTTCAAAATGGCGCCCTGCCGCCATCTTGAATACTAAAAGTACGTCAGTAACATCAAAAAGTAGTATTTCGACAGCGATTAAAGTATGTTAAGTTCAAAAATTTTTGGTGCACACATTAAAAAAAAGGGAGGGGGAGAGCCACATTGTATATAAATGACAAAAGCATACGCTTTTTGGTCAAAGAGAGCCCAAGCTGCGTTTGAGTCTCGCGTCGACGCAGAAGTCAAGAAAAGAGTGCAAGCCTTCCAGGCTGCACAAAACAACTAGACAGTGGTCTAGAGTTCACCGCAGCGCGATCGGAGTTTGGACAAACACGTCACAACCGTGTATCTACCTCTGAAAGTGGCTCCAGATTTTCACCCCTTTTTATTTTTTCTCTTTTCTTTTCCGTAACCAATAGTGCGGAGACACACGGGTAGAACGCGTTTTGCCGCGAACCTACCCTGTGACCAAGAGGCCTTCCGAAGGTAACCCGGTACCAAAGAGCTAAACTTAAGTGAGAGATTGGGACACTAAAGGGCTTATCCCTGACGTCCTAATGCGGAGGAGAGGTTTAGTGGGTCGAATCACACACTACTCTATGTTCTCGGACCATAGAGTGTCTGGTTTCAGATTCCTCTCCTCGGGGCCGGAACCCCTTGAAAAAAAAAAGAAAAAAAAAATGTTATATGAAAGTTTGGAATTGATTGCTATTGAATGAATGCAGTCAAATGTTCAGAGACTGGTCAGCATATTTACAGATGCTAGCGTGTGTTGGCACCGGGGTGTTGAAATCAGCTACGCTTTGGAAGAAAAACATTGATCTACAAATACTAGCCAATTTGGACACTCCGACTAGAGTGCTGAAACCAGTGCGCTTTCGTAGTGGCATGTTGTGGGTAGTGGGTATAATACAGAATTCTCATAATACCCATACATAACACATAAATTATGATTTACAATAATATTTTAATAAACGATATTTAAGAGAACATCCACCGGCTACGCTGGGCATGACCGTACTTTTTTACTTGGACAGGAGCGTTACTTTTTAAACGATAATCAAGAGAACATCCACCGGCTACGCAGGGCAGGAGCGTACCTTTTTATCCGGACAGGAGCAGACATATGGGCAGGAGCGTCACTTTTTAAACGATATTTAAGAAAACATCCACTGGCTACGCTGGGCAGTAGCGTACCTTTTAACTCGGGCAGGGGCAGCAATATGGGCAGGAGCGTTACTTTTCAAACGATATGTAAGTAAACATTCACCGGCTACGCTGGGCAGGAGCGTCACTTTTTAAACGGACCTATTATGTATATCCTTCCAATCTCTTGACAAACCATGCAGCTATACGGCATTTAATTTGAGTGTAAACAACCGTAGCATCTGTAAATATATATCCACTACGAAAGCTCACTGGTTTCAACACTCTGGGTGACTCTAGTTTCCAAATCGACTAGTATTTGTAAATGAATGTTTTTTTTCAAAGACTAGCACCCCGGTGCCAACACACGCTAGCATCTATGAATATGCGACCGGGCATAAGAGCTAAACATTCCGTTACGGAACGTTATCTGACATATTTTCATAGAGTTCAGACTAACCAAAGTCAAAAACGTCTTTAATCCATTAAAATTATATCCCCTCATATAAGTAGGGTGAAATAAAAAAATACGGACAAGCTGATTTTTAGAGGCTTGTCAGTTACTGTCTTCTTTAACTGTTACTGTAGTCTTAGTCATACACACTCAACTGCTTCAAACGTCCAATGAGTAGTAATGACATCGTATAGTATTTATAGTATTGGGACTAACGTATTTATAGGATCACTTTGTTAAAATTGCTCCCTAAATAGTAGGTGACACTGTTGGGCAATGAAGCCATTATTATTATTATCATTAGTCTGAGTTTGAAATAAGTAAAGTAAGAAGTTTTTATGTGGGTGAATTTGACTATTACAGGTGTTTTTTTTTCAATTGTGTTACAGCAAACTAATCAGTTGCAAATTGAATATAAGAACATTCTCTATAAACTTACTGATCCTCAAACCCAACAGATCACTCCCACTCGTCTTCAAATTTGCTGGATCGTTAAATAAACAAAAGCTTATTCTCTATAATTTAGCTTAATTAATTGTTTTTAAAAGTTTGATTTCTTGACTTATCGGCCCTTCAATGACCCGTTTGGGGTGATTTTCAGAAAACTTCTTTTACAGCAAATTGACCGTGTGAAAGTTTTTTGATAAATAGAAAAGCAAATTTCCCCCAGTTCATGGGAGAAATCTTTGTCACATGATTATTTTTGGAGATAGCGCCCTGGTCATGGACAAACTAGGATAGTTTCATAATTTTTGTTTAGTTCTGTAAATTCACCAAATAAGAGGTCTCCATAATAAAATTACATACAACCTCCGATATGACACTTGTAAATATTTATTTTCCCAAAACTAAACATGAAATTCACGATCACGTTCATGTCTTGTGAAAATAACACTTATGATAGCAAAAAAGCTATGCAATCAACAAATTAATATCCACAGAACATAAAAATAAGAGCTTAAATGCGCGATGGCTAAAAAAGGGCGCAATTGAAACATTGGATAAATAATATTGTATAAATAAATGCATAGACACACAAGCTGCGAATCACATAAATGTGTAAATTGCATGAAAATGAGAAAAAATGGTGAATAAAATATTGAAATGACGACCATAAAGGAGAAAAAAATATATTCGTATCGTCTCCTTTTGTAAATTGATACCTATGCCATACTCAGATTCAAAGGAATGATTTGCTTGGTTTTCTGATACAAAAAATATTCAAGTCTCAAAAAAGTTCAAAAGGCAAAGGTAGTGTATACCTACTCTTATTATGATCACCTTTGATTTGGTAAACTTGTAGAACTTGACAAAAATTACGAATCTTCCCCAATTTGTCCATGAACTGGGCGCTATCTCCAAAAATAATCAATTGGAAAAAAAAGTTCATGGGAAAAAGTTGCTCAACTATTTATTAGGAACACCTTTATACAGGTCAATTTGCTGTGAAAAAAAAAACTTTTTGAAAATCACTCCAAATGACTCATTGAAGGTCCGCAAGTCGGGAAATAATGAACTTATGTAAAAAATTAATATAGAAAAGTTATAGTGGATTTACTAATATAATATGTAGGTACGATTTTCATTTGATAATTTTGTTGTAGAACAATTATTCAAAGAACTACACTATTGCTCCTTCGGAGCTGAACTCACAACAGTCCAGGAATTGGAAGGGATCTATTTGAGGGACCTGCTGAGCTTCGCGAAAGCGTCGTGCCTTCAATAATCTCACTTCTATCTATTGTGGGTTGCAACGGGCCCAGAAGGCCTAAGCAGGTTTTGGCGTGAGCCACCCACTGAAACATCTACATCTACATCTACACTATTGCTCAAATATTCCCACATACAAATTTTCGATTTTATTTTCAAATTACAATTTCGGGGTACTAATGATGAAAATTGTCACTTCTTCCAATATCCATACAAAGAAGAAGTCTAAAGATATCAACATCATCTTTTTTCAACCTTGAATTCATTGTGAAAGCTCGCTTTGCCGCGTTCAATAACACCGGTCTGATAGGAGCAATTTTCCCTATTCTGACAGATCCGATCCCCAGAGACTATCAATTTGGTGTAATTTATACCTTGTCAAAATTGCGATACTTTTTATATAAACGAAACAATATTTTTTTGATTAGATCCTTCTATCAACCGACGCGACGCCGACGTTTGGATCTCTACAATGCCCAAGTTCACAATAAAATGTCAAATAAAATGAATATACACCTCGGAAAATAGACAGTACAATAAGTTTGAATAGGCGATCCGTTTCAATGCAAATAAATCTTCTTTTTTAATCATTCTCCATACACTCCCACTTCCACTCTAAATATTTCAATTATCAAATTAATGATAATAATAAACTGAAACGTATGAGATATGGGTTCGCATTCATTTATTGTCTGGAATTTTCAAATCTTCAAAAAAATAGAAATTGATTTAACGAAGTTTATGATCAACTAATTTTTTCTTGAAATTCACTATGAAACTTCATCTTTTTGACGACTGTTATACTAATTGAGTATATAAGATACAACGACGTACCTATTCCTGAGCTAGTTTCATGAAAAAATAACTCCATCTAAACATGTGTCCGAAAGTGCATTCTTTTCAAGATACAGGGTGTTTTTTTACAAATGTAACAAATATCCTTGACCGATTTTTGTTTTGAATTTGGCAGATCTATTTTAAGTAATTCATGCCTAGTTCACTTTCAGCTAGGTAAAAATCATGAGGAGCAGGTGGCACCTCACCGCATATGTTCGTTAAATAGATGTACGCCACTGACTTTGTTGTAGTTATCATTATTTTCTCAAATGAAACAACCAAAAATACAACCTCTTTGAGTCTTGGATCTTTTCGTATCTGGCCTCGTTTAAAAAAAAATGATCTTTCAAGTGCCGCAAATTGCAATAAAGTCAGTAACGTACGTTTTACATTTCTTTTCAAGTTTAAACAGAGGGTTGAACTTGAAAAGAGAGCACTTCCGGACCCATGTTAATATGAACTGTTTTCTATGAGATTAGTTCAGGAATAAACCCCTCGAAATCATTGTACGCAATTATGAAAAACCATGTATATTCAGGACATTCTTTTCATCTCGTTTTTTATAGCAATAGCGATACTATTTGGTTTGGTATATGGTGTGAAAACTGTTCACACCTGAATTGATCTGAAGACGATCAAAGATAATATTGATCGAAACCTAGTAACAATTATAAACTTAAAACGATAGATCTGTTTCATCAACCTGGTTACACTAATTCTCTAGATCACTTAAGTTTTGACGTTCCTGATCATTTTCATGGATATTATTTAATGTACCTACTGGATCATGAAAGAAGAGTAGTTTTTTCAATTATTGTTTTTTTTTTAATCAAAGGCGTTAAAAGAGCTTTTTGTGTGAGGAAAGGAAGATGAAATAGTCTGTTTTTCCATAATCGTATATGGTATATTATCACCTGTAGCAATGAGGTAGTATTTTCATACATATTTGCTTTTGAAATAATAGATGAATAATTAATAATTTCCTTTTGGGCTTCTTGGTCTTGAGCAGTCATATAATTGGATGGAAACGCAATTGTTATCATTAACATCATTATACATCGAAAGCAAAATAATTTTTATAGGAATATGAGCATATATTTAATTGAAATAAGCTTTTGATACAGAAGCCATTTTAGTGAAATGATTTTCTAAGATGTCCTTAGGGCCCACATTTTGCCATGTTGTCAAGCTTCAGCACATAATTGGTGCGTATCCAACAACAGCATGTTTGATAGATTTTGTGCAAGTACTATATTATTGAATGTATTTTTGTATTCTAGAAGCAAGCAAATCTGAAAATTTTCACAAAATGATCACCGAATTTTTGTCGAAATATTGACCACAAGACTGTAAAAAAATCCACTCCAGTCGTTGATGAACAGAAGAAAAATTGAATTTGGATAGATGAAAATATGGAAAAAGTTCCGTGTAACTTCAACTGTATGATCTAAATCTCTTAAAACAAAACAGCTATTCAAGATATTTTAATCTTATTGAAAGTTCTATAGACTGTTTTTCCTTGTCATCACAAGTTTTCAAGAAGAGTTTTTAGACAGCTGCCAAAGCATGTATATCATATTACCAATTGTTTTGCCAGTTATTGATTTATTGACAAGATATTCTCCTTAAACCAAAAATCGTAAGGCGTCGCGAAAGCGTCATTCAGATTATATCCATATCTGTAACCACAGTGATGCCTTGGTTGGACTGTATCAACCAAAGTTCTTTTCTCTTAGGTGCAAATTGATGACAATAGAATCTTTTAACTCTGAAGAATTTGGAAGTCACTCACCTGAGCAGCCACATGTCCTCTCTCCAATCTTGGTAGATCCGTATGACTCCATGCACTATTTGACCATGGCGACACTTCTCTCAGATCTCCATCAAATTTGAAACTCTTGAGTTTATTATGCATGAATTTTCTTATATTCCATGGTAAGTCGTTATGACCGTCTATCAAAGGAGTTTCCTGAAGAGAATAAGGGACGTTAGATATTATCATTTCAAATGAAAGGAGGATGTGAGAATTGCAATTTTCAAAATAATACACGAAATATTCTTCACATTATTCTTATACAACGACTAGTCAAAATGTATGATGTGCTGACTATAGCCTTTATACGCTCGTTCTGGGATGTTTTAGTTGTGTCATTCAAAGATAACACGATCTCTGACACTGTTTCTCAAAGTGAAAAATTATTCATACAATACGAACTAATGTATACATGCTACGAGAAAAAGAAACTTTTCTCATTTCAGGACTCCTGAATACACATTTTTTTCAACCAAGAAAATTGGATAGCTGTCAATAAAATATATCACACATTAGGAGCAAAAGGCAGAAGTTTGTCAGGCAGTAAAC
Organism: Orchestes rusci; assembly: GCA_958502075.1. Lineage (NCBI taxonomy): Eukaryota > Metazoa > Arthropoda > Insecta > Coleoptera > Curculionidae > Orchestes > Orchestes rusci. The sequence goes on along the minus strand of OY293304.1, from coordinate 80,166,079 downwards.
GGATGTAGTTTAATGATTTTGGAAGATGTTTGGAACTGGAGGAACTAAAACCTTTTTTAAAATTCCAGGACATTTCACCCAATGCATACCATCGGATTAACAGTTTGCATGGCTTCAAAATTTTGAAACATTTTGTTTTAGCGTTAAAATTAAAATTGGGTTTGTTCATGGCAAATTATTGTAGCTTGCTTCATATAAACATATCAAATTTTTGAGTTGACATCATAATATCTTCTTTTTCAAAGGATGTATGAAACTTTGTATCAGAGAAAGATTTTACATTGATTCTTATGGAAGATAAATGATATTTTCCTTTTTATGTCACGTAGTATACTTATGGAACATATTGAAACCAATGAAAAAAAAATAAAAAAGCCATAGTGCCTTTTGATACAAGGAGAAACAATTTTTTTGGCATTTTTGGTCAATTAAGAGCAAAGCCCTAGCGGGGGTGACGAGGGTCCTTCAAAATATTGAGTGGCTAAGGGGTCGAGTGATATCTTATTTTGAAGGCATTTCTGTGTAGATTATAATGAGTTTCACAACGCTACTAAATACACATTAATTACAGGCTGATCAAAGTTACAATAAAGATGTATCAAAACCATCACAAGATGTGCGCCACCCCACTATGATATGCTTAGTTCGTCGATATTTGGACGAAACATTTTCAAGAACGTTCTCCAGATTTGAGCTCGTTAGATTGTTCTTATCGGGTCATTTCAAAACTAAAGTTTATGCGATCCAGCCAATATCTGTGAAAGACCTGCAACAACGAATAATTAATGAATGTCACATCACCTCACATGCAAATGCTTCAAAATGTACATGTTTGATGAATGATAACTTTAGTTAGCCTTTGTAATGGTTGGGTAGATATAAGCGGTGTGAAACTCAGAGGATTATAATCTACATAAGAACACCTTTAAAATAAGGTATGACTCGACTTCCAATGTCATCACAATATTGGGGGCCCTTGTCTTTCTCGCTAGGGCGATGGATTTCTCTTTAAACAAAAATCGGCGGGTTTAAGGGTTTTTTCTTAAATGTCTTCTAGCGCCCAAAATAACCTCTGTTTCCTTTTCAGATAGCCACACTGGATGTGATGAGTGTTGTTTGATTTCAATGAGTACAATACTTCTCTTTGGAAAGTTATTCAATGCTCATTAATAAAATCAATGTTTTGTAAATTCCTACGCTTTTAGTTTTTTTTTACAATCAAAGTGGAATTCCGATCTGGTTTTGGTTTTGATTATAGTCAGTTAAGGTTTTATTTACCCTGATTTCACGACCAAGCTTTTTATCCTATCCAACGCGTTTCTTTGCCCCCTTCATTCATCTGTGTTTTCGTCAAAACATTGCTAGAGATAATAGACGTTGTGTCTTGTTATTTCAGTCCATGTCGTGAATATTTTTTTCTCTTAATCAAGAACCAAAGAAGAAATAATGTTACATTGATGATAAATTGATATTGTAAGGTTTCATCCACACAATCAAATTTCACAGCAACTAAACATTTTTGTGAGAAATAGTTCAACAAACCAATATAGATGATTCTATAACTAAAGCTACGATATTTGATAGTTGAGTCAAATATAATCTTTGATTGAGTTATTGATTTTAAATTGAGAATAGATAATAATAACGACAAATCGCATGGGTCCACCAAAATAAGTATATTATGCATTTCAAGATCTACGATGTTGTTTGGCAAAATTTTTATTTTGTCTGTATTGAAGAGATCTCAAAAAATGTTCATTAAAGCCAGTGCTCATTTGACATTATTATTGTCAAGAATTATAATTATTGTCCCTCATAACATGTTTCGGACTCCCTTCAATTACAGTGCAACATTGTAAGTCTCGCTGACAATGGAACAATACAATAATTGCAGGTAGATTACAATAGAGGGTGTACACTGAATCTTAGATGAAGTGAATATACCTCGATAATACATTTGATGTTGAATACACCACGAGCAAAGGTTTCATCACTTTGTCATGATTTTCATTTTCACATTTAAAAATATAACATTTTTTTGAAACAGACTTTGAATCACTTAAAGCATGACACACTTACAGGAATCACCCTGTATTGTTGTTTCAATCATCATTGTAAGACTAAAAGGATGCAAAAATGAACTATTTGATGCCACAGCCAAAACATTTTTCAACAAAATAAGTAGTTCTCAAATTTTTAAGACTAAATTGTACCTCAAGTGTTATGCCGATTCACAACTTTCTAGAATATCATTCGCAACACTAAAAATAAGCATGCGATTGCTGAATTCAGTTCTAATCAGAGATCAGTTATGAGATGGATATCCTCTAACATAATCTGGTTAAAATTTACAATAGACAACCCCTCAAAAATGAAGGAGCTGCTTCTACATTCATATTTTTTTCATTTTATTCTTTTTTCTCATTCATTGGTATAATAGCGCTTATAGGGGTTCAAACCTGCAACCACAGCTTAAATAACAACTTAAGCTGTGCTGCAACTATGCAGACATTTGTAATATATTATTACTCTGTATACGCAACTGTCCCGGATCTCAATTTAATTGACAAAATTTTTGCATAGACTATTCGGTGGTGTGTAATTTGCTGACCATGAAACAATTCTTGCGACCAGCGTTGTTCATCAACAAAAGCGAATGAAACTCGAAATAATGGATCATTATAAGCATAAATGCCGGCGGCCAAAAAATGGTTGAATTTGACCCACTCAAAGGGGTAGTTTATTCATGATGATTTTCAGTAGATTCGTTCGGCTAGCCTTGTTTAACAACAGAAACGTATGAAACTCGATATATTGAATCATTATGATCATAAGTGTATGCGGCCAAAAAATGGTTGAATTCGACCTACCCAAAGGGGTAGTTTATTCTTGATGATTTTCAATAAATTCGTTCGGCTACCCTTGTTTAACGACAGAAACGTATGAAACTCGATATATTGAATCATTATGAGCATAAGTGAAGGCGGCCAAAAAACGGTTGAATTCGACCCACCCAAAGGGGTAGTTTATTCTTGGTGATTTTCAATAAATTCGTTCGGCTAGCCTTGTTTAACGACGGAAAGTATCAAAGTCGATACATTGAATCATTATAAGCATAAATGCCGGCGGCCAAAAAATGGTTGAATTTAACTCCCTCAAAGGTTTATTCCTGATGATTTTCAATAAATTCGTTCGGCTAGCCGTGTTTGACGACAAAAACGTATAATGATTCAATATATCAAGTTTCATACGTTTCTGTCGTCAAACACGGCTAGCCGAACAAATTTATTGAAAATCATCAAGAATAAACTACTTCTTTGAAGAAGTCGAATTCAACCAATTTTTGGCCGCCTACACTAATGCTTATAGTGATTCAATATATCAAGTTGCATACGTTTCTGTCGCCAAACACGGCCAGCCGAACGAATTTATTGAAAATCATCAGGAATAAACTACCCCTTTGGGTTGGTCGAATTCAACCATTTTTTTGCCGCCTACACTTATGCTTATAATGATTCAATATATCGAGTTTCATACGTTTCTGTCGCCAAACACGGCTAGCCGAACGAATTTCTTGAAAATCATCAGGAATAAACTACCCATTTGAAAGGGTCGAATTCAACCATTTTTTGGCCGCCTACACTCATGCTTATAATGATTCAATATATCAATTTTCATACGTTTCTGTCATCAAACACGGCTTGCCGAACGAATTAATTGAAAATCATCAGAAATAAACTACCCCTTTGGGTTGGTCGAATTCAACCATTTTTTGGCCGCCTACACTTATGCTCATAATGATTCAATATATCGAGTTTCATACGTTTCTGTCGCCAAACACGGCTAGCCGAACGAATTTCTTGAAAATCATCAGGAATAAACTACCCATTTGAAGGGGTCGAATTCAACCATTTTTTGGCCGCCTACACTCATGCTCATAGTGATTCAATATATCAAGTTGCATACGTTTCTGTCGCCAAACACGGCCAGCCGAACGAATTTATTGAAAATCATCAAGAATAAACTACCCCTTTGGGTTGGTCGAATTCAACCATTTTTTGCCCGCCTACACTTATGCTTATAATGATTCAATATATCGAGCTTCATACGTTTCTGTCGCCAAACACGGCTAGCCGAACGAATTTCTTGAAAATCATCAGGAATAAACTACTCATTTGAAGGGGTCGAATTCAACCATTTTTTGGCCGCCTACACTCATGCTTATAATGATTCAATATATCAATTTTCATACGTTTCTGTCATCAAACACGGCTTGCCGAACGAATTTATTGAAAATCATCAGGTATAAACTACCCCTTTAGGTAAGTCGAATTCAACCATTTTTTGGCCGCCTACACTAATGCTTTTAATGATTCAATATATCAAGTTTCATACGTTTCTGTCGTCAAACACGGCTAGCCGAACGAATTTATTGAAAATCATCAAGAATAAACTACTCCTTTGAAGGAGTCGAATTCAACAATTTTTTAGCCGCCTACACTAATGCTTATAGTGATTCAATATATCAAGTTGCATACGTTTCTGTCGCCAAACACGGCCAGCCGAACGAATTTATTGAAAATCATCAGGAATAAACTACCCCTTTGGGTTGGTCGAATTCAACCATTTTTTGGCCGCCTACACTTATGCTTATAATGATTCAATATATCGAGTTTCATACGTTTCTGTCGCCAAACACGGCTAGCCGAACGAATTTCTTGAAAATCATCAGTAATAAACTACCCATTTGAAGGGGTCGAATTCAACCATTTTTTGGCCGCCTACACTCATGCTTATAATGATTCAATATATCAATTTTCATTCGTTTCTGTCATCAAACACGGCTTACCGAACAAATTTATTGAAATTCATCAGGAATAAACTACCCCTTTGAAGGAGTCGGATTCAACCATTTTTTAGCCGCCTATACTAATGCTTATAGTGATTCAATATATCAAGTTGCATACGTTTCTGTCGCCAAACACGGCCAGCCGAACGAATTTATTGAAAATCATCAGGAATAAACTACCCCTTTGGGTTGGTCGAATTCAACCATTTTTTGGCCGCTTACACTTATGCTTATAATGATTCAATATATCGAGTTTCATACGTTTCTGTCGCCAAACACGGCTAGCCGAACGAATTTCTTGAAAATCATCAGGAATAAACTACCCATTTGAAGGGGTCGAATTCAACCATTTTTTGGCCGCCTACACTCATGCTTATAATGATTCAATATATCAATTTTCATACGTTTCTGTTATCAAACACGGCTTACCGAACAAATTTATTGAAATTCATCAGGAATAAACTACCCCTTTGAAGGGGTCGAATTCAACCATTTTTTGGCCGCCTACACTTACTCTAATAATGATTCAATGTATCAAGTTTCATACGTTTCTGTCGTTAAACACGGCTAGCCGAACGAATTCATTGAAAATCATCAAGAATAAACTACCCCTTTGAAGGGGTCGAATTCAACCATTTTTTGGCCGCCTACACTAATGCTTATAATGATTCAATATATCAAGTTGCATACGTTTCTGTCGCCAAACACGGCCAGCCAAACGAATTTATTGAAAATCATCAGGAATAAACTACCCCTTTGGGTTGGTCCAATTCAACCATTTTTTGGCCGCCTACACTTATGCTTATAATGATTCAATATATCAAGTTTCATACGTTTCTGTCGCCAAACACGGCTAGCCGAACGAATTTATTGAAAATCATCAGGAATCAACTACCCGTTTGAAGGGGTCGAATTCAACCATTTTTTGGCCGCCTACACTTATGCTTATAATGATTCAATATAATCAATTTTCATACGTTTCTTTCGTCAAACACGGCTAGCCGAACGAATTTATTGAAAATCATCAAGAATAAACTACCCCTTTGAAGGGGTCGAATTCAACCATTTTTTGGCCGCCTACACTTACGCTTATAATGATTCAATATATCAAGTTTCATACGTTTTTGTCGTTAAACACGGCTGGTCGCGAGAATTATTTTCTGGTCAGCAAATTATTTTGCCCCGACTATTCTAAATATTTTTCATCTGACCTGAATACGTATATTCATGAACAGGTTCACGCACTAGTCTATAATTTTACTCACTGCCTAAGTGCCTACTAGAAACCTTTATGGGCAAATAGATCACAACCTCAACAGTGTTTCCTCGTTGTATGTCATTGACTTTGATACTGATAGAACTCAATGTTGTATGTTAAGGTGTGTACAGCTCATAGACAAATTAACTTTTGTTAATTTGTCTATGGTACAGCTTGTTCAAGGCTTTTCTGCGGTCACGTCACAGTATTTGACGTTTGGTAGCATGTCGTAGATTGATCGCTTCACATGTCACATTTATCAAATTGATCCAAAAGACCCTCGTCCAGACGTACGTGATTTTTTTTCAATGTGTAAGAGAGAGACGGAAAAGTATGACGTAACCGCAGGAAAGCCATGAACAGACAATACCCAGAATGTTTTACAATTAAGCATTGTTGGTAACCAGGGAGAAGATACTTTCGCTTTCACCAAAGCATGTCAAAATTATATTGGCCAATTTTATTTTTAGCTCGGTGATGTTCAATAAATGGAATATGCAATATCTCCGTTTGTGTAACAATGTAGTATGTTGAATTATGCATAATAAAATGATTTTCTATTTAATTCTATTCTATCATTGTTTTCTACTTTTTGCATTGACAGATGTTGAAATTTCCCTGCGTTACGGAATGAGGTTTGTGATGTGTTAGAACCGGGAATTTTGAACAGTTTCCAATATTTTAATTTTTTACCTTTTGTATTTTGAAGTTGTCATTAAAAATTTGTCAAAACGAAAAAACCTCTTTTTGAGAAGAGATAAAAGTTTTACTCCATTTTCCAGCCACTCCTCAATTGTCTGATTTGATATTACTGTATTATCGGTTAGATATTACGTAATAATTACATTTGGAGGCCCCGGCGAGATAATTATTGTGATAGGACATTGAGAGGAAATTTCCCGATAGCTGAGATATGGAGGTTTTGATAAGAAAGTTGGATGTATCTAGAAATGCATTTCAACGAATCCATGAAGATACAGTGAGGATTTTGAGATCAGAGAATTCAAATCTACATTTAATTAAAGGTAATTTGACAGTACTTCAAGAGAAGTCAAATTCCTTGAAAGATTTGGATACTGAGTATATGAATTATATATTAGAGAATGATCCTGAAGGCATTGATATTGATACTGAAATGACCATAGCTGATGAATTTTCATGTAAATATCACACCATCAAAAATGAGGTTGAAGAAATGATTAGTATGTCAAAAGTGACAGAGACTCCTCAATTTAAGGAAAATTCACATTCATGTTCGTCACATAATAAGCTAAAATATCCTGAAGTACAATTTCGGAAGTTTGGTGGAGATATTCGTGAATGGTTATCATTCTGGAGTCAGTTCAAAAGGATCCATGAAGATAAGACTCTACTGAGTGAAGATAAACTACAACTTTTAATTCAAGCTACAATTCCCAAATCCCGTGCACGACAAATTGTTGAAAGCTATCCACCTATTGCAGAAAATTATCCAAAAGCCATTGAAAGTTTGATTCAACGTTTTGGAAGACAAGATTTACAAGTAGAGGTATATGTACGTGAACTTTTGAAGCTGGTACTGAGTAATTTAAATAGCCCGTCTAAATTAAGCTATTTATATGATAAAATTGAGACACAGCTTCGATCATTGGAAACATTGAATGTGACGTCTGAAACTTGTTCCGCAATGTTATTACCTTTGGTAGAGTCTTGTATTCCTGAAGAGATATTGAGAGCATGGCAGAGAAATGCAAATTTTCATGATGATGATAATTCAAAAATACGATTGGATAATCTTATGAAATTTATACGGAAAGAAGTAGAGAGTGAAGAACGAATCGCTTTAGCATCCACAGGATTTGGTGAGAAATCTCGAAGAAAAGATGTAATGAATGAAGTATCTTCACGTTCATCCATTCCAACTACTAGTGGCTTAATCAACAACAGATTAAAGTGTGTATTTTGTACCAAACAACATTTCAATAGTGAATGCCCGGATGTCATAGCATGGACGTTAATTGAACGGAAAAAAAGTTTTACTCCATTTTCCAGCCACTCCTCAATTGTCTGATTTGATATTACTGTATTATCGGTTAGATATTACGTAATAATTACATTTGGAGGCCCCGGCGAGATAAAAAGTTTTATCTGAAAAAGGATGTTGTCATACATGTTTAAGATTTGGACATATATCACGAAAATGCAGGGTTGCAGCCAAACTTAAGTGTCAACACTGCGAAGGTAATCATGTAGCTTTGATGTGCCCACGAAGTAATAGTCTTTCAAAACCAATTGAAACAATTTCAGTTTCTGAAGGTTTATACAATGCCTCTTATAGCGAAGAAGTGTTCCTGCAGACTTTAGTGATAATTTTGAAAGGCAGGGAGAAATCACGTCCAGCTAGAGCTATAATTGACACTGGATCTCAGAAAACCTACATAAGCAAAGATCTAGCTCTGGATATGAAGTTTGAAATTATCAGGAATGAAGAATTAATCCATGGAATGTTTGGAGGTGTTTGTTCAGAAGCTATTGATCATACATGTTACAGAATTTTTGTGGAAAATCCGGAAAGCCATTATCAATGTCATTTTGAAGCATTAGATCAACCAGTTATATGTACAAATGTCTCAAGTGTGAAAAATGGTCCATGGATGGAAGAGTTGAAAAATTTGAATATCAAAGTAAATGATATCAATCAAGGTCCAATAGAAGTCTTAATTGGAGCTGATATTGCGGGAAAATTTTTATGTGGACCTCGACATATCTTAAAGTGTGGATTAGTTGCTATGAAAACTTCATTGGGATGGACCTTGATGGGAAAAACATCAACATTACAACGTAGAGATAATAAGTCATCATATATGGTAGCTTCAACATTATTGAGTACAACAAAATTGTCAGATATGTGGAGTTTGGACATTCTTGGAATTGAGAATCCAGAAGATCAAAAATCCAAAGAAGATATCCAGTGTGAGGTTCTAGAAAATTTCCTGAAAACAATTACTAGAAAACCAGATGGAAGATATGAAGTACCAATGCCTTGGATTAGAGGACATCGACCATTACCCAGCAATTTGAATATTGCTAAAAAAAGACTTGATAGCCTACTGATCAAACTCAAAAAGGATGGATATTACAGTGATTACGATCAAATCTTCAAAGATTGGTTAGAAGAAGGTATAATTGAACAACTGCCCAACAATGTCCAGGGTGATACTGTACATTATTTGCCCCATCGGCATGTGATAAAGCTGTCCAGTGCTACCACAAAATTACGACCTGTGTTTGATGCTTCAGCAAGTGAAAAAGGAAGCCCATCGTTAAATCAATGTTTGGAGAAAGGTATGAATCTGATAACGTTAATACCTTCATTATTAATAAGTTTTCGAAAGTACAAGATTGGTGTGATATCGGACATTAGAAAAGCGTTCTTGCAGATAAGCCTTCATGAGACAGAGGGAGATTTTTTGAGGTTCTTATGGTATGACAAAGATGGAAAGCTATTAGTATACAGACATACCAGGGTTGTTTTTGGAGTAACATCTAGTCCATTTTTACTGAATGCAGTAATTAAGCAACATTTACAGAACGTTCTGGATGAAAAGCGAGAGGATTTGAATGAAGAAATTATTTTAAAGCTGAAGAATTCTTTCTATGTTGACAATTGTATTACGAGTGTAGATACCGAAGAAGAGATGAAAAACTTTATTCAGCAATCAATTCAAATTTTTGCTGAAGCCAAGTTGGATCTGAGATTATGGGAATCTACAATAACTACAGCCAATATCAATGAGAAATGCCTTTCTTCCGTATTGGGATTGAACTGGGACCGATTTGAAGATACTTTACAAATATGTCTGGATAACTTGAAGAATATTGACACAAATAAAGTCACTAAGAAGTTGATGTTGTCCGTAACAAATAGGATATTTGATCCCCTTGGTTTTATATCACCCGTTCTCTTATGTCCAAAAATATTATTACAGAAAACATGGATGATTCGTATAAATTGGAATACTGAGGTACCCGAAGATATAAAAGATCAATTTATTCAGTGGTTACAAGGTTTGAGTGTCCTATCTTCATTGAAGATTCCCAGATGGTTCTTCACTAAGAAGCCGAATAAATTGAGTATTCACATATTTTGTGATGCAAGTAAAGATGCTTACGCCACTGTTATTTACTTGAGAAATGAGGGAGAAGAATCAGATGTGTCCATTCAATTAGTTCAAGCAAAGTCTCGAGTGTCACCAACTAAGAAGCTTTCCATTCCCAGATTAGAACTTTTAGCTGCTACAATCGGAACTAGATTATTTACTTCTGTGAGAAAATCTTTGGGCTATGATGAAATTTCCACATATTTCTGGACGGACTCAACAGCTGTTTTATCTTGGATAAAGCTAAGAGAAAATTGGAAACCTTTTATATGGAACCGAGTGGAAGAAATACGAAGATTGAGTCAAATATCTGATTGGAACTATGTGCCAGGGAGTATGAATCCGGCTGACTTGCCTTCCCGAGGGTGTACCACAACACGGTTGTTAGAATCTTGTTGGTGGAAAGGACCTGATTGGTTACGAGATGGGAGTATGTTTTGGCCTGCACAAGATTTCCATCATGATGAAACAGAGGTAATGGACGAAAAAAGAAAGACGGTTGTGAATTTACTATCAACAGGAAAAATTGATTTCTCACAATTTTATAGAAAATTCTCAAAATTCAGCAGGATAGTCAAATTGATAGGTTGGATCAGAAGATTTATCTGTAATGCACGAAAATCAAGAAATTCAAAAAATAAAGCTGATTATCTTACCTTTGAAGAATTACAAGAGGCTGAAATGATTTTGTTAAGAGGTGTTCAACAGGAAAGTTTCAAAAATGATCTTCATATGCGTCAATTTATGATGATTATGGATGAGAATCAAATCATTAGAATCAAAACAAAAATCACAGAAAGAGATGATACTGAGAATTTTCGATATCCGATACTTTTACCAAATAAACATCCAGTAGTGATTAGATTAATTTTTGATACTCATGTGAAATTATGTCATGCAGGAGTACAGATTCTTATGGCCAGTTTAAGAGAGAACTATTGGATTATAGGAGGAAGAAGATCCATCAAGTCGGCTTTATCAAAATGTGGAAAATGTAGAAGATATGATTCAAGACGATTAGATGCACCATCTGTTGCTTTACCCATGAATCGAGTTAAGGATGCTGCAGTTTTCGAAGTGACTGGCATCGACCTTTTTGGACCTTTATTTTTGAAACAGAAAGTCAAAGTATGGGTTGCCATTTTCACTTGTGCCATTTATCGTGCGGTACATTTGGAGATTGTATCCTCTTTAAGGACAGACAGTTTGGTAAGATCATTCAGAAGATTCATTGCAAGACGTGGAAGACCTAAAACAATTTATAGCGACAATCAAACCAACTTCACTGGATGTCAGAATTTGTTAAACTCATTGGATTGGATCGAGCTAAGAAATTTTTATGAGATTGAGAGAATAGATTGGAAGTTCAATCCTCCAGCTGCTGCATGGTGGGGAGGATGGTGGGAGAGATTGATTCGTATAATCAAACAAACTCTATTCAAAGTATTAGGACGGGCATGTTTGGGCTACGAAGAGTTGGAGACGGTTTTATGTGACTGTGAAGCAATGATGAATTCCAGACCACTCACTTATATATCTGAAGATACTTCAGATCTTGTGCCTTTAACACCCAAAATATTTTTGCAAGACATTCAACAAACTGGTATCATAGATTTGGATTCCATCGAAGCCACATATTTGAGAAGAAGAAATCAATATAGAAACAAGCTTAAATCAGATTTATTAAAACGTTTTCGAAAAGAATATATGGGACAGTTGATTTTGAGAAACAACAACAGAAAAACAAGACTAATCAAAGTTGGAGAGCTTGTTCTCATTGAAAACGAAAATGAAAAAAGATTGGATTGGCCATTAGCAAGAGTAGAGGAGGTGATATATGGAAAAGATGGACATATCCGAGTTGTGAAGTTGAAAACATCCTATGGTTATTTGGTCCGTCCTATTCAACATATTTTTCCATTAGAATTGGAAGATGGAGACGAGTATTCAATAATTGAGAGTAAGAAACATCATCAATTTCCCGAAGGCGATCTTAGTGAGAGAAAAACGAGATCTGGAAGAAGAATTAACCCTCCCAATAGATTGAATTTATGAAAATCTCTACCAGAGAATTTCTTTTAGTTGATGGGAGAATGTTAGAACCGGGAATTTTGAACAGTTTCCAATATTTTAATTTTTTACCTTTTGTATTTTGAAGTTGTCATTAAAAATTTGTCAAAACGAAAAAACCTCTTTTTGAGAAGAGATAAAAGTTTTACTCCATTTTCCAGCCACTCCTCAATTGTCTGATTTGATATTACTGTATTATCGGTTAGATATTACGTAATAATTACAATTTTAATGTCAACGTTATCAACAAGGAAAAAGAAATAATAGCACTATCGCAAGTTTATTTCGATAAAACTCATAAAATGGATTGAATATCCTTTCAATGCATTCAGTCAACAAAATTATCATGTTCAGGAGCTCGTGGGAGGCAGTCACAAGCTCCTGGACATTATTCTGTCCGCTCCAGTCACGAAACTAATAACAAAACAAAATTATCAATAGATTCGATAGTTTTATTATTTGTCTAAATTAAGCAGTCCAAAACTTGAAATTGTTATCAATGTACGAATTAAATAATATTCGGTTATCAACTTCACCACCTTCTAATCATTACTTAAATATCCTCACCAGTGTTTTTGATGTAATTTCGCCGTTTTTTTTTCAGTGTATATAGATGGAAGCTCGCCCCCTTATACCCAAGAAAGAATTTTTCAAAAAACAATGTAGGGATTCTAAGATTTTCTTTGAAACTCTGAATCAACTGCGTCTATTGAGTAAGAGCCCTAACGATTTTTACAATTATTATTGATGAAAGAGAATGTTATGGCATTTTCTGCAAAACTAACATTTCTTAATGTGTCATATCCACTTCATGAGTGGAAGTATGCTCTTTCCGCTGATATTTCTGTTTTGGTCTGCACAATCATCCAAACAAAACGTAATTCCTTTGACATCTTCAGGTGAAAAAATAATCTATTTGAAGATACAAGACGCTATTCCATTGCTATTTCGCGTATCTATTTATTGGCAGTATGTTCGTATGAAATAAGGTTCCCAGTCATGTCGCTATATCAGAATTTGTTTTGTAAAGTACCATTTTATAATATAGTACATATTAGGGCTCGGCGTTTTCCAATATTCGCATATTTGAGTAGTCGTTAAAAATTAATTTGAATATTCGAATCTATGTTCAAAAATATTTTTCACGTTATCCGATTTAAAAAAAAGATATATGAAATTTCCATAATATGTATATTTGTGAACACCCTGTACAGGGTTATAGATTATAAATGCCCCCCCATATCATTTTAATTTGACGTTTTAGGAAAAATTGTTCCAAATAAAAGTTTAATGGTTGAAAATGAAATCTTTAAAGAATCTGTTTTCACATACACAGGGTGTTCCAAGAAGTCTGGGTGGGGTCTAACTTTCTTATTTCAAATTGGTACCCTATTTTTGTATTTGATATTTGGATTCTCCTTTAAATTCCAAACATTTTCTGTGTTGCATATCCTATACTCAAGTTTAATGTATAAAAAAGATATTCATTTTCGCACAAATAATAAATAAAAAAAATAGATAATAAATTAATGATATAATGATATAACCATGAATCATTTCGAAGGTATCAGAATTATTTATACTTATGATACTTTGATTCATTTCTTCTCAATAGAGACTTTTGTACTTTTTATATCAAGAACTTGAAGCAGCTATTGAGCTGAAATACATGTGTAGTCTATCACAAATAATAGCAAAACAATACGGTTTCAACAATGAGAAATCATTTCTCTGTCGATTTTTTATAAAACCCATAGTAAAGAGTGTTCAAAATGTTATTGATGTTGATTCAGTCCACAAATCACCATATTTCTTTTTACCACTAATAGAAGCATACTTTTTCAACTCTCTAGATGAGATGCTGCAAGGTCTAAAAATGCTGTCCACTTTAGAACATGAGTACTTCCCCTTCGATTCATTTTGATTTTTTTCAAACTTCACACATTATGAATCAAACAAATATTTAGAAATAAGACAGCTCAATATGCTGTCGGCCGGGGGTGACAACGAGATTCCGAATTTTTTGTTATCGCTTTCGCTTTCGTGAAGGCTTTGTGCGTTTCCGTGAGTCTCCGAGCAGTTACAGAATTTCCGCACTGATTTCAAAAATTATAGGTTGTTGTTTGACCGGTTTTTGAATATGATGCCTTTGTTTAGCTCACTTGGGTGTAAACATTCTAATGAACTTATCAAAATTGATTCATCAAGGCGTGATGAATTATATTATATCCATAAAAAATAGTAAATAAAAAGTCCGAAATTGCAAATGACACAGTTAAAAAAAAACCAAAACTGTAAATGGAACACATTTTTCATTGAAAACTAACAATCGGAAAAATCACAATCAACTTATACAAACAATAAATAGCCTAGTTCACACCGATAACTCGTTTAGTTCCGTCCGATAGGACCAAGTGGGTGGGGATAGTGCGGTAGGACCAATGCTTGCTTCTCGCCCGTTTACACCGCCTTGCAACGCGTGAACTAAATGATTACGCGTCAAATGTCACAAACAAGTCGAAATTATTTATCAAAACAGTTCGTGACCAAACAACACATATGTAAGTACGCTCAGATTGCCTTGAAAAACTCAGAACCAACACAATTCACAAAAATAACAATCAACATAACCTCATAATTTTGATCCAGATCGAATCAAGTTTAGTTCGGTACACCAACTGGCGAACCAAGAGTGGACCAGCTTAGTCCGCACCACCGCACCGTTCGAACCAAATATTTGGTTCTAATATAGTTCGAATTTAGTACTTGGTCCGCGGACCAAGTTGTCGGTATAAACTAGGCTACTGACTACATACTGACATGGCAGGCCGTGGATGCACTGAAACCAATCTGAACTGAATCTGAATCCACATCAAAATGAGTGATACGAGCCTCTTAAAAAAAGTGATCGCTATACCTCCCCAACCCAAGATCAGGATGGAAAAATATTTTGATGTCTTTTAATGCCAAACAATTCAGTTTCTACGTAGGCACGACGAAAAGACTATAGAATTATTGGGAGGGAGCGAGGAGAAAAATTGAAGTAGAATTATTAGAAGTTTGTCGAGTTTTTTAAGGAAAACTAAACAATTAAAATTCGGATAAAAAACAAGACTGGAACAACTCGCATATTACACAAACACAAAATGAAGTTGAAAAACCAGCAGAATAGGGAAAAAATAATTTGCTACCCAATTGGGACAAAATAATTTGCTGACCAGAAAATAATTCTCGCGACCAGCCGTGTTTAACGACAGAAACGTATAAAACTCGATATATTGGATTATCATAAGCATAAGTGCTGGTGGCCAAAAAATGGTTGGATTCGACCCCCCCACAGGGGTAGTTTACTCTTGATGATTTTCAATGAATTCGTTCGACTATCAGTGTTTAACGACAGAAACGTATGAAACTCGATATATTGGATTATTATAAGCATAAGTGCTGGCGGTCAAAAAATGGTTGAATTCGACCCCCCCACATGGGTAGTTTACTCTTGATGATTTTCAATGAATTCGTTCGACTATCAGTGTTTAACGATAGAAACGTATGGAACTCGATATATTGGATTATCATAAGCATAAGTGCTGGCGGCCAAAAAATGGTTGGATTCGACTCCCTCACAGGGGTAGTTTATTCTTGAGGATTTTTAACAAATTCGTTCGGCTATTCGTGTTTAACGACAAAAACGTATGAAACTCGTTTTATTGGATCAAAATAAGCATAAGTGCTGGCGGCCAAAAAATGGTTGAATTCGACCCCCTCACAGGGGTAGTTTATTTCTGATGATTTTCAATAAATTCGTTCGGCTATCTGTGTCCAACGTCAGAAACGTATGAAACACGATATTTTAAATCATCATAAGCATAAATGCTGGCGGCCAAAAAATGGTTGAATTTGGTCCCTTCAAAGGGGTAGTTTATTCTTGATGATTTTCAATAAATTCAATACATCGAGTTTCATACGTTTCGGTCGTTAAACACGGCAGCCGAAAGAATTTATTGAAAATCATCAGGAATAAACAACCCCATTAAAGGAGTCGAATTCAACCATTTCTTGGCCGCCAGCACTTATGCTTATAATTATCCAATATATCGAGTTTCATACGTTTCTGTCGTTAAACACGGATAGCCGAACGAATTTATTGAAAATCATCAAGATTAAACTACCTGTTTGAAGAGGTCGAATTCAACCATCCTTTGGCCGCGAGGCCTCAAAAAATAACAATGAATTTTTTCAATAATAAGCCAGTATCAGTTATGGCTGTAAACAAAACTAGTTCTATGAAATCAATCAATCCATCAAAATCTGATAAATTTCAACGACCTACTTGTAAAAGTCTGGCTGCTACCTCTACTCTTTCATCAAATGATGCCCCTGCACTGATTTTCAGAGCCAAAGGAACCCCTACTCCCACAGCTGCAGCTAATAGCAGTACAGTTGCTATTATCCACCAATGTCGCGAAGTCAATTCTAGTACACCTGCAACAAAGGTTAGTGTTACCTTCTATACTCACGCTACAGTTTTTGTCTCATAATAAACATTTATATGAAAATCTTCATCACAACCTCAAAAAAAAACCTCAAATATACTGTAATGAGTGGCAACGCTGTAAGATGTGTAACAATGAAAGGTGCGCGGACACAGAGTCTGCGCGGATGTAGCGGTCAAAACGGACTTGTGAACTTGGAACGTGACGGGTAACATGGCGAGAGGCCAGAGCTAAATACCTTATATTATTAAACTATTAGCCCCAATCTGGAATAAAACTGACTACGTAGAAAATCAACGTCTTTAATTGAAGAAGCACAATCACCACATTGGCGTAGTCGGAAAAACGGAAAGTATAAACTGAAAATCAAGTACCTAGTGCGTGGTCGCGGCAGTACGGACAACAATGGCGACGTCGATCGCTAAGTTCGAGTTCAACGCTGACATCGATGACTGGGAACTGTACTGTGAACGACTTGAGCAGCATTTTATCGTTAACAACGTCGTGCGGCAACGTTGTGTAATTTTGGGGCTGATTTGGACAAATTCTTATTAAATAAATTTGTCACGGGATTGTCTCCCGGAAAAGTCCTGGACAGGATCTGTAAAGAATCAGCTGAAACGAGGTCGTTGTCGGAAATTTTTGCTGTGGCTCTGAAACACGAAGATGTATCCAGGAATGTTTGTGTCTTGAATAAATCCAAGTTTCCGCCAAGTCAGTGGCGAGGTCATGGTAATGGCGGACAAATGAGAGGAAACTTGCGCAGTGAGCGAGGAAGCCGAGGAAATGTTCGGAGTCCTGACAGTTGGGGTTATGGTCACAGAGGTTATGATAACAAAAACAAAAGTGCAAAATGTTTCATTTGTGGTAACAAACACGAAGGAGATTGTTTTTATAAAAATGCCAGGTGCAATTCATGAAGGAGGATAGGGCATTTATCTAGAATGTGTAAAAATAATAGAGGTCCAAATAGAAGAGTTCATTTTATGGATGAGGATGGAAATGAGGATATGGGCCAAGGTAGTCTGGATTTTGATGATTCCTTTTATGTAACTGTTACAGATAAGTTGGAAAAAAACCATGTACAGGATGAGAATTATGAGATGTATTTTAATAATGCTGATTGTTTTGATATAAAAAATGATTTTGAGGTAAATGTTTGTATAAACAGTGTTGAAATTGAATGTTTATGTGATAGTGGCTCTGCGATTTCGGCGTTATCAGAAGCTTGTTATCTTGAATATTTTTCTCATTTTAGACTGTTGCATGGAAGTATGTTCTTGAAGGGTTATGATGGCAACATTTTTCAACCTAAAGGTTATTTTTGGGCAGATGTCAGATTTGGAAACCGGAGAAACCAATGTAGATTTTATATTGTTCCCAATGCAACAACTAATATTTTGGGGCGAGACTGGATGGAAAAATTCAAGGTAAAGATGAATTTTGTTCATAATGTCAATGCGAACAATAAAATAAATGGAATAATTTCAAAATTTCCTGAACTATTCAGTGACAAGGTTGGTAAATATAAATATAAAAAAATAAATCTTGAAGTTAATAGCGAAAATGTCTGACCAATTTTTTGTAAGTCAAGAACAGTGCCTTTTGCTTTTCGAGATGCAGTTGACAGAGGACTGTTTAAACTTGAAAATGAGGGAATTATTTCAAAAATTGATCATAGCGAGTGGACAACACCCATTGTGCCTGTAATTAAAGCAGATCAATCGATACGCTTGTGTGGTGATTATAAGACTACTGTAAATAAATTTTTAAAGCCTATCAAGTATCCTTTGCCTAAGTCTAATGAAGTTTTTTCTAAATTTAATGGAGCGAAGTTTTTTTCGAAAATTGATTCAAAATCTGCCTATAATCAAATAGAATTGACTGAAAATACCGCGGAAATGTTAGCCTGGACGACTCCGAGAGGCATCTTCAGAGTGAATCGAATGCCCTTTGGCATCACGCCAGCGACAAGCATTTTTCAGCAAATTATTGAGCAAACTTTGCAAGGTATAGATGGAGTTGTTAGCTTAGTGGACGACATAGCAATTTCGGGGACGTCTCTTGCTGATCATAACAAGAATTTGGAAAGAGTCTTTGAGAGGCTCCAAAAAGCAGGGTTCACTCTTAAAAGAGAAAAATGTAAATTTTTTGAAAAAGAAATTTCCTATTTGGGTTTTAAAATAGATGAGGAGGAAATTAGAAAAATGGATGATAAGGTGGATGCAATTTTAAAAGCTGAAAGGCCTACAAATGTTTCGGAAACTCGTAGTTTTATAGGGCTGGTAAACTATTATTCCAAATTTATACCAGATTTGGCTAGGATCTTACACCCTATTTATGGATTGCTAAAAAATGAACAGAATTTCGAGTGGAACAAACAGTGTGAAGATAGTTTCCTTGAAAAAAAAAACAGATTGCTTCAGATATAACATTAATGCATTTTAATCCAAATAAGTACCAAATTGTTGTAACTACTGACGCCAGTACGAAGGGCATATCAGGAGTTTTGAGTCATGTTATTAATGGTCGAGATAGAATAATTGCATGTGTATCGAGAACATTATTACCATCTGAAAGAAACTATTCGACTATCCATCTTGAGGCTTTAGCAATTTATTATGCTGTTAATAAATTTTTTGAATATCTGGCTTGCTACCCATTTATCTTGAGAACTGATCATCAACCGTTAATTACTATTTTTGGGGAGCATAAAGGCATCCCACAAACAGCAGCTAATAGACTACAGAGGTGGGCAGCTTTCTTAGCAATGTTCAACTATAAGATCGAACATGTAAAGGGCACTCAGAATCCTGTAGCTGACTATCTTTCAAGGAAACCGTTGACAACTGAGCAAGAAGAAAATCTGGCAGGACAGTACATTCATTTTACCGATAAATTAAACCAATGGCCTATAAACAATGAGGAAGTACGCAAGCACTATGCGGAGGATGAGGAACTATCCTTGATCTCAGACTACGTTCAAAAGCAAAAATGGCCAAAGAGGCCGGATGAAAGCATTAAACCTTATTTTACCAGACGTGACAATCTTCATATTGAAAATGGCGCGTTACTGTACGGTCACCGAGTAGTCATACCAAAAGGCCTGAGACTTCAAATACTCTCTCAGCTTCATAGTTCTCATTTTGGAATTTCAAGGACCAAAACTCAAGCAAGATCATATGTTTACTGGAGCAGGATAGATGAAGATATAGAACAAATGATCAAATCCTGTATAGTGTGCCTTGAAAACAGACAAGATCCTCCAAAAAGCATCCTAACACCCTGGAACGTAACTACTAGACCTTTTGAAAGAATACATATAGATTATTTTGAGCTCGACAAGAAGCACTACCTTATCCTAACAGATTCCTTTTCAAAATGGTTGGAAGTTGTGCCGATGAACAACAACACCACTGCAGC
This sequence comes from Orchestes rusci, assembly GCA_958502075.1. NCBI lineage: Eukaryota > Metazoa > Arthropoda > Insecta > Coleoptera > Curculionidae > Orchestes > Orchestes rusci. Next base: position 80,145,847 of record OY293304.1, on the reverse strand, counting down.
AAGGACAGAAGATGTTTTAAGAGAAGTGTTTGCAAGATATGGACTTCCAGAGCTTTGTGTCAGTGATAATGGCCCACAGTTTACATCAGACAGCATGGAAATGTTTTTCAAAAAGAACGGAATCAAACATATCACGAGTCCCCCTTACAACCCGCAGAGCAATGGTGCAGCAGAAAACAGTGTAAAGACCATCAAGAATAAATTAAAATCAGCTTGCCAAGATAACAAGGATAAACATTTTTCAATGTCAGCTTTGTTATCTAGAATTTTATTCACCTACCGTACAACAGAGCATCCGGTAACGGGAAAATCTCCATTTGAGATAATGTTCAATGGCAGGAAGCCGAGAACACTTCTTAGTCAAGTTAACGAGACGCGGATTAAAGAAGACCACAATGAAGAATACAGTAAGGGTAGTCAGGCACTGAGGCACCAGGAGTCCCAAAAAAGGAATTATGGCGGGCTTGAAAGACAATGTGAGGTGGGTGCATGTGTATACGTAAGAACATACGGTAAGGTGAAAGCGTGGATTCAGGCTACCATTTTTCGAAAAATAGGCAAAAGTGTATATCTTTCTAAAACTAACACAGGTATTTTAAAGCGTCACACTAACCAGATTCAAAGGCATCTGCAGCTCACTGAAAGGAATGTTTCTTTGGGTAGTGTTCGGGGCGAACAAGATTTTGATAGTAATGCAAATAATGGTAAAGCGTGTACTGAGGTAGCAGGGAAACAAAATATTGACCAACCTTGTCATGGCTCTGTTGATTTCTTTATGAATTTGCCATCTGGTTTGCCCACTGGTTCATCTAATGAAAACGAAATTATGGGGCAACTGCCTAATGAAAATTCTGTTACTTATATCAGTGGGGAGAAATCTGACTTAAATTCATCGGAAGAGTATCTGAGCCCTGATGGAGCGGAAGGGGTAGAGACAACAGGGTTTCGGATGGATATATTGTCATCTTCTTCAGATGTGCCTAGCCAAGATCTAAAGCAGGGAGAGGAGGAGAAAAGTTCAGTTTCGGCAGAACCTTTGACCTCAAACTCGAGAAGGTCAACACGAATTCATAAGAAGCCGCTTCATCTTTTGCCTTTTAAAACTGAATTTTCTTCCGACTCAGAGTGAACATCGACGACATACCTGAATGGTATTAATTTGTTTTTTTTTGGACTGACAATGATTATTTTATAGATTGGGGTTTTTAAGTCTGGTTATAGGTTGTAGGGTGAATACCTTCACACTACTGACAACTGACAACAAGTAGCTAAAATAAGGGCATTCTCTGGGTTCTGTATGGCTGCAAACTAGTGACTGCTTAAGATTGATTTTGTGAATTTAACTAAAACTTAATGTGGGTACATACCTAACTTAATTGATTTTGGGAGTCATATAAGTTTTCTTTTAACGTTCGTTATATCTCAAACATTTGAAATAGATGTAAGTGTAATGTATATAATAGTCAGTAGGCAGTACCTAGTTGTAATATCAGCGTGTGGTAAATAAAATTCCTCATATGCCTTAGATAAGTCTACATTGCACAATAACATTATTGTTGTAAGAGTATGTTAAATTTTAAGTGTGGGGATGTAATGAGTGGCAACGCTGTAAGATGTGTAACAATGAAAGGTGCGCGGACACAGAGTCTGCGCGGATGTAGCGGTCAAAACGGACTTGTGAACTTGGAACGTGACGGGTAACATGGCGAGAGGCCAGAGCTAAATACCTTATATTATGTACCTATTAGCCCCAATCTGGAATAAAACTGACTACGTAGAAACTCAACGTCTTTAATTGAAGAAGCACAATCACTACATATACCACATCTGGGAAGCTTCCAATATCTCTGAGTGGTCGTTCTTTGGTTTGTGGACAAAAGGAGAGGGGAACATTTTGGGGGGTGAAAAAGGCCCCAAAAATGTCAAATAGTATGAATAGTCGGGTGATTCCTTATTGTGAGGGTATCTTTATGTAGATTATAACCCCAAAGTTTCACACTGCGAATATCTACGTGGTCATTATAGAGTCTTACCAAAATACCAAAAAATTTACATTTCGAATTATTCTTGGGGTGATTTAGTGACTCAGAGCCGTCTATATTGTAATACAAGTCATGAAGTAACAATTTTAACGTCGGCGTCGCATCTAACGTCAACGGTGGTCAAACTTTGGCATTGATTGAAGGGGCTTTCTTTGAAAATTAAGGTATATCACGATCACGAGATACGAAAAATGTTCAATGAAACTGTAGTTTGAAAGAATAACTTATATATTGGCGTAACAAGTTTGATGTTCATCATCTCATAACATAAGAATTTACGTGAGTGTTTGTAGAGCCTAACGCCTTCTGTCGGTAGATTTTTGTCAATCTCTTGACATAAAACATATCCGAACCTAGCAAGAGTTTTATGATGGAAAAAAATATTAATTCTAAACAATAAAAAAATAAAACTGCCGGATAGTTAGATTGGTTACAGATTTTGGGATGTGATTTTCTCAGTTTCTGCAGGACAAGAGTTGTTATTGATGATTAAAGCTGATGAACCAAAAAGCACTCTCTAATTCGCCATATTGTTTTTCAAAGTAAACGAGAGAAAACTCGTTCACTCTGGTTTTTCCAGATGACCTAGAAGCTGGTTCTTATATGTGTGAGAATCCAGAATAAGGGCATTGACACACACATACCATAATATGAAACTATCTACCAGTCTATTTTGAAAATATTGACTGTTAGATTGCGATATCTTTGGTACCCACTACCTACTATTACCTAACCACTTACCTCAATCTCAACGCAGAAATCACTTTATTTTTTACCGTGTTTCTCAGTTTTCCAGAATATGATTTGAAAGTGAATGAAAGCAGGTTGAAACCAGTTGGATAGTTGCAGAGCCGTCAATAGTGTTATAGTTGGAACTAAAAGTGATCCACACGAAGTGTTGCCAAAACTATCACTTCAGGGCTTGTATTATAATATAGACGGTTCTGGTAACAGTCATCACTTTTTGTTGTTGGAGGTCTTCTATACAGTGGGGACGCGTATACAGGGTGTCCCGAAATTAGACGTCAATATTTCAACCACGTATTCTACATTGAAAAATAGAAATAAAACTTTTTGTAGACTAGTATCCACAGACTCTTCGTTTTCAAGATACAGGGTGCTAAAGGTGGCGACCTGGTGACGGTATATTTTCGAAAGCTGTAAAGATGATGGGATGAAATTTTGTACAATTACCAAACTTTTCACGCTCTAGCTTATGAACGGAAACTTAGGCCCGTATTCTCCGTTCGTACTCAAGCTCGTTTAAGATTTGACGGCGTTTAACTACAAGATTTCGTATGCACCGGCGAAATTAGACACGTTCAAGTCGGTTAAACGCCTTCAAAGTTAAACGCCCGATTTGGAGCGTTTAAGGATTTAAACGGCTTCAATTGTGGCGGAAGATGCGTGCGTCCTGAAAAAATATATCATGACATAATATAAACTAATACCACCGAACATATTATGTATTATATATAATGTATATTAGGTGCTGATACCTAATTGTTTTTCATCCCACTGTGAGTGTGTTTATTTTATTTTTTACTAGGAGGAGTCTGGAGACGAATTTACTTCTTGAAGCCGATATTTTAGACATAATAATAGTTTTTGCATGTATTTACATAAAACTAAAAAATACTATAATTCCATTTTAATAATTCAATGAACGCTATGTCATTTTTCAGATTTCATTTTTTTTGTGTTATCTACAAAGTCAGCAATGCCATAGTGTGGTTTCAAGATAAATCAAAATGCCATTTGCAATAATTGATGAAATAATTAAAGTACAAAATGGTTTTATTCAAATAATATCACGTTTTGGGATGTCCGTAGAATAATTATTCACAACGTAATTTTGATTTAAATTAATTAGCTTTCTGTCCTTTTCCCGTAGATATTATCATTTTATCAATAGCACTAAAATTATTGGTTCTATAGGTGAGGTGGTGCTGAGGGGAAAAGAAAAATCAAGCAAAAATCGCGTATCATAAAAAAAAAATAATTCTATGCGTACCTAAACACAATTGACCAAGACACAAATATTAAACTTGGAAAAAACTATAGGTTTAAACTTTATATGGCGGAAATAATTCAATATAATAATAAGAAAATAATCTTCAACCTTATGAATGCCTTTGAGATTTTCGTGTGGTTCACTTCTGCATGATCATTATCAAATATGGATATTTTTTAATCATCCTGAATAAAAATCTCATTTCTGATGATTTTTCGTTTTGTTCCTTTCTGCATCAAGATCAAGATTAAGCATAATTACGTCCATGTATTAAAACAATAGTTATTTATCAAAAAATATTCAAATTATTTCAAATATACCATGCATTATGTGAAGTTTATATTCAATTTCACCCCGAAGAGAAAGTGACAGATTTCCGCTAGCCAAACGGGAATCATATGGTACCATCTACATCGAATATGTGTTCAAAGTCACGCTCACGCCAAAACAATGTAGATGGTAGCATATGATTTTTGTTTGGCAAAGGGAAATTTATCACTTGCACTTCGAAGTGAAATTGAATGTAAACCAGGCATTAATGTCAACTGTCAACATCATATGGTCTCCAATCAACTTGAATACCACCAAAATGTTCCCAAACTTCCAACGTTGCCGACCTTTCTCTAGGTTTAACTAAACGTTGCGAAAATTAGCACGGTGCATAATCAAGAAAAAGTCGAGGACGTTTAACTATTTGAACGCGTTTAGTTGAATGCGTTTATCTGTAGAATCGGAGAATACGGGCCTTAGTATTTTATGACAAACATGGCTAGGGAATACAGGGACGGGCTTGAGAAAAAAGTGTCCTTGATTTTTTGATTGTTGATTTTTAGTAGTTTTGCCTGCACAATTTTAAAATCTATAGTTTTTCACATCGATAAGGTACTTTGTTCCTACCTCGCTGGGACTGAAAATCTTTTTACAAACAAGATTGCATATACCGAAACTATCAGCAAAAGTAGCGGTTTACCTGTGATAGCCTAGCCAGATGCACACGACATTTTCACTTAATTCAGCAGGTAAAAAGATTTTCAAATGCGTTTTTCTCGAAAATGGTGCATCTGAGCGAGAGTGGAATAAATTCATTCAAAATTCAGGGGTTTGTGGAAAAACGCCCAGACATTTCGATTTTCATTTTCAACTGCGGTTTTTTTAATGATAATTTTATGTGTACAGTGTGGACCAAAAATAAGATACTATCATCAACTCAATTTTTCAAATGTAAACCTCCATTTTTTAATTCCATTTTCGAATTCTACATCATATTCTAAGTGATGTGATGATGATAATTTTATGTGTACAGGGTGGACAAGGAATTATGTTTACATTATAAACCTCATTTTTTCAAAAGGAAACCCATTTTTTTAATTTAATTTTCGAATTCTACATTAAATTCTGAGTAGGTTACCATGTCCTTAACCTTCCTCATGGAGCGAGAATGCCAAACAAATGGTTCCCCTTGATGCTATGGAGCAGCCGCTCTTGGATACAAACCCGCGCATCTGCCATGCTCTAAACACTAGCTTCTAACCATTAGCTACCGATGCCGTGAACGAAATCCAGCCAAACCCAAACCCAAACCTATCCCACTCATAGATGTTGATTGGCGGTATGACGAGTAACCAACATGATTACAAGCGCTGAGGTAGAAGATGTTGGTAGCTGGTACGGAAACACACACCTTCAACAGTCTTTGGGGACCTGGGATCCTCTAACCAAGATGCGTCATCAATATATTATAGCGACTTCCACGGGTATCAGTTTGTGATAAACTGACTATAGAATAAAGCCAAGAATATTAAAGAAGACAATTATTTGTCCAATATCAAGTATGGGTCGTTGATCTTTCGTATACAGGTAACTAGAACCTACACACACTCTACACTACAAATGGGTATTCGTACTATTAAAATTGAATTCTTCCGCAGGATCCAGATTTTCTTCTTTTTTATTAAGATCACCAGAATCGCCTCTGGTTGGAACGGATTTGTATACCAATTACAAAAATCGGTTTCTGAACCTTTTTCCATCATGACCGAATATTTTTGCCCAAAAATGGAGAAAATGAAAATTTGAACCGAACTTTCAACAAATGAACACAGCGTGAATAGTATGGAGTACTATTAAGGTACCAAGCCATATATATTGGATGAGTAACTTCCACCTTCAGCCAGTTATCCAAAGAATCGTTCAGGAACCGATTCCTGAATCGTTCATACTCGGTTGGAAAGGGATCTCTTCAGTGCGCAGGACGATGATCGTTTCTGGTACGGTTTGGGTCGGATTGGAACAAGCCTGATACCTGGCTGTCTTATTCGGTCGAGACCAAATCCTCATCAGTTGTTCTTCTAACTTTGTGAGCACATACCTACACATGCAAGAAGATAGGTAGTTAATGCTGAAATGAATGAGAGAACACAAGACTTGGCAATGAAATTGTAAAGTGGCCTCCGCCTTGCTAATGGGCAGATGCACACGAGCGATTCGCCATTAAACTGTGATATATAGATATACAGGGTCCTTCATTAGTGCGTCGGGCAATCCTAGCGTGGTTATTTACAAAAGTAGAAAAAAAAGTTTTATACAAAAGTTGTAGAATGTGACTTTATGCATATTTTAAAAATATTTTCAAACATACAGGGTGCGTCACAAAAGTATGGCACGAAAAAGTATGATTTTTTTAAATGGAACCCCCTGTATATTAATTGATATTTCAATTCTTTTTTCAATTTGGAACAAAAATTGTGCTACAACTAATGTTCCTAAATTCAACCGTTATCGAGATATCGCGATTTAAAAATGGCATTTTCGCAACTTTGACATGCTATAAAACTCAAACTATTCAAGTTAGAGAAAAATGGATTGCACATTCCTATCTTAACTTTTCAAGAGCTATTCAAGGAGATTAAATCCATTATTGTGAAAAAATGTCAAAATGTGCCGAAAAAAGTTGACAGTTGACGTTACTTTCTATCAAAATGACAGAAGAGCTCTTGAAAAGTTAAGATAGGAATGTGCAATCCATTTTTCTCTAACTTGAATAGTTTGAGTTTTATAGCATGTCAAAGTTGCAAAAATGCCATTTTTAAAACGCGATATCTCGATAACGGTTGAATTTAGGAACATTAGTTGTATCACAATTTTTGTTCCAAATTGAAGAAAGAATTGAAATATCAATCAATATACAGGGGGTTCCATTTAAAAAAATCATACTTTTTCGTGCCATACTTTTGTGACGCTCCCTGTATGTTTGAAAATATTTTTAAAATATGCATAAAGTCACATTCTACAACTTTTGTAAAAAACTTTTTTTTCTACTTTTGTAAATAACCACGCTAGGATTGCCCGACGCACTAATGAAGGACCCTGTAGTAGCGTTCGTTAATATTATTCGATAACTGAATTCAATTAACATCGCTTATAATTCGATTATCCCAAGAGTATACTAGCTTTGAAAAATGTCTCTTCTGAACATGGATTTTGGTGATTTTAAAAGTACATGAAATATTACCAGATTCATTGATTTATTGTGAGACATCGCAGCAAAAATTGTCCCATGATACAACTTTCTGAAAAAAGGTAACTGTAAAAAAGTGGATGAATATTGAAATCACAGAATGAAGAGTTGATCGGAATTTGCTTCATATTACATTGAGTTGACTCCTTTGTCGATGGTATTCAGATTTTCAATAACCCAAACTTGAAAAATAAAGCAATATTTCGTTTTGTGAATTGTTCAACGGATGTGGCGGTAAGGGAATGAAAATGCAGTGAGTCTCTAGGCAATGGCGCTATGGTTGAACGTTTACGTTAACTTAACATATTCGTTCACCAGGGTAACTCTGTTAGCAAATGGAATATTCGCATTGGTAGACAATGGTCGCGTTCATGAGACATAACAGTCATCGCTACGCTCCGGGAGCGCTCTTTGGAAACTGACAATTGACTTTTGAGTCTACCAAAGTAGCGCTTCATTCATAAGAAAGATCGGTGACTGTTCCGCAACTGTTCCGAATGCGAGCAATCATCACGTTCACAAATTTAGTGTCGGAGGAGCAGCCATGTTGGCAGAACATAATAAATATCACCATAAAAACAACAAGTTAACTTGACGTATCTGTTTCGATTATTCACCATTGTACCATTTTATAACAGCGTTTAAAACCATAAGGAAACGAATACGTTGTCTACGTGAACGTCCATTCATACCCTCCAATATCACGGATGCTTATCGAATACTTTTCCCATTAGATGGAAATGTTTACAAATTTGAGATTAATCTATTCCGTATAAGATACTCATACTCGATTTATATCATCAACCAAAAAAATGTAAATTGTGGCATCTTTGACTGCCATAAGCAGGGAATCTGTCCCACATTGCCCAAGTAGGCAATCGTGGTTCCAGATCAACTGTTTTTACAGTTAAATTCAAAATTATTATTATTTACATGAAACAACCTCGATATCACATCATTTTATTCATCAAGTTGTCCCTCCGACATTTCCAATTTGGAATGATTTTATCCGCATGTGCACATTTGATATGCGAACGACAGTGATATACAACGTGACCTAGCATTGCTGCGACATACATTATGCACAATGATAAATGAGGGATGCATTTTGGGAAGATATTGCTGTGGCTGAAGGCTGAATAATTGTATGTTATACGAGAGTTACACAAACTGATCGATCTGGAATGATTATACGATCCTTGACAAATATCTGGGGCTCATTTCATCGTTGTCTAGTTTGGACTAATTGAAAGAGCGCCCGGGAACAACAAGTGACTCTCATAAAATATCTTTCTGGTGAGATTTATCGGTGTGTAGATCACTTTGAGTGAATTGTCCGAAAATGGGAGTTTGTTCAATTTGAATATCTGATCAAATCATACGTGTTTCCACTTTTGAGAGGCTGTGAAATATTTAGTTTTATAGCTAAACGATAGAATAAAAAAAGAGGTGTAGTGTTATTCGCAAAGTTTTATGCTGTTGAGTCAAACACTCTATAGAATGTCAAAATTATTGTCAAAACTTATTTTTTTTTTGAAATGCAGTACTCAATGTATCATTGAATATTCAAACATATTTTTTTTCTGATCACGGAAATATAGCAAAAATGCTCTCTATTTCAATACTTTAGCGTAAACTGGTATAAATATGGATCAAATTGTAAACTTTCACGTGATTTTCAAGATACACGCGTTCATTATTTTGTTAACAAGAATGGACGGAAAAACAAGAGAGGCCATCTTTTCTACCCGACCTATCGACGTCATTGAATGTTCAAAGTTTGTGATGATTATACTAAATTTTCGTTGTAAAGCCAACACCTGGAAAGGTAGCAAACCTCAGATTTGGATTCAGCATACCAAAAAACATATAGAACCAGTGAGAAAAAACTTCTACAATTTTGTCCTAGAAACGCCGTTTCTGAACCTTGGATAACTGGACAAGAATAAGTGATAAATGAATAAGTGATAAGTGATGAATACCATCAAGATCCTCAAAAAACAGCAAAATTATACCAAATAATTTTGAAAGGCACAAGACGAAGAGCTGACAAAGGCAATAAAATGCTTAATCTAGTTGCTCCAAGTAAAACTGAAAACACAAAAAATGAAACGAGAAAACTAGAAGTGAATAAAACCACAAGATCAAACAAACATACAATCAAATTCCAACAAGCAATATATTTGGAAGCTTATAAAATGACCCATACCTAGAGTCCAATCGGACGGAACGAGTAAATGAGAAATAATACATGGAATCCGCAAACCAAAAAATGACAAGAAAAACAAGAATACCAAATGAAAGACCAAGAATAACCAACAAGCCATCATTAGAGAGTGGATGACTCATCAGAAGCACAAAAAACCGAAAACGAAGAAACACCGAAATATATGTATGACCGAGTCACAGGTGCTATGAAAGAAAATAAAACAAAACTCATTTTGGTCAAAATGATGGGAGAAAAAATCAGATTTATTGTTTAAATTGTAGACAAACACAGGAAAATGACGGCCTTCATGACCAAACACAATATACTTTATTTTTCACATACCAATTTAAGGTAGAAACATTCTGCCAAGAGGAATTAAAACCAACCCAACCAGGCATTGAAGAAATAGAAGATACACTTAAAGTGAGCGTATATAAACCCCTCAAAAATAAACAGATGGTTCAGGGTAGACAAGGAAAGGAACACTATTCCTATACCACTGGAATTGCCAAATGAAAAGAGATCCTGAAATCAATAGTCAAATTTGAAGCCCAAAAAAAAAGCCGAATGATACGCCTGTTTTCATTGCCATCCGCCAAAATGCGTGAAACTCACGGTTGAACCTTTACCGCAAACTTCAGTGAAGATGACAACCAAAATCAAAATGCACAAATAGCGAACGCCAACATTCTGCGTCTTTTAGAGGAGCTCGTCCCAACAATAACTCAGGACCACAAAATACCACAATCAAAAACTCATGGATCAAAATCTAAGAAACACAACCACAAATAAACAGAAATCATCAAGTGCAAAGTGCAACCAACAAACCACAACAAGCTTTCAACAGCAAAAACATTGAAAAAACATAAACTTCAATAGTGGAACAAATGAAAGAGATGCAAAACTCGATCTTCAACATTTGAAGAAGACAATTGAAAACATAGAGGACGACTTTCGCTACAAGAAAAGTGTACGAAAAACATTGGAAAATTCAGATCCCCAAGAATAACCACTTGGAACGCAAGTACTACCCATAACCAGGCGAAACATTGATGGAAATACAAACGAACGCCAAAAAAACAACGAAAACTTTAGAAAATCAAAAATGTATGAATAATATTGACAATTATGTATAATAACTTATGTATAAAGATAACCTGAAGAAGACGCAGACACGCTTATTTTAAGTTACTCTCCAAGTTTACCACGGACTACCCAAAATTATTATTATTTACTGCGAGCTCATCATGAATGAGTTATAGTTTTTCAATAAAAGGCGGGGTGCATCATTTGTTGGAATGAAAAGGTCATTCGACCCTTCATCAATTATTGGAAGCTAGATATTACACCGATAAGGTTGTTACTAGATCATCAGTTGATGGCCTATATTGGAAAAGATAAGTTTTGATATAGACTCGACACCCTGATGGTTTATTTTTCAAAAGCTATTTATGAACAACGTCAAGAGCTATGAAGTATCGAGTCCAAATATTTCCAATTTTGAACTATTTGAGCTTCTTGTCATTATTGATAACGGCTCTTCGTAACCAAGTCTAAACAAACTGTCGCAAATAGTTTCACTTTTGAAATTCCGAAACAGAAGGATAGGTCATGAAAGGCGTACTTTGATAGTCAAAGCAAAAACCTTTGACTCAATGGAAACACAATATCAAATGGCGTTACCAGAGGACATAATCACAATGGCTTGAAATGTTTAACTAGAAAACGCCCAAGACCATGACGAAAATTGTCACCATGAGTATATTAATCTACTAGACAAATTGATCAATAATGGTTAGGTTACAAAATAGCTTTGTATCTGGAAAGAGCGATGCTGCATTTGTTACTCACCATTCACTCTCAGAACACCTCTCCCATCAATATAGACTTTTCTGAAATACTTTACAAGTGCTTTATTGCCTTCGCAGGCAAAGTTAACTTTGGGAAAGCTTTTCCTTTTCAATGACTTCAACGATAATGTGTAAAACCTTAAAGGAGGGTGAACTTTCAAAAGTGCTATGTGTTGAAGATTTAGTTCTGATCGACATAGAACGTGAGAAAGAATTTGGAGAATTTTATAAAGTTAAAAATCTATGAGAAACTTTCCGATGCAGTTGAAACTTGAAGACAAAACTTCCATGGTTGCGGAAAATTACCGTTCAGAATAAGAGACTTTTCTGGCTTATACTTTTAGAAAGTAAATCGAGACAATGCCATCAAAGATTATGCCTAATGAACAGTGCGGGCCTCAAACTCCAGGACATACTTTCGGCGTAGTTTAGGGCCGAGGAAAGGTATCGCTACAATGAGATGCAAATAACTCATAGATTTGACAGATACGATTTGCAATAAGTTTCTTTTAGTGATGTAGAGACCCAGATAAGTGTGACCTGTAAATTTGAGCAAGCGTGAATAGGGTCAAGTGTGAATTGATTAGAAAATTACTTGAACATCTAAAACCGAATTTGCCAGAAGATGTGCAAAACTGAACCAAAAGTTCCAAAGTTTTTTCTTTGTTAATTCTATGATATTCTGACGTCTACGTGGTAAAAATTGCCGATCATGCAGCATCCAGAAATTACTGCTGCTATACCAAGGTGACTCACACTCACGGTGAATGTTCATTTCGAAAATTTGTATGGTGAGATTTTCAGAGATATTTCAGATGATATAAGAGCATGATAGCAAAGCACACAAGATAAGACCACTTGCTGAACGAAATAACAACCAACTCGCGTGTCACCGAACACCTAGGCATTTTGAATGGGGAGCATCATGAGGTTACCGGAAGATGCGCATGGTTTTATGTTATTTTTCAAAGTATAATGATATAATACAGGGTCCTTCATTAGTGCGTCGGGCAATCCTAGCGTGGTTATTTACAAAAGTAGAAAAAAAAGTTTTATACAAAAGTTGTAGAATGTGACTTTATGCATATTTTAAAAATATTTTCAAACATACAGGGTGCGTCACAAAAGTATGGCACGAAAAAGTATGATTTTTTTAAATAGAACCCCCTGTATATTAATTGATATTTCAATTCTTTCTTCAATTTGGAACAAAAATTGTGCTACAACTAATGTTCCTAAATTCAACCGTTATCGAGATATCGCGTTTTAAAAATTGCATTTTTGCAACTTTGGCATGCTATAAAACTCAAACTATTCAAGTTAGAGGAAAATGGTTTGCACTTTCCTATCTTAACTTTTCAAGAGCTCTTCTGTCATTTGGATAGAAGGTAACGTCAACTGTCAACTTTTTTCGACACATTTTGACATTTTTTCACAATAATGGATTTAATCTCCTTGAATAGCTCTTGAAAAGTTAAGATAGGAATGTGCAATCCATTTTTCTCTAACTTGAATAGTTTGAGTTTTATAGTATGTCAAAGTTGCAAAAATGCCATTTTTAAAACGCGATATCTCGATAACGGTTGAATTTAGGAACATTAGTTGTATCACAATTTTTGTTCCAAATTGAAGAAAGAATTGAAATATCAATCAATATACATTTAAAAAAATCATACTTTTTCGTGCCATACTTTTGTGACGCACCCTGTATGTTTGAAAATATTTTTAAAATATGCATAAAGTCACATTCTACAACTTTTGTATAAAACTTTTTTTTCTACTTTTGTAAATAACCACGCTAGGATTGCCCGACGCACTAATGAAGGACCCTGTATAACTGTAACGAAGTTACAAAATTTCCGGATTTATTCTAACGTCATTTTCAAATTTTCAAATTCATTTTCCGTCTCTTACTAGTTAAATCGTATTTTCCCGTAACTAAGTTATTTATCTATTAAAAGATCCCGTATTTTTTCTAAAATAATGTTGACCAAGTGATAGGTAATAATCCATTAATCAATTTCTGACCAAAAGACAACTTCTTAGTTTCTCGCATCAAACAAATTCATTATTAAGCTCGCAAACCGGTCGACAAACGTTATTTATTTCGCGCACAATTCAAGTAGATCCCCCACTTTTGGTCGGAATACAGAACCTCGGAGAGACGCGAGGAGCCAGTCAGTGGTACCGAGACCGAGTCGAGAACCTGCAGCAGTGGACTTCCCGGACCCGATTCGCGATCTTTTTCTTCAACCCGTTTTTGCTAAAAATTCCATTTTTCTGATTCTTCTTCAATTCAAACACGAGGTAGGAACTGTTCAACGATAACTATGACGTTTTACCGAAATTCTCTCAAACCAGTGCCGCGTTGTTGTAGGTAAGTTAAGTGACAGGGGTGGAAAAAATAGTTACGATATCTGGAAATTTTCGGAGTCCGTATTTTCTTCAGACTCACGAAAATCCATTCGGATTTCAGGAAATATTCGGTGAATCTGTATTTTTTCCAGATTCTCAGGATCCTTCCAGATTCGTATCTGTTTGGGAAATTTATTATTTTATTTTGACTGTCAGGGAAACAAACTTAGCTGGTTGGGAAATTTTTAACTAATGTTCAACACCGCGGTTTCTTTTCAACCGTCATCTTCTTTTCTATAAAATTTCTCAAGATAGTTTCGGGAAAATCGTCAAAGAGAGGCCTCTGGAGTTACGACCCGTGTGTGCAAAATTTCCAACGTTTGTCAATAAATTTCTCGCTGCTTTTCTATGCCTCTAAACCCGTTTTTCTCCTCGTGGAAATAACTCGATCGCGTCAATTTACCCGATACATTTTTTTTCTACGTCGTCGGAAAAATCTAACTCTATTAACCGCTGTTTTCCGTTAAAATTCGCCGTAAGAACCGGTCGCGTCAAACTTCGTTCACACTCCGTTTCCTCCACATTCTGATATGTTTCTACGGATAATTATTCATGATTCTCAAAAATGTTAAAATACCTTTTAGTTAGCTGCACATTCTGAATCTCCACCGGGAGAGTTTTGACTGACTGATTTGTCTATTGTTATTACTAAGGGCTTTTCTTTTATTTATTTAGCTGAATGGAAAATCAGCACATTGTTGATTATTTTATTTATTTTTATCATACTGGTTGGAAACCAGTCACATTTGTGATTTGTTTCGGGACAAATAGACTGATTGATTAATTTTCATTAACACCGAGTTTTTATTTCAAGAAAGTTCAGTAATCCATTTCAGAGCGGAAGTTTGCGGAGTTTTGGAAATAACAAACGCCTGGACTTTCTTCACTGTCTAAAAGCTACCCGATAGGCACTGTGGGCCCTCTACCACATAAATACAGGGGGTGGCGCTCGAGCATTTTGTTTAACATCAACGATTCCCTCATCCCCGTCGAGAATTGAATCCGGAAAATCTCGGGGCACGTCACATACCGGAAAAAGGAGTCAACTCGCATGTCTTCAATGGTACACTCAGTCACAGAACGAGCATGCGCGTAAAAGGTCGCCACGACAAATCCTCGATGTTCATCCGACCACGGCATGTAAACATCTAAAAACACTGGCGGCTGGATGTAGCTCCCGTCATCGATTTTTAAAATCAAGGCTCCCATGCAATAACCACAGTGTTGCCGTATCTCGTCTGTAAAAGTTGGGTTGCTCGGATTGTTGGGAGAGTGGGGAGCAGGCTGATTGTTTTTGTTTATGTTTATGATGGGGTTATTTTGATGTTTCAAATTTGTGTCTTGCATCTTGCACTTTCATCTCATCAGAATATTCATGAATACATTCAAATACCTAGCTTCCTTTCGCGATACCATTCCGTTTTGATCATAGGTCTATAATGGATAGTACAGTGTGAAAAAACATTTTCAACCAATGAAAACCTGAACCGACATTGCAAAAATCATCTGAAGGCGAAAATACTAAAGCATCCCCAGGCGAGTATTGTGTCGTGACTACTTCACCACAAGACTGGCAATAAAAAAGACATTTCAGGATATTCTTTTGTGTGAAACATATGGGATTTTTTTTATGAATTGCAGATCCAAAATTTGAATATCATCAAAAGTTGGTGTATGTTCTATATGTTTTATCCACTTATTAGTTGCTATTAGAATGGCTGCAGATCAAACATCATACACGGGGTGGGTCAAAAAATATAGAAATTGATGAAGGTAACAACAGTAAAGTACCTATAAGTATCACTTAAGTATTTCAAAAAAATCCGCAGTGTCGTGAAAAAAAGTTGTCTAGTATTAAAAGTTATGCCTGAATATTAAAGTTGTGACGAAGGTATTGTTTTTTTTCATAACTTTTTTCAAATTGAAGCATTTTTGTGAAATCCACTTGGATTTTTATTTTTTTAGGAAATCACATAGTTCATCTTCGTTGCAATGCAACAATATTGAACAACACTTTGAATTTCCGCAAAAGATCTTTTTAACATTGTAAACTATCAATAATCATAATGTAGGTAGGTATATACCAATAAACTATCTTATACAAAGTGCAATTTTTGTATTCGATACCATTATACCTACACCTCTGAGTTTATTATTTAATACAGACCAAAATAATCTAGGGCGCTTTGTTTTGGTAATAAAGCAAAACTCTAGATTCTGTACACCTTTTCTTTATAACGTTTTGCTGTATTTTTTTAAATAAGCGTAGGTAGGTACATTATTACTCTTGCACAATTTTTATATTTTTTGACCTACCGTGTATGATGTTCGACTTACAACCATTCTAATTGCATCTAATTAGTTTATCGGCTATGCATTATCTTTTCGTGATATTTGAATTTTGGTTTTGCAATCAATAAAAAAAATCCTACATTATGTTTTACACAAAAAAATATCCTGAGATGTCTTTTTTATTGCCAGTCTTGTGGTGAAGTAGTCACAATACTCGCCTGAGGATGCTTCAGTATTTTCGTATTCAAAATGATTTTTGCAATGTTGGTTCAGGTTTTCATTGGTTGAAAATGTCCTCACAAACAGCACAATTATATTTTACTATCCATCATAGACCCATGATCAAAACGGATTGGTATCGCGAAAGAATAAGGTTAGGTATTTAAATGTATTTATGAATATTCTGATGAGATGTAGGTGCAAGATGCAAGACACAAATTTTAAACATCAAAATAACCCCATAAACATAAACTTAAAGATACAGCTTGCCCCCCCTCCCTAACAAACTACAATCTACAATCCCAACTCCCAACAGTCCCAACCTTTGTTTTCTTTATTCAAAGGTCCCAAATAGTCCCAACCAAACCCAACTTTTACAGACAGAGATACGGCAACACTGTGGTTAGTGCATGAGCCATTTTAAAAATCGATGACGGGAGCTACATCCAGCCGCCAGTCTAAAAACATCATCACTCACTTCACGTAACTGGAACATCCGCGCAGCTCTCCTAAGTCAGGGCCGTATTCAGTGACTGTTCAAAATGTGGGAATTATGCCGCACCCTGTTTTATTGATCATGTTAATTTTTCTCGTAAAGCGAGACCCACTTTAGAAAACTGTCTCAATATTTTGGTAATAGACTGGGTGATCAAAAAATAATATTGAAAATTGATTTAACCAAGTTGTTGGATGTATTTTTTTGCCTGGTCCTCCATTACCATAAAATTAGCCAACAACAAGAGAAAATCGTATCGAGATATTTCTGTTGTTTTTATTAGGTAATAGATCTATTGTCACTATCATTATTATTAGTATAATCACTACTATACAGGGTTAGGAGAAATCATCAAAACAGTCGATTTTTCAAGAAGATACATGACTTAGATGAAACTGTCTCATATGAATTCTAGATATCTGTATCAACCCGTCTCAAACGTTCCTAGGGAACTAGAACTTTCACAAAAACTAAACGCCCTGTAAAAAAATTGCCTATTGCAATGGATTCTGCGGAAAAAAAGCTTTAGTAAAGTTTTTACCAAAATTAATTATCTTTATTATTAAAACAAGTTATAGGATATAAAAAAATTGACGAAATTCGCTCTCTAGTATCCAAACGAGAAAAGATATAGAGACCCATCTGTTTATTTGATGAAAAGTATGTTTTATCAAATTTGATATATCTATTAGAAAGTGTATCGTGAGGTGGTTGCCTAAAAAATTCTGGTCCAGTCCATGATGGAGTAAAATCACAAGAATGAGTTATTTCTTTAACTCTAAAAGTTATGACCAAAAACTACCAGGCAACCTATCGTTTGCATATTTTGTGGACTCCATACTTTCATTTGGTATCTGATTTCTTGATAAACAAGTGGGTGAGGAAATATAAAAAAAAATGTACTATGAACCAATTATAGACTGGACTAGAACTTTTGAGGCAACCACCCAGAAATATATTTCTTTTCAAATTCAATTTGTTATAAAACACTCCCCATCGAAAAAAACTGATTGCTGTTTTTTTTTTCGCCAGTGGGTTTCTGATAAGATTTGAGCTCCAGACTTCTTAGTTGATTTTCTTCTATATCATCAAATAAAGGATGTTTCCATAAGAACGCGCCCAGTTTGAAACACCCTGTACAGGATCGGCCATAAAGTCATGACAGATCAAAGTTACTCTTTTTAAATGGAACCCCCTGCATAATAACTAATATTTGAATTGTTTCTTCAATTTTGAGCAAAAATCGTGAACCAATGATCCTAAATTTATCCGGCGTGATTGTTGAGATATCCCGTTTCAAAATGGCATTTTTGCAACTTGGACAAGTTTTAAAACTCAAACGGTTTAAGATGTAGGAAAACGATCTGCACTTTCTTACCTTAACTTCTCAAGAGCTATTCTGTAATTTGAATAGAAGGGACTGTCAACTGTCAACTCTTTTAAAAACAATGCGACATTTTTGGACAAGAATTTTTACCGTTTTTCTCTATCTTGAACCATTTGAGTATTATAGCATGTTTAAGATGCAAAAATGCCATTATTAATAAATCGTGATAAGTCTAAAACGGCTGAATTCAGGAATATTATGTGTATAACAATTTTTGATTGAAAATGACGGAAAAATACTTGAAATAACAATAAACATACAAGTGGTTTCATTTAAAAATGAGACTTTGATCTGCCATAACTTAATTCCCGACCCTGTATATTCCAATTTATCACAATTTTCATACAGTACGGCTCTAAAAGTTCCCCCCCCTTGGAACCTTTTAACCGTTCGATATACAGGGTGTCCCTGAAATGTCTGTGCAACGTCTAACCACAAATTCTTTAACCAAAAATAAGGCGATCTAGGCAAACTTACCTATATCCAAGAATGCTTCGTTAAGCCTACAGAGGGCGTCAAAGATTCAAGTTTTTCCTACATTTTTCGAAAACGTGCAGATCGATTTTGATGATTTTTGGTACCTGGTCTTGGACCATGGAGTTACGTTTTTGGTTTCTATAGCGACCGGTTGTAATTAACCTTGTGTTATAAACGTGATGTCACATTCAGTTATTTGTTTTGATTTTTCTTGGAATTGACTTTTTGTTAATTAGATAAAAGCCTCTGGATTATCAAGAAGTCAATTTAAAAAAAAAAAACAAAACATTTACTGCATGTGACGTCACGTTTATAATACTTCCGGTAAATCACAACCGGTCGCTATAAAAACAAAAAACATAGTTTCATGGTCCAAGCAGGGCCAATCCTAGGGTGTCGGCCGCCCGCGTGCAAAGACCTAATGTGTAAGTAGTATGTACTTGAGAATGAAATAGACTCATCTACCCGGATTAAAAGTAAAACGTAATTACAAGCACAAAACAACAGTATATTTACTCAGAGACTACAATAATATAATAGTAAAAGGTACTTAAAAGCATGAATCTCGTGAAACTCAAAGTGTACAGGGTGATTTTTGAGTCTGTACTTTCCACTTAACACTGTATAGAATGCAAGAAAATAAGAATTTTTTTGAAATAATCTGAAAATGCTTCGTTTCCGAGATACAGGCTGTAAAAATTTTAAAGAAAAATGCCTTCTTTATTATAGCTTTCCCACCGCTGCAGATATTTCCACAAGATTTGGTAGACCTCTTTTGACCAGTGAATTACATTTTTACACGCTTTTATCAGCTTCACTTGTATGTTTGTAAGATAATCTTGGAACTCGATTTTTATTTATTTCAAATGCCCAGATTGATTCGAAACTTTGCACACTTGTCAAGAAAGAACAACAATTTTATTAAATTAACGCTTTCGAGGTCGAGTCCTGGAATTTATTGAAAAGAGAAAATTGAGTTGGTGAGGACATTTACAAAGAATGGGGAGCAATAGGCAGGTGAAACAAATCTGGAAAGCAAGAGCGGGAGGAAGAAGGATGAGAGGAAGACCAAAAAAAACATGGAACCAGACTGTAGGGGATGCACTGGAGAAAAGAGAAAAATCATGGAATGAGGCAAAGCATTGACCAGAAATAAGAAGGAATGGACCAGATTCGTGCACAATTGATGTGAATTGAGAAAAAAAAAGAAAATGTAGACATGTATACACCCTACACCATTTCAAATGGTACAGTATGGGGTTTTTTGATAATATATATATATATAACGCTTTCGAACTAAAAAGTAAAAAATAATTGGTAATTTAAGAAGAATAAAATTATTAAGGAGATGTCATTGTGATAAAAGTGGGGGGTGCTTTGTAACACATTCATACTCTGCATTTCAAAATAGAAATTAGTTAGAAATAATAACAATTGTTATCGAAGCTCCCACGCTTTTATCAGAATGACATCAATTTTCTCGTTTATCATTTTACTCTTGAATTAAAAATTATTTTTGACTTTTTAGTTCGAAAGCGTGTTTTTTATTTTTTTTTACTATAATTTATTTGATGTGAAAGTTTAAAAAAAAAACGGCAGTGGATTTTGAACAGGATAAAATTCGTTTTTGTCTAATTTGTATTAAAGTAAGGTCAATTACATACTTAGATAACTACAATTCCAATATAATATAAAATAAAATAAAATATCTGGAGTGGTAGGAAAGTTATGATAAAAAAGGCTTTTTTTTAAACTTCAACACCCTGTATTTCCAAAACGATGCATTTTCGGACATAATTTGTAATTGGAAAATGTTCTTATTTTCTTGCATTCTATACAACAGTGTTAGAAGGAAAGTATCAACTTAAAAATGCCCCTTCATAAATCAGTCCTTCTACAAAGGTTGCATAATAATTAACTATGAATTAACTTTTCTGGTTTTCTGAAAAGCAAATTTGTTAATAATTCTGGCGGGCATATCGGGAACCAATCATATCGCAAAATGCAAAAACGTCGTGTTTGAAATACGCACATGAGGACCCAACATCAGGTAGAGTTCACATTCAATTTCACTTCGAAGTGGAAATGACAGATTTCCGCATGGCGAACAGGAATCAATGCTACCATCTACATTGAATTTGTCTTCAAAGTCACGCTTATGCCAGATTCAATGATTCCTGTTTAACAAGCGGAAATCTGTCACTTCCACTTCGAAGTGAAATTGAATGTAACTCAGGCATCACTGTGAAAGGGAGTACATTTTGACGGTCTGACGGGTCGTTAGCGGACGGCTTTGCACATGGACGCCATGTTGCCGGGGATCATCAAAATCAAGAATTTAATCAACGCTCCACAAAGTGAAATGTTGATGGAATTATGCAAATCAAGATGTATCTAATAATGAACATATGAAATGCATGGATGTATGAATTAAAATAGGTAGAGAATTTTTCTTGGTTGATAAAATCAGAAGCGGCCCGTGGCCGCCCTTTATTTTGGCCGCACGCATGGGGTGTCGCGCTGCAGACCTGCTAGGATCGGCCCTGTGTCCAAGACAAGGTACCAAAAATTATCAAAATCGATCTGCACGTTTCCGAAAAATGTGGGAGAAACCAAATTTTTTTTGAATCTTTGATGCCCTTTCTAGGCTTAACGAAGCATTTTTGAATATAGGTAAGTTTGCCAAGGTCGCCTTATCTTTGATCAAGGAATTTGTGGTTAGACGTTGTACAGTCATTTCAGGAACACCCGTATACGAACGAAATTTGTACACTATATTATGTGAGGACGTTCTGCATTTTTTGACATAGCATTGACAGCTGAAAATGTCAAAATGACAGCTGGGCACCAATTTGAATGGAAAATTCAAATGAAAATGGGAGTCGAGTCATACCTTATTTTGAAGGCCTTTTGACCCTTATTACAACTGCTGCATTTTTGTCACTTAATAAATACTTTCCCGGAAGAGTTGACGTCTCCAAACTGAGAGGATATGATGAGGTACAGAAGATCTTCAAAAATGAGCTATTCTTCAATCTTTTTGACGAGGATTTTTTTCACTCCAATTTTTTTTTTTTTTGTGAAATTCATCCTCGTCAAAAAGACAGAGTGATAGCTCATTTTTGAGAAATTCTGTGCCTCGTCATATCCTCTTAGTTTGGAGAAGTCAGCTCTTGTGGGTGAAGTATTAATTAAGTGACAAAATTTTAAAAAAAAAATGATTCGCTGTCATATCAAAAAGAATAATAGCAGAGGCTCTAAACTCGGCAGTTCTAATCAGGGTTGAGGAGCCTTCAAAATAAGGTATCACTCGACCCCTCTTTTCATTTTATTTTTTTATTCAAAATGGCGCCTAGCTATTATTTTGACATTTTCTGCTGTCACAACTACACATGTACCATAAAATGTCCTTGTAGGATGTTATAGCGGGTTCGGGACCAAGAAAATGGAACTCCACTTTTTCAAAAAATGATGAAGTTTCGAACTTCAATTGATTTCTTTTAAAAAAAAAATTTATTACACAGTGAAGTCATGTTTGTCATTGAATTACGCAAGCAACTCCTTACCACTGGAAACAACAACAACTTCTACACATAAAGACCTAATATAATAATTCAGAAAACAGATCTATAAACGATCAACAATTGCTGAATGGGACGAAACCCGACGAAGTTTGTGAAAAAGTGGAGTTTAGTCACATCTTACAAGACTTGATATTTTCGGGACGCGAAACTCATCAGCCATGGTTCCATAAAATGTTTTCCAAAAATCACAAGAAAATTGTGAATTTTGGAAAAAAGTTTAATGGGACTGTTCTATTTTCTTGACAGGCCATTTGTCATCATAACAGCAGCTGAATTTCAGTAAGACTCACATCCCGACATTTCCATCATTTACAGGTATAGTAATAGTTATCATTAGTTCAACGCTGGCAGAATTTTTAATCTGAAGAGAACCAAGACTTATTATTTTAAACACTTGGCGTCATAAAATAGATTGTTCCGAAACTCACCGAAGTACTATTTTGTGTTTCAGTTCCTCTGTACAACGCTCAGTTTCAAAATTTTGGAGACCAATAAATTTCTCAATATTCCATATCAAAACCAAGAAGCTTCAAAGAAGCAAGATTTTTCGAACATACGTCCAGCAAGTGTCGCAAATCCTCAGAAACAGTTCTACCTATAACCAGAAAAGAACATACATCACTGAAATATACGATATGAAGAATAACAAAGATTAATTGGATATTGTATCAAGAGTTTTGTACAAGTCGAAGAAAGCAGGTCATAATTTTCCAAATCTTTGGTCTAGATGAGGAGCTAACACTGCAAATGCTTAAGAAAAAACAAACGAGCATTTTTAGTTCCTTCGTTTTTTGAATAAACAATATCTGCCAACACTTTTATTTTGTTTTAATACTCAAAGTCTTTTTCAAAATTTTAAAATGTGGTTTTGAGGAGTTCCCTGAAGCTGGCTTCCCACGTCCCGTGATATTACAGGCCAGGCCGAGCCAGGTCGCGCCAAAGCGCCGTGTGACAAGGTCCGCCCGTGGTAGTCCGAGATCTGAAATTATTGTTTTTTTTTTAATCAGACCCAAAAAACCAAAACAAGACTTTTGGTTCATTATTGAATGTTAAATTTAGCTCACCTACATGATACAGCAGGACAATGGATTCACCGCCTACTATAACAATTATTTCGAAATTGAATTTATTTCTGTTTTATTTTCAATTGTCCAAGTGACCTGAATTTTTTTGCTCGCCAGTGTAATTCAAGCCAGATTGACAAAATTTGTCCGTACTGCAAAACTGCGGATAAAACTAGAATAGCTTGAGGCAACAACCAATAACCAGTTCTCTGCTTCGACTGAAGCAAAACGAAAAATATATCTAGCCAATAAGCTGGTGCTACATGCCGCAAAATTGGCTTCTGAAATAAAATTTTGAGATTTGATTCATATAAACATGTTGCATTGATCAATCGATGTCGAGAAACTTTGAGTTATGCTTGAATTGAATGTATTATTATTATAATAAATATTATAAGGCTTGCTGCTGATGACAATTTGAGAACAAGCCTCGCAACAAACAGATATCTACGTAGTTTATTAATCATAAATCCCGGGTTTGTCTCTAACTTGGAATCAGTTCAGTACGGTACAGCTAATCTTTTTTCGAAAATGTGTCATCGATTAGTTTATCAAATTGCGCTTTTTTTGATGTACGAAAATTTTGTTCAGGGTGTCCCAAATTCGTCGTCGTGGCGTCAACAAATAAAATAAAATAAAAAATAAGCATTGGAATTTGACACGTATGTGTAACCTGATTTACTCTTTGAATATAGTTATTAAAGGTTGTCATTTAAAAAAATTGTATATTCTCCCTAGAGCTCAAATTATTTCTGGAGTTTCAATTCAAGCTCGCGGGAGATTCGGCACGAAAAATTCATGTCCAAACTATTTGAGAAGAACTACAAATAATTGCCATGAAATCATTTTTTTACATACCTATGTCTACCTCAAAGTTTTTCTGTGTTCTAGGAAAATGTGATTTAAGTGATAAAATGAAGTTTATGATATTCTACCAACATCACACGATTTTATAGTACTAGAGGTCAGGGAAAACAGTTTTAGGCAAAAGGCCTACTCATGCAGACGCAAATGAGTTGTGGCACCTTTTTTCATTGATTGCGGTGGTCATGCCATAGATGTATTTTAGTTTTCCCATGCTGTAGTAAAATATGGTTCAGATGATGAAATAATGTAGAAAACATTCTACCCATGTGAAAGTACTAGAGAAAAGTGGGAAAATACAAGTCTGTGTTGTATAAAAATACCTACCTATAAATTGTCATAGTGAGTGGGTTTTCATAAAAATGTAAAGTACGTAACGAGTCCGGGTCTGGTAGGTTACCGTTAACAGTGCAAAGTGTAGCTCCGCATTCTAACTCAAATTTTTGGGGGAAAGTGTGCTCTTTTGTACCAGAGTTCTATATAGAAGTAGAATAAACAACAGAAGGAACCTGCATAGGAAAAATCAATGGTAAATTCCGTTGCATTCAGTCATAACAAATCGAAAAAAGTTGAGAACGCTGGCAAACCTAGTGTGACCTTGAAAGGCAGTGATAATCTCCGAGTCGCTGAGACGGATCTACAGTCCGTTTCACGAGGGTTCATACTCACGTCATAGATGACGTCATTACTTGAAAAAAAACGTATGTCGTAGCTAATTCATATAGTTTCAGGGGCGTTCAAATTTTGTATCGAATGAAAAAATACATTCATCCATACATTCGTCCAGTAGAAATATCATTATTGAAAAAAAAAATTGCTGAGGAGCTGATCTTTCTGGGGGATACATTCGCCACAATTGTGTGTTTTTGCAAAGGGTTAAATAGTTCACAAAACGGACTTCTCTTAGTATACTAATAAGCAATCGTTGCTATATAGACACGTTTGAATAAAAAACTAAGAAAGCACCATTATTGCAAAAACCCACAATAGTCGAGTTTTATTCTTATCAGTAGACGTCCCCCCATCACTGGAGGAACATCAACCCACGAGAAATCAGCTAGTCAGCATTTTTTTTTATGAATTATTAGGTAAACGAAATTTAATACATCAGTTTGGTGGCCAAAAGTAGATTAACAGCCTAAAACTTGATAACACTTTGATCCTGTAACAGTTATCAAAGATGTAATGGTGCATTAAAGAACTTGAATCCATTTGTCAGTTCACTAAACCAGCGATTCTTTTCGATTTTCATAGGGTACACAAATTTTCCCTTTCGGATGGTGCTTACCAATTTTTCCAGAACTTACACATTTTTTTTGTAACTTGAACAAAGAAACCTAAACAATATTTTGAATAAAATCGCCATGACCAATCAAATGACAGATTGTTTGAACCATTTTAATCATTGAGTTTTATAAGGCTTTAGAGAAGGAAACCTTCAAAAATAATGGCACCATCATCCAATTTTGGACGTATGTCTTGAGAAAAGTCAATGAATTCACTGTATCGCTATCCTTGTCAAGTTATATCTATCTGCGTCGCCGAAAACTGACCTGCTTTGGACGCGGTTGCCGATTTGGGCAAATCTTCATCAATGAAAATTCCTCTGTGTACGAAATTGATTGATAAGACATGATACAATGAAAATTAAGGAGGATTGAGTATTGTTCATTTTTCAAGAAGGTACATCAAGGTTCACTATTCTAGATTATCGCATAATCAGACACATTTACAACCATGATTTCGTGTGAATCAACTCAATGTTGAACAACGGTCATAGTGTCTAATGATGATATCATTTCATATCATAAATAATGTAAAACATTTTTGTGCTACTCAAAGCTTAATTACTAACATTCATTAAAGAATGATTTTTTGTGCATTGGATACAGGCGATACATAGTAAATATTAGTCCTAGTAGATGGCAACGCTGCCTTTAAACAGCTGGTTTCGATTTTGAAGGTAGTGCGGTGATGCCATGGGGTTTCAACTTGAAAACTTCTACTTTCGTGCTTGTGAAGTGTTGTATTGTGAGTTTATTTGTGAAAAATGGTGAGATTGTGCTTGCTGTGTCAAAAACTGGACCATTCGGATCCAGAAATCACCTTTCACAGGTAAGTTTCAAATTTGCAATGAGCATTGACTGGAGAGGGATCCAGTGGTGTAGAGTGTAGGCATCATCATATTCCATCCATTAAAATGAGGATTTTTCAATATTTGGGAAGTTTGAATTTTTGTTTTTATTCGTGGATAGGTAACAACGAAAAAATGAAACTGATTTGGAAAAAAAGCCTGAATTTTAGTGTTTTATGCAATAGGAACCGATTGTTCTCAAACAAGAAAGGATATTCATATTACTTGAATACCTATTCCATTATTTCCTCGATTATTTAATACACAGTCAAGATGAATTATTTATTGGATACTTCCTCAACTGTCTTATTTTCGTTTTTTTTTATTACAATAAGGTTGGAGTCCTCAGTAAGAATGCTTACTATTACAATTGTTATTATTATAATCACCGAGATAATCACTTTTTAGTTTTTTCAACAATTTGCTCGAAGACAATGAATAGACTTTTATGAAGGGACATTTTTGTCAGAAACGTCAAATAAAAAAGATAAAGGGGGTCTCAATTGATATATAAAAAACCTTGTACAGGGCATAGCTAAATGGACCCCGCAATTTACTTTTTGATTTGACTTTTGGAAAAAAGTTTTAAATAAAAGTTCAATGGTTGAAAATAGATATTTACCCTGTTCCCAAGGCTCGAATAAACCTTTACATTTTAAAACGTGCCAGAAAAAATGGCAATTTTGTTTTTAAGGTAGGTATAGGATAGGTATAAAAAATGTTTAAGTTTCTGGAGAATGCGGAAAAGTGAATAGAAAATATTGGTACTTGCATAATTGAAGCAGGGTACCTACGCATTATGTATTGTTTATTTGCCCATACTTCTTTGAATGTATATCTAGCTAGACATAAATGTTTTTGGGCCAAATTTATGTCTAAACATACAAAATTAAATTTATGTCTAGACATTAATTTAAAGAAGAATAGACCAATAAACAATATTGCTTACCTGCTTCAATTTGCAGGTATATCAATATTTGCGGTCTCTGTTTAGTATGACTCCGGCACCATATTTATTTGAATTTATCTCCACTCACTTTCCAGCACTGATAATCATTTTGGTATAGTTAAAAATAGTTTTTCGGCCATTTATTTATAATACTTTTCGCCTGTACATATACTTATGTATTAGAAACAAGAAAAGTAAAACGTTGCTGTTTCCTATTTTTTATATTTTTTTCTTGTTATCCAATTTTAGATTTCCAAAAAATGAAGAGCTACGAAATATTTGGTGTTCTTTGGTGGGGATTGACGAGGACCGACTTCGAATCAAACCTCCCTTTTTGTGTTCGGCCCATTTTAACCCACAAGACTATCTACGTAACATTGATGGAGTCAAATATTTAAAACCGGGAAGCTTGCCAATCATGACTCACCGGATTTTTGAAAGTGAGAGGTAATACCTGATTTATTTAATTTTTGATGATATTTTATGAAATTCACTTAGAATCTGCATACTTTCTGCACCCTTATTTAAATCATAAATCTAGATAATTAATTAAATCACATTGAATCATCCGTTTTTCAGTTCTGATACGGGGTCTGATTCTTTGCATTCCGAAATCCCCCAATGTCCACCCCTAGAGGCTCCGATTAGCAAAAGGTAGAGAATATTATTCAATAATGAACAGCCAGTTGACATTTCATGTGCTTTTCAGTTCCGATTTTTTGAAAGATGAATCGTCTGAGTGTCAACCGCTAGAAGCTGCAGAACATTGTTCTCCAGGCAAAAGGTAGATATCTAATCAGTAGTAATAAAAATCTCATTCAATCAACCGTTTTCAGTTCTGATTCGTTGATCCATGAAGGGTCTAAATGTCCACCCTTAGAAAGTATGGAACAAGATCTTCCTGGTATAAGGTAGAGACAAATAATCGGAAAAAAATGATCTTAACTTTTGATTATCCCTTTTACAGCTCCGATACAGGTTCTGATAATTATGGAACCACTGAATGTCCAAATTCAGAGCCTCTGGAACGCAAGTATCCTGTCAAGAGGTATAGAGAAAAAAATATTTCATTTATATGATATAGGTACAAGATGATTAGAATAAGATAGCTCTGCGAAAATCTCTAAATCTTCAAACTATTTTCTTTCTATTATAATGGTGAATAATATGTGTTGACCATTGAGTTTTATAAGGTAAAGTCAATGGTGTTGACCTATACTTATTAATAGTTATCATTGTTCAGTTATATTACGTACGTAATTCAAAAATTGTTGAAGCAAATTGTAATGTCTCGAGATATCACAAAAAGTTTCATTTATGAAAAAGCCTCGAAAAAACTTGAGAATCATACCTACAATTTGGTTTCTGAATTGAAATTCTCAATTAGCTAATATGCTATATCATGAGCTATGCAGATTGCTTATATTCACGGTTATAATCTTTCATACAAATTATATTTATTTAATTGATCATAATATGTATCAATAGTTGATTGTATTATGAGGATCTACATAAATAATATTTTCTTCATTCTTCCTAGTCTTGCTCTAACCATAGTAGGTCAAACACTTATATTTTTACATAGGAAGAGACTGACTTACCCTGGAGATTTGGGCAGTAGCGATTTTTCGACACCCACGAAAAGGCGCAGAAATCTGAAACTCATGAAAACCAAACTGAAAACCAAAAGCAAAAAAATAAAAACTTTGCAGAGGTCAGTGAAAAGGTTGAAATTCAGAGTTACAAATCTGAAAAGTTTACTCCAATGTTTGAGGGACAAACAACTGATTACTGAGCAAGCAGAACCAGCCATTGCAGTAAGTTTGAAGTGTAGTAGTTGATCCGTAAGAGAAAACAAGTACAGTAAAATCTTTCGATAACAACCAGCTTTAGGGAGATATACATCTTGATATACATACTATGATGGTCAAATGATGTAGTGTTGATAATAATATTGCAGTCAATTTTTAAATGAATCATTGAAATATCTATTTTTGAACGACTATTACTTATTTCAATCACTTCCCAGATTTAGCAAATAAAACAATTCATTTAAACAAGAACTATTTATTTGTCATCAGGGTCAAATCTTCACAGTTTAACCCTTTGGTTCATCGATAAAAGAGGTTTTACTGTCCACTGTACTTTATCAACATTTAACTATTTCTAGAGTGACTTATTCATGGAAAGCTGATATTATACGTATACAGTGTGGCTATTTAAGTGTGCAAAATATGGGATTTTTTTTTTAATTGCAGAACCAAAATTCAAATAACATCACGCTCAAAAAACCTATTAGGCGCGATTAGAGTGATTGCAGGTCAAACATCATACACGGTGAGTCAAAAAAAATAAAAAGTTGTACAAGAGTAAAGTACCCTTATTTAACAAAATTCAGCAAAATGTTATTAAGAATAGATGTCCAGAATCAGAAGTTTTGCCTAAATACCAAAAACATAGGGCCGTAAAAAAAAATATATTTTTTTCCTGTTGAATTATAAACTCAGGCAAATTTCTATAAAATACAAAAATTGCACTATGAATAAAGGTTTTTTGATCTGTATATTACGATTACTGATGTTTACTATGTTTGATCAATTTATGAATATGTTCAAGGTGAATATTGAAAAAAAAATGGGGCAATGATAAATGATTTTCAAAAAAAAGGACGCCATAATTTTGATATTTAGGCATCACTTCTGATTCTGAACAACTTTTCTTTATTAAATTTTACATGTTTTTAAAAAATAAGAGTTTTTTACTCTTCACAATTTCTATACTTTTTGACTCACCGTGTATGATATTTGGCTTGCAATGATTCTAATTGCACCTGATAAGTTTATCGAACATGCACCAACTTTTGAATTTTGGTTCTGCAATCCATAAAAATATGCTACTAAAATTTAAGTTAGTGTATTATTATCCATACAGAATTCGAAAATGAAATATAAGACGGGGGTCTCCATTGGAAAAAATGAAGTTGAGGGTCGTAACATGCTTCAAAAAAGTTGAATTCGAACAGTTTTCATTTGCATATCTACGTTTCTATATTCGTAGTGCACTCTGCCCAAAGAAGGCGTATATTTTGAATATGTCAGAGATTTTCAAGAATTGCTTTCTTTCCGAACAATAAAAAATATGAAATTTTTCTAGAATAGTCAACTCCTTCCTTGCGCACACTGTATATACGATTTCAAATCACAATATACGTAATTTCAAGTGCTCAAGATCCAATTCTATTTTCTTTTGAACTGAAAAAAGTGGGTCAGGAATTGATTTTTACTTTTGTTGGCAGGCTTCATTATCAGGCGTTCCAAAAGATCTCTTCGAGAGACTTCTTCGAGCACCCGCTAGGCAGAAGTATAATGAGAATCTCCGATCATTTGCTCTGACCCTTTCATTTTATTCGCCAAAGGCATATGAATTTGTCAGGGACACATTCAACAATTCTCTGCCAGATCTGTCAACCATTTCCAAGTGGTTTAGGACAATCGACGGTGGTCCAGGGTTCACTCAAGAATCATTGCTTGCCCTAAGACTGAGAAGCCAACAATCTTCTGGGCCACTCTTGGCCAGCTTGGTCTATGACGAGATGTCCATCAGAAAATTGGTAGAGTGGACGGGCAGAAAGTTCACGGGATATGTCGATGTGGGGACCAACCTGAATTCAGATACACTAGAAGAAGCAAGAGAAGCTCTCGTCTTTTTGGTTACCTGTGTTAATGGTGCCTGGAAAGTGCCTGTCGGGTACTTTCTAATAAATCGTCTATCTGTCATAGAGAAATCAAGTTTGATTAAAAAATGCTTGGAGTTTCTGCATGATGAAGGAAATAGTGGCGTTACCATCACGTCAATAACCTTTGATGGTCCGCCTGTGAACTTCAGAGCAGCAGAAGTTTTAGGGGCCAATTTAACCGATCCAGAAAACCTCAAAACTGATTTTCCACATCCAGTAACAGGTGAACCTGTTTTTTTAATTCTGGACCCATGCCATATGATGAAGTTAGTGAGGAACTGCTTTGCATCTCAACATGGGATAAGGAATAGAGAGGATGAGCTAATTGAATGGAGATATATTGAGCAACTGGTGGAGCTGCAAAATAAGGAAGGACTACATGCTACTGTGAGAGTGAGTCATAGACACTTGAATTATAAAAGGGAGATAATGAAAGTGAAGCTAGCTGCGCAGACATTGAGCAGAAGTGTCAGCGACGCTCTTTCATTTTTGCGGAAGGACTTGCAACTTCCAAAATTCCGGGATTCATCAGCTACAGCAGATTTTATTCGGAAATTCAATGATATTTTTGACATTTTGAATTCTAGGAATTATTTTGCGAAGTATTCATACAAAAGACCATTTTCTCATAAAACTGAAGTTCTTTTTTATGACTGCTTCACTGAAATGAATTATTACATCAGAGGTTTGACTTTGAATGGCAAACCGATCCTAAACTCTGGAAGGAAAACTGGATTCTTGGGAATACTGATTTGCATCGAGAGCGTCAGCAAAATATATGAATTTTATGTAAAAGAGAAAAAATGTTTAAAGTACCTTCTGACATATAAATTATCGCAAGACCACTTGGAACTGCTATTCAGTGTTATAAGAAGTAAAGGTGGATTTAATAATAACCCGTCCGCCAGGCAGTTTGAAGCGACTTATAAGCGACTACTCGTGCAAAGTCAGCTAAGGGCATCAAAAGCAGCAAACGTTGTCGATTTAGATACAATTTCAATCCTAACTTGTGGGTCTGGTAATAATCTGGAAATTGCTGGTGGAGAAGACCTACAGAGGAGTGAAGATTCAGACGATATGGAAAGAGAAATCAAAGAACAAGTTCATGACTGCTTAACTTTGGATAAGTCACTTGGGAGCATGCTTACTTCATATGCCGATGATATTGTGGCATATATTGCAGGCTACGTAGTACGCGCTGTTGAAAAAAATTTAACATGTCAGAAATGTATAAACTTATTGGAAGCAGACCATACAGTTTCCCGTCTCCAAAAACAAAAATCATATGGCAAATTGATAAATGCTAGTAAAATGGCCTTGGAGATATGTAAGAAAGGCGAAATATATTTTCGTTGTTTTGACAAAACCGTTGGCATATTTAACAAGAACATTAAAAACCTCTTGGATATTCTAATAACTAATTCAATTGACTCGGAACTCCTTGATAAAGTGTATACTTGTTTTGGTGACCATCTTTACGACCACGGGATATTGGATAACCACGGAGTCGAACTAACAAAGTTGATTTTAAAAAAATACTTCACATTGAGGATTCACCACGAGACCAGTAAAAGAAGAGACATCTCTTTTATAGGCCGGACAAAGAGCATTAACACAAAAACAATTTTATTTAGAAACGAGTAGATTAGACCGTTGTGAGCTTTTTTATTTCTGTGTAACTATCGACATAGCCATGTGGTATTACTTTTTGTCTCAAGACTACTTTGAAAATTCATTTTTTTTTTGCTGTGCTTGCGGAAAAATAAAATTTCCATTTCCAAAACAAATGAGTACATTCTTTTATCTATCAAGTTTTTAATTGTGTGATAAAAAAAATGCAAACATGTGTGTATTATGTAGTGAATTTTTTCATTTGAAAACAATTATTGTGTTTACTGTATTGTCATGTGAATGTTTGCCACCATAATCCTGCTTGGCTGTGTTTTTATTTTTTGTAGTTCGTTGTTTGTATATTTCTTGTGTCGTTTTGATTTGAATAACTTAACAAGAATTTAACAATTTGCCACCAAAGATCAAAGACTGTGATAACTTGAATGTATTTAAAAGACTGCTCAGGGAACATGTCATTGTATGTTAACATTTTAAACTGTGGTGTTGCTATACTGTTTATATTTTCACCTGTATATGTTATTTTTATCATTTCTACTTTTTACATCATACTACTTTAGATTATTTGATTATTTTATGCATCTTGAGTATACTTGAATCATTATTTTATACATGCTCATAAATTATTGTATTATAATATATATTTTATACACTGTCATTTTTATAACTGATGCCAAATAAAGATATATGATTATAACAATCATTTGTTTATGTTCTTTGTTTTTTATCTTTGACCATTAGTATTTTCATAGTACTTATATTCATTTTTATTTTATTTTGCTTTACCGATAATAGTACATTTTTTTATCTAGGGCGGAAAGTAGATGATTCTGACGAGGGTATAAGGGCCCGAGCGAAGCGAGGGCAGATATTAGCTGAGTCAAGGATCAGGTCATAGGATTTCAAAAATCCTATGACCTAATTTTAGATTTTTTAGGGAATCACTCGGAATCACAAACTTAATAATATGTTTGTTTCAACGATATATAACACAACTTCAAAATTTCGCAAAAAATCTTTTTAACATCATAAAACATCAGTATAGGTAATGATAATATGTAGGTATATGAAAAACTCTCATTTTAAGGGTTAATTTTCTATTTTATAGTTTAATATTAGAAATTCAGAACAACAATTTTTTTTCTAAGACGCTAGATTTTTGTTATTGCATAACTTTTTATTCTGAACAACTTTTCTTAATGACATTTTGCTGCATTCTTTCTAAATTGTGGTACTTTGGTCTTGTACATTTTTATATTTTTTGATCTACCTTGTATTCTTGTATGTATAACTTGCAGCCGTTTTAAGAGCACCTAATAATAAGATTATTGAACGTGCACCAACTTTCGGCAATATTTTGTATTTTGGTTGTCATTTTATTCGGAACCGTAATTCATTATTGTCGGAAGAACAGCAGGAGATTTAATTTTTAATGTTATGAAAATTTCAATTTTTATTGATTCGGAAAGTCAAAAATGTGATATACTGTCATATAACAATAACGACATAGGTAACTACCCAAATTAATATTCATTTATATTTTTCATACAAAACAGTAGAAACTCGAAATGTGCCGCCGCTGTTCCAGATGAAAATCGAGTTTGGACGTACGTATTATAAGAATCACATGTTCTCATGCGGTGTTGCCCGATGGGTTCGGATTACTCGTTTTATCTCTTTCCACTCATAGTGTTGTCTCTTTCGCACTTATTGTGATGTTGGCGTCAGGACTAATACCATTTAATGAATGGGATGCCCAGTCTATAGTAGTTAAAGTCAATGATTTTAATGCACCAATGATTTTTTGATAACTGAAGCAGGATGACTTTGTAAAGCTTATTAGCTTAATAAACGATTATCATATTATATTATATCATAATATCAAAGTTTTATCAAATTTTAGGCATGTGCTGTTTATCCGACCGTGAGTGTATATTTTGATTCTACAGAGTGTAGATATGTATTTTTCCAAGTTTTATGATAGAGTCAAAAAGAACAAAGCATCAGACTATTGTGTTTTTTGAAAATGCGGAGTAAAGGATTTTCCTTGTAATTTGCAAACCGCCTTAATAGACGTTATTTTAAGTTATAGAAAAATGATAAATTATCAATAATTTTTTTATACCTAACTCATGAAATAACGGCCATTTGAGGGGGAGTGAAAAATGGAAACATTTTTTAGATCAGTTATCAGCTGCAAGACATCACCTTCTGCCCAATCATAAGGTGATAAATAAGTCACATTCCTTACTATAGGAGAAGAAAATAATAAACGTAATTTTATTACAAGCAAGTACCAGCGGAACATAGATGAGGAGACTGAAATCATGAACACGAACTGAATATAAACTAAAATAATGTCAAATTCTGCCTGCCCAAAATATTCATTCAATAACAATACTAGCCCTTTTTTTCTTTTCTCAACAACGCATGACTGCTCCAATAATCCATCAATCTTTCTGATCTCTGGACTGCAATTGACGTGGATGCCTTGAAGTCCTCATCAATTCTGATTCCATGAGATCTGATCTTTTAAGAGTTGTAATTTCAATTCAAAGGGCATCAGATACTCTCTACAAAAGTTCAAGAGATGGAATAGGAAATGAATAGGTACAAAGAACTAGTTTTATGAAATAACTCACCTCCAAAACTGCCTCAAGTGGTAAAAAAGGTTTTTCAGCATCTCCATCGTTTGTAAAGTAGACCACAAGCTTTTTTATCGTATTCTGTTCACATTCTGAATACCGACAAGGTATTTTATACAACAAAACTGTGACATTGGAGAAGTTAACTGACTTGTGTTTTGACAACAACATAGTTTTGATTAATTACTTGATCACATAACCAAAGTTTAGGTTATTATTATTCAGAGATGATAGAAATCAGCTGTTGCTCGGCGGCCATTTTGGATTCTAGTAACGACCGATGTTTATTACGTCATTAATTCTGTTTCAGTCTGTTTTTAAACCTCTCCATGAGTTAGAAAAGTAGAGACAATCAATGACGTGAGTACAAACCCTCGTGAAACGGACTATATACTGCTTATCGGTTGCTTTCAAATCACACGCGCGGACACAGAACCGTATCTTGGAGTTTGTGAGGGGGTGATGAATAGCGAGTCTAAGTCTGAAAGTATATACATCGAGGTTTCAAAAAGGAAACGAAGTAAAAAAAGTCCTGATCTTCTTGTAAAGAGTAAAATAACAAAGCACTCACCCGTCGAAACAAAACAGATAGGAAACGGCAATATGGATGAAGTCAAGAGTATGTTCAAGAAAATGATGTAAGAAATCAAGGATATCAAGGATAATCAACTGAAACAAAACGAACAAATGGAGTTGATTCAAAAAGAAAACCATGATTTGAAGAAGCAGATCCAGCAGATGAATGAAAGAATGGACGCAATTGAAAGATACAGTAAGAGAAAAAACCTGATTATTTCTGGACTTAAACTGCAATCAGACAACAACACCGCACTGACAAAGTCAGTGGAACACTTTCTGGCTGATGAGTTGGGAGTCCAAACAAAACTGAGAGAAGCTGGGAACATTTTTGAAAAATTATGCGTCATAGAAACAGAAAGTCTAGGGGAAAAAGTAAAAATTCTGAGAAGCAAAAACAAACTTCGCCGAAAGAAAGAAATCATCTACATAAAAAAAGAGCAGGAGATCCAAAAAGTGATCAAAAGGAGGGAGACAGAGAGATCAAAATTGTGAATAGAGAAGAACAGGCCAATACAAAAAGCTAGTTACTCCTGAACCCGAACAAGCCCTGAATAGAACGGATGATGACCCGGCAGTGAAAAGGATTTCGAGAAAAAATATTAAACATGAGATAGGTGGAAATTTAAATAGACGACATATCAAAATTGCAACGTGGAATGTAAGAGGCACACACGAGGATGGAGCATTAGAAATCTTAACAGAAATCATGAAAACATATGGTGTGGACATAATGGCACTACAGGAAACAAAGCAGAAACTGAAAGGAAGCATGCAGATTAATGGGTATACATTTTACAATAGCGGAGGCGACAATAGATACTTTGGAACGGGCTTTCTGCTCAGCCCATGGATCAATCTAGCAGCAGTGGATTTTGAAACCATCTCTGACCGATTATGCAAAATGAGGCTGAAAGGAAAATATAGAAAAATCTCTATCATCAATGGACATGCACCAACTGAAGAAAAAGATCTCGACATAAAGGTAGAATTCTATGAAAACATCAACATGCTGTTGGCAAAGATCCCAAACTTTGACATAAAAATTGTTTTAGAAGACATGAACGCAAAGGTTGGCAGAGAGGAACAATATCGAGAAATCACGGGCGGCAAAAGCAAACACATAGAGTCAAATGAAAATGGAAAGCTTCTCATGAATTTTGCACAAGAAAATGGAATGAAAATCATAAGCACCAGCTTTGATCATAAGGATATACACAAGACGACATGGATATCACCGGATGGTGAAACGAAGAATCAAATTGATCATGTGCTCATTGAGGACATACATGCTAGCTCAGTACGGAATATCCGAAGCTATAGAGGAGCAGACGCAGACTCAGATCATTTCCTAGTTATAACGAAGATACAACAAGAAATCCCATCTGTCAGGAAAGTTAGGAATACTGGAATTCCCAAGTACAACTTGGATAAACTAAAAGAAAACGGTATGAGTGAGAAGTTTGAGGAAATAATATCTGAGAAGCTAAGCGAGAAGCCTGAAGGAGAAGAAGATGACTGGAAACAAATTGAGTCTGCCATAAAGGAGGCGATGCACGTGCACCTCGGGAAGACAAAAGATCTCCAAGATAGAGGATGGTTTGATGAGGAATGCAAAAGAGCACTTGAGGAGAGAAATGCAGCAAGGATGAATCACTTGAAAAATAACACATAACCTTTCGAAATCTTGTACAGGGAAAAAAGAAATCAAGCGAAATCATTATGTGGGCAAAAAAATAAAGCGAGGTCGAGAAGTAGGCGAGTATCAAGGAGGTTTCAAAGAAGGTCAAGGAACATCAGACCAAATATTTACCTTGAAGACAATCCAGAACAAAAGTTACAATCAAAGCCTTGGACTCCATCTCTATTCATAGACTTAGTTGAAAGGTCCAAACTATATGAAGCACTACATGAGTTGAATGCCCCAAAAAAATTAGTGAGATTGATAAAAATGTCTCTGGATCATGTATCGATGAAGATACTTACAGAAGGAAGGCTCTCAAGAAGTTTTGAAGGAAAAAGAGGACTGAAACAGGGAGATCCGCTGTCGACTGTGCTCTTCAATATGGTGCTCGAAATAATTATTAGAAAATGAAACATTTTATCCAAAAGCATCATATACCATAGCAGACACCAGATAGTTGCTTACGCGGATGATATAGCTATTCTTGCAAGATCCAAGACAGAGCTGGAGAGGGTATTTGGTCGACTATGTAATTTGGCAAAAAACTATGGCCTGATGGTGAATGGAGAGAAAACCAAGTATATGGAGATGGGAATAAACCCAAATCAAGAGCCGAGGCAGAGCAGGTTCCAAACACAGGATAGAAGCTACGTTTTTGAAAAGGTTAGTCAGTTCAATTACCTGGGAGTAATGTTGAGTAGCACATGCGATGAAATGGTTGAGATTGACAGACGATTATCCAGAGGCTCACAAGCAATGGGAGCTGTGTACAGACTTCTTAGTTCGAGGGAAATCTCAAGAAATGCTAAACTCAGCTTGTATCAAACAATGATAAGGCCTACTGATTATATGGTTGTGAATCATGGATTTTAACTGAAAATATGGGAAAGAAAAATATTGCGAAGAATTTTTCGAGGGAAAAAAATAGCCAACAACCTTTGGAGAAGAAGAACAAACCAAGAAGTGGAGGAGATCTATGGGTCCCCAAACATAATAAGGGTGGTCAAGGCGCAGAGAGTGAGATGGTTGGGGCATGTGGGAAGAATGGCAGCCCAGAAAACCACAAGGAAGGCTCTTCTTGAAGGAGATGGTGAAAGAAAAAACCGGGGCAGACCAAGGAAACGATGGCTGGATGTAGTCACAGCCGACAGAGCACGGTGGAAAAGCAAAGTGGCGAAGATAGAATTCTCATAAGTACGAATCTCAAAAGCAGCGCACTATGTATTTGAGTGAATTTCTTAATTTTTTTAAATAGTCATGGATCAGCTTGGTCTGTAGTACTGTAATATATATACGTGACGTATTTGGAGAACAAATCTGACCTAAATCCTGAACAAGAAGATCTCTTCAAGGACATGACGAATATTCTGCGTGAAATGATTCCATATTTCACCTATAAATCTAGTGTGGAAAAGAACAAAATAGTTTCGAGGTATTACTTTTATTTTATGAAGCATAGACATTTAGTGAAAAAAACCAACGGCTCCTTACTCTACTCGCCATCAACGAAGAAAGACAGCTGTCAAATCCAGGGAGATTTTCACCTATTATTCTTTCAGTCACGTGATCATGGGTAGGGTGATTTCCGATAAAATTGGGTCATTGCCATAGCAACATGTTAAAATGCAAGCGTATGATTGGCCAAAGTTGACGGGTATGAGATTTTCAATGAAGTCATATCTCAAATCTGGGACACCCTTTCGATTATTATATCCTTAAACCAAGAAGAGCACAATTTCAAATGAGTACTTATCGATATGTGTCCGAGCTTTTTTACGAAAAAAAATATGTCTTCAACTCAGTATTCACTGAATTCAAGTTAGACTCACCATGTATCATAAGTCACTGAACCATGGCGTATGTTGTAGTGATGTCGATTCTCGTTACTTTTGACTACTCGTCACCTTTCGTTAATTCGGTAAAAAGTAATCATTGCAAATATTCGTTACTTCGCTACTTTGTATACTTTGATTATCAAGTATATCTTTGATATTGTTGGTCCGTTCCGATTGTTTATCATGATGAATACTGCAAAGATTCCTCCATTTCTATTGATCATAACAATTTTTTGATTATCAGGAATACTTCAACCGTTGTTTAAGTAATTCAAACAACGCTTCAACGTAGTAATAGTATAAATAATATATGAATACTTAAACCTATATACTTCATAGCTATTCATCTACCCATGATAACTCATGAATAATTATTTCATCATTTGACAAAACAAAACTACGATTTACCCAATTTATTGGTAACTCTTCGTCTTGACAAAAAAAACTAAATCCAGTCCGGGCTATAAATAACTTCCAGAATTACAAGGTAAATATAACATCCTTGATTCATAAATTCAATAAGGATAAGGTCTACTTCTACTTGCCTGTGATAAACAGAATTCATTGGAACTGCCTGCAAATATTTGGAAGTAACGAGTCGACACGAAATACAATATTACCTTACATATTACCACAGAATTAAAAACAATATTTCTGTGGAATTACTTTATGGGAACGCAAAAATTGCAAAATATTTCAAAGTAACGAAGCATCGCTGAGCTATCAGCTATACATATGAATCCCCGACAAAATATCGAATACGTGTAAAGTTTTCGTGACTGGCTTGCAATTTCCGAAAGCTCGAAAAAACAATAAATGAGAATCCACGCTTTGTAGACCGCTCATTTTGACTGCTCCCCACCACCTTCTCCTTCAAAATATCGAATATTCAAAGTAACGAAGTAACGATATAGTTGTCGGTTCGCTATTCGTTACTTCGGGTGTTGTATAGTAACGAGTATAAATCAACGAGTGGTTACTTTTTCGACATGCTTGGTATTCTAAACTGGAGCTTATTCACCACAAGTCTACTGATTATTATCCAGTGCTCGAAACATAAGAGACATCTCAAGAGCACCCAGGTATCCCTACCCAACAAACAATTTTAGAACTCTTGAACAAAAGAAAAGAAAAATGTCTAGATTTGGTGTAAAACTACCTCCTTCAACTTGCACTTTAACTTCAATGTCATACAGCTATTAGCTATTCAGCTCGAGGCAACTATATCTTATTCACGACATAAATGAAGTTCTATAAGATAATTTTCCTGTAAGTTATTCAATAAAGTTGAAGGTTACTAAACATAAACATAAATTGTGTCATATACAACGACAACATACAGGGTGTCCACTCTGAAGTGTCCCACCCCTGTAACATTTTTGATTATTGACCGATATTCATTTCTTTTGTTTGTTAGGTTTCGTCAAACACTTTTTGAACATTATACCAAATCAGTTCCAGGGACGTACTTTTGAGTGATTATGGGGGTTCAAAGTGGGTCAAATTTCAGAAAATTGTATTAGGGGATTTTTTAGGAAAAAACGTACACGGAGTCTCAATCAGTTACTGTTTTGGTTATTTTTTTTTTGTTAATTTGTTAATTTAATACTTATATTGCTCATTGAGTCTTCATGTACGTTCTTATTAATAAGATGTTAATAAAATCCCAGAATGTTTGTTTTAAACAAAAAATCATCGATACCTAATACAGGGTGGGCGACTTCAGAGTGGACACACCGTATATCTTCACTAGGTATCTACGTCGCCATATTGATTTTCCAAAGTGAACGAAACAAAACTCGTTTATTCTGGTTTTTCCGCATGACATAGAACCTGGTGCTTATATGTGTGAGAAATCCAGGATGAGGGATATTATTTAATCAAGTTTTCCAATTTGAATATGTATTTTTCTCATCCAGTATTCCCCGAAAGGCATAAAACACACCTCGAGACACTCACATACCATGATATGAAACTATCTACCAGTCTATTATGAAAATATTGACTGTTAGATCGCGATATCTTTGGTACCAACTATAACCTATCCACTTACTTCAATCTTAACGCAAAAATCACTTCATTTTTTCCCAGTTTTTCAAAATTCAATATGAAGTTGAATGAAAGCAGGTTGAAACTATTTGAATAGTTGCAGAGCCGTCTAGAGTGTTATAGTTGGAACTAGAAGTGAACCTAACCTCAATCGAGACCACACGTGGTGTTGCCAAAACCATTACTTCAGGGCTTGAATCACAATATACACGGCTCTGGTAATATTTATTTCCCGCGAGTAGAATACTATACTTTTTCTATCATTATTCAATAATTGAAGTGAACTTGAAATATTTAATTTCATTTGGATGACACTTTTTGAGAACTAGTTTACTTAAAGTGAGGTTGGGTTGTTAACACAATGTGACAATGACTATAAAACAAGTATGGACGTTCGAATGGGCTGTTTCAAAATGATGTATTTGAAGGTTGACATTTTGTCGAATGTTCTGATTGGCTCTTAAACTGTGGAGTAATGAGATTAGATCATTTCATTGGTTAAAAACAATTAAGTAATGAAAAAAAGTCACTGGTATGAGTAACGAGTTACATCAATCAATAGAAAGTAGATGTATAATACATCTATTATTAAATAGTCATAGAAAATAGTATATTATTCAACGAGCGGGAAATGGTGGATATGACTGAGTAATATCCATTTCCCGCGAGTAGAATACTATACTTTTTCAATGATTATCCAATGATTGAAGCGAATTTTGAACGGCACTTTTTGAGAACTGGTTTACTAAAAGTGAGGTTGGGTTGATAACACAATGTGAGAAGGACTATAAAACAAGTTTGGACGGTCAAATGGGCTGTTTCGAAATGATGTATCTGAAGGTTGACATTTCGTCGAATGTCCTGATTGGCTCTAAAACAGTGGAGTAATGAGAATTAGATCATTCATTGGTTAGAAACAATAGAGTAATGAAAAAAAAGTCACTGCTATGAGTAACGAGTAACATTAACTAACAGAATGTATGGATGTATAATACATCTATTATTAAATAGTCATAGAAAAAAACATTGATTGCATCGTTTTATATCAGATTCCCAAATATACACTCCCCGACAATAAATTCCGGACAAGAATAATTTGAGTCAATTTGATATCCCTGTAACTTTTATAATTTTTGTCCGATTTTGGCAAAATTTTTACCAAAGTGTAGCCCTATGTTCCGAAATATTACCCTTGATATTGGATTTGGAAAAATACTGTTGACTTGGTCATTATACAGGGAGAAACAGAAGCTACTTTTTCACCCTCCAGTTTTCAACACCCTGTGGAAAAATTGAGCGGCAAAATTCATCTTTATTATGTTCTGTTGCGAAGTGCAATCTTTGCTCACAAAAATGTTTTCTTGGTCATGTCAATATCTGCTTTTCCAGAGTAGGTGCAGATGTTCAAATAGAATGCTGCAGTTTTTTGATATTTTATCAACAATGAATGAAAACATTTCTATAGACTTGCATAAAGTTTAGCCCTATGTCTTGAGGATAACCTCAAGACATATCATAACTGACGAAATCTTCTACACTTTCAAGCACCACATCATCGGTGAACAGCATGGGTTCTATGAAGGTCGCTCCACTACCACCAATCTTGGAGTCTACCAGAACTACCTGGTGTCATCCATGGAGCAGGGTCACCAGATTGATGTGATATACACCGACCTGTCCAAAGCTTTTGACAGTGTCTGTCACCGTGTGTTGATGATGAAGCTAGATGGCGTTGGCATAGGAGGTGCCTACCTGAACTGGATAGGATCTTATCTCTCCAATCGTCGCCAAAGAGTGAGAATTCATGACAAAGTTTCAAAAGAGGTACTAGTAACATCTGGTGTTCCCCAAGGGTCCCATATCGGCCCAATCCTGTTTGTGCTTTTCATCAACGACATCGCTACCTGTTTTAAGAACTCTCAGTACCTTCTATACGCCGACGACCTGAAATTCTTTTCCAGAGTGGACTACAGTTCATCTCTTCAGTCTGACTTGAACAATTTAGTGGCATGGTGTGACAGAAATAGACCGAAGCTGAACATCTCTAAGTGCAAGACGATGTGTTTCTCTAGACGCAGTAACCTGGTAAAATTCAACTATTCCATTGAAAGTTCATCACTAGAGCGCGTATCTTCATTCAGTGATCTGGGTGTCATATTTGACAGTACTCTATCCTTCAATTTACACATTGAAAGTATCACGTTGAAGGCTTTTAGGATGCTCGGCTTTATCAAGAGGAATACCAGACACTTTGTTGATACTAATGCAATAACATGCCTGTACAACTCTCTTGTCAGGAGTCATCTTGAATACTGCTCCATTATCTGGTCACCATCATACAAGGTCAACATCAGCAAAATGGAGAGGGTACAAAACAAATTCTCCAAATACCTCCTGTTCAAGCACCACTTACCTTGTTCCGACTTGGATTACGAGTCAAGAATGTTGTTATGTGGATTGAAAAGCCTGGA
Organism: Orchestes rusci; assembly: GCA_958502075.1. NCBI lineage: Eukaryota > Metazoa > Arthropoda > Insecta > Coleoptera > Curculionidae > Orchestes > Orchestes rusci. Next base: position 80,101,709 of record OY293304.1, on the reverse strand, counting down.
ACGTAGAAGGAGGGAAGCAATGTTGATATTTCTTCATAAGCTGATTACTGGCTTCATAAACTGTGATGCTCTGGTTACCTCGGTAATCCTATCAGTGCCTTCGAAGCGCACCAGACACACACGCCTCTTCTTTGAAGCCCCCCACCGGACGAACTATGGTTTCACGCACTTTTCCGATAGACTTCTGTCGAATTATAACAGTAACTACTCCAACTGTGCTCTTTTCTCATGTAGTACTTTGTCCTTAAAAAATAGCCTCAGGCTGCAGCTCAAGTAGCTGTGAATTGCGACGGCATGTAATGTGTATACATATCATACTGTGTACTGTGTACTTGTTATCTAAATTTCTTTTTTGTATTACCATTTGGAATTTTGATTCTGTAGTGTAATTGTTGTAATAAATAAAATAAATAAAGACATAGGGCTCAATTTTTGTTTTAGAAAGATACAGATGATTTGGTCATTATACAGGAAGGAACAGAAGCTCCTTTTTTACACTTAAGTTTTTACCCCATGTGGATAAATTGAGCAGCAAAATTGTTCCTTATCATGTTCTGTTGGAAAGTGCGATCTTTTCTTAACAGAATGATTTTTTCATCATGTCGGTATCTGCTTTTTTAGAGAAGATACAGATGTTAAAAGAAAATTCCGCAGTTTTCCGATATTTTGTCAACAATGAATGAAAACATTCTTATAAATTTGAATGAACAGATATTCTAAAATTCCATATAGTCCCAATTTACCCAATGTTTCATATTGGAAAAATTGTTCACCTCGAAGTCTTGAACACTCTTTGGAGGCGCTAGTATCATGGTGTGGACTGGGGTATCACTACATGGGCGTACAGATCTTGTATTAATAGAAAATGGAAAATCAAACACATGGGATAGGTATACTAGGATTGCTAGATAGACATGTTCGCAATAGATATGTGGAGACCTCGTCTGATTTGCGAGAAGCCTTTTTTGAAAAATGACAAATATTTCTCAAGAGGCATCAAAAGCATGCCATACGCATGGCAGAAGTCATAGGGATACGATGTGACAATACGCGCTATCAATTTAAGAACATTTTGTTCAAGTCTTCAAAAATGTCTTCATTCATTGTTGAATAAAATATCGAAAAACTGCAGCATTTTCTTTACACGTCTGTATCCTCTCTAAAAAAGCAGATATTGGAATGACCAAAAACACATTTTGTTTACAAAAGATCGCACTCCACAACAGAATATAATGGACCTAGATTTTGCGGCTCGATTTTTCCACAGGGGGTTGAAAACTTAAGGGTAAAATGTAGCTTCTGTCCCCCTTTGTATAATGATCAAGCCATCTGTATTTATCCAAAACCAAAATCAAGGGTAATATCTCGCGACGTAGGGCTAAACTTTGGTACAAATTTCACTAAAATCGGACAACAAACAAAAAAGTTATAGGGAAATCAATTTGACTCAAATTATTCTTGTCCGGAGTTTATTGTCGGAGAGTGTATATCACCCCAAATAAATCTCAGCGCAGATACTTCCCACCACACACCGCAGTGGCTTGATAGTTTTTGTTATATTACAGTCAATACTGACTGGATAATGTATTCTGTGACGTCGTGGATGTTGATTGGCGCTCTTGAATCTGTGACTACTAAATTGATATAGGTCGTAGGTTGATGTTTAATCAATGCCATCAGTAGGTACATACTAATCCTTATATTTTTCAAATTTCCAAAAAACGTGCCAATTGTTGTTGGTATCTCACAAAAGGTTGATAAAAAGCATTATAAAAAGCTATCTTTCTAAATACAGTGTTCCAGTGAACGACAAACTTCAACGACAATCTTCTCCTGCAAATATTACAAGCAGATCACATGTGATGATTTATTTCACCCTGGTCTAGTATATTGGCATATTACAATACCGAACGAGCCTAGGTGATGAACAACGATGATTTTGGGAACGGTGAATGACGGAAGAAGGATGTCAATCACCGTGACTTCAATGAATCGAGATTTTGTGTTTCGTGTAATGAAACTGTTCCTAACATAGTCAGAACTGGGATTGAACTCCAAAATCGCGCCTATAGATGCTGTAACATTTGGTCCGGTGCAGGAATGACCGAAAAGATAATGTCTGCTTCAAAGACAGAGCGAGGGAAGTCAGCAAAACAAAAAATAGACAGATAAGTAAATTGAAGGCAGAGTAAGTACTACATTAGCGCTAATATAACTGGAACAATAGGTCTGTCCACAAAATTTAGTTTTTTATTGAAAATGGTAGATATAGGTGTAACATGAACCCCTATAAAGTTTTTTAAAAAATAGTAAAATATTTTCTGCGTTATTCGCTAAACAAATTTGCCAAAATGCTAAAAGGTTAGAAAAAAAGTGTGACGTCACCTACGCGCTTATTTACTGTAGTCATAGGTAACGTATTGTAGCCATATAAAGATTAATAAAATATGACTGGTGTTATACACGGTTCGGCATTATAAATAGTATTATGGTGGCAAGAAAGTGAAGTTTTGTGCCTGAGTGCACAAACCGACAAGTATAGAACGTCAACGAAAACTCTTGTGAGTAACCAATGCAGACAGCCAAAAAAAAATTATGGTTTGTGGCATTGAGACGGAATTTTGAAAACGTTTGAAAGCCGAAAGAAAACACTTTGTCAACAACTACATATTATCAAAAACTACGTCACGTCTACCTTTGGCAAATTATGTAAATCTCCTTTCTGGAAACCGTCCTTCATATTTGCGGCGAATAAATAAACTTCCCTGATAATTATTGATGGCAATGCTCTCTTCTGTCGAATTCAAAACACATGCAAACTTCAATATTGTTTTGACGTCTAACGTCACAATAATTGAATATGAGTACGTTCCGTCTTCCAAGCAAGTATCTGTCGTCAGAGTGCGTTTTGTTCGCTAAACCAAAGCACTCATTTTCAACGGCTGCTGTTGTATTTGGGATTGATTTTTTTGCAAGCACACTTCGAATATAGTGATTATCATATCGGAGTCTTTGTTTTCCAATACTTTTAATGTATATTAATTTTTTTGTGGACAGATCTATTGTACCAATTTTCGATTCCTATGACTGCCGAAGAATGGGTACGGAAAATGAAGGAACTGAAACTTTGTCACAAATTGCGGTGATAACTGTAGATTTGGGCATTGTTGCAGACCGCGTATAAAGTGCGAAGTTTATCATAGATTAGGCCATGAAAAGGGCCAATGTGGCCAAGGGTTCTTGGTCAGCGAAATCGAAGCTACCAAGTCTGCACGAGGTGTGTTTTTTAAACCCGCTACCCTCAACGAATGGAGAATTGTGGGTTTGTCTACTATATACTAGATAGAGGTAGTGGATGCACAGTTATGAGATTGTCGATCGCCGAAACATCAAAAGTGTTTTTTTTACGAGGATGAAAATGATGTTTCGTTGAGTTGTTTTCTAGGGAATTCAAGATGTTGAGAACTAATCATCATTGATGTGGCAGTAGTGGAGGTAGAAATAATTTTATTATCTTGTATACCAAAATGTGGGAATCACCAAAACTGAAACTAGAGTTTTTTTTTTGTATCCCGACAGAGGATTAGGAACGGCGAAAAGAACGTTTCTGTACAACCTACACGTAAAGTCCACTTTTCAATGCATGCAAAGCAGGCGGAAAGTCGCTAATTTTGGCAGCCGGGCCTAAAAGTACTTCGCTTAGCAACGGTTCCTTGGATCCCAACGCCTCTGAATTTGATAACCACGTGACAGTCTAGCATACTAAAAGGAACTTATCACGTGACAATCTCGGTGACAATGAATCCGCACCACAAAAGAATACGGGAACACACATATCGTAACCATGATTTGACAGTTGTCAATTGTCAGATGTCTGACTTGTCAGCAGTGTAAAGTGTAGGAGTGTAGTGCAGTGTGTGTATCGATTATTTATTTTTGATTTTTATAATTATTCTTTTTCAAATGATTACAAACTGGTTGTACAAAAAGCATTGTTTGAACCACGGACGAAAGATGATTTTGACGAGGGTATAAGTAGTAGCACGAGCGAAGCGAGGGCAGATATTAGCCGAGTACTACTTTCCGCCCTTGATACAAAATGTACTATTTTAGGGAGATCATTCGAGGGAGACACGCTCTATGGAGGAATAGCTAGTACGATTACTCATCGTTTAGCCTGGAGGAATTAAAGAGTTACTTTCAAGAATTAAAGGGTCATTTAGAGTAGGAAAGGTTATTCCGAATGATACGTATGAGGTGGAGGACTGGCGTGAAATTGGTGATGGAGGGCGGACTTCAATGACAGTGGACAGTGTAAAGTCCTGAATGGTTCTAAGATGATGGTATGAGACTGGCGAGAAGGTTGCGTAGTTGTTGAATGGTTGACAGAAATAAACTACCTAATGATCAGTAAGTGACTGATAAATCTCCTAAGCATATTGACTAGTATATGACTAGTATTCCTTCAACTCTCTCTCTCTCTCCCTCTCTCTCTTGCTCTCTTTTCAACTAATGATCAGTAAGTGAGTGATAAATCTTTTAAGCATACTGACTAGTTTATGACTAGTGTTACTTAAATTGACGATCAGTATACGACTGCTAAACATGTCTGGTATTGACTAGTTGATGACTAGTACTACTTAAACAAACGATCAGTATACGACTAATAAACTTTTCTGGCATAGACTAGTGAATGACCAGTATTACTTAAATAAACGATCAGTATACGACTTATAAATTTTTCTGGTATTGACTAGTAAATGACTAGTATTAGTTGAACAAACGATCAGTATACGACTGATAAACTTTTCTGGTATTCAAGAGACTTGTTTCAGGAAATTACCGGGTTGGAAAACTCAGAGTCAAAGTCGTTGTTTTTTTTTTGTTCAAGCAATGTTAATCAGTTGACGTTTTTTATATATTTTTACATTTTTATATTCACGTTTTGTAATGTTGTTGGTCTTCTAATGTTTTTATCTGCTATGTTTTTTATTCTCCATTTCGTGTTTTTAATCATTTTAAACACGTTTGTGCCCTTATGATGCCCTCAAACTGGGCGAAACATTTTGAGACTTTGACTTTGAGTTTTCCAACCCGGTAATTTTCTGGTAATGACTGGTAATGACTGGTAATGACTATCACTTCACCCAATGATTAGTGAACGACTGATACATTGGTAAATGACAACTATCACTTTCAATGATCAATGATTGATGCAGTTGATCAACGATGTATATGGCTTTGAATGATGATCACAAAACTTTCAAATAATAATAACTGATTAACTAGTTCCTTTTTATTTCTTGATGGGTAGAGGACCGGGGTTTCAATCATTGAGATTTGTAAGATCTAATGATATTCACAAAAACTGTCTTTCATTTTCAGGGGAAGGTGACCACAGTGAAGCTGCTGAGGACAGCACTGATTGCCAGGAGTGCCGAATGTGAGCAACTGCATTAGGTAACCCATTACCAAACGAGCCTAGGTGATGGACAACTATGGTTTTGGGAACGGTGAATGATGGAAGGGGAATGTCAATCATCGTGACGTAAATGAATCGAGGTTTTTTGTAATATAACTGTTTCTAACATGTGCAGATTCAAATTCTTTCCACTGTACGTTGGTACTAAACTTATTTCGCGCAGATGGCTCACTTCCCACTAAAACTAATTCACGAGGATATTTCCAGGGAAACGGAGCAGATGTCTGTGAGTTTTTTAGTCTTACGCATGCAACAGTATTTTTTGTTGATCGACTCTAATAAAAATAATAATCATCAAAGAGTAGAGACAATTTTTCTTGTGACACTTTGAACCCCGTATACTCTGTGTTCGTAACCATCCAATAAATTGACCAAGTGTTTGAATAAGTGAGTTATCATCAACAAACATAAGCCTTTTACGATTTGCCACCGCTGTCTAGTGATTACGTTATAATCCAGTAAAATTATATCGTCTCATATAGTGTTAATTAAATAAAATTAGGGAAAAGCTTTTTTCAGGGTTGTATAAGATTGTCCATTATTTTTTTTTTGTTGTTGATTTTTTTGAATTTTTGGAATGGACAATATCATGAAGACTCACATTTATTTTCAATGCTCAATAAGATAAAATTAATAAAATTGGGGGTTTCCATTTGAAAAAAAACATTTTTTGCAGTTTTCTAGATTTTATTTTTGAGCCACTATGTAACAATAGTTAAATATTGTGAAAAATCTTTAAAATTGGGTCCCTTTCAACAAGAAATCCAACAGAAATTGATCACTTGATGGCCGAATGCACCAACCTTCACTTAAAAAAGACTTAACTAAGGGGGCCTTGAATTTTAAGCAGCCCTCAATTCTTTTTCAATTGCACCAACACTCTTTGAGGGCCCTTAACTAAGTGTGTCCTAGATTTGGCAACGTTGAACAAATTTAGTCATTTCTATTAACTTTTCCATCATTTAGGTTGAAAACCTAAGAACAATGCGATATGTCATAGCTTCATTTGTTTTTGTTCATGGTGGTTTCATGTTTTGGTGATATTGTTCACAAGTTTTATCTGACCAATGCTAATTTATTGCGTTTTTGGCAGGTTTTCTTTGAACACACGGGAATGGATGCAAAACAAAGAAACCCTGAAAGTTATGTACTTCACCTGTCATGATCATATTCGAGTTGATCTTACATCTGAGTCAAGATATTTTAAACAGTTTGCTTATCTCAATAAAAGTCTCCTAAAAAACCCTATGATCCATTTCCTGTGATTTGGCCGCTCATACATTTTTCGAAGTAGGTATTCTGGTAAATCTAGTGTATCATCCAAACTCCAAATAGTTCAAGTGATCCATTCTCACTACTTATGACAGTGGACTGTTCGAGCACCGAAAAAATCGGTGGTTCGAGAGACTCTTAAAAGTATTCTTCAATGTAATTTATATTACCGATGCTGCCACGGCTAAAAGGCCAAAAAATAAAAAATGATGTTTTCATTTAGACGGATTCTACTTAATATTGGTATGTACAACCAGATGGATGATGTGCCTGCCTATAGTGATCAAAATTTGAATATACTTCTCAAATCTGAATTTAACTTGTAGAATGTCTTGAATGGCAGACAACAGGCGCAATCACATTAAAATTATACTATGTCGTAGCCAAACTCCTATACAGGGTTTTTCACTTAAAACTCCCCACCATTATATCTCGAGAACGAATGCGAATTTTTAATTTCTGTAAAAAGTGATTAATAGGTAGTGTGAAGTAGATATTTTTCAAAGTAAAAAAAATCCGACGCCTGCTGCAGGCTGGGCGTCGCGACGCCTCAAAAATATAAATCGATGGCAGGAACTTCGAAAATTTGTGCATGCGAAAGTACATAATATTTGAACACTTTTTTGTCATTTAGTAAAATTCTTTAACTTTACTCGTTTCTGAGTTATATCGGTTTACAGTACAAATTTCATCGAGAGATTGAAATGTGGTGACCGCTGATTTTCATCAAGTATGCCATGAATATCGATTACTATGGCAACTATTGTTATTGACATCATTTTGGCAACTGTTGTCATTGTGGTTTCAAAAATATTTTCGAGTTCTGTTTTTATTGATTATTCCTTTATAGTATTTATTAGTTATACAGTATTTATTTATCAAAATGGTTCAATTCACCAACGAAGAAAAAGTTGACATGTTGCTGGTATTTGGAGAATGCAGATCGAATGGTAGAGAAGCGAGAAGAGTTTACTTGCATCGTTATCCGCATAGAACAATTCCCGATAAAAAAACCTTCTCAAGTTTATGCAAAAACTTAAGAAAGCATGGCTGCTTCACAAAACCAATAAGAAATAGAACAAAGACGGCTACAAATGATGAAAATACTGCTGCTGTAATCCAACAAGTTGATGATAATCCAAGAATATCCCTCTCGAAAATCAAAGGAAATACGGGTGTTTCTGTAAGTTCGTCTTGGAGAATCCTGAAGAGAAACTCTTTCCACCCCTACAAGACTAAATTAGTCCATAAATTAGAACCAGGTGATCCGGCTTGAAGAATGGATTTCTTGGCAAGATTTGCCGATTTGTATAATTAAGATGAAAATTTGCTTTCAAAAATCCTATGGAGCGACGAGAGTCGATTCCATAATAATGGGATCGTAAACAGACACAACTGTCGCTTATGGTCTGAAAATCATCCTCGTTGGATCACAGAAAGAGGTAATCAGCGAGTTTTTGGCATCAATGTTTGGTGCGGCATATTAGACGGATTCCTCATTGGACCTCACTTTTATGAAGGCACTTTAAATGCAGCTCGGTATTTGAATTTTCTCCAAACTACTCTTCCGATCTTGTTAGAAGAAGTGCATCTGGAGACTAGAATGAATATGTGGCTTCAGCAAGATGGAGCGCCGGCACATAATGCCGAAATTGTAACAAGGCATTTAAATAGAGAATACCCCAACAGATGGTTTGGTACCAATGGACCGATAAGGTGGCCGGCGAGGTCCCCGGATATCACACCACCGGATTATTTCCTTTGGGGTCACTTGAAAGACGTTGTATATGAAGAACCAATCGAAGATATGGCGGATCTAATCAACAAAATTTATGCCGCATGTGCCGCCATAAGAAGAAGAACGCTCCTACAAGTGACGCAAAATCATCTGATAAAGGTTTTTGATAGTTGTGTTCGCGCAGAAGGTCATAATTTTGAACAAGAGTTTTAATTATTTGTTTCATGTTTGATTCTAGTACCTAAGTTTGTTGATTAGTATCTTGTTTAGATTATTGTTCATTTATTTTATTTGTATTCGTGTGAATAAAATGTTGTACGAAATGTCATTATCGTGTAGTTATAGTGAACATAACAAAAGTTGCCAAAGTAATCGATATTCATGGAATTCTTGTGAAAATTGCCGGTAATAATTGGCTAAAACCATCATAGTCTATTAAAAAAATGTATACTGTAAACCGATATAACTCAGAAACGAGTAAATCAAATGAATTTTACTAAATGACAAAAGAGTTTTTAAATAACATGTACTTTCGTATGCGCATATTTTCAAAGTCCCTGCCATCGATTCTTATTTTCGAGGCGTCGCGACGCCCAGCCTTTGGCAGGCGTCGGATTTTTTTTACTTCCATAAATATCTGCTTTATACTTCCTATTAATTACCTTTTACAGAAATTAAAAATTCGCATTCGTTTTCAAGATATTGGCGTGGGGAGTTTTAAGTGAAAAACCCTGTATAACTTGACATACGGCGTCGATATATTTCCAAAAATAAATCATAAAAATGTCTCTGAAAATTAATAATTGATATAAAAAGTCAGTATAACGACAATAACAACTGCATCACAACCTCAAATCTATATCGTTTATAGAGATAAGTCAGCGTTTAGTGGTCATCAACGGAGACTTAATATAGGGAGCGTTAAGGAAAGCTTAAGCTTTCCTTAACGTTGGTGCAAACAAAAACTTGTAGTTAAGGGTTCCTTAGCGTTAAGTAGCCCTTAAATAGGTGTGCAATCGGCCATAAGACATTTTTAAGGAACCTACAACCGTAATTTTTGACATGAAAGCTCAAATATTTCAAAAACGCTTATACTTAGTGTTGGCAGCTCTGCATAACAAATGGGTTACCATGGAGACGAGGGTCGCACGCAGTCCTTCTATTATTAAGTCGTGAATCTGTCAACGAGATTCATTCATTCATTAATTTGAAGTTTTATGTTTTTTCACGACCAGTATTGAGTATTAAATGGTTAATTATTGAATACCAGCACATTCAACCGTGGCTTGATAAAGTGACAAACATAATAATAGTGACGACGAGGATTTTGGCATTTTTCACGGTCAATCTTATCAACGTGCAACATGGCGGATTTACAACAATTTTTACAAACCTTCATGGCTCAACAACAACTGGTGCAGCAGTTCACGGCGGCAGTTCAATCAGTCAAATCAGCAGGAAATTCCCTAGAATCTAGAATGGAAATGCTTGCAAACGAAGTATCGGAATTTAATTAGGAGTCAGAAAACGGCCTCATTTTCGATGCATGGTATAGCGGGAATACCATGCATCAGGAATTGTTTGAAGTGGACGCAGAAGAGTTAGACGATCAGTCAAAGGTCAGACTAATCTTAAGAAAAATCAGCACACCCTGTCATAAACAATACGTAGACTTCTTGCTAACAAAATCTTCTAAAGATTATTGCTTCAAGGACACAGTGGACAAACTCAAACAAATCAATGTTTGGTCGAAAATTTCGCTTTTCAACACAAGATACAATTGCATGAACATGACCGAACAACCGGGAGAGGATAAAGTGGCCTATGCAAGTATGGTTAACAAGAAATGCGAAGATTTCCAAATTGCTAAAATCACACCAGACCAATTCAAATGCTTAATATTGGTCTCGGGATTGAGAGCACCGAGCAAAGCAGACCTGCGGATCAAACTTCTGTTTCCAAGCCGGACTAAGTAACATTGAACAAACTAACCGTCGAATGTCAGCGCATAATCAACTTTGAGAACGATACACTGCTCGTCCAATCATCCAAAGCGTTAACTCCAGTGTCCAAAGTGTCGCTTGTCAAAAATAATCAAGGGCAAGGCAGAAACAACGTTCAACAACCCAAGGAAAATTCATCAAAACAAAATCCACCAATTCAAGGACAACAGGAACCCAAAAACAACGTAACAAGAACACCATGCTTTTTTTTGTGGATCAATGCATTATACATACACGAGATTGTAATTTCAAATATCATCGCTGTAAACAATGCCAGAACATGGGACATAAGGAGGGGTACTGCAGAGCGGAACGAACAATCAAGTAAACAAAGACATTGCAGTCTCCACCGCATCAGTTCACACGTCCACCACCTGGAAACACAGCCTACCCACAGGTACGTCCATGTTCACATTAATAATCAATCGATTAAACTTCAGCTCGACACGGGGTCGGACATTTCACTCATTTCACAACATACATGATATTTTGTGAATTTAGTCCATATTTTGTATCACTCTTTGTAAAATTTAAGTTAAGTTATAACATATCGTATTTTTGACAAAACGTGGATATGAGATCTCTGGGTTCATATTAAATCGATGCGTTCAAGTTGATGTTCTTTAGATTTTTTTTGCTCATGATGCATTTCTATCATTCTATCTTGCTTTTCTAAGGGTTCATTGAATCTACTTTGTAATAAGAGATGGCTGCTTCCTGGCAATACCGAAAAACAGAAAAACACCTCCACAATGAAACTGAAACTCGCAAAACGTAAACATACCACCACCGTCTATCCAATGAATACAATACAAATAATGACAAATTTTGACAAATAATGACAAATTGACAAATTCAGCTAATAGAAGTCGTGTGGAAAATGAAACAACACGTCCTTACGTATTGAGTTGAGACAAGGGGACAAGTATGTCTAGTCGTGTTGACAGAATAAAATATAAGCAAAGCGACGTGTTGCTATGGAATTCCACAGTACACGGAAAACGGGTCCTGGACTTTTTGGGTTTAGACTGGATCGAGTCATTCAACCTTTTGGGCCAATCACTGAATTCGTTGTGTCATCACATCACCGAGCATGGTAGTCAATCAATCTTACAACAATTGGATCGAGCAAACATTTCCTCAAGTGTTCAGCGATTCACTGTGTAATTGTTCAAAGGCGCAAGTGTCATTATTTCTAAAACCTGACGCACGACCAGTGTTCCGGGCACGCAGGCCTGTCCCATATGCATCTTCACCGATCTTGGGCGAGAAACTCGACCGCTTGGAACGCGAACGAATAATTGCACCAGTCAATTACTCGAATGGGGCAGCTCCTATTGTAGTGGTAAAAAAGAAGAATGGTCAATTACGGATCTGTGCAGACTTTTCTACGGGCCTTGATGACGCTCTGGAGTTGCATCGACATCCACTAACCAATTTTTTTTAAAAAATGACTATTCGTCGTATTCTCAGTCACATGGATCTAAGTGAAGCGTACCTACCGGTAGAAGACCAAGAGGACTCTCGGAAGTTACTTACCATCAACACACACCGGGGGCTCTATCAATACATTCGAATACCATTTGGAGTCAAATCGGCACCAGGCGCATTCAAGCAAATAATGGACTCCCTTAACGCCGGCCTCACTAATACATACGCTTATTTAGATGATCTAGTGGTGGGTGGCGAAACAGAAGCAGCTCATAACAGAAACTTGAAATGATTTTTCGAGCGGATCGAAGAGTATGGCATTCATCTCAGACGAGAAAAATGTTCTCTTCTCACTGATCAAATAAGGTATTTGGAACACATCATCGCTGGAAAAGGAATCCGTCCAGATCCAAGCAAGACGAATGCCATTACCAAGATCGCCAGTACCTACAAACATCACACACCTACGCTCTTTTCTCGGCGCAGTCAACTATTACTGCAAATTCATCCCAAATATCCACACATTACGTCATCCATGAGATCAGCTGTTACGCAAGGACGCACAGTGGAATTGGTCAAAGAAGCAACCACACACGACAGCGTGTTACAAGAAGTGATCAAGTACGTGAATTCAACTTGGCCAAGAAACATCTCGAGCGAGGCAGTACGATCATTCTACAACCGACGCCAGTCATAATCAGTCGTACAGGATTGTCTGATGTTCCATGACAAAACCGTCAGTCCAGAGCTATTCCAACAACAAACCTCAAACCTTTTGCGTCGAGATCACTCTGGCATGGAGAAGATGAAACTACTGGTACGTTCGTATGTCTACTGGGCAGGAATTGATGACCACATCGAGAACTTCAGTCGGAGATGCGACGCTTGTCAACGCGCAGCCAAACTACCGGTTGACGCACCATTACATTCATGGAACACTCGGAGAAAACCATGGCAGCGACTTCACCTCGATTTTGCAGGACCAATCGAAGGCGATTACTACCTAGTCGTCATCGTTGCATACAGCAAATGGCCAGAAATCTATCCTATGCGAAGCATAACAGCGTAGCAGACTATCAAAGCATTGGAGGATATTTGGGAAAGATTTGGAACACCAGAAGTCATTGTCACCGACAACAGCACACAATTCAAAGCAGTGACATTTCAACTAATTTGTGATACACAAGGTATTTATCATTTCAGGACTTCTCCATACCACCCTCAGTCGAACAGTCAAGCGGAACGCTTCGTGGACACGTTCAAACGATCTCTAAAAAAAATTAGCGATGGGGAACCATACGAAAACACCTGACAACCTTTTTTTCATGTTATCGCACGACACCCAATCCGAACATACCTGAGAAAGCATCGCCAGCGGAAGCATTTCTGGGACGACGTCTCCGGACTACACTTAGTTGGCTACAACCATCTGAAGATCCCTGCCGATACTCAGCTGCGAAGGACAGACAAGAATCTCAATTCAATCGAAAACACCGCGCCAGGTACAGACATTTCGACACCAAAGCTCAAGTATACATTCAAGTATACACAGGAAACAATTGGAAACGGTTACCGGGAGAAATAATTGAAAACATAGGTCAAGTCCTCTACAATGTTCAACTATTGGACAATTCAAAAAAACTGATCAGAGCTCATCAGAATCAACTGAGACCTCGACATATAAAGAAGACTTTGGAACAACAGGACAAACCTTTGCAGGTTTTTTTGGAGGATTTCCAGTTGCCGGTCACGTACCCGATTCCAATATCATCGAGATCAACGACAATTGAGAGGTCAGACATGGAAGATCCAGTAGCATCACCTGGACTTCTCGAAACACCTATACTCGAAGCTCGTGAGCCACATAATATCATTCCAGCTATTCCAGATAATCAGCCAGCAGTTCAAGAGGAGACATTCGAGATTCCCTTACGCCACCAGGACCACACGTGAACCTGAACATTGGATGGATTTTCTTCACTAACAGGGAGGTGTTAGCAGCCCTGCATAACAAATGGGTAACCATGGAAACGAGGGTCGCGCGCAGTCCTTCTATTATTAAGTCGTGAAGCTGTCAACGAGACTTATTCATTCATTGATTTAAAGTTTTATGTTTTGTTACGACCAGTTTTGAGTATTAAACGGTTAAATTAGGACTTAGTATTATTAAATACCAGTACCTTCAACCTTGGCTTGATAATAGTGACAAACATAACACTCAGGTACAGGACATCATAGACCAAATTTTACGTAGAATACAAAAATGTAACAATATATAGGGTGTTCCATTTGAAACAAGCGAGTTGACACCTACTTCCGATATAACCGGAAGTCGCGCAACGTCACTATTGTTCCACTTGAAAAGTGCATCTCCGATAATCTCTCCCTACAAATTTTTAGAATCCGAATCGCTTTATTTTCCGAGATATTCTAATAGGCCTCTTACCGTGACGAACCCTGTAGAATGCTATAGTAACAGTATCACACTGTTATAGGCATGTGGTATACTAGTGTTTATGTGGCTAGTCAACCCTTATTCCAAAATTTGAATAAACTATACACTTGCATTGCATGGTTGAGAGTTGAATTTCGTATTTGTTATTTAAGCTGTGTCTATACCAACTGGCGATTACGGTACGAAACTCAGGTAGTCAGATTTCTACTTGTATCAATAAAACCTCAAGCTTGTCAAATACCATATTTCATGTTGGTATCAATAAGGTGTTGAATAAGGAAAAAGATTCAACCCTATTTTTCAACTGCAGTTGCGTTTGTTCTGGCCAATAAGAGTGAAGCTGAGCTCGGTGGACTTAGCTTATTTTCCACTACAAATAAATGCTGACGATTGTTTTAAGATGGTTTTATTCCACTTAATTGAAGGGTAAATTAATATTTCCAAAACTGTAAGATAGCGGACTTCAATAAGAATATTTCAACACTCTCTAGGCATGTCTGAATCCGCCATCTGATGATGTATCACTTGGTTTGTTGCAACTGAACTTGGAGATCTGTGTTTAAATCATTTTAAAAATCATTTGCCACGTTTATTTCGACAGCTCGATCCAGATCGAAACTCAATTGGCTTGGTAAATCCCAAGGTTAATTGATAGTGATAATTTGATATTTAATTAATAATTTGAAATGTGATTAATTGATATGTTGTGGAAGGTTGCGCCGTAACTGGGGAATCGGAAATGCACGAACGTTAATCCGAATCGATCTCATATTGGTAACATCACCGAGCTCCATTATTGACGTTCCTGTCATCGCTGTGTCATCTCAATGTCATAACAAATCCGAACTTCAGGGTTTCAAAACTTTTTTCACCGAGTGTCAGCAATTTTAAACGTGTTTGAGGGAGCGTTATTACACAACTTTTGATATACAGTGCAATATCTTCTTATTGTTAAGTACGAACCATATTTTATCTTTTTTTCAGATGTGTATTTGAATTTCGGAACCGAATCGGAGCCGACCGACGTCATTTTTGTCTGAATTCTTATTCGTCCGACACTCGAACGTATAACGTCGCAACCTTATTACCATCAATCAACCTTGAGTCAAGTCAATGCCAATTCACGAAATAGATGCTTTATCCATTTTCTATCCGGATCCAACTTTTGCGCCTAGCTCCACTCTCTCTTTACATTTTTCAAATAAGTTTGCAAATAGACAGTTGTGATTGAGGATTTCCTTTGAAAGAAAGGAATGACGGAAAAGAATAGCTGTCCACAGACCGGCGTTCTTTCCTGACATAGGATGCCCACAGACCAGCATTCAATACCGTCATTCTTGGATAAAAAAATCTCATCATCCACTAACACGTAACGTTTTCCTGCCATCCTTCCATCTTTTTTCATCATGACAGGAAATATGGAATGCGCATTTATCCTCTCGCCCACTAACTTGGCGGTCCAACAAAAAAGAACGCCGGTTTGTCCTGTCGGATTGGAACGTCGGTACAACGTGACAGGGAGGTTGGAATGTGCACTCATCATCTCATTTCCCACTAACAGGCGTTCTTTCATTTGAAAAGATTGAATGACCGGAAAGAATGTCAGAAAAGAACGCCGGTCTGTGGGCGGCTAATGAGGTGCCCACAGACCAGCATTCAATACCGTCATTCTTTCCCGTCGTTCTATCCCGTCTTTCATTCCCGTCATTCTCTCTCCGCCCTTTCCTAAAAATGAGTTGATGATAAAAATCTCATCACCCAGTAACACGTGACGATTTTTTGCCATCTTTCCATCTTTTCTCATCATGACAGGAAAAATGGAATGCTCATTTATCCTCGTGCCCACAAACTTGGCGTTCCGGCAGACAAGAACGCCGGTTTGTCCTGTCGGATTGGAACGTCGGTTTAACGTGACAGGAAAGATGGAATGTGTAATTATCATTCCCCACTAACTGGCGTTCTTTTCTTTAAAAGGATGGAATGATGGAAAAATGTCAGGAAAGAACGCCGGTCTGTGGGCGGCTATTCTTTTCCGTCATTCCTTCCTTTCAAAGGAAAAAACGCCAGTTAGTGGGATATGAGATGATAAATGCGCATCCTATCACGTTGATCCGAGCATCTTTTTTTCGCGACTGATTCCTGAATCAAAACGCGTTTGGATCAAATAATCACGTGACAACGTAACATGCTTAAAAGAACGAATCATGTGACAATGAATCATGATCAGAAAAATCGATTCGAAAGAAAGCGACTCTGACGTTCCAATCCGACAGGAGAACCAGCACGTAACGTTTTTCTGCCATCTATCCATCTTTTCTCATCATGACAGAAAAGATGCAATGCGCATTTATCTTGCCCACTAACTTAGCGTTCCCACAAAAAAGAACACCGGTTTGTCATGTCGGATTGGAACGTCGGTTCAACGTGACAGAAAAGATGGAATGTACATTTATCATCTCATTCCTCACTTACTGTTGTTCTTTTCTTTGAAAGGATGGAATGACGGGAAAGAATGTCAGGAAAAAACGCCGGTCTGTGGGCAGCTTTTAAGGATAAAGCAACGAGAAAACATCCCCTTAGATGATGACCAACAATCTTTTCTTTCGTAATGGCGTCTGAGAGCATTATTTTTCCCGCAAAATTCGAGAGGAAAGATTTGTGAGAGAAGATTGAGAGGAAAGATTTCGAGAGAAGAGAGAAAAGAATGACGGGAAAGAATGTCGGTATTGAATGCTGGTCTGTGTGGATCTTATTTTCTAGCCACTTGAGTTTCGATCCGTATCTAGCTGTCGAAATTAACGTAGAAGTTGTAAATGAGATGTAAAGCAATTTATTGCAGTCATAATTCTCCTGACTCATTTATCAGCACATCAGTTACAATGAATAGCAGTTACCTAATGTGCTGTATTTTATAGCCAACCCATCAATATATTTCTTCATTCATTCATTGTAATACATGATTTCCGTAGGATTTTCTGTGAGATTCATCAAGGTTAGAGTAAATACTGATAAGCAGACAGTTTGTGATTGCCTGAGTCAGTTTGGGTTAACAAAAGACCACTTAAACAGTGACATTTTCCAACAACAGCATCTCATATTCACCCTACACTGCTCATCTCATTTTCACTGAAACAAGCTCAAACATGAACAGCAATGATAATGCAATAATTATTATGATTAAATATGGATATTATGTGATTATTACCAGCTATAACCATATAGGTTTTACCATAGTAATAATTTGACATTTGAATTTCATGTTAATTAAATACGGCTACAATAATTATTTGTATGATTTTATTATTAATCATCAATATTACTGGAATATACATTTATAAGCTCCATGTATTTTGGCTAACGCCGTGTCAAAGCGACATGAATATTTCATTTGGAGGCTTTTGATCTTTTATTTGCTACCACGTATGATCATTTAAAATAAATGGACAGTCAATTTATAGTAATATCAGCATTTTTTATCACGACATATTTTTTATACACGGTGGGACACAAAAAACTTCTCACCCAGGTTCTCTCAGGTGTTAGGTGATTAATCAAAAATCGCTTGGACAAGTGAATTCTTATTTTCTAGGGGATACATTTCTCTGATATTTTCCTCCTCTACCTGTCAACCCCTAAGCGGAGGTGATTGCTACCCAGACTTTTTCAAATGGAAAGGGGGGTCGAGTGATACGTCACTTGATAGGTATTTTTATCAGGATCATATCCTCAAAGTTTCAAGCTGCTACTATTTATTATTATTCGTTATTATCTATAATTTTTCAAAATTCATTAATTTTTTGTGGGTACCTGCGACCCCGGCTTAGGGGTTAACAGGTGGGGGATGAAAATACGACAGAAATGTATCCCCAAAAAACAAAAATTAACGTGTCGAGAGATTTTTACCAAACAGAAAACATGGGGTGGGAAATTTCTCGTGCCCTACCCTGTATGTATTTACAATAACATGTTACATTATCATTACAGTATGAACTTTTTCTTTTTGCAAACGCGTTGACAAAAGAATCAGAATCAGGGGCATATCTATAATGATAGCTTTAATAATAATAATAATAGCTTGCAACCAGCAAGTTGAAACCTTTAATGGAAATAAATAATTGTTTTTCTTTCAATTAATCAATGAATGTCCAAAGTCTAAATATATTCTCATGAGACAAGCCTCAAGTCCAACTAAATGAGATCTTAAGTTCAAACCGGTGATATGTTGATAGTAGTGAGTAATAGATCTTTGGAAGTAGATATTGCCCGCGTAATGTGATGAAGTAATAAATCAGTTAAACTTGACTAGTTTGGATACGGGATGTAATGGTGTTGACTTATGTATGGAGAATATATCCCTGAAATAGTCATTATAGACAACTCAATCTATAAGTTGCTACGGAAGCAGCGATAAAAATTTGCTACCTGGTTCTAGAGAAAATATACAGGGCTTTTCACTTAAAACTCCCCACGTCAATATCTCGGAAACGAATAGGAATATTTCATTTCTGTAAAAAGTAGTCAATGTATGGGGTCGAGTAGTTATTTTTCACAGTTAAAAAAATTCGACGCCTACCAAGAGTAAAGCGTCGCGACGCATCGAAAATATTAATCGATTGCAGAGACTTTGAAATTACGCGCATGCTAAAGTACATGTTATTTATAATCTTTTTTGTTATTCAGTCGAACTCATATTTATTCTACACAGTTTTGAGATATACAGTGTGTCCAAGATAAGGATGTCTATCATGGGGATCTTGAAAACCGTGAGAGATACAAGGTCGGTTAAATGGAGGCAAAGTTGCGTATTTTGATGCTTAACAAAATGCCGTTTTAAAAGCCAAGAAATTCCGACTAAGTCCGAAATTATCCGAAAAAAACCTAAATTTTTCAAAATTGTTTTCATTTTTTTTTTACCACATTTGAAGAGATATTTTGAAATGAATGGAACTTCTTCATTGCCACTTTTTGCCCTTTACAAGATACCCTTATTAAATTGAAGAACTGACGTTTCGTCTATGAGCAGCCATCATCAACTTTGTTTTTTTAAATACTGTCCCGGATTTTTTATGACGGATTTTGAGGGCCTCTTATGTTCCTAAATCAACAATGTATCGCAATTATTCAAAAAAATTATGTTGATGGATTTTTCCATAAGAAATCATGTGTTAGAGAGAGACAAAAAATACATTTTTAATAGGATTAAAAACAACCACCACTTTTTTGATTAGTGCGATACCTCGTTGGTTTAGGAACATAAGAGGCTCTTGAAATCCGTAATAAAAAATCCAGGACCGTATTTAAAAAAACAAAGTTGAGGATGGCTGCTCATAGACGAAACGTCAGTTCTTCAATTTAATAAGGGTATCTTGTGAAGGGCAAAAAGTGGCAATGAAGAAGTTCCATTCATTTAAAAATATCTCTTTAAATGTGGTAAAAAAAAAATGAAAACAATTTTGAAAAATTTAAGTTTTTTTCGGATAATTTCGGACTTAGTCGGAATTTCTTGGCTTTTAAAACGGCATTTTGTTAAGCATCAAAATACGCAACTTTGCCTCCATTTAACCGACCTTGTATCTCTCACGGTTTTCAAGATCCCCATGATAGACATCCTTATCTTGGACACACTGTATATCTCAAAACTGTGTAGAATAAATGAGTTCGACTGAATAACAAAAAAGTTTATAAATAACATGTACTTTAGCATGCGCGTAATTTCAAAGTCCCTGCAATCGATTAATATTTTCGATGCGTCGCGACGCCTTACTCTTGGTAGGCGTCGAATTTTTTTAACTGTGAAAAATAACTACTCGACCCCATACATTGACTACTTTTTACAGAAATGAAATATTCCTATTCGTTTCCGAGATATTGACGTGGGGAGTTTTAAGTGAAAAGCGTTGTATAACCACATTTTTTAACTAAATCTACAATGTGGAAAAATTATTGACAAAATATTTTCAAAGGAGAACTTCCGAAAAGCTCACACCAATATGATGGGTGTGATAAACATATTCCCGCCAGATCGACGCATGAATAGGTAAAAAAGACAAAAAAAAATCACTTATAATCTCCCTAGAGCTTGAATTATTTTTGGATTCTCAATTATTCAAGCTCGCGCGAAAATTTCATGCCAAAACTATTTGAGAAATTGAGAAGAACTACAAATAGCTGCCATGAAATAATTTTTTCATACCTATGTTTACCTTAAAATTTTTCTGTGTTCTAGTAAAATGTGATTCAGATAATTAAATGAACTATATGATATTCTACCAACATCACAAAATTTTATAGTACTAGAGGACAGGGTAAACCGTTTTAGGCCTACCTCATGCAGATGCTAATGAGTTGTGGCACCTTTTTTCATTAATTGCGGTGTTTCTGCCATAGATATATTTTAGTTTTCCCATGCTCTAGTAGAATAAGGTTAAGATAATGAATTGATGTAGAAAACATTCTACCTATGTGAAATAACTCAAAAGTACTAGAGAAAAAGGAGACAATACAAGTCCGTGTTGTATACAGGGTGAGTCGGGAGGAATGGCCCAAATTTCAGGAGTGTATTCTTCACGCGAAAACAATGTGAAAAAACCCATATGTTCTTATCCGATATTCTTTTGTTTCCAAGTTATAGCGCAATATAATTTTTTTTTCTACGACAATTTTATCGAAATTTTCACGTAATTAGATTATTGATTACTATTATTATTAATAATAATAATTAATATTAATTAGTATGTATTTTAGCAGTACTTATACGTTTATTTTCAAGTTTCGGTGATTAAAGTGTTGCAAAATGACGAATACTTATCCAAATTTGAGATGAATATCGGATAAGAACATATGGGTTTTTTTACATTGTTTTTGCGTGTAGAATGAACTCCTGAAATTTGGGCCATTCCTCCTAACTCACCCTGTATAATATACCTACCGATAAAATGTCATAGTAGGTGAGTTTTCATAAAAATGTAAAGTACTTAACGTATTTGGTGAACAAATCTGGCCTAAATCCTGAACAAGAAGATCTCTTTAAGGACATGACGAACATTCTTCGTGAAATAATTCCATACCTATGTCACCCATAAATTTAGTGTGGAAAAGAACAAAATAGTGTCGAGGTATAACTTTTATTTTATGAAGCATAGACATTTAGTGAAAGAAAACAACGGCTCTTTACTCTACTCACCATCAAGTTAAAAAGACAGCTGTCAAAGCCAGGGATATTTCCACTTATTTATCTTTCAGTCACGTGATTATGGGCAAGGTGATTTCCGATAAAATTAGGTCGTTGCCATAGCAACATGTTAAAATGCAAGCGTATGATTGGCTAGAGTTGACTGGTATGAAATTTTCGGGGGTAATACCATGAGTGCTTAAAAATTACCGATAAATTTTCACGAATGTCGAGTGAAATCTGTAGAGAAAACATGCATGAGCAAAAATTTTACCGGTTAATTTTAAAGCACGAAAGGTATTTAGAAGAATATTTCACGAATTCTAGAATATAACTTCACTAAATTTGCGTTGCCATGTTGATTGCCCTGACAACGTGGTTATTTGTCTAAAAAAATTGTCGTTGCCATATCGATTGCTCTGACAACGTGTGTATTTGTGTTGTCATGACAGAGTGGTATTATCGATTCGGTGTTATCGCTGTTAGCCTCCGAAAAGTCTGCTGCTCTTATGGGATTTTTTGTACATGAGTGGAATATTCATTGAAATTTCATTTTCTGGGGTCTACCCTTGCTTGGACAGAAACTAAATTGTGTCATAATAGGTGCATTTGTTATTCTCCACCAGTGCACACGAGTTTACACTTTTTCACACTGCTTCCCTCGGTGTGGCTTTGATTGCAAGATGTTTGTCTGACTTTTAGGTTAGCTTATCTTTACTAAATATACTGAAGCCTTTGGTGAATTTCCTTTTAGACTGGTAGGCACAAAGGGTAACAAACTCACCTTATGTAAATTTTAAAAAATCATGTATGTACTGGAAATCAACCTGAAGCTATTTCTCTCACCAGTACAGAGCACAGAGCTTCCTCTATAAAAGATACGACAAGATGTTTATGATGAAAATTGAAGAATGAAAAACTAAGAGAGAATGCAAAATTTTAAAACCACCCGCCTACTTTGATATTTTGCATGTTTCTATTACGAGTTCTCAGAATAGCATGGAAATACATTTTTCTATGACCATTCAATTATAAATGTATTATACATCCACTTTCTATTGGTTGATGTGACTCGTTACTCATACCAGTGACTTTTTTCTTCATTACCTAATTTTTGTTTTCAATCAATGAAAAGATCTAATCTCATTACTCCACTGTTCAAGAGCCAATCAGAAAATTCAACAATTTGTCATTCACATTCGTCAACCTTCAAATCCATCATTTTGAAACAGCCCATTTGACCGTCCATTGTAGTATAGGCATAATCATAGAGTAGAAAAATAGCTTGGGATGAATTATATTAGGAAACCCGGTATATTAATTATATTGTAAGGTTTGTGAAGACTTGGTACTTATTTAGTAGAGGTAGCAGAATATATGCATTTATGCAACAACATATCATGATAACATTCTCAATGAACAATTAGGGGTAATCAAGTCATTGTAATTTAACTAGAACAAGAATATAGATCAAGCGTTACGAACGAGTATAGTTACTTATTCCCGTTCCCAAATAATAAATCAAATGATGCACTGAGTTACACTATTCCATAATTTTTTTATAGTCATTGTATCAACAACCTCACCTAACTTCAAGTACAGTTGTCAAAAAGTGCCGTGCATATGAAATTGAATCTTGCATAGTTCGCTTCAATCACTAAATAATTATAGAAAAAGTATAGTATTCTACTCGCAGAAAATGTCTATCACTCACTCAGTTGATTACGATAGTCACCTACGGCTCGAAGCGCGTGAGTAATAGTCACCATTTACCACTCGTTGGATAATATACTATTAATCTAGATGTTTTGAACGTTTATTTATGATTTGTCAATTTTTAAATACTTGTATATTTTGCAGAATTTTGTAGTTCAGCAATAAAAAGAATTTGCTGATATGAACTTTTTTAAACTCTTCAAAATATCAAGGTAAACGGAGGGTTCTGGAATATTCCGTTTCCACTCAGTATTTGATTCTGAACAAGTTTCTTCAATAACATTTTGTCGAATCTCTTATGAACAAAGGTTTTCACTGGTGAGAGAAATAGCTTTCAGGATATAATTTCCAAAACATATCTACTTGATTTTTCGAAACTAGCATTATGACACAAATTAGTCTCCATCCAGAAGTGATCTACAGAAAAGAATAGTTATTTTATGTAAATGTCCACTTAAATGATCAGCGTTCAAGTGATGTTTTGCATTTATTTAATTTGAAAAGGCTGTGTGTATATAGGGGTCCGAGCGCTCATCCATAACCTTTTGACTTGAATTTAGATGGTGAAACTGGATATAACTACTCTCAAAACAGCAGTAACAACACTGAAAATATAACTGTTGCAAAAGTATCGTACTAGAAGTCGGTTTTCAATGCTGATCAAAAATACAGGAAAAGTAAGGATGTTTGCTCTAAGAGGGCATCATTTCTTTCTGAATATGGTCAACATAACTTCAATGACGTTTTTCAGCAGCTAGAAAATGTGTTGGAGCTAATCAGAGATGGCAAGGGAGTTGATGATTTTTGAGGTTTTTCAAAGTATGCCCAAAGTCTATAACTGTTTTGAAGATATTGATCTGAACTTCATAACGCACAATAACAAGATAAAAAATGATGTGATGTAGGCGCAAATTACGGACATGTCTAATTTTTCAGATTTTAACGTACATTTGAACATTGAAAAAGCAACTGCTATCTATGCAGAAAGTACAGAAGTACCAAACAATTATCAATTAATACCCACAGAAGACAATAGTAGTGAGTTAATCACTTAATGAGTCACTTATGAAAGTTGATGAGTCAATCGTGGCTAAAAGTGGAAATGAAACAAGCTGCCAATGGACAATTTGCACATCTTTTGGAAATATGAAAAATATCAGGGGAAGGTTGCAAATATTGAACCACTACCTAGATTGGACGACCATACATTTCCCCGAAACTAAACAAGTCCCAAATCATCTGGCAACACTGTACCATATCTTCCCAACACCAGTGGCGTAGCCAGACAATTTATAATGGGGGATTCGGGTCCGAACAGATGGAGCGCCGCTGGCAAAGCGTGCCGCAGGCGAAAAATTGTGAGGAATTTCCCCTCCTTTTCAATCAATTTACCGTCAAATCCATGGCTCATAACATTTATGGGTACTTCCAGCGTCCGCTAAAGTACGAATTAGTTCTCCAACAGCGCGCCGCAGGCGGAAAATTGTGAGGAATTTTCCCTCCCTTCTAATCAACGCATTTGTGCTAACTACTGATCTTGGTATTCGTTGAATCATTAAGCTCGATATACTTGACATTGCTTGTTCCTTGTTGAATTGGTGAGCATAGCAATACAAAAAATGTGCATTCTCATAGTGTACCTACCTCCCTAGTAGTCCTTAGTTTTGAAATTTACTCTCCCCAAATGACCTCTCTTTGCTGGAATGCATCAATTTTCCAAGATATTGCAAGACCGCTACTTTTTCATAATTTGAATTTAAATGTGTTTCTCAATTATACTTTCTGATCAAGGGGGGGTTCTGATCCCCAACCCCCCCCCCCCCCCGTGGCTACGCTCTGCCCACCACAAGCCAAGAGGCTACTGACTTGAGTTATGGAACTGGATCTGGATCTGGATCGCCAGATGATTTGAGACTTGATAAGTTTCGGGGAAATGTACGGTGGTCCAATTTAGGTAGCGGTTCAATATTGGCAATCTTCCCCTATACAGCCTCTATTGAAATGCCAATCAACATCCAATGGTAATAGTCATGTTGACATCACAATATCTATCGTTTATCTCCGTCTGGCGTATATGACGTCTATGAGAAAGAGAGAGTGAGTAGGATTTGGTGCTAAAGCAATCTTCTGCTTTAGCACCAGACCTTGTTCGAAAATGTGGAGAAATTTGTTTTTCTTTTTTATTTATTCAGTATAATTTTGGGTATTTTGATTTTTTTGCTTCATAGCTTCAAATATTGCGAAGAACACATATTTAGAATTGCAAGGCATTTGGAAAAAAAAATGTTAATTTTCAATTGGAGTATATAAAAAAGTTCAATGCCACTGTGACAAAACACGTGTGAACGTCAAGCGGACTAAACCATGGATGCCGTCGGAGCAAACAACGTACAGATGACAAACCAAATCGCCTCTGACCCGAACGCGACCCGATTTTGCCGGTATTTGTCCACCCACATGGGTTTGTAGCCAACACCGATCAATCCATGGAATTTTCGAAGCGCGTCGATTTTTCGGGATGTAAGCAGTGGTTTGGAAAATATTCTCCCAATAAAGTGAAGTCGATAAGAAAGGCCGGGTTGAATTGGTTTGATCTAGTCGTGAATTGTCTTGTAAATTAACCGGTACAAAACATAAATGAGTGTGGAGATAAATTAGTGTTAAGTGTGTGTACAAGGAATGATCTTCAGATTTCATACGCTTCAAATTTCCGGTTACTTGAATATTAGAACGTTAATAAAACTAAAAATCATCATGATGGATTATATTTTTTTTTGCAAATAATAGACATAATAAAAATGCCGGAAATATTTAAAAATTCGGAATATATCAGTTTAATAACGAAGGCGACGTTTTCTTATCGGGAACGAACTCCTCTATCACGTCTTTAAAATTGGACCTTGACTAATGCGATACTCTCTGAATATAAGGTCTGTTCGTAAAACAATCACAAATCAATCAGCGCTTCATCGATTGGTCGAAATAATCAGAAAATAGTTTGAAAACTGCAAATGCTGAATGCTGATTGGCTCTGACTGGTTTGTGATTGTTCTACGAACAGACCTTTGATTCAACGGCCTTTCAAATCTCCCGCTCAAGCGTATTAATTCTTCCCGTAACCAAGGAGGGCGCCACAAGCATACATTATCACATCATGGGTGCTATGATTGAACGTTAACGTTAACTTAACGTATCTGTTAGGATTGTTTACTAATGCAAATATTCCATTTGATAACAGCGTTACCATGGTGATATGGACATGTTAAGATAACGTAAACGTTCAATCATAGGACCCAATGTTATCACGCGATTCGTTCCTCTCTTATTTTATATTTCTCTATGCTTTCACCTCGGAAGGATTATCCGCTAGACGTTTTAAGATCGTTTGGCGATACAATGGTGGAGAATCTACTACTCTTGTTGGGAAAAATTTAACTAGTGTTTGATGATTCTGCCGAAGAGTGACGCCTTGATCTACAACACTTTCATGTTCCTTACCATAATTGATTTGTACTACTTTTTATTTGACTAGTTCTGGTCTTGTCCATAGTTTTCATGATACTAAAACACACAAGATAAACTCTCTAGCTGGTCGAAATTTAAACCGATTCGCGCATGGTGACCATTTGGATCAGTATGCATGGGAGAGATATGAGAAAAAAGGGTGTTAAAAACATAACCTAGCAATGAGCACCAAACACCCTATGCATTTTAAATGGGCGGTCACCGGAAAAGATGCGCTTGAGCTTATCTTGCTTGTTGTAGTATCATGATAGTCTTCATAATACTAAAAATAAAAGACGAACCATGTGTGAGAAAATGGATTTTTTTTTTCAAAAATATGATCATCCCATTTTCATTTCCTTCAGCTGATTGTAACGAATTCATTCACATATTATGCAATCCTTTTTTGAATAAAAGCCTTCGAATACACTAAACGTCTCGACAACAATATAAATTACTCAACGTACCAATGGACACTAGAGAATGGATTGGATTTTATAGCCAGGCGGAAATAGACTTATAGACGTAACTCTTGCCGTTCGACAATTGATTCCAGATTTGGAATTCCCATAGATATTTTCTATAGGGTTGCAGAAATTGGGATGAAAATTGTTGAACGAAGAAATTGGTGCTGTGGGGATCTGGATATTCAAACGTATCATGGATCCTTTCGAAAAAATCCGGATCCAGACTTATCCGTATCCGGATTTATATATGCGATCAAGATCTTAGATCCATAATTCGTTTCTCTGATTCGGATCCCACATCCAGATCTCCGATTCACATCTCAGATTCGGTGCCGGTTGCGATATCCCATTAATAAAAACTTATAAACTATGGGCACACAAAAAAGTAGTATAATTTGCAGCACGAAATATTCTATTTCCAAATAAATCAAATATTTTGATTGGATGCGACATCCCTATTTTCATATAGAAAAACAAGTATGTCTATATTTTCTGGAAAAAATACAGCTTTTCTTGGCGCGAACAATATTTCTTGCTGACAAAAAGACACTTTCAGAAGGGGTAGAGGTGGCAGGAATACAGAGGATTTCTTTCGCTAGATTTGACAATAATGGATATTTTTTCTCATTGACTTCCCACCATTCTAGTGGATACCTAATTTCGTCAAGATCATTTCAACTTCATGCAACTATGTTAGTGCCCGACGGTTTTGGGTAAGCTAAGACCAAGACTAGAATTTCTAGAACACTATCAGGCAAAATTGAACATTGAACGGAGTGAAAGAGAGAAAGGACCTTTCCTAGTCTTGACGACAAATAAATATTTGTCGCGAGCGGGAGAGTTCTAAGAGTGTTCGTCAGTTCCGGATCCAGATCCGATCCGGATTGAAAACAGATCTGAATCTGATGTACAGCATTAGAAGAAATACAGCTTGTTCAATGGTTTTCTAGGCGTACGTGTACGTGTTTTTCCTTTCAATGTGTAAGAGAGAGACGTAGGAGTATGACGTAACCGCAGGAAAGCCTTGAACAGACCGTACGTGAAAATATGAAAGGCGAATAGATAACTTTTTCCAGACTTTCTTGACTCAATCCGCAAATCAACTTCAATTTAAATCTTATTCAATGGTCGCGTTCATAAAAAGCTGCGCTCCAGAAGCGGTCAACTGGCAAATTGTTGAGTTTATGAACGTTTGTCATTAAATCCAATATGTTCCTATGGGCAGCGATCTTAAATATGCTACCAGCTCGCTCGAAAACATGGCCGTTTGATACCAAAGTAGCGCTTTATTATAAGACAGAGCGTTTACAGTTCCACAACTGTTCCGTCTTATGAGCGCGACCGATGTCAATTCGAAATAGGGTTGCTAGATGGCATTCATTTTACGCTGCGAAAGAAGTAGTGTTGCTTTACTTATCTCGTCTTTTTTTTTACTTAAAGCTTCATCAATTTCGTTTGTCCATATGATCTTTCCCTTTGAGGCTGCCGGATGCATGGAGAAATGCTTGGATTTGTAAACAGCGACTACATCGAGGTATAGATCTCCTATGATAATTCAGAATTCCTAGATATCTTCTTGATTCAGCAGTATTTGTTGGCTTTAGAAAGTCAAACATTGCTCGAATTCTTGATTGAGGCCGAATTCCATCTTCATTCATCTCATATCCAAGGAAAGTACCTGTTTTCTTTTGAAAATTGCATTTTGCTTGATTGATTTTCATTCCATATTTTGTTAAACATTGAAATAACAGTCAAGATGTTTGATATTTCATTCTTCTGATTTTGAGGCCACCATCGATGTATGCAAAACAGAAATCCAGACCTTTACAAACCTCGTTGATGAAACGCTGAAAGGTTTGCCCAGCATTACGTAGGCCCTGAGGCACAAAAGGAATCTCATATAGACCCAATGGTGCGTGTTGTTTGCTGTCTTCTCAATATGATGTTCTGAGACTGGAATTTGTTGATAAGCTCTAACAATATTCTTTTCATTTAAAACCGAAGTTCCAGGATGAAGATTCATTGTTTACATTTTTTTTCCATATAAGAACTAATTACAATCTTGTATATTTGGGATGGGATATCTGTCAGGAATTGTTACTGAATTTGATTGTCTGTAATCACCACAATCAGGCCCGATAAGAGGGTGGCCGACGGGATAAATTCCCGGGCCTGTGAAGTCATGGGGCCCGTCATCCCGAGTTAAATTAGATAAAAAATTAATATTTCATATAAAAAGAAGCGCGCATGGTACCTGAGTATTTTGAAGCGACATTATTCATCACGCGAGAATCAGTGGGTGGATTCTGTAACTTTCGCTACAGTGACGGAATCTATAACAAAAACGAATCGCAGCTCAATTCCATAACTTATTCGCTTCGCTTCGTTTAGCTATTTTGAATACGAAATAGGAATGTTGCGAATCGGCAAATGCCATTGTTTTTCCAAATAAAAAGAAGATAACTGAGATGAAATATAACCTAGATGATGTGACTTTTGACATAATTTTGTTTTGAATGTTCATTCCTTGATACATATTTATTTGTTTTTAGAGTAATATGTTGCATACTCAAATTTTATCACACGTGGAGGAGTTGAACGTCAATCCGAGTCTGTCTCGCACGTGAAGAAATAGTATTTTTACGAGAAAGAAGTGATCCTTTCAGTTTGAATGATCGATTCATTTCAACTCAATAAAGACTTGTGTATTTTTCATATCAAGAACTTGAACTTAACATGAGCAGCTCAATAAGAAATTCAAGTGTGGTGTGTATCGACAAAGGATAAATAGCATTACGGTTTTAACAATGAGCAATCGTTTTTTTCTGTCGAGTATTCAAAATTACTGTCACTTCAGTCCACAATTCATCATAATATTATTTCTTTCTACCACTAACAGAAGCATATATTTTTTTTCAGGTATAAAAAAGCTGTCCACTTTGAAAGGTATGATTCCTTCCCATCTTCTTCGATCCATTTTGATTTTTTTTTCAAATCAAACACATGAATTAAACAAATATTTAGAATTAAAACAGCTTAATACGCGAGACTTAAATCAGTCGGTGGTGCTAACGACATTCAAAGTTTGTCGTTATCGCTATCGCTTTCGTGAAGGCTTCGTATGTTTCCGTGAGTCTCCGAGAAGTTACAGAATCCCATAACGACGAATAGCGTCCGTTATCCACCGTAGGGAGTTTTTGAACCTCTTATTGATTTCAACGTTATTAACGTATCCCGCTATACTAAGCATGCGCAGAAAACAAAACATTAATAACGGAGAGGACACAAAAAAGTGATTTCGAAACTCGTATCTAACGTTTGACGTTGTGTCCTCACCATGTCATCTGTCATCATAGTGATCAGATTTGTTGTGTTTTTGGTTTTTAATGTTTTGATTTTGATTTTGTAATATTTTCGCCAAATTCCTAGCAGAGCAGCACATTATTCATTAGTTCACGTCCGCTTGGCAAGCGGGAATCATAATAATATGCTACCATCTACATTGTATTTGTGTTCAAAGTTACTTTCACGCCAAATAAAATGTGGATGGTGGTACTTAATTCCCGTTTGACAAGCGGAAATCTGTCACTTCCACTTCGAAGTTAAATTAAATGTAACTCAAGCAAAACTACGAGTATCATGGGCAAAACACCGACTGGAATGATAAACAGCTGATCTCCATCAGCATCAATTACACTGTTGCCAAGCTGTGAAACATAGGATCAGTTTCTGTTGGATATTTAATAAAAAGACAAGAATCTTACAATTCCAGTGCAACTGTAGTAATTTTTAACAATATAAATTGTACTTTGTGTGTTTCACGATTTCTATGTAATAATTGAATAATACTGTATATCAAAACCTTAAAGCCTTGTTTTTTTGAATTGTTTTATTCCTTGTTCAGCTTGATAGCTTCGTTTTTAAAAGAGATATCAAGAAGAAGCATATCATGATAGACTTACTCCACTCATCTATTTTGTCATTCCATATACACCAATGGACAAAAACAAAGAAACCGCCTTAAATTTGAGAAAACTTTGACAATCCATCAGTTACCAAACAACCGAATCCATTTTCGAAGAAATCATGGAAAATGGGTTATCTTTGCCAAGCTCAACATTTTATAGCTAGACTATCCTTCGTTCAATTATTGTGAAAATTTCAGGAAGTACATAGTTTTTGACCCTCTTTCGAATGATGCTAGCCATTTTTATCAAAAACTTTACAGAAAAGTTTTGAAAAGTGTTCTTTTTTGAACGTGAAAGAGGGGCACTAAAAAATGTTTTGGAAAAAATCGTTAGGACACACAAACTGACAAATGGATTGAGTTTTCAAATACACCATCATATAACTGAAACAGGGTGAGAGTTTTCTCGAATTTTAGGCGGTTTCTTTATTTTTGTCCATAAGGGTGGGTAGCTAAATCACCTGTGCTTCAGTTTTTCCTATTTTGAGTGGTCACAACTAACAGGAGGGGTGAAGGGGCTCGGGAGTCTGGGAAGTCTCGTCTCTTGGCGGCACTGACCACAATCTCCGGTTTTCTTTGGAACCATAAGCAAAGGACTTGCCCAAGGACTGTGAAATGGTCTGCATAAACCTTCTTTCTCCATTAAATCAAACACTAAACTTGTTTTGCTACAGATAGCTTTTGCGTACATACATATAGGCGTCTTGGTTTGACGTACAGGCGGTCCGATTCTTTCGATAAAATAATAATAGAGCTTTATTTATCAAAAGATAATATTAACAATCTCACTTTCACTGTCATACTATAATATAGTATTATATAAAATAATATAATACAGTAGTCACAAAATATATCAAATTTATATTATACAGGGTGCCACAGATTCGAGTGCATGCATGGGGATCTCAGTTGTTATAAAAGATAAAGGGTTGGTTAAATGGTTGCAAAGTTGCGCATTTTTATGCTCAACAAAATGTCGTTTTGAAATTTGAAAAATTCCGACTACTTCCGAAGATATTCGGAAAAAACCGAAATTTCGCAAAAACGTTATTAATATTTCCTGAGTTTATCTGAGAAGATATTGTAAAATGAATTACACTTTCTCATTGCCACTTTTTCTTCTCTACAATATGGCGGTATCAAATTGAAAATCTGACGTTTCGTCTTTGAGCGGCCATCATCAAGTTCATTTTTTTAAATACGGATCTGGATTTTTTATTTTATTTTTAGTTATCTTTTGGATGTTATAACGATTTTGGTTCGGTCAATTAGGCTTGTGGAGTTGTGCAGGTTTTCTCATAAGAATAACGTTTTGAATAAAGATGAATTTATTAACCAAACTATGTGTTAGGGAGAAAAGGGTTAGTTTGGGTTAGGTAGTTTTCTCTGTATTATTTTTTTCGACGGTTGCGATACCTCAATACATTAAGGACGTCAAAAGATGATCAAAAATAAAATGAAAAATCCAGGTCCGAATTTAAAAAAATTAACTTGATGATGGCCGCTCAAAGACGAAACGTCAGATTTTCAATTTGATACCGCCATCTTGTAGAGGAGAAAAAGTGGCAATGAGAAAGTGTAATTCATTTCACAATATCTTCTCAAATATACTCAGGAAATGATAATAACGTTTTTGCGCAATTTCGTTTTTTTTTCGAATATCTTTGGAAGTAGTCGGAATTTTTCAAATTTCAAAACGGCATTTTGTTGTGCATAAAAATGCACAACTTTGCAACCATTTAACCGACCCTGTATCTCTTATAATAACTGAGATCCCCATGCATGCACTCGAATCTGTGGCACCCTGTATATATATAAACAACAATATCAGCAAAATAAATTATATCTAACCGATAAATAATTGTTGCAAAGTAATGAATACTTTTATGTATTTAACTTGAAAAACGTACTAATAAAACATGATTAAGATAAAATACACTAACTAGGAACAATCTAGTAGCTATCTAAGTATGAACCACTACACTAACTGAGTAGGATTATTTTTCAAATGTACAGCTGGTTCGTAAAAAAACTGGTATTGCTCATAGAAATGTTTACAAAATTGAGCAGTGTAATATTAGTTTTAACAAAACTATACCACAGTGACATGTCATTCAAGTGAAAAGTTTGGGTATGTTATGATGTATGTATGTGAATAATTGATTTAAATCAGGTAGATTTGCAAATTTTGATACACACAATCGATCAATTCAATATTTTCGCTTTAGTTCCTGTACTCATGTGAGGAGTCATTTGAAAAAAAATACTCAAAAGTATCAACCTGCTAAAAATATGACGTCATACTTTTTTGTTTTGTCAAAACAAATATCACACTGCTCAATTTTTTAAACATTTCAATGAGCAATACCAGTTTTTTCACGAACCAGCTGTACATATTTTTACCAGGTTTATACTTTTGAATATTTTTTTTCAAATGACTCCTCACATGAGTACAGGAACTTAAGCGAAAATATTGAATTGATCGATTGTGTGTATCAAAATTTGCAAATCTACCTCATTCAAATCAATTATTCACATACATACATCATAACATACCCAAACTTTTCACTTGAATGACATGTCACTGTCGTATAGTTTTGTCAAAACTAATATTACACTGCTTAATTTTGTAAACATTTCTATGAGCAATACCAGTTTTTTTACGAACCAGCTGCTGTACAATCAGCAGCTTTTCAAATATGATTACATTCTCACTAGATTTTATATTCTGAGGTATAAGATTGAATTGTACCACTCCCTTATGAAATAAATTTTTCATTGAACATGTTTTATTGCTAGTTTTGACATAAAAATTCATAGAGCTTGCTGATCTTGTACACCTTCCATGTATTTGTTTTATTTATTTCAAAACCATATTTTGCAAGTATAGTATTCCAATTTTTGTTTGAGGATTCACTGAGTTGATTGTGAAGTATTGTTTTTTATTGCATGCAAATTGAGTGTGAGCCAACAATCCTTGCTTATTGGAAAAAGTGTTACTATCTATCAATTATTGTCGTTTCGGAAAATCTACCAGCAGATGGAAGTGTCTATGAAAATCTGATCCGATAATTGGATATTGTACGTTTGCAATAAAAAAACATACTTGTATTTTCTGGATAATCCAAAGTCAATCGTGAATGACCTTTTCCCATAAAGAGTTATTGAAGATCCATTGGCTGCATAAAGTTTTTTCTGAGTGATATTTTCACGATCAGCACCTTTTGGTGCATCTGCTCCAGTGTCAATGAGAAATTTCAATTTCGAGTTTCTGTCAGTGAGAAATAAGCGACTTGGACCATTATGACAGGAACAGGTCGCGTCTGTCTGCATTTAAATTAGTTTTCCGACTGATGTATGATGAATACAATATGGTGGTTGACAATTTTTTGCATTCGCTACAAACTTGAGGTGATACCAACAAATATTCGTTTGTTAAATTCTTGAAGTTTCTTGCATTCTCGAATTTTTGAATTCTGGAGATGAATGTCTATTTGAGGAATGGTTGTGTTTTTTTTTGTTATTACTATAATATTTTGATGAAAATTTGTTTGAGCCGGAGATCTCTTCCCCAGAAACATTGTTTATCAGGAAAATACTATGTTGCTGACTATTTCAATGAAAGGAAATTGATGTGTAAGATATATTGGCAATATTATCGGCAATGATGCTCAATTGATCTGAATCCCTGTTGCTTACTCGTAAAATAGCTTGGGTAGAGACTAGAAGCTGCTGAATCCAGAATTGCTTGATAGCTTCACAAGACATAGAATATACAAATTCTCATCAATTAAGACGATATTTATTTATTTATTTATTTATTTAATATCTGAAGCTGCTAAATTCTTGATCTTGCGCAATACTTGAGATGGTTTTCGATCTTCAAGCTCAATCCCAGTTAGTATTTTCTTGAACGTACATTATCACTGTCTGTGCATCTTTGTATTAGAACATCCTTCAGTTGTTCATATGTTGGTGAGTTTTCATTTTTCATCAAATCTGACACAATTTTGAGTAATCAGAACTTAATTGTATTTGGCTACCGCTACTTATCTTCGATAATTCAAACTGTGCTTTAGCTTGTTTGAACGATAAGGCAGGCATATTCATCCAGAACAACGGGAGTTTCGCTGTTTCAGCGGATATTTGGCAGCTTCTTCATCTTCCAAATTACTTTTCATCTTAATCACTTCATTTTAAAGTAAACTGATTGCTTCTTCTATGTCTAAGTCACCAGTTTCAAATGTATTTTATAGCTTTTATCAAAATGACTGACATACAAATCGTACACTTGATTGACAACTGGAAACTCTCAAGAACCCTACCTTTTATGTTAAGTAAATTGGATAAAACATCACTATACATTTAATAAAGAATCACTCCATGTTCCATGGAGACGAATCTACTCGTTTAATTTTAGTTTTTCACTATTTCAACTAAATGTTGGTCTTTCCTCCAAAGCTCCATGCCCCTACTAAGCTGTACAGTTGGAACATGGAGCTTCATATTTTTTTATTATAACGGTTTCAACCATCGCAAATTCCAAAAAAAAACCCTTGTCTCATCGTTACTGGACAAACCAAACCATCAGTATTTCTTGATAATCTAGGCTCCTCAACAACATTCTAATAAACAAGCGTTTTTCGAAAAGCTGCATAAAGATCGGAAATCAAGTTGGGTACTTGGTTTTTGGAGTAACAAAAGAGATCTTCGTAAGGAATTTATCGTCGTGGAGTTCATCTTCATTCAAACTATTATCTGAATTTTTAAAATTCAACCCGGTAATGTTGAAGTCTGTAATCAATGAATTCAAAAGAATCACTTATGAAAAGCCAATTAAATACAATAGCGAGAAAGGGACCCGACAGAAGTGATTTGCATTTATTGTAGTGCCGTTCTGGCAAGCGACCAGAACGCGATTAATTTTAATTATTTATGTCTTAGTTACGTCGAGGCGGACTTTCCCAAGTTTATTTGCATTTGGTTTCAATTTTAGCTATGCCAATTTAGGTATGAAACTGAAGTACAACCTGTGCCGTCACCATTACCCGGTACGCGTAAATAAAATCCAGAAAACCTGGAATCTTAGAGCTGAAGGGGGTTGGGTACTACCCCTACGGACTACGTCGCAAAACATCCCTGGAAGCTTTGTACCCTCATTGTCTTGCCTGCGTTCCTGTTGAAGAAGTCCTGATCATGCCCCGGCAGTAAAATCCTGTTAAAGCCCCGGACGGCTGTATTTTTCCTGCGCGTCGTGATAATAATAAAGGGGACGCGTAATCCTGAACCACGTTACACACTCTATCTCTCTTTTTACTTTTTATACGAAATGTTGTTGATTTGCTTAAGGCGTTCGGAATTTATTATTTTTGACACATTCCAGTAAGATAAGGTTTTAAGTAAATACCTTGGGTTTATGCGTGTTGAAGTTATGTTTATTTTCGGATAATAGACGGGAATGCTATTTTGGTGAATTGTTGGTTTTATTTATGTTTACTCTACGACCCCTGGGCATTACACCCTCCACTGTTTAAAGGCTACTCGAAAGGCATGTGGGCCCTTTACCACGTTAATCCAAAGGGTGGCGCTCGAGTTTACGGCAATTGGAAAAGTCTCAAGAAGATCGACCAAGGAAAATTCGAAGTAGCGCTACAAAATGGCGCCCGAGCAGGGACCGCGTTTTCTCACCACTTTTCACCCCGTACGTCCTTTAATAAAAGCATTCCCCGTTTTAACCAACTAAATTACGTTCGTAACCACGCGGACAGCCCGAATCAGCTGTTTTTATCAAAATCCGGTCTGCGCATGCGCGAATCTCCAACCCGAGATACGACTCGTTTTCGACCAAACGGAGGATGCTGAATCCGAATTTCGACACGATAAATGGACCTGACCAAGAGTTTCGAGATTGACAGCCATTCTTCGTTCCAGACGGTCGGAGATGATTCCTTATGGTTCCTGAAGCCTGTATACGTCGTTTCGTGAGTTTTCTTCTGCGCATGCGCCATTTGAAAATCGAGAGGGGACTCGTTTTTGATCAAGCCGAGGATGCTGAGCCCGAATTTCGACACTACAAATGGACCTGACCAATAGTTTTGGAGTTGACAGTTATTCTCCGCCCAGATGATCAAAAAGGGTTCCACATGATGAAGGAAGCCCGGATGCGCCGTTTCGACGGTTTTTCTTCTGCGCATGCGCCAACCAGAAAATCGAGATGGGAATCGATTTCGACTAATCCGGGGATTCGTAATCCGAATTTCGAGGCCAGAAATCCACCTGACGGATAGTTTCTAAAGTACCACGATTTTTCGGTTCTAAATAGTCGAGAATGGTTTCGTACGGCACCAGAAACCCCATGAAGTCATATTTCATCGATTTTCTACTGCGCATGCGCCAACAACTTTTCGAAGTAACACCTCGTTTTCGAATAAATCGAGTATGCTGATTCCATTTTTGGCCATCGCGTGTGAAAAATCCCATCCATGTTCCAGTTACGACAATCCAACGCCCCACCATTCATAGCCAGAACATTTTAGAGAGAGGGAGAACAACCTGAGCGCATGATCGTTATCCCCACTCATGGATCCTGCTCCTTAAATAACAACACCTGAGTACCAGTCGAGGAGTCTGATGTGAGACACCAACCAGTGCACATCAACAGAAAGTTTTCTTAAAGACACGGACCAGTTAATCCAGTTAGAGAGTCTACCCAGAGAACCAGATACAGTCAAGAATGCCTGCCAGTGACAATGATGAAGGAACTTCCAGAACCAGCGCCAGTGACCCGCTTCTCAACCCACCAGCTGCAACTACGACTCAGGCGACCACATCTCCGGCGGTAACATTCACATCCCAGGGAGTAACGTTCACATCCCAGGCTGTACCATTCACTTCCCCGGCTGTAACATCCGCTTCAGGTGCCACCTTCTTCGATCCAACTGATAGTCGAGTCAGCTGGGTCTACACGTTGAAGAAAGATGAATTGCTGATGGAGCTCATGAACTTGGGCTTGGATACCAGTGGTACAGTGGACGCTTTGAGGAAGCGCTTGACTACCCACATCAAGTTAGGCAGGGCCTCTCCCACAGTTACCACCCAGGCGTTTGCTTATCCGCCACCTGGCACCTCAGCTAACACCGCTCCTAGTATGGCAGGGCCCATACCAGCTATCACGATCCAGCCACCCTTGGTCACCCCTACAAATGTCCCTTCATTGAAAGTACACAAGTGGAACATTCACTTCAATGGCAGGACTGATCCAGTTACGTTAATCGAACGACTTCACGAGATATGTGATTCCCAGGGGATTGTGATCGACCAGTTACTCCCACACATGCCTGAATTGCTGGAAGGAGATGCTTCGCTTTGGTATCGTAATAACCGGTCCCATTGGAGAACCTGGGCGGATTTCCTGAATGAATTTCGCAGCTTTTTCTTTCCAATCAACTATGCTGCCGACTTAGAGATAGAAATCAGCCGTCGTCTTCAACGACCTAATGAACCAACCCATCGGTACATCACGGACCTGCAAACCCTCCTCCGAAGACATGGGAACTTCACGGTGGATCAAGAACGTCAGTGGCTATATAGAAATCTCTTGCCAGAGTACCGACAGCATATACGGAAGACGGACGTTTCCAGTGTGGTGGAATTAACCCGCACCATACGGGAAATAGAAGCCTTGCTATCTGAGTTACGTACCAGCCAGATGCAGGCCAGAGGTCACTATCGTCCATCTGCCGACATTTCCTTGACCAATAGACCTGCCACGACGTCCAGAACACCAGGAACCAACCACAGTCAACCCCAGGCCCGTCGACAGGAAGCCCCTGCGTCTGGTAATTGGTTACGTTCAAATGTATGCTGGAAATGTGGAGAAGAAGGCCACATAAGAACACGATGCCGAAACCCTTCCAGACTTTTCTGTTCCAGATGTGGGAAACAAGGAGTTATGTCCCGAGATTGCTCCTGCAACCATCCCGGCAGCTCGGGAAACTAGGGAGATGCTGCTCTAGCCCGAGGTCAAGTCAGCATCCCCTACCTCATGACACCTCGATGAATCCAGCCAGATCACATGATGTGCGACCCCATGTGTACATTCTCCTCAACAGCACCCCGTTCCTAGCCCTGATAGATACAGGAGCGGCGAATTCGTTTATGGGAGATAGTGTTGCCAACATGTGCCAGTATCAAAATTATCCAGAAGCCGATCCAGTGGTACGGAGTGCGAAGGTGGCTGATGGAGGCATCATCAATATCACCAAAGCCTACCACATCCCGTTGACGATTGAAAACATCACTTTTCATGAAACAGTCAGTCACCTGCCTAAACTAACCTCAGACATGGTCCTGGGCATGGACATATTAGCCAGACAACATTTCCGACTCGACTTGGGATCGGGAAAAGTCTACCTGCAGGATCAGCTGTTGCCCTTCACTGCCTCATGCAGCCCCATTGGCCAGATTCAAACGAAAATTTGTATGGAATTGACACCAACCGAAGAATCCCGGTTGCAGACTTTTCTGAATCATGAGTTGTCAGAGTTCCAGAAAATCGCTGGTACGACACCCCTGGTAGAGCACGCCATACATTTGCTCAATACAGAACCCATCAAGCAACGATACCGACCCCAGAACCCCAAGATGCAAGAGGTAATCAACACTGAAGTAAAACAGATGTTGGACGATGGGATTATCGAACCATCCAGCAGCCCATGGAGCTCGCCAGTGGTCATAGTCAAAAAGAAAGATGGAAAATACCGGTTTTGCATCGATTTCCAAAAGGTTAACTCAGTTACCCGAAAAGATGCATACCCGTTACCTTACATCAACGCCATCCTGGATAAGCTGAGGAAAGCTCGTTACATCTCCAGCATTGACCTAAAACAGGGATACTGGCAGGTGCCCCTGACTGAAAGGAGTAAGCCGATCACTGCTTTCACTGTACCCGGAATGGGTTTGTTCCAGTTCAAAGTAATGCCCTTTGGTTTGCACTCCGCGCCAGCCACATTCCAGAGGTTGATGGACCGAATTATTGGCCCAGAACTGGATCCTTTTTGCTTCGCTTACCTCGATGACATCATTATCCTGGGAGAAACCTTTGAGGAACACCTGAACAACCTAAGGGAAGTATTCCAACGCCTGCGTGACGCCAATCTACGCATAAATCCTGAGAAATGCGAATTTGGGAAAAGATCACTACGTTACCTGGGACATTTGGTCACTTCTGAAGGCATACGAACCGATCCTGATAAAGTTGCCGCAATACGAGATCTTCCTGCCCCAACCAACATCCGAAGCCTACGACGCTTCCTCGGAGTCGCTTCCTGGTACCGACGGTTTGTCCATAATTTTTCTCAAAAGGCCAGCCCTCTTAACCGATTGCTGAAGAAAGGAAATCAATGGACATGGACTGATACCGAGCAAGCGGCTTTCGACACTCTGAAGATATGCTTAACCGAAGCCCCCATACTGGCTTGTCCTGATTTTACAAAGCCATTCGTGTTGCAGACTGATGCATCCGATAGTGGGTTAGGAGCAGCGTTAATTCAACACAAATCAGACGGAGATCACGTGATTGCATATGCAAGCCGAAGTGTAAGTCCAGGGGAACAGAAGTATTCGGTCACTGAAAAAGAGTGTTTGGCGATTGTATGGGGCATCGAGAAGATGAGGCCTTACCTGGAAGGATATCACTTCACAGTGGTAACCGATCACCAAAGCCTGAAATGGCTTCACTCGATGAAAAGTCCTTCTGGAAGACTGGCTCGCTGGAGTATTTATCTGCAGCAGTTTGATTTCAAAATCCAGTACCGCAAAGGGGTGCTCAACAAAGTTGCCGATACCCTCTCTCGAGACCCTTTGGACTGCAATGAATACGATGAGCCAGAGCCGTTACTAAGTGTGACCAATTTTGAGCCGTGTTCCTGGTATACCGCCAAGAAAGCCGCCGTTGAAAATGATCCAACCAGTCACCCTGACCTTTGCATCCGGAATGGCCAGTTGTATCGACATTTCTGGGACCTGACTGACCTCACCGAGGATGAGATGACGGACCCATGGAAACTTTGTGTACCAAAATCTTCCCGAAGAGCCGTTCTGGAAGAAAATCACGACTCACCATTGGCCGGACATCGTGGCATCGCCAAAACTACCGCCAGAATATGTCGCGAATATTATTGGCCTGGAATGATGAGGGACATAGCCCGGCATGTGAGAAGTTGTGTTTCCTGTCAACGTTATAAACCATCCCAACAACAGACGCCTGGCAAAATGCAACCATCTCGTAACCAAAATCCATGGGAAACTGTCACAACCGACTTGATAGGACCACTGCCACGATCCTCAAAAGGAAAACTGGTTGGTTATGTTCCAGGATCGTTTTACCAAATGGGTAGAGTGTCGTCCCATCCGACAGGCAACTTCCCGGGCAGTTACGCAGGCACTTTACGAACAAATCATCACGAAGTTTGGATGTCCCCAGACGGTCCTGACGGACAATGGGACGCAATACACCGGACGACCGTTCAAGGAACTTCTACAGGAGATGGGGATTACTCATCGGCTGACCCCTGTATACACGCCGCAAGCAAACCCTGTAGAACGCACCAACAAAACGATTAAGACCATGATTGCCCAGTTCTGTGACGATAACCACCGGAAATGGGATGCACACCTGGCCGAATTAGTGTTCGCCCTCAATAGTTCCAGACAAGATTCCACCGGATTTTCACCCGCTTTTCTCAATTTTGGTCGAGAGTCGGATCCTCCGAAAGCTGTTTACCGTGTCATGGGATTAGAACCAGACTCAGATGAGGAACCTGCGAACAACCAGATTATCACCCACTCGGAACGAGTTAAACGTCTCCAGGAAGTCTACGAACTAGTACGTGTTAACTTAGGGCGAGCGTTCACCACACAAAGTCACAACTACAACCTGCGACGACGAGACTGGAGATGTCACGTGGGCGATAAAGTTATGAGGAGAGAGCATCCGCTCTCATCAGCAGCTAAGGGCTTTGCAGCCAAGCTGGCTCCCAAGTTCTCCGGACCATATACCGTGACCAAAGTCATTTCTCCTGTTGTATATAACCTGAAAGACAATACCGGCAGAAAACTCCGGCGGATCCATGTCAAGGATCTTAACCCAGCCAACTAACTTTTTTTTTTATTTCTGTTCAGATGTATGGTCCCATTCCTAGACCTGGACCTACGGACTCGGATCCAACCACGCCTGGTACCCCCAGAACGCCTGATG
The DNA here is from genome assembly GCA_958502075.1 of Orchestes rusci. NCBI lineage: Eukaryota > Metazoa > Arthropoda > Insecta > Coleoptera > Curculionidae > Orchestes > Orchestes rusci. Next base: position 80,059,246 of record OY293304.1, on the reverse strand, counting down.
GAGAAGACACTAGAAGAACTAATTTGTTTTATATAAAGGTTGTTTGTAAGTAGATTTACAGGACATTATAAATGTGAAAATATTTAAGGTTAAATATTTTTGTCGAAGAGAGAGGGGTGTGTAACGAAGTTACTTTAATTTTCCGGTAACTTTCTTATTAATCAATCGATCGAGCCTTTTCTTTTTCTATTTTCATATAACAAATTCCCGGAAATTTTATTCTGCTGTATGAAACCTCGCGCCAACCTGAATTAACATTTTATGAATTAATCATCGGTACAAAAGTAAAGAATTCACAAAGTTGAAGAACCCTGGCCAGTACCAAACGTATGCAAAACGCGCGCAGTTCCCCAGCTCTCGTAGTGTGCTTTAAGTGGGGACTGGCTCAGGAGTGTATTTAAGGCGACGCACCAGTAGTTTCGAGGAATTAATCCACCGACCAGCAGCCAGCAACCAGCTCCGGACAAGGTAAGGTACTTTCACCACCTTCAGCTCCCCGTAACGCTGAAAACCTCAAAGGAGGGTAGGTATATGGTAATGATACAGGTTGTGTGTGAAAGGGTCTGAATGGTGCATGAATGAGGGTGTGTATGATTAGGGAAGCTTAGGGGTGCAGCGAGCTGGCTTATGTTACAGGGTTGCATTCCTTCGTTCCGCTCATACACACAGGGCCTGAGAACGTATTGCCTGATTAGGGAAGCTTAGGGGTGCAGCGAGCTGGCTTATGTTACAGGGTTGCATTCCTTTGTTCCGCTCAGACATACGTTTAGGCTGAAAGCGTCCTGCCCATAGACGTGTAATACGTCTATGGTCCTGCCTGATTAGGGAAGCTTAAGGGTGCAGCGAGCTGGCTTATGTTACAGGGTTGCACTCTTTTGTTCCGCTCAGACATGCATGTTAGGGTGGAGACAAGGGCAGATCGAGCTGGCATGTTACAGGGGTAGGCTCATGTCTCCACAAAAGGGTATGAAACTGAAGTACAACCTGTGCCGTCACCATTACCCGGTACGCGTAAATAAAATCCAGAAAACCTGGAATCTTAGAGCTGAAGGGGGTTGGGTACTACCCCTACGGACTACGTCGCAAAACATCCCTGGAAGCTTTGTACCCTCATTGTCTTGCCTGCGTTCCTGTTGAAGAAGTCCTGATCATGCCCCGGCAGTAAAATCCTGTTAAAGCCCCGGACGGCTGTATTTTTCCTGCGCGTCGTGATAATAATAAAGGGGACGCGTAATCCTGAACCACGTTACACACTCTATCTCTCTCTCTTTACTTTTTATACGAAATGTTGTTGATTTGCTTAAGGCGTTCGGAATTTATTATTTTTGACACATTCCAGTAAGATAAGGTTTTAAGTAAATACCTTGGGTTTATGCGTGTTGAAGTTATGTTTATTTTCGGATAATAGACGGGAATGCTATTTTGGTGAATTGTTGGTTTTATTTATGTTTACTCTACGACCCCTGGGCATTACACCCTCCACTGTTTAAAGGCTACTCGAAAGGCATGTGGGCCCTTTACCACGTTAATCCAAAGGGTGGCGCTCGAGTTTACGGCAATTGGAAAAGTCTCAAGAAGATCGACCAAGGAAAATTCGAAGTAGCGCTACAAAAGTATATAGAAACCAAGACCAAGACGAGACTCTTGTGGTAGAGTCTTGGTCTTGGTCTTGGTCTTGAACGTCAAGTCTTGGTCTTGCGAAGATATCAAGGTCTTGGTGTTGTGGTCTCGCGAAGCCCTAGTAGCTACATGTGGCATTTTACGATATTGCATGAGTTTGCATAAACTTAAATTTTTATTGTCGCTTTCGGTAATCATTGTCCTGACACTTTTCTTTAAAATTTGCACAAACCTCTCAGCTTTTCCGTTAGTCGCGGAGTGACATGGTGCTGTTAATCTGTGTGAAATACCATTTTCCCGTAAAAATTGTTTAAATTTAAAAGAAGTAAAATTTGAACCGATGTCACCAACGAAAAATTTTGGTAATCCAAAAGTGGCAATCATTTTCCGACAAATCTCAATGGTTGTCTCTGTGGTCATATTCTTGACAAAATGGATCTCAGGCCACTTTGAAAAAGAATCCACAAGAATAAAATAATATCCGCCATTGAAAGGACCTGCGTTATCAAGGATATTTTGCTTTTTCCCAAACATGCGTTTCTGCTTTTTCTACGTTATTTTTGACCTTATGACAGTCGTAACAATCTTTAACCATGTTTTCAATACTCTGATCTATACAGGGCCACCAACAGTAGCTGCGGGCTAATCCTTTTATTTTAACGATACCAAAATGGGCGGAATAAAGTTCTGCTGATATTCTACCGCGCAAAGAAACAGGAATGGAAACTCTTTGTCCTCGCATGATACCACCTGATTGTAAAGTAAATTCAGTCTGATCAACGTTGAAGGTTCTAGAAATCATTTTACCAGTGCGTAACCCATTTAGCAACTTATTTAGTGTTACGTCTTTATCCGTAACACGAGCCAACATCTCCACGGTAACTGGTAACGTCTCGATTTGACTGATCTCGAAAACGTCGGGTTCGTCAAAAATCGTAAGGTCTTCGGAAGTAAGGTAAACGTGATAGTGCGTCCGCATTACCATGTCTGTACTTTGTACTTAATATCATATCGAAAAGACTGTAAAAATACGGCGTAGTGCTGCATTCTGGTAGCGCTTAATAAAGGTGAACTTTTTGACGGCGAAAATATATTATGTATTAGCGGTTAATGATCGGTATATAATGTAAATTTACTACCGCAAAGGTATTGGTAAAACTTCTTAACACCAAATATTAAGCTGTAAGCCTCTTTATCAATTTGGGAATACTTTTGCTGAGTCTAAGTTAATGTTTGACTTGCAGATTGAATTGGTCTTTCTGAACCATCTGGAAAAACGTGGCTCAAAACCGCCCCCACCGCCAGGGGTGACGCGTCTGTAGCTAAAATGAGAGGTAAGTTTGGGTCGTTATGACATAAAATTTGATCCGATTGTATTTGTATTTTTGCAGCATCAAAAGCATTTTGAAATTTCCTGGTCCATCTAAACGGTACGTTGTCCTTTAAAAGGTTATTTAACGGGTATAAAATCGAACTCGCATTCTCAAAAAACCTTGGATATTAATTGATTAGACCGATAAACGAGCGGACTCGCGTTTTGTTTTCGGGAATGGGAATTTTACCAATCGCATAAATTTTACCTGTAACATTTTTGAATTCATTTTCATTCATTTTGTACGCACAGTATCCAATTTCGTCGGCCAAAAATACACTTTTATTCATATTGACTTTTATATTATGTTTGCTCAATTTTTTGAACACGAAATCCAGCCTTTCCAAATGCGTTTGTAAATCGGATTCCGTAATTTTAATATCGTCTAGAAATACAGAGCAGCCTGGGATATCCTGTAGGATTTGTTCCATCTGTCTTTGCCATATTGCTGGTGCACTTGGAATGCCAAACATCAGTCTGGTTGGACGATACAGACCTTCATGGGTATTTAACGGTGATGAATGCCCCATTTCTGGTTTAACTTTGAGGTGTGAATAAGCTCTACTCACTCAAATCGATTTTTGTGAATTTTGTCCCACCAGCCATTTTGGAAAATGACTTATCCCTGGTCGGTAATGGATGGTCATCAATTAAAATATTAGGGTTAAGAGTGACTTTATAATCGCCACATGAACGTATTTGTTTATTCTGCTTGATTACAGGTACTACAGGTGTAGCCCATTCAAAAGAATCCACTTTTTCCAATATGCCTTGTTGTACTAAAGAGTCTATTTCCTTTTCCACCACGGGCTGTTAAGCTAAAGACACTGTACGAGCTTTCATGAAAACAGGTTTGACATTATCTTTTAGATAAATTGAAGCCTGTACCCCCTTTATAGTACCAACTCCCGGTTCGAAAATATTTTTGTATTTTGAAATTAATTGAGAAACATTGAACCTATTTTCGTCGATAACCTCACTTCTCTTTAATAAGTGTATATTGTCAATGTCCTGTAAGTTTATTTTCAAAATTCGAATCCATTCTCTGCATAAAAGTGCGTTACGATCACCCTGTACTACGTATAAATTCGCTGTACAATCTATGACATGGTAATTTATTGAAACTCTGATGAAACCTAAAACCTCTGATTGAGTTTTACAGTAAAAAACTAACTTTAATTTTGTATTTTGCAATTTATGATCAGAAAACAAATTTTTGTATTGCGTATAGTTGTTCATACTAACAGCAGCACCGCTGCTCACTTCCATAGTGAGAAATTTTGTGTCAATTTGTAATTTCAAAATGTGTTTATCTCTATTGTAAGTCAAATTGTCTCCTCCAGATTTTAAGTCAAGAATTTCTTGTATTTCGTAAGTGTTTTGTAATCCCTCAACTTCATGTGTATTTAAAGCCTTACTCGCCTTAGTACAGACCTTCTGTCAGTGTCCCTCAATTTTACAAAATTTAAAGTAAAGATTTGGTTTATTACAATCATTTGCCAAATGATCAGCACACCCACAACGAAAACATTTTTGTCCACTATTTCTAGGAGTAATAAGATTAACTGAACTGCTATTGTTTTTATGTAACTGATTAGCATCCTGTTCGGAAACTTCCATACCTACAGCTATGTCCTCTGCTTTTTCCAATGTTAGATCGCGTGTTTCTTACAATCTGCTTTGAATTCTTTTAACATGCAAACCGTATACAAACTGGTTTCGTAAAGCTGTTTTTAAAAAATTGCCAAACTTACAGTTTATTGCCAATTTTTGTAGAGCATGTAAAAATTCACTCACAGTTCCCCCTTCTTGTTGTCTTTTGTCTTCTGGATTGGAATCTGAATGTCTCTGCAATTTCCAAAGGAACAGGATCAAAAAACTCTTCCATTGTAGTGACTATAGATTTGTAGTCCTTGTCTTCGGGAACTTCAGGTGCCAATTTATCACATACCTAATGTGTTGTATCAGAGCCATCTTAATTGTAATACAAGCCATGTAGTAACAATTGCAACGTCGCATCTAACGTCAACGATGGTCAAAATTTTGCATTGATTGAAGGGGCTTTCTTTGAAAATTAAGGTATATTACGATTACGAGATACTCACGAAAATTGTTCAATGAAACTGAAATTTGAAAGAATAGCTTACATATTATCGCAACAGGTATGATGTTCATCACCTCATGACGTAAAAATGTACATAAAACATATTATCAGAACCTAACAAGAGTTTTATGATCTGTTGGGAAAAAATATTGATTCTAAACAATACAACATTAAAACTGGACGAAAGGTAGATGGTTACAGATTTTGGGATGTGAATGAAGCAGTTTCTGGAGGACTGGAGTTGATAATAACGTTCAAAACTGATCAACCAGGAAGCACTATCCAACCAAACTCGTTTATTCTGGTTTTTCCGCAAGACATAGGAGTGAGAAATCTAGGATGAGGCATATTATTTGATCAAGTCTTTCTATTTGAGTATGTCATTCTCCTCATCCTTTCACACATACCATAAGATGAAACTATCTACCACTCTATCATAAAAATATTGACTGTTAGATTGCGATATCTCTGGTACTCACTATTAACTATCCACTTACTTCAATCTTAACGCAAAAATCACTTCATTTTCCACCGTGTTTCTCAGTTTTTCCGAATACAATTTGAAGTTGAGTGAAAGCAGGTTGAAACTAGTTGAATAGTTCCATGGCCGTCTAGAGCTTAATGGTTGGAACCAGAAGTGAACCTAACCTCAATCAAGACCACACACGGTGTTGCCAAAACCATTACTTCATGGCTTGGAGATGGCGATGCATACAACCAGAGCCATCTATATAGGGCTCTGGTTGTATGCATCGGGGCCCATGTAGTGTAGAAGGTAGTTTTCAGGAACTTCAAAACTGTGAAAGCTACCTCAAGCCTTTCAACCCATCTGGCCCATTTATTCTGCTTTGGGTCAAATGTTTCGATGGTAAATGTAGATACAGTGCATGTAGCAGCCCTTTCGCCTTGATTCTCCATCGTGCTTGTTGATTCCTGAAGAAATATTTTGTAGGTTCGATTTGTAGTAACTGCCTGCCTCGTCGCCAATTCTTTGTTGTGTATTCGTAGATATGGAATAGGTAAATGCACTCGAAGCGCTTAAGCCTGAATCGGTCGCTTAACTCTAATCGCCCCATTTTCTAGGCTTAATCGAAAAATTTCAACGAATTCTAACCTAGTCTTTCATTTGTTTATGTTTTTTTACAGATTTTGAGGTTTTGCGACTAAAGACAAACCTATGAGAGTGAAATATCAACGGAGGATTATTTAGATTTTTAAAAAATCATCGATTGGAGTACGATTCTTTTCCAATTCCAATAGGTATAGTCAATGAGTGATCTCAATATCAAGCAATATGTATTGCTCCACAATACGCTGATAATAATGCGAATTGCTCAATAGAATATTGAATTGAATATTTTTGTGGGTAGGTACAAAAAAAAACAGTGTACCTGTCACACTCGGATATCTACCGCATATTTTACCTATGATTTTTCATCGTTCAATCGATCGACTCAATTTGGATTGGTGTTGAAAGTAGGTAACTACCTATCTATATCCTGTGGAGGTATCTAATGGCTACCTATCTCAAAGTTTTGTCTTATTCCAATTCAATTCAAAATTTCAAGTTTAAGGGTAAACCCAGACTCCTATAAAAAAATAGACTTGTTGATTTACTTTTTTATCCAAGCTTTAGATACTAATCATCTCTACAAGATAAACTAAAATAAAAACCTTTGAAACCGATATGGTCTCATAACTTTTTATTTATTTTCCCAAATGAGATTTTTTCATTCAATTCTCTTGACTTCATCCAAGTCCCAATTTATAACAGATATCCCAATAGAAAAAGGTTTGTGTTTTTATCAACTATACAGTGTGTCCAGAATAAAATGATGTACATGGGGATATTAAAAATGGTAAGAGATACGACGTCGCTTAAATAAAAGAAAAGTTGCGTATTTGTATTCCCAAAAATATTATAGCTTTGTTTTAGTTTGAATCGATACGGTAATGTAGATACAGGTTGAAAAAGAAAAATGTCAATTTTTGAAAAACCACAATATTCCGCTGATTATAAAAGCTGACATTTCCAAATTTTCAGGATATGGATAAGAGGAAAAGACAATTCTAAAAACGACATTAAAAAAAATTTTAGGCCTAATATGTTGCCTCCGGTCGAGGTCAACTGTCGTTTTTCTTATGTGGGACATATTGAATTTTTCCATTTTCAAAATCCGCATTGAAAATGATTTTCAAAAATATGACTTTCATAAAAAAAAACAGACGACTTTGGCTGGACGCAACATAGTGGGCCTAAAATTTTTTTGACGTCGTTTTTAGAATTGTCGTATCCTCTTAACCATATCCTGAAAATTTGAAAGTTCTAGCATTTATAATAAGCAAAATTGTGTGGTTTCTTCAAAATTTGCCTTTTCCCTTTTCACCCTGTATCCACATTACGGTATCGATTTAAAATAAAACAAAGGTGGAATATTTTTGGGCATACAAATACGCTGCTTTTCTTCCATTTACGCAACGTCGTATCTTTTAAAGTTTCCAATATCCCCATATAGTGCCATAAACATCATTTTATTCTGGACACACTGTATAAGAAATAATTTTAATTATATTTGTTTTCCTTTTTCCTTGAGTTGTCAAACGATGCGTTTTCCAAAAGCTGTACATATTTGTAATAAGTTCAAAGTAGATAATGAGTTTGAGAATTATACAATATTGTCAATTTATCAATGGGCATTCCTCGGGGCATTCCTTACAAAATCATTTAATTAACCACTTGTTTCTTCTAAAATATATTTTTTTGTGTTGTGAACAAGTTGTTTTTATTTATCATCAGGTGGATGGGATTCTTATTCTTGCTGTATTAGACCAAGGTTAATTGATATGTAGAGGTTGCGCCGTAACTAGGAAATCGGAAATCCACGAACGATAAACCGAATCGATCCCGTCACCGAGCTCCATTATTGACATTGCTGTCATCGGTGTGTCATCTTAATGTCATAACATGTCCGGATTTCAGGGTCTAAAAACTTTTTTTACCGAGTGTCGGCCGTTTTTAAACGTGTTTAAGGGTGAGGGTTATTAATTAATTAATCAATCAATTAACCTTGATATTAGACTAGGAATACAGTATATAATAAGTACTCACTATCATGAAATCTAAGCCCAAGGAAAGAGGAAAAGCAAATATAGAAATGATTCATGAATAAAAGTTGATACCTACACCAAATATTGAATTTACAAGAAAAACCCCTTGGCTAATGTTTGCTAAACGTCATATCAGGCTTGCGTACGTTACTGATCCATATAGTTGCCCATTTTTCATTAAAACTTGCAAGCAAATAGCAAAACTCAATACAAATCACCCAACATAAATTTCAAAATTGTAATTGATATGTTTTTCTAGGTTATTTTGTGACGTTGTCAAAAGTCTCACTAGGGATTAACGATCCATGCAGCGAATTCTTTGGTGCATACAAAACACCGCTTAATCTAACTTTGAAAATTATTCGAGATTGGCTGAGCTCACGTACGGTGCATAAAGCTGTAACTGTCAAACCTCAACCTGCGAAAGAACGTGATTACTGAATCATAACGCGTTTGGATCAGCTGATCATGGTCGAAAGAATGCAGCTATTAGCAAGGATGTACTAAATATAACACTATCGCAATATTTTTGTATAAGGAATCTACTGTTACGGTAAATCCCATTACTTCTGGTCCATCTTGTATAATATATTTTTTTTCGTTGTAGTAATTACTCAGGTTTTTGCGGAAATCATACTGTGGTTACTGAACCATAACAGTTATTAATATTTCATTGTAATATGCTCAATATTGTTCTACTTTCTGTTGTAAGCTTGTTTTTTTCCTGGGTTTGCATACCATAGGCACACTTTCATCTTTTTGAATTTGAATTTGATAAAGGTGTCACTTGTGTTTTTCATAGGCATTATGAGGCTAATCGGGGGGCGTGAGTAGTATGAATAAAGAAAATTCTAATATCTGACGAACGCTCATTCGCATCTTTCTCAAGGGTAGACTTCATCCCATCACAAATTGGGTAAATGTATGATTCCTGTGAGTATATGTTCCACTTATTATTGTGCTTGTGAAATATTATATTGCTTCCTTTATTTTGACCAACATTGTGAAACGTGAATTTCATTGCAAAGTCGATTTTCTCAATACTTTCGTCTGTGAAATACTCCTCTTCGACATGGCAGGGACAAAGTGAGAACGATTTTTATTGCTTATTCTCTGCTGCTTCTTGGGACATCTTGTTATTCTTAATCCAACTAACTCCCCTCTCCTTCATTGGTTTATTCTTCAAAAAAATCTAGCTTGATTCTCGATTCAATTATCAAATTGGATCTCCTGTCAAAACCCTACCCAAACGTTATTTGAAAAATAAGAGGATCCACCTGGATAAATTGTTTGATCTACAGTCAATGTCTTTTTGAATTTTGACAGCAATTCTAAATCTAATATGATATTTTTTGTTACCTATCTTTCCTGTGCAATTTTGCTTTGAAAAATGGGTCCAAAGGTCAAAGACCACGTGCAGATAAGAGTCTCCATACAGTTGGCACGTATTTTTACATGATATAATTGAATTTGTCCTCCGCAGTAAAATACGATATTAGAAAGAAAATGTATGTTTATGAGAAGTTATTCTGGACTATACGAAAATTCTGGTTTGATGCAGTTTCCATCCAATAAGTTCAGTGTTTTCAAAAACGAACAGTACAGTTTAATGGAAGTACTATAACTGATTTTTGAAAAAAAAATCACATACAATTTCAATGAAGGTATTGGCTGTGACGATAAAAATTGAATTTTTCTATTTGCATTTAACTCTCATTATAATAATGAGCAAATTTGATGGGTGATAGGTACCTAGAGTTGTTGAAAAACATAAACCCTGCTATTTGTTGTGATATCTTTCAAAATCTAAAAAAAATTAAACAAGCTCTTCTTTTCAGAAGACTCAAAAGAACGAATGGTGTAAGAGTGCCAGCTATCAACTGCCGAAATGATTCAAAATATTCCAGCAACTCTTTTCTCACGGGAACCAATCACTTCATTTTCACGAGCTAGCTTGATAGTTGTAACAGAAATGCAATTTAATTTTTTCTAAGTAAAGTATCATTAAAGATCTTCACCCCTTCACTAGGAGTTTTTGCCTCCTAAGAACCAGAGTTCAAGTGTTCGAGCAAATTTTCATTTATTAATTCAAAACAAAAACAACCCTTGTGAAAAGATTTCGACACGCTTCTATGTATAGTTATTTCTGAAGTTTATCAGAAACACTCCCAACCCAATCATAGACAGTAAATAACATAAATCCTCATATAGAGAAAAACGGCCGTGCTCCATTACACTATGATCCGATGTAAACAGTTGCATGATAATCTCAAACAAATACCAAAAAAATTCATTTCAGCAAAATTTTTCACACGCGCAGATATTTTTTCCAATATTCACAAACATTTCACAAATGCGCGCTTCTACGATAAAAAGTCCTCATGTTCTTTTTATGATTCTGATGATGTCTAGCATTTGGCTCTCTTTTACAACAACTCTCACATTTTTATTCAAATCGTACTTTATTGTAGACTACTACTGAAATTTTGGAGCTTCTTTTATGTGATATGTTTGTCACTTTAATCTAGTTTTTGTGAATAACCAAGAAAGTAATAAAACTTGACTTATTTTTCTACAGGTATCAGCATTGAGAATTTCGACAAACTTGAACTGTTACTTTTATTAGTTTTATTGTCATATCTTTTTCAAAGTCTGGATGATCCCAACTCTCTATTGTCAACTTCCCAAACATACTCAAGTGAACATTCAGTACTGATTGCTCTTCGAATAAACAAGAATATCGATTTTCAAATCCAACTGGATGAATCCTTTTTTCCGGATGTTTGTCCTCTGACAAGTGAAAATAGTGCTAAGGATACTGCAAGCTAGCAAAACGCTACGGGATATCATCCAGTCATCCATCGAATGCTTTGGGAAATATAGTTACATTGTAAAATATATGTGATTTCTTTTGAAATGAATTTGTTAAAGTAATAATGAATATTTGTCTCGACCATCTATGTTATTTTTCTTCACCCTACATTTTGTATGTGTAAATGTCGTATGAATTAGTCAAGTGCAACTACACAATATTGAAAAACTCAACACTTGAAGAAGAAATCACCACGTGAAATTTGTACTAAAAGATGATTTCATTTTATTTCACATCAACCTCTTTCTCCACATCCCTTAAATCCAACGGGATATCTTCCAGCCATATGTATACCGCACATATTTTTCGATTACTGTTTTTTTTTCCACATCTATTTTTTCTCAAAATCCAACTTAACAGATGATTAGGTCTATATATTTCTTCCAGGCAAGAGGGTCACTTATCGGAAAAAAGGTCTTTTGTTATTGAGAGAAATGGAGATGTTAAGAAAAGGCAAAGTTAATGTTCCTATCAAAAACTCAACACTGTTCTGGAAAATCACTTGATCATTGCCATAGTTACTGGTATGCTTTTTTATACTTGTTCGTTCAAAAATAATGTGAAATGATTCATTGGAGGTTTTTTAGGTCGATCAGTTCAATGAACTGATTTATCAGAAGATTCCCAGTGATATATCGGAACAGATTGTCGCCCGAGGCCCTTTGTAACTTTGAGTCCAAGATTATTGGAAAAAGTTCATGAAAAATAATATTGTTTTCAAATGCATATACACACATATCCAAAAGTCATGGACTCCCCTGTGTTCTCTCCATTTCTACAGATATTGAAAGTCTGGTCAAATAAATAAGTACTTTTTTTTTTGTTGAAGTCATTGTGCCTTCCTGATATCTGGAAGAAAAAAACAGCCACTTATGACGGTTTTAGAAAAAAATGGATAAACCCATTCGAAAAAAGGGCAAAAATTATACTGATCCTAAAAATCGAACTATGATTGACAATTTTATAGCCTAGATATGCGGTTTTGAAGTTGCTTATAATGGTGCATTTCTAGCCAAAAGTGTCAATTTTAGGCAGTTTTTGACATCTTTCAAATTACATTCCTACCTATCCTATCAAAAGTTCAATCGATGTGTAATTTTCAGGATGGGTATAATTTCTGCCTCTCTTTCGAATGGAGTTATAATTTCTTTTCTAAAACTACTTTGAAACCGTCAAGAGTGGCTCTTTTTCCTCACGATGGTCCAAAAGGCACAATGACTGTTCAACAAAAAAAAGTCCGAGCTCCTAAACTGGGAGATAGAATAAAGTACTTATTCATGTGACAAGACTTTTAAAATCTGTAGAAATGGGGAACAAACCGGGGTGATCCAAGACTTTTGGAGGTGTGAGTAGTATTTATCATAGGAATAATAAGCCAATATGATTGGATTAAGTGGATCTGCAACAGTCAAGAGGGGTACACTTCTGCTATTTTTGCAACAGAAAATCTTTGATAAAATGAACAATGGTAATGGTAATGTGAGGGTGGGGGGACAAAAGCCCGGCGAGTGGGCCTAGTGGCCCTTTTCGTCAACTCCGTGCTTCCAACCCTCTTTACTCCAGTCGTCCAGTCTTCATTGTGAAGCGGATCATCCCAGCTCGGATTTCCCAACTCCACCCGAGGAATGATTGACGCTCCTAAGACCCTTCTCCTCAGGCGAACCCATCTATCACAGACTCCCAGTAGATGGTAGGTTTCCTCCGCCCTTCTACAGTGGGGACATGGGGGTGTTTTGCCTATTTCTAATAATTGCAAGTGTTGCTTGAGCTTGCAGTGTCCTGTCAAAATGCCTACGATGATGCTCAGTGCCTTCCTACACTTGTTCAGCAACTGGGCCGTCACTGTTTTGTTGGGTTGTGATATCATCACTCTGGCTTGCCTACAAGTCGTGTTGTTGCAGAAACACTCTGCATCATGTGTCATAATTTTTAGTCTCATGTCAGATTCTGGCACTTGACGATTTTGAAATGTGTAAAAGTTTGATGTCGTCTGTCATAGATCATCCTCTTGCTTTTTCCACTCTCGACGCTCGGACAACGTGAAGGCCGCCTTGAATCTTGCCCAGTTTTTATCAAAAATTTGAGTAGAAAACCACCCTTGGCTTGGAAGATCGATTTGTTTTGCTAAAGACGAAGCAGTCAACCATTTTCCTTCTGTACAAGAGGTACACTCTGCTCCCACTACGCTAAAGGAGCATGCCAAGAAAATGGCTTTCTGAATTTACCACAAAATGGCAGTTCGTCAAAGTAGGCCTGCTTCATCAATCACCGAGTTGCTCGAGAAACACAACTATTGATAGAGACAAATTCAATCCCAATACCTAATTATTGATTTTTTTGAGATTTTGAACAAATCAGTGTTAATTTACACTCGAGAAAAGCAGTTTTTGACGGGGACATTAAAGTCAATTCTGAGTGATTTTCTTGTGAGATTTTCAGCAACTCATTGACTGGTTATTTGTGGTTTTATGGACTCAAGTGAATTTACATTGAACATTATTTGAAAGACCTCTCATCATTTATGGACACTGAATATAAGTGATCAATGTAATTTAATTTGGTATAAGTATTTTGTTTGCATATTTTCATTTTAACTGTTGCTATACATTTTTGATCGGCATTGTGGCCGTATTTATTTTGGTTGGCACTGTTGCCAAATGTTTGAATATTCCTTATTTTTTAATATAGTTGTATTTTTAACCCGTCTAGTCTTTGTTTGCCCCAAGAATAACCTGCTACCCAAGTTAATCAAATCTTAATCTATACTAGCTCCTATGGAAAGTCACTCGAGGTAAGTAAGAGTAGCTAACCCCTCACCCAAGTTGGGGTTTTGGTATTTTTTATATTTAAAAATGCCACATCTCAAACACGTGTTATTCCTCCAGTTTTTTACTGTGTTCTCCCAAGCCCATTCACGGCCTCAGAGATCAGTCGTTCACTCAGACCCAGGTATGGTTCTGGACCGGGCTGGGGCGATAAAGACCCTAGTCTAGCTAGCTCTTCCGCGCGTTCGTTTCCGAAAATGTCCATATGTCCCGGTACTCAAACCAGTTTGACCTTCTTGCTCTTGCCCAGGGCGTGCAGAGCATCACTGCATTCTTGAACCGGCGGGCAGCTGATCCTTGGCTTGCATAATGCCCCCAATGCCGCTTGGCTGTCAGAAGAGATAATAACAAAAACCTCTGCTGGGAAGACCGTTGTAAGCTTTCCGAGAGGAAAAGCCTCCCCGGCATTCCTGTCCTGTCTGTATACTCCGGCTCCTGTAGCCTAAGAGTTGGCCTTTGAGCCGTCGGTGAACCAGATCTGTGTGTTACCTGGTGGTTCTGCCGGTGTTGTCCGCCACTCGTCTCTGGATGGAAGGTGTTCCTCAGAACTTCTGTGAAGTCTGAGTCTTCCATCCGTGGCTGTCGGTCTTACCGCCAGTAACGGTATCTCACGCCTCACAATAGAAGCTAATCTAGTGTGGCTTACCTCGGTGCCTCTGTCCTTCCATACTTCCTGAGCGGACATCCTCACGTATGCTACCATCGCCTTGCTCGTTATACAGATTGCCAGCTCTGGCAACGCAAGGAGAATGTTCAATGCAGCTCCTGGTATAGTCCTCATTGCACCGGTTATGCTCAGACAGGCCATACTTTGAAGTCTGGATAGTCTGATTTTGTAGGTGGCTTTCTCGGGGGCCGGCCACCAGACCACGGCTCCGTATGAGATCCTTGGTCTCATTACGGCTCGAGAAAACCAGTGAACGACGTGTGGTTTTAGGCCACACCCCTTACACTTTTTTGAAAGTAGACGATAGACCCCATGCAGAAGTCAGCACTCAAATTGCTGTCTCAATTGAAAAATATGAGACGCATATACAGCATACATTATAGTTAATGATAAAGTTTTGCTCGGAAGCAAAACTGCAGGGCGTATCTGGCATATCGTAACTTTGGGATCGAACGACGTTTCCTCATATTTATATGAAAAGTTCTCAATTGATCCCAAATCATGCCGGGTAACTGTCAGCTCCTACAGTGTTAGCGAATCAGTTCAGAAGACGTTCGACAGATATTGCATTGGAGCAAACTTATGAAACAATGAACAGTTCTATTTGGTAACATTCAATTGCAATGATTTTATGAGTTTCCAACTACACAATAAGCGCTTCCGCAGGTTTGCCAGATAATGAATACGATCGTGTGCTTGGCCAGCATAATCAAATCTACAGAATGATTAATGTCAAAACGGCAGTAAACTTAGAAATTAGTGTATCCATGAAATGTCCACACGTTCTAGTGCCAAGAACTTCAGCATATCATAAAAATTGTAGCACCCGAGGAACTAATAATTTAATACAATTTACCCTCGTGTTTACCCTTCCCTCTTACAAGTGATTTTCTCTACTATTCTCATTATAGTGGATTGTTGGATGCTCGTCAAACATTCAAAATCGATTTGATCACTTGGATAGATTATTTCGTATACTTCAGAGGTTTTGAGAGTTGTTCAAATTCCTCATTTTCTTGCTGTGACGATTCCACAACCTGCGGATAACACATTCCAAGCTTCCAAGCTCAT
The DNA here is from genome assembly GCA_958502075.1 of Orchestes rusci. NCBI lineage: Eukaryota > Metazoa > Arthropoda > Insecta > Coleoptera > Curculionidae > Orchestes > Orchestes rusci. The sequence continues at coordinate 80,043,607 of OY293304.1, read as the reverse complement.
TAGCAAAAACCGTTTCATATCCTTTGTTTGCTACTCTTATGCCTGGTCTACATTCAATTTCACTGCGAAGTGGAGGTGACAGATTTCCGCTGGTCAAACGATCGAATCGTTTGGCAAGTGCAAATCTTTCACCTCCACTTCGAAGAGAATTGATTTAATGTAAACCTTACATTAGAGGCAAATGCTAGGAAAAGCCATAACAATGAATCATTATTGATCATGATAAACCTATTTTTTGGATTTAAATTGGAAGATTGATATGAACATTCATCGTCATTGTAACAATCCTGAAGCAAGAAGGCTGTCATTCACGGCAGCATTTTTTTTTGACATACAGAGTCCGACAAAATGATCTCCCATATTTTGTACCGCCACTGTGTCCGAACCACTGAACAGAAAGTGAGCTACGCGTAGTCGGTTGGTAGCTCGCACTTTGCCAATTTAGTTGTCATCATGCGAATTAGACCGACGAGCATCATGCCTGCGTTATCAAAACATTTATGAAAAGTAACGAATCTGTGATCACGACTCAAATATTCTATCGTGTATGAGCACGAAAACCTCCTCTCTCACCACGCGACTTTTTTCTTTGGGGCCTTCTGAGAGCCAAGGCTTTTCAACACCTTTTCCGAACCATTAACGAATAAAATAGAAAGCATCAATACGCTAAGAAATTACAGGAATCTCGCCTTAAGTCACGACTCGAGTGCTGGAAGTCAGAAATCAGCTTCGAATGTAAATCGAGAAAAATGGCCGCCACTTATATTCTGTAATTGTCAAAATTGCATGAAAACAAATGGCATATTTTCAGTTAATAAAAACAAAATGTGAGTATCATTTACTATGGCGTTTTTATTAAAGATCAAAATGTGGAACATCATTTCGCCGGACCCTCTACTATACGATTGTTCTCAGGTTGTTCATCTTTACTAGATAATAAGCCTCACTCAAAACTCCATTGATCTATGTACCTTCATTTTCACCTGATTTTCCTTCTGGTCCGTTATGCTGCATTTTTATAGGATTCTGTGTATGTACATGTACTTATTCGTGAAGACATTTGTCTCATTATTTCCAAACCCCACTTTCGTAAACATACCAATCAATTTGAAGAAAAATAGGCATTATAAATTGCACTCAACGGTTCGATATTATGAGACGGATATTTCATCGTCGGAGCAGCCATTTTGGTCTTGCAACTTTATTTGAAAGTGTTTTTGACAAATTGTTCAATTTCTCAGAGAAGTAAGACACTCCAATATATTTTAACGTTTAGATCCACCGGCCAGACTTCATTTTTGGTGTGGAAGGGAAACTATCATGATGATTTATTGAAGTGACATGTTACATGAGAATATGAAGAATAACTATCATTATGTTTTATCATAAAAGTTAAGTTAATCATCTTAATCGGTCTACTTCCATTTCATATGATGCTTAGAATTAGAAATTCACTCGGGCATGCTTATCCCTCACCAAAAAAAAAACGTAAGAGGTTTTACAATGATGAGCAGTGTTCATGATGATAACTTGCACACTACGAGTGAGATATGCCTCTATATTTTTTCAAAAAGTATGGCGTTTATAGGTTATCAAAAAAAGGTCAAGGATTTCATGGATGAAGACAGAGTGCGGTGTACCTCCAATCCAGAACCACAAAACAGATTGTAGTTAGTTACTGAAATTAACCAGATTAGTGTATGGAAAACAATTGACAGAACTAACAAATAAACTTTGGTATGAAACAAAGCCTCTATAAAGTTTCAGTGGAAAATACGTCAAGCTCAGCAGCATTCGGAGAATGTTATGTTCCAAGCAGAAATTTTAGTTTTGAATTGCTTACACATCCGTATTCATAAGCCCTCCTGATTTGAAGATGAATATTATTAACCAAAAAGGTTTTGCTACCTTTGATAAACAATGTTGCATAGTATAACGGCTTGAGTGTACAGAGAATAACAGATTTTGAAAAAGATCCTGTATATGAACAATTAGGCTGGCCTCACACGACCGGAATTTCTTTCTGAATCCAGAAACGGAATTCATGATTTGATTCGTTATAAAATCAAATCGTGAACCGGAACTATATCTATTTTCATCACGCAGCACACATTACGAGCGTTCTGAATTCCGGATCTGAAAATCTCAGATTATTGATTCATAACGAACGTTTTAACATACATTTCAAATTGGTGAGCCCACACACGTCGGAATCAGTTTTTAATTATTTCCTTTCTTTTGAACTGCAGAAGTGAAAAGAGGCGGTGAAAAAACCTGTGGATGTGTGATACGGGAAATTTGATTTTGTGAGTGTCGTCTCTTACTTTTTTCTCACATTAACAGGATGATTCCAGTGTATTCGACTTTTCTTTTTATAGATAGTTAGAAGTAGCGCGATAAGTATCAATTTGTCCTCCATACCGATCAACGATCTTCACTAGCCCAGATGATCGTAACGGGATTCTCAAGATTATTTGTGAAGCAAGGTGCCGGAATTCGGAATATGAATTCCGTTTTGGAATTCAGAAAGACATTCCGGTTCTGTGTTGCCGGCCTTACCTTTTTTTACCTTCATTACTAAGGTGTTACCAAATAATTTTTCACTAGATCCACAAGTTTTGCAGGTCAGTATCATTACAAAAAATACTCAACAACTGAAATGATTTGATTCCATCGACTCAAGGGAAATCACAGAGCAAATACGTTTGCATGTTCATTTTGCTTTTAGTATTTTTCCCAGATAAATGCTTCACTGCTACTCATAAGATCCGCCATAAAATAAAAGGTAATCTAGCGAAAGCTTTGAGATGCGATGTTGAAGATTATCTTTCTTGATGAAATATCAGAGGAAGATTAAATAGATTATTTTGACAAGTATATACTTTGTGAGACATAGAGTATAAGCAATTAGTCTGAAACATTTCATTCGGGTATGATATCACACAAGAAAAATATTCTATCGCTAATCTGCAATCACACAGTGTAATCTTGTCTTTGATTCAATCTGCCCGGAAGTCGGATCTCTTACGCTTTTTGCTAAAATCTTGGCAAATGTGTTGCAAGTAAACTAGAGATCAATCACCATACATTATCACACAAATTGGCCTATTGTGTGCGGGAAAGTATCCGGAATGTGAATTCAGACAATTCAAGTTAGAATCTGCGCGTTCTGTGATTAAAATATGCTGGATCACAGGATTACTGCGTTAAAATGCTTGAAACGAATAACGAATTTTCACGAACGATGACTCATTCTACGCGCGTATTCATTGAGTAGCAGAAACAATCAACGGAAATCCTCCACATTCTTTACCAAGTAGACGCGTTATTTCGGGCAAAATCGCCTGTTTCTGCTTATTTCTGCGTCTGAAACAATAGTTCATTAGTAACAGCTTGGTTATCATTTTAAAACCCACTAGCAGGACTGATAGTCAGTTCGTCGAAAATTCACTTATAGAATATATCCACTCACCGAATTAAATTGGTCTGATTCGAGGTATTGGCACGGCTATCGCGGTTTAAAAATGTATTTTTAATTGGTATTTTTGAGTTGATTCTATCATGATTTAGCCTGTTATTCACTTGAATGAATTTATTCAGATATAAACCATAGTATAATAAACAACAAGTAGCGACAACTCCATATACCCGAGGGTGGTCAAATTTCGTCTGTCTCAATGACAGAAATTCGCCTCATTTATACACTGCTAACCTTGTGAAATGTAAAATAAAACCATACTGTAGCCGATTCCATGACTTCAATGATACTGATACGTATGTGAATTATCAATCAAGCTATACAATACGATTACCCACTATGCAGTATGTGAAAAGATCTATGCTAAGTTTCAAAGTCTTGATTTAGAAAACAGTTTTACATTTCAAAATGTTAGCAGGGTATAAATGAGGCGAATTTCTGTCATTGAGACAGAACGAAATTTGACCATAGATATATGGAGCTGTCGCTACTTGTTGTTTATTATACTATGATATAAACAAAGACGTGAGGCTATGATGTGTACGTCAAAATGTCAAAAAGTCTGGACGGCAAATATTCGAAGCTTGGTTCTGAACTCATCTTTACGCCTCACTCAAAACGTTTTGACAATTATTGTCATGGCCATATTTTCGACGCTCTCGGATGTTACTTCTAACGAATAAACGCTGCTAGCTATCCCTGGCCCTCGTGTAAGAATACGATCGGCAACGCGTTGAAAAAATCAATTGACGATTCATCATTCATTTTGTCGATTCACTTCGCTGCTTTGTTTACCCCATCTCCAAACGCAGCACGCATGACGCAATCAATTGCGAATAAAATCTGGGACCACTTCGTTGAGCCGTGCTTTTTTTGATGATTTGTTCAAAAACCCAGTTTATCGCGAAAGGCCACACGATTTCTATCAGCGCCTGCGCACCGTATCATTCACACTTTTCAAAGGCTCGTGAATCATCGTAACGAATTGACGCATCGACGAATAGTGAGTAGGTCAATTTGTCATGCCCCATGCAGACACCGTGTTAACCGGATTTTGCCTCTTGTGACATCTTTCTGATACTAGAAGAGCTCAAGGAGATAGCGAAAAATTAATTCCAGAGAAAGTGCGTGGAAGATTGGAGAACGAGCTGCCAGAAGGGGTTATTATATCTGAGATGTATTACTTTGTATGGTTCTAAATAAGTAGCTATTGGTGAAAAAAAGAATATTTACACAGAAAAATAAAATAATTTATTTTTTTTTAGACCTCGTATGTCCCTCTTTACCATCAATAAGCATATGTTAATGTAGTCGCAAAATCAGCAATCCCCAAATAAAATAATCGTCCAACAAACATTTCCTTTCCAACAAATCTGGCAAGAAATCATGACATTTATTGACCAACCTCGAGGAGCTCGTGTGCATCCCAGAGACTTTCGCATACACATTAAGTTTGTTTATGCCAACTGGCGTCAGCAGAAAATTGTCGAAGTTATCCGAAAATACATTAACTTTATTGCAGAAGCAGCCCTGTTGCTCCGAACTTCTGTGCTGATTACTATTCAAGCAGCAGCCAGCGTAGAAATATGATACAGTAGATACTTCTAGTCGTTGAGAAATCAACGTTCATAATAATTAGGTATAATAATTTCAAGAAAGGAAGCATAAAATACCTTCATTCTACTTTGTGAATTTTCAACATACAAAAATGTGCTTATGGTAATCGGAAAACATAAATATTTCGGAAACATACTAAACATTTCATCAAAAGAACTCAACACTCTATGGCATATAATCAAAAAAATGCACGAATGAAGGACATTTTTGGCAACGATAACATTCTAACCAATGCACTAATGACTCAGCCCGGCATTTTCCAAAGACTGTGAAGGAAAAGCAAACTGAGCAGACATTTTGGGAACACATTTTCATTATGATGTTGTATGTCCCTCAATATGAATGTACTTATCAAATGAATTTATTTTATTCCACTTCTGTTACACGGCTTATCAAGTCTTTGAAAAATGAAAGATATGTGCCTATGATAATTTCACCATAGATATGATGAAAAAACGTCTTTTAAGACTCACTGATATGATCAAAGCTATGGAATTTTGTGAATTTCCTGGACCATTAATGATGAAAAACATCCATTCCAGCTTGATACGGACGAAACTGGCTGTGCAAAACAACATTCAATTATCTCTTTTCTCCTTAAAGGAAATGGACATTGAATTTCACCCAAAAAATAAGCATGTGTAAATTCAAGTCTCCAGCAGTCTATTTACCAATCTTACATGAGAAAATGGAAGGTTACGAATTAAAAACAAGAACAGATTCAGGCTTTCGCCAGAAGCCAAATTGAGCACTTCACTTGATTATTTCTGCTATTTGCTGACTTATTGTTCAAGAAGCTCAATGAAAATGTCATCAATCAAGAAGAATCCCGACATTCTCAGATCAATGCCCACAAATTCAATCACATCAACATTTTCGGTAACGCCCACCTAAAATGTATCAATTTGAACTCACATTTATGAGATATACTTTGAAGAGAGTCTCGTGCAAAATACACGTTTATTGGTCTTCTCTATCTGAACAGGATCATTCCGTATATATTGACCCATATGCTAGCGGCGTTATCAATAAAGATATGAAAATGTTGTAAATATTGTAGCAAGTTTCGCTATAGAAAACACTGTTCAGCTTTAACTAATTTATTTTACAAGTCACTATGTACAGAACTCACTATTCACAAACAAAATCACAGCTTATTTATGTTTTACGATTTATATTCCACGACGTATTCGGAACTGAACTCGCTAAAATGCCGGATCTCATTATATACCCTCGCCAGGATTGAAAGAACATTCCTGAAATTTTTAGAAAAGCGAAGAATATTCGACGCAATCTAGCCTTGCTAGAATGTACCAGAAGCCAATCGATTCGGCGCTTTCACCATTTTCTGAACAGTTTCGTCACATTGCCCCCTTCTCAATTCGCCCCGAATTGCCCTCAAGTCGGTATCGGCGACTGTCCCCAAACCGGCAGCCTGATGTCCTATAGAAGTAGCAGTCCCCTGTCCTCTGGTTTGTCCTCCGGGAAGGATAGCAGCACACCAGGATGTCAATACCACTTTCTTTGAAGATCACCTCCAGCATGTCCCTTACTTCTCTCCAGTCCAGTTGGTCGTTCGTCAACTTTGGAATTGCCAGATGGGTCAGGTTTCTCAGCTGATAAAGTGCCCTCCAAACATCACTCTAGCTGGTCCGATGTTGTCCATCTTTCGACGAAGATCACTTGCGTAGTCTTCCCCAGTCACATCTTCACCAGGTGGACAGCCTCACTTCAAGTCACAGGGCAGCAGGAGTTCACGACCCATGATGATCTTGGCAGGTGTTTTGCCCGTCGATTCATGAACTGCTGACCTGTACGCCATGAGGAACAGGTGGAGATGTTGATCCCAGTCTCTTTGATTTGTCAGAGACAACTTTGGCCAAGTGTCGATTGATGGTTCGGTTCATTCGCTCCATCATGCCATCCGATTGTGGGTACAATGCCGTTGTCCTTGTCTTCTTGATCTTTCTGCAATAGCGTCGATTCGTGTGAATCATCGTAACGAATTGACGCATCGACGAATAGTGAGTAGGTCAATTTGTCATGCCCCATGCAGACACCGTGTTAACCGGATTTTGCCTCTTGTGACATCTTTCTGATACTAGAAGAGCTCAAGGAGATAGCGAAAAATTAATTCCAGAGAAAGTGCGTGGAAGATTGGAGAACGAGCTGCCAGAAGGGGTTATTATATCTGAGATGTATTACTTTGTATGGTTCTAAATAAGTAGCTATTGGTGAAAAAAAGAATATTTACACAGAAAAATAAAATAATTTTTTTTTTTTTAGACCTCGTATGTCCCTCTTTACCATCAATAAGCATATGTTAATGTAGTCGCAAAATCAGCAATCCCCAAATAAAATAATCGTCCAACAAACATTTCCTTTCCAACAAATCTGGCAAGAAATCATGACATTTATTGACCAACCTCGAGGAGCTCGTGTGCATCCCAGAGACTTTCGCATACACATTAAGTTTGTTTATGCCAACTGGCGTCAGCAGAAAATTGTCGAAGTTATCCGAAAATACATTAACTTTATTGCAGAAGCAGCCCTGTTGCTCCGAACTTCTGTGCTGATTACTATTCAAGCAGCAGCCAGCGTAGAAATATGATACAGTAGATACTTCTAGTCGTTGAGAAATCAACGTTCATAATAATTAGGTATAATAATTTCAAGAAAGGAAGCATAAAATACCTTCATTCTACTTTGTGAATTTTCAACATACAAAAATGTGCTTATGGTAATCGGAAAACATAAATATTTCGGAAACATACTAAACATTTCATCAAAAGAACTCAACACTCTATGGCATATAATCAAAAAAATGCACGAATGAAGGACATTTTTGGCAACGATAACATTCTAACCAATGCACTAATGACTCAGCCCGGCATTTTCCAAAGACTGTGAAGGAAAAGCAAACTGAGCAGACATTTTGGGAACACATTTTCATTATGATGTTGTATGTCCCTCAATATGAATGTACTTATCAAATGAATTTATTTTATTCCACTTCTGTTACACGGCTTATCAAGTCTTTGAAAAATGAAAGATATGTGCCTATGATAATTTCACCATAGATATGATGAAAAAACGTCTTTTAAGACTCACTGATATGATCAAAGCTATGGAATTTTGTGAATTTCCTGGACCATTAATGATGAAAAACATCCATTCCAGCTTGATACGGACGAAACTGGCTGTGCAAAACAACATTCAATTATCTCTTTTCTCCTTAAAGGAAATGGACATTGAATTTCACCCAAAAAATAAGCATGTGTAAATTCAAGTCTCCAGCAGTCTATTTACCAATCTTACATGAGAAAATGGAAGGTTACGAATTAAAAACAAGAACAGATTCAGGCTTTCGCCAGAAGCCAAATTGAGCACTTCACTTGATTATTTCTGCTATTTGCTGACTTATTGTTCAAGAAGCTCAATGAAAATGTCATCAATCAAGAAGAATCCCGACATTCTCAGATCAATGCCCACAAATTCAATCACATCAACATTTTCGGTAACGCCCACCTAAAATGTATCAATTTGAACTCACATTTATGAGATATACTTTGAAGAGAGTCTCGTGCAAAATACACGTTTATTGGTCTTCTCTATCTGAACAGGATCATTCCGTATATATTGACCCATATGCTAGCGGCGTTATCAATAAAGATATGAAAATGTTGTAAATATTGTAGCAAGTTTCGCTATAGAAAACACTGTTCAGCTTTAACTAATTTATTTTACAAGTCACTATGTACAGAACTCACTATTCACAAACAAAATCACAGCTTATTTATGTTTTACGATTTATATTCCACGACGTATTCGGAACTGAACTCGCTAAAATGCCGGATCTCATTATATACCCTCGCCAGGATTGAAAGAACATTCCTGAAATTTTTAGAAAAGCGAAGAATATTCGACGCAATCTAGCCTTGCTAGAATGTACCAGAAGCCAATCGATTCGGCGCTTTCACCATTTTCTGAACAGTTTCGTCACATTGCCCCCTTCTCAATTCGCCCCGAATTGCCCTCAAGTCGGTATCGGCGACTGTCCCCAAACCGGCAGCCTGATGTCCTATAGAAGTAGCAGTCCCCTGTCCTCTGGTTCGTCCTCCGGGAAGGATAGCAGCACACCAGGATGTCAATACCACTTTCTTTGAAGATCACCTCCAGCATGTCCCTTACTTCTCTCCAGTCCAGTTGGTCGTTCGTCAACTTTGGAATTGCCAGATGGGTCAGGTTTCTCAGCTGATAAAGTGCCCTCCAAACATCACTCTAGCTGGTCCGATGTTGTCCATCTTTCGACGAAGATCACTTGCGTAGTCTTCCCCAGTCACATCTTCACCAGGTGGACAGCCTCACTTCAAGTCACAGGGCAGCAGGAGTTCACGACCCATGATGATCTTGGCAGGTGTTTTGCCCGTCGATTCATGAACTGCTGACCTGTACGCCATGAGGAACAGGTGGAGATGTTGATCCCAGTCTCTTTGATTTGTCAGAGACAACTTTGGCCAAGTGTCGATTGATGGTTCGGTTCATTCGCTCCATCATGCCATCCGATTGTGGGTACAATGCCGTTGTCCTTGTCTTCTTGATCTTTCTGCAATAGCGTCGATTCGAAGTTCCTGCCCTGGTCCAAATGCAGCTCCAACGGGACACCAAAACGGCAAAACCATTTCCTAATCAAGACATCGGCAACGGTAGCCGCCTCCTGGTTTGGCAAGGCATACGCTCCAGCCCACTTGCAGGAGTAATCCATGGCGACCAGGATGTATTTATTTCCTTTGTCCGATTCAGGAAACGGTCCAGCCACGTCGATTGCGATCCTCTCAAAAGGGCTTCCCACGTTGTATTGACGCATAGGAGCTTTTGGCCGTTTCTGGGGTCCGTTACTTGCCGCACATACGGCACATTTTCTGCACCATTTCTTCACATCGGCTTGACAGTTGACCCAGTAGAACCGCTCTCGCAGTTTTCCCAGCGTTTTCGTCACTCCAAGATGCCCACCCGTGACGCCATCGTGGACTTCCCTCATCACTTCTGTCTGTCGGCTTCGGAAAATCACTATCTGCTTCCCATCTTCTGGGCCATCCAGATTCTTCACCACTCTCTGCAGGATGCCGTCGCTAATGACCAGTGAGTCCAATTGAACCCAGCAGGATTTCACTGTTGTTGAAAATCGTGCGACTTCTTGCCATGTTGTTCGTTGGTCTGCTAGCTTCCATCCAATGATGAGCTTTAGATCTAGATCTTTCTTCTGATCCTCGCGAAGCGCCTTAGACTGCTAGGAATCATCCACTACTGTTGTTCTGCGAACGCTTGCTTCCTTTTCCTCGGCTTTGTGAGAAACAAGGTCATCAAAGCTCTTGAGGCTTGATCTCGCTCGATGATCCTTGTTTTCCCATGCCAACGCAGGTGCCCGTATATCTTTCCTACAGCGGGCACGCATATGCTCAAGCTCTCCACAATTTCTGCATCGCAGCTCCTTTTGCTTGGATACCTCCATTTCCTTGAGAACTCTCCTCACAGTTGCTTCGACAGTGTCTTTTTCCAGATGATCCTTCTCCTCCATCATTCGCACACGCGTTAGAGGATGCTTCGCCGCTTCGAGCTCCAACGCTTTGACCAACGCACAGTTGCTTCGACGGTGTCTTCTTCCAGATGATCCTTCTCCTCCATCATTCGCACACGCGTAGAAGGCTTGCAGTACTGCTTCGCCGCTTCAAGCTTCAACGCATTGACCAACGCATTCACCAGATTGTCAGGACGATGAAGAATCAAGGACATCCTTATCTCCGGGTTCCACAGACCATCCAAAAAGGCCTGCACTGCCAGCCTCTCCATCACATTTTCTGGCGTGGTTGAATAAGCCAGTCTTGCCAGGTGAGCAACATCCGCTCCAAACTCCTGCATGGTTTCGTTGGACTTTTGCATGCGGTTCTTCAACTGGGAATGGTAGACATGCTCCGAATGAGTTTGACCATACCGCAGCTCCAAATGCTTCACCAGAACATCCTAGTCCTCCTGTTCCTGGGTGTTCAGCGTCTGCAGGTTTTCCGTCGCCTCCCAACGAAGTGTCAGTGTCAGTGCCAGAGCTTTCTCGGTTGCGGTCCATCCATTTGCCCTTGCCGCTGCCTCGAACTGACGATGGTAATTGTTCCAGGACAGCTTGACATCAAACTGAAGGGCTTTCATGTGGACTCGCAGGGTATCAGACTGCATTTTAACACCTTTGCTCTTGAATGTCACTTCTGGTTTCTTGATCACTTGCACTTTCTCGATTTCTTCTTCCAAAGTCTTCATTTTATCTCCAAGTTTTGCATCAAATCGTTGCTCAAGGTTCTCAATTTCTTCCGTTACCTGATCCTTCAATAAGTTGTAGTTATCCGCCAGCTGTTCCTTGATTTTCTCCTCCATTATTCTAGAAGATTCTACATACGTCTCTTCCAACTTCCTGGAATTCTCCTTGTCTTCCATTTTTCTGGAGTTCTCTTCCATCTTTCTAGAATTTTCTTGAAGTTGATCCTCTAGCTCATCTTTCAAATTTTTTGACAAATTCTCAACTACTGCGTTGGGATCGGGAATTTCAAATTCGTACGTATCAGGATCCATGCCTTCTTCCATCAAACCCTCACGAAGCCTTATTTGTAGATCAGTTTTCTTACCGCTACTATCCAGGTCACGCTCCTCCAATTCCCTCTTCAACTCGGCGACCTTCAATCCGGATAAAAACACTAGTTTCGCAGCCATTACAGCGAATATTTATGTCCATTTCAATAGCACACAATGAATCCCACTTCTGACACCAGTGTAGCAAGTTTTGCTATAGAAAACAATGTTCAGCTTTAACTTATTTAGTTTACAAGTCACTATGTACAGAACTCACTATTTACAAACAAAATCACAGCTTATTTATGTTTTACGATTTATATTTCACGACTTATTCAGAACTGACTTAAACTAAAATGACGGATCTCATTATATACTCTCGCCAGGATTGAAAGAACATTCTAGAGATTTTTAGAAGACGGAGAATATTCGACGTCATCTAGCCTCGCTAGAATGTACCAGAGGCCAATCAATTCGGCGCTTTCACCATTTTCTGAACAATGTTTCGTCACAATATGAAAGTTTTAGATATTCATCCGAACTTTTCTAAAATTCTTTAAAAAAAAAACAAGAGTCTATATATAAATAATGATATATATAAATAATAAGATTTTTGAGAATTTCTGATGAGTATGTACAACATCACCGCTAGTACAGGGTCCTTCATTAGTGCTTCGGGCAATCCTAGCGTGGTTATTTACAAAAGTAGAAAAAAAAGATTTATACAAAAGTTGTAGAATGTGACTTTATGCATATTTTAAAAATATTTTCAAACATACAGGGTGCGTCACAAAAGTATGGCACGAAAAAGTATGATTTTTTTAAATGAAACCCCCTGTATATTAATTGATATTCCAATTCTTTCTTCAATTTGGAACAAAAATTGTAATACAACTAATGTTCCTAAATTCAATTGTTATCGAGATATCGCGTTTTAAAAATGGCATTTTTGCAACTTTGACATGCTATAAAACTCAAACTATTCAAGTTAGAGAAAAATGGATTGCACATTCCTATCTTAACTTTTCAAGAGCTCTTCTGTCATTTGGATAGAAGGTAACGTCAACTGTCAACTTTTTTCGGCACATTTTGACATTTTTTCACAATAATGGATTTAATCTCCTTGAATAGCTTTTGAAAAGTTAAGATAGGAATGTGCAATCCATTTTTCTCTAACTTGAATAGTTTGAGTTTTATAGCATGTCAAAGTTGCAAAAATGCCATTTTTAAAACGCGATATCTCGATAACGGTTGAATTTAGGAACATTAGTTGTGGCACAATTTTTGTTCCAAATTGAATAAAGAATTGAAATATCAATTAATATACAGGGGGTTCCATTTAAAAAAATCATACTTTTTCGTGCCATACTTTTGTGACGCACCCTGTATGTTTGAAAATATTTTTAAAATATGCATAAAGTCACATTCTACAACTTTTGTATAAAACTTTTTTTTCTACTTTTGTAAATAACCACGCTAGGATTGCCCGACGTACTAATGAAGGACCCTGTATATAGGTCAATATATTATTGTACGAAATAACCCTGTACATTTAATATGGTTCATCGTAACATAATATATAATACGGATCATAGACTCCTAGATCTTCACAAGAATATTGGAGCAACAATATGAAGAAGAACACTTAGGAGAAGATGGAATCAACCAAAAACTCAACACCATTCTATTAACTAAAAAAAAAAATATATCATGGAGAGATTATCTAGAAAATGAACTTGAAAAGGAATACCTACGACTCTGTCATCCATAATATTCCTAATCGCGTAGTTGCGTGCCCATATAATATGTATAACATTGACGTGATTCCTCAAAACCATGTAGGAATATCCGTCATTTCAAGACAGATACAAAAATGTGTGTTGAATTTTTATGGAAATGTTAGTGAATATTTTCTCATGTCTGCTTTGCAACGCTGCCACAATCTTTTCAAAGAGGCTATTTCAAAAGCTGAAAAGAAGTATTCATTTGTCTTCTAATCGTCGTCAAACTGATCTTTTTCATCCACTACGTTTATAAGGCAAGGACCAGTTATTTGGTACGCGGGTTAAATGACGTCACGGTTACCAAATATTTGGTCCTTATGTCATTCTGTATTTCGAGAAAATATTTTCCATCACGGAATCGTCGACATTTTTCGATGGTCTGTGATGCCGTATTGGTTTCTTGAAGTCATATTAGACCAAAATGGACCTCTCACTCGTCGTTCGATTTTGTCGCATCGAATAAAATTGAAAGCCATTTAATCGTACGATTTGATCGCATACAGGCTGGTCTGGATCATCCGGCTGTCATCTGAACTTGTAATAAACCTCGTTCTATAGGCCAGTTTTGGTATAAAAATCCACACCATATTTTTAGTTCTTTTGCTTTTTCATTTACACAAAGAGCAAAATGCGCTTAAAACACACCATGGTCCTACATCATTGCGGTCATGTCAATTATGTATCCTCTACAAATGTACAACCCACTCAAAACCAATTCAGATTCTTTATTTTTAGATTTCCGATTGAGACCTTGAGCAAAAAATTGGCTGCGGGATGTTATGCAGTTAGAGTGATTTCTGATCAAGTTGGCCTGGTGCTGGGCGAATCAACCTATTTCGCTCTCATAGAAACCCGCCAAAGATATGGAATTTCTTTTGTTATCGTTCACTTTTTAAATCAATATTTGTACTCCAAAAGAGAGCTTTGAGATTTGTACTCAAGATTGGAGGAAGAAAATCTTACAGGCCCATGGCATATTAACCCTGCCATCTATTCTTATTTTGGAAACGGTTGGTCTAGTTTATAAAAAACATCGAAATCATGAAAAGCAGACCAGCTATTGATTGAGAAGTTCTGATGATATTCCTCTGATTATTCCCAAACGAGCTTTGTTAAGAAACTCCATAATATATAAAGGGCTGAAAAAGTACAATTATCTCCCAATTAACGTTAAAATGTCTTCAACATTTCTTGTTTTTCGTACATTAGTGTCAACATTTTTAAAGGATAAGGCTTATTATGATACCAATGAGTTCTGAAAAATTTTTGGAATAAGTTCTGTCTGTATTTCACCTGCTGGAGCCATGTTATTGCTAGACCTTTTACCGTTGTGTACCATAGTTTTAGTGTTTGTTGAATTATTCAGCCTAATTATTTCATTATCATTTGCTTGTTTAATCAATGCTTTGTCACAAGTACACTGTATTTCCGACAATAAAGCAATTTTGAGTTGATTTGATTTGATATTTCAACTCATAATAGTGCTATATCTAACTTGATAAAGAATGACAGCATTTTGCATAAGCCAAAGAATTCAACGTGATTTGAATAGCGAAAATGTTCAAGTCCAGTAAACGGTATCACCAACAATACCGCTCGCAATATTCCATGATGGAATTGAATTATTGAATGCTAGATATTTGAGACGCAATCGATAAATTGTCAGATAGAATGCCATTTATATTATGTTTATCCAAATCTGTATGCACATGGTCTGCACATGGTTACAGCATCTGTAACCATCTCATTCAACTTGAAGTATTTCTGTTACACAAAAAATGTCGATGAAAAATATTTCCCCCGCTACAAAGTTAAAAATTCTCTTGAGTCGTTTGGATCAATGAATGTAACACATCTTTGGGAAAGTGAATCGATAGACAAGACATACTGTATCGACACAATAATCATTGCATAATTTCCAACTGAGGAAAAGTAGTCTATATTCAAAGTATCACATATACGACTGTCTCAATGCAAATGGTGATGATTTGTCCAGTTTCGGAGCCCATTTCTGATTATAGTGAGCCTCAGGCCCATCATATTCACTCTAGTACCCCTTCGTGGAATTGCTAGTGTTGGAAGCGACGACGAACAAAAAGTGACCAAGAGTCCAGTCGAGTATAGTACGTCTGGTTAATTCGAAAGTGAGTGCAACCCTTGAGTTTAATCTTAGTCCAGGAAGTTATTTTTCAAAAATACACTCGATTGATCATACAATTCAACTATACTCCAATCGTAGACTCTAAAAAATTCCATTTCTTCATTGAAAAAAAAAATAGTCACACTCGGAAAAAAAGACCTTTTCCCTGTACTGAGAGAAGGACTTAAACATTCGTCAGTAGAAGAGATACAACAAGAACTGGAGACACTACTACCCAACAAAAGTAACATTGGTGTTGATGACATTTCGGATTATTACGGAAAAGTTAATCTTCAAATTGGAATTGATCTTGAATTTGAAGATCACCAGTGGAAACCCGGAACAACTGTTTTAAAAATACGTGACGTGATCGATGCCAGCTTTTGGAACGAGATTAAGCGCAAAACCACTATGGACGCCTCAGGAAACTTGAGCCACATGTGGCAACTGCGGCGGTGGTCCAGCACACCAACTCACCCGAAATACTATGAGGCAAACACTCAAAAAGACAGTTACCAGGTCCAAAACTATTCCAATGGGAAACCTTCCCGCAGCTTCACTGCATCTGGAGAACCCATCCCAACCAATCCAGCCGGACGGAAAATCAACCAGATCCAAAAGCAGGTGAACCAGATACGTCCACCATGTTGAACTTATTAAAAATGCATTCAATGATGCAGAGCATCCAGCACGACGACTACTTAATACTAGTGCAAGAGACAAAACTTAAACCTTCGGGATCAAGCCTTTCTAGAGACAGAATCATCAGAACAGAACGGATGGCGAAGGAGCGTAGTAGCAGTCAGATCCTCAGTCCTCTATGACCAACTTTAGTAAACAAACCATGACCTGGGAGCCACATCAATCAGCATTTCTACTGCACATGGAATGTTCCCAAATGTTCAGTCCACTGTCACAACAACATAACTCATATGTCAGAAGAAAGGCTCGTGCCGACCCAACTCAAAACCGAAACGCTTGTTCGCCTGGAACGTCACAATCTACTTTGGCACAGGCCACCTTTCACCCTTTAAACATCCATCTACGCTGAAGGAAAACTTCAAAGCAGAGGTGATTCTGTCCCAGAACTCCCTTATACGAATCACCACCAGGGTTAGGAGCAGTGGAGTTAGCTCGTCTTTGGCTTTGCACTGGAGGCAGCCAGGTCGGGTAGCCAACGCCACTTTCCTAGAACAGGAACAAACTGAAGTGGCCTACAAGAAGACCAACCCT
Source organism: Orchestes rusci (assembly GCA_958502075.1). Taxonomy (NCBI): domain Eukaryota; kingdom Metazoa; phylum Arthropoda; class Insecta; order Coleoptera; family Curculionidae; genus Orchestes; species Orchestes rusci. Next base: position 80,026,740 of record OY293304.1, on the reverse strand, counting down.
AGAGCTCCAGAAGTAAGATGATTAAACATATCATTATACTCGTCTCTGTCACATCGATAGAACAATTTGAAGGGGTGATATTAAATAGATAGATAAAGTAGATCTGGGTTACTTTGGCCTGCAGTTGGTTACATCAGCACCTTCGTTTTTTCACTTTTTTTTATTTATTCAAGGTTTTCCAAGATGAGACAGATCTTCAAAAACCATCAAAACTTCTTTGACAAGTTAACAACAAAGAGAATCTTCTGAAGAAAATTAAAAATATCTTTAATATTACAGAAATAGACGTAGGTGTCAACACCCGCAGGCCAAAGGAACCGTTACTCTCATCATACGGTTTGTTGATCAATAGATCAATTCTAATAAGGAATAACTCGGATTCATATAAATCCAAAAAAAAATGTTGACCAATTTACGAGCTGTAATCCAAAGTAGCTTCTCAATTTTGATAAACATTTTTCTCAAAAAGTTTAGTCGTTCGATAAAATCCCATAGAATAGACCACATAATTTTCAAGAAAACCTGAAAAAATAACTAAAATGTGCTTTACTTATGATCAAAATTCTTTGACACACCCTGTTTACTCAAAATATTGCTGAGTATCCAGAAAGTCATCAGAAAGACAGCTAAACGATAGATCTATGCCATAACATTGTCAGTTGTAAACTTAGAATTAGCAGAACAGCCATTCAAAGCCCTATGTGTCATGATTTTGAAAAAAGGTCGATATTTCTAAAATGACAGAAGATATCAACAAAAATCCAAAAATGTCCCGAGGTATGGACGTAACAAGCACCTGGGCATATCAAAAAAAGCTTCAAAAAATCTCTGTGGAGATGAGGGGACAGTGAAGAAAAAGAAAATTCACAGTACTTTTTCAACCACCCTGTAGAAAAGGAGCCATCCGCATAAACTGCAAAGAAATGCTCTGCATCGTGGTCCAAACCAAATATTTTTTCATCGATTCGTTAAAAAATTATGAGTGTCCAAACATCGGCGAAAATTTCAGGTGTACCGTTTTTTTTGTTGAGTAGTTCACTTTAACGAATACTTTTCAGAGGTCGGAGAAAAAATCTCCAATTCTATCATAAGGCCAACGGTGTCAGTGATGAGTAAGAGAAAAATAAACAGCCAAAAACTATTCATGAATCCTATATGTATACAGACAAATATGAAATAGGTGAAGCAATTCATGAACCGAAACTAAAAAAAGGTCCAGTGGATGATCAAATAACAGCGGAAACCCAAAAAAAAAATATATACAGGGTGCCACAGATTCGAGTGCATGCACGGAAATCTTGGTTATTATAAGAGATACAGGGTCGGTTAAATGGTTGCAAAGTTGCGCATTTTTATGCTCAACAAAATGCCGTTTCGAAATTTAAAAAATTCCGACTAATTCCGAAGATATTCGAAAAAAACCGCAATTACGCTAAAACGTTATTATTATTTCCTGAGTTTATTTGAGAAGATGCTGTAAAATGAATTACACTTTCTAATTGCCACTTTTTCTCCTCTACGAGATGGTGGTATCAAATTGAAAATCTGACGTTTCGTCTTTGAGCGGCCATCATCAGGTTCATTTTTTTAAATAGGGACCTGGATTTTTTATTTTATTTTTAATTATCTTTTGACGGCTTTGATGTATTGAGGTATCGCAACCGTCGAAAAAAATACTCATTTAAAAAGTAATACCAGAGAAAATTAGTTAGGCAACCCTATTCTTCCTAACTCATAGTCCGGTTCATAAATCCATCTTTATTCGACACGTAATTCTTATGAGAAAGTGCAGGTTTTCTCTTAACTTAACTTAACAAGCCTAATTGACCGAACCAAAATCGAAATAACATCTAATAACGATACATTTGATGAAATTAAATTAAATCCACGAATGACATGGAATATAAAAAAAAAATCATCTAAAAAACTGAATCAATTTCTGCAAGTGTTCAAGAATATTACCATTTTAACAAAATATTGAAAATAACAATAATAGGTGAAAAATAATTGAAAATATTGACGTTGCTAAGGCAACCCATTGCTCTACACCCTCATCTAATCACCTCAATGCCTCAAGGACGTCAAAAGATAATCAAAAATGAAAAATCCAGGCCCGTATTGAAAAAAATGAACTTGATGATGGCTGGTCAAAGACGAAACGTCAGATTCTCAATTTGATACCGCCATATTTTAGAGAAGAAAAAGTGGCAATGAGAGAGTGTAATTCATTTCACAATATCTTTTCAAATAAACTCAGGAAATAATGATAACATTTTTGCGAAATTTCGGTTTTTTCCGAATATCTTCGGAAGTAGTCGGAATTTTTCAAATTTCAAAACGATATTTTGTTGAGCATAAAAATGCGCAATTTTGCAACCATTTAACCGACCCTGTATCTCTTATGATAACTGAGATTCCCATGCATGCACTCGAATCTGTGGCACCCTGTATAATAAAACCATCAACCTTCTTGACAAATAAAATTTTTCAAACTGGTGTTTTTTCTTGTTGCATAAAGAGAAGTTGTAATTGTGAAACCTCTTACCAAGAAAGAAGATTCTATGGATATGACCAATTATAGACCGATTACATTCGGCTGTCCCTAGCAGAAACACAGTAACTCCTTCGAACATAGTTTTGAGAAAATCGGGTTTTTGTTATAATTTGCAAGCCTTACTCCATTTGTTGGAATTTTTATTTCAAAATTATACACAATAGAAGTGTCGATCTGAGCAACGTTTCCATGATAGTTTCAGATAAAATAGTGGAAAATAAGCGACCTCGGCAATCAAAAACCTGTTTCTGCATATTATACCTATCAATTTAAAATAAATATATTTCAAAGAAGCACAGCAACTGCACTTACTGATTTTGATCACCGATAAAGGATAATTGAATTCTGGATAAAGAACACAGTAACTACAAGAAAAGATCCCAAGTTTTTATCAAATGTATTTCCCATACCACTCGCATCAAATTCCTGGGTTTCCTGAATAAATATTTCCTCAAAGATAATATACCACAGGTTGTTCTGGGTTGTGTTATGTGAAGAACATCGCTTAGAAATTCAATATATTCATCTTTTTGTTCGTTGCTTTCCAGACGATCAGTGAACCATGAACATGTCTTATTTTTTATGGCGAAAAATATTTCTACTAGTTCGACAACATAACGCTATAGGCAGATTTTTTTTCAAATAAAGTGGGATTATGAAAAACCTTCGATTATATGACATTATTTTTAAACCAATCTATCAAGACACATTCCAGAATTGTACAACTAACTTATTTTATAGTTTTAACATTTAACATTGAGAAAAGAAGATAGTTCTAGTTGCCCTTATATTCAAAATGAGTTAAAAAAATCATGATTATTACCATTTTGTTCCGACGATCTTCAGCGGTCTCCAGCAATGAGAAGTCTATAATGCGTTTTGTTCTTCCACTTGAATTCGACGGGAAAGACGACATGACGTACGTCTCTTTTGAATTTTGATCATAAACTGGAAGCTCAATAGCAAGTCGGCCACTTACTAGGTATCCGCAATGGTGGTAGTAGTATTTGTGGTGAAAAGTAGAATATATTTCCCATGTAAAAACAAAGTAAGTGTACACCGGACTGTAGAAACACAGTAACTGCATTATCACTTACTGTGTTTTTGCATGAGATACTGGAGTTGCTGTGTTTTAGTATGGGAATTTGGAAAATTCTGTGCAGTTACTAGGTATGGGCAAAGTGAAATCTCCGGTATTTTCTGGCCGATATCAATTCCAATTATACCAAAATGTGCCCCAGAAACGCAGTAACTCGAATAGTGAAAAATCTTGATTTCGGCGAAAATGTCAGTTACTGTGTTTTTGCATGGGGCAGCAACATTAATTGCCAACGTAACAAAAATTATTGAGAAAACTATCAAGTCTAGACTGACAATATTCACAAAATAAATACAATCTTATATTAAAAAGCAATTTGGATTTAGAGAAAAAACGTCTACTGATGATGTCATAGATCACCTATGTAACTACTAGGATCTACAGCAAAATGGACAAAAACACCAAAAAAATATGTGTTTTTTTGGATTTGGCCAAGGCCTTTGATACCGTCGATCACGATATCCTAATTAGCCGACCAGAAGATCTGGGGGTCAGAGGCATAGCGTTGGATGTTTTCAAGTCGTATTTACCAAAAAGATATCAATCGGTGGATATTGATGGTAATCTGAGCAGATCGGGAATAACTAAATATGGCATTCCTCAAGGAACTGTTTTGGGTCCTGCACTTTTTCTGCTGTACATCAATGGTATATTGGAGATGGGGAAAGATGGAGGTGAAATCTCTTCTTTTTGCAATGATAAAGTGGCTGTCTTTGAAGGGACAACTTGGAAAATTGTCAAATGGATGACATAAAAAAAGTTGGTACCCATTGATAATGTTCAATATTTATCCTACTCCTAACTTTTTAACAACTGATATACTCTATTGTGAATGTGAATTTATTCATTACTATCTGATTACAACTAATAACCACTATGTTAAATCTCCTGTTCTTGTATGTGCTATCTTAATGTTGTTGATGTTGAAGAGAGAAGCCTATAAGTGAGAATGCCAACTATTTTCTGTTTTAGTTGAACACAGTGCACCAATCGCCAAAAATAATACAGTGAACCAGTAAACACCTTGTTCCGGAAAGATTTGAAAAAAAAATGAAATTAACAAAAAAGTGATGCAATCGCTCAAAATCCCCACCGTTGGCAAGGCACTCCTATCTTTTTGACACATTCAAATTTACAGGGGCTGTTCCAAAAGTATTTCTCGAGAGATTCCTGATGAAATCTCCGTACCTTTTCTTTTTCAAAAGAACGTGGAAAATTTCGTGACTGGCTTGTAATTATGAAGGAGACGGTGGTGGGGGCAGTCAAAATGAGCGGTCTACGAAGCATGGGTTATCATTTATTGTTTATTCGAGCTTTCGGAACTAATTTGTTCCTTCTTCAGGAAAGACTATAAGTATTGGAAAAACATGGATATAAGTATGTGTATATAGCTAGGATAAGAAAAACTTACCAATTAGAGTAAAGATAGCACATACAGAAAAATAAGAGATTTAAAATGGGACTCATGATAATAACTTGGATCACAGTCAGTATTATACATTCACCACTTTTTGGACACAAACATCACTATTACTTGTTAAAAAACCGTTAAGAGTACTGTACATGTCAACACTTAAACAAAATAAAAGAGTAAAACAAATAATCAAAATACTTGGAATTCACAGTAACGACTAGATTGGCGTGGACGGACTAACACCATTATCACTATGACATGCATATTGTTAGCTAGGTTAAAGAATCAATGCTTATGTCCAACACAGCTCAGCGAAGGCTCAGCGGTCGCAGCAGCTGGGTAAATTTTGACAGTTTGTCCAGCTGCTGTCACCGCTGAGTTGTGTTGGACATAAGGAATATGAGATATAAAAATGACAGAATTGCAGTGATCTGTAAACGACGTGGCTGCATCTATGAACATCATGGTGCGTCCCCATGAGCGTAGTGGCCGCGTTTTGACATTCCAGGCGTATTGACATACCTGTTCTGATTGGTTGTAAAATTTTAAATCATAACGCCGTTATGATTCAAAATCCAACGATAAATCTTTTATTTTTCTGTATGTGCTATCTTTACGTTACTATTATTGGTATGTTTTTCTTATCCTAGCTTTATACACATACTTATATCCATGTATCGTCCAAAATCTGTTTCCATATTCTTATTTGGTAGTTAACTGGGAAAAGTTTCGAAAATTTATCGATTTTCTGCTTTCACAGTACCGCTACGCCCCCTTGCGGCGATCGTAGAAGCTTGAGATATGTTTTCAGCATTTTCTCTTGTGCACATTTCTGTACAGATTTTTTTTCCTCGGTCTCTATGATGAATAGTTTACGAGATCTGGCTCCCTGTCGCTTAAAATGAATCACCCTGTACATTGGAAGTGTCACACCGACTTATTTTCTATCAGACTCAATACCAAATGTAAACATGACCTACTACAAAGCTTCATATCTCTTTTGAAAAAAAAAAGATATCAACTTGACCAAAAAAACAAAATGTTCAGAATAGATAACACTTCAATATCAAGGCATTGGAGAAATTCCATTTTCACCCGGAAACTCTATAGAGTGATTTGAATTTCCAGCACATGCTACCCAGTGCTAATTGCATTGCTAGTTTGACCACAAAATTTGAAAACTCTTCTTAGAGTTTCCTGGTAAAAATGGAATGCTATGCTGGAATATTGAGGTTTCATTCATTCTGAACATTTTGTTTTTTTGGTAAATTTGTTTTTTTTTCAAAGGAGATATGAAATCAGGTCATGCTCACACTGAGTCTTATCTTATGGGTAATTAGTCAGTGTAACACTTCTATTGTCACTGAGTATATAACGTCTCACAAATACTGGACATACAACAACTATTCGCCTTCGAATCAGTTGTAGCATAGCCTAGTATAAGCTGAAACAAGAACAACATGAAATCTCTTACGAATTTGTTCCAGGCATAAGGAGGAAATTAATACAAAAACACACAAAGTATCCAAATCGCTGGTTCAGAGATATGGATGGTTTGTGTCGCCATACACTTATCGAATACTTCCGTATAAATTGAAACAAACAAAGTAATTCAATAAATAGCTTTAAAAGAACTTCACGACAGTGCATATCCGCCCAGCCGCGAAAGAAGATACACGATCTATCAAATTTAGAAACTTTTGGAAATGTATGACAATGGTCTGAATGTCTTGAAACCCCTTGATTAACTTTAAAGATTTGAGAGTGTAAAAAAGTTATTACCATTAAAATCCCACTGTTTATTAATTGTTTAGTCTTCAAATTTGTGCGCTTGTGGATTTGTTATAATCAGCCATATCAATCTATTATCAATATAAATTGATTTTATTACTTCATGAAATATGTCCCAAACTGGTGTTTGGACTTCGGTGGACTATTTCGTTTATTCCCATCATAGACGGAACTATTTTATGCCATACTGTACTATGAAGTATAATTTACCCGACTGGTTTGAATGTCACTTCACATCACAAGAGACTGTGAAGAAAAATTACTTTAATTCTCCGCCAAATGACACTTTGCATCATCAAAGACTGTGAAATTGCATTGGTAGCATGGTATGGCTGGCGCCATTTCATGGTTTAGTTAATAGCTTGACATAAAACGTTGTTAATATAAGCAATCTATCTTTATTAGATAAGTGATGATTTAACTGGCGCCATCCCATGGTCTTAATCAATAACTTGACATAAAATGTTCCTAACTAAATTAACCTATCTATATTACCTAAATAGTGACATGGTTTGACTGGCGCCATCTCCACGGTGAACGTGTGAGACGGACTGCCACCACCGCTCTCTCAGTATGTGCTTTGACAATAAGAAAGCATTTTTTTATTAAACACATTGAAAAATAGTGTCACAGTATTGTCACGATATGCGTAGGATTGGGCCTTCGTCTGGACCTTCACCTATTGTGCTCCAGGGACGTAGTCATCAGACGAGAGTTAAACTCGGGCAGCACACGAAAATGTGCTGACTTTGCATGGTGTCGTTTATTTGAGTGAGATGTTTTACTCCATGTTCCTTTGATCCGTTCGTATTCACATGACGCATGCCCCCTTCTCGATAGCATTGGCCCCCAATGCTCAAAAACCAACATGCCACATCCCTTACAATCTGACTTGAAAACTTATAACATTTGCTTGCTTCGGTCCTGAGTATCACAAATTTCACAAATAATAATATGCTGAGTAAGTATGTTCCTGACCAACACCAACGGTGACTATGGCAATCTATATCGTCATCAATGGCACCCTCGTTTAGATTCTTGAGGACGCTAGAAGTTTTCTGGTCAGCTCAGGTTTTGTAACCGAATGGCGCTTCTTGACCTCGATTGTGATGTTTCATTTGTGCTGGATTACGGGGCAATACTAACACTCCTACTTGATCCAAAGTGACCTGTATTCCTCTTGATGGAACCATATTCCGTTGTGTGGGTTACGGAGGACCAGAAGCAGTCGTTGTTCATAAAAAAAAACAAAAAAAAGATTGATCTACAGCAGCGTCTAAAGGCACATAAAAAAATGTCTGGGTTCCATTTTTCTCACCCAATACCTGACTATTTCTATCAATAAGTTGGAAGAGCACTGCCGGAAGAGCAGCGCCAGTCAAGCCTCTTTATCACTGCGGATGCCCCCGGGAGTGTGGAGCTTCGTTGACCTGGACGAAGTTCCTCTGCCTCATCATCCCTATTCCTGGGCCACAGGTCATACTGCTCTCATTCTGTAGGCTCTCTGCACTCTGGACTCTGCACTCGCATTGTATGCCCTCTGTATTCGCTAAGCGTGCGAGAGTGATCGTGAGGCGCCTCCACCAAATGTCACGATAGGCGTGAGATGGGGCCTTCGTCTGTACCCTCACCTATCGTGCTCCAGAGACGTAGTCATCAGACGAGAGTAAAACTCGGGCAGAACATAACAACATCTATTGTCTTCCCAAATACAGCCTACAGCACACACAGTGGGATGAGCATGTTAGACCTTGGCCAGTTCGGGTCCTAACAGTAGACTCGCTGCGGGGGCAGAAGTGTATTGTGAATACGAGAGGACTTCTTGTCTTGCGACTGGCAATGACCGTGGAAACGAAGATAGGAGTAATCACTGCTCTTCCAACTACTTGACTTGCGTAGCGGCTTTTATTTATACACGAAAATGTGCTGACTTTGCATGGCGTCGTTCATTTGAGTGAGGTGATCTACTTCATGTTCCTTTGATCCGTTCGTATTCACATGACAACAAAACAATGTACGATACACAGCCGTTAAATGCCATTACACCGATTCCATGTGACGTAGAAAACATCTGATTCCTGGAAAAGCATGTTACACGTTCACAGTTACTTTTTTTTTGGAAGTACAGGGACAGTTCAAAATCTTAATTTGAAGTCGTCAAAGTTGTCAAAGTCACGCTTACGCCAAATTCAATGTGGATGGTAGCATATGATTTCCGTTTGCCAAGCGCAAATTTGACAGTTCCACTTTGAAATCAAATTGGATGTAACTGAGGCATAACTTCAACCTCAAATTCTCAAATATGGCACAATGATTTTAATGTGTCACTTTCAGGAATCAGATGAGATTCGTGAAGTACTTGGAAATGATCTATAAACTACTCGTCTAAAAATTCCTTGACCCGTTATTAAAAAGTCATTTACCGTCTTAGTCTCTTAGAAACGAAAATATCTCTGTACATTAGGAGCATTTGGGCTGAAGTCCGGTTTTTATAATTTCACAGGAGAGTGAGTAACGTCGAGTTACAAACGTGAAATCCATATGCACTAAAAACTCGGTTAAATCTCATGAAACTTAAGTAGTATACTTGCTAGTATCTTGGTTTCATTTTTTTCACAGCAGATCCATTTTTAGTCTTATCCGTGCTGAGTTATTTGAGCATTTTCAAATTAAGTGACGGATATCAGCCCGTACTTTTCAAAACCCAAATACTTCATTTAAAAAATTTCAGGGCATAAAGGAGGGAGTCCCAACTCCTCTCTCTCAAAAGAGTTGATGCGCATAAGGGCTGAAGTCCTACAGTCCCCTTTTTGTATCAAACAGGATCCATGCATTGTAGTGTGAGAAGTGAAAAAGTTTATGTGGAACTTCGGCCTTTATGGCTTTGAGTGCCAATGGACATCAGTTTTGATTTTTTTTATTATCTTGTTTCGTAATAAGTATGGGACTGCAGCCTTACTGCCACAGAGAGCTACGATGAATTTGAGTTGAAAAGATCCATCAAACATATTTGGTAAAAAAGTGGACTTCAGCCCAAATACTTCTAAAGTACAGAACTATTTAAAACTCATTGTGTATTGCGAATTGTATGGTCCAAACATGATTGACGATTACCTGATGATCAATATTCACTTAACCAGATTACTTATTAGGATTTATTATCAATTCCTCATTTAAAAACACAGTAGATTAATTCACTTGATGTCAGACATTCATGTTTTTCGAATATTTGCATGCTGAGACAAGTAGGCTCATCTGTTTATCAATTTTTATTTAAATTCTTATGATCGGTGTTGTCCGATGACGCCAGGTTCCAATCAAAATCATAATATTCTGTGAGCTCATTCATACTATGAAGATCTGCCACACCTTCCATTATCGCAATTTTGAACCCATCTGATTCTTCAAAAGACACCATGGTATTTGATAAAGAGACAGTCTCACGTATACTTTCCAGCTTCTCCTGATCATTCAGAATTTGTTTTTCTAGTTTATCATATTGCTTGTTTAAAAGTTCCACAACACTTAGTCGGTATTTCAGGTTTTCTTTCAAGGTACAACTCCGTTTATGAATATTGCCTATGTCGTCTAGACACTCGTTAATTTGGACTTCTAAAGAATTTATCAGCTCCTCGATTTTGGTCTGGTGATTTAGATAAGTAGCATCTCGTATTTCTGTGGTATGTATTTCATTTAATTCTTCATGAAGGGTTTCTTTGTTGGCCAGTTCTATCATTTTATTGTTGGTAATTATTTCGGGAAGGTGAGCTGACTTTGACAAAATGTTTCAGATGACGCATGAAATAGTTGGGTTCGCTATTTCAAAATGCTAGATTCTCATGACTATGTAGATGGAGAATCCCTGAAAAAACGTCACGTTCATTTGAGGGTGCTGTTATCGACAGTGAGGTCCCCTTTAGTTTATTGTTGTTGTCTACGGCGACTCATTTGTCAGTATAATTTTACTGTCTGATCATAAATTTGATAAATCTACGAAGATTTGAGCAGAAAATTGTTTGAAAATTGATTGTTTGATTCCCTTTAAGTACCCCTTCCCCTCACTCCATATTATACTCAATCTCAACTTTGACATTCAATTTATTTTGGCGGGAAAATGACAAAAAGAATATATATTTTTTATCACGGAATGGTAGAAACCTGATAATGTAAGTTGGATATATATAAATCAATATTCGCACCGCATATTAAACAGTATTTGTTGCTCTACAAATTTTAACAAATAGTTCAAATCAAGAAGACTACTTACAGACATGTCGTTCAATCAAGACAAAATACAGTCTATTTCATGAATGTTTCACTGAATTTATTAAACTCTCAAGTGAAGTGGAAAACTATGATACTTGATATTTGTCTGATTTAAAAAAAACCCTACAACAGAAGTAATAATAATAATATTTATCTTTCACACGCTCATTCTTACCTTGCTACTTGTGAACTGATTTTGTTTTTCTTCAACACAATGAATCTGTATTCATTTTACCATAATAATAACCATAAGCGTTTCAATAATTTTCACGTTTCCGTGTTTGGACATAACACCTTCATTCATCAGCCACTTTTATTATTACTACTATCATTTGTATGATTTATTCATGATTATTATTGTAACTGATTTATGCTTACGCTGCTAAATAAAGAAATGCTTCACTTCACTTCACGCAGTGAGTCATTTCTAATAGACATAAGTGCAATGAATCAAATTTAATCAATTGTCATCGTTACTAAAGATTTTAAAATATTGTTGTTCTATTGTAGCATGATATTATGCATGATTATGTGAGATAATTTCAGAAGTTTTGTTTCACTAAGGTGTTTACTCCGATTGTATTTTGCCTTTATTGAGTCTGCAGTACAATAATATATCTAACGGTTTCATATGAGCATCATTTGAAACGATCGTTCATGCTTTGACATAATCGTGGTATAATCAACTGTTGCCATAGTTTATTATTCAGGGAAATTTTTCTGATTGGTCCGCAAGTGACATAATCGTGGTTTTCTGATCCATTATACATTCACAACGGTTGTAATAATTGACTTTAAATTATAAAACTCAATGGTTGTAATGGAATGAGGTTTGGCATAATACTGCAAAAGCCACAAGTTTAAAACCTACTTTTATGTAAGTCATGAGCCGGTCACTGTATATCAGAACCACACAGATACTTCAAATATTTTCTTTGGTTTTCACTGTGTTTTATTAGTTCCATCAGTTTCTCTGGTGTTGCTTAGAAAATCGGTTGAACGTTGAAAGATTATGTTTCTTTTCACAAGAAGTGCATTTCTCTTCAGAACTTTGCAGGTACAAATAAGAGTAGCATCATAAAATACTTGATCTCAATGAACTCGCCAATATCGTCATTATCTTTCGTTTTTCCACTCACCACTTTTATTTAATTGCTTATTAATCATCATTTATAATTACTCATACAAGTCTTTTTTATAAAAATTCACATTGAAGGCTCTGCCGTGTAAAAAAAGACAATTTTTGACAAAGAAAACAAATGTGAATTTCCAAGTCTTTTGCTATGTAGTTTTGACAGTATCATCACCAAAAAAGAGAAAGAAACCCACCATGGTTTGCATGAAGCACTGCATGTTGCTATTGTTGTTGTTTAAGGCCCGTATTCTCCTTTCGTACTTGTACTTAAACTCGTTTAAAATTTGACGGCGTTCAAATACAAGATTTCGTATGCACCGGCAAAATTAGACACGTTTAAGTCGGTTTAACGTATTTAAGAATTTAAACGGCTTCAATTGTGGCCGAAGATGCGTGCGTTGCGTCTTGACAAAATGATAATATAAACTAATACCGCCGAACATATTATTTATTATGCTATACATATTCGCTGCTGATATCTTATTGTTGTTCTTATCATCTCTCTGTGAGTGTGTTTATTTTATTTTTCACTTTGAGGTGTTTGAAGGCGAATTATCACTTCTTGAAGCCGATATTTTAGACATAATAATAGTTCTTGATTGGATTTACATAAAAATAAATAAGCGGGCGGACCATTTTATTAATTCAATGAACGTTATGGAATTATTATGGACATTTCAATTTTTTTTCGTGCTATCTACAAAGTCAGCAATCAGAAATGCCAAACCAGATAGTGGATGTATGTTCAAGATAAATCAAAATGCCATTTGCAATACTTGATGGAATGATTAGAGTACAAAATGGTTTTATTCAAACAAAATCACGTTTTCGAGAACTTTGGGATGTCCGTAAAATAATAATTCACCACGTGATTCCATTTCAACTCATAAGTTTTCTGTCTTTTTTCCGTATTACCATTTTATCAATTATAGCACTGAAATTATTGGTTCTAAATGTAGTGCTGATGGGACAAGAAAAATCAATCAAAATCGCGAATCATAACAAATAATAATAATTTCATGCGTGAACATACGGAAATGGACGCAGGCACAAAAATTAACTTGGAAAAAACTATAAAGGTAGGTTTGAACTTCATATGGCGAAAATAATTCAATATGAGTATAAGAAAAAAATCTTCAACCAAATGGATGCCTTTGAGATTTCAATGTTTCACGCTGACTTCTGCATTATCAAATATGGATATTTTGAATTATCCTGAAAAAAATCTCATTTCTCATGATTTTTTGCTCCGTATTCCTTTCTACATTTGCAAAACATTTAAGGTACTCGACCCGAATTCCGCCACCTTAAGGCGTTAGAGATCTTCAGTGTATATTAAGGGCACGATATTTCCATGCCTTAGAGCTTTTTATGAACATTTGTTGGTATATTTTTATTTATTGATCATTTTAGGTAATATGATTCAAAAATTTAATTCAATTCTAAATACAATTATTTAAAAGTTATTAAAAAAAAAATAAAACCCCACGTTCTTGATTCCGCCATATGAAAATCCAAATTCCGACCTACTTTTAACCCTAATTTCGCCATACCCAGCAGCATACTATGGAAAGCTCGATTCTAGATAGAGCGTCCGCTGTGACATTTTCTTTTCCCTTAACATATTTATTAACCAAATTGTACTTTTCCAAAATTAATCTAAATTTTGTCAGTCTGCTAGAAGGGTTCGTCATGGCAAATAAATAAATTAAAGGTCGATGGCCTTACAGAGAACAAACTTTCGTCCGAACAAATATGGTCTAAAGTGCTTTACAGCCCAAACTAAAGCCAAAAGTTCTTTCTCTATCGTACAATAGTTTTTTTTCTGCCTTATTAAGAGAACGACTAGCATAAGCAACGGGCCTATCATCCCCATAAGACAAAACTGCTCCAATCGCAACTCCTGAGGCGTCGGTTTTCAAAGTAAATATATTTCTTGAATCAAAATTAGGATATTGCAAGATTAGGGAATTGACAAGACAGTTTTTTAGACTATCAAAGGCTTCTTGACATTCTGATGTCCAACTAAACGGAACATTCTTTTTAGATAATTGATTGAAGGGTGCGGCAATTTAAGCAAAATTTTGAATAAACTTTTGGTACCAAATGCCACAGATCGTTTTGTTTCATTGTCGGTTTTTGGTACTGGAAAATCTGAAACAGCTTTTATTCTTTCCTTGTCAGGAAAACATCCTTTTGCAGAAATTGAATGCCCTAAATAAAGAATTTTCTTCGTGAGAAAGTCGCATTTCTTAGGATTTAACTTTAAATCTACGTCCCTAAGCCTTTTTAAAACTTTTTTTAAATTTTATTATGATTTAACAAGTTATTACCAAAAACAATCAGATCATCCATGTAAACAAAACAACTTTCCCAACTTAACCCAGATACAGCTATCGTCATGGCCCTCGAAAAAGCTGATGAACTAACTTTTAAACCCATCGGAAGCCCTGTCAATTGAAATTGACCTTGATCTGTTGTAAAAGCTTTACATGGTCTACTAGAATCTTCTAACTCGATTTGATAATAGCCTTGAGATAAATCAAGATGTGTGAAATAAATCGCGCCTGAAAGGAAATCAGGAATTTCACCAATACACGGCAAAGGGAATGTTTCGTCTTCTAATTCTTTATTGCATAATCTATAGTCGATTACACATCGCCACGATTTTTTGCCGGTTCTATCAGCTTTCTTTGGAACTATCAACAAAGGTGCTGACCTTTGCGATTTCGTTTCTTCTATATGATTCCATCTTTCAACATTTTATCTACCTGTTCGCGAATTTCCTTTTTCTGTGAATGCGGTGACCGATAGGGCTTTACGTAGACAGGTTTTGCATCCCTCTTCAAACGAATGTTTTGCTTAAAAAAATCACATGTCGTCACAGGATCACCTTCTAAATAAAATGTGTCAGCATATTTGGCTATTATTTGCTGAATGGAAAACTGTTCTTCCTTACTTGAATGATCCATATTAATCAAATCCAATACTTCATCAACGCGCTTTACCTATTTTGTATTTACACTCTCAATAATATTACATATTTCATATTTACCTAGTTCATCAAAAGTTGGATTAAATTTTTTTAAAATGACATCGTCATCAAAATTTTAACAGGAATCCTATCATTAGAATTTGGTTTTCCTATGCTTCCTGTGATAATTTGCAGGAGAAGATTGTCGTTCAATGGAACACTGTATTTGAAGAGAGCTTTTTATTATACTTTTTTATTAACCTTTTGTGTGATACAAAACAATTACATTAATTATCTTTCAACCTCTCATCAAAAATCAACTAACTACACTCTACTGTTTTCCAGCTGACTTCGATCACCATAACTTGTCAAAACACTCATTCCTTCACAACTCTGAACATCCTCTGAATAACCTCATTCTTATGTTAAAAGTCATAATAAATAATTTCATTGTTTGACAACACCCCTTCTCAATGAAATTATTTCTCAATACAAAGCACATATTCTAGCAAGATATATCAACAACTGAAAAACTCTTTTAAACTAAACCTAACATTTTACTAAACTTCTTCAATTTAACATTAGACAAGGGTTTCGTTAATATATCTGCTACTTGCTCATCTGTTCGAATTTTAATAATTTCAATCACGCCTTTATCGATTCTCTCTTTTATGAAACCAAACTTCATATCAATATGTTTGAGTCTACGATTATTTTCCGGACTATTGGCAATTTGTATGGCAGACTGATTGTCTTCAAAAAACTTGATTGGTAACTGTATCAAATCCATCTTTAAATCTGACAATAATTTGAGCAACCAGCATACTTCAGTTACTGCCATTGTCAATGCACAATTCTCTGCGTCTGTTGAGGAAATTGAAACAGTTTGTTGTTTTTTACTCAACCAATTAACTGTACAGTCATAAAACTTGAACAAAAAACCAGTTGTTGACTTTCTGTCAAAAACCTCCCCAGTCCGAGTCTACATATCCACAAAGCACATCTGCATTCTCATTTCTAGTGAATACTAATTTCAAAGTTTAAGTCCCTTTTACATATCTCAAAATCCTTTTTAAAGCTTTTAAAACATATTCATTTGATTTGTCTTGAAATCTACTCAATATTGTGACACTTTCGCATAAATTTGGTCGTGATCCTGACACAGCATACATTAGACTACCAACTATTTGTCTACAAAGCTTTATCAAGTTCTCATCACAGTCTGCCTCTCTCAATATTTTAAAGTCAAAATTTGGATCCAAAGGGGTACTTATCTCATTGCAATTTGACATTTCAAACCTTTTTAAAACCCGCTTCAAGTAACTTTCTTGACTCAGTTCGATAATCCCTTGATCTAAATTTTGCCGTACACTTATTCCCAAATACTCAGAAATCAGCCCTAGATCTTTCATTTTGAAATTTTGTTCAAACATAGCTTTTACTTTCAAAATTTCTTCTAGTTCAGATCCTGTGATTAAAATATCATCTACATAAAGTAAAAAGAATAATCTCATATTATTAGAAACTCTGGAATATAAACAAAAATCATTTTCTGCTCTTTCAAACATGTCTTGTTTCATTAGATTATCAAATTTCATGTTTCAATATTTAGGTGATTTTTTACGACCATAAATAGATTTGTTCAATTTATAAACTTTGTCACTCACAGTTTGCCCAGGCAGAGTCATGAATACTTCTTCGTTTATGTCCCCATACAAGAATGCACTTTCGACATCCATTTGATGTACAACCATCCCATAATGATTTGCCATTGCCAATAAAATTGTAAATGGACACAATTTGGCAACTGGTGCATACAAGTCATACAGCTCCTCACTTGATTCTTGCTGAAAGCCACGTGCTACCAACCTGGCTTTGAATTGTCCATCATTTTTAATTCTAAACACCCATTTACTGTCAATCACTTTTTTTTTTCAGGCCATGACACTTCTTTCCATGTATTGTTATCATTGAGTGCTTTCAGTTCATTTTGGATTGCTTCCTTCCATTTCAAACTATGTTTTCCAGACATTGCTTCGTTCAGGTTCAATGGTTCTTCATTTTCGGCGTAGAAACACATATCACATTCATCCATTTCAAAATCTTTCATCCATGCCGGTTGTCTAGCTTGTCATTTTCCTTGTCCTCTTACATTTGACTATGATTATTTATTCCGCCTTCTGAGCCACCGCTTATTACATTTTCATTTTGTAGTTGATTTGATTCATTCGCATCATCAAAAAATAATTTTTCTCTGTTCTGGTCCTCTACGTTTTGAATTTCGGGTACATCTATATTGCCATGTTCAACAGTTCCTTTTTTTACTTCTAACTCTTTACAGGGGTTTGAATAGATTATTTCTTCTTTCTTCCTAGTTTTTGTGTCCTTTGTTTGAATTCTTTCAATTTCTGGCAAAAAGATTACATCCCTATGTATCTCCACACTTTGTTTATCTGGCAGATACACTCTATACCCTTTTACTTCTTCACTGTAGCCTACAAAAATTCCAAGAATGTTTTTAGCATCCAACTTCTGTTTTTTCTGCTTTGGAATATGAACGCTCACTTTCTTTCCGAACTCATGGAAAACTTGTAAATTTGCCTGCCTATTAAACCATAACTCAAATGGTGTTTTATCCTTTTGTGGACTGCTTCCTGCTCTATTTAGTGTAAAAACGTCTGCATTAGCCGCCTCAGCCCAGAACTCCTTATCTAATCCAGATCCATGTAAAAATGTTCTCACCAACTCCAAAACAGTGCGATTTTCTCTTTCTGCTCGTCCATTTTGTTGTGGGCTGTATGAACAAATTTTCTGGTGCACTATTCCTCTTCTATCACACATGGTTTGGACTTTTTCTTTGACGAACTCAATATCCTGATTTTATTCCCTGTCATATTCTGTGCCCAATTCATAAAATGCTCAATTTTTTTTTCAGTTTCTGACTTGTTTTTCAAGAAAAAAACTTTTCTAAAATTTGAAAAATCATCCTTCAATGTGAGCATATATTCTGCTCCTTCAAGAGATTCCACTTCTGATGGACCACATAAATCACCATGTATCAACTCACATGTCATTTCAGCTCTGCTACTACTATCCGGAAACGGCAACCTGTGTTGCTTTCCTGACAAACAGTCATTACAAAACGGTTCCTTAAGATCCTCAAATTTTATATCACTCCTTTTTAGCAATTTTCTTATCTGATCAAAATGTATATGGGCCAACCTCTGATGCCATTCAGTTAAACTTATGGCAGCATTACATTGTGATCTATATTCTGGCTTATCTATCTTGAAGTCCATTTGAAATAATTTTCCATGCCTTCTCGCTATTGCTCTTATTTTTCCGTCTCCATCTAACAATTCACACTTGTTTTTATCTGAGTGCATCAAAAAACCTTTATCCAATGATGCACTTAATGAAAAAAGGTTTACTGTCCACTCAGGAACAAATAATACATTGAGTAAATCTTTTTACCCAATCATTTCCATTAAAGGCATAAAGTTGAACTTTTCCCACTCCTTTTACTTCAACTAGGGTTCCATCACCTACTTTCACTTTTCTTTGGATTGACTTTTCCATTTCTAAGAACTGGTCATCATTATAACACATATGTTCGGTTGCTCCACTGTCTAATCTACAACACTTTTTGATATAAATGACTGATTTGAAACATGATTAGCTGATCTGTCCTTTTCCTTATGTCTATAGTTTGTCCCGGCTTCTTACAAAAGTCACACACTCTTTGGTTTCCATCACACTGAAAACATTTGACATCCTTCTTGTATTTCATGTACTTGCATTTATAAGAACCAGTTGCTAAAGCTTGAGACTTTTCTGGATCTTCACTTCTATCCTCTTCGAGCATCAATCGTAACAAAAGATCTGTCAGAGTTTGTTTACATTCAGGGGTAGACTCCCATGCAGACACAAAATACTTCATCTTTTCTGGTAGGGACATGAGTACTTTAGTGATTAACATTTTATCACTAATCTCTTCACTTAATGATTGCAAACTGCCTTTTATTTCTTCTAATTGAGAAATAAATTCACATTCCCTTCTGTATAGGCTAGTGCAAAAAATCTTGACTCACTTGCGACTGATGTTCATATATATTCTTAAGCTTTGACCACATTTCCGCTGACGATTTACATGATAAAATATGCCTTATGATTTTATCATCTAACCTGGAGACAATGATTTCTTGGGCCTTTGCGTCCTTATTATCCCATTCCTGGGTACTAGCTGGAGATACTGGTCTCTCTGATTTCCCTTCTACAATTTCAAAGTAGCTCTTTGACCTCAGTGCAATCTGCACTTGGAATTTCGATGTAATCCAATTTTCACCACACAATTTGGTAATATTCAACAAACCCACTTGTTCTGACATGTCTCTAATTTTCTTCAAACCTCAATAGATGAGTATTAACACTCGCAAACAGTCCTGAAAGACTTCTACACCTCCACCAATGTCCAGATAAACGAGGATCACTTTCTGGAACTTTCTTCTTTAAGCCTTTAGCGGATCTGGGCCCATAACCTGTTATAATTTGCAGGAGAAGATTTTCGTTAGAGTTTGTCGTTCACTGGAACACTGTATTTGAAGAGAGCTTTTTATTATACTTTTTTATCAACCTTTTGTGTGATACCAACATAACCAAACATAAAACTAGTGCAAATGCTCAAAATCCCCACCGTCGGCAAGTCACTCCAATCCTTTTAACACATCAAATTTACAGGGGCTGTTTCAAAAGTATTCCTCGAGGGATTCCTGATGAAGTTTCTGTAACTCTTTCTATTTTAAAATATATAGGAAAATGATCTGTTTAAAAGTGATAGAAAATTATCCAAAAAAACACGATAGAGGCATCTATTCAGTGGGTTTGCATTTGAAGATCCCGAAAAAACCTCAAATTCAGGTTTGACTTTCACAATTCATGTAGTGTGGTTGGCTAAAGCGAATTAAATCGACCCCGAGTCATTACACCAGAAAAAGCAGATTTTTCTATTTTAAATGAGCTCAGGAACAGTCAAATCGCTTAAGGAATTTTGAAATTATAGGCAATTTAGTAACATCAAGTTTGACGGCCTGTAGAGGTCTCATTTGACAACTAAGAGAGAAGTCTCACAGAACAGTTTTGTAGAGAATATCGTCCGAAATCGGTTTCCATATTCTTGTTTGGTAGTTCAACGGAAAAAATTTATAAAATTAATCGATTTTTGGTTTTTACGGTACCGTTACGCCCCCTTGTGGCGATGCAAGAAGCTTGAAATATATTTCCAGCATATTCTCTTTGGCACATCACTATAAGGAATTTTTTTCCTGGGTCTCTATGATGAATAGTTTACGAAGACTGGCACCCTGTCGCTAAAAATGAATCACCCTGTAACATGCAGAATCTGTTACGGGCGATTTTTTTCTCAAGGCTGCACAATCGCATATTAGAATGACTATTATGGTTGTTATGACGCAAAGATGCAAAACCTCTACCGCGATTGCCCTTTTGAAAACGATATCCACGTCCTTGAAAATGAAAAACCTGATGAGAATCTTTTCTGACCATAAGCTCCTCCTCATCTTTTGCTCCTCTGATAGCTTCGCTGAGCTTAGAGTAATTTCGTGCTTTAACGATGGTTTTCATGTCATTATTGTGCAAACCATTGACAAAAGCAGTTATGGCTAACTATCGTTTACTCTTGACAGAACAGACAAACTATCATCATCGCCGGCGCCGTTCGCCTGACTAATAGTGAGGTTTATTAGTAACTCTTCTACAGTTTTTCCAAAATCATCTACGGATTTAGTACCTTACCTACTATTGTTCAATTGGAAGGATAATGCTGATGCTGACTGTTTTTCAAAAAAATGAACTTTCAAATCTGTTATCAGAGCATTACAAGGCGCATAACTACTTTGTAGCCTAATTTTTGCATTTTGAGAGAGATGAGTTTTCAAAACGTAATTAATCAGTAATTTTTTACCATCAGAATTCAACATATCGCAATACAATTCAATGGTATCAATAAGCTGTTTTGTTGTGGATTCAAGTCCATTCATAACAGGCAGCAAGCTAGCCGCTGTTTTCAAATCGAAAATTTCCGACATCTTATTTTCTACCAAACAAGCAGAATTAATACTTGTATTATCACTTTGCTTATCAGATTCTGATTGTTCATAAACTTGACCTATTTTTCAAAATATCATCTATCGCCTCTGAATATTTAGCTATACCCTTCACATATTCTTTCACTTCAACCGAAGTTTTGGCATCGCGTTGAATACTATTGAATTTAACCTTCAAGTCCTTCAAATCATTTTTATACTATCTAACTTACTTATTTTCCGTTTCATTGCATCTGTCGTCTTTCGCTTGAGTCTTTTCCTAAATTCCTATGAAAAACTCGTACCACTTCAAAAATGTAGCGAAACTCGTTTGGCACCGACATGGACAAGGAGAAACATCTATACTATACAGGGGCTGTTTCAAAAGTATTCCTCGAGGGATTCCTGATGAAGTTTCTGTAACTCTTTCTATTTCAAAATATATAGGAAAATGATCTGTACAAAAGTCATAGAAAATTATCCAAAAAAACACGATAGAGGCATCTATTCAGTGGGTTTGCATTTGAAGATCCCGAAAAAACCTCAAATTCAGGTTTGACTTTCACAATTCATGTTGTGTGGTTGGCTAAAGCGATTTGAATCGACCACGAGTCATTGCACCGGAAAAAGTAGATTTTCCTATTTGAAATGAGCTCAGGAACAGTCAAATCGGTTAAGGAATTTTGAAGTTATAGGCAATTTAGTAACATCAAGTTTGACGGCCTGTAGCTGTTTTATTTGACAGCTAAGAGAGAAGTCTCAGAGAACAGTTTTGTAGAGAATATCGTCCAAAATCTGTTTCCATATTCTTGTTTGGTAGTTCAACGGAAAAAATTTCAAAAATTCATGGATTTTTTGTTTTTACTGTACCGTTACGCCCCCTTGTGGAGATGCAGGAAGCTTGAAATATATTTCCAGCATTTTCTCTTGGGCACATCACTATACGGATTTTTTTTCCTGGGTCTCTATGATGAATAGTTTACGAAGACTGGCACCCTGTCGCTAAAAATGCAGAATCTGTTACGGGCGGTTTTTTCTCAAGGCTGCACAATCGCATATTGGTTGTTTTGAAAACTGGTTTTAATATTTGTTAGATTGAATCAGTTAATATACTTTGGTTATCCTGAATTCGAATTCATCATCTTTGGACGTATATCTGGTGAAGTTGTTTATCTCGCGATTCGATCCTTTCATCATTATTTTTTTTTAAAGCGTATTTCCAACTGGTGAAGTCTAACGATGTTTTTCTCAATTGATTCATCTACATTATCGTTTCGATTTGATAGAATATCATCGATGATCAGCAACTGTTGACTGACGATGTTGCTAGTCTTATCATCGACTTATCAGATTTTTATTATTAAATAGTAGTTTCTATGTTCAAATTTAGCCCAAAAATATACCCTTGATACTTCATTTATCTTTATTTTCAACGCAAGATGCACAGTGTTGTTAATTTCTTGTATTCGCAATTTTTTTTTCTGCATCTTCTCTAATGATTTTTGACGTATCATTGGGCTAAGTTCTAATATTGCATTTCAGACAATAATTGAAATGGCTAATAACTAATAATGGGCGCTATTAGGCTGAAGTGCGATAACTTAATTTTCGGGGTGAAATTTGAAGTCGGGTTCAGGTACCATCGGCAACAAGTCATTGTTTCCTCTGGTCACTACGGTCGAGTAACATGCGCTAGCGGACGTATTTTTGTTCAACAAGTTGACACCCGATGATCAAAATGTTGTTTAATTTTGTATCCAAGAATATAATACTTGATTTTTAATAAATAAAAGTACAGGAGTATGAAGAAATAGAGGTCCCATTTTATTTTTAAAAACAAATTTGATATTCATTTCTTGTTATTTGATCTACATTCATTTGATCCACATCAATTCATCAATGACCAAAGTCGATCAAAAATATCTGGAAACTGTCGAGGGAAACTGTCAGAATAACTCGATAGTGCTCATCGCTACTACTACCGATGATAATATACAGGGTACTTGGCAGAGGGCAAATAGATAGAAACATTTTGAACAGAAATGTATTTGTAAATCTGTAGCCTATAACGTCCTCGATTTTTTTTAACATTTTTTTTTTAACTTTTTTCAAAAATTCACAAAAATATACTTTTTCAGTCTGTTATTTTGTTTACTGTTTCCAAACATTATTTGATGTGTTTTTGACTTGGTTTTTGATGTTTGAAAAAATAATTTTTACAAGATTGAAAAAAAATACGGAAGTAAAGATGTCAATTTTTGTAAATTTTTGAAATAGATTGAGAGGAGATCGGATATGATCAAGTTCATTCAAGTGCGTAGATTAACAAAAAAATAGTGAGATGTTGAAAATCTATACGCTTATCAATTTTGGCTCGCCCAAAATCCTTTGATTTTTTCATGCCATTTTCTGATGTGTCAAACTGTCAAAATAGCTTAGTGTAATCCAAAGAGATCCTTTCTATCAACTTACCGATTTGCATGGAAATCTAAAAAAAATGAGAGTACAATAATTTTCAGACGTGCTGATACACTGAATGCCAGCACACAACTTCGCACTGATTTTGCTCATTCTCTTTTCTATAAGCGCAACCCTGGCATCTACAATAACGGTTTAAATAAGACGCTTGGCACCGTGACAACTATCCACCTTCTTACACGTAATTTTTTTTTTTTTTTTTCATTAGCAGTTTCAGTTTTCATTCTTTTTCTCCATTCTATTCCGGTAGTTTTTTCTTTGTTTCATGCTGGTCCACTTTGCACCACAGGCAACCCTCGAAAGAAAATCAACCCAAATCTCCAGCTTTGGACTCTGAGTTCGGTCGTAGGCTGGCTAACTCCCAACATGGATAATTGGATTGGTTAAAATCACTGTAGCTATCACTCTTGCGAAAAAAGCGTGATAACATAACCCATTATCCATTGGATGTATACAGCGATCGTGAGACCCATAATCATCTACGGAGCCATGGTATGATGAAAAGCCACTAACACAAACTGGAACGTAAAGATGCTCACGAAAGTACAACGACAGGCAACACTAAGTACACCAAGAACAAATAACAGTACACCGCAGGCAGCTTTGGAGATCATTCTTAACATTCTGCCCATTGACTTATTCATTGAAAGCACTGCCGCAAAAGGAGCTCTCAGACTAAGGGAGGCCAAAAGAGACCGGGCTGGCACCACGTGTAAAGCGTTGGGTCAGTAAGTGGGAAACCGGCCGGTGATCGGGTTCGAGACCCGAGGTGGGCAGAGATTATTTTCTGTTCGACATTTAGTGGCATTCTCACTGGCTAACGCTACTGAGTAGACTGCAGTATCATTAATTACTGACAGTCAAGAAGTTTAATAGTTAGCCTAAATTAATTGGTCCTGCTAGTTCAAATATATAACTAGGTGATGTTCTCCATCATCAACTTAGTTAGAACTGCATTGGTCCTCAGGTTGGCGAAAAAGGTCTTCAAGGCCTACTCACCGGGCAGTGGTTTGCCCCCCCACCAATACCAAGGGAGGCCAAACTGAGGAGACTTGCAACAAGTAGACACTCGATTGTGCTAAAGAAAATCTCAAAGGCGATGGATAACCAAGAGGCGAAGCTGCTACAAACGGCAACAGACTACATGGTGACCAAGAGCTCTTTTGAGAATAAGGTAGTGGTTGAAATCCCTTCCACAGAGGAATGCGATCAAGACTCCATTATAAGGGAGGAAGATATCTTCATCTTTACAGACACAGCAAAGACAAATACAGGCACAGGAGCAGGGACTAAAAATCCAAGAGTCTATCAGGCTTGAGAAAGGATGTTGCATTCTGCATGCAGAAATCATCGCCATAAAAGAAGTGACCAACCTGTTGCCAAGACTGGACAACACAACAAAAGACGTCACAATCAAAGCGGACAGCAAGGCAGAGTTAAGACTACTAGAGTCACATACAGTAAGGTTAAAGGTAGTATAATGAATTGCCTTAAGGCATTGTCCTGGATCAAGAACAGCAGTTCCAGATGTATTCAATCCAACAAAGAACATTCCAAAAGAATTGGAAAAGCATTTCTCCACTCGTAAACATAATTTATATGAAGTTCGGAAAATTTTCCCCAGCGATGTTCAATACCTTTGGATTTCTGTGACTGAGAACCATCTAGCTCCTCAAGAAATCAACAGTTGTTGGACAATTTTTAGTACCAAACCACTTTATGTGTCTGGAAAGAGAGAATAACTGGAGGGGGCTAGATCTAGCGGATGGGGAGTACGAGGAAGCAATCGTTTCAAAAAAAATCCCGAACTAGCGTTAGTTGATATTGCTAAAATTGGTTCATTATTGTTGATAATGTGATGCTTCGGGAACAATAATTGAAGAGTGTGCTGTAGACCACATGACACTGTGATTCTCGAACAAACTTTTTAATTGTTTTGCCGAAAGCACTTAAAGAAGTTTTCACTTGAGAAATACCAAAAAGTTCTTTATCAATCTACAAAACCGTCGCTTCACGTACAAAAACAATAATGAAGAATTCACAAACGATCGTCAAAAATTAGCTTTAACGCTATTTAGATTCTTTCCTGTACAAACAAGGAGTTTAAAGCCCTGTTATCATGTGTACCCACTTTCTGTTCTTAAAAATGAGTATTGTTTTCAAGCACATTTTTGATTTTATATATTTTCCGTTAGTAAATTTAATCTGATACGGGAACTCAAAAGTTGCGCTCAAGCACAAGAAAGTTGAAAAAAATAACCATATAAAAATGATAAAAATACTTTTACAACGGCCTTGGGTTTTTCCAACAGGAACCAGCCTCTTGCTACGGCCCTGGATGTTCGCCTTGAACGTGATTTAATAATAAAATATGGATATGATGCCAGGCTAGTACTCATATAGCAAGATTATTACAGGGAGGAAACAGGTGATAATATTATTTGCAATCATGAAATTCACGACATACATATTCCATGCGTTATAACCTCAACAACCAAGTATATTTGATGACCTAGTTATGACATCATAAACATATATGGGCCATATAGTTTATTATACTCCGGCTACAATTTTGTGTGCTTGAGCCGTCTGTTATGGAGGTGGAGTGATCCCATGTTATTCATGAGTTTTTGTTTTTAATTTGAGAAATGATTATTGACGAAGAATTAATACAATTTTTTTAAAACTATGAGTCTGTGTCAATACTGAAAAGCTGGAATTCTTTTTAAAAGAGATGGTTGTTAATAGCTTTCTACAATGGAGTAATATTAATTGCTTGTCAAGATGATACATTGATGTGAGTAACCTCTATAGTGAACCATGCTATGGAGCAACTAACAGAAAGGACATTATTCGCATAACACTAAAGTAGCTTACCCACATAAAATACCTATGTCACACTTGACACATTACCGGCAGAAGGGCAAACAAACAAACACATTTGAGGCTGTGAGTGTATCAGACTTTTTGATTTTCAAACGAAAAGTAAAATAAATTTCTCTCTAGTGGATCTGCAGCGTGTGTAGCGGTATTTTCTTTTGGTTTATTGTAGCTGTGTTTTATCAGTGTTACTGGAGTCCGCGTGTGACAGCAGCACTGCACGGAGAAACACTCTTTATTTATGTGTGTCAGATCACATTAACATTTCTATTTTTCTGTTCCGTATCCATTGGAAAATATATGGAGATCATAAATGAATAAAGGAAAAAATATAATTTATACAAGTATAGAGGGTGAGAGAGAGGTGAATGTTTTTCTTCATGACAATATAAGCATAAAATACTAAAAGAAATGACCTGAAAATCATGATGCGATTAATAGGTACATGCCTAACAGGAAACGCTTCTGAAGATGGCGGTAGTAAAATCTTTTATATAGTTTTTTATGGAGTGCTACAAAACAAGTAGATAGACATTTTCTTCTGAAATGTTCATCAAAATACAATAAAAAAGGTGAACTCATAATAAGTTATGGTTCATCTATTTATATTTTGTTAGGGATTGAAATAACTTTTTCAGGGAGTGTATCAGGGGTTATTATTCATATTCTTGAAAAAATCCTTTGGATTTAACTTTTCCAGGACCAGACCTAGAGCGACTCACATTTTTCTTTCATCAAAACAAAAGTGGAACGTCATTGAGTTTTTACAAAGTTATAACCGTGTTTTGATTTTCTCGAGGATTTTCCGTTCAGTTCTGAGCAAAAAAGGCAAATTGAGTTTTTCTTCTCCCATGCTTCGTTTTCGAGTTAAAAAATAAAAATCAATGTAATGCACAAAAACTCACTTATTTCAAGCTCTAAGAAAAATAAAAAATCAAATGATTTCATGAGAAGTGTTTCGCTTTGTTGCTTGAAAAAGAACAAAACTCACCCTGTATGCATTAAAAATTCGAAAATGTTACCTGCTCCATCATCAACGCAGGATTATCCGACCATGAGGCGGTGCATCTATCGGTGGAGCCAAACATGGTTAACAGGGTGGAACGTAGAAGAGGTTGAATTTTAAATTAGGCTGATTTTGCCACTTTCCATCGATCCTGTAGCGAAGTGGAGCGAGGTATGGTTGGGATTCCTCCTTCAGATGGCCTGACCTCATTTTGTATGATTTAAGCGGATCACTCAAGATGGTTGAGGAAAAAGAGTGGACCAGCAAGGCTCTGGCTATCATCTGGTTTGAAGATCTCGGGAGCCAAAACTTACGCTGCCTGAACTACAAACGTAAATTCTTGGAAAACAGTAGTTTTTTGGAATATTGCAGGACCTATAAACGAATCTATCGTAAGCTGATTGCAGAGGCCAAGGGGCGATATCACCACACCAGGCGATTTGAAACTGAAAATAAACAATAGGAAACCTTGGCAATTGTGAACTGTATTCGAAGGGCAGCATCTAGAAATTCTTCGGAAAGCAAGATAGATTTCAAGAGACTCAACGAATTCTATTGCAATTCAGCACAGTCGATAACTTACAGTCTGCCACACTGTGAGGATCCGCTGGTATATAAGCCAGAAATATCTGTTCCGGTATCTTTATCTTTTCACTCAGCAGACTCTGGGAAAATCACAGAAGCCTTGACTAAGATAAAGAACAAAACATCCGGCGGTTAGGATCGATTGTCAGCTACTATCCTACTTTGCCTGCCGGCGGAAGCGGTTGATGCTCTCGCAGCGTCATATAATGAACAATGGTCCACGAGTAACTTTCCCTTGTGCCTTAAGACTGCTCTGATTGTTCCTTTTTCCAAGGGTGGTGACCCCAACCAGCCCTCTAACCATCGTCTGATCGCGCTACTTTCCACCATTTCCAAGACGTTTGAGAAGATTGTCAAAAAGCGGATGTGGATCTACTTGAAAACTCATAGTCTCATAATACCTAAACAACTAGATTTCCAGGAGAGTACAGGAACGATGGATGCAGCCTTCAACCTTCTTCATGGTATATACTCGGTCATAAACGGAGGTCTTACCGCGGCTGCATTCTTCTGCGACCTTTCCAAGGCCTTCGACTGCGTTGACCATGTAAACTTGCTGGCCAAACTGAAGAGATATGGGTTAAATGGCTGTTCTCTTGACTGGTTCCATCTGTTACCGGACAAAGGCAATCTACGTCATATCCAGGGAAGCTAGATCCGAGGTGGGGAGCACTAGCTCTGGTGTTCCACAGGGCTCTGTGTTGGTTCCACTTCTCTTTCTTTCATATATCAACGATATAAACTGTACAAATATCCGAACATATCTCACCTTGTTCAGGGACGCTACCTCCATTGTATGACTTGGAGCGGACAAAGACGCTATGAAGACAGTAATAACTGAGAATCCTGCTACTGTCAAGGATTGGTGCAATGCTTATCATCTAGCTCTTAACATGGACAACACCAGCATTTTTGGATTCGAATGTGTCCTGGATGTTGAGCTGGTTGGAGCTCCATTGCAAGAAAAGCGAAACATCAAGTTAAGAAACTTGATCCGAATAGACACCAATTTGAAATTTGAGAATCACATTACCTATATTGCCAAGAAAATAGCTGATAGATGCTTTGTGAGCAGGGCGACCAAGAGGAAACTGGGACCGGAGACTGCGAAGACTGAAAAATTCGCGCTGGTCGAGTCAAATCTGCTTTATGGCATATTTGGGGTGCAAGTACAGAGGAACTCTTGAATGTGGTATTTATACAACAAAAAAGAGCAGTGAGATTCTTGTATGAAGGCGCTCCGAAAATGTCTTTCAGGCCCTCATTCAGTGAAAGACGCACTCTTACAGTGACCTGTTTGTTTATTTTGGAGACATCTGTGCTTGTATTTAAACATCGAGAAAGAGACCACACCCGCCCCCGAGAGACTCGCTATGCTCTGGACCTGCCTCTGCCTCCACTAACTACTGATCCCACTCAAATATCTCCAATTTATAACGAAAGAACTACTGGTCTACAATCATTTGCCGGCACGGTTGAAGTTTTTGACTGAATTGAGAGTGCTCAAGAGGTAGTTGAAGGATATTTTATTGCTAAAGGCTTATTACCAATGGATGAATTCAAATTCCCCCTCCGTTATTGATACTTTACTCTAAACTACCCAAAATTTCAATTATATAAATGGACTTGGTAAACTGTTGAGCCACTACCATCGTACCAGATATAATATGCCTGTGATTTTTATTTTATTTTTTACAATTTAAGCAAACATAATTTATCAAAATAATTGTCTTTTATATCATCAAGTTATGGTATAGTATGCTTTGTCAAAAGTAATGTTTTATTTTCTTGACAATAAAGTATATTTTTAATTTATATTATATTTCTTTATATAATGTCGTTTGACCAATAAAATAAGTATCATCATGCCATGGGATTGTATGGATCATGTTAGATTGATTGTCGAAGGAGATCGGATCTTGAAACACTGATCCCATTGAGCTAGTGTTGTGATGGGCTTGCATGATGGATTAACTTTACAAAAATGGCGTCGAATTTTCTCAAAAAGAGCTTTTTATATAAGAAAACAATGGGAACGCATATGAAGGACCATTTGCCTCGTTAAGCTTCTGACTTCGAATAGCTCCTTTGAATCCATCTCAGTGAAACACGTGGTACAATCCTTTTTCTTTAAAATATCCGATATTTTTTGATAGGCTCGTTAAATTCCACACTGCTTAGGAGATATAGATTTTTAATGGTACCAATCTTTTGACTCAGTGGATTGGAAGATGAAAATAATCCAAGACTAGTCCGGAGGCAGAAGACCTCTGGCACCAGTTTGTTGAAAACCAAATCCGTCCAAGTTTTGGTACATCATAACATCTAGAAAGGGTTTGGAGTCATTAACCTCAATTTTCATTGTGAATCGAATGGAATCTGTTGAATATGGTTCTAAGTATTTCAGCTACGTGAATTTTTGAGCAAACCAGAAAAGAATCTTCAACATAGAGCTTGGCAACAAGCAACTCGAACGGTTCAATCTTCAGTGCTTTCGTAAAATGTTCAATTATCCAGGTTCGCTAATTTTGGACTAGCCGCATTATCCAGTGCCATTGCGTTCAGCTGTCTTGCTCATGACATTTTACCAAGTGCTGGACATTTTCTTTAGAATTTGATGTACAAAGACTGCTAGTTTATAAGAGATTTTAGAAAAGTTCTCCAGGTTGAAGTGATGTTGACATGATCAGGTGTAGAGAATTAAAGGTCCTTGTTCACTTCAAAAAGTTTACTGATATTCGACCTTCTCGGTCATTATCAAGGCATTATTCAATAGCGTATTACAAAATAAGGTGCAGCACACATTGCACACTGTCAAAATAACACAAGCAGTAAAAAGGTTAAAAAATAAACACTAAGGGCTAAAACACTATTACACACATTGAATGTCATTAACATTGAACTGTTACCAAGTAAAGTTGTGCGTAATAGTGTTTTAGCCCTTAGAGTTTATTTTTTAACCTTTTTACAGCTTGTGTTATTTTGACTGTGTGCAATGTGTGCTGCAACCTGTTTCGTATATCGCTATTGAATAACCCCCTGATAATGACCGAGAAGGTCGGAACGCGTCGGGTCTAATATCAGTAAACTTTTTGAAGAGAACAAGGACCTTTAATTCTCTACACCTGATCATATAAGAGATAGATTTGATGCACATGTCTCATGCTTAACGTCTGCTCAGGTTAAACACACACGACAATTTAATCCATTTTCATTATACATTTTCGGTCCGATATCTGGTGATAAGTGACTCAATCAACTATCATTATCAATGTTTTGACACATCCTCCAAAGAGATCTATAACACAATGAACTCTTATTGCTCTCAATAGATGGTGAGCCAGGTTTCTCTTCCGAGTGAATACAATACATTGACAAGGTCGATTGATTTATACTTACAAACATCCCCTATTACGTTTCGAGCTAGTTTCACGGAATGTCGATGAAGTTTTATTGTCGACAATATCCGTGCTTACGAACTGTGATTGCGTTTGCTTGGCATTGTGTGCTGCCTTCCACCCAATGATTTATATGATCCTAAATTAAATTGGTACCTTCAAGGTTATTGTGATTTATGAAAAATATATTGTTCACTTATATGTCAAATGATGCTACTCATAAAGAGCAAATGGAAGATTTTTAGAAAGATTGACTATTCATTTGAAAGTCAAGGGACAACATCATATTATTTAATACAATGCATATTGCCATGAATGAACGTTGACAAATCAACAATGAAGGTATTAACGTCTGGTGAATTCGGAAAAATCAAATTTGATCGGAGCACCCGACAATAACAACGAACTGATAGATACGTCTGTCCCTTCCAAAGAACTCTCAAGCGTTCAGAAGACTAGCTTGAAGAAAAAGGGGAGAGGGAAATTGTACTTGTCAGCACACAAAGACATACCTAACTAAGCTATATAAATGTACAGGGTGATTCATTTTCAGCGACAGGGTGCCAGTTGTTGTGAACTATTTATCATAGAGACCCAGGAAGAAAAATCTGTTGAGTGATGTGCTCCAGAGAAAATTCTGGAGATATATTTCAAGCTTCCAGGATTGCCGCAAGGGGTCGTAACGGTGCTGTGAAAACAGAAAATCGACAAATTTTCGAAACTTTTTCCGGCGAATCACCAAACAAGAATAATATTAAATACAATAATAATACATTTTGGACGACAATCTCTACAAAATTGCTGTCAGACACTTCTCTCTAAGTTGTTAAATGGGACAGCTACAGTCAAACTTGATTTTACTTTTGCCTATTTTTTCGAAATTCCCTAACCTTGAGTGTTCTTTAGCTCAAGAGACAAATTTGCTCTGTATGTTGCATGACCACAAAACATGAATTGTGAAAGTCAAACCCTTATCTAAGATTTCTTCGCAATTCTCAAATGCAAACTCACGAAATAGATGCCTCCATCGTGTTATTTGGATAATTTCCTACCACTTTTATGAAGGTTATTTTTCTATATCTTTTGAAATAGAAGTTACGTACACTTCATCAGAAATCACCCGAGAAATACTTACTTTCAAAACAGCCCCTGTAAATTTGAATAATTCAAAAAGAAAGGAGTGCCTTGCCAACGGCGGAGATTTTGAGCATTTGCACTAGTTTTTTGTTTTTTTAAGTTGATCTCATTTTTGTTTTGATATTTTTGGAATGAGGTTTACTGGTCCGGTCCATCGTATCATTTTTGGCGTGTGATGAACTGTATTCTACTTGACCAGCTGCTCGTCAAAAAAAAAAGAAAATATAGTTGGCATTCTCATTTCTAGGCTTTTCTTTTTAACATTAACTCAATAACTTCCTGTAAGAGGATCAAAACAGATCTGATTTGTATCTTTTTGATACATTCAAATTTGCAGGGGCTGTTTCAAAAGTTTTCTTCGAGGGATCCCTGATGAAGTTTAGTCTCCGTAACTCTTCTATTTCAAAAGATATAGAAAAATTACCTGCATGAAGGTTGAAGGAAATTATCAAAATAACACGATGGAGGCATCTATTTAGTGTGTTTGCATTTGAACATTTCGAAAGAACCTCAGATAAAAGTTTGACTTTTACACTTCATGTTGTGAAGACAGCTAGAGCAAATACAATCGACCTGAGTACATGCACCGAAAAGAGCAAATTTTTCTCTTTAAAATGAGCTGAAGAACACTCAAATCGGTTAAAGAATTTTGAAGTTGTAGGCAAAAGTTAAATCAAGTTTGACGGCCTGTAGCTGTCTTATTTGACAACTTAGAGAGAATTGTCGGGAGAATACCGTCCAAAATCTGTCTCCTTGGTAGTTCGCCAAAGAGAGTCTCGAAAGTGTGTCGATTTTCTGTTTTCACAGCACCGTTACGCCCCCTTGCGGCGATCCTAGAAGCTTGAAATACATTCCCATCATTTTCTCTTGAGCACATTACTATAAGGTTTCTTTTTCCTGGGTCTCTATGATGGAAAGGTTACGGGAACTGGCACCCTGTCGCTGAAAATGAATGGGCCTGACTTAACGTACCGGGTGACCCCGTATAAACAACATCCCTAACATTTTTATTTTTTATCGTAGAGAAAAATATGTTTGCAGTTTAAATATCAATTGTGATTTTTTGTAGTTCGAAAGCTATACAGGAGAGCGACAAAAAGTTTTTTTTTAAATGGAAAGCTACAATTATGTCTAGCCACAATGAAAGATCTTATTTTTCTGATTTTAGATATCTCATATTTGTTAACATTCCGTTCAGTCGTTTTCAAAATATTTAGTTTCTAATTACCACTATACTGTAAGGTTCTAGGTTGTTAATCATGTTTCGCCGCCACAATAATAGCTGCCACAATCGCTCTATGGGAAGTAACGTCTATTTGTAAAGTTGGCCATGGGTATCATAAAAACGGAGCAAAAAATATTGATTTATCTTGGAATGTTTATGAAACAACAGTTTGATTGTGATAAAAATAACAGGAACTTGAAAACTTTAACAAGAACCACTAAGTTTTTCTATCTATTTTCTGCCACAGAGGACACCATTTTCAAAGATTTTTTGTGAGGATCGAACAAGCAAAATTATGATTTTAGTGGAGATGATGATCATCAGCAACATTGTTTCCATGGCAAGCATGGCCAATTTTTCGGAAAGTCGTTAGTTTCCATGAAACGATTATTGTGACATCAAAAATAACTATCATCTGAGCCATTCCAAGGTGGTCCTCTATAAATCATTCAAATATTGAGAGATTCTGTTAAAATTGATGGAAGGAAAACACGAAATAAGATAATACTTACTTGGATCACTGAAATTCTAACTTTCGAAGTAAAGAGTTACCCCGATGCACTCACTGAGAAAAAAAACAATGAGAAGCGACAAAACTTGCCCCGCCAAAAAATGTGTGTGGGGTATGTGGAGGGAATCTGTCATAGGCTTTCTCAGCTGTTTGGAAATAAGTTCGAATAGCTCGATCATGAATTGAGAGTGTCATCTGGGCATGTTAGTATAGTTATAGTATGAAAAAACATATCCGGAATTTTTTTCTCGATAGGGCTACGTCAAATTCTTGTTAAACAGCATCAAAGATCAAAGTTGGGAATATCTCACTATTATTGCGTTCCCATTGAAGCAACGGGAAAACTGGTTATTGTCGCATCTTATTGTGT
Source organism: Orchestes rusci (assembly GCA_958502075.1). NCBI lineage: Eukaryota > Metazoa > Arthropoda > Insecta > Coleoptera > Curculionidae > Orchestes > Orchestes rusci. The sequence goes on along the minus strand of OY293304.1, from coordinate 79,991,816 downwards.
TCTCTGGCAATTATTAAAATTAGCAGCCAACACTGCTAAAATAAACTGGATACGCTTATCTGGATAATAGAAAATGAAGGGATAATTTTCAAGTGGATAAGTTGTTGTTTTTTTCGACCATTCGATCAAAAAAGAAAACCATTTAGAAATCATAGCTTTCCTTATAATGAGAATAATATATCGCGATGCACACTATGACGTCTGATTCCCGACTGTTCGATATTGCCAATCACTAGAATTTCCACTGACCTAGCTTTGGATGCCGCTCATCGTTTTCTAGTTATCAAGGAACTTCATACCATGACATGCATAAACACAGCGTGTTTGCTGTTAACTCAGCATACATGCTATGTTGCTTACCATGTGAACAAAACTGATAATTTCGTCATTCATGATGTAGTATAGTTATTATTCTGAACTTTAATCTGCTTAAGTTGAGAGGTGAGATTTGCTGATGATAAACATAAGATGAACATAATCAATATGGTGTCTGACTTTTCAGTGATTCAACTTTTCTTTCTCAGAACTCACCAACAACAGCTGCAGAATGAGGTTGCGAATCTTTTGGAGAGTTTCCTTGGCGAAAGAATCTTATCATATTGCGGTTACGCAGTTTAAAAATCGTTCGGGTGTGTCGATGTTAGTGTTATGGTTAGAATGGAAGAAACGAGTACCGAGCTGTGATCGAATATTTGTTTTAGAAAAGCTATACACCTATGCAAATCAAAAATCAGTTGAGCGCTGTGAAGCAGGGAATCTGCATGATCATTATTTACCACCGTCATCGTCAATTCAAACATACTAGCTTGGAGACGATGAATGTTCAGATTGTGAGAACGCCTAGGTTCGAACAAATCCATTCAATGTTTGAGGGTTTGTTTTGTTTAGAAACACTTGGATACACGTTCATGTTTGGATGCGGTTTTTATTTTATGATAAATTATGTTCATATGGTGGACCAGAAATGTGGAAGGATGATCAACCATTTTTTGCAATTCATGATCCCTATTTTTCATTAATTTTTGAATTCGACATCGAATTCCATGTGATATAGGTAATTATCCTCAACAGTTATTGATAAATAAACTTCTTCTGGACCAAACATCGGTTTGAATCTCTTTTGCTTGTTTTTCCGACGAGACAAAATTTTATTTCTATAATCTGGTGGACAAAGAGAATTTGATTTGGTCTACAAAAAAAGGAAAAACTATTTTAGCAGCATACTACGCATTACTATACTTGAAAAAAAAAACTTTCACCAAGACCACCCAGGTCTACCCACTTATATGAAGATAAAGTTCTGGATACCTATCAGCTACATCTTTTATATTCAAGAAGTCTCAATTCCATCGTGGATGACACATTTTTGTTCAACAGAGAAAATGAAAAATAGTCAGAAACTAGTGTGAAAATGGTCGTATGAAAAAGAATCCGATAAATCAGCTCCATAAAATGGGAGCGAAATTTAATAAGAGGCAATGTCATGAAAATGTGAGAGATCGCTTAACGAGATATCTTCTTACTTCTGAGAAAATGCATCGGCGATTTTGAACTGATTTATCAAATTGAATAAAATTAGTAAGCGTGGGTGGAGAAAATGAGTTTGTGAGCACCTCTTCGATTATAATATGACAGTGGTTGCAAGATGGCATTTCTAGATTGGACTAGTAGAGGGATACGTTGAATCTAATAGACAGTTGGAGTGCCTCCATTTTCGTAGACGTTAACGTGATGATTGACATCTAGCCAAGAGCACTTCGTTTTTTCCAACGTTTGCTTTTGGGGATATAGCGACCTTGCGGGTCTTCATGTAAAACGTACATTACCTTATACGTGATCTTAGATATGCCGATCGTGTTTACAATATTGGATCATCTGTCAACGGATGCATTTTGAATAAATTACAACAAAATCCACTTTTTCTTCTACTTCCAAAAGTCGAAAAGATACAGAGTGTTGCAAAATTGATGGGACATGGAGCAACTGCATATATGTATTTTGGGCCAAAATATCACGATTGACTTCAACAACTATTGGTCAAATCTCAACAGTATACCATGGCAAGGATATCTCGATAGCACAAACTGAACTTGCCTTGATCGGTTATCACAATCCGAAGACCAATGTCAATTCCAATCAAAAAAATCAAAACTTCAAAGATGTTTGCTATTGGTATTACAAAATCAGTATCTCAAGAAGATTCCAAGGCACAATAGATTTTCAAATACCGGAATAAGAGATATGCTGTGTGTTTATGCACAGAACAATTTTAATCAAAATACAGCACTCCGTTGATACGTAGAGATGTACCCTAACAGATTACACCTCGATAGAAAACTCTTTCGCAACATTTATGATCATCTGGGTAAAACAGGATGTTTTTGTCAAAAGTTTCATAGTGGTGGCCGACCAAAAATTATATAACCAGAAAAAGAAGATTAAATTTTAGTACATGCCGCTGCAGAACAGCAAATAAGTACTCAAAGATTGGGCGCTGCAACTGGAGTTCATTTTTCATCATTTTTTAGAACTCTAAAAAGAAGGCCTGTATCCATATCATTTAACACCAGTACAACAGCTGTTACCTCTCGAATACAGTTTTCTTTGAACATACATATAAAATCAGCAAAATGTCGATCCCAGTTTCGTAAACCGAATCTTGTTCACAGACGAAGCCACATTCACACGTCGAGGAGTTTTTGATTCGCATAACAGACAATCGTAGGAGTTGCAAAATCCCCACGCAGTATGGGAAAGACATTTTCAGCAGGAATTAAAAATTAACGTTTGGACCGGTATAATCCATGATCATGTACTGGGTCGTTATGAGTTGCTGCCAAATCTTGATGGAGAAAACTTTCTCAATTTTTTGACAAACATCTTCACAGAATTGCAGGATGACTTGAGTGTAGCTCTCCGAAATGTTATGATAATTCTGCTGGATGGCGCTCCACCTCATTATTTAAGGATTGGAGGAAATCACCTCAATTTACATTATCCTCTCAGATGGATTGGTAGAGGATTGGAAAGGCCCCCACGTAGTCCAGATTTCAACCCCATGGATTTTGAGGTACCATCAAGTCCATGGTTTATGAAAGCCCACTTCACACAAGGAAAGAATTGTGGAAGAGAATACATGATTTTGAAAAATATTTACAGTAACTTTCCTTGGCCGATTCACTATGAAAGATTTTTCCCCAAACTCCTACGACTATAGGTTCTTTAGATATGCTACCTTGCCATACTTAATGTAACCATGTATAATAGAATGTTTTTATTCGGTCCAGAATTGCGATTCTAGAGAAACATCCACTGATTGATCTCTCATGTCAGACATCTCCTGTAGGATTGTTATGGTTTATTATGTTATGTGTATTTTAAATATTCAGAATATATTTTTTTGAAGACCAAGACCAAGACTATCAGTCAGTCTTGTCTTGGTCTTGAGATATCGAGACCAATACCAAGATCAAGACCAGATTCATTTTTCGAGACCAAGACCATCAGGCACGGATTGAGACCGCATTTGTTACCGAGTTCAGCTTATACAGAGTGGCCTCAGTGGCGCCGCTGAAAAAAATTTTTCTTGAAATTTTTTCTCCTTTTAAATCAAATTTCCCTTCATTTCAAGGTGAGGAGGTGTCGTTTTATCCGCCTTTGATTTGTTACGTTCGTAGTGGTTGCTTGCAAAAGAATAGCCCATTTATGTCGACATCTGAGCTCGGAATGGTGACTCTTATTCTTGACAACTCAAGATCTCAACCGGTTGATGTGACTACACGGTCACATATCATGTGCTTTTCAGTAATACAGTGACTTTTTGTATAGTCTTAATAGCGGGGCATACACGGACATAGATTTGCTAACACCTCAACGCGCAAACAAGAACGTCGTGCATCATCGTGGACATATTTGAGGCACAGACGGTGAGGAATGTTTGAAGACATGATTGCACTGATTGCAGTTTTTGTATGACAGTTCGCAACTTGGTCGCAAAAAATTGACTCGAACACTGCAGAACCCCTACCTGACTGTACTTTTTCACGAAATGGATTTTTCAACGCACACTCATGAAGGCACGTTGATGTTATTTAGGTTCTGACGGAATACTAGTACGAAGTACTTTTTGTAAGCACACACATGTACGTAATCGAAAAAAATGACCATAAACGGACTTTTTTGGATGCGCGCTTATGAATGCACGTACTTGTATTAATTCATGTGCGTCCGTGTATACCCCCCTATTAGGTTTGTTCCAACCTACACAATTGGTACCGTTCCGGAGCGGTAATTGGAACTGTAAGAATTGAATTATTGCGCATGATCTAGATTTTTATTAATTTTCCTCACGATCCCAGAATCGCAGCAGTTGAATCGGTTTTAGGTACCGATTTGAGGAATAGGTTATTGAACCTGCATCATCACCCATTGTAATGAAATATTTTTACTCAAGAATAAAAAAAACGTAAATCTAATCTGCACTATCAACAAATAAACACATTTAGTACTACTCCATAGTGAATAAAAAGCCAAAACATACATACATAAACTAAAATGTCGGTTTCAGGCTAAAGTGCGCATGTCATCCCGATCGATTCTCACTTTCAATCAGGTATCAGAATTATCGTTCAGGAATCGATTCCCGAACGGTTCCAAATTAGGTGAGAACGCGTAACAGGACGGTGCAAGGAATCATTCATACGCAGTTGGGACAAAATTTCTTCAGTGGTCACGAAAAGGGACGTTCCAAATGCGGTTCTTGCTCAAGTTGGGAGATACCTTCTGTTTCCGCATTGAAGGTCCGAGTCGCCCGTATTGCGCACCCGGAACGACTCTCATTCGATTTTGACCGTATCGGCAGACGATTTAACCAAAGAGTATTCATATTACAAACTGATCCAGCTGTCGGAATAATAGTCTATCACTGTTTGTCTCGCTGAGTTGAACAAGGCTAACATGCGACCATTCAAAGAAGCAAAATTGAATTACACGACGTTCGAAACGGGTCCCGTTTTTGTGACCTTCAACAGAAAATTTCGATACTTTGCTCGATGGTTCACGAAGAATAAGTTACATTTTGGGTTACGGTCGATTTGAATGTACACTGAGCTAAAAGAAGCAATGCTTAGATTCGAGACTATCGACTGCCCCTTCCAATTTCCAATGTGGGCGAGCTCTATCCGTCGATTCGATACACGTTCTCCAGCGGAAGAGACGACGACGGATATATTAATGTTCGGCCAATTTGACAAGCCCAGTTGTTTATGAATACTTTTTGATTAAACAATAATGAACGGTCAAGAACAATAAGAGCAGCCGCAGCACATTCCGCGAATCGGAATCCCGGAATTGGGATATCTACAAACAAGTCCACAAACTTCAGCACAAGAGATAATACCAGTTAACGTTGTACGTTTAATCCCACCAACAGGCAAAGTTGCTGATTTATTTGCATACTGGCGGCAGTTGTGATATATTCCTTTTTTTGTTAACCGATTGAAAATTGAATTAGATTCTTCATTTTTAACCGTATCATGGGCAAAAGGTGAAAACAGTCGAATGCACAACCCAGAATAAGTACAATTTCACCAGATTTCTCTTTACTCTATTTCGTCTTTTATAAAAGGGAAGAAGGATACAGGCTTCTTCGAACTATGAACAATGTAAAGAAGTGAGCCTCTTGTCACTTCGGCCTCCGGCCTACCGAGATTTTCTCGGTTACTCGCCTGTCTCAATCCGGGCCTGAGGACCATGACTGGCCAGTCTTGGTCTTGGTTTTGCGAAGCCCTAACTTCAAATGTCATACTTCAACTCACTTTTGAGAGAAATATCATAGTATAATATACTATGTTATTAAAATATGGCAGTGAATCTTATGCGTTAAGATATACGTGTTGGCTCAACGTCAACTGTTTACTATCAATATCTCGTTCGATGACTCATTTCTCTCATAAATTAATAAAACGTATCGGGTAGACTGTCGAGGGAAGATCAAAGACTTCATTCCTAGATGCTATTAAGAAAAAGTTATTTTGGTTAAATTCGTAACAGAAAATCTTTTTTTAATAAATGAAATAATATTGAAGCGGACAACCGCTGCGTTACGCAGTTTTTTGTACAGGGTGATTGTTTATATTTCACTCACTAGACATCTCAGTTAATTTTGATTCTACATAGAAGTTTGAATGAGCAAATTTGCAGTATTTTTTATTTATATTCAGAATCCGATACTAAGAAATGCCAAAATGCATCAAAAACACAAAAATTTACACAACATGGTATTTTTTAAAATGGAAACCCTGTATATTGTTGGGTAGATCAATAGATCTCTTTCTTCTGATTCCAAATATACCAAAGATGTTGGTATTTGGTTCAGCCGTTTTTGCGCTATTCAAATCTCTGAAGATCTCATTACTGGGACATTACCTGATCTGGGTTGTTAAGATAAGGTGGAATCCAGATCAACGTAATGTAATTCTTATGAGACTTTAAGCATGAATAGCGCAAAAACAAATGATTCAAATAACAACATTGATGGTATATTTGGAATCAGAAGAAAAAGATCTAATAATCTAGCCAAAAATAATATACAGGGTTTTCCATTAAAAAAAAATCATGTCTAATTTGTTTAGGTTTTTGCTGCATTTTGGCATTTCCAAGTACCGGATTCTGAAAGTTCATGAAAAATACTGCAAATTTGCTTTTTTAAACTTTCATGTAGGTAAAGTTTAAAATAACTGAGATATCTACTGAGCAGAATACAAACAATCACCCTGTACGTCCCTCGATTATGTCTTCATAAAGGGTGTCGTAAACCACTCGCCATCTCTATAAGTCAGGATAGTGTTCATCAATAGTCATCCATTTTCCACATCATTTATTTGCAAAGCTATCAATATTGACCATTTGCGCAATGTTGTGAGAACAATAATCATCATTGACTGATGATATTTGATACATATTTCTCTCGTAGGTATAAATTAACATCACTGATGCACAAAATACACAAAAACTGGACAATTCAGGCACTGTTTCGGATGTGATATGGATGTGAATGAGCCTGAAAACTTCTTATGCATAGATCTTTTAATATTGTATTGAGCATTACAAACTATTTCAAACTATTGAAAAGTGATAATTATTCAAATTCTTATGGAAATAGTGAAATCTGAATAATGTCACTTACCATAAACGAATTCTTGTAACAGAATTGTCTTGCTAGAATGATCGTGCATGAATTCGTGTTTGAGATTCTCTTCTCGATAGGGCTTTCAAACTATTGATTTGTGGCAGCATCAAATCTTAAAGAAATAGAGAATAATCCACTTTTCTCCAGAACGAGCTGGCGGAAACGACATATAAGTCTTTTCCTCATATTTTTCCAATTTATTAGAGAATCAAAGACCAACATACTTTAAGATGATCAAGTTTAGCGAAGACATAAAGATGGACCGGAACACTGGAAGAAAGAAACAGTTTGACAGAACAGTTTGCTTTTTCTCAGAAAAGCTACGTTTTACATTTCATTATCGCCTCGGAATTTGTTACATGAGATTCAAATTGAATTTAGGATTTCAATGAATCTTCTCAATAAAGGTGATCTTATGGATTTTCATCTTTTGTGAGCAAGGATTTATTCCACGTATTCATCCCACACTCACTATTTCGGATGGGTATTTCAAGTATGAATTCTTAAAGTTGGAGCTAAAACATTGATTGACGGTAATTGTATGCTACTCAGACCACTAGCCAGAGTCCAATCTTAATCTTATCAAGAAGTTCTGGAAAACCAAACTCACCTCAACTTTTATGATCTTGACTTCGCAAATAATAATGGGTGCGTTTGTTATGCTTCACTAGTGCACACTTTTTGACATCAGTTGTTAAGTGATGATTTTGGTGTTGGGTTCACACCTGATTTTGTCTCAAGAATTTGGTCATCTTGCTAGATAACTTCGTTTTAAAGTTTTATCATTGGATAATGTTGGCTACCTATTTGGAAAAAGAATTTAGTTCAAGCAAATTTGAATGATTATTCATAATATTATTGAACATACAATTTGGCGTATTTCATTGGAATATTCATATTTCATTATTCGGTTCAATTCAAGTACCTTATTGTGATATGATCGCTCCCATTGTATTGAAATAATTCTGGATTTGGATATGATACATTTGGATTACTCTATTTCAATTAGTCTGTGGACTGTGGAACATTATATAGGCAGGCAACCGAGCAGGCAACCTTCTACCGGTATTCGTATCATATTTTACCGGACATCATGTTCTATACAGGATGGTGCTGCAAATTTCTTTAAGTATTTGGGTACCTCTCATTCACGCATCTTCTTACAGCACATACAAAACCGCTTTTTGGTTTGGTCATTATGAATACACAATTAATATACTGCAATTACCGTTCAAACCATAAGTAAAGAATTCCTCCAAGTTCTTTTTGTTTAGAATTACAGTGACAGATTTAATATGAAGGTAAAAAATATCTGGCGAAATCCGTTGGCTTCTACACATTTCTACACCAAACAGTGTCTTGCGCGTAAACATGCACAATTGGTTAGAAATTCGGGAGTTATACTGCTGGATGTTTTATTCGCTGCGCTTTGACTGCAAATAAAATATAAAAAAAGGGATAGTTGTAACTGTGAAGATTTTGACTGAGGGGTATCTCTTGATCTATATTCTGAATTCTGAGGGCGTTTAAAAAACGAAACACTAAAAATCAAACATGGCTCCACTCGATGAGCGTGCGTCTGTCATGTTATTTGAGACGGAGCTGATTGAGGTTAGATAAACCGGTTTTCTTCTCTTATTTTTATTATTCAGGAACATCTCCCAAGTAGCACAGAATCTTGGCCAAATACTGATTTTATCTTGGCCCTATATTGATTCATTGTCATCGTCATCACAACCAATTGCCAATATTAATTCAATGTTGTGTATACAGGGCTTTTCACTTAAAACTCCCCACGTCAATATCTTGGAAACGAATAGGAATATTTCATTTCTGTAAAAAGTAGTCAATGTATGGGGTCGAGTAGTTATTTTTCACAGTTAAAAAAATTTGACGCCTACCAAGAGTAAAGCGTCGCGACGCATCGAAAATATTAATCGATTGCAGGGACTTTGAAATTACGCGCATGCTAAAGTACATGTTATTTATAAACTTTTTTGTTATTTAGTCGAACTCATTTATTCTACACAGTTTTGAGATATACAGTGTGTCAAAGATAAGGATGTCTATCATGGGGATCTTGAAAACCGTGAGAGATACAAGGTCGGTTAAATGGAGGCAAAGTTGCGTATTTTGATGCTTAACAAAATGCCGTTTTAAAAGCCAAGAAATTCCGACTAATTCCGAAATTATCCGAAAAAAACCTAAATTTTTCAGAATTGTTTTCATTCCAACGAGGTATCGCACTAATCAAAAAAGAGGTGGTTGTTTTTAATCCTATTAAAAATGTATTTTTTGTCTCTCTCTAACACATGATTTCTTATGGAAAAATCCATCAACATAATTTTTTTGGATAATTGCGATACATTGTTGATTTAAGAACATGAGAGGCCCTCAAAATCCGTCATAAAAAATCCAGGACCGTATTTAAAAAAACAAAGTTGATGATGGCTGCTCATAGACGAAACGTCAGTTCTTCAATTTAATAAGGGTATCTTGTTAAGGGCAAAAAGTGGCAATGAAGAAGTTCCATTCATTTCAAAATATCTCTTCAAATGTGGTAAAAAAAAAATGAAAACAATTTTGAAAAATTTAGGTTTTTTTTGGATAATTTCGGACTTAGTCGGAATTTCTTGGCTTTTAAAACGGCATTTTGTTAAGCATCAAAATACGCAACTTTGCCTCCATTTAACCGACCTTGTATCTCTCACGGTTTTCAAGATCCCCATGATAGACATCCTTATCTTGGACACACTGTATATCTCAAAACTGTGTAGAATAAATGAGTTCGACTGAATAACAAAAAAGTTTATAAATAACATGTACTTTAGCATGCGCGTAATTTCAAAGTCGCAATCGATTAATATTTTCGATGCGTCGCGACGCTTTACTCTTGGTAGGCGTCGAATTTTTTTAGCTGTGAAAAATAACTACTCGACCCCATACATTGACTACTTTTCACAGAAATGAAATATTCCTATTCGTTTCCGAGATATTGACGTGGGGAGTTTTAAGTGAAAAGCCCTGTATATTGGCAAATACAATATTGTCGAAAAATATAAACCCAATGTTAACTTACTAGATACCTATAGACGATAACAAGGATTATCTATTTATATTTTTTTTAATATTGGCTCAATATCAAATGATTTGACTGCACCAATAAGGAAACACAATGGAGAGATATTGCCAATTGCAAAACCGCTGCGTTGCGGTAATAACTCCGCGTTATCTTATTACGCCAGGCGTTGAAGATGTCAAACAGACAGAATGTCAAATGTTTCATACAACCACTGAAATGAATACGACCTGGAAAGGCCCTGACACGATTCAAAAGTGAGGCAAATTAGATTGACGAATAACAGCGCGGGTTGTATAACTAAGTGGGGTGAACTAGTGGAGCATAACAAACACACCTATTATGTTCAAAGCAGAATCCGCCATTTAATAATATTCATTTGACACAAGAAAATAGTGATCCAATTACGTTGATAAAAAGAAACAAAAGATGACAACTGATGATAGAGCTTTTCGGATCAGTGTTTCCGAAAGAGCCCTTTGAGAGAAGATAAGATAGACAACAGAGAAAAGAACTCCCCTTACATCTCTTTCTGTCGCACTTGCCTCAAATTTACAGTGATTTGGCAATTGACGAGTCCCTTCCAGGTACGATAGTATGCAATAGTATGCATACTATGGCTCAAATATAAATCAAAATGATCACAGTAATTATTGTGAAAACTTATGCAACCAATTAGTGCTTATTCGAGAAAAAGAAATACCCCACTTTGCTATGCAACCTGCGCTGTTATTCATCAATCTAATTAGCCTCACTTTTGTATCGTGTCAGGAATTGACAAGTCCCTTCCAGGTACGATAGTATGCATTTCAATGCATACAACACAACCTAAACTGACATACAAGATAATCAATTTATCAATCGAAGTTCCAGGATGAAGATCCATAGTATACTAGGGGAGAAGGAAGTGGAGTCCTCAATTCTTCACAAATTTATCATTTAACTAAAACACTCGACGCGTTTCGGCTTATCTAGCCATCATCAAGAGGGAGTCTGCAGATAAAAATTGACAAAGTAATGTTAAAATGTCTAAAATAAAATAGAAGGTAACTTACAGACTAACAAATCATTGTATATCACATTACTGTAGGACGGACGAAATGGAGCGCACCAGACTAAAATGAACATTGAACATTGAACATGAAAAAGATAAAATGCAAATTGCAACCCTTAAAATTTTTGACAGAAGTAAGCAAATTAACCTAACCTCACATTAACATCAGCTGTTGTTGTTTGACAAATGTCAGGAAGGAAAGAAACCATCAGTATCAGGAATGAGGCGTTCTGTCGAATATATGGACTAACCTCGCTGCTTCAATGAACGTGGTCCCCACTTGCTCGTTTAGGGAGATGACATTGGGAGTCTGCATTGTTCTGGCTATCTCTAAGTTTTCGAGGATTTCGAGTCTTCGGCCCACACTGACCTGGTGTAACATTTGAAAGTTTGAGTCAAAGGTGAAAGTGTGGCCCGCTTCCTTCAGATGTACCCCAAAGGCGGATCGGTTGTCATTAGGGGACTTGAGTGCGTTTAGATGTTCCTGTACCCTAGTTTTGAATTTTTTTTCCCGTTTTCCCAACGTATTTTGATGAGCAATCATTGCAGGAAAGTCTATATACGCCGCTCTTTTGAGGAGTCTCATCCCTATCCTTCACTCTGCAGAGAAGCCCACTAAGGTTATTAGAAGAGCAGTATACTATTTTCATATTATTATACAGTTTCCTGAACGCGTTGCCAATTTTAGTTGATAAAGGTCCCAGATAACTTATTCTCACGTATTTAGCCGGCTGCCATGGTTCAATTGACGATTCCTCTGGACTGGAGAGTTTTTTGAAGCTTTTTGTATTTCTTGTTAACTAAATTGTCAATTAAACGTGTTCTGTTACCATTATTTACTTCTATTTAATATATAGTGTTGAGTTCCCTCATAGAGTTCACTGGGTTCAAAGGTATACTGAACATCCTATGTAACATGGAGTTGAAAGCTGCCATTTTATGTTGAAAAACGTGGCAAGAGTCATATGAGATCACAATATGTCACATAGCTATCAACAACGATAGGAATAATTTATCATACTCCATTTACGGAAAACCAACAATGACAGACCATGTGATCTCATATGACTCTTGCCACGTTTTTCAACATAAAATGGCAGCTTTCAACTCCATGTTACATAGGATGTTCAGTATACCTTTGAACCCAGTGAACTTTATGAGGGAACTAAATACTATCTATCAAATAGCAGTCAATAATGGTTACAGGACCCGTATTCCGTGTACCTGCAGAATTCTAGCAACATGTCGCTTTCCCATCATTTTACACAGAGAGCGACGTGTTGCTATGTAATTCCACAGTACACGGAATCCCACCCCAGAACACGTTTAATTGACAATTTAGTTAACAAGAAATACAAAAAGCTTCAAAAAACTCTATTAAGTCCAGAGGAATCGTCAATTGAACCATGGCAGCCGGCTAAATACGTGAGAATCAGTTATCTGGGACCTTTATCAACTAAAATTGGCAACGCGTTCAGGAAACTGTATAATAATATAAAAATAGTATACTGCTCTTCTTATAACCTTAGAGGAATTCTCTGCAGAGTGAAGGATAGGGATGAGACTCCTCAAAAGAGCGGCGTATATAGACTTTCCTGCAATGATTGCTCATCAAAGTACGTGGGGAAAACGGGAAGAAAATTCAAAATTAGGGTACAGGAACATCTAAACGCACTCAAGTCCCCTAATGACAACCGATCCGCCTTTGGGGTACATTTGAAGAAAGCGGGCCACACTTTCACCTTTGACTCAAACCTTCAAATGTTACACCAGGCCAGTGTGAGCCGGAGACTCGACATGCTCGAGACTTTAGAGATAGCCAGAACAATGCAGACTCCCAATGTCATCTCCCTAAACGAGCAAGTGGGGACCACGTTCATTGAAGCAGCGAGGTTAGTCCATATATTCGACAGAACGCCTCATTCCTGATACTGATGGTTTCTTTCCTTCCTGACATTTGTCAAACAACAACAGCTGATGTTTATATGAGGTTAGGTTAATTTGTTTACTTCTGTCAAAAATTTTAAGGGTTGCAATTTGCATTTTATGTTTTTCATGTTCAATGTTCAATGTTCATTCTAGTCTGGTGCGCTCCATTTCGTCCGTCCTAGAGTAATGTGAAATACAGTAATTTGTTAGTCTGTAAGTTACCTTTTATTTTATTTTAGACATTTAAACATCACTTTGTCAATTTTTATCTGCAGACTCCCTCTTAATGATGGCTAGATAAGCCGAAACGCGTCGAGGGTTTTAGTTAAATAATAAATTTGTGAAGAATTAAAGATAATCAATGTCATTGAAAATTATAGTGGTTTTCCAATAGCATCATGAATGAACCAGCAGTAATATTGGCCGTAGTTAACGAATATAACATGGATTATCTTATTTTGCATATTAAACTTAGCCGGGAACCAGTGCCGTACTTTCCATTACGCACAATACGCCACGGCGTAGAGCGGCGGCAAATTTTCAAAGAATAATCAAAGAAAAAATACGACGAAGGCCAGTGGAATTATTATAATAGACTATTAAGGGATGTTCCGAAAGTTGATTAATCAAATGAGTAGGTATCTTGAGAGTCAATCCAAAGCGCCAAAAACGTACAAGAATGTTATATGATCTGGAAGATGATTTTTCAAAAGACTGAAAATGTTTTGGAAATAGTTGAAAAACCCCATATTCATTATATATTTGTACTCTTAATTTGGAAGCAGTTTCTCCGAACGTAAAAACTGCTTTACGCATATTCGTGGCCATGGCGGTAATAGTTTGCTCAGCAGAATGTTCATTCACCACCTTAAAACGTTTTAGCTTTTATTTAAGATCTACCATGGAGCAAGACTAGTGATGTGAGTATTTCCTTCGGAAATAATGGAAATATTGGAAAGTTCAAATTCTTCAAAAAATCGTGTTTCCATATGCATGTTGGAGGTCTATAGTAGATTGTCGCAGAATAATGTATTTTCGCGCGAAGATTTGAAAGGCTCCAATTGACATCATGTGCTTGGCGGGCGTATTTTTTATCAAGTTGAATACATTCTTCACCTCAATAAAAACACAAAAACACGTCTTGTTTATTTGTCAGGTTGTATGGCGTTTTGTGCGGTATTCGCTTGCGGTACTACCGCTTGACATTTTTTGATTGGCAATATTTCTCCAATGTCACTGCAATATTATCTTTATATTGTTCTGCCAATATTATAGATCCATGAATAAATAAAATTGGACCAATATCGTAACATCCACCATTTTCCAATGATTGATCCACTGAAGAATACAATATAACACCAATATTGTTTCGTTTTATTTGGCCATTGCGTTAAAGTTCGTATTAGGGAGCAATATCGTTTGGAAATATTTTTTCATCGCTCTTTTTACTGATTAGTGAGTATGAACAAAATCCCATTTACGCAATACGAAGGTGTACCTATATCATTCGCGGTAACACTCGTATTGGAACTAGCTCGTCAACATGTTATTTTGCCTTTGAGATTGGACCTAGGAAGATTTTAATGTTTTTCAAGTACCTATAAGTATACGTAGGTAGGTGCCTAACAGTCAAACAGTGCACAATGCCTTATTTTTTTGAACCAGCTAAAATTGTCAATTATATGTACTCCATACCTACTAACAGACTTATTTCAAGAAACTGTGTCGCCAAACAGAGACAATATGCTTTATATCTACGACATAATAATATATACCAATAATACCGATAGGACCATTTTGAATATACCTATGTAGGTAGTTAAACGAAAACTTGTGTCACCGAGTACACATGGAAAAAAAAGTCAATATAATATTTCCACATAATTCATTTTAAAAGATTTGTCCATTATTTTGTCAATGTTTCAATATCCTGATCTTTTTATATATTTGGAATATTCCTAATATCCTAATGCATAATAATTGGCATTGTTGCAAAATCCTCATACATATCCTCTATTGAAGTTTCTTTTTTGACTACTTTGATAAGACTTATAAGAAGAAACCATATCGGCATATCGCTTTAGAATTAAATTCCTTATTTTTTCAATAATGCACATTTTTAGTATGAGTTGACTATATCAAATAGATTGGTTTAAAATATCTGATGACTGGAGATATCCAATCACTCCATCATATTTCTAGCTCTGGCAACACCGCTCTCGAGAACTGACGCCACGCGGTCACGCGAATCCGAATCTCACTCACACATCATAACCAAAGTTTACTAATAATAAACAGTTGGACCACTTTCGAAAACGCGCGAAACCGGCTCCACCCTTCTACTTCGTTTCTCTTAGAGAGCCCAGTTCCCATTAGTTCGGAACGTCTGTCGGTCGCTTTGAACCATTTTCGCTGGGCGGGTTTCTTTGAGCGGCATGCTTTGACGCCGCGGCCGCGCTTGTATACGGGTTTCAAAGAGCCGACTTCTAAGTGACCTAACTTATTGTATATTAGTAAACTTTGTCATAACCTCTCTTGTTTTGCTATGATGTATTTGTACATAAATATGTTTGCTTCTTCGGCTTCCTGTTTCCGTGTTTTACACTTAGATACAAAAAAAAACTATGTTTTACAGTTTTGTCAAAGAGTTATTCTTGGTTTTGTGGTCCAAAAACGATTTTGTGAAGTGGCAAAGACAATAATTATTAGTTTCCATAAAGGTGCTGTGTTATGAACACAAACTTCCATAATCGAAGTTTTTGCACTGGTAAGTAGGTAGTGGGTACTCTAACTATCACTAAACTTCTACAATATATAACTTAAAAGTAATGCATGGATATTATTTAATCAATCAATAAGTTAATGAGTACCAAAAGCCCAATGACGAAAAGGTTTTGACAGGATAGGTATTTGATTCAGGTCGAAAGCTACTTTTTCATTCCCCCACATTCCTTTCCAAATCACAATAACCTTTCTATGTTGGGGAAAATAAAAAGTTAGTAAAAGGGGTTGGTTCGGGTAAGTTGAATGAGTTTTCATGTTTTCATTTATCACAAGAAGTTAACTCAAACCTGAGTATATCAAATTAAAAATATGGCTGCATAAATTAATAGTTTGCAATACCTTTGTTAAAGGATTTAGGTACTAAATTATTCAAAAGCTTTTCAAAGAGCCCCACCAGAGATTTGGAAATAAATAAGTGGAGGTGAATATCAGGGATTTTAAAAATAAATGCCTCTAATTATCATGAAATAAAGTAGCTTTTAACTAAAACAATATTATACCTACATATTTGTAAGGCTACCCCGAATAAGCATAATTGTTCATTTTCGCGGAATTCAAACTAACCCCAACTAACAAAGTTTGTCCCAAATTTTAATGCTTGATTGTTTCATTATACATTTTGCATTTTTCAAAAACCTTCATACTTAAAAATAATAGCCTTTTTTTTAATAAGCATCTAATTCTTTTCAGGGCAAACAAACGCAGCTGCGTCGATTAGATTGTCCTGACCAGACAATAACCATCCATTAAATGCGTGTAGAAGACTGGTCTACTTATTTTGTTCCTGAATTATTTTAAAACGTTTTGTCAGATTGTTGGAATATATTGAATGTTTATTTTTCTCTGAATTTATACTTTCATTGTATGATGTATAAGCGAACACGGTAAATAGAATAATGTGCCAACATAAGAAAACAAAATATTGTTCCAATAATTAATAGATGACATTGGAAGAATATCAGCATAACTATGTTAGAACAATAATATTGATGGTCAAATATTGAGCCAACATCGGTTAATCTATATTTACAATTTGTTATCGTAACAATATTGCACAATGTCCACATTTTTTTACTGTGCCAATATCAGTAAATATTTTTGGGCCAATATATCTTCAATATTGTTTCAATGGTGAATGGTGTGAACAAAGAAAAGTACCAAGCAGAAAAGTGCTCTAATAATATATTTGTCAGTGTTTTATAAAGGTATAAGTTCATATCAGAAATTTGAGTAAAAGCATTCAGTTACCTACCTTACTTTTTTATGGTTTTTTGAGTTTTTCTTGAAAAAAAAAAGAGTTTTGTGAATTGTTTACAAGGAAACGTTTTTTAAAGAGTAAAACTGAAATAGTTACCTAGACTTTGTCGAGAGGTCTATAACTTGAAAGGCAGGTCTTGTGTCTTTCGCTGAGCTTAAATGCCCATGACCAAAATCTATCAAGATCGTTATTAAGGATCAGATTGTTGTCATGGAAGTGAACAGGATAAAGATCAAACATGTTTAAGAAATAATTCGAAATTAAATCTGACTCATAAGTAGGTACTTGAAAACAAGCTAATAGCCCAGGAGATACATACCTAGTATACGACAAAAAATATTAAAATAACTATTTTTGGCAATATGAAAAATTGAATATTTCACTTGGCATTTGTGTGCATAAGAAAATATAATGTCTCAAAATATAAATGTAGGTGCGATTAGCTCGGTTTTGCTGGAAAATGCACTCACAACATGTGTGTGCTAGACCACCGACATATTGATATGCATTCATTCAGTGTTTAAATTGCAAACGTCAATTTCACTACAAAATCTCACAAAAAACGAACTATATTTTTAGAATTTGAGTTGATTGTTCCATTTTTAGATTTCACTGACGACGGAAGCAGATTCGTTTCCAAAACGTATGATATTGATAGGTTTTATTATTTACTAATAGACTCTTTTCAGGTAATATAGGAGATCGGGTGTATAAACACTAGTTTGTTATTTGATAGGGTGTGGCGAAATACCCAAAAAAATCTTGTAAATCATGGATGCGCCACAAAACTACAGAGCATATCTACTTAAGAACAAAGAAAGCATACTTCAATTTTTATTGTAAAAAATGTTGAAAATGTCCTCCGTTGACCCCAAAACAATTAAATAATCTGTCTGAGAACTTCTGACGGACTTTTTCGAAAGTATCGACATTAATATTTTGACAAAAACAGTAATTCTTTGCTGTTAATCTAAAAGAGAGTCTGGCTGTGTTGCATATACTTTTTGTTTTAAATATCCCCATAAAAATAAGTCCAATGGTGTTAAATCGGGTGACCTAGCAGGCCATTCGGTAGGACCTCGACGACCAATTCAACGATTGGGGTAAGTTATGTCCCAATACTGCCTTACATTTCTGCTGAAATGAGGTGCGCCTCCTCATTTCATCCTGTTGAAAAATTGGTGCCATGCCAAATTCGTTGGGATTATTCTGACGTATTTGTACAATCGAAGGCTCTATTGTAGTTTCTAACAAGTTCAAATACAGGTCCCCTGTCAAATTTTCATGGATGAAAACAGGACCAACAATATAAATTCCCCTATATGCCAGCCCATACGTTAACCTTTTCGAGATATTGCGTGTGGGATTCCCTGAAAACATGCGGATCTACGTCACTCCAATAACGAACATTTTGCCTGTGTACACGGCCATTCAAAAAGAAAGTACACTCGTCACTTGAACAAATATTTTGAACGTATCTCGGTTCTCGGCCTATTCTATCGGTCATAATTTCGCAAAATTCCACACGTCTGTCAGGATCATCTTCAGTCAACTGGTGCACCATTTGCAATTTATAAGGATAAAATTTTTGTTTTTTCAGCAATCGTTTTACAGAAGCAGACGAAGTATCACAGATGTCTGCAACCTGAGAAGTCGACTGTTCAGAATTCACCGCCATCTCACCCAGGGTTGGATGGGCTCAGACAAGCCGGCCCTGGCAATTCCTTTCAAACCGGCCCTGTTTCACGTACAAAAATCAAATAGATGTTCTAAAAATTTTACTTAAAAAAAAAACGGAGCCATCAAGTACATTTTTGTTATTTTATATAGATTATCACTACACAATACAAGTCACTCAAGTATATCATCATGTACAGGATGTTCACGAATATTTTGGCCAATAGCCATCTTCCTTGATATCAACCCTAGACAGAGTGGTTCAAATCAGCAAATTGTAGTACTTTTTCTGAATTATCAAAACTTGTTATCAGAAAAAACAATTGAGCATCAGGAGTCAAAAAAATTCAGAATTTCTAGTATGTTATCTCATGGTTCGATAGAGATTTTTTTTCCTGATCAGAAGTTTTGCCTACTAATTCTGAAAATCTGTAATTTTTTTCTCAGATAAGGTACTCTTCTAGTACCTCGCTGGGACGCACCATTTAAGAGAAAAATGCATTTGATATTCATATTACAGACAAAATTGCGAACACCAAAACTCTCAGCGAAAGCACGGGTTTAAGTGTGGGCCTTGCCAGATGCAGACTGCTTTTTTTACTAGAAACAGTGTGTTAAAAGATTTTCAAATCCATTTTTCTTGAAAATGGTGTGTCCTAGCGGGGTACTAGAAGTGTACCTTATCTGTGTAGAAAACTCTAGATTTTCAGAATCTCTAGACAAAACTACAAAAAATCAACAGTTGAAAAAAAATTAAGGTATATTTTTCTTGAACCCGTCTCTGTATATCCCACTCATGAAGGTTAAAAAATACTAAGTTTTCATTTATTTGATGAAGTGTGAAAAGTACCCAATTTTATTCAATGACCTTAACAAGTTTCTGAAATATCTACAAAAAACCATCATCAGGTCTAACACCCTGTATTTCGAAAACGCGGAGGCTTCGCGGACCCGTATCTATATAAAGTTTTATGTTTATTTTTGGGCCCTGAATACGTACCTGAAGTATCAACATTTCCTCCTGAATCACCCTGTATAAGGGTTGGGGGTGTTATCTTCTATCGGTTATAAAAATATTAATGTTTTTCTATACAAGGATACAAGGATGATAATAAACTGGACAGGTGTTGATCAGTAGTGACAGCTAACTATTCCATGTTATAGGAAAACGTTAATACCTATCTTTAAAACCGAATACCCCGAATCCTTACATACTTGAAATCGGGAAAGAATTCTCTATCGGACTGGGGGATAAAATATAGGGTGCCCCTTTTAATAAAAGGTAAGCCTCAATTTTTTCAAACCTGATAAGTCAGAAAAAATACTACATTTTTGCTAGGTCGAATCACTCTCAAGGGTTAATATTAACGGAGATAGCATTTGACCAAAATCACCCTGAACGAGGTGTCCTATTTTCGTTGTCTTAGCGAGGTATCCCTCTTATGAGTGATGATGGAGAGATGCGATTATCACGATGCTGTGCTACTTTTTCGAGAAACGAAAACGATGACACAAACAAAATTTTCATAACTCACTTCGTTTCGGATACACAGGGTGAAATTGAAAATTGTCCATTTTCAGGCACCCCTCGTATCCTAGCTGTCATATAATTTAGATAAAAAGTGAAAATGTATTTTCATAAAAAAATGTGTAAAATACAGAATATGCTCTGAGCTTTCCAAAAATATATTACACTTGAAATTTCTTTCCAATAGTATTTTGATAAATCAAGCATTGCCTTGATCCATGTCTATGGAACTAGAAAATAACATCATAAAAAGAAATCTATTTTTTCAAAGCTTTATGAATAGCGTCTTGAACTTCACTGAGAAATTTTGAAATACTGCTTTTGGATAGTCAATATAAAGGTTTGAGTTTCAAGCCTCTGCTGTCATTCCTGTTGGCATAAAAGCTTGCCAATCTCTACAATTGTTTTCATTTGATAAATAATAATTACCCGCAAGAGATAGCGTTTCCCCGTTCGGCCCGAACTTCTTTGAATTTTAACGGCCCACCGGGCGTTTGCCCGGTTGCCCGGTCGTCCCATCCAACTCTGATCTCATCAATGATTGCAATTTGTTTATCTTCCGAAATAGATGGTCGCCCTTGATTCTTCAAGCTATGAACACTACCAGTCACGATAAATTTCCGCACTAATTCGCGAAGATATTTCCTGCATATTGGACTATCGGACGGTCCGGGAAGCGCTGATTGAAGATTTTTTCCGTCTCATGAAAAACACGATTTCCGCCATAAATAAAAATTGCTCCAATTTTTTCTGCGAGGGGACGCGAATTAGGCATTTTTGTGACACTTCCTAATTAACATAACAATCAAACAACTGGCTCATATCGTTTTGAGATTTTCACATTTGGTTAAACTTTAGTGCTGTGGAGAGGTAGTGTGGAGACTGTATCCCCATACTAATTGAGATTTTAGTATATAATGCTAATAAATGCTTTCCAATTTTTTTTTATCATCTTGAAATTCTTTATCCGCTTTGTATCAACATCCCTATTTGTTAACCTGTACTGTTTTGCTCAGGTTCCTCATCATTTTTCCGGAATCTGATGTGTCAGCTCGTTAAAAAATTAAAACTTAATGTAAACGACATTTTCAAAAACTAAAAGTTTGGCAGGCTGTCATATCCGCACGGATACGTTTAATCCTATGAAATTTTCACACAATAATCTACTCGATAAGACCTTTCGAATGATGTGTCACACGACCCCCCTTTCCATTTAAAAAAATGTTTCAAAATGGCGCCCCGCCGCCATCTTGAATACTAAAAGTACGTCAGTAACATCAAAAAGTAGTATTTCGACAGCAATTATTGAAGTATGGCAAGTTTTAAAATCTTTGGTGCACACATAAAAAAAAAGGCGGAGGGACCTTCAAGAGCCGCACTGTATAGACAGACTCTATAGTGTCTTCGGATTGCAAATTCACTGGCGGGGAGAAGATATTTTCAGGTTTTGTCAGGTTAGTTTTGGTTAGATTTGGTTAGATTCAGTTAGTTTGTTCTGGCATAAAGGTGAGTGGCATCCTGAATACGTTGTTTATAATAAAAATCAAATTTCATAATTTTTTCGCTCCGCCAGTAAATTTGCAATCCTCAAAGACACTAGAATGTGACTATATAAGAAATATTGGAAAACATCAAAAAATAGCAGGAAACCGTATGAGCAATAATAATTGTTCCTCTGCGTGTGATAAATTTTGGGTAAGCAACATTTTACTTTGAAAACAAACAAATATGTATTAATTTTTCTCGGGGCGCGCTTGCGCTTGAACAAAGTATAATAAACAACAAGTAGCGACAAATTTGCCTCATTTATTCACTGTTGACATTATGAAAGGTAAAATAAAACTATACTGCAGCAGAATCTATGATTTCAATGATACTGATACATAGATGAATTACCTACCAGATTTCACAGGAAGATCACCCACCATGCAGCATGTCTAAAGATTTATGCGAAGTTTCAAATTCTTGATCTAGAAAACAATTTGACATTTCAAAATGTTAGCAGGGTATAAATGAGGCGAATTTCTGTCATTGAGACAGACAGGCGTTGATGCGAGCTGTCGCTACTTGTTAATTATACTTTGGCTTAGATCAGGACAACTGGTGGCATGGTGATGTCACATGTGACAATATCTATAACCTCAAAAATGCTGTCAGTGTCAGTGCCAAGTTTGAATGAGTTTTAATCGTCACATAATCCAGGTTATATTTCATCTCGGTTCTCTTCTTTTTATGGGCCATTTCAGAACATAACCTGAAAGTCAGCTGATTGTACCATAAACAAACATTAACCTCTGATTGTCACTTTTTTCCTTTACTTTCTGAGACATCAGAGATGCCCAGGAATGTTGATTTAATACAAACAGTAAATTTCGAATGTAAACAACATACACCATGCACCCTTTTAGTTAAAATGATTCAGACTTTGATAACTAGCATGGACATAATTAGTTATTTGGTGCTTACCACAAGTTATTATACTGCATAGGCAGTTAAAAGCTTATAAAAGTTTGCGTTTGAATAACGCTTGCAAAAATTCAAGAGCCAGGTTTTGTAGTCACTGTAGAAGTTGCAAAGTTGCAGACCATATCATCAGAGCTAAAGAAAGTTATATTCACATTATTAGCCCTTTTTTTATGTCTAAATAACAATTTAACTGATTTTTTTGTAATATATGTATTGTTTAGGGTACAACAAGTCAATTTTGACGTTATGTTGACAGGTTTCTGAAATGGCCTATTCGGAAAACAATTTGCAACATTCCTATTTCATATTTGAAATAGCTCGTGTATGATCTTGAGCAAAGTCGATAACGAAACGAAGCGAAACGAACAGCTTATACAATTTAGTTACGATTCGTTTTCGTTATAGATTCGCTTCGTTCCGTCACTGTAGCGAAAGTTACAGAGTCCAGTCACTGATTAGCTTTTTTGCTAACGGTTTGCGATATTGTCAAGAAAAATGACACTTTACTATAGACCAAAATTGATATTTTTGGACAACCTTGTACACGATTATCTGATGATTGTGTTTCAAATTTTGAAAGATGCAGAACAGTTTATGAGGAGTAACTTTTTTCCTCAAACTAATTATAAAAAAGTGTTCCATATGGATATGCGAACGAAATTTAACGTTTTCATTAGAATTCCCAAGCGGGGTGATATGTTTCGGAGAGAGTTATTCCATCAGATGTGTTCTAATGGAATTGGAGAGTAGACTTCGATCCACCTTACCCTTCGCGATATCCTTTGCCACGATATTCTCCAAATCAACCCGTGTAAGCTCATACCAGATGATGGTGATAACATCCACACAAGGTGAACCATCCAGTGATGCTTAGCTGCGGTAAATCGTTGATGAAAAGTGGGAATAATGTCGAATCCAGAAGTGAGAACTTATGCAAGGCAACGTACGAAAGAGAAAGGTCCTATTTTCACCATTACCGCAAAACCTCCAATGGTGAACGCTCTTGAATGATATTATCGCCAAATGTACAGGGTTTTTTCGTATATTTCGTCTGCAGACTAACTCGCTTATTATGCAAGATAGATAGGGACTTTAAATACAAAGTTGGTAGGTATTTACATGAACCGCCAGAAAAAAAGATTTTCTCGTATACCAGGTGCACTAGAAAAGTGTGGCAGACACAACTTGCATTTTTTTGAATGGAACATCCCATATATCCTTTTATAATCAAATAGACATTATTTTTCTGATCTCAAAAATATACAACATGTAGCCATTCCTTCCAGCCGTTTTCGAAATATTAAAGTTTTAAAGTTGGTTTTTTGGTATTGCCAAATTTATTATCTATGACTACAATAATTGTTTGAACATTATTTATTGATTTGTATCCTACCAATAATCTAAAACAACGAATATAACAAGTGTATACATTTCATTAAAAATAAATTGATATCAGAAAATGCATTTAAGAAAATGTGTTGTGAATAATGGCGGGCATTTTCAATAATTGCACTTCATGATATCAATTTATAATTAATATAATGTATTTACGTGTTATATTAGTTGTTTTAGATTATTGGAAGGATGAAGATTAATAAATAATGTTCAAACAATCATTGTAGTCATAGATACTAAATTTGGCAATACCAAAAAACCAACTTTAAAACTCAAATATTTTGAAAACGGCTGCAAGGAATGCCTATATTTTTGAGATCAGAAAAATAATGTCAATTTGATTATAAAATCATATATAGGGTGTTCCATTTAAAAAAATGCAAGTTGTGTCTGTCACACTTTTCCCGTGCACACGGTATACAAAAAAATATTATTTTCTGGCGGTTCCTGTTAATACCCACCAACTTTGTATTCAAAGTCCCTATCTAACCTGCATAATAAGCGAGTAAGTCTGCAGACGAAATATACGGAAACACCCTGTACAGCTATGATTAACAAAAGTGAAATTAAATTTGCAGCATCTTAAATAAATCAAACAAGTTTTTGCCCAGACATTCAACTTTGAACGGTTATTATGAAACTGTTGTACTAATCAGCCGTGGTAAGTAGTAGATTTAATAATTTCCAGCAGGAATTCTCGCTTATTTGGCTAATAGGTTCAGATGAGAAAACACGTAGGTGGTAGCTGCTTATTAAACAGCGGATTTGCTGCAGCACTTTCAAGTCTGAAGGATGATGTTCCGACGAAAATTAAACTAGACTGGTATTTAATGTATAAAAGCCAGACGTGGATTTAATTTAGGCAAACATTCTTATACTCCAGAACTTATAGCAACGTTTTGACCAATTAAAGTGATGTAGGTATTCATCAAGAACGCTCCATTCTCCATCTCGTTTCATACATCTCAAGTGCTTTTCAAGACACGTTTCCATAAGTCATAGTAAGATCTTGATAACTGGTTATATCATTATTAAACAGATATTCTATTCACGTTCCCTAAAATAATCAAAGAAGTTGAATAGATGAAGTTTTCTAGGTTGATATGATTTTGATCCGAGAAATTGCGACCTGGTCATCATATGTATTTGGTTTGATATTCAAAAATAGATAACTACGTTGTTTCCAAAGCAAAAAAAACAATAATTATCCGGAATACAACATAATCTTTCTAATAAATTAACTTCTTGTCTCGAGCAGACACCGCCTGATCACATGATGGGTTAGGGCTAGGGATGGTCACAATATTGTGGTCAACTTCGTTATCAAAAACATTTACTGTTTGTTCATCAATGCTTTTCGGCGGTTACGTCATACTCTTCTGTCTCTCTCGTACACATTTACGAAAATTTCAAGTATGTCTGGACGCTGGTCGTTTGGATCAATTTGAAAAATGTCACGTCTAGAGCGATCAATCTACGACATACTGGCTAACGTGAAATAGTGTGATGTAACCGCAGAAAAGCATTGAACAAACAGTAGATGTGTCTGTTTCATGTTTATAGAGGCATTTTTTCTTGATAACTGTATCCGTTCTTGTTTTTGAACCGTGCGTATTCAAGCGCTGACGTCATTGATTCAACACTCAAAAAAAAAGGACCGTTTCAAACCAGAATTTCATCAAGTAGATAAAAGATTCATATTATCAACCATAACCTGAGTTAATTGTATTTTTATCCATGAATGAACATGAGATGGCTTCATTTGCTTTTGATCTCCAAATCAACAGTTAAAATGAAATTCCCCAATTTCACCTTCACGAGATTTTCTTTTTTCTCAACAAAGATTGAAGAAGAAAACTAAATTATCAGTATCAGTCTCCCTTTATCACTTGAATTTGGTTCGGAGTTGAATAGCAAAATATATTCACCTTCACCACAAAAAATATATATTATTAAAAGGTATTTTATACATTCACCATAAACAAAACAAACACAATCTGTTGATCATTGATAAATAACAATTAATATCAATGCTGTTAACAAGAGCGAGCGAGAGCCCTGGATGGAACTATTTGACAGCTCTATGAACCACAGTCCGCTTGTTTTTGAATACGGTTCAAAATCCGACGTTTGTGACGTAACCGTTTAGCAAGAAAATGCCATGTATTTAAACCGGGTTGAACCGTATTAGCACAAAAAAATTCCTCAGGCCATTTCAGAAACCTGTCAACATAACGTCAAAATAGACAGCTTGTACCGTAAACAATACATACATATTTCAAAATTAAATTGAATTAAATTGTTATCAAAGACATCAAGAAAAAAGGATTGATCATGTTAATATGACTTTCTTCTGCTCTGATAATAATATGGTCTGCAACTTTGCAACCTCCACAGTGACAAACACAGTTACAACCGAGATTTTGTATTTGGATTAAATCAAAATCTCTGGGCATGCAGCTTCTAACTTCGCGATATAATCACTCATTTCACATCTTTCAGGATCAGAGTCTCAACAAAACTATATTACACACTCGGCACTCGGCATCTCGAAAATGTCTCAGAAAGTAAAGGAAAAATGTGACAATCAGAGGTTAATGTTTGTTCACGGTACAATTAGCTGACTCTTAGGTTATGTTCTGAAATGGCCTATTGGTCGACCACTATTCGAGTTTTGTAAACATGAACATTTTGGTCTGACGGGTCGGAGAATCTAATTAGATATATGATATAAGATGAGATAAAGACTAGCGGAGTTGAAAAACTTAGTTCGTGTAAATACTAATAACAATTTTATTTCGAATAAAGGTGCATTTTCACTATTTGCATCCCACATAACAAAATGATATACCTAGCATGTGCTCAGCATCTTCTCCTTGGTATAAGGATATTGAAAATGGCAACAAATTAAATGGTCAGTATTTCAATTTTATGGATAGTACTCTTTGCCATTATTTTATTTCCCTTGGTAAGTATGATAATAAATGGTCGGTTGAAATAATGAAGGGTCAGTAACATAAAGAAGTGGTCAGTTAAAATAATAAATGGTCAGTATAATATTAAATGGTCGGTTAAAATAATTAACGGCTAGTTATATAAAGAAATGGTCAGTAGAAATAATAAGGGTCAGTAGCATAAAGAAGTGGTCAGTAAAAATAACAATGGAACGAAACACAACTTAGTCAAGAGAAAACACTCTGCCTTTATGTCATGATGAAGTAGTCAGATAGGTTCTTTTGAGAGGCGGATTAAGTTTGGGTTAGTTAGGGTTAATTTGTGTTGGTAATAGAAATTGATGAAAAATATGCAGTGGCTCGTTGGTTAGCACTAGGTTAACATTACAATTGTTATTGTATATTATAATTGAAGTGTTGTGTATTGGTTTTAAGTGGATCAAGTTTGGGTTAGTTTGTGTTGGTGATCGAAATTGATAAAAAATATGCAGCGGCTCGTTGGTTAGCACTTGGTTAACATTACAATTATTATTATAAATCATAATTGACGTGTTCTGTATTGGTATTATGTGTATCAAGTTTGGGTTAGTTGGAGTTAGTTAAAATTATTACTGACTTTTGCATACTGGCCATTTATTATTTCTTACTGTACATTTGTGGAATTATTACCAGCTAAGTCATACTGACATTTCATAAATTTTTACTGACCATTAGAATCACAATAGTGAACATAGAAATACAGGCCAAATAGTACTTTTACTGCTCAAAAATTCCATTTTTACTTACCATTTTTAACAGAAATACTGAGTCTATTACAATATTATTCTGACTGCTTGTGATAATAAACTGTACATAATGAATTAAATACTGTTCAGTTTATTACAACCCATTAAAAATATGTTCTGAGCATGTGCTAAGAATAATACTTATATATACTGGGGAGGTGCTGAGCATGATCTTTTGGCCGCGAGTAGCATGTGCTATGGAACTTTGATCAGGAATGTTCCAGGAATATTCCAAAATATACCAAGAATATTCTCTTTTATATATCTCAGCATATTCTGTGAACATTCCCAGAAATAAAATCAGCTCATATACTATTTGGAGTATTTTATTTTTGCAAAGTAACCTATAAACAAATTAAATTCAAGTCACGAATTTCTCAACTGAAAATAATTCAAGACATTCAAAATCTATAAATACAGATCCAGATCTATTGTAGAAACATAATACCAATAAGTATTACCATGATTGAATATGAACTCTAATAATTATTTCATTCCTAGTTAGAAAAAATATGATCATGCACAATTTTAAAGATCAAAAATGCAGGAATAGGTAAAGAGAAACACATCAAGGCTTGCCAAAAATGTAACCGTTTGAATCATTACATGATTTCATTGTCAACATCAATAAGCACAATAAGTACAAGATCGCTAGAAAAACTGATACTTACAATCAATATTATCACTAGACACAGCTAGAGAAATTGGGAAATCAGGTAGAAAATTGCAGTCCTGCCTCGCGGGTTTTTCCAGTCATCATGTAGGTAGGTACCTATATATTGAGAGAGCCCGGAGGAAGCATTCATCATTTTCCAATAAGCCTGATTACAATCAATCACTCAACATCAGGTATATGGTCTATCAATCCAATCCGAAGAAGATACAAAGCTATGAGGCTTATAAACTTGACACTAATACCGACTACTATAGACAATAGCAAATCTTTGGCACTTCGTCAAACTCCTGATTCCACATTTTAATCACATAACACACACAAATGGATCAACATGAATCACACAAAAGTTTAGAAACCAGATACAATCAACCGATTAATACTTTTTTGACAAAACCGAGGACAAAACAAACCACACCACTCTACTCACTTCATAAACATCAAAATATCAAAATGGCGTGCCCCATGCCCCACAGCCGCGTGCGCGTGAGCAACTAAGGATACTAAGGAAATAAGCGGCACAGCGGCACTGTTGTCATATTTTCCACTTAAAAAAGAACTCTCATTATTCATTCTGGAATTTTCTATTGTGTAAATCCTATTTGACGTTACATTTATTCAATATTTATTAAAGAAATTGACATTGACTTTTACTTTAGTGTAGGGATCATTCTTTGCTTTTACCATAGTACCTATTTTATTGCAAAAATCCAGAACCATGATCGT
Source organism: Orchestes rusci (assembly GCA_958502075.1). NCBI lineage: Eukaryota > Metazoa > Arthropoda > Insecta > Coleoptera > Curculionidae > Orchestes > Orchestes rusci. Next base: position 79,962,319 of record OY293304.1, on the reverse strand, counting down.
AATAATTGTTATGCCAAGCTACACTTGGCAACGCTGTTCATGAAAATGACGAGTACGCAGATCCGCTGACGGACGACAGACGAAGTAAAAAATATTGTAGGAGAACTCTTTCTATATGGAAAACTCCAAGTTTCACACTTTTGATAATTACGTATACACCGTATACAAATAAGATTGTATTATATTCTTGTTCATACAAGTGGTACCTATATATAGGTACCTAACTACCTAGGCCTGTCTACTTTGAAAAAACTGGATCGGGTAGATTAAAAAGGTTGTTTTTTTCATTTTATATATTAGAAGCATATTCTAGGCACGTTCTAACACATGGTGAAAATCATATCCTGCCAAGCATTTGTAAACATATGGTAAAATGTTCTTGGCACATGTTGAGAATATATGTGAGCGCATATACGTTAAAGAATATATTTGGTACATGAGTATATATTCGTAGAGCATGCTAATGATATGCGCGTAAGCATATGAGTTGACGCACGTTCTAAGTACATGCTGAAGATATGAATATATTGTTATGTGGGATGTAGCCAAGAATCCCACAAAAGTGAAAAAATATCGTTATCTTTCAACACATCGTCGCCTCTCGCAATCTTCTACTCTGTTGCATAGTCACAGGTCACAGTTCTCTCAGTCGGTCCCACCCCATTTGTGTATGCATTCGGCGATCCAGTCAAATGCATTTTTCCTATGGAAAATTGTCGGAAGTATTCGGGAAATCGCTCGATGTAAGGGCGCCACCGTGCGCTATTTGAATACAAACCATGGACGGGAAGCGTTTTCACTTTTCCAGTTGTGTGTCAAACTTGGTACAATAATTGTGCGGATTGTACTGATATCTTAGTTCAAAACTGTGGTTCAAATAAAAAAACACATCTAGTACATTTGCCATTTTCAAGTATAATTGGCTTTTGTATAGTCAGTTGTCACTATTGTCATTATAAGTCTGATGCGGTCTGCAGTCTGCGTGTATTCATTAAAGATAAACAGTGTTGCCAAAAGTGGAGATTTCTTCCTACGAGTAGGGATGATCGTGGTTGAGAATTTTTCCAAATCAATTAAACGTAGTGAGAATTTTAATACTTCACGGTATTTTAGAAGGTCTACGTGTATTTATCTCTACCTTATTACCGACGTGAAATCTTTTAACGGTAGCCTAATTGAATTGTTTTTTCACGAAACAGTATTTAACTATTATTTTTGCTAAAGGAATAAATACATCGGTTTTTTAATTTGATTTTCCGATTTTATTTGGATCTCATTTTGATTGAGTCACGAACCTCAAGTGAATAACCATTATTGATGTGGTTTCTTTTTGGTAGCGCACACCCATACCTACACTTAACGAGCCGCCACTGTTCGGCCTTCACTATTCAACTCTTTTGTGATAAAAACGTGTCTATTCCTGGGCCTAAAAAAATCAGTAGCAGATGTGCGGACTACATAAGCAAATAGCATATGATATCGGGACGGGTGAGTCCATCAGGATGCAGAACGAGAATAGGCAAATTGGCGATTTGATTATTTTGTTAAATTTTTATCTAGGTTCTGGACAGTGGATGGGTAATACAGGTTGTATTTCAGGTTTTGAATAAGTTGTGAATGAGATAAAAATAAAAATCTCGGTGCCCAAGCAAAAAAAAAAACTTTTCATGAACATATGGCCTGAATGTCCTTACTTTTGAGAAACAGAGGATGGAAAAGAATAAAGAAAACCATAATATGTTTAGTTATAATATCCTTGAAACCCTTCCCTGGATCTTCGAAGTTCACGAATCGCGACCTCCAATCATATGGTTAACGTCAAACAATTTTGAATCTACGTCATCGATGCCTCAAGCGCGTTGTTATATGATGTGCTGGTGATAAAATGTGGGTAGAAGCAAACTACATAACAACGCACTTGGTGGCACCAAAGACGTAGATTCAGAGTTGTTTAGCGTTTACCATAAGTGGGCATTTAACTTCTTGATTGGTTAAAGTTTGTGACCACCAGAAAGCTGCAAAACTAGTCAAATAGATTTTTTTTTTTCATTTTCGTTTGTTGCATGTATGTTTTCATGGACTAGATGCTATCGGAAATAGATTGAATTCAAGGGCAGTTTAGTTTCTTTGTATTCATATCTTCAGTGTTGACGTAGTTCTGGAAGTTTTGTATTAGAAAATCAAACATTTTTTGTAAAACGATCTGGAACGCAAACAAAACGCGACAAAATATCTTCAAAGTTTAGTTCCAGACTCAACAGAAATAGTAGTTGATACCAAGGTTGATCAATAGTAATAAGATTGCGTCGTTATACGTGTCGGACGGATCAGAATTCAGAGAAAGAGGACGTCAGTAGACTCCTATTCGGTTCTGAAATTCAAATACACATCTGAAAAAAAGATAGATAAAATATGGTTCACACTCAAGAATGAGAAGAAATTTCACTCTATACCAAAAGCCATGTGATAACTTACCCTAAAATACGTTCAAAAACGACCGACACTCGGTTAAAAAGTTTATTACCCTGAAATACGGATATGTTATGCATCAAGAGGACATACCGATGACAGGAACGTCAATAATGGAGCTCGGCGACGTCACCAATATGCGATCGATCCGGTTTAACATTCGTGGTTTTCCGAATTCCCAGTTACGGCGCAACCTCTACACATCAATTAACCTTGGCGTCGTTATACGTTCGGGTGTCGTACGAATCAGAATTCAGACAAATATGACGTGAGTTCGCTCCAATTTGATTCCGAAATTCAAATACACATCTTCAATAAATGTGGTTCACACTTAACAATGAGAAAATATTTCACTTTGTATCATAAGCTGTGTAATAACTTACCCTCAAACACGTTTAAAAACGGCCGACACTGAGTATAAAAAGTCTAAGGACCCTGAAATACGGATTTGTTATGACAAAAAAAGGTATTGGCCAAGCAGATAAGCAATGACTAAATCGTGAGATCAGATCATGAATACGGAGACAAGGTTTCGCAGTGGAATTTTTTCTCATTGTTGAGCGATAACTATTTTTTTTTTCAGATGTGTATTTGGATTTCGGAACAAAATCGGAGACGACTGACATTTTCTCTGAATTCTGAATCGTCCGACACCCGAACGTATAACGACGCAATCTTATTACTATCAATTAATCTCTCTCAAGACCAGCTCAAGGTTGATCTAACGTTGAACTGAGTTCAAAAATGCACAATAGAGGGGGTTGGTTGCATTTGCGGGTTATCTCGGTTTTCACTAAAGATAGTTATTTGCAGTGTTGACAAACATGAGCTACTTTTTTGTGGAACGAAATACATAGGAACACAAAATGTCAAAGGCCTAAGTTTCTGAGCGACTGTGTGATTTTGTAAAAATTGCATTTTTGGATACGCACGTAACTTGGCCATCTGGAAACATATAAACCACGACAATAATTCCAATTTTCGTAATTCGCAACAGTTTTTTGCGAAAGGTAGAAAATTGCCAAAAACTGGAAAAATAGGTGGAAATATTGTGATTTTGTTAAAATTTGACAATGTTGCATTCGGCGCTAAAGTTTTAAAATTTGGGTAATTCATTGGGCCAACATCTTAAACAAGTCAGCAAAAAATCAAAACTACCGGATAAGACGACATGGTTACTGAATTAAACATGACATATTGTATTTTCTTAAAATTTTCAAAAGTCTGGTCCAACCTTCGTCTGCCTTTTATTCTTGCCTTGCCTGTTGTTCATTCACTGGGTTTGACATTTTATAAACTCATAACGAAAATATTATATTTTTAAAATTCTTCAATAAGAAGGGGCATATTCTACATCGTAGTTTATTGGCTAACTAACTTCGAAAGTTTTTGCTTCTACATCATTTTGCTAGATGTCAGAAAGTAAATAAAATTATTTTTTGGATTATGAATCATCAATTTGAATAAAAATTTACAAATTACACTTCGTGCTTATCCATTGCGATAAAAGCATCTATCGTCCATATAACGAAGACAAAAAAAAAAGTGAATAAGAAAATGAGGCTAACTCTTGGTTAAGCTTCAAGATTCAAGATGGATATCATAGCTGCATTCTTCAAAAACCGTTGCATCATGTGCCTCCATTGACACGGTTACGAAACCGTGCAATGTTAACGCTTGCGCACAAAATTGATCCAAACAGTTCTATGACAGTTCTGGGACCGTACAAAAATAGCGTGTTGGGAAAAACCTTGAAGAAAACATAGTAATTTTTCCTGTACACAATTCCAGACATTTTGACCTGAGTCCCGCTGAAAATTAAGGTTCAATTCTGTTTCACATCAATTCTTTTCATGCGTAAATGTTCCTTTGATCAAGGGAACGAACGTAATGACCTGAACTGTCTGATACAAGACTTGTTTTCGTCTCCCATTCGTTGAGGAGACCATCAACATACAATCACAAACAACATCAATCGACGTGGAAGGCAAAAGTAGAGCTATTTCTCAGGCCTACAGCGATGTTTTTGGTGAATTCTATTGGATTTGTTTGTCTGTTTTCTGATTTCCATTACCGTTTCAGAGAGGGTACGCAAATTGAAGGATATTGAATCTAAAAACGTTTCGACATAGCGAAAACCAGTTCGATACGCTTTTATCTACATCTATTGCAAATTTTTAACGTTTTCAATTTGTGCTCATTATCATATCCTCCTCAAAGCTATATGAAATCACTTTCACTTGAGCACTAGCACTGTTAAAGCTGGATTCCATAAACAATACGACATGGTGCGACGCTTCACATATCATGTGCGACTCTTTAATGATTTTAGATCCAATCGTATTGAATTTATCATTAAGCTATCAAATCTATATCTTTTCAAAGTTTAAAGTACTGTTATATAGGATATTTACGAATGGTTATTATTAACGTTGTAAACTGAGGTTAGTGACCACAATACTAATAATTATCATAGTGCATCTTATTATGGAAATATGATACAAAGATTTTGTGGCAAATGAAATGTGGGTATATTTTATGGTACCAGATTGGATATTTTTGAAAAAAATGATCCTATACAAATGATATTCACTGCAGTTTACATAGAAATGTCTTTCACATAATTAGCCTATTTCACAATTTTTTATTGATATCGATGCTAAGATTATGGACAAGTATGAGGCGTTCGACAAAAAATAGCTTCTACGCTATCATTTTATCATACCGAATATCCTTGGCTTATTTCAAGTGAAAAATGTTCACAATGAAACTAGTTTACTGTATTCTGCTTTACAAGATTCATTAATCAGTTTTTTATATTTTATCTGCTGCATTTGCCAGCTAATTTTGTGAATGCATAATTTGAAATATTGTGTGCTGGTTTCCACACCCCACATGTGTCTGAGCTCTATAATGTTTTTTTTTGAATTTGTTTTCTACTTATTCCATTATGGTTGAGAGTGATACGATAAGAGTGAATTACTCCATGCAGATACATTTGGACATGGTGAAACAGCCCATTGCAAATGTCCTTTCATTCAGTTCCAAGGATATAATCTACATATGACACTGGTTTCTCTGTTGAGAAAAGAGGAGGATAGTTAACTTTACTGAGTTGCAAACTAGCGTCCAAAAGTTTCGATAACTGATGAGTCTCTTTTATCGGTAATAAGGGACAGTGTTTGATGGAAAACCTCTATTATTCTTTCAGCGACGTTTCGACGTTTGGTTCACGTCTTTATCAAGCTTCAATACTTCCTTAACTTATGTCTAGGTGTTAAAAAAAAAGCTTACCATTAAGAAGAGTAAGGTGAATACAATAATAAACGGCCACAAACATTGAAAAGGCCGACAGATATGAAACTAACATAATTAACCACGAATTCTCATTCAAGGACGTGAGTATCTTAGATAATGAAACGAATTACTACAAAAGGAATATATCCGAAATGGTTTTCATTAAAGCCTCGTCAGAGAAGACGGTGAATTATAGAACTGATGTCAGTAATTTGTCAGTCATCTATAATAGTTAAATCGAAAAATTCAAAGCAACGCGTGAACATTCATATTAACTGCGGACTTTATTGTCCATGTGACAACGGTGTTTCTCTATCGACACTGATACTGATAGGATCGGTTTGACAAAAAAAAAATCAGACCATATTAACAAGCTGACATAATTCAGATGTTTTTATTTTATCCAATTTCATCAAATTAAATGTATTTGTTTTATTTTCGGCATACAATGTGATGTTATATGGATGTGACTGAATAGTTTATAATTATGGTAGTTTTATATCTGTCGGCCTTTTCAATGTTTGTGGCCGTTTATTATTGTGTTCACCTTACTCTTCTTAATGGTAAGCTTTGTTTTTTTTTAACACCTAGACATAATGATTTTTGTGTAATTTGAAATTATGCTGTATTGTAGCTTGATAAAGACGTGAACCAAACGTCGAAACGTCGCTGAAAGAATAATAGAGGTTTTCCATCAAACACTGTCCATTATTCCCGATAAAAGAGACTCATCAGTTATCGAAACTTTTGGACGCTATTTTGTAACTTATGGAAATGAGGCCTGGCTGCTGTTTAAGAACATTCAGAACCATTCAAGTAGGTTAGCTGCATTGTTGAACCGTAGAATATTTTTGCTAAGATGTAGGGTTGATTCAGTTACTCCTAGACATATACAAAACAGTTTTGCCTGTATTTACAGTCTTGTGTATGATGACCATCCATTCAAAAACCAGGCTGATAAAATTATACGTTTTAAAAAGTCTGTTCTTGATTCTGAAACCAAAATAACAATTTGGAAACTTAATGAGACTAGAGAGCTGATGAATAAGTGTTATGAGAAGCTTATTAACTTTGTCCCGAATGAGATAATTCTTAGGTTTAGGGAAACGACCAAAATTTCCTTTAACAAAAAAATTCAATACCATCAAGACTACTAACATTAAAAAGTTACTGTCCTTGAAGAGCGACTGGACACCATTTATTGTCACATCGGAGCAAAGTTTCATACATAATTATACCAACGTGGAGATTCCTGACTCTGCTGTCAACACTTTAAGTTTAGGACCCAAATTTTCACTGCCTTTTCTGCCATCTGAAATACCGTTTCTTGACATCATCAAAGATCTAGAATATATGATTTCTTGTTCTGATGCTACAGATGAGATGGAGGATTCGCTCCGCATGCAATCAGTTAATATAGTGAACAATTTCGTGAATCATCATAAAGACCGTTCAGACACCCTCAAACAATATGAGAACATTTTATCGAACTATCAAAAAACGCGCAAATTCTTAAAGTCTCATTCCGATATCATAGTGGCACGATCAGATAAAAGAAATAGTACGGTTCCCATGGCTAATACGGATTACGTCGTGACGATGCTTGAGATGCTGTCGGATTCGGACACGTACGTAATTATTCATTCAGATCCGACTGAGAAATATCAGAATTTGGCAAATAAATTCATTGAATCTTTGGAAAAGGATGGTTTGATTGATATAGAGTCCGCTAAAAAACTTGAAAGGTTTAATACAGTGCCACCCAAATTGTATGGATTGAGGAGAACCCATAAGCCAGGTTTAAAAATGAGACCAGTTGTTTCATGCATCAACTCATCAATGTATAATATTTCGAAACTGCTTAATGAAATTCTTTATCCCGTAACCTCAACATTTACACATAACGTAAAGAATTCTTTCGAATTTTTAGAAATGATTAATTCTCTTAAAGTCCCGCCTGGACATGTGATGGTTTCGCTAGATGTCATCTCACTATTTACCAACATACCAAAAGTTCTTGTTCTCGACATCATAGAACATGATTGTATTTATTTTATCCAATTTTATCAAATGTATCTGTTTTATTTCCGGCATACAATGTGATGTTATATGGATGTGACTGAATAGTTTATGATCATGTTAGTTTTATATCTGTCGGCCTTTTCAATGTTTGTGACCGTTCAAAGAATAATTGAGGTTTTCCATCAAACATTGTCCATTATTTCCTATAAAAGAGACTCATCAGTCAACTTCACTCTGAAATATTGTGAAGGTCACTGTTAGCACCATTAAGATCATCTGAGGACAGAGGGACTGCTTGGATAAAATGTCTGCTAAGTATCAACTTCTTGTTCACCAATGGGCAGAACCAATCCAACATTGAAAATAGAGGTGAAGGAAAGCCATCGACTCGGCCATCGACTACCTCGTTCAAGCAGAACGCCTGCGTTTGATAACCGTTAAATCCGAACTCTGTGGATACGGTCAGATCAAAGCAACTACTTATCGTGCTTCAAGTACTCACCAGCAAGAATCAAGCTGAAAAATAGCTTCAGTCTCTTCGAAATCTACCAAAGGGCTACAACAGTACCTTCTCTCTTTCACACTGAAACCACCAGGGCGCATAGGGTCAAGGTCGAGAGGCGCCACGTTAGTCAAGCCAAGAAAATAACATCGGAAAGCTCTCTGGTTGAACGAAACTAACGTGAATGAGATAGCCACTCGCAATTCTCAGGAACTAAATAATTCAAAATATGGATCGTACGGGATGTTTACAAAAACTGGAGATGAAAGGCTTGAGACTCGCATTCATGAACACTTTCCAGGATCAGAGATGATAGACAAACAAAAACTGCCCAGACAAAATATCCGATAAATACTTAAAGAGTGGGTTCACGTTGATGTCGTGGAACCTGGTGGTTGATCCACAACCAGTTTAATGGATATGAATCTGGCAAGATTCTACGAATTCTACGATCAATGATCAATGAACCTACTGAGATCATACGAACAGCTCTAAAAAACGTCAATCGCTGGTGTGAGGGTGGTATACCCAAAGGACACCAACTTCAAATCCACATCTGATAATGTAGAGAGTTCAAAGCAAAAATACTCGCAAAAATATGTGCGAAGAAAAAGACGTGGAATCGAAAACCTAAAAGTATGACCCGGGGTATGACCTGATACAACCGTAATCAGACCTTTATCAACAAATCGGGCTGCCATATGTATAGAGATATAAAAGTTGACGGCAGCCACGAGACTGGTCTGGTTTGATGCATGGAAGCAGAACAGGGAACTATAAGGACATAAAACCACAAGATTGCAGCTGCTCATTAGCAATCCTCTTGCAATAATCTATATCAAAATGATTATGCCCAGAATTGAACTTCCAACTGACGTTCTAGGTTTGGAAAAAAAAATCTCAACCTACATTATATCCACAGTGACGCATAAATAGGTGAAAAAGACAAAAAATAAATAAATTGAGATTTCATCTTCTACGGCTTGAGGCTACCTCTTTTCGATACAGTTCTCTCTGTCATGGTGAAAAGAAACAAGGTATGTCAGACGCTCAGAGAAAAATTGGCTCCAATTGCGCAATGACGTCATAAGCTAAAATTTTTGTTCATAGTAACCATGGCAACATAGGAACGTGGCTTTTCACGATTGGTATGACATAACCGATAGGTTGTTCCATTCACTGGGGTTATTATCTTATTTATAAATACTTATTTATAGATAAAATCAAAAAACATACCTTGAAAAATAACTTCTTGTTCCCATTCCTTTGTATGGCATTTACTATTTGCCCAAATTTTCCAAAGTTTGATATCAATCAAAACAAAAACCAGACGAGGTTTGGAGACGTACTCAACTGACTATGTAACAAAATTACGAACGTAGCAATACGAGACAAGCGAACTATTTCTTGAAATATTCAAATTACATCAATAATACTTGGACTGACTTTATGTAGACTCGTTCCAGGATCCAGTGACACCTCTCACCCCGACACTCCAGTCAACATTGCCAACTTGCAAATGATTCTGTACACCTCGCAATTAAACGTTTTTGAAATATAGGTTTATTACACAATTATATTTGATTTTAGGCAAAATAGATAGCCTCAAATCAAAGTATGTAATTTGAAAACCCCTTAGCGATTTTTTTTGAAATTTTGACAAAAATTATTGTTCCTAAAAGTAACCCATTTGCGATAAATTGCCAGTATGGCAACACTGTATCTTTGCATTATTTGACTTCACAGTGAGATGCGCGTTAGCATACCTTGTTTCTTTCTACCATGCTCTCAGTCAGACCCAAGCTATGCTGATGAAGCCTAGTGGGCAGAAACGTTCATGGATTGTCCTGACTGAGAAAATAGTTCAAAACGATTTTTTCACCCCGGGAGGATTATCCGCTAGACATTGTAAGATTGTTTGGCGACTAAAATGGTGGATAATCTACTGCTCTTGTTGCAAAAATGTAACTAGTCGTTGATGATTCTGCAGAAGAGAAGAGTGGCATTTTGATCCACATCACTTTCCTGTTATTGGAGGAAGTTGTCTAGAATAAAAAACTGAGCAAGAATGCAAAATTTCCACCCACCTCCTACATTGATATTTTGAAGTAATAAGAAAAGTTCATAAGTATAACTGAGCGAAGTGGTATCTTATGAGTTCGGTAATAACCCTTCTTCTGTAGCATGTATATGTAGCTTCTTGTGTTCTTTTCCCAACAAGTTTTGGAACGTAATAAAATGCAGGAACCACCTGTACTGTGGATGAATTTGTTTCGATTCAATATGTAGTAATTTTTGTTCTACACTCACTGGACGAGTAAACATGCCATTGAACTTTGAAACTAACAAATACCGGGATCTGCTTCTCCGCATTTGTCAAATGTCAATCGTGAACTGAAAATATTGGCATCGTTTCAGTCTAAAAGTACATTTCATGGAATAAATATAACGTATCATTTCATATTTACTTATTGATGGATAAAAAAGCTTTACATGAAGATCACCAGTTGATATGTGATTGAACATTGCTGTACGCAAGGCTATTAAAAGGCACTGGCTATTGTATAAAGAAAATGTGACACCTTTTCTTTATTTACCAAACAATGCATGTTTGCAAATGTTGATATTTTGCTAATAATGCACAACAATGATTTGCTATCATGATGCCATCATTAGATATGTACCTTGCTGATCAAAGGTGTTTGCTGGGAACGTTCTAAAAGCGCTTAAAGAGCTGAGATGGGCACAGAATTATACAACTTTGTTGCTCTATAACCAGTAAAAGCCTACACATTTATATAACCATTTTAAAGACGTTAACAGAAGCTTTACATAACATATTTTCGATTCTTTGAACGTTTTCGAAAAAGCGTTTTTGTTGTACTTCGCTAAATTTGAAATGTCAAAAAGAATTTTTTGGTATTCTGATGCTTTTCATAAAGTTGATGAATCATTATGACATACATGGGTCGCATAATTCTGCGTGCAAATCAAGATTTATTGTGAAATTTACACTATATACATGGTGAAATCTTTAAACGGCCAGTCCAAATATCGATTTTGATAAACGTTTGGATTGAAGATTAAAACAAAGTTTTATATTTTTTTTCTAATCAGAAACATATTTTTGGGGCGGTTGTAATTTTAAATTCAAAACAAGCATCTTCAACCAGTACAGTTATAGTCCGTTTCACGAGGGTTTGTACTCACGTCATTGATTGTCTCTCTTTTTCTAACTCATGGAGAGGTTTAAAAACAGACTGAAACAGAATTAATGACGTAATAAACATCGGTCGTTACTAGAATCCAAAATGGCCGCCGAGCAACAGCTGATTTCTATCATCTCTGAATAATAATAACCTAAAATTTGGTTATGTGATCAAGTAATTGATCAAAAAAATGTTGTTGTCAAAACACAAGTCAGTTAACTTCTCCAATGTCACAGTTTTGTTGTATAAAATACCTTGTCGGTATTCAGAATGTGAACAAAATACGATAAAAAAGCTTCTGGTCTACTTTACAAAGGATGGAGATGCTGAAAAACCTTTTTTACCACATGAGGCAGTTTTAGAGGTGAGTTATTTCATAAAACTAGTTCTTTGTACCTATTCATTTCCTATTCCATCTCCTGAACTTTTGTAGAGAGTATCTGATGCCCTTTGAATTGAAATTACAACTCTTAAAAGATCAGATCTCATGGAATCAGAATTGATGAGGACTTCAAGGCATCCACGTCAATTGCAGTCCAGAGATCAGAAAGATAGATGGATTATTGGAGCAGTCATGCGTTGTTGAGAAAAGAAAAAAAGGGCTAGTATTGTTATTGAATGAATATTTTGGGCAGGCAGAATTTGACATTATTTTAGTTTATATTCAGTTCGTGTTCATGATTTCAGTCTCCTTATCTATGTTCCGCTGGTACTTGTTTGTAATAAAATTACGTTTATTATTTTCTTCTCCTATAGTAAGGAATGTGACTTATTTATCACCTTATGATCGGGCAGGAAGTGATGCCTTGCAGTTGATAACTGATCTGAAAAATGTTTCCGTTTTTCACTCCCCCTCAAATGGCCGTTATTTCATGAGTTAGGTATAACAAAATTATTGATAATCTATCATTTTTTTATAACTTAAAATAACGGCTATTAAGGCGGTTTGCAAATTACAAGGAAAATCCTTTACTCCGCATTTTCAAAAAACACAATAGTCTGATGCTTTGTTCTTTTTGACACTATCATAAAACTTGGAAAAATACATACACTCTGTAGAATCAAAATATACACTCACGGTCGGATAAACAGCGCATGCCTAAAATTTGATAAAACTTTGATATTATAATATAATATAATATGATAATCGTTTATTAAGCTAATAAGCTTTACAAAGTCATCCCGCTTCAGTTATCAAAAAATGATTGGTGCATTAAAATGGTTCAAACAATCTGTCATTTGATCGGTCATGGCGATTTTATTCAAAATATTGTTCAGGTCTCTTTGTTCACGTTACAAAAAAAATGTGTGAGTTCTGGAAAAATTTGTTAGCACCATCCGAAAGGGAAAATTTGTGTACCCTATGAAAATCGAAAAGAATCGCTGGTTTAGTGAACTGACAAATGGATTCAAGTTCTTTAATGCACCATTACATCTTTGATAACTGTTGCAGGATCAAAGTGTTATCAAGTTTCAGGCTGTTAATCTACTTTTGGCCACCAAACTGATGTATTAAATTTCGTTTACCTGATAATTCATAAAAAAAATGCTGACTAGCGGATTTCTCGTGGGTTGATGTTCATCCAGTGATGGGGGGACGTCTACTGATAAGAATAAAACTCGACTATTGTGGGTTTTTGCGATAATGGTGCTTTCTTAGTTTTTTATTCAAACGTGTCTATATAGCAACGATTGCTTATTAGTATACTAAGAGAAGTCCGTTTTGTGAAATATAATAAATAGAAAAAAACCCTTTGCAAAAACACACAATTGTGGCGAATGTATCCCTCAAAAAGATCAGCTCCTCAGCAATTTTTTTTTTTCAATAATGATATTTCTACTGGACGAATGTGTGGATCAATGTATTTTTCACTCTCTCGAGCTTGCAATCCCTCCATGTGAGGATTTTTCAAAAACGACATATCTTGGAATTTCATTCTACATGATTCTCTTAATGCACAAACAGAAGCGAACTGGAATAGCGTTGAGTCTAATGGTAGAGTCACAAGCAGTGCACGCTGTAAGCTGCCTAGTCTAACGATCGCTCGCATCCGGATGGCGGATAAACACGCGACTACGCTTCCAATGGATGACCAGCCTGAATCCAAAATCTAAATGGAAAACAAATCTGAACGTGTTCTGGAGAGCATTTTGGAACATACTTGTTCGGCTTCAATACAAAATTTGAACGCTCTTGAAACTATATGAATTAGCTACGACATACGTTTTTTTTTCAAGTAATGACGTCATCTATGACGTGAGTATGAACCCTCGTGAAACGGACTGTAAGTACTATTTTTATGTTATAAAACACAATTTGTCAAATAAATATGTTTGCCTATTCGATAAAAAATGTAAGCTGAACCACAACAAACATGGCGAACTAAACTACTCAACAAAAGAAAATGGTACTCCCGAAATTTGGATAATCATCAATTCAATGATTAATCCAGCTTCTTCGACACAATAGTTTTCAAGAAAACCTGTGGAAATAACTAAAAAGTGCTTCACTTATGATCAAAATTCTTTGGCACACCCTGTTTACTCAAAATATTGCTGAGTATCCAATAAGTCATCAGAAAGACAGCTAAACAATAGAACTATGCCATAGCATTGCCAGTTGTAAACTTAGAATTAGTGGAACAGCCATTCAAAGCCCTATGTGTCATAATTTTGAAAAAAAGTCGGTATAAAAGAAGTTTTTGAGGAGATTGATTTTTTGAACTATCCGCATAAGCCGCAAAAAAATGCTCTGCATCGTAGTGAAAACCGCATATTTTTTCATCGATTCGTTAAAAATTATGAGTGTCCAAACATAGGCGAAAATTCCGGGTTTACCGTTTTTTTTTTAAAGAAGTCGATCTGGGATTATTTTTTGTTGAGTAGTTTAGTAGAAAATCTTCTCAGCAACTTGTTCCATAAGCTGATTCAACGGGTAATATGATGAATAGGTACTGATTTTTCATGCGAATGTAGAAAAACGAGAATGCAAATTGAAAGTCAAATTTCCCGACCTTCATCGTCTTGATTTTTTTGTTAAACGACGTTTGGATCAATATCATTTTCAACCGTCTTAGGTGAGATTGTTTTCCAAGGCTACATGATTAAAGTTGTTACAAATTTCAGACATTCTGTTTCAGACTTTTTTCAACACAAATGTCCTCAATTCCAACAGCAAGCTTCCAGCAAATTATACACTTCTCGACAAGCTAATTTAATTTACTAATTGAACGATTCTTCTCTGTCCTCTGCTTTGGATGTTTTTGTATACTGCTGATTCTTGACCAGATATAATCAATTATGAAGAAGACATGATTATTTTTTTATGTCTACGTAGATATTGTCTGCGAGGTATTTCTACCTGGAATGTATAAAGGTGTTAAAGATGAATTTGACGTAAAAGCATTATATGTCACCCAATATTATTGCTGAAACTACGTTCGATGGTAATAACTCACAGCTTTATGCATCATAAAATATATCCAGCCATTGAAAGCGTTATATAATTGGTTATATTTTACACTGATAAATATATTGCATAACAAACGATTTGTTTTGAAAATTTAAAATTTTACTGAAAAATGGCTTTTCCGTTCTATTTAAACAATACATTTGGGAGTTTGGGCACGATACCGATACTCTGTTTGCAAATTTATGCCATCATATTATGAATTATATTTTGTGTAACCAGAAATTGAGTTGATCCAATTTGAAAACGGACTGTCTCTGCACTCAGTGAAATCCAATCTCCATTTCTTGAGACATGATGGTTCATTCGCTCCATGGAAACAAAATATGCGGATTTGTATCTTGACCATCCATTGAAGACCAGAAATAACGTCAATATCATATTATTTCAATATTTTATTACTTTGAAATGGGGAAAACAAGAACTTCGAATTTTGCTGGAAACTTATTATCAATAGGTCGCTTGATATAGTGAGTAGATTTATGAAAATCTTACCTCTTGATGAAGCTGAATTAGAACTAGACACAGATGTTGAACGATAGTACGGTGGAGAACCCGGCGGCTCTGGTTTTGAAAGGGTTGTAGTTGAACTCATTCTTCTGGTAACGTCTGGAGCTGGTGCAAACATTCGGTCGTCCTGAAACAAAGATTTTCCTGAGTGGTTATCTGACCTTACGTTCCGACGAACAAATCGTTTATGATTCCGACAAAGTACACTTTGGTATCAGGACAGCGTGACTCATACAAATGTAACTCGTGAAATTTGTCATGGGCCTGTTTTTACGTTTTTACCAAAAATATAACATGTCGTATTGAACAAAAGGAATCTCTAAGTCTAAATGTATATTTTTATCCCACCAAAAACATTCTGTAAAAAAATAGCCAAATCTCAAAGGAGCTGCTTGATTATCTCTATCTATAAAATCTCTAGACAAAGTTGAGCCAAGTCTGAGGTTCCTTACTGCAATTTCTTCATTATTATATTAAATGTTATGTAACTTGGCCGTTGAACATTTTTTATACGTTAGTTTAGTGGGTACAGGTCAGTAGCTGTTTCACACGTTTATCAGTACCTGTTTCACACGTTTATCAGTACCTATTTTACACGTTAGTGGGTACAGGTCAGTACCTGTTTCACACGTTTATCAGAACCTGTTTTACACGTTAGTGGGTTAACGTGTAAAACAGGCACTGATAAACGTGTGAACCAGGTACTGACCTGTATCCACTAACGTGTAAAAAATGTTCAACGGCCAAGTCACATAACATTTAATATAATGATAAAGAAATTGCAGTAAGGAACCTTGGACTTGGCTCAACTTTGTCTAGAGATTTCATTACATTTTAGAGATAATCAAGCAGCTCCTTCGAGACTTGGCTATTTTTTTACAGAATGTTTTTCGTGGCATCTCACTTTTTTTTGCAGAAAGCTGACTAGATGTGGGCTGTGTGCAATCTGTGAAATTACTTATTACACTTGCTTAGCTCGGAATTGCTGAGCAACCGGAAGTTGTATGACTGCCAGTTACTAGAAACTTATTTTCTGAACAACTATCTCGTTTGAGTAACACAATGAATGGTTTAGTGAGTACTATTGCTTTATTGTTAAATATCCTATATTTTAATATATAATATGCTAAATAAAGTATATGTGATGAATGGAAAATTTTGAATTGTGAACTGGTTTGGTTTGTATAAGCCTTCTTTATGGACGGACAGATTTTGTATTGTGGACTCGTTTGGTTTGAATGAGTCTTCTTTTTGTACGGTTAGATTTTTATGAAGTATACCATTTTTCAAAGAGATTGGATAAACGTTGATGCTCTGCAGCGACATCTAGTGACGAGCTACAGCAAAACTGATAACACTAATATGTTCTTCATCTTCAATAATCTATATTTATACATATACAGGGTTATTAACGTTATTCGACACGAAACATTATGGCTGAAGTATCTGATTTTGAAAAAGTTTTTTTTTCTGGATGGATAGGGACCCCTCAAGGCTACATTTTAAAAATATTTTCCTCTTATACAGGGTGTCCCTAAAACACGAAACGTATCAAAGTTGTATTTTTTTGAATGGAATACCTTGTATATTATTTCATTTTTGGTTTGTATGATCAAGATTAAGGTGAGTTTGATCAAGGTTTAATACACCTAAACCTTATGGTTTTTGAAATATCTTCAATTTTGCGAAAATAAAGTATTCATTTCAATGCTTAATCTCTCAGCTGTTGTTTTCTTTTTTTTAACCAAATTGATAATCAAGTCTCCCAATTGATCAAGTTTGAAGTCACACTTATGAAACTTTCAATAACTTATACAGAGTGTCTAAAAATTATGGTTAAATAATCAATATCTTTAAACGGTAATAGCTTGTTTAATTTAAATGGGATACCCTGTATTTTATGTCAACAACAGATGTAGAATTCAATTATCTATCAATTATTATTATACGTTCCTATAGCTAACTTCTCACGTTTTCAAGTGAAGCGAAGAAAAAGAAAAAAAATATGTTTCTCATTAGCACCAATAGATGGAGATGCCGTCTCCAAACCCTCGTTAGGAACATTATTTCGCCCATGTTATTTTGACAACTTCTATTATTATTTTCTTAAAGTTATCAGTTATTAATTGATATTTTCAATCACTAATCGATATTTTGCGCAATTTGGTTTTGACTTTTATGGGGATTATCGATTACGGAGGTGATCACCGCAAATTGAGTATCTTCATTTCCAGTCACAGGTTTCCTTTTGATGGGTTTTTCATACTGACTTCCAGTTTCTCTAAATTGTGTTAACAGTCTCTCAAATACTGCCTTATTTGGATGGATTCTGTTTGGAAATCTTTCAGAGTAAACTCTTGATGCTAAGAGGCAGTTTTGATGGCATTCTCCCAGTATGAAAATCATGTCGATCCGTTCTTCATTTGGATAAATTAGCATTTTTTCTACAAAGATCACAAGCTATTGCTAGCACTAATAGAACGATTAGTAATTGAAAATATTAATTAATAACTGACAACTTTAAGGAAATAATAATAGAAGTTGTCAAAATACCATAGGTGAAATAATGTTCCTAACGAGGGTTTGGAGACGGCATCTCCATTTATTGGTGTTAATGAGAAACCTATTTTTTTTCTTTTTCTTCGCTTTACTTGAAAACGTGAGAAGTTAGCTGTTATATCTTTGTTATATTTTATATTTCTATATACATGAGTACCTACTGTGTAATTCAGAAAGAACCGCTGGTTGAAGTAAAGTTGGAATATCAACTCTGAAACCTTTGAAAAGTATCTCGTCTTCTAAAGTGAAATCGATTTCATTGGATTGACCCAATGATTCTATATTACTTTTAATTTTTGACAAGTTTGGATCATTTTTTGTGGCAACTCGAATACTTTCATACGTCAGATTGTAGGTTAAAATTTCTGTTATTGATGTATGACATAGTTGATTTACTTCTTCGTTCAGAATTTTATCCAGTGATGACGATTTGTTATGAATGGGGGCTCTTGAAAAACAGTCGACATTCACGTGATCGGAAGCTTTCCGGTATTCAACTTCATAATCAAATCCAGACAGGAATGAAGCATATCTTAAAACTCTTGCAGAAGTCATGGCTGGTAATCTTGAATGTTGGTGGAAGATTCTAGTCAATGGGTTGTTATCGGTAATTAGTTTGAATTTTCTGCCAAAAAGATACATGAAAAAATGATTGACAGAAAAAATAATCGCAAGCGCTTCTCGATCTAGCTGGCTGTAATTCCGTTCACTTATAGTTAAAGATCTTGATGCTAATCCAATCGGCTTTTCCACGCCATTGACGATGTGTGAAAGTACTCCAGCCATTCCAGTTGGACTTGCGTCACACGCTAACGTTAAAGGTAGATTTTGATCATAAGGAATCAGAACTCGATCGCTTGCAATTTCTTGTTTCAATTTGATGAAGGCTGATTCACACGAGCTAGTCCAATTGAATTTTGCATTTTTCTGTAAAAGTTTACGTAGATGATATGTTTTTCTTGAAGCTTCTGGAATGAATCTAGTATAGTACATTATCATGCCTAAAAATCTTCGAACGCCGTCAACATCAGTAAGTTTTGGCATGTCTAGAATTGCTTGAACTTTCTTTGGAGACTTCGAAATTTCATTGTGTTTAATCAAGTGTCCTAAATATTCGGTGCTGGTCTGGAAAAAGCACATTTTTTTCGATTTAGATGTAGGTCGAAATTTTTGAGTCTTTTGAGACAGGCATCGATATTTCTCTGACATTCTTTTTTACTTGAACCATGGACGATTATGTCATCAAAATAAGAATGCGTCTTTGCCAACCCGGAAAGAATTTGATCTATGATTCGATTGAATTCAGAGGGTGCAGTTTTGATACCAAAAGAGAGTCGATTCCTTCGATAGGTTCCCCGATGAGTTGAAATGGTTTGGATGATGCTGCTTTCTTCGTCTACTGCAAGATGTAAATAAGCCTTATATAAATCTAACCAACAAAAATATTTTGAATCCTTTAGACAGTTAAGGATCTCTTCGATTTTTTTTATTGGGTAGTTTACAGCTATTAGTTTTTCATTGACGCCAATTTTATAATCCACGCAGAGTCGTACACTGCCATCAGGTTCAGGAATAACAACTAAAGGTGAACCCCAGTCGCTATGATTGACTTTTGATATTATTCCTGCAGCTTCTAGACTAATAACTTCTTTTTCAACCTCTTCTCTGAGTGCATATGGTACATCTCGTTCTTTGAAATAGACAGGTTTAGCATTGTTACGTAGATGTAATTTTACTTGGAAATTTGGAACTAATCCAATTCGTTCTTCAAATATTTCTGGATATTTTCGAACAAACTCTTCTTCTGTAGTTGGGTAAATGTTCAGTTGATTAGTTTTCAGTGGAAAATCGTTATCGATTTGTTCAAGGTTGATGCCTAAACGTCTTATCCACACTCGTCCTAGCAGAGAATCATATTGATCTGGAACTACGTAAAATTCTTCTTTTGACAATTTATTCTGATATCGAATATTAGCTTTTGCCTTTCCAATTGGAAGAAAAACATTTTTGGTGTAAGATCTGAAGGTAACGTCAGATCTTTGAAGAGGAATATTCAAGTTTAAAGATTTGAATTTTGATTCTTGAATCAAAGTGAAGCCTGCACCGGAGTCCACTTCAAATTTTATAGGCTTATTTTCGATGAATACCTCGACATAGAACTTTTCAGCAGCATTGCCAGATTGATTTTCATAAATATCAACAATTTTAGTAATTCCAAAAACATCACTCTCTGATTCTTCTTCTTCTCCTTCTCCTCCATTGTCGAACTGGTGTATGAACTGTTTGGAATGGTTCTTGTTTGCTAGCAGTGTGGAAATACAGACAAAAAAAACGTGACCTGTCTTTTTGCAGCTGGTACAGTGAAGTTTCTTGGGGTCGATTTTACAATTTTTAATAAGATGATCTTTCCCGCATCGTATGCATCGATGATCGATGCCCAATTCTCGATAATTGATTCTTGATTGTTTTCTATCAGTAGATCTTGATGTGAAATTTGAACTACTTTTGTATCTGGATTGATTGATTTTGTTGATGCTTGTCGAGGTAGTTGCAGATGAAATATCGTGACTATCATGTTTTGATGATTCTAGGATTAATGCTTTTTCTACTAATCTCTCAAAATATATTTTGTTGGACTGTAGAAGATTTTCTCGGATAGATATATCTCTGATACCTCTAATGAATTGGGCTCGTAGAAAAATATCCGATATAAGGATATCTTTGTTGCACTCATAGGATGTTATAAAACTACAGTCCAGTGTAGAATGTCTTAAAACAGTTGTATAATCAGAAACAGATTGATCTTCTTGTTGAAATGTTGACAGAAAATGCTGCTGTGATACTAGAACATTTTTTTTTGGACAAAAATGGTTTTCTAGTTTTCTTATTAATGTGTCATAATCAAACTCGTCAGGTTTTTTTGGAGCAACTAATGCTCACAACGTTGAAAAGGAATAGAATTAATAGAATTAAGTAATAACTCTACAGCGAACTTCTTATTTTCAAATGTATTCTTAATTTTCAGATAGTTCTGAAAACGTTCTTTGTATGTCCGGAAAGATTTTTTCTGTTCATTGAAATTTTCAAACGGAGGCACAAAAAAGGTATTACCTGCTGAATTGATTCGAATTTGATCCAAAAGAACTTGATTCTGTTGCTGAAATGCACTCATAAACTGCTCTCCATCCATATTTCAGAATGATGCCGATATTCGATCTTGATCTTGATGTACTGGATCAGGTGAAAAACCGTTGAATTGCTTGAATGTATTAGCCTTGGTATAAGCTTTATCCTCGTCGCCAATTTGTTATATCTTTGTTATATTTTATATTTCTATATTTGACAACTATTGAATTATCAGAATGACAACCTATGTCAAAAGGTAACAATATACAGGGGATTAAGATAATATTATGATATTAGCTATAGGAACGTATAATAATAATTGATAGATAATTAAATTCTACATCCGTTGTTGACATAAAATACAGGGTATCCCATTTAAATTAAACAAGCTATTACCGTTTAAAGATATTGATTATTTAACCATAATAATTTTAAGACACCCTGTGTAAGTTTTTAAAAGTTTCATAAGTGTGACATCAAACTTGATCAATTGGTAGACTTGATTATTAATTTGGTTAAAAAAAAAGAAAACAACAGCTGAGAAATTGAGCATTGAAATGAATACTACATTTTCGCAAAATTGAAGATATTTCAAAAACCATAAGGTTTAGGTGTATTAAACCTCAATCAAACTTTCCTTAATTTTGATCATGCAAACCAAAAATGAAATAATATACAAGGTATTCCATTTAAAAAAATACAACTTTGATACGTTTCGTGTTTTAGGGACACCCTGTATTACATGAAAATATTTTTAAAATGTAGCCCTAAAGGGTCCCTATCCATTCAGAAAAAAAAATTCTTTGAAATCAGATACTTTACCCATAATGTTCCGTGTCGAATAACGTGAATAACTCTGTATATATAGAGAGAGAACTAGAGGTTAGTGGGGATGCAGTCTAGTAGATTCTTGTTCTTTACGAAGTGGCCATATATACAGTGTGTTCCAGATTCACTTCTCTATACAGGGATCTTGGCTCCTATTATACCTACAGCAAAGATTAAATGGAGAAAGTTTTAGAGGAAACTTAGTGCATTCGATATCTGGTTTCAGATTTGCGATCGATAAATTGGTTTTGGAAATATCGGCGAAAAACCGAAAATGGCGGATTTTGTTTTTTGCCAGTAAATCCGAAACGGCTAATTGGACACCTATGAAAATGTGACATTATCGGGACACTTTTTTAAGACGAATAAAATGGTGTGTATGACATGTCTCAATCGTCTTTTGTTTTCTCGCAACCCACCTCAACTTTCATTTTTTTTATGGCCGCTGTTTAGTAGTTAAGGCATTTTTTCTTTTGTATGACAATAATTATTATTCTCATTGATTTAAATTTGTAACGTGCTTAGCTGTAAAAATTTGACCTGTACCGGTTGACTTTGACAAGTAGCTGAGACTGATTTATCATAAAAAACTGTCCGTTGCAAATACAGAATAAAATTCAACAAAAATAAAATCAACGAGGTTCTTCTTTACCTTCCTCGATTTGGTAAGAAACCCCGAAAATTATACATGGTCCTTCTTCAGCCAGATAGCCAACGAAGATAGTGGAAAACCAGGTCAGTTCTTTCCATATTATCTATTATTCTGCCGAATCATTTTGATGCAATCTGGAGCCAGTTATTGAAGAGATCAGCCTCGCATCCTCGAAATAGCTACAATATCTCGTTTCTTGTAGTTATTTTATGCTAGTGACAGTGACATTGACTAGTTGTGTGCTTTAATTATCGATACGTTATCGAAAATCCTCGGACTTGCGTGTAAATACGTAGGTATCAATCTCGTTTTTATAATATATTATCTCGATGTACTACAATACCAGATCGCTCTCACTTGTAAATTGTCAGGACGCATAAAATTCCTCGTAATAACAATCAAATTCTAGACGAGTTTCCTAGAATTTCCCGTACACGTACTACATTCTCGTTTTTATAATATTTAGCGTGCTTATACCTAGTAAGTCAGCACATTATCTCGATAAATACCTATTCTCGAAGTAAAATATTATGTCGGAATCAGAAGAACGATTACCTGATTTCGATTTAAAGCGAATTAAAAATGCCCGCTCACAACTTAAAAGAGAGCTCACTTGGTTTCGAACTTTCATAGGAAAGATTGAAACAGATGATGGTTCAATTGATCAGTTGCGAGTGCGACACGACTCGATAAAATCTATTCTTGAAAAGTTCAAGACTGTGCAGACTGAATTCAAGGAATTGATGTTAAGTGCATTTCCCAATGATTTTAACGAGGAAGAAGGCAATGAGGAACGCGATGCTTTCGAAACGAATTTTTATCAAGCTTTAGCGATTTCTCAGTCGATTCTTGATACACATAATGTATCTCGAACGCAGTCTTCATTTATCGGCGGCCCAAGTCATGATGGTGCATTGCTTGTTCAAACGCTTCAGAACCAAGATAACATTTTTTTGGCGGCAGGAGCTAGCTCTGGCGGAGCTACGTTGCCGAACGTGGCAGCAAGATTACCGCAGTTAAAATTACCCGAGTTCAACGGAGATTATAGCGAATGGCAACGTTTTCGTGATATGTTTATCGCAATAGTACACAATAATACTGCACTTTCGGATGTTCAGCGTTTCTACTATTTAGAAGCGTCTCTGAAAGGCGAACCGAAAAATATAATCAGCGCGTTAGCACTGACTGATGCAAATTATAAGACAGCGTGGGAGCTTCTAGAAAAACGGTATCATAACAAAAGGATTATGATAAATGCACATATAAAGGAAATCATGAATATGCCTAGCGTAAGCAAAGAATCGCACACGGAACTTAGACAGCTGTCGAACACGTTTTTTAAAAATTTTATATCCCTCGAATCGTTAGGAGAGAAGGTCGGCACTTGGAACACCATTTTAATATACATTTTAATCTCTAAATTAGATGACCAATCTAAACGAGAATGGGAACAATATGCAAAGGATAAAGATTCTCCTACGGTAGATGACTTTAACAAATTTTTAACTCAGCGTTGTCAAATATTAGAGACAACGGATTCAAGTAAATCATTATCTGTTCCAAAAAATAGACGTTTTCCCGAACCACGGTCGCTTCTAACAACAAATGATAACAATAAAAATAACTACCGTCCCAAATGCAATTTTTGTAAAGGCTCACATTTAATTTACTTTTGCGAGAAATTTAAGGCGCTACCGGTAAAAGAGCGATTGAATCAGATAAAAAGGTTAGGTATGTGTTCCAACTGCCTACGAGTGGGTCACATAATATCCGAATGTCGCTCACAAGGATGCAAAGTGTGCAGCTTAAAACACGCGACGTTATTGCATCAAGCTTCGGAACAAACAAATCCTGATAATTTGACAAATCAGATAAGTAGTTTGCAAATAAGTCACAACTCGAACGATAATACAGAGTCTTGGAGTAAACCGGGAAGTTCAAATTGTACTTCTTTTGATAACACGATAACTAACCATACGGCGATGTCAAATTATTCGATAAAAGGCGAATCCTATGTTTTATTATCCACGGCAGTAGTTAATGTTTTCGATTCGACTAATAAAACTATAACTTGCCGAGTGTTGCTCGATAGCGGTTCCCAAGCTAATTTTATCACGGAAAACTTACTTAAAAAATTAAATTTGCAGACAAATACGATTAATTTGCCCGTATCAGGCGTCGGACAAATTCAAACAAATATAACCAAGCAAGTTCTCATACATATATCGTCAATGCACAATTCGTTTAAAACTAAGTTATCGTTTTTGGTGATTGATAAAATCACTGACTTGGTACCTCAAAATAGATTTAATATTGAAAGTTTCAATATTTTAAACGAATTGAACTTGGCCGATCCTAATTTCAACATTCCAGCAAATATAGACATGTTGATTGGGGCTTCGGTCTTTTTTGATTTGTTATGTATAGGACAGATAAAACTCGATAAAAATCTGCCTATTCTACAGAAAACAGTATTGGGCTGGATCGTATCCGGTAAAGTACCTTCTAGTTTAGCAAAACCAAATTGTATCATCTCGCAATGTTTATTTACTAGTACCTCGACAAATACTTTTCTAGAAAGTCAGGTAGAGAGGTTTTGGAAGGTGGAAGAAATGCCTCCGGATCTTAATAATAAAAACAATTGGTCGCAAGAGGAGATTGAATGCGAAAATTGTTTTGTAAACACGACTACTCGAAACAAAGATGGACGATTCATTGTCAAGCTTCCTCTTAAGGAAAACTATTTGAATCTCGGTGAAACAGAAAGTATCGCATTGAAACGATTATATAGCATTGAGCGAAAACTGGATAATCGGAAAGATTTGAAATATAGTTATCAATCATTTATGAGCGAATACGAACAATTAGGGCACATGTCGCCGATAACTGACAATTTAAAATCTAATGCGCCAATTTGCTATTTACCTCATCATTGCATCGAGAAACCCGATAGTTTGACAACCAAGGTACGTGTAGTGTTTGATGCCTCCTGCAAAAGCACTAAAGATGTATCGCTTAACGACGTTTTAAAAATCGGTCCTGTAATACAATTAGATTTGTTTTGTCAATTAATACGTTTTCGACGACACAACTATGCTCTTATAGGCGATTTAGCTAAAATGTATCGTAATATTATGGTACATCCCGAACAGAGAGATTTACAACGCATAGTGTGGCGAAGTAATTCAGACGAACCGGTCAACCATTATCGCTTAAATACCGTCACCGTTGCCTGAAAGAAATAGCATTAGAAAAATCATCTCGATATCCAGTTGAAAGTAAATTAATCAATTCAGATTTTTACATGGACGATCTGTTAACAGGTTGCCAAACCGAAAAAGAACTGATCGACATTTGTAAAAACTTGATTCATATATTTAAGGAATTTGGATTCGAGATTCGCAAATTTCAAAGTAATTCTCGGGAATTACTAGAGCAGATCGGTTTGTCCAATGATGCATCTCGATATTTAATAACGGATGATAATTGTACTAAAACTCTAGGGGTGTCTTGGTTACCTTCGATTGATTCTTTCGAATATACTGGTCAACAATTGATACCAATTGCAAATTACGTCACAAAACGGTCAATCCTGTCATTTATCGCGAAAATATTTGACCCTCTTGGATTGTTGGGTCCTATAATTGTGTGTGCAAAAATCATACTTCAGCGATTGTGGCAGTTAAAAGTTAACTGGGACGAGTCTATTCCCCAAGAACTTCATTATACTTGGTCGTCATTTTGTAAACAAATATCACAAGTTCAATTAATTCACATACCGAGAAGTGTACTCGTACAAAGTCCGATAAACATACAGATTCATGCCTTTTGTGACTCGAGTGAATATGCTTATGGCTGTTCAATGTATATAAGATCTACTGACGTAAACAATGAAATTAAAACTTCACTGTTGTGTGCCAAATCTCGCGTAGCATCTCTAAAATCTGTAACTTTACCACGCTTAGAGTTGCTAGGTGCTCTTCTTTTGTCTCAATTAGTCAGCAAATGTTTAAATATCTTAGATTTAAAAATAGATTCTGTATTTTTGTATACAGATTCTACGACTGTCTTGCAGTGGCTCTTGTGTGAGCCAAGAACGTGGCAAAATTTTATTGCAAATCGAGTATCGGAAATACAACGATTGACGAACATAAAGGATTGGCATTATATCACTAGCGCAGAAAATCCTAGTGATATTATCTCACGTGGTACTACGGTAACGGAGTTGATTAAATCAGACTTATGGTGGCACGGACCAAGGTTCTTATCGAGAACGTCCGAGTATTGGCCACAAAATACCAACATATCACATTTTTTCTCGTTTTTCATCGGATGTACCAGAATTTAGAAAAATGAAACTAATTCCTAGTTTGTCATTACAATGTAAAACAGATCTCGATATTAGAGACTTTTTTAATCGATATTCTAGTTTTTCAAAATTAAGAAGAGTTTTAGCCTTATGTTTTAGGTTCATAAATAACATAAAGGCACGGATAAATGTTAAACAAAATAGACAAGGTTCACAAGAAATTAAAACTGAATATTTAACGCACAGCGAAATTACTGTTAGTACTGAATGTTTAATAGGACATGCGCAAAGAGAAGCATTTGCTGAGGAAATTTCTTTACTAAAACGAAATCGAGAAATAAGTTCTGATAGTAAACTAAAATCGCTTGCACCGTTTCTCGACGATAACAACTTAATTAGAGTTGGTGGACGATTAATAAACTCCCGATTGTCAATTGACAATAAATTTCCGCTAGTTCTTCCGGCTAATCATATACTTACTCAACGAATTATTGAATACGAACACAAACGAACATTACACTCTGGTGCGCAGTGCACTCTCGCACATATTCGACAAAAATATTGGCCTTTAAACGCTAAACAGGTGATTCGAAAAATTATTCGGAAATGCATCACGTGTTTCAGGGCAAATCCACCAAAGCCAATAGTTCCTATAATGGGAAATTCACCAAGTACTCGCGTCGTTCCCTCTCGACCTTTTTCCTCGGTAGCGGTTGATTACGCTGGCCCGTTTGAGTTGAAGGACGGGAAGTTACGTACCAAGAAAATCATCAAGGCATATGTAAGCATTTTCGTATGCCAGGCCACGAAGGCAGTTCATATCGAGGTCGTGTCGGACTTGTCAAGTGATGGATTTTTGAGCATGCTCAAAAGATTTGCTTCGAGAAGGGGTATTCCATTAAACGTCTATACCGACAATGCAACTTGCTTTGTGGGTAGTAAAAATGAGTTGATTAAAATAACGAATTTGACGCAAAATGATCTTTTTCAAGATTATATCACGAACTCTAATATAACCTGGCACTTCATGCCAGCGAGGTCTCCTCATTTCGGTGGGTTACAGGAAGCAGCTATAAAATTCTGCAAACACCATTTAAAACGGGTACTAAATCAAACACGATTTCATTACGAGGAGTTTTATACCTACACTGACAACTCAGATAGAGGCGATTTTAAATTCACGGCCCTTGATACCTATGTCATCCGACCCAAACGATCTTGAAGCGCTAACGCCGGCACATTTTCTTATCGGTCAATCGCTAACTGCTGTACCGGAACAAAACTGGACTGATTCAAATGTAAATTTCACTAGACGATATAAGCATCTACAACTGATCAGTCAACATTTTTGGACTCGTTGGCAGAAGGAATATTTGAATTCTCTGCAGCAACGAAACAAATGGCAGTCCAATGCAGACTCGCAGATGTATGTTGGTCGTCTAGGTGCTTATGAAGGAGGATAATGTGCCGTCTTTGTACTGGTCTCTAGCCAGGATGGTTGGTGTTCATCCTGGGAAAGACAATGCTGTGAGAGTAGTCACTGTCAAGGCTAAGGGCGGTACTTATAAACGTTCAGTGACAAAGTTAAGTCTATTGCCGATAGATACAGACTTTAATCCTCACTTTCAATAGACAATCAATATGCGGGTCCCTAGGTTAATATTTGTTACATACCTCGGATTCGTCAATCAATTAATTATTGAATTGTTTAATGGACTCTATATTCTATAGTTAGATTTAGAATTAATCAAGCTGCTGTAATTAGTTGTTTGCTTCGATGATGTAATTTGAAGGTTAATCTAAGGCTTACCCTTCAAGGGGGGCGCTATGTTTAGTAGTTAAGGCATTTTTTCTTTTGTATGACAATAATTATTATTCTTATTGATTTAAATTTGTAACGTGCTTAGCTGTAAAAATTTGACCTGTACCGGTTAACTTTGACAAGTAGCTGAGACTGATTTATCATAAAAAACTGTCCGTTGCAAATACAGAATAAAATTCAACAAAAATAAAATCAACGAGGTTTTTCTTTACCTTCCTCGATTTGGTAAGAAACCCCGAAAATTATACAGCCGCCATTCTGGATTTTTCGATTTTTGGAAAGAGTGTAAAATTTCCAGTGTAGTGAAGTCTCACAAGTGCATAAAAGATTTAAGTTTCTTTGGAATATCACATTTCTTAGTTAGGACTCAATCTTTTCTAAGGAGGCCATGATTTATTTGACAGAAAACTGGTTTATAAGCAAAATCCTAGGAGGCTCTGATATGTCGTTCAATAATTCTGCCGAAAGATGGCGTTGTGGTCTATAACACCCCGCAAATAATAATTCAGTATAAAAGTTGTGTTTATGTAATTAGTAGTACGCTTCTCTGTCATTGAAATAATGAATCTGATAAACAAATTGTCGAAACCTATTAAAAATGCTCGGTGTTCCCTATTCGAATGAAGAAAAGTTGGATATGTCAGCGCTGTACTTGCAGTCACAGAAAAATGCCGACATTACCTCAGCAAGGTATTTGGAGATGTGCCCCGAACGACGGCAGCCTCATAAAACCCAATTCAGAAAAATGGTTGTTGATTTGATCAACTTTGGGGCCTTCGAACAACCTAGAAGCGAATACAACATTGAAAATGAAAATCGCAACAGAAACATTTTACAAGCTGTCAACGAAGACCCTAGTAAATCGGTAAGAACTGTAGAACGGGAAATTGGTGTGTCAAAATCAACAGTACAGAGAGTGCTGAAAAAGAATAAGTACCATTCATACAGATCCACAGTAGTTCAAGGACTTAAAGAAACTGATTTTCCAAGACGAATGCGCTTCTGTGAGTGGTATACAAGAAAGTGTAATGACAATACCGATTTTGTAAATCATGTCTTGTGGTCCGATGAAAGTAGGTTTATAAATTGTGGAGTTTCAAATAAGCACAACACTCATCATTGGGCTGTGGAAAACCCTCACGAAGTGGCAGCGAGACGTCTACAGACCAGATTTGGGTTTAACGTTTGGTGTGGGGTCATTGGTAATTTAATCCAACTTACCTTTCTCAATTGGGCAACTATCAATCAATCAGTTCAGGAAGTGACTTATAGGACCATTTTCATTTGACTACAGCCTAAACGGACAGAAATACCTAGAGCTTTTGCGAAATCAGGTTGTGCCAGCATTACGAGCTACTCTAACCAAAGATGAGTTCAGAAGAACCTGGTTTCAACAGGACGGGTGTCCGGCTTACAACACCATTCAAGTCAGGAACTTCTTGATAGAGCAGTTTGAGGAAAGGATCATTTCATTAAATGGCACAATACCCTGGCCTCCTAGATCCCCCAACCTCTCGCCCTTGGATTTTTATCTCTGGGGTCATACAAAGAATGAGGTCTATGGATTTGATCCTCCTGCGACTATAGAAATCCTGAGACCAAGAGTTTTTGACACATTTACAAATATCAACATAAACAAACAACAAAGTGGACGGGTAGTCTTGACTGACTAGTTAAGAACAAAGAGTCTTAATGTAGTGGGAATGCAGTCAGAAATTGGCCAGGGGAAGTAAAAACAACCCTTTGATGCTGAATCAAGCTTTCGAGAACTTCATTTTCTCTCCATCAGGATTTTCTATAAAGTAAAAATGACAACGTGTTATAAATACAATTGACATTTTTTGTACAAAAACTCACCATTGCGGGTTTGAACTAAAGAAGGTTAATATCTATGAAAAAATACCGGAACCCATCATCAATCACAGCTTACAATCTCACACATCATGATGCAGGATCTATTTTAATCTACTACATTACGACCAAACTCTGGAAACGTGAAGAAGAGAATGAACAATGAACAACGAACATGGTGTTCAAAGATGTTTTTTTTTTATAAAAGAAGGGATTTTAGTCGTTGGTAGGCGAAAATGCGCAAGACTCCACCGGAAATCCGGCTGCTGTTTACATGTATCAAATATAAGTTTGTTCATTCGTACCTTTCCATACCTTGACATACCAGGGCTCACCAGAACGTTACAATTATGTGGTGTATGAGAGTTCACATCAATAGTGATGTGACGATTATTATACAGCATTGTTACAGGTTGAAGAATACAAGTTTATTGATTTAACGACAATAAGAGCAAAGAGAGAAAAACATATTACTGGTTATAACTTATCATGAAGAGATAATAAAGCCGGGAAATAAACATAAATATCATGAGTTTGACTGGTTTAAAGAGACATATCTGTACGTCTGCAGTTTGAGAATATAACTATAAATAGTGCTAACATTCTGAGCGCTCGTCTGGGTGTCAGTCTTCCTATGTAGCGTGTTAGGCTCTTTATCAATGTGAATAATTTCCAGGAAAATCCTCCTGTGATATAAGTTAACTTTGTCCAAAATTTCAGCACTATCCCAGTTCATACCGTGGCCACTTTCAATAATATGATCTGCTTAAGCACAACTGTTCATTTTTCTTTCGCAGTCACTCTTGTGAGAAGCAATCCGGCCCTTCTCTACTCTAAAACTAAAGATAATATACAAAAAAAGGACACCTGGAATGTTATACAGGGTGTTTCCTAAAGATTGGTAAAAAATTCGTTGTGTGATTCCTGGGGTATTTTCATGAAAAAAAGTTCCTATAAACATTTGCCGAAAAATGCTTCCTAAGGGAGCTACGCCCCTTTAAATAGGGCACCCCGAAGACGGTTTTTCCTCAATATTTCCGAAACCTTACATACAAAAATCATGAAATTTGGTACATCATACAAACTTTTAATGCTGAATGAGAATTTGAGCTCAGAATTTCAAAATTTTAATCAGGGGCGTACCATACTGGCGTACCATACCATTTAAAAAATTGGATTCTTTTAACCTTTAACCCCGCCAGTATGGTACGCCCCTGATTAAAATTTTGAAATTCTGAGCTCAAATTCTCATTCAGCATTAAAAGTTTGTATGATGTACCAAATTTCATGATTTTTGTATGTAAGGTTTCGGAAATATTGAGGAAAAACCGTCTTCGGGGTGCCCTATTTAGAGGGGCGTAGCTCCCTTAGGAAGCATTTTTCGGCAAATGTTTATAGGAACTTTTTTTCATTAAAATACCCCAGGAATCACACAACGAGTTTTTTACCAATCTTTAGGAAACACCCTGTATACAAGATCTCTTGCAATGACTGTCAACAGTGTTATGTGGATCAAACTACAAGAAACTTGAAAGGTCGGATTGCTTCTCACAAGAGTGACTGCAAAAGGAAAATAAACAGTTGTGCTTTAGCAGATCATATTATTGAAAGTGGCCACGGTATGAACAGAGATAGTGCTGAAATTTTGGACAAAGTGAACTCATATTACAGGAGAATTTTCCTGGAAATGATCCACGTTATTAAAGAGAGTAACACGCTAAAAAAAAAGACTGCACCCAGAATCTTGGCCTTATTTATATTTATACTTTCAAACTGCAGACGGACAGATATGTCTCTTTAAAACAGTCAAACTCATAATAATCATGTTTATTTTCCGGCTTTATTATCTTTTCATGATAAGTTATAACCAGTAATATGTTTGTCTCTCTTTGCTCTTATTGTCGTTAAATCAATGAACTTGTAATCTTAAACCTGTAATGATACTGTATAATAATCGTCACATCATTATTGATGTGAACTCTCATACTCCACATAATTGTAACGTTCTGGTGAGCCCTGGTATGTCAAGGTATGGAAAGCTACGAATGAACAAACTAATATATACATGTCAACAGCACATATCACTCAAAATATAAAGGAAACTCCCATACGATAGTTTGAAATGAAATTCGCCAGCGCCCTACAACGGGTAGTCCTCGTACTTTTGACTTTTTTTCTCAAAAACGTAAAGAAATCTGTTTTTATTGCATACGGTGGAGCCATCTATTGGATAAAATACGATCTATATCACGTTCGAAATTATAATTCAAATATTTATCACATGATATATCAAAAGTTATTTTGCAAAAATGCATAACTATTTTTCAGAAACGTTCATTTTATAATGTCTAAAAACTATGTCCTGGACAAATACAGCCTATGCATATTTTTCAGTTTATAACTTTTGATAAGCCATGTGAATCAATATTTAAATTAAATTTCGAATGTTGAGTCTACAAAATGCAAACCAAAAAATTTATAGGACATGATACCCAGTTGTGCTTCAGTTTTGTTGTTCAAAAATCGGATTTTTAACATGCTGAACCAATTTTTCCAAAACAGTGGAAGAACTTTTATTGGAAAGGAAGGGATGCGTTTTGTTAAAAATATCCACACATCCAGGGGACGATACATTTCTCAAAGAACTCACATTATAGTCCAATCCAAGGTTCAAACACAAATTTCAAGATAATCTAGGTACTGAAAATTAGATCTTTCGGCACAAAATTCAAATTACACGTGAAATGACGTCTAGGGTTAGGGATTGGTTATTTATGGCAACCGTTGTTAAGGAAAACCTCCGTCTCTAGCGCCATCCAACGGGTAGTCCTCTGAACAAATCCGACTTGATTAACTGGTTGCCTAAAACTTCATTCACATTGGCTCCCATTCAAGTTTCCTATATATTTAAAGTGATATGTGGTCAACAGCAGCCGGATTTCCGGTGGAGTCCTGCGCATTTTCGCTCACCATTGACTAAAATCCCTTCTTTTACAAAA
The DNA here is from genome assembly GCA_958502075.1 of Orchestes rusci. Classification (NCBI taxonomy): domain Eukaryota; kingdom Metazoa; phylum Arthropoda; class Insecta; order Coleoptera; family Curculionidae; genus Orchestes; species Orchestes rusci. The sequence goes on along the minus strand of OY293304.1, from coordinate 79,928,695 downwards.
ATAACATCTCTGACCACCATGTTCGTTGTTCATTGTTCATTTCCTCCATCAAGTTTCCAGAGTTTAGTCGTGATGTAGTAGATTAAAATAAATCCTGCATCATGATGTGTGAAATTGTAAGCTGTGATTGATGATGGGTTTTGGTATTTTCTCATAGATGTTAACCTTTTCTAGTTCAAACCCGCAATGGTGAGTTTTTGTACAAAAAATGTCAATTGTATTTTAAACACGTTGTCATTTTTACTTTATAGTTAATCATGATGAAGAGAAAATAAAGTTCTCGAAAGCTTGATTTAGCATTAAAGGGTTGTTTTTACTTCCCTGACCAATCTCTGACTGCATCCGCACTATATTAAGACTGTTTGTACAGGGTGTCTATTAATGAATGGAAGGGGCCAGATCTCAGAATCTAGGCATCCGAGAGACTTGCGGAAAAAAAATTACTGGGTAATATGGAATGGAGAAAATGCTGGAAATATATCAGAAGTACATTTTCCTATTAAAAATCATTAATTTTTTTGTTTTTTTTATAGGAAGGAAATGTATCCCCTTTTGAAATATATAAAAATAAATATACCATTTCATTTGATTTTTTTTTAAAAACTCAAAAACATGCTACCATTTCAGTTAACGGCATCTAGCGTTGACGGCGAAGGTCAAAAATTCAACACCAGAAAAGTTTTTTGAAGTGCAGATCATGCTCTTTCATATGAGACCAAGACCAGCGTAAATCGGTTGGGTTGTTTCAAAGTTATGAGCATTCTTGCGTTGTAAGGTTTGACAGCTGATACCTGTCTTATTTGACATGTTAGGAAAAAAAATCAAAAAGCAAATTTGAAAAAAATCTCTCAAGGAATCCATAGCGGTACTCATTGGTATTTGATTGTATTTAAAAATCACGAAAGAACAGCGATTTTGTGTTTTGATAGCACCGTTACGCCATCTTGTGGCGATCTTGGGAACTTCTGATATATTTCCAGCATTTTCTCCAATCCATATTACCCAGTAATTTTTTCCCGCAAGTCTCTCGGATGCCTAGTTTTTGAGATCTGGCACCTTGCCATTCCTAAATAGACACCCTGTATATACAGGGTTTTTCACCTCAAACTCCGCACGTCAATATCTCTGAAACGAATAGGAATATTTGATTTCTGTAAAAAGTAGTCAATGTATGGGGTCAAGTTGTTATTTTTCACGGTTAAGAAAATTCGACGCCTACCAACAGTAAAGCGTCGCGACGCATCGAAAATGATAATCGATTGCAAGGACTTTGAAATTACGCGCTCGCTAAAGTACATGTTATTTATAAACTTTTTTGTGATTCAGTCGAACTCATTTATTCTACTCAGTTTTGAGATATACAGTGTGTCCAAGATAAGGATGTCTATCATCGCAAGAGCGCGTGTTTTTTTTTTTTATTTATTATTTTTTTTTTTTTTTTTTAATAGGAAAATGTATCCTTTTTTAAAATATATAAAAATAAATATACCATCACATTTGATTTTTTTGGAAAAAAATCAAAAACATGCTATCATTTCAGTTAACGCCATCTAGCGGCGGCGGCAAAGGTCAAAAATTCAAAACCAAAAAAGTTTTTTGAAGTGCAGATCATGCTCTTTCATATGAGACCAAGATCGCGTCAATCGATTGGGTTGTTTCAAAGTTATGAGCATTCTTGCGTTGTAAGGTTTGACAGCTGATACCTGTCTTATTTGACATGTTAGGAAAAAAAATAAAAATAACAAATTTGAAGGAAATCTCTCAAGGAATCCATAACGGTACTCATTTGTATTTGTTTGTATTTGAAAATCACGAAAAAACAGCGATTTTGTGTTTTGATAGCACCGTTACGCGATCTTGTGGCGATCTTGGGAACTTCTGATATATTTCCAGCACTTTGTCTATTTCATATTACCCAGTATTTTTTTTTCCGCAAGTCTCTCGGATGCCTAGTCTCTGAGATCTGGCACCTTGCCATTCTTAAATAGACACCCTGCACGTACTCTAGTGGCCGGAGTTCCCTGTTCTGTAAATGCCACTTCAAAGTCGCGACGGAATTTAACCCAACTCCGCACAATAGGTCGATATGGTTCACGATGTATTGCATACTTCTTGTATTATGAGTTTACGTAGCCGGAACATTGATGATGTAAATTTTTCAGGATTGGACAAGTCGTTAGCTGTGGCTGTGAAAGAATTAGTGGAAAATGCATGGGAAAATACGCCCCCTGCTGTTACTATGGGAAAACTGCAACAATGAAAAGGACGGCTAGTACATTCAGTACGTAACCGGTAGTTGATATTATTTTCCATTTCACAATAACAGTTAGTACCATGAGTACGGAGCTGGTTATTGAATTGAGTTGCAATGACGGTTAGTGCCATGAGTACGGAGCTGGTTGTTGAAGTGAGTTGCAATGACAGTTAGTACCATGAGTACGGATCTGGCTGTTGAATTGAGTTGCAATGACAGTGAGTAGCATGAGTACGGAGCTGGTTGTTGAATTGAGTTGCAATGACAGTAAGTACCATGAGTACGGAGCTAGTTGTTGAATTGAGTTGCAATAATAGTTAGTACCATGAGTACGGAGCTGGTTGTTGAATTGAGTTGCAATAACAGTTATTACTTCTAGTACGAAGCTGGTTGTTGAATTGAATTGCAATAACAGTTAGTACCATGAATACGGAGCTTGTTGTTGAATTGAGTTGCAATAACAGTTAGTACTTCTAGTACGGAGCTGGTATTTGAATTGAGTCGCAATAACAGTTAGTACCATGAGTACGGAGCTGGTTGTTGAATTGAGTTGCAATAACAGTTAGTACTTCTAGTGCGGAGCTGGTAGCTAAGGAGAAGTACTTTACAGTTAGAACATTTAGTACGGAGCTGGTAAAGGCAGTTAGTACCCTCAGTACGGAGCTGTTGGATAGATGTGTATTTTGTGATGTAAATAGTTGATTGTTTTTTTTTTTTTTTTTTAGATAAGACATCCTCTTCCCCTGGGTCAGGAAGGCCGTGTTAGCTTTGATATAGATACCCACTACTGATTTTGGTCTGCCACCACCACTGATGACAGCAGGTGGACAGTTGTGTGATTGTCTGATTCTTATGTAAAATTGTTTTCGAAAGAAAAGCTGATGATAATTCTTGATTTGTGTATAATTTTATCTTTAATCTAACATATACAGTGTGTCTGCTTAAGTTGGCCACATATGGGAAACTTTTTTATTATTAATTTTAGGAAAAAAAGTTATTCTTTATAAAAAGTTCTGCATGTTCCAAAACCTAAAATGCAACCATCAGATATTACATTTGTTCATTTGAATTAATGCATTGATTTAAATGTCCAATAATTAAAATAAGAGATTACTGTTTAATATTGATTTATTTATAAAATTTAATAAATTTAAAAAAGAAAAAACAATCATTTTTATGGTAGTGTTTATTTTTCTTTATAACAATTTTCGATATTGTCAAATTTTACTCTTGAGTGAAATTCATATTTTTTGACAAACCTCGTATACGACTGAAAAAATGTAATATCTGATGGTTGCATTTTAGGTTTTGGAACATGCTGAACTTTTTATAAAAAATAACTTTTTTTCCTAAAATTAATAATAAAAAAGTTTTCCATATGTGGCCAACTTAAGCAGACACACTGTATATACAATTTTCAAAGAGATTGGATGCTCTGCAGCGCCATCTAGTGACAAGCTACTGCAAAAGTGATATTATTAAAATGTTCTCCATGTTTGATAATCTATATATTATACGAATTTTCAAAGAAATCGGGTGAACGGTGTAGAAGTTGATGCTGATAGCGCCATCTAGTGACGAGATACAGCAAAACTAATAGCACTAAAATGTTCTCCATGTTCAATAATCTATCTTTACCAATTTTTTGAGAGATCGAATGAACGGTGTGGAAGTTGATGCTCCGCAGCGCCATCTAGTGCCTGGTCTCCCATGATTCAGAATTTGATAGTTTTTTTTTATATGTGGACGTCTAACTCCACCTCTGTAACAAATTTTGACGCTCTAGGTAAATGGGAAGTACCAGTTCTATTTGGATGACCAATGAGTCAGTGGTCAGTGTCGAAAATGCGAAACTTTGTGTTCGCTTAGCTTCGGAACTAAATGATCTACCGACTTAAAATTTTGGATTTTACTTGAAATTTTGGATTTCAAATGTGTGATTATAGCTTACTGGATGACGAAAATTTCAGCGTTCTAGTCACATCCAGACATTATCAAATAGGAGCCTGAAAATACGGCGAAATGGTTCCAGAAAAGGATGGTATGGTACGGCAGTTTGCTTCGCGCTCGACTTGGCGGGGGCACTGCCGTAACCCCAGATCACGTTACCATGTATGCATCACAGGCAATGTGATCAGATGTATCGCCGTTGATTGAATGAAAATAGGAGAATACATGTTCAAAGACTTCCAAGTCGAAAGTGAAACATATTAGGTCAGCGTTCTCGGTCATTTGATATTATCTACTGCACACCAACGACCTTTCTGGGCATATTTCTGAAAATGCAGTGCTGTATGTCGATGACATCAATTATTGTAGTTTCTGATGAGATGTAATCTCTGACAGAGACCCATGATATTTACGAAAATGATCCAATTCTAGACATAAAATTCAATAACAAAGTTCTGAACCCTGAACTTCAGGTACCTGAGGATCTTGGGTGTGTATCCACTATATTATAAAAATGGAAATCTCTTTGTTTGTGTTATCATAACTCAAGAAACGCCGAAAGTAATTGCGTGAAAATTTTCAGAGTTATCAGTTTGATCAGGAAATGGTCCAAGGGCAAGGTCTTATTCGTCAACTCATAGCTGATTTTGAGAAATTAAGATTTGTAATAATTTTTTTTGGTTAAATGTCAGCACTTGCCATCTCCTTTCAATTAATGACAATGACAGTGAGTTGAGGTATGCTCTATTGGATCATGGTACGTGCAAAACATCAAGCCGCATTCACATTAAATAAATATATTAGCGTTGTGTGGTGAATGTACTCTTTGTTCATGGCTTTCCTGCGGTTACGTCATTCTTTTCCGACTCTCTCTTACACATTGAAAAAAAATCACGTACAGTCTGTTCATGGCTTTCTTGCGGTCACGTCACAGTATTTGACGTTTGGCAGTGTGTCGTAGATTGCTCGCTCCACATGTGACATTTGTGAAATTGATCCGAAAGACCCTCGTCCAGACTTACGTGATTTTTTTTTCAATGTGTAAGAGAGAGACGGAAAAGTATGACGTAACCGCAGGAAAGCCATGAACAGACTGTACGTCTGGACGAGGGTCTTTCGGATCAATTTGACAAATGTCACATTTGGAGCGATCGATCTACGACATACTGCCTAACGTCAAATATTGTGACGTGACCGCAGGATCCCGTTAACAGACTGTTAATGAGAAACATCGAGTAGAATATTGATATTGTATTAAATTAATCTATGAGAACATATTATTATTTGTAGTTTATTAACCTTTTGTTTTTTGCAAAATGATAAATTGAACAGTCTGTTATTCTATAACAACAAATACACAGGCGAGCGGAGTTGTGGGTTTTCCTGATAGTAATAGTATATTGTACAACAACCATGGAATGACACTCATTTCATACGAGTAGGAAATGGTTATTCCATGAGAGTTTTACACTATACTTTTTCTATACGATTGTCAATCAATATCACTATTGTGTAATCAATATTGATCCGTATTTTTTCTTTTGGTGGAGGTGCCAGTGCCTGCCCATTTCCCACTCATTGTCTAGCAACTAAATAGTAGGGAATGGTTTCAGTTCTACAATGTACTACATTTACGAATCAGTATCGATTGCATAATAGTAATATTACTTGACAGTTGAAGAAAAACTCAGATCAAATACTTATAACGCACACATAAATTATATTTGCAGAAAAGTTTGTAGAGGCTACAATGGCCTATCGCATCTCAAGAAATCCTTCGATGAAAGAAATCTAATGAATGCATACAATTCCCTGCTAGTTCTACTTATACTTATACTTCAGATTCGAATATCCTTAGCCATAATACCAGACAAAAAACACTATTCATCTAAAAAAGCAAAGACAAACTGTTTAGAGATGCAAGAATTTCGAATCACCTGTATGCTCGGTGGTTCCATTCCCACATATAAAATCACCCCAGACCAATCACAAATTTTGAATTTTTATTTTTAAAAACAAACAAAGCAGTGATGACAGAACTAATTCACAAAACAAAACCCTCCAGGGTATAACAGGATATCTACATGATAACAAAATCCCGTGACAGTATATGCTTTCAACAGATATCATTATTTAAAGTTTGTAGCGATGTGTTAGACAGTATATTTTCATGAATAAATTATAAATATCCACTTGTATCTTATTACCTCTCGTGAATATTTTCAATATTCAGGCTCGCGAAGCTATAAATTGACACAACGATAGTTTCAATCATGTCTAAAGCGTAATAACAGTTTATTTCCGTTTATGATTTCATCGCCGTAAATGGTTGACAGTTTTGGAGTTTTTAGGCGATTCGACAGCTTGCGATATATACGCCAAACGATAATTTACGAGCGGATTTGGAAAAGCACCCTTTTAGCTTCGCCTAGACCTGAGAAGTAGACCGTTAGTATAAATGAAAACGGACTCGGTGTATTTTTGTACAGAATCGAATAGCATGAAAATGGCGGTTTTTGTAATGGAAAAGAACTGATAGCAGAGAATGTCACGGTGAATTGTCTAGGTAAATCTTTTTTAACACTGAGAATTTAATAATGGAATAGAATAGAGTATTCAATTTCAAATACATAATATGAAATATGTCTCATATTTTTAATTTTTTTTCTCAAACGGGAGTATGCTTCCGTTTTAAAGTAGAACTAATAATATACGTACCTGCAAGATCTTGTGATATGAGTTTTTACCGCGACCACTGTGGAGATAGCCTCCATATTGATGCTCAGCGAAAAGCAAAATTTGAAATCACTGTTCAGAATGTACATTTAAAATTCCTCAAAACCCATGGACCATTATTTTGGGATCACTTAATAAATTGTATTTCAATTTCATGTTTGCATCCAAAATCCAGACACAAAAGAAATGAAATAATAATTGAAACAGTCAGACCAATGGTTACATCCCACATAACAATGAAAGCATATTCATATCTTCAGCATGTACTTAGAACGTGCGTCAACTCATATGCTTACGGGCATATCATTAGCATGCTCTACGAATATATTCTCATGTACCAAATATATTCTTTAACTTATATGCGCTCACATATATTCTCAGCATGTGCCAAGAACATTTTACCATATGTTTATAAATGCTTGGCCGGATATAATTTTCACCATGTGTTAGAACGTGCCTAGAATATGCTTCCAAAATATAAAATGAAAAAAACCAGCCCTTTCAATCCACCCGATCCAGTTTTTTCAAAGTAGACAGGCATAGGTAGTTAGGTACCTATCTATAGGTACCTCTTGTATGAACAAAAATATAATACAATCTCATTTGTATACGGTGTATACGTTATTATCAAAAGTGTGTAACTTGGAGTTCTCCATAGAAAAAGTTCTCCTTCTACAATATTTTTTACCTCGTCTGTCGTCCGTCTGCGGGTCTGCGTACTCGTCATTTTCATGAACAGCGTTGCCAAGTGTAGCTTGGCATAACAATTATTACGATCATGATTCTGGATTTTTGCAATAAAATAGGTACTATGGTAAAAGCAAAGAATGATCCCTACACTCAAGTAGAAGACAATGTCAACTTCTTCAATAAATATTGAATAAATGTAACGTCAAATAGGATTTACACAATTAAAAATTCCAGAATGAATAATGAGAGTTCTTTTTTAAGTGGAAAATATGACAACAGTGCCGCTGTGCCGCTTATCTATTTCCATAGTTGCTCACGCGCACGCGGCTGTGGTGCACGCCATTTTGATATTTTGATGTTTGTGAAGTGAGTAGAGTGGTGTGGTTTGTTTTGTCCTCGGTTTTGCCAAAAAAGTATTAATCGGTTGATTGTATCTGGTTTCTAAACTTTTGTGTGTGTTATGTGATTAAAATGTGGAATCAGGAGTTTGATGAAGTGTCCTGTGCCAAAGATTTGCTATAGTCTATAGTGGTCGGTATTAGTGACAAGTTTATAAGCCTTATAACTTTGCATCTTCTTCGGATTGGATTGATAGACCATATACCTGATGGTAAGTGATTGATTGTAATCAGGCTTATTGGAAATTGATGAATGCTTCCTCCGGGCTCTCTCAATATATAGGTACCTACCTACATGATGGCTGCATGGAAAAAGTCGGGAGGCAGGACTGCTCACGTTGGATGACAATTTTGAAGAGTCAAGTTTCTACCGGATTCCCCAATTTCTCATAGCTGTGTCTAGTGATAATATTGATTGTAAGTAGGTATCAGTTTTTCTAGCGATCTTGTACCTACTTATTGTGCTTATTGATGTTGACAATGAAATTATGTAATGATTCAAACGGTTTCATTTTCGGCAAGCCTTGACATGTTTCTCTTTACCTATCTCTGCATTTTTGATTTTTAAAATTGTGCATGATCATATTTTGTCTAACTAGGAATGGAATAATTAGAGTTTATATTCAATCATGGTAATACTTATTGGTATTATGTTCCTACAATAGATCTGGATCTGTATTTATAGATTTAGAGTGTCTTGATTTATTTTCAGATGACAAATTCGTGACTTGAATTTCATTTGTTTATAGGTACTTGGCAAAAATAAAATACTCCAAATAGTATATGAGCTGATTTTATTTCTAGGAATGTTCACAGAATATGCTGAGATATATAAAAGAGGATATACTTGGTATATTTTGGAATATTCCTGGAACATTCCTGATCAAAGTTCCATAGCACATGCTACTCGCGGCCAAAAGATAATGCTCAGCACCTCCCCAGTATATATAAGTATTATTCTTAGCACATGCTCAGAACATATTTTCAATATCCTTATACCAAGGAGAAGATGCTGAGCACATGCTAGGTATATCATTTTGTTATGTGGGATTATTGTTGAATATGAGCGAAATTCAATTTGTCCAATAGATGGCAGGAGAGACGTATTTGATTTGGTTCAATTTTTTCAGAACAAACATTATAGAAAGCTACAAATATGCCTAACCTTAAATGTAGTAGTTTGTAGTATGTTATAGAGTGACGGCTCGTGACTTTGGCTTCAAGGGGGACCCAAAAATAATATTCGGATATATTCATGAATCATTACATAATGTACATGTTAATGTTTGAATAAATTTATTGAAAGAAGTTCTGTTTTGGAGGATTTTAAAATATTATTTTATTGAAACAATCATTTCATTATTGTGGAGTCTTATTGTAAGCGTGTCTGTCAAATTTGCGCGTAAAATCCGGCCCACTTCAAAACCAAAACTAAAGTTACAAAAACCATTTTTTTTTTTTTTGAAATCACGCCTTTATTTTGAGCGACCGTAGGCTCGAACACGTTGATTAGCAAACGTAGCATGAACAAGTGCATCCCCTCCTGGGGCATCTCACCCGCCGACCAGGCAATTATGCCCGCGACTGGGACGTCGAGCGGCTGAGTCCATATTATACTCAACAGAGTAATGTTGGTTGGAGTGGAGTCCCCCTTTCTGCAATACTTCGATAGTTTCGATGTCGTGAAATGTCGTGGAGCTGATAATTAATGCTCAGAGTGCCGGTCTTTCGAATAACGAAAGGGGGCAGTGGTAGGACGTGAGGTAGCCTGGCGTACTGTAAAAGGCGTGAGTACCTTCATCTTTCGCATCTCCTCCGGTACACCGTTGTGAACAAATTCAGAATTCGATCGTATCGAGACCTGAATTCCAGGACCTGAAGCGTTATTTTATTTGCCGTGTTGGACGATGTCTCTCTTATTGTGGTTTGTTGATTTCATTAGTGCTTTTTAAACTTAAAGCACCAATTTGAAGGCTTTTTATGCAAAGTTTTTCTCTCGTTTATTTTTCAAACAATAATTTGTGTTTGTATAATAATTTACTTATATTAAAAATTTCAACTGAAACGGATTTAAAAGAAGACAGGATTTATTGTTAGGAATGTTGAATTCCTTTCAGCCGAATGAAAAATTTGCGGAAAGAGAAAAGTTTTCCAGTTTCATCAAGGATTCATCCTAATGGAACAAGTTGTCTTCAAAGAATGTCCCAAATTTGAGTTTTTTTTTGATTGTGTTCAAATTGGCTTTGTAGGTTCTTTTGGGATTTGGTCGTGAAAAAAAAATATTTGGTGAGATTATGTTTGCATGATTTGATCATTTTCCAACGGACTTTTTTTGAACATATATTATGTAGATTCTATTTGGGACGTAATATGTAGTTTGGAATGTGAGAATAAGATTTTGATGAGGTTATGTTTCGTTTATTTTTCAATAAGGGCCTGTTTATCAAACGAGAGTCACCTGGGCTAGCAATAACCTCAAAATGTTTGACATTATTTGTCCATTTGGCAAGACTAAGTTGACCCAGGGTTATGGTTAGGGTTAGCCCGTTTGGATAAACAGCCCCTGAATCTTTTCAAATTAGGCAGGACCTACAATCATATACTTATTATTAAAATATACCCACCGTAGTCCTCCCAAGGTGTAGCCAAATTCTGCCAAATCGGAAAAGACAGAAATATTAATTTCCCATAAGTATGTTTCATGTGTACTCACATATCAATGCACATGCCCCAATATAAAATTTCAGGATTAGTCGGTAGGCGGGTATATTTTTAGTCCGAATTTGGAAAACAACCAATAGGAAGGTACGGTCATCAGCTGTTATCGATTATTTGAACATAGAACAGAGACTGTGCAACAGCGCTGCCAGGTTTAAAACCGCCTAGACTTTAGATCGCCTCAACGTTAAGTTTGTAATTCAAAAAGCCATCAAAATTACGATTTCAGAAGAACGTTTCCGCGTACAGCAACATTCTATTTCACTTTATCATAAATTTGGCAGTTCAATATCTCACAAGGAAAACGCTTAACTACCAAAAAAATATGTGTTAATGGTAGATCTACCGTGAAAAACGGGAGTATCGGCACCAAAGCGGCAGCATGAGATAGGCCCAAAATCACGAGTAACCTATAGGAAACAGCTTTTAGCACAATCGCAGTCTTTTCCAGATACACATGAAATACACTTATGAGGCATTGGTATAGGCTTGATTATTCCTGTCTTTCTCATCGGCTGAAAATCGGCTTCACTTGCCGCTCATTGATGAAATAGGGAACCCGAGGTATATTTTAATAATACGTATATGCCTACAATGTGTAGAATCTATGGGGCAGGGGAATAAAGTTGATATATTTCTAATCCAGTGAGGTTATGTCTGCAAAATCAAATCGATTTCTCAATGACCTTTGGTCCAATTCGGTATACCTATACGTTCTATTTGGGTTCGGTTTGAATTACGTGAGGTGACGTTTGCATAATATTGTTAACTTTTGACGGATTTTGTTCAAATTGGGTATGAAGGTTTTATTGAGGATTCAACTGAGAAAATTATCAAGTTGTGTTATTATTGCAGCAAATCAGGTATGTATATTGGCTCTATTTGGGATATTGTATTTTGGAATGTGAAAACAGAATGATTTTATGAGGTCATGTTTTCATAGTGTTATTTTTCTATGGATCTTGATAAAATTATAAGTACCTAGTATATATGTAGGATCTTCGAAGGAGGGGGATAGTTCATATATTTTCAATCAAGTAAAATTATGTCAGTGGAATTTTATTATTTCTCAATGTATTTTGCTCAATTCCGGTATACGTTCTAATTGGGTTCGGTGTTGTTTGGACTTGGGTGTTGTTACGTTTGCATAATGTCGTTATCTTTTGAGATATCTTGTTTAAGTTAGGTATGAAGGTTCTATTGAAGACTTGATCAAGAAATTTGAAAAATACTTAGATAAATAGGTAGTGGGGTTATTTTTGCATTATTTCACTATATTTTCCAACGGATCTGGTTAGAAATGGGAATACAAAAAATAGATGAGTCAATGAGGTTATGTTTGCAAAGATGATGTTAACTTTACAATATGGTTTTTGCTTCGTTTCGATACATACCTGCAAAAACAAAAAAAATACAGCTGTTTGGAATGTTATCAAAGATAATAAATTAAGAAATATAATTATGAATATCAAAAAAAATAGTTGAGGTTGTGTTTGCATAATTTCGTTATCTTTTGTAAGATTTTGTTCAAATTGTTCAAGTATCTAGGTTCTGTTTGGCATTTGATCTACAAATTTTTCAAAATGTCGATCTAGTGAGGTTATATTTGCAGAGCTTATCATTTTCCAACGGTTTTTGTTCTATTCTGGTATGTATATAGGTTCTAGTTGGGATGTTTGTGGAAAATGAAAAAAAAAATATGTAGAACTGTCACATACCCACCCAATTTTAACAGTACATTGAAAAATATAAAAACTTTGAAAGAATAATGGAATTATGAGAACTTAACCTCACTGAATGTTCAATACACGTCCTATACTATATTTCGACTAAATAAAATAAGTATACAAAGTTAAGAAAATGATAGTTGAAGATGACCAACTGAGCAAAACTTTCTTTTGTATTTCTGATCAAATTCAAAACTTCCCATGTGGTATATGACAACTATCAGGGCTTTGTCTATAACTAAAAAAAAGTGTTTGGAAATGTTAACAGGTGTTTCAAAAAAACGTGTATTTCTGAACCTCTGTTGGGCCAATCAAACTCGCGCGGCTCGGAGCCAAAGAGTCATCTCGCGAAATCTCACGTTGCTGATACATTCTTTCTTGTTCCTCTGTATGTTATGGCACCAAGATCTGTGGACCTCATCAAATCGGCTATTTTTTTAATTTGCTGAACAAATCACAGATAGAATTCAGATACCTACAAGCACAATTTTTCAAAAGATGACAAGATTATGCAGACCTAACCTCACTAAATCAAACCTCTTCATCTCTATATACCTCTCTATATCTGACCTCTCTATATCTATTACATAACCTCCCTATATCTATTCTTTTTCCTTCATACCTTCATAACAAATTTGAACAAAATCCTTTAAAAGATAACGAAATTATCAAAATATAACCTCACTTGATCCAAACTGAACTCAAATGGAGCGTGTTCACGGAATTTGAACGAAATTCATTGAGAAATAACGAAATTTTGTAGACATAACCCCACTAATTAAATAATACATCAACTCTTTCCCCTCCCCTATAGAAAACACTTATGATTTGAACAAGATCCATTGAAAAATAACGAAACTATAGAAACATAACCTCATCATATAATTTTTCACTTTCCAAATTGCATCAGAACCCACATACCTAAACCTTGAAATTACCGTAACGTTTGTCAAAACATCCTGATGTATATAGATATAAGAAATGACATTCCATTTTCAAATAGAATATGACATGCATAGTTTTTTCAACCACGCCTATGCCAGATGGAATTATTTGTTTGAAATGTTTCAAATTACCTATTCCGCCAAAAAAAGTCTTCTAATGCCTGATAGGAAATATTTGTGAGGTAGTTGAACATTATCAACATCAGTTAAGGAAATCAATGCTTATAATCTTATACCTCAAAACCACAAAAACGTGTTTATCATCGTGTTATCACGCACTATAGTCCCAAAATTTCGTTTTCAATAAACTGCCTTTCTCCTGAAAATCAGATATCGGAGTATTTTGAAAAAAAACTATTCCGGAACCAAAACCAAAACGGCTCCTTTATGAGAACAAAACTGAATCTTAGGTATTCTTAAAATCTCATATTGACCATCCCAAAAGAGCATCAATTTTCTGCGTCCATTAAAAAATCCAAAACGGTCCCGATACCATAGCATAAAATATAAGCGAAACAGCTGATTCTTGAACTACGCCTCAAAAATCGAGTTCAAATATTAATGTGTGATGTCGCCACTGAATGGAGTCAAAATAAGTGAAAATTGGCAATGTAGAGGTTTTGAAAAACGCGATTTATTAGTAAACGACAAAACATTTTTCTCGATTTTGTTTTTAGCTTTTCACCTATTGTTCAATACACGTCCTATACCATATTTCGACTAGATAAAATAAGTACAAAGTCAAGAAAATGATGGTTAAAGTTTACCAACTTTGAGCAAAAAATGTTTTATACTTCTGATCAATTCTAAAACTTCCTGTAAAGTATAGGACATCAGTCAAGGCTTTGTCTATAGCTAGAAAAAAAAACTGTTGGGAAATGTCGACAGGTGTTTCAGAAAAATGTGTATTTCTGATTCACTTTTAGGCCGCTCAAAAGCTCGCGGGACTCTGAGCCTCAATTGACGTATTTAGATCGAACGATTTAATTAGAACATTTGATTATTCATCCATCATTATTTTCAATATTGTTTATAGATTCCAATAATGAAAAACCTATTCATTCAATAGTTATTTATTGTACTAGTGCATTATGTTGAAAATAAGTCACGCGAGAAAGATTTGTACCACGAGTCAGGACGACTGGCATAAATTCTCAAGTGACTTTGAAACATGACGCACAAGTGCCTTGCAATGTTTTATCGAACAAGTGGAAGACATTCTTTTTTCATGAGATATCAAATCATTGACACTGACATTTATATTTAAAATGTCAGTGTCAAAATGACTACACAGTGACATTTTGGTCAAAGTAGGTTGGTTGTTTCGTTGCCACGGTTCGGTAGCAAATGTTTAAATAAATTTTAACACTTTTGTCAGTTTTCCCTGCAGATAAGGGACGCTTTTTTGAAAAAACCGTATAGAAAATGGAAGAAATCGATAAAAAATACATCCTGAGGTTATCTTTACGAAAGCAGAAAAAGCAACGATGCAGATTTTAGCAGAAAAGTCCCGAGATGTCGAAGATACCTTCAAGAATTGCAATGTTTTTCAAATTGGAAAAACCAGCGCTCTACACCGGTCACTGCCCAAGAACGTCTTCGACGACTCTTTTGACCAATGCAGGGTATATGATTACTTTGAAGCGTCACGGAAAATGGGAGTCTTCGACGGTAGCAGCAGGATACCTAGAAGAATCGCTGAATAACAAGATACAAATTGCAGAGAAAAAACAAGGTTCTAATGAGTCGGCGTCTTCCAGCACTACCAGCAGCTTTACCGATAAGGGAGCGTCTGGTTCCAATGAACCAACGAATTTTACTATTACTCCAAATTCGAATACACCGTTCGCGTTTTCCTTCAATTTCAATGGTAATGTCAATTCTGCTTGTATAAATAAAATACTACTTTGAATATTAACGTGAGTAATCCACAAGTCACAAGTGAACTATGGATTATAACTCACTAGTGTATTATTTGTTAGTTTACTCGTATAAAATGATATCAATAATGATACTGTCGGGTCTACGATGCTCACATCCAAAGCTGGAAGCTTTTCGATTACTCGTTGGAAGAGTGATAATCAATGGATCACTGTTTTATATTTTGATGCCTTTGTGAAAAACTCATTGCCCTTTTAAATTTTATATTTATTTTGAGGATCATTACAATTTTTCGTATAAAGCAAATGCCAAATAGTTTTCGATCTACGTCATAATTGCCACCAAGCACGTTGTTATGAAGTCTGCTGGTAGCCAAATTTGGTCACCTGCAAATCACATAGTAACTCGCTTGGTGGCAATTATGACGTGAATCGAAAGTGGTTTGGCATTTGCTATAGACGACTGACTGACATGAACATTGATTCTACATTAATTATTAATCATTGGCATGGTGATCATGACATTCCATTCTAACCTGAACAAAAGGAACGTTCAAAAATTATGAAAAGAAACATAATTGGACGCAACATAGCTGCTCGCTTTGAAACTTCATAGTTTCAAAAAAGAGTCATTGCACTTAAGAACAATAGTTATCAACCAATTGCGATAATGTAAAAATTTGATTGTCCGTGATAGATCACTCGTGTATAGGTAACACACTTATCTTGGTGATAGGTTGCTTGAAGATACCATTGTTCATTTTCACACTGACAATGCGAATAATATGTCCACCGGAACCAGGATGAACCTTGACAATTCTACCGAGTTTCCAGACCAATGGTGCTGACTCGTCATGAAAAAGAACACATCGTCCAGCCTGGTAGTCTTCATTAGGTGTACGCCACTTGGAACGCTCTTGGAGATTGTGCAGGTAGTTTCGCGACAATCCCTTCCTCATATAAGCATCGCAGCATCATCTGGATTTTCAAAAAAGGCCAGCAGGGATGATCCAAATAGGAAATGTCCAGAAGTTAGCATCTCACATTCACTTGAGTCTTCTGTGAGCGTTATCAATGGTTGTGAGTTCACCATCGACTCAATCTGCACCAGCAGAGAATATAAATTTTCGTAAGTTAGCAAGACATTTTGTTAAGTGATATTTGGTAAGTCGCACGGCGCTCTTCCACAAACCACCGTGATGCGTTGAACGCGTTGGTATAGAATGCCAAGTGATACGAGTTTCGCATAAAAAGTTTTGAAATACGTCATGTTTGATTCCATCACTGATGTCACGTGCACCCACGAAATTCGTCGCAGGATCTGAATAGCTCTGAGCTGGAAGACCCCTTCGAGCACTAAGTCTCCTGAATGCACATAAAAAACTGTCAGTAGACAACTCGCTCACCAATTCTATACGATGTGTGGCCTTTGATGACATGCATATAAAAATACAAATCCAGACCTTGACAGATTTGGTGATTCTCAAATAGCTATTTTTAATTAAAATGAGGACCGCAATAATCAACACCACATTTTGAAAAGGGTCTTGATGGTTAAACCCTACATGAGGGTAGGTCGCCCATTTTTTGAGAGCCTTTAGGAGGTGCAATCTAAAAGCAAACCACACATATCCTCAAAATATTCCTAATCGTGTTTCTTCCTTGAGTAGGCCAATATTTTTGCCGTATAATTGACAATAGAGTTTGCAGACCTTTTCAAACGCCCACCTACTCTTATTACACCACTTTCAACTTCAACATCAAGAAAAGGACTTAGCCGAAACAGCTTTCTTTTGCGTGAAACGGTGTTATTTTTTTTAATTTTTGAATTCAGAAAAAAACTCTCTTTGTTAAAAATGTTTTATGATAATTAAAAGAGCAGCATCTAATTCAGAAATTGTTTTAATCTACCTATAATTCTATCCTCTTCTGTTTTACACAAAGAATTATGCTTAAAACGGGCAATATACGCAATTATATGCATTAATTCATTAAGCGATGAGTATTTTGTGAATAGAGTATTATCGATGGCTTCTTGTGAAATCAATATTGTCTTTGAATCCGATCTGGTATATCAGGAAACTTTGAATGATTTGACAAAATCGGCCGGTCCTCCTCAGGTTGCATAAAAAAATCTGGTCCTTGGAACCATGAACTTAAATTTTCCATGTCTTCTGGGTTAACTCCTCTGGACACATAGTAAGCTGGGTTTGATGTAGTGGGTACGTGACTCCATTGGTCAGTATGACAAGCAGTCAACATTTTGAGTTTACTGGACTCACAAGCTATCCAAGCCAATACAATGGTAGAATCAGACCAAAACAGAACTTCATCAATATTATTGCTATCATTCATTGCTTCAAGGACCGCTTTACATAACTCTGTTCGCGGCATCTGGACGGCTGATTCGCTCTTCGATCGCAAGTTGTTTGAGACAACGGGCAGCGATAAAAGATGCAGGTCCTGTAACATAAGTCAAAGTATTCAATTGATAAATCTTCAAAGAATGTTGAGGATTATTTCTCCACACTATTTGTTGAAAATTTCTATCATCATCATGTACCTTTACACACCTATACATTTTGGCAATAGACAGTTTTCGTTGCTCAAAAAATGCAGCTCCGGTTAACGCTAATTGACAACTATGACGTTTGAATGTCATTTATCGTATATCGATACCATTGAGTTTTATAAGGCTTTAGAGAAGGAAACCTTCAAAAATAATGGCACCATCATCCAATTTTGGACGTATGTCTTGAGAAATTCACTGTATCGCTATCCTTGTCGAGTTATATCTATCTGCGTCGCCGAAAACTGACCTGCTTTGGACGCGGTTGCCGATTTGGGCAAATCTTCATCAATGAAAATTCCTCTGTGTACGAAATTGATTGATAAGACATGATACAATGAAAATTAAGGAGGATTGAGTATTGTTCATTTTTCAAGAAGGTGCGTTAAGGTTCACTATTCTAGATTATCGCATAATCAGACACATTTACAACCATGATTTCGTGTGAATCAACTCAATGTTGAACAACGGTGATAGTGTCTAATGATGATATTATTTCATATCATAAATAATGTGAAACATTTTTGTGCTACTCAAAGCTTAATTACTAACATTAATTAAATATTGATTTTTTGTGCATTGGATACAGGCGATACATAGTAAATATTAGTCCTAGTACACGGCAACGCTGCCTTTAAACAGCAGGTATCGATTTTGAAGGTAGTGCGGTGATGCCATGGGGTTTCAACTTGAAAACTTCCACTTTCGTGCTTGTGAAGTGTTGTATTGTGACTTTATTTGTGAAAAATGGTAAGATTGTGCTTGCTGTGTCAAAAACTGGACCATTCGGATCCAGAAATCACCATTCACAGGTAAGTGTCAAATTTGCATTGAGCATTGACTGGAGAGGGATCCAGTGGTGTAGAGTGTAGGCATCATCATATTTCATTCATGAAAATGAGGATTTTTCAATCTTCAGGAAGTTTAAATGTTTGATTTTATTCGTGAATAGGTAACAACGAAAAAATGAAACTGATTTGGAAAAAAAGCCTGAATGGTAGTGTTTTATGCAATAGGAACCGATTTTTCTCAAATAAGAAAGGATATTCATATTACTTGAATACCTATTCCATTATTTTCTTGATTATTTCATACACAGTCAAGATGAATTATTCATTGGATACTTCCTCAACTGTCTTATTTTCGTTTTTTTTATCACAATAAGGTTGAAGTCTTTAGTAAGAATGCTTACTTTTACAATTATTATTATTATAATCACTTTTTAGATTTCTTAAGACCTCATGTTTATCTCGAAATTAACTTTTTGACATATCGCCCTCTTTGCCTGTACCTTTCAATTAGAATTAAAAATTTTGACGACGCCCAGTCTTTCTTCCTGTAAAAGCGAAATATAGTTTTTCCAACAATTTGCTCGAAACCAATCAATAGACTTTTTGAAGAGACACATTTTTGTCAGAAACGTCAAATAAAAAAGATAAAAGGGGTCTAAATTAATATATAAAAAAAACCTTGTACAGGGCACAGCTAAATGGACCCCGCAATTCACTTTTTAATTTGACGTTTGGAAAAAAGTTTTAAATTAAAGTTCAATGGTTGAAAATAGATATTTACCCTGTTCCCAAGGCTTCCGAATAAACCTTTACATTTTAAAACGTGCCAGAAAAAATGGCAATTTTGTTTTTAAGGTAGGTATAGGATATATAAAAAATGTTTAATTTTCTGGAGAATGCGAAAAGTGAATAGAAACTGCAAATATTGGTACTTGCAAATTGAAGCAGGGTACCTATGCATTATGTATTGTTTATTTGCCCATACTTCTTTGAATGTATATCTAGACATAAATGTTTTTGGGCCAAATTTATGTCTAAACATACAAAATTAAATTTATGTCTAGACATTAATTTAAAGAAGAATAGACCAATATTTGCGGTCTTTGTTAAGTATGACTCCTGCACCATATTTCTTTGAATATATCTCCACTCACTTTCCAGCACTGATAATCATTTTGGTATAGTTAAAAATAGTTTTTCGGCCATTTATTCATAATACTTTTCGCCTGTACATATACTTATGTATTAGAAACAAGAAAAGTAGAACGTTGCTGTTTCCTATTTTTTATATTTTTTTCTTGTTATCCAATTTTAGATTTCCAAAAAATGAAGAGCTGCGAAATATTTGGTGTTCTTTGGTGAGGATTGACGAGGACCGACTTTGAATCAAACCTCCCTTTTTGTGTTCGGCCCATTTTAACCCACAAAACTATTTACGTGACATTGATGGAATCAAATATTTAAAACCGGAAAGCTTGCAAATCATGACTCACCGGCAGACCATACAGTTTCCCGTCTCCAAAAACAAAAATCATATGGCAAATTGAGTAAAATGGCCTTAGAGATATGTAAGAAAGGCGAAATATATTTTGTATTTTGATTGTCATTTTATTCGGAACCGTAATTCATTATTGTCGGAAGAACAGCAGGAGATTTAATTTTTAATGTTATGAAAATTTCAATTTTTATTGATTCAGAAAGTCAAAAATGTGATATACTGTCATATAACAATAACGACATAGGTACCTACCCAAATTAAAATTCATTTATATTTTTCATACAAAACGGTAGAAACTCGAAATGTGCCGCCGCTGTTCCAGATGAAAATCGAGTTCGGACGTACGTATTATAAGAATCACATGTTCTCATGCGGTGTTGCCCGATGGGTTCGGATTCCTCGTTTTATCTCTTTCCATTCATAGTGTTGTCTCTTTCGCACTTATTGTGATGTTGGCGTCAAGACTAATACCATTTTATGAATGGGATGCCCAGTCTATAGTATTTAAAGTCAATGATCGATACCGATAAATGCCGGTTGTTAACGGACGATAGTCATAGCGGTTAACGTAGCGAAACGCATGCGCAGTGGAAGAGAATATGTGATTTGACATTTGATTGTCAATGTTTTGAGGTTTTGATTTTATTGTTTTTGTTTATACTTTCGCTGGATTCAAGACCAAGACAATTAACGCAATGAATCCAAATCAAGAAGCAGCAAGTTTTTCAAAAACAATCAGGCGAAACCGAGTTTGGTTTACCGATAAAGATGAACAGATTTTTCTCACTGAAATACTGGCAAATAATCCATATGGGGATGTATCTATATAGAGTGTGATTGTTTCCAATATTTTTGAGGTCACTAGTAAAAAGGTTTCTTTGAGGGAAGTTAAGAACATATTACATAGGTATGTATTGGAAAAGTTTGAGGAAAAAGAAAACGGCAACGATCTCCGGAAAGTGTCAGGTGATGTAAATGTCTTATCTACTTATATTGGATGACGTTGTTGTTCAAAACTTCTAATAAAATGGCATCTTCAAAATCAGCATCTGATTCGTCACTGGAGTCCAATAATACCATATCATCAATCATTTTGAAAAAATAATATATACACATAATCAAAACAAGACTGCGATGTCTTTGCCATTGACTTTGGTTAGGGTTGGGGTTAAACGTAACGTTGAGCGGATTTGTTTCTTGCCTTCACCGAAAACTATATTTTTATCTGTCAAATAGCGGCCATCGCTACGACTTTCGTAACCGCAACCGGTGAAATTTCCAGGAGCAACGAAAACTGTCTAATATCTGCTGAGATAACATACAAATGTATTAGCAATATGAAAAATAACGAATCCTGAATAACAGGTCCAACCTTCAGAACATCAATAGATGGAGATGTCTGCAAACCTTGGTTTTTCAGAACATCGTTTAAAGACACGCCCAACGATGATTTACTTGATCACCCTTAATTTTGTCGTAAGGGATGACTCTTTGAAAACGGCATGATGAGGTGAAAAATAATGAGGAGTTGTTGTATTTAGATCGGAAAAATTAATCTCAGACATACAGTGTGACCCATTTGTTTTGGGAACACCCTGATAAAAGGTTTATTTCTTGACCGATTTGGTTCGTTTTTCTTTTGGATTGTAGAGCTCGAAAAATTGTATATTCTTGGCAAAAAGTGACCTTCGCCATTTTGACTTCAAGGCCTACTATGTTAGTTTTTAAGAGCAAAATTTCAGGTAACCATATTAGCGATTTTTTTAGAAAAAATCTGTGTGCGCAACTGGATTCAGCATCCTTTAAAACGGGTCTATACAAATTTTCAACCAAAAATATCAAGTTGAAAAAAATTAAAAATTCGCACTTTAACAATCTTTGATTCTATCAAAACAAATAAAAATGACATAAAACTAAAAATTTTTAACTTCTACCAAACCACCATCAACTTCAATGCATTTATCATTTCTTTTGATAGAATCAAAGATTGTTAAAGTGCGAATTTTTAATTTTTTTCAACTTGATATTTTCGGTTGAAAATTTGTATAGACCCGTTTTAAAGGATGCTGAATCCAGTGGCGCACACGGATTTTTTCTAAAAAAATCGCTAATATGGTTTTCTGAAATTTTGCTCTTAAAAACTAACATAGTAGGTCAAGAAATAAACTTTTTATCAGGGTGTTCCCAAAACAAATGAGTCACACTGTATGTCCCAAATTGATATATTCCAACATAGACTCACCATATTTCTCCGCTAAATTTGGATTACGAGTTAGTCTTCGTTCTAATGTTGGGAATCTCTTGACTTCGATCGAATAAGATTCGCCTAACTTTGTTCTATAATCGTCGCGAAAAGGCAAACGCACCAAGAAGTAACCACTTTTATCTTTTCTAAATATGTTAGTGGAATGAATTTCCACTTAGTTTTCTTCCAACGTGTATTTATTTTCTGTATAGAGACATTCTTCTTATAACCAAAAAAGAAACTCTCTTATTGTTGAGGGCGGTCATACGACTCAACCGTTTCCTTACCCTTTGAAATACTTTCAAAAAACTCATCCTCGAAAGCCTCTCTCACGCCCGATTGCATTTCCAAGTCATACAATAACTCGAGTTCCGATTGAACACTATTAAATTCATCTAAGATGGTTTTAACCTTTTGAATACGTGATGTCGATTCGAGTATTTTATTTTCATTTTTTGAATCATTGACAAATCTTTTAAATCTAGTCAGTTGTGATTTTAGTTGTTCTCGATGGACTACCAATTTCGAGACTGCTTGCTGCGTTTGCTCCTGTTCATTATTGGACTCCTCGATCATTTTGACTCCAATAAGAGGAAACTGGTATCCAATAAATAGGTGACAATGCTTAAACAGTACGCGACAGTCCACCGATAGACTGGAAAGTATGAAAACTCACCGCTGGGCTGAAGAGAAAAATTGATATACTGCCTACAACGGTAAGCAGAAAACATCACTTATGCTCGTACCTATAGTCGGATCTCAATTCCAGACTTTAGTCGCATTCCGGAAAGCTAGACTCAAAGCTCAAGTTTTCTTCTGTACTATAGTCGAAGCTTCGTGATTTCTTGATAAAACAGGGCTTGAATACTCATTTGCGAAATACGTTTGTATTTTTCGTGTTTTTTTCTAATCATTTTTGAAAGGAGACATCAAGTGTCAACTGACAAACCTCATTTTGGTTATTTGACATGTTTATTTTCTATAAAACATCAACAGGGTTTGATGTTTTGTAGAATTTTGCGTAAATTCAAACGTTGTATTTTTTCGATTTCTTTCCGTAGTGTCTGACGACTTTTTTAAACCGTGAAGATATTTTGTTTTTTTTTAGTCTATTGATAGTGGCGAAAAATACAAACATTTTATATGAAGAAGTAATACGTAGTCTGATCAATGCCAAAAACTTCTAATCGGAATATGATTGACGTACATATTTAATAAAACCACTTCCAACATAAAATAATACTATTTTGTTCCTTTGTACAAAGAATAATGAGTTTTTTGAGTAATTCAGAATTTGTTATGTAGGTATTTATGTATCAAAAATACATTTCAAAAGACGAAATCGTCTCCACAGGTGTGAATAAATGAAGTATTTGGTAAAAAATCACAAACTAAACATCAATTTTACAAAAACACGACATTGAACATCAACCCAACAGCCCCAATACCTCAATAAAAGCAAATAATAACGAGAATAACATGATACAACCTCGAATTTTTGCCTAAATCGTTGCTCAAGGTAGGGTCTGACCAAACTTACGACTCAAACCCACGACTCAAACAACGCATGCCCAGTTGTCATGATACTGAGACCAAGATTTATCTATAGTCGGCATTTCTGATCTCAAGCCGTTGTCTGACTTTGACTCAAGTCTCGACTATGAGCAGCCACATTAGATTCGCTAATAAAATACATTTGACATTGACAACACATTTAGGTTTGGCATACGTTTTCCCGGCGACTTGATGGGAGAATGCCAGCGTATCACAATCGTTCAACTAAATATTGAGCATCGACCTCGAAACCATGAAGCGGTTAGACCTTTTACAAAATAACTGGCTAACTGTACTTTATCTATTCGCTGTTTAGTTAAGCCTGCAATCACAAGAATAATATGCCCAAATAACCAACAAGAAATAACAAAATTTAATCTATACCTGCTATTGGCACAAAATGACGCAACAGTAAAATTATGCAACCAAAGAATTAACTCACGGTATTCATTCACCATCCATTGCCAGCAATTCACCATCAGCAATTAACCATCAATTCACCATCCGGCATATGAAGGTTGTCGGGCCTACGATGCTTACATCCAAAGCTGGAAGCTTTTCGATTATCCGTCGAGAGAGTTATGATCGCTGGATCGCTGTTTTCTATGTTGATGCCTTTATGAACAACTCATTGCCTTTTTTTAAATTTTATATTAATTTCGAGGATTATTACAATTTTATGTATATTGCTAATGCCAAACAACTTTCGATCTACGTCATAATTGCCACCAAGCACGTTGTTATGAAGTTTTGGTCACCTGCAAATCACATAATAACTCGCTTGGTGGCAATTATGACGTGAACCAAATGTTGTTTGGCATTTTTTGCTGTAGACGACTGACTGGCATGAACATTGACTCAATATTGATTATTTATCACTGCATGTTAACTTACGAAGAAATGAGAGTATATTATACCCCAGCAAAACGCAAAGTTATTCTTTTACGGAAGCTTTGGATTGTTTTATCTACCAAAAATGTACATATCCCGATATTTTCGACCACTTATTCTGCGTATAACCACAGCTAATTAGTTTGGTTATTGCTGCCTTCTGAACATGATATCTCCAGCTGTTTCTGGCCTTAAATACTTCATGATCAATGTTGTCATCGTGATAATGGGGTGGAAAGTACGCTGAATAAATCCACTCATTCATGTTACGATGATATTATGATCTTCAATGCTGACACAACAGTTTTTGGATATAAATTCGACCACGGAACGATGGTTCGGAAGACGGAAAAGTAGTGTCAGTCAAGCTTCTAGCTCGGCAAGAATATCTATTTTCCCTCTCGAGCCTGCGGCCCATGCTCATCCGCCGGCTGTAATTGTCGGTATTTGAAGAAAATAGGGATGTTGTGAAGTGATACGAGTTTCCCTTTTGTCTGAGTGCTACGTTCCCAGCGCGCAATAAGGGTAGGGTACAGTTGAAGACCCCACAAGCCTTTATTGTGACATTTGGTGGATGCGCCTAGCGATCATCTCTCGCACGCCGAGCGTGTATAGTGTACAGAGTGAGTACAGGATGATCAACGGACCAGAATTGAGGATGGCGTTCCAGAAGAGGTCTGAACGAGTTCAAGAAGTACCACAGCACCGGGGGAAACCACAGTCATAGGAAGCTTGACCGACACTACCAACCTCCTGGTGTTTGTTTAGTCAAGCTGCAATTCCAAAACCCTGATGTGCCGGCCAGCAAATCTTCGCAACGTCAGCGACGATCAGAAACTGGGGACACGGTGACATAATGAGACACAGGACCGGAGCAAGTTGATCATTTTTATCCGTTTTAAGTCATGTTTTGTAAGAGGATGGAGCATGTTGTCAGTTCGCATTGGGGGCCAATGCTCGCGGGGAAGGAGAACATGTCATCGTAATAATTTGGTGGAAAGTACGGTGAATAAATCCACTCATTTATGTTACAATGATATTATGACGTATAACCTACAATGCTGACACAACAGTTTATAAATTCAGCATCGAAACAATGGCTTTGGAGAGGGAAAAGTAGTGTCAGTCAAGCCTCTAGCTTAGCCAGAATTTCTATTCTCCCTCTCGAGAGTGCGGCCCATGCTCATCCCCCGGTTGTAATTGTTGGTATTTAAAGAAAATAGAGATGGTGTGAAGTGATACGAGTTTCGCTTCTGTCTGACTGCTACGTCCCTAGCGCGCAATAAGGGTAGGGTACAGTTGAAGACCTCGCAAGCCCTTATTGTGACAATAAGTGCATTCCTTTTAAAATCCAATCACCCCTGAGCTAGTCGCACTTGGGTAACTCCGAGCTGCTCTAAATAGAACGCGTTGTTTCGCGGATAGATGCGGGTCACACGTAACATAACCCAACTAAATCTCTGTTTTGTTGATACATTTTATTTTTCAAGAATCTCATTGGAAAAATCTATTTTTAATAATTTGCTTACAAAACCTCAACCAAAAGTGCAAAATTGTTCTTGGATTACCACACTACAGCTACATGCAGCATACATTCATACATAAACATTGAACATAACCTAAAAGGGCTTAACGCACTCCTCGCAAATTTAGTGCAACAGGGGCAAGGGGGGAAGATTTGGAGTCACTCGTGGGCGACAAGCACATTTCAAATAGAACAGACCACGTCAAAAGTCGGAGTGACACAGAGCGACTCCGGCATGTGAAAGGAATGCAGTTAATATGTAGGTATCATTGATGTGTAGGTTCGACAAAATCTACCTTTTTTTTCAAATAATATTTTGCTTCATTGTAAAGTGAATCTGAGAACTTTTTTGTGAAAAGTCGAATTTTTAATGGAATAGTTGAGTATCCGCTCCCTGGTAAACGATCTGATGAAAGCATGTGGGGTTTCGAAATGGTGACAGCAACAATTGGGCTATCTTATATCTTCCATTTACTGAAGGTAAGTTGAGGTTGGCTTGCTGCAGCCTTTCTTTTCTTCGTTCAAAATGAGTACAATGTTTACATTTGCCGCTTCCTCCAAGTCTTCAAGGGGGTATTGTACCACATTCCTGATGCGTCTTTCTTTTGGAGTTTGGCAGTGTCACAGTAGATGTTCGATTGTTTTATCCTCCTCGATGCAGTCCTTGCAGAGATCAACAGTTCCTGGCCTCATTTTCGGAGCATGGTTTCGATTTCACAGTGTCCTGTGATTACTCCCACAAGGATGCTCACAGAGGATTTGCTCTGCTTTAGTAATATCCCTGTTTTTTCCATATCCAGGTCTGGTCAAAGAGCTCTCGATGTGTTGCAGTCGTTCCAATTGCTCCACCTATCGCAGTGTAGCTCTACTATGTTTTATCTATTGTATCTTTCAATAGTCTGATCGTTGGAAGCGATGTGTTCTCCATTTCCGCTTCGTCCTTTCTCAGGTCCAATTTTGGCAGTCCATCTGACATTGTGTTCTCATTAATTTTGCTATGACCAGGTATCCAGCTTAGAACGACCTTCTTGTTCCTGTTCCAAGATAATACCTCAAGGCAACTCATTGCAACCTTTGACTACACTGTTTCTGATTCTAGTCGTTTTAAAACTGCTTTGCTGTCTGCGTAGATGATAACGTCTTTTGTTGTGTTGTCAAAACTTTGCAGCAGGCTGGCTGCTTCTTGCAAGGCAATGATTTCTGCATGCACAATGCCACATCTTTCTTCAAGCTTGATAGACTCTTGGATGTTTAGCTCCTTGCAGTATATCCCTGCTCCTGTGTCTTTGCTGCGTCTGTAAAGATGGAGATCTCTTCCTCCTTTATAATGGAGCCTGATCCCTGTCTTCTCTGGAAGGTATTTCAACCACTTCATTTTTCTCAAAAGAGCTCTTGGTCGCCATGTAGTCTGTTGCCGTTTGTAGCAGCTTTTGGTTATCTATTGCCTTTGAGATTTTCTTCAGCGCCATAGAGTGTCGATTTGTTGCCTGTGTTCAAAGTTTGGCCTCCTCCAGTCTGAGAGCTTCCTTTGCGGCAGTGCTTTTGATAAACACAAGAGGTTTAGAATGATCTCTAAAGCTGCTCGCGGTGTGTTGTTCTTTGCTCACGTTGTACTTGGTGTTGCCAGTCGTTGTACTTTCGTGAGCATCTCAACGTTCGAGTTCGTGTGTTACACCATACCACGACTCCGTAGGAAATTATAAGTCTCACGATCGCTGTATACATCCAATGGATAATGTGCGGCTTTGGTTCCCATTTTTTACCAATCAATCTTCTGAATGTTTATAATGCATTGAGGCATCGCTTTATTCTTTTCACTGTGTCTCTTTTTCAGGAGAGCTTTGAGTCTAGGATGATCCCTAGGTTTTTTGCCCCATTGGAAAGCCTAAGAGCTTGTCCCCCGAATTTTACTGTTCGGCACCTTGTATTCCCTCGTGAACAGTACTAGATTTGTCTTGTCAGGGTTTACCCCAAGACCGTTTTGCCCTGCCCATTCTAAAAGTTTCTTCAATGCAAATCCCATGATCTCACTGATAGTCGACAGCCTTTCATCCACTACCAGAACTGCCATGTTGTTCTTTAAAAGTTTTTAAGATCGAATATACTACGATAAACCACAAGAGTGGAGCGATAACTCTGTTATGTTGATCCGTACATTGCATTTCTATCTTAGTTGATTCTCTCATGTGCAGGTCAATCAGCTTTTCCAGTGGCTTCAGCAAGAAGGATGATAGAGTGATCGACCCTGTAGTCTTTTGAGGTTAAGTTATTTGATTTTCCCGATTTGGATATAAAAACAATAATTCTGATCTCGCTCCATCTACCTGGTTTGTATCCCAATTGAAGACAGAGTTTATTTCGCCAAGGTCACTCATTTACTTAAAGTACAGCTTTATTTCCGAAAATTCTTTTTTCTCTACAGAAAAAATAACCGAGTACCTCCAAATTCTTGAATTGTTGACAAAACCAAGCCAGGATGCATCGATGCCAATGAAGAATCTACTCTTACACAATGAGTGGCTTGCATGTTGATACTTGAATTTCTTCAAGTGTCTAAGGAAACCTGATCCACTCACTTCCAACTGCTCGATCCAACACTTCAGTTGGTTGACAATGAAGTACTCCAGATTTCAATACATCAAACATTGAATTCAAAGTCAGAAATGTATCCATCAAGCGTTGGATCCTCACCTACACCAAATTGAAATTCGCGATCAACACTAGCGATTCAACACACAACTAAATCTTTTTAACGCCCAACATCTATTTGCCTCCCTACTTATAGCAAATGCCAAACAACTTTCGATTCACGTCATAATCACTACCAAGCGAGTTATTATGAGATTTACAGGTGACCAAATTTGGTCACCAGCAAACTTCATAACAACGTGCTGTATGTATTCAAGAAAATCTTCTTATTTTGATCTCTTGTATAATTCATTCCACTATGACTCCCTGTAAGTGAGTGATCAACGATAAAGAATGATCCGGAATTATTTGGGCTGCTACAATAGGGAACTTGCCCATTTTTTCTTTATCTTATTAATTAATTTTAAAGTGTGCCTTCATGTCTAAAAACGCCGTACACCAGATATCAGCCCTTAAATCGCACTAGTTATTTTACAATAAATGATCAAAGTTGACATCATTGAGTTTTATAAGGCTTTAGAGAAGGAAACCTTCAAAAATAATGGCACCATCATCCAATTTTGGACGTATGTCTTGAGAAATTCACTGTATCGCTATCCTTGTCGAGTTGTATCTATCTGCGTCGCCGAAAACTGACCTGCTTTGCCCGCGGTTGCCGATTTGGGCAAATCTTCATCAATGAAAATTCCTCTGTGTACGAAATTGATTGATAAGACATGATACAATGAAAATTAAGGAGGATTGAGTATTGTTCATTTTTCAAGAAGGTGCATCAAGGTTCACTATTCTAGATTATCGCATAATCAGACACATTTACAACCATGATTTCGTGTGAATCAACTCAATGTTGAACAACGGTGATAGTGTCTTATGATGATATTATTTCATATCATAAATAATGTGAAACATTTTTCTGCTACTCAATTACTCAAAGCTTGATTACTAACATTCATTAAATAATGATTTTTTGTGCATTGGATACAAGCGATACATAGTAAATATTAGTCCTAGTACACGGCAACGCTGCCTTCAAACAGCTGGTTTCGATTTTGAAGGTAGTGCGGTGTTGCCATGGGGTTTCAACTTGAAAATTTCTACTTTCGTGCTTGTGAAGTGTTGTATTGTGACTTTATTTGTGAAAAATGGTATTATTGTGCTTGCTGTGTCAAAAACTGGACCATTCGGATCCAGAAATCACCATTCACAGGTAAGTGTCAAATTTGCATTGAGCATTGACTGGAGAGGAATCCAGTGGTGTAGAGTGTAGGCATCATCATATTTCATTCATGAAAATGAGGATTTTTCAATCTTCAGGAAGTTTAAATGTTTGTTTTTATTCGTGAATAGGTAACAACGAAAAAATGAAACTGATTTGGAAAAAAAGCCTGAATGGTAGTGTTTTATGCAATAGAAACCGATTGTTCTCAAATAAGAAAGGATATTCATATTACTTGAATACATTCCATTATTTCCTCGATTATTTCATACACAGTCAAGATGAATTATTTATTGGATACTTCCTCAAATGTCTTATTTTCGTTTTTTTTATTACAATAAGGTTGAAGTCTTCAGTAAGAATGCTTACTTTTACAATTATTATTATTATAATCACTTTTTAGAGCTCTTAAAACCTCGCCTTTATCTCGAAATTAACTTTTTGACATATCGCCCTTTCAATTGGAATTAAAAATTTTGACGACGCCCAGTCTTTCTTCCTGTAAAAGCGAAATATAGTTTCTCCAACAGTTTGCTCGAAACCAATCAATAGACTTTTATGAAGGGACATTTTTGTCAGAAACGTCAAATAAAAAAGATAAAGGGGGTCTTAATCAATATATAAAAAAACCTTGTACAGGGCACAGCTAAATGGACCCCGCAACTCACTTTTTAATTTGACGTTTGGAAACAAGTTTTAAATAAAAGTTCAATGGTTGAAAATAGATATTTACCCTGTTCCCAAGGTTCCGAATAAACCTTAACATTTTAAAACGTGCCAGAAAAAATGGCAATTTTGTTTTTGAGGTAGGTATAGGATATATAAAAAATGTTTTATTTTCTGGAGAATGCGAAAAGTGAATTGAAACTGCAAATATTGGTACTTGCAAATTGAAGCAGGGTACCTACGCATTATGTATTGTTTATTTGCCCATACTTCTTTGAATGTATATCTAGTCATAAATGTTTTTGGGCCAAATTTATGTCTAAACATACAAAATTAAATTTATGTCTAGACACTAATTTAAAGAAGAATAGACCAATAAACAATATTGCTTACCTGCTTCAATTTGCTGGTATACCAATATTTGCGGTCTTTGTTTAGTATGACTCCTGCACCATATTTCTTTGAATTTATCTCCACTCACTTTCCAGCACTGATAATCATTTTGGTATAGTTAAAAATAGTTTTTCGGCCATTTATTTATAATACTTTTCGCCTGTATATATACATAATATGTATTAGAAACAAGAAAAGTGAAACGTTGCTGTTTCCTATTATTTATATTTTTTTCTTGTTATCCAATTTTAGATTTCCAAAAAATGAAGAGCTGCGAAATATTTGGTGTTCTTTGGTGAGGATTGACGAGGACCGACTTCGGATCAAACCTCCCTTTTTGTGTTCGACCCATTTTAACCCACAAGACTATTTACGTGACATTGATGGAATCAAATATTAAAAACCGGGAAGCTTGCCAATCATGAATCACCGGCAGACCATACAGTTTTCCGTCTCCAAAAACAAAAATCATATGGCAAATTGAGTGAAATGGCCTTAGAGATATGTATGTAAGAAAGGCGAAATATATCTTGTATTTTGATTGTCATTTTATTCGGAACCGTAATTCATTATTGTCGGAAGAACAGCAGGAGATTTAATTTTTAATGTTATGAAAATTTCGATTTTTATTGATTCAGAAAGTCAAAAATGTGATATAAATAACGACATAGGTACCTACCCAAATTAATATTCATTTATATTTTTCATACAAAACGGTAGAAACTCGAAATGTGCCGCCGCTGTTCCAGATGAAAATAGAGTTCGGACGTACGTATTATAAGAATCACATGTTCTCATGCGGTGTTGCCCGATGGGTTCGGATTCCTCGTTTTATCTCTTTCCACTCATAGTGGTGTCTCTTTCGCACTTATTGTGATGTTGGCGTCAAGAGTAATAGCATTTTATGAATGGGATGCCCAGTCTATAGTATTTAAAGTCAATGGTTGACATCGACGCTGAGAACAAAGCAAAAAGCGCGGGAAAGTGTTCACGTCATAACGTGTATCTTTGGCAACCATTTGAATGTTTGAAGTCTGATGTAACATTGAGTTAATTTATTTCGTAGTTTTTGAAAAATTTAAGGATAGTTAATATGAATATTAGGCGATTCTGGCTTGTTTGGTACATGGTTTGGTACTTGCTTTAGTCTGTCAAACACCTACCAACCAAATTTGGATCGGTAAATGATGACGTCACATCAAGTTTGGTATGTGTTTTGGTCTGTCGAATCGCCTTCCGCGGTTTGGAGCACGGTTCTTTGGTTTGGTATAGTGTTATCTTTGTCTATTCTTCTTTTGTCTCGCTCGGGAGTAGTAAGTAGTAGTTATGAATGATCAAGTGAATGATGTTAACAAATAAATCGACCAGTTTTGTCAAAACTTTAGCAAATACTGAATTACCAAGCAATTTACCGAATGTCACGGGATTCATTCTGAATAAGGCAAAAAAGTGCTCTGCGAAGTCGTCTGTAAATCGACGACGTTAATACAATTCCAAAATAGCCAAAACAACAGCTGATTTTCTTTAAGGCATTTTGAATAATATATGGCCAGAATCTTTTTATCAAATCACCAAGCAGTTTAAACCGTATGACAAAAATGAACTAAATAGTAAAAGAAACTGTAATCTGTAACTCAACATAAACAAAAAAGTTGGGTTATATAATCACGGCTCTTTTGACAATTTTGACCAAAAGCCTACCAAACGATTTCGGTAAAATGTTGGTCGTGACGTCATCACTATGACATTGCAGTTACCGTAGGGTTAACCAAAATGTAAACCAAGTACTCCAGCCGAGATAAACTATTGCTTTGCTTTGTTTCGCTGTGTTCTAAAATTCCCCAAAAAAATTTCTTTCGCGTGCCTGATGACAAAAATATCGGCGACCAAAATTGCTAAGAGCATGCAGAAGCAATGGGGGAATATTTTGTTGAAAAGCGGTACTATTATTCAATGTACCTATGTCGAGATATGTGTGAAGATCGTTTTAATGTAAGTATGTTTTATGACAAAAAATACCATTATCTAATTTTGTTTTTAGATTTTGAAAGATTTTATTCTTGGGTACATATTACTACAGACAAATTAAGAAAATGAACCTTAATTTTTTTTTTACCAGTATACAGCATGTCTGGCGATGAGGTACACAAAAGGAATATGAATTATGCCTTCACTAAAAATCACTAATGATGATTGGTTCATATTATTATATTTATCGCATCACGTTAAAAGTACTAGTTCGAAGTACATAGTTAGAAATTACAAAAATGTGTCTTCTTTGCTCCATTATCAACACTGTAGACCAATAGAATGTTTAAAAGTTACATCTTTGCTAAAAAATTCTGAATATATCATGAATGTGGGTAGTTCTCTTTTGAAATAAGTTGATTTCTTGACTCCTTGAAGACCCCGTACAAAATTTGTTTTTTTTTCCATCGACAACCGTTCTCTTTAGTAGGCAAAAATTCTTTTAAAGATCGCCTTTTTCTCGAGAAATTGAAGTTTTGGTCCATTCGTGCTTCTGTATACCTCATCGCCTTTCATAATGTAGGATACTGGTGTATCCACAATTATTATTGGTATTTTTGTCAAAATACATACACACATTGAAATGATCTCCACATACATAGATAGCACTGCTTTTCAATAAGATATTCTCAACATTTTTTTTGCATACTTTAAGCAATCTTGTTTGCCGATTTTCGTCATCAGGCACGCGAATGAAAATTTGTAAGGAAATTTCAAAGTTGAATTAGTACTTACACTGCGGCAGAGTGAAATATTAACACCCTTTTTTTTTCAAGAACTACGAAATAGACTAACTTAACGTCACATTCAAACGGTTGCCAAAGATACGCGTTATGACGTCAAAACTCTCCCGCGCATTATGCTTCGTTTGAATTTTCTCAGCGTCGATGTCAACTTTGATAATTTATTGTAAAATAACTAGTGCGATTTGAGGGTTGATACGGTGTTTTTAGACATGGACGCACACTTTGATACAATAAAAAAAAATGGGCAAGTTCCCTATTTTTCGTCCTTGTTGCGGCTTTGTATAAAGTTTCCGTTTAACATCCGAAAGCCTCAAACTCTCTCCATAACTATTGTTCTTGGTGATAATACTAGAAAAGGAAGTCAAGTGTTATTAAGGCAATTGAAAATTAGAATTTCAACTGAAAATGAAGAAAATTCACGGTTCCCAACGACATATTCCTGCTGTTGGTGAATAATCCTATTATAACTCAATATATTATGGATAACGCACTGTTTCTGGAACAGTCTTATTAAATTATAATATTAAGAAGCCATAAATATTTTGGGATCTTTCTAGTCTAGTTTTGTTGTCTGTGTTCAGTACCTACCTGTGCAGAGTATAAAATGGTAAGTGAAGCTTGACAAAGAAGTGTGCGAAAACAATTTTAGAATAAATATTGATATACGAGAACAATACTCACATTTTGATGGAGGTTTTGTAAAATGATTAAAAAACAATAATGTATAAAGATATTAGTTCTTATTTTTGTGAATGTATTTAAATTTGACAAATCATGTTCACTACTTTATAATTATTATTATTGTATGCGTGTCCCAGTAACTTCTTACCAAATGGAAAAAATGTTTATTATTGATTTTACGAATAAATAGTGGCTTTCCATAAAAAAAATCTGCTTCACGAGAAAATGAAGTTCCACTTCTGAAAAATTAAGTAGGGTATACAAGGAGGCTCAGAAAATTGAATATAGCATTTTTTTATGTACCCCATTGAAAATGGAAATTGTGCGACTATGGTTGCTGTAAGACTACTAAATTATTTTTTAATGAGTTCTTTTCGTACGTTATGGTATACACAGTTACTAAATTAATTTTTAAGTAAAAAGTATTAAGTGATGAATTAATTTATTTTAGTCAATCATATGAATATGGAAAATCGTGTATGTTTTAAATTAAAAAGAAATTCACTAACCCCGTATTTTCAAATGTTGAATAAAATGCTTAGATATAATTAAGTAGTTTATAACAACAACCATAATCTTAAAATCACCATTTCAAATAGAGTTGTCTTATGAAAATTGCTCCATTTAGATTTATATCCTACATAATATGATAAACACGTTTGCTATTTGGTAAGAAGTTACTGGGACACGCTGTATAATCTGTTTAATGCTATTCTGCTTCCTTCCCTTACGAATCTATGTTGAATCATTTACATCCTGATGCCTACATTATGAGATCAAAAAGATCGGTAACAGAGATAAAAAGTAAATCTTAACAGAACTTAACAAAAAAATATTGTCGATCATTTTCAGTTTTCATATCACTAGCCGAATGAGGAGTTCTTACCAATCAACCTATCCATTAGCTTGATATAATCATATAAGGGTGTTCAGCCTCCATCAAAATGCTTTTAAAATCAAGTATCACTATTCTGAACACATTAATATTTTATGAATCCATCAACATTTTTATTTCAAGTCTTTGACTGTGTCAACGATCTGATAAATCGGCCGTCTGTGTACCTGTGGTGAAAAGTTATGTTGTTTTTCCCAAATGGATTATCAAAAGTAAAAGTGAACGAATAACAAGCTTCGGTGTGATTTTCCAATGTAGAAATTAAGGTGATGACGAAATGCGGATAGTTAATAATATTCAAAACGTTCATAGATGCATGGCACAAATTTTGCAATATGAAGCATACTGAATAGTATGAAGTCTAAATAATATGTACGTTAA
The DNA here is from genome assembly GCA_958502075.1 of Orchestes rusci. Taxonomy (NCBI): domain Eukaryota; kingdom Metazoa; phylum Arthropoda; class Insecta; order Coleoptera; family Curculionidae; genus Orchestes; species Orchestes rusci. The sequence continues at coordinate 79,892,670 of OY293304.1, read as the reverse complement.
TGTGTCTGCTTCAATTGATTGAATCTGAAACATTCGCATATCGAATAAATGGACATTATTTGTGTAAAATAATAAGTTACATTATTCTGATTCATTGGCCAATATTGTTGACTGATTGAATTCGATCACCAGCAATAGCTCTGTGTGCTGCATAATAATAAATATATTATGTAATATCAACTAGCCTGATACTCATTGTTTCCAGGTGTAATAATTCCCTGTTTCTCTTCAACTTCTGTACAGGGTGTCCCATTTTGGGTACTTTTGCGGGGTATCTCCGTTATTCTTATAGATAGAAAGTTGCGGTTTTCGCGACAGTGTGCTACTTTTTCGTGAAACTAAAGATGCCGTTAACAAAATGTTCATAGCCCTTTTAGTTTTTAAGATACAGGGCTAAACTGAAAATGTTGCATTTTAAGGTACCCCTCGTATCTAAGCTATCAGATAAGTTATGGAGAATGTGAAAACTGTTTTTTATATAACTTTTCCCGTAGAACTCGATTCTGCCTTCGAAATTAGTATACGGGGTCAGGTCAAAAAGTTATCGGACCCAACTTAATTTTTTTAAATGGAACACCCTGTATATTAATAGTCCATAAGATTTGTCTTTTCTTTACCTTTTCAAAAATATATAAGAGTATGTTCTTTTTAAAAAAAATGTTTAGCCTTTAACTTTTTGACCTGACCCTGTATACAAATTCCGGAGGCAAAATCGAAAGTTATATACTTTTCCCGTGGAACTCGATTCTGCCTTCGGAATTAGTATACGAGGTCAGGTCAAAAAGTTATAGGCTAAACATTTTTTTTTTAAAGTGCATACTCTTATATATTTTTGAAAAGGTAAAGAAAAGACAAATCTTATGAACTATAAATATACAGGGTGTACCACTTAAAAAAATTAAGTTGGGTCCGATAACTTTTTTACCTGACCCCGTATACTAATTTCGAAGGCAGAATCGAGTTCTACGGGAAAGGTTTTATAAGAAAAAGTTTTCACATTTTCCATAACTTATCTGATAGTTTAGATACGAGGGTACCTTAAAATGCAACATTTTAAGTTTAGCCCTGTATCTTAAAAACTAAAAGGGCTATGAAAATTTTGTTAACTGCATCTCCAGTTTCACGAAAAAGTAGCACACTGTCGCGAAAACCGCAACTTTCTATCTATAAGAATAACGGAGATACCCCGCAAAAGTACCCAAAATGGGACACCCTGCACCCTGTACATGGAAAAGATAATTTTGAAGTTCTAGTTATTCTTGTGAACTTGCTTTATTTGGAGTTAAAAAAATTAATGATATGTTTCTCAATGCATCCAGATCCATCTTCTTTATAATCGGTACTTTTTAACAACAAAAATGTTGCAGTAACGAAGTCCTAGTCAGATCTTTGAAATCATGATTTTCCCAGCCTGCCAAATTGCAAAGGCCGGTTTAAACGATGCTTTTCGAAAATACAATAGTTCAAGAGCTGATTGGTTTTTATCATTCACACACACTCTCATAACATAACACCTTTCAATTTTCGAACTATTTATTTCAAAGGACGAATTTAAAAAGTATCCCATCAAAATAATGACGCTTGACGCTGAAGATATAAATTTCCGAATGATCGGAAAAGAACATGATGAAAGCTTGAATTCTCATAATGGTATAATATGGTGTTTGACAAACAATTTTTTGAGAAACCGTTCTTCGAATGTTTCAATATTTGGATGTCGTTTTTTCATAAGTTCCTACTTACTTAAAAAATCATGTACAGGGTGTCTATTTGAGAATGGCAAGGGGCCAGATCTCAGAAACTAGGCATTCCTTGCGGAAAAAAAATAATTGTGTAATATGGAATAGAGAAAATGCTGGAGATATACATATAAGAAGCTCCCAAGATATCCACAAGATAGCAAAATGGTGCTATCAAAACACAAAATTGTTATTTTCTTGTGACTTTTTAATAGAAACAAATATGAATGAGTACCGCTATGGATTCCTTAAGAAATTTCCTTAAAATTTGATCTTTTTGATTTTTTTCTAGCATGTCAAATAAGACAGGCATCAACTGTCAAACCTCACAACGCAATAATTCTCATTACTTTGAAACAACCCAACCGATTGACGCGATCTTGGTCTCATTTTGAAGAGGAGGTTCTCCTTTTCCACAATTTTGGGATTTCAAATGATTCTGATCAGAAGAGACGATTTTAATCAATATAATATGCGGACGACGAACATTTTTCAAATTTACCCGAGATTTTTAAATATAAAGGCAAAGTGGAAATAGTTCGTCTGGAATGTCGACTAAATTTCGCACATCTTCCATGCATTACACTTTTTTCTAGCTCTCGAAATAAATAAGCTAAACGCTTTTTTGGAGTCATTTGATGCAAAAAAGTCCTACTATTTAAGATATAATTTGTTTAAAATAATACAGTGACTGGGTGGTTACTAGGTAACGCAGAAATTTGTTAATTTCTTCTTTACGATGGCATCTTGAATAGTATCACTTTTTAACATCAAATTACAGGAAATCGTACGTATAGCTTTTTTATTTCGAAATCTTGAAACAAATGTAATAAATGAAAGTTGTGAGGAATTTTGTCGAGAATTCAGACGAACAATTTTCAGTATACCTTTGCATTTGAAAATTTTAAGTTAATTGAATTTATGTCCGTCGTCCGCATATTATACTGTATACAATCGTCTGTTTTGATCGGAATCATTTGAAATCTCAAAATTGTGGACGAGGAGAACCTCCTCTTCAAAATGAGACCAAGATCGCGTCAACCGGTTGGGTTAATTCAAAGTTATGAGCATTGACAGCTGATACCTGTCTTATTTGACATGCTGTCAGGAAAATTGGAAATACTAGTGAAAATTAAATGCTACTATGTATGAACGAATGAATTTAAGACAAAGTGAGACCAGAATCTTATTGCTTATCTATACAGGAATGTGTCAAGAATGCCAAAAAATTACCTTAAGAGTGCCAACTCAAGAAATTGGTTGTTTATATGAATGACCTTTATGTGACTTTGAGCTTGTGAATTCAATGAAAAAGGGTAGAACTGGAAAATTGTTACTAATTTTAAAGACTTGAGAAATTGGTTGTTTATATGAATGACCTTTATGTGACTTTGAGCTTGTGAATTCAATGAAAAAGGGTAGAACTGGAAAATTGTTACTAATTTTAAAGACTTGAGATTGAAATGTTTGAATCATTAAGATTTCTGTTTTTGCTCGAAATTGTCAAAAGGTTAGCATAAATCACACTAAGCCTTTCTACGTCTGTTCTTTTGTTAATAGAATTAGGTTCCTGGTTGATTTCAGTCATCTCAAGAAAAATACGTTTTCGATACCCTTGTTCCTGAATCAGCACTTTGGTGTCACTATAATTCATCACATGGTTGTTGTCGTTACAATGTATTGCCAGGGCACTTGTTTCTTTTCTCAACCGTTGGTCACCCTTGTGAGATGCAATTCTGTCTTTCAAATTTCTAGATGTTTGTCCTATGTAAACTCCTTCACAGTCACAACAGGGAATGCTATAAACCACGCCTGATCTGTTGAAAGTTTCATCTTTGTCTTTTAGTTTTGTAAAAATATTATTAATTGATTTTGTATGTTTGTTAGCAATTTTGATTTGAGGAATCTGTTTGAGAACTTTGGTAGTTTTATTGTTGATTTCTTTGACGAAGGGAACAGAAAAATAGAAAATGTTTTCCCCTGGCAATACATTGTAACGACAATGGCGGCAACATGGCGGCTATACCCAGAATGTTGTAAATTTCCGGCCCCGGTGGCTCAGCGGTTTGATGTTTGCTTAGCGTGCAGAAGGTCCTGGCTTCAAATCCCAGCTCGGGTATGATACTTTCTATAAAGTCACTGTACTTTTTTTAACTTTCTCTTTATTGTAAGACACCGAAATCGATGTTTTGATCGGCAAGTCATAGAATTTAATTAAAAAAAAAGCACAAAACACGAACGACGCACACATGAAAAAATGTAAACAATGAATGCTAGCTGCAACATGGCGGATTCGTCGCTAGCCAATAAAAAATAGGACCTCCATTGTCGTCACTGTTCACTGTCTTGTATATAGTCACTGTAAACGGGAAGAACAAACAGCGCCCGCCTAGCTGCATGTTGAGAAACATTTTGTTCGTAGTTTGACCTGAAGATGGAGCTAGTAGTTAATGTGACGTCACAAGACTTTTTTGGCATGCTCGATAATTCATCATTGTATGAGAGAAGTTTGCAAATTTTGAACTTTTTTTTCACTATAACTGGAACTAGCTCGAAATAAACTTATTTATTATACAGGGTGGTCCAAAAGTAATGGGACATATGGTAACAGCAGATTCCTCATACAAAAATAATGCGATGGACCTCAACTTGTCCATTTCCAAAGGACATATTAAGACAGATACAGGGTGTCAAAGTTGAATTTTAATTTCAATTTTTTCGAATAACTTTTGAAATAATCAGGTTATTTTGATGGAATTTCGTATATGAGGGTTGTTTGACATGCAAAACTCATATCTGGTCTTGGTTTGAATCTTACATGTAGAGGGCGCCACCTACACATCTTTTCACTCATTCAAATAGTTAAAACTTTTCTCTACGCACTCAATCTTTTTTTTTATAAAAAATTGATTCTTCCGTCATTTTACCGTGAAAAAGATAAACATACTTCGTAAAAGTGGATAGGAGTTATCTATTACAAGATACTATCAGTAATCCTTGCAATGTTTTACTAGATTTTTTGGGTATTTTGCCACACCCTATCAAAAAACAAACAAACCAGTGTTTCTATACCGGATCTTCTATATTACCTTGAAAAAAGTCTATTGGTAAACAAAAAAACTCATCCATATCAAACGTCTCGGAAGCAAATAGGCTCCACTGACAACGGACGCAGATTCGCTTCCAAAACGGTTGATATCGATAAATTTTATCGATGGTTTTATTGTTCACTAATAGACTTCTTTTCAGGTGATAAAGAAGATCCGGTATACAGGGTTCGCCAAAGTAAGTGGTCTATTGGAATATTTCGGGAAATGAAGCTATTGGGATTATGAAAATGTGTAGTGACGTTGCGCGACTTCCAGTTATACGGGAAGTAGGTGTCAACACGCTTGTTTCAAATGGAATACACTATCTGTTATTTCATTTTTGGATTCACCGTGAAATTTTAGGCAGATTTTATGTATGATGTCCTTTACCTAAGTTTAAGCATTTTTGAAATATTTGAGTTTTTTTGCCAAAAATGACGTTTGTATGTTCCTATTTAAATGTAAATGTTTCATGTTAGAAAGCCTTTATTGTTTTTGATAACTATTATTACAGGGTGGCCCGAAAATAAGATCAAAAATTAGATTCAGAAAACTGCCATAAATCAATTTTTTCAAATGGAAACCCACAATTTTTATAATTTTATCTTATTGAGGATTCAAAAAACCATATATTTGTTTCAAAATTCGCAAATTTCTTCCTAAAAATATTAATCGAGCTAATTGCAATGGTAAACCAACACACACTGAGTAACGGAATCACTGTTTCCAAGTTTTTATTTGATCTATATATTTTTTTTTGTGTAAGTTATATTTTCTATTATTGTTTGGATCATAGTTTTTTGCTGGGCGAAATACCTTTGTTTCTTTCCTTTTCTCCACAAAAAAATATGATCTTCATTTTATAACTGCCTCTCTCCAGAATTTTAAGCGAATTTTGATTATGTGACTTCAGTCCTCAAATTTGTTTCTGGGGAAGTCTTGAATGATCTTTCATCCAAGTTATCGAAAAAGAATAAATGACAAACAAATTCAATAGGGTAGTAGCTGTATCAAACCCACTCTTGTCTAACCTGACCAAAACTCATTTCCAGTGTTAACAGATATAAAGGTACCTGAAACAAAGGTTACTAATTGGATATGTAATCCCAAAAATGACTTCCGCTAGACATTTATTGTTTTCAGAAATGAATTGAATTTAGGTAAATATAGTACAATATTTCCGGTACAGTGCTTTCTATTTAATCTGTCACACTTCCAAAAGGCAGTAAAATGTTTATTTTTTCAACTAAAAGGTCGATCAAAAAAAGGAATTGTAGGGTTTTTTGTAAAGTTTTGTGCTATTGGGTCAAATATTCTCTCAACTGTCAAATGTCAAAATTATTGACATAGCTTACTTTTTTTTTAAATGGCACACCCTATACATATATCATTACATATTTCGTGAGGCGTCTTTTTTCTGATCACGAAAATATAGCACACATGCCCTTTCTATTCACTTAAGCGCAAATTGGTATACATATGATTGAGATTGTAATGTTTTAGCATGAAGAAACACGTGTTTATTCATTTGTTTCCAATAATTGTCAGGGTTGCACTCGAATGTCAAATGTTATACGTGAATACTGTTCCTTCACAGTGAGTTGGTGAAAATAAATAAATGTGTATACTTCTTGATCTGAGTTATTCATCAAAATGCTGTATTTACAAACCAGAAAATCTTCTATATCTTAGTAGATATTCTAAAAAAGAACTATAACAAATATTGGAAACCAAATAAAAAACACCTGTAAATTCCAATTTTATTCAGATTTATACCAGTTTCCTCTAAACTTTCGAATAGAGAAGGCATGTGTGCTATATTTTCGTGATCAGAAAAAAGACGCATTTCTGAATATGTAATGATATATAGGGTGTGCCATTCAAAAAAAGTGAGTTATGTCAATAATTCTGACATTTGGCAGTTGAGAAAATATTTGACTCAATAGCACAGAACCTGGCACAAAACTTTACGAAAAACCCTGCAATTCCTTTTTTTGGTAGAGCTTTTAGCTCAAAAAATAAATATTTTACAGTCTTTCAAAAGTGTGACAAATTAAATCGAATACACTGTACATATCGAAGAGGTGACAAGTAATCTGTAGATGCAAACGTCATTATACGTCAGATTGACAAATTGATTTCGATCGATGCGCAACCTTATCGACTTGGTGAGAAACTTTTGTTGTTTCACAAACAGTATGAATACATTGATTACCTAACTTGTTGAAAAATAGGTGCAATAGGCCATTTCAGAAACCTGTCAACATAACGTCAAAATTGGTAGCTGGTTCCGTAAACAATACCCTATTACAAAAAAAAATAATTAAATGCAAGAAAAAAGGGTTAATATAACTAACTTTTGCTCTAATAATAATATGGTCTGCAACTTTGCAACTTTCACAGTGAACAGTGACTAGCAAACCCGGCCTCAAAATATTTGAAAGCATTAAAACTATGTGAATTGTATCCGAATGTAAATTCCATTGAAATAAAATAAATATGGGATTTCAGCGGCCACTTTAAAACTAACTGGATTTCAATTCACTGATCCTCAAACCCAACAAATCACTTACACTCGTCTATCAAAACTAAGGTTTCAAGAGATTTCCGAAATTCGATATTCACCTCACATGATCTGAATGAATTGATGTTATACTGATGTACTTTCGCTCACTCCATGTACAATGTTTGCAAATTAATTATTATTGTAGTTTGCATGTTGCATTGACCTGCATAATATTATTTTTGACGTGCGTTTCAGTCAGTATATTTTCATCAGACTTAAACCATAAGTTTGATGCATCATTGTATAATATTAAGCTATAATTTTGATGATTTCATTATATTTAATAATAATTAAAATATTATCGTTAATACATTAGCAATCAATCGACACGATTTTTTTTGCCATATACAGGGTGTTACTTAATGGTATGTCATAATTCCAACTGGAAGTTCCTGGATAAATTCTATGTCGAAAAGGTCATATAAGCTTGGGTCGTCTAATGCTTGGTTTTTAAGATACAGGGTGTTGAAGATTTATCTTATTTTCAGTTTTTAATACTATTTTCAAAGATGGTTTGAGATATTGAACTGAATTTTGCCACAGAATATTATGGTATAGGAACACACTTTTGTTTATTTTTTTATTTGTATTTTATTTTATTTTTGTTTTTTTTTAGACCCAAGTTTATATGACCTTGTCGACTTAAAATGTATCCAGGAACTGCCCCGTAAAATTATGACATACCATTAAGTAACACCCTGTAGATTCGATCGTATTGCTTCAATGTAGGACTGCAGGGCCAGGATACCCTCCGTTGTTTTTTCAAATTCCTGACATATGTTAATTTTGGTGTTGGCAGAACTGATCCTTATAACGTACTTGAAAAATCAAATAATCAGCAAACAATTTGTCTATACAGGGTGTATTTCAAGGTTAGATTTCATTTCAACCTGAGACAGGACTTGATTAAAGAAGCACATTTCTGAAATAACATTTCCTTGAAAATTTATAACGGAGATATGGCTAAATAAGAACCTTTGCGAAAACTGTATTTAATACAAAAAAAAAGCTGAAATTCTAAGAAAGAGTTTAGTGAATCTCGAAGGTAATGGAAATGCAAAATCATCATTTAAATGGAAAGCAATAAAAAAAAGAAAAATAAATATTTTAGAAAATAAGCTTTGTTTATATAGATATTACCGTAGAGCACCCAAACTTTGATTGTATTTCATATTGTTAGTCACGTTGAAGAATTCTCCTCTGCCACAGCACAACATTTTTTAATATTTTTCAAACGTCCATCTCATTAACCCACAGTTTTAAGTTGATAATTTTTCCAGGATAAGAAAGTACACCAGATTAAAGCAACTCGCCTCGCTATGGCCACTCATCATAGCCTCTGTTATTTTATTTGGTGCATACAGGAAGATTTTAGACATTATACTACGTATAAAGAATGGTCATAAATATGAAGGATTAGTGGACGTGGCAGATGCTGTATATCTCAAGCCGGATGCTAGCAAATAAACAATTACGAGTGTTATCATTTTGCGAACAAACTGTAGAAAAGATTTGATGGATATTGTGAAAACACGACTCAAAGAGAAGGTATGAAGATGAGTTTGTTATAATGATACATAAACTATTTCATTTATGAGAAACTTGGTTTTTATCATCATTAAATCCTGGTTATCATGACATTAGATTATCACGTAATACCGGTCCATCATGATACAAAGCTTTTTCTTTGTAATCTTTCCTAAAAACAAAACAACAAAACTTACACTTGTTTCCATCTGGTGGCAATAATAATAATAAAAAAAAATACAACTCCTCCGAATTCAATCATCAAAATCACTGACACAAAGTTCTAAAAAATCGATGTAAGTACCAATTATTTATCCGAAAGGAAAACTTGAGATGTTCATTGATCGAAAATACTTAACGTTAATGTGGTCCGTCACCCAGCACTTGGCGAATTGGTGAGTAATTGAACCAACATTGAGAAAATGGCAAGGGCACTTCCAAATAGCCCATCATTAATGTTTAAAGATATTCGTAGTAGTTATTCTGGATCGGCATAAGTTTCTACGATTTTGACATAGAAATCACAAGAACCATGGCAGCGGTCAATGACAAATTATATAATTGATGCATGTGCTCAGTGTAAGATAAACTCTTACCTCCAATCATCACAGGTGTTTTTCAGGATCATCAAATATATCCCAAATTGACAAGTGGTCCACATAAATATCATGGGCTATGGGATATAATGGTAATTGATCGGACATTGGAAGACTATAAGCATGTAATGGGGTGAGACCTGCATTTTTTGTTTTATATAAATATATTTTTCAGGATTGTTATTTTTATTATCCGATAGTGACAAGAGTGAGTCATGCAATAGCGGATGGCACATCTTTGATCTCATTACTGACAGATATTATTGGGGATGAAAATGGTAAGTTCTACAGCGAAAAATTGTTTCAAAAGTTATCTTGCTCCAAACTGAAAACTACAAAGTATCGAAGTGATAGTTTTATGGTAAGTGCTCTCACTCCTTAGTCCACTTTCTGATCAACATTGATTCGAGGGGATATAAAATATTCACTGGGGTACAGCGTAGAGCAATTTTGTTGTCTTGGATCTGTGATCAGTTTTTCACTAGTTTTTGTTCTCTCGTTTCAAAAATATCGGTAGTTTTTATCCATCACGTCATGTAGAGTGAAGTAACTTCACCTCGAACTCAGCTCAAAAATCGAAGACAACAGATTTTTCTCGACAAATTGTTCCCGAGTGTTATTTTTCATCTGACGATACTCAACATTGTCTGTGTCTTCTGTGTCTTGATAAAATTTATTATTCTTGTGAATATCATCAGATAGTACGGAGAGCAGAAATCGACTCAGACATTGAACGGTGCTAAGTTTTGTTCTTTCCGGTGCCATGTATAGTCTCCAATCTGAAACACCTTTTTCAGAAAAAAATCTTGCATAAGATGATCTTTTTGTCTTATACGAGCATCATTGGTCTAGGAAAATCCTTCAAGTTCTTCCAGATGAGACGACTTGACTCTAATGCTCTGCATGGAGCTAAGCATTGTGGAAAAAAAAATGTTGCCTGGTCGGTAGAAACAACAGTAGACTTATTATCTATTATCGAATCTATCAAAAGAAATTTGGAAGACGTGAAGATTTCTCATGTAGTAATGGCGGCCACTGCTGAAAGCTTGAGAAGATTCTTTAAACGAGTGAGTACATATTCCAATGTTTGTGAAGTATCTCCTGGATCTCGAAAGTTTTCTATAGGAAAATCTGATTTTTTTCTAATAAGTGATGTGCAAATATCTCGTAACGAGTAGTAAGTCCTAGTAACTTTTACGAGGTATCCCAGTGTATGTTGACGCAGATAGGGTGACATCCATGTATTTTCCTTATTTGAAGAAATCGGGGTTCGAAACTTGAGCACCACAATTTATGATATACAGTTGTGGTCAAAAAAATAAGAGTACGAGTGTTGGATTCAAACTTTTTATTCTAGTATTTTAATAAATCAATATCATTTTCAGATTAAGTATGGTTAACATTAAAACATGTGTACTGAATCAAAAAATATTAAAAAACAATCGATTCATTCAATGTTACAAAATATATAACAATTATCAAAACCCTATGTACATTTTTTCTGGTCAAAAAAATAAGAGTGATCTTTTCTATCAGTGTAAATAATCGAAACTAACCTTCTTCAAGCCACTTGAATAAACTTAAACACTAGTACTTTGTGGGATGTCCCTTCTGTTTAATGACAGCTTCACATCTTCTTGGCATAGAGTCTATTAATTTTTGACAAGTGTCAACCGGTATAGAATACCAATTTTGACAGGCTTCCTCCCATAAAGCTTTTTTGTTTGACGTTTTTTGTCAGCAGTCTTGTTTTTTAAATGCTTCCAAAGGTTTTCTATCGGATTTAAATCCGGAGATTGCGAGGGCCATGGCAATACTTCAATTTTGTTTCTCAGAAACCACTGCTTCACTGCTTTGGCAGTATGTTTCGGATCGTTATCTTGTTGATAGATCCATTTTAAAGGCATATTCTCTTCTGCGTACGGAAGCATGATATTTTCTAATATATCCAAGTAAGTTTCTTTGGTCATGGTGTCTTTAATCCAATATAGTGGACCCACACCGTTATAGGAAAAGCAACCCCACAATTTGATATTTCCACCGCCATGCTTTACGGTGCCTAGTGTATATCGTGGATTCAGTTCTTTATTTTTATGTCGTCTAACGTATCGTTTTCCATCTGATCCACACAAATTTATTTTTGTTTCGTCACTGAATAGAATATTTTTCCAGTTACGATGCCGATTTTCATCCAAGTTGAAGTGCGCAAAATCTGATCTTTGCTCTATATTTTTTTTACTCAATTGTGGTACTTTCCTTGCAACTCTCCCATGAAGATCCATCTCTCCTTAGCGTCTCCTGATGGTTCGTGTACTGATTTGAAGGTCCAGTTCCCGCTTGATGTCAAAGGACGTTGAGAACGGCTCTTTAACTGCATGTCGTACAATCCGTTTGTCTAATATTTCGCTTGTTTTTCTTGGGCGACCTCTGGTTTCTGGCGGAATTTCTTTTAACTTTTGTGTTTTCAATACCCTGGCTATAACACATTCCGATCTATTAAGTGCATGAGCAATAAATTTGTAAGTTTTGTTTTGACTACGTAACTGCAGAATTAGACGCCTTTCTTCCGGAGTGCAATGCTTTGCGCGGCCCATGTTGAAGTTCAACACTATACTGATGCATGAACCGTATGAACAATGAATACAGAAAGATTAACCACAAGAATTCAACAAATCGCAAAAACACTCTTATTTTTATGACCAGTCAAATGTTTACTATCAACAAAGAATTTTAAGCAGATAACATAAGATAAACAGAAAGGTGTTTGTTACTATAGGTATTCAATTTGTAAAGGATCGGTCCTGATAATAGTAGAAATACAATTTATTTGGTTTATGACACTTATACCAAATTAACTAGTTATAATTTTCTAGTTACGCCCTCCACTCTTATTTTTTTGACCACCACGTATGTATAACTAAAATTTGATGACTTGATATTTTGTTTCGCGTCAGAGTTATGAAAAAAAAGGTTACAGAAAAAAGTTGTTCTAAATTGTATTCTTACCCCGGATATCTCAAAATTCTGATTCTCATTTTTATATTTTTCTTAGATTAAATCACTCACTTACCTTCTAAAAATTTTGTCTTCACATGACCTTAAAAATTGTTTTGGAGAAGCCATGACAGTATTATGTTGAAAAAGGGGAAACATTTCCGTTTTTATAGAAATCCTATTGTGTCAGAAGGAAAGATATATTTGTAAATGAACAAAAATATTGAAAACAAAATTGGAATTTTTTCGAGAAACTCATTCGTTTCCGGAGGTTGAAATACAATTTAGAACAACTTTTTTCCTGCAACTTTTGTCGATATCTCTGACGCAAAGCAGTATATCGAGAATTGGCCCTTTTTGCAAAGCAGAGTAGGCGGGGTTTAAATAGTGAAGCCTGCATGACTGTACACAATTTTGAACCCCGACCTCTTTTAAAATATGGCAAACACAGGGTTGTATTCATCATCTGCGGCAAACTGTTAAAAATCATTTTTTATATAGAAGAAAGAACGAGTGCGTACAAAAAAGTTTTGAACATTTATTATTGAAAAGGTGTGTGAGTGGCGCAGCCTACAGGCTACAGGTAGTCATACCAAGGCCAGATTTGAATTTCGCTTGTCAAAAAAACCTCATAATAAACCAAATCTTCTCAAAATAGATTTGTTATTTTGAAAGTCATTTTGAAATTTTACTTTGACTGTACCCCTTTAAACATCAAGTTTTTTCAGTATTTTCTTGTGTGGAATCTGATGTCAACTTATATTCCATTTTTTTTGGGACATCCTGTCTACGTCCACTGGAGCTTTTCTCATTTTAATGATTTTTGTTGATTGGTGTGCAGATTTTTGAACATCTGATGAAACGTATCGAATTATTGCTTCTGGAAGGCTAGCTCTTAAGCAGACTCACTTTTTGGGTTTTGGGTCATATTTTTCTCCTTTAGTAGATACCTCAATCAAAATTCGTATAAAATAGGATTTTTTTTTGGATTGGCATCAATGTCATCTGTTATGTAGATGCGAACGCCAGCACATTATCAAAGAAACCCTAAACCTTTTTCTATTTATTCATGAGGGACATCTCTCTCCACCAGCCTTCTAATGATAATAATTCTATGGATGAAACTACTTACTTTTTCCAAAAACTCATAAATTTCGTAGTAGTTTCATTGTCTACGCATATTCTATACATATGGCAAAACTCTGGATTATCTCCACAAGTACATTAGAATCCAGCGAAATATGGACTCGCATAAAAACACAATTTTTTGGGATAAGTACTTGGGTATCATCTTTTAGACTTGGAATATTGTCTAAAATTGGTGTAAATACAAACAACACACATCACCAAAAGTCTTGGACCTCTGCTTTTTGTTCCCCATTCCTACAGATATTACAAATCTGGTCACAAAATTGAGTACTCTTTTCTTTTTCTGAGTTCAGGTGCTTAGACTTTTTTGTTGTTGAAAAGTCATTGTGCCTTTTTGACATCTGGAAGAAAAAAAACACTATTACCGGTTTTTTTAAAGTGGTTCTAGAAAAAATGAATAACCCCATTCGATAAAGAAGGGCAGAAATTGTACCCATCCTGAAAATTACACCACGATTAAAGTTTTGATAGGCTAGATAACATGCAATCTGAAAGATGTCAAAAATTGGCAATTTTGGACAAAAGCTTGATAAATGTATCGTTTTGAGCAACTTTGAAACCGTATATCTAGGCTATACAATTGTCAATCGTAGTGTGATTTTCGAGATCGGCATAATTTTTATCACTCTTTTGAATGATGATATCCATTTTTATTCTCAAACCACCTTCAAACACCGGCAAGAGTGGCTTTTCTTGTTTCAGAGGTCAAAAAAGCACAATGAGTTTTCAAAAAAAAAAAAGACCGAGTACCAAAACTAGGAAAAATAATAGTGGACTTATCTAGGTGACCAGATTTTTAATATCTGTAGGAATGGGGGGGTTCTAGACGTTAACTCAACACACCCGTTTCACCATGGTTACGCGGTTAGCAAATTGATGGATCATTTTCATTAGTAAACAACCGTGAGGTATACGCAATCTGTAAATGCTACAGAATAGGGGACAATGACGATTGCGAAAACTATAGTGAAAATTGCATTCAGGAAAAGGAACTTTTTTCATAGAACTATTTAAAAAGACTTTACCCATATCGATATACCATGATACAGATACCCGTTTATTTCAACAAGGTATTTGATAATATCAATTGGATGGAAATATCTTAATCGCTTACCTTGAAACAGGAGACCGACCCTCCTTCCCCACCAGAGCTAGCCCCGTCGATTGACAAAAAGACGCCGAGTAGCTTCTGACCATGATCATATTTGCCGAGAGGACGTTAAGATCGGTAGTTGATTTTGCACCGTTTTGAAAGATTCGCATGCAACAATAACTCAGCATCAATTCAATATTAACGATAAATTTCCAATTTCAGAATAGCCAGCCAATACCAGATTTCACCTCGAGCCTTCTAACGATTTTATTAGACTTCCCTGAAATTGATGGTTCTAAGCTGACAAGGCTGGAAAATAAAACTTCTGTGGCCATTATCGACTTGCCAATACGAGGGTCTGACTTATTGAGTGGAACGTTAAGGAAAGTGAAAGCAGAAGCTGACGAAACTCAATATGGAGATGTAATGGTGAAATGGAATAATACTGTACCTATATCATTTTCGAGTTCAGTATCTGTTTCTCTTTATGAATGTTATGTCATTGTATAAAAGCTTTTTTGCTCATGATATTTAAACTCAGAGTTACGGTCTTGTCAATAATTTAGTGCAAGATTCAGAATGATACTCTATAAAGATGTTGTACAGGGTGTCTATGTAAGAATGGCAAGGTGCCAGATCTCAGAAACTAAGCATCCGAAAGACTTGAAAAAAAAACAAAAGAATTAATGATTTTTTTTGTTTTTTTTTTATTTTTTTTATTTTTTTAAATTTTTTTAATAGGAAAATGTATCCCTTTTTGAAATATATAAAAATAAATATACCATTACATTTGATTTTTTTGGAAGAAACTCAAAAACATGCTACCATTTCAGTTAACGCCATCTAGCGGCGACGGCGAAGGTCAAAAATTCAAAACCAAATAAGTTCTTACGTTGTAAGGTTTGATAGCTGATACCTGTCTTATTTGACATGTTAGGAAAAAAAATCAGAAAAACAAATTTGAAGGAAATCTCCCAAGGAATCCATAGCGGTAGTCATTTGTATTTGTTTGTATTTAAAAATCACGAAAAAACAGCGGTTTTGTGTTTTCATAGCACCGTTACGCCATCTTGTGGCGATCTTGGGAACTTCTGATATATTTCCAGCATTTTCTCTATTCCATATTACCCAGTAATTTTTTTTTTCGCAAGACTCTCGGATGCCTAGTTTCTGAGATCTGGCACCATTAAAATACTTTCTAAACAACTGGAAAATATGAAATTTCCTTTTTTATTCCAAATTACGTACAGGGTCTTCCCATATATTTTTGCACCCCCAAGAGAGATTATTTGAAAATATATTGAAATAAGGCAGAAAGAAAAGTTTCTTGTTTTTTATGAACTTCAAGAATTTATAGGCTAGTGTCAAAATATGTTGATAACTGTCAAAATATCAAAATCTAATCGATTTCAATTCTGATTGGTGAAACTCATTTTACTGATTTCAATTTTTCATGGCTTTCTTTTTCCTATGAATAATAAAGGCCTTTAAAGACGTGAAAAGTTAATAGACATTTTTCGAATTCAGAAACAGATAGCATTCCTGATTTTTGCTTATCCAAAAACACAATAGTGCTAATTCTCTAGTAAAATTTTACAGGTACAGGATGTTCGAAATCTGAGATTTTCAAATTTGGAAAAAAAAAATATTTTTTAACAAACCTTAAAAAAATCTAGCAAAGATTTCGCTACAAGTACGAGTACACATCCAAACAGATAATCTAGCCTATACAAGGCCTGTTCAAACAGAACATCAGACAAATTGTTTTGCTTTATTTTGGGATAGCCTCTGTATAAGTAGTACAAGAGTGACAAGAATTAACGGATGTGTAATCAAATGTACTGGTATTTGAAAAAATACTTCACGTCACATGCACGTTATTTCTTGGCTCTAATCCTAATAATATAAAATTAGTTTTTTTATAATGACCTTCATTTTTGAACGCTTCATGTAAGCTTCGTATAGCTGTTTATTTCGTGTCATACCTTAAAAAAAAGAAGCTTTTCGGGTACTTGCGATAAACTATAAAAAATCAAATCGGCTCATTTATAGAAGAATATCAAATTGTCGCAAAACCAAATAAAACAGATGATTGAGATTAGACAAATGAGCTCTACCGATAAGGAAAATAAAATACAGTACTTGTTTTTTCAATGAGAATGAAAAAACAAATTTTTAAAGAAGCAGAAAGAAAACACCATTTTTCAAAAATCCTGCATCAGTTATCAAAGTGATGGTGTATTCAAAATCTCCAATCCATTTAACAGTTGTTCGTGGAGATTTTTTTCAAAAAATTGTTCAGTCACGATAAAAAAAGTAAAAAAGAAATGTGCGTAACTTATAGGCAAGAATTCACTATCCATTTTTTATGATTTATTCAAAAATGGGCCATTTTTGGCTAGATTATAGAGTTTTGTTGTATAACTATTATGACACTTCCAGAAAGTACATCATTTTGACGCTCTTTTGAATGTTGCGAGCAATTTATATCAAATGTTACACGGAAAAAAGGTTTCTTCAACCATTTTTTGAAAAGAAGAAAAGAGTACTAAACAATTTTCGAAAAGTGATTTGCTAAAAGGATCGAAGTTTTCAAATGCATCATCCATGATCAAAGTTTTGTTCCATTTTCTAATTGCGCTATTATCAACTGTTTGTACTTTGCGTCCAATAAAATCACGTAGGTGCCCAGAGTTTTATAGCATTCTATGAAAAAAAAACAATAACCTGAACCTCAAATGAATCTCTTGAAAATACAACTTTTTTTTGCCTTATCTTTTTTTTAAATTCCGCTCCGTTCACCACTGAGAAAATTAAACTCACCCATCTGTAAACATGTTGGAAAAAGCATTCTTCCATTTTTTTGTATTAAGTTTGAAGCCACTGTTTTTTTTTTGTTTTGATCCGAAGAACACTCATATTGAAACTCAACATCAAATTATTGACAGTGCGGTGGAAAGAATGAGAGAAGGGAGCGCTCACCCCCTTAAGTTTTATCTTTTTACCACAGAACACACAACAATATTCCTACATATTAATGCAAAATCTTTTTTTTCAATCAAAAGTTCCGTTCAATGAAATAAATGGTTGTTTTCCTTTTTCGTTTTGGTACCCCAATACCGCATAATATATTTTTTTTTTGAGAATATTTGAAAGGTTGTTGGCGCACCCTGTACAATTTCTGAATTTGGAAAAAATTCAATAAAATATGTCATTTTTGAAATAAAATGTCGAATGGGTACTTGAATAACTATCATCAGACATACAGGGTGTCCAGCGAAAAGGTCGTACCCCTATTTGTGACTCTCCTGGTATTATTTGGGAAAAACGCTCGGACACATCAGTTTTTATTTCTATAGTGACGTCTTCTTATGCAAAGCCGTACAATACAGGGTCATCAAGAAATAAGTGATACCTTATTTATAACACTTTAGTTTTTTATTCCAGATAAAGATTACTTTTTGAAAATTGAGGTTAGTTTATCAGATAATATGTATGAGCTTCATTGATCGTTTTGGAGATATTTGCATTAAAAAAAAAATACAGAAAAGAGGAGTGGTTTGACGTTTTGTATCTCAAAGACTATTAGACTTGGAACAATGAAAATTTGGTAGTACACTAACTTGCACAAAAAATGCGTACATTGAAATGATGAAATTGCTTTGGTTTGAGCGGTGTATGAAGGTGACAAGTGAACGCCAAGTTTTGTCAGTTGCAATTATAATCCACTTTTGTGAAAACACAAATTCTTATACACTTCAGTGAAGACCTATTGTCGGTGAGAAGAACTAAAAATAACTAAATGACTAAATAACCAGATCCACATCCGATGGAGAATGTGTGGGGACCATTGGTAAAAGTTATTTATCAAAGAAACTGGAGGCCTCAGCTCAGAATCAGGCAGAACTATAAAATGCCATTCTTACTGCGTGGAGTGAGCTCGCCAATGATGTTATTGATGTTCAATATTGTCAAAATTTATCAAAATCCATGGTTCGCGGACTTCAAGAAGTTTTGGCTAGAAATGGGTCTGCTACCGGATTTTAAGGAAAATAAACTACATTTTTCTTAGCGATCTTGTGAGTGAATAAATTCAAAGTCGTAACCCACAATATATCGTTTTCATTGAAAAAAAAAAAAAAAAGTTCAAGTGCATGGCATGTGAATATTTTGATAGCCTATTACACTGCTTAAAAAAAACATGGTTTCACTGTCTGTGTACGCATTTTTTGTGCAAGTTAGTGTACCTATGAAAAATGCTGGTCATTCAAATAATCTTGATCATTATTCATGATAATCCACAGGGTCTTGACAAATTATGAAAAACAAAATATATTAGTTCTTCAGAAAAAACTGAGTTTTTCAAATGGAATGCCTGTCTTTATTTCACATATTTATTCTAGTCAAAATTTGATTTCGATTGGCACTACATTGTCCTTTAGCTGTGATTTATAGGTTTCAAGTTATTTTTTTTTCAATATGTGAATAACTTGACAACTCGTCAAACAGATGGGCTCCCGATGGGCTCTGGTCTCTCGCCTTACCTGGCAGAGCTCTTCATGTCATCTTTTGAGAGTAAGCTTTTTAGGAGTAACCATGGTTTAATTGATAAGATCCTGTTCTGGAGACGGTATGTGGACGATACCTTTGTATTAAGGACCGGTTCCATGGAAGAACTCGAGGAATTCCTCACTTTCTTGAATAGTATCCATGCCAGTATAAAATTCACCATGGAAGTGGAAGAGGAGAAAACAATCAATTTCTCAGATCTATCTATCAGCAACGATAGAAATAATTTATCATACTCCATTTACAGAAAGCCCACAATGACAGGCCATGTGATCTCAAATGACTCTTGCCACGTTTTTCAACATAAAACGGCAGCTTTCAACTCCATGTTACATAGGATGTTCAGTATACCTTTGAACCGGTTGAACTTTATGAAGGAACTCAACACTATCTATCAAATAGCAGTCAATAATGGTTACAGAAAACGTTTAATTGACAATTTAGTTAACAAGAAATACAAAAAGCTTCAAAAAACTCTATTTAGTCTAGAGGAATCGTCAATTGAACCATGGCAGCCGGCTAAATACGTGAGAATCAGTTATTTAGGACCTTTGTCAATTTTATCTGCAGACTCCCTCTTGATGATGGCTAGATAAGCCGAAACGCGTCTAGGGTTTTAGTTAATTAAGCTAGGGAACTTTATCTGAAATGAAAGACAGGCATTCCATTTAAAAAACAAGAGTTTAAAAAAAACTGATGTTTTTTGATTTTTATAATTTGTCACACCCACTATATTATTGCACAAAATGATCAAGATTATTTGAATGGTGAGCATTTCTTATAGGTACCTCCAGAATTTCTTGGTTTTACGTCTTATAGTCTCTGAAATACATAGCGTCAAATCACTGTCAATTTTTTTCTTTGAATGAAAATATCTCCAAAATGGTTAAATATGATCAAAGATATTATTTGATGAACCAAACTTGATTTTCAAAGAGGAATCTAGATCTGAAATAATGGGAGTTTCCATTTAAAAATCTGAAGTGTAACGCAATATCTTATTTTTGGATCACTCTGTATTGTACGGCTATACATAAAATCACGCCTTGAAATCAAAATTGACGAGTCCAAGCGTTTTTTCCAAAATATACCAGGAGAGTCACAGATAAGGGTGCGACCTTTTCGCTGGGACACCCTGTATAACATATTCCATGAAATTCAAAATTTCATACAGAATTCGAAAATTAAATAATATGGATAGGTTGTTCAATTTGGAATAAGAAACTTACTAGGAAAAACTAGTAGATCCGGATACGCCGGAATCACAAAAAATTATTAAAGTTGCATTAGTGAAAGCTAAAAGTTGCATTACACACCGGTATATTATCTCTGCATTACACTTCCATATCGATTCATACCAAAGTTCAACACGTCTGGAAAAGCCGTTCTTGAAATACTTTTGATAGACCACCTATGTGAATCACCCTGTAAAGTAAAGAATAGTAGAAAATTGAAAACTAGATCAGCTGGAGGCCAAAGCGTGAACATTTTCTGTGGGAAATTCGATTGAAAAGGAATGATGAGAACACTTTACCGTAACCTAGATTAATTTATTTTAAATATTTCTTAAATACATTCATTACACAGGGTTATTCACGTTATTCGACACAAAACACTATGGCTGAAGTATCTGATTTTGAAGAAGTTTTTTTTTCTGGATGGATAGGGACCCCTTAAGGCTAGATTTTAAAAATATTTTCCTGTTATACAGGGTGTCCCTAAAACACGAAACTTATCAAAGTTGTATTTTTAAATGGAATACCTTGTATATTATTTCATTTTTGGTTTGTATGATCAAAAATAATTCAAGTTTGATTGAGGTTTAATAAACCTAAACCTTATGCTTTTTGAAATATCTTCAATTTTGCGAAAATGTAGTATTCATTTTATTGCTTAATTTCTCAGCTGTTGTTTTCTTTTTTTTTAACCAAATTGATAATCAAGTCTACCAATTGATCAAGTTTGGAGTCACACTTATGAAACTTTCAATAACTTATACAGAGTGTCTAAACATTATGGTTAAATAATCAATATCTTTAAACGGTAATAGCTTGTTTAATTCAAATGGGATACCCTGTATTTTATGTCAACAACAGATGTAGAATTTAATTATCTATCAATCATTATTATACGTTCCTATAGCTAAATTCTCACGTTTTCAAGTAAAGCGAAGAAAAAGAAAAAAAATAGGTTTCTCATTAACACCAATAGATGGAGATGCCGTCTCCAAACCCTCGATAGGAACATTATTTCACCTATGGTATTTTGACAACTTCTATTATTATTTCCTTAAAGTTGTCAGTTATTAATTAATATTCTCAATTACTAATCGATATTTTGCGCAATTTGGTTTTGACTTATATGGGGATTTTCGATTACGGAGGTTATCACCGCAAATCGAGTATCTTCATTTCCAGTCACAGGTTTTCTTTTGATGGGTTTTTCATACTGAACACTTCCAGTTTCTCTTAATTGTGTTAACAGTCTCTCAAATATTGCCTTATTTGGATGGTTTCTGTTTGGAAATCTTTCAGAGTAAACTCTTGATGCTAAGAGGTAGTTTTGATGGCATTCTCCCAGTATAAAAATCATGTCGATCCGTTCTTCTTTTGGATAAATTAGCATTTTTTCTACAAAGATCATAAGCTATTGCTAGCACTAATAGAACGATTAGTAATTGAAAATAATAATTAATAACTGACAACCTTAAGGAAATAATAATATGTTTCGTGTTTTAGGGACACCCTGTATTACATGAAAATATTTTTAAAATGTTGCCCTAAAGGGTCCCTATCCATTCAAAAAAAAATTCTTTG
Source organism: Orchestes rusci (assembly GCA_958502075.1). Classification (NCBI taxonomy): domain Eukaryota; kingdom Metazoa; phylum Arthropoda; class Insecta; order Coleoptera; family Curculionidae; genus Orchestes; species Orchestes rusci. The sequence goes on along the minus strand of OY293304.1, from coordinate 79,870,532 downwards.
AAATCAGATACTCTACCCATAATGTTTCGTGTCGAATAACGTGAATAACCCTGTATATACTAGGTCATTGTTAATCTTCTAAAAGAAAAAAAGACATTTTTTGTCCTATATTAATTATCGGCATGATGGTTCATGAACATTAATTGCACATTTTGTTGTACGCACATTATGTGGTTGAATATACATAGAAAGCGTAAGATTCCTTGCAGAGAGGTACGTTTTGTCGGGCAAAAATATCCGTGAATTTCTAGCCGAAGCGTATCACGACTGAACGCGTTACTGTGTTGTGCAATGATACGTTTCGGCTTTACGCTACCGGAAAGACATAGCAACGCAGTATGCGCATGCGGAGCTGCAGGTTCAGGTCTCGATTAGTGAAAAGGGTTCTCATGGAGATGAATGTCCTTCAGGGCTGTTCTATCCTTGATCTGATTTTCATTTTAGGGTCACTGGACTCATTGATGAGGGCTCCAAGATACTTAACGGACGACACCTGTTCTACGACCTGGTTGTTAATTCGAAGGATCGTCCGTCTTGGCATCTTGGAGAACACTTCCACCTTGGCCTTCGCTACGTTCATGTGTAGACCACATTGTGTGCTGTGTTCCACGATGAGGTTCATCATGTTCTAGAGCTGTGGTACGCTACCTGCGAGCACGACCGTATCGTCAGCGAAACGTATATTATTGATAAGGGTGCCGTTCATATTAAAGCACTCTTTCATATTTTCTAGTGCCTTTTGGAACACTGCCTCCGAGTATATATTGAAGAGGAGAGGGGACAGGACACACCACTGTCTAAAACCTCTCCTGATTTCTATTTCTTTAGATGTTGTGCCCTCCACCCTAATCTCTGCAGTCTGATTCCAGTACAGCTGCGTGATGATACTCAGATGTCCCTCATCGACACCAGTGTATTTGAGAATTTTGATGAGCTTCTGATGTGAGAGACAGTCGAAAGCTTTTTGGTAATCAATAAAGCAGGCGTGTATATCGACATTAATGTCTCTTCATCGTTGTGTGAAAACGTTGAGAGAGAAGAGAGCCCCACGCGTTCCCACTCCGTTCCTAAATCCAAACTGTGTCCCGCCAACCTGGTGTACACACGAGTGTGGATGACACGGAGTAAGACCTTGAGGACGTGAGACATCAGAGGCCAAATTCCGTGTACCTGTGGAATTGTAGCAACACTTCGCTTTTCCATCATTTTACACAGAGAGCGACGTGTTGCTATGGAATTCTACAGTACACTGAAGCACGTCCCTGCCTAATCATTCGGTGGTCGTTGCATTGGAAAGCATTCGTTTTTTTTTGGTAAGGTGATGAACGTCGATCTCAGCCAGTCCTTTGGTATTTTCCCAGCTGCATAGATTGAGTTATACAAAGATGTAATATGTATTTATGATAAATATCAATCTAGTGATCCCGTTCATCGGAATAAAACTATTATCCGAACATGATTAATGATTGATCATACGCACTTTTTTGTAACACGTACATATTTTTTTCATATAGCTCGTCAGATATTGAGAATATAGATCCAATTTTGTTTGTTGTTTGTGAATTTCAATGCATAAAATTCGACAAAGGGTGATCATGTTACTCGTCAAAATTGATTCACAAAAAGATTTCTGAACAAACAAAATATTGGTTTCCGATAGAGAAAATAATTCATACATATTTGAATGTAGTCTCCGAATCCGAGTAATGAATACAAACACCGATAGTTTTCATTGTATGTAATTTATCCAGATATAAGGTATAGAAGGTTGTTGTTTCCCATCAAAAGGTATATTTTGCAGGTGAACAATTCGATTTTCAGATTTTGATAAATATCATGATGCTTTCAAGTAGTCTGCTCACTTTCTTATTCAGAAAGGTCATTCTGGGTCATGATACTAAAACACACAAGATAAGCTCACCAGATGTACGATATTTAAACTGATTTGCGCATGGTAACCATTCAGGTCACCTTGCATAGGACAGATATGGGAAAATAGCTTTTAAAATCATAACCTTGCAATGGGCACCAAACACCCTATGCATCTCAAATGTGTGGTCACCGGAAAGGATGCACGTGAGCTTATCTTGTTTGTTGAAGTATCATGATTCTCGGGTAATTAGGGCGCTAGTATAAGTAGTACGTTGACTGTCATTCTATTTTTATTCATGAAAAAATGGTACATGACTAGGGAACTGCTCCCTGCTCGAGACGACCAAAGATGCTTCTGAGCATTTTGAACTCCACTATTCATCAGGTTTGAGGTCTCCACTTTCATCGCCAACATGGCGGCTCATCAGAATAATGACTATGAGCGAACGTAAATTTTAATATTTGTATAGGTTTGCGTCCTTAAGTTGGATTTAACAGATGCGGGTTAGTGGGGAGAAGGACGGTGTAAAACAAAACACTCAGTTATTGATTTCCCGACGTTTCGGTCATTTATTGTGACCTTTCTCAAGGGCTAGAAATTAAAAAAAAAGGACAATACAGACAGTGCTCTAGTTAAAAAGTTGAAAAAAAGCAAAAGTTAATAGAGAGAAAAAAAAAACAGAATAGAACCACAATATCACACTAACTTAATCAGATTGAGTGTGTTCGATAACAAATAAACACATGTACATGATGGTAAAATACAGAGAAAGTAAACTAAGTATACATGTTATAAATATGAAAAGAAACATCAATACCAACAACACATTAACGTGATTTGCACAAACAGATTAAAAATGTTAAGGAACAATAGGTTTTTTTTATTAACAATAAACCGCAAAGCATAGATGCCAAACTTAATCCTAGATTCACAAGAAAGGACCAAATAAATGTTCCACTGCCATACAAAGTAAAGAGTAAACTACACAGTGGATCAAAACACTCAAGATACACATCCCCAAATAAGTAAAAATACAGAAAGGGACACACATAAAGAAAACAAAAAAACAAAAAATAAACTGAAGGCGAAGTCATGTGGTCAAAGTGTAAAATTATTCTTATATTTAGTGAGAATCCCCTTATATATGTTGCTGAGTCCCGCTGTGTCGGATCTGAGATTTATCGTGTCATCAGTCAACTCTATCCAGATCATTTCACTAATTGACCTTTTTTGGTAATTTGTCTCCATATCAAGAACCTTTTCACCATGGAAATCGAACGAGTGATCATGATCAAAATGGTGACTTGCCAAAGCGGTTTTTTCTTTTTTTACAACTTTTTTTACAACATTTTTTCCAAGGCAGTTGTTTTTGTGTTGTTGTAATCTCACTTTCAAGTGTTGTTTGGTTTGACCTATATATGTTTTATCACAATCCCAGCACGGTACTTGATATACAAAATTACTTCTGATCTCAACCCCCACTCTGTCCTTTATATTTGGAATACCTTGCAGCTGATGTGGTCTTGAACATTTTCACTAATTTGTCAAAGCAATGTATCATGAGCTCATGAGCACTTTGTTTAGAGACAAGAGTAGAATGACGACTTTCTTTTTACATTTGTGATGAGAATTCAATTGAGTCTGTGCCTATGAACAAATGACGAATCAACGAATAGTGAGTAGCCGCCTTAAGACCTAGTGACGTCTGAACAACCTACCGATTAATATTTATTATTAGGTTTTTGATTTGTACAATAAATATGCATATAGTTTTAATTTTTTCAGGAATATCATTTTCATTTTTGACCCACGATAATCGGATACAGCTAGGTCTACAAGTTGATAAGGCCATATTATCGTCACAAAACGAGTTGCAGATCATTGCAGATGATGTCTTCAAGACGATTAGAGCTTTGGGAGAATCGGTGGTGAAGGAAACAAAGAATACCTAAGAACCCTTCTGGTCATACATCCTGAAATTCAGTTTAATTTGAATTTGTATATCAAATATACAAACTTTGTGCTTGTTTGTTGCTCCACATAATTGATCAAATCAAGTTCAAATCCCAATCTTTATTATCCCAAATGAAATAGACACAAGAATGTATGGACATTGTCAAAAATACATTAAAACACTTCACAACATCAATCAATTGAATAACTTTCTACTTAGTACACAGGGTATTTGGTATTGGTATTGGTATGGGGGCGGGGCAAGCCACTGCCTGGCGAGTAGGCCTAATGACTGTTTTCGCCAATTCCAGGTGCACTGTAGTTCTAACTGAGTTGATGATGGAGAACATCACCTAGTTATATATTTGTACTAGCAGGACCAATAAATTTAGACTCATTATTTGAACTTTTTGACTGTCAGTAATTAATAATACTGTAGTCTACTGAGTAACGTTAGCCAATGAGAGTACCACTAAATGTAGAACAGAAAATAATTTTTGTCCACCTCGGGATTTGAGCCCGATCATCGCGTACTATCCTTTCGGTGACTTTTGGCGAATGGCGCATTGTACCACTCAGCCACCTTGCCACCCAGAGTACACAGGATAGGTCCCAATTAGAATAATAGTATATCATTCAACGAGTGGGTAATGGTGGGTGAGTGAGTCAAAGCAATTACCTGCGAGTAGAGTACAGGGTGATCAGTCAAGGAAAGCGAGCGGCCATATCTCGGAAACTATCCATCGTAGAGGCTTGCGGCAAACAATTTTATTACTAAAACGGCCAAGAGAAAAACCTGGAAAATATTTTCAAGTTTTTGAAATGGTCGCTAGGGGGCGTAACAACCAACACCAAGTAGAAAAATAGGATTTTTATAGAATTTTGTCCAATGAAAATATATCGATGAGCTCATTTTCAGTTTAACTGACTATTTACCTACACTTTTTGTCAAAGACGTTTTTTTTTCTATCTATCATAATAAAGGGGTGGGGGAAGTTCAATTGTTTTTTTAAACAAATGGAGATTTCTCCCGTTTCGCTCCACCGATTTTAACGAACTTGGGCTCATATGAAAGAGAATAATCTGCGCAATAAAATGCTCATTTGCTTTTTAATTTGTGACATTCGCCGTCAACGCTAGATGGCGTTAACTTAATTGGAAGCATATTTTTGAGTTTTTTCCAAAAAAAATCAAATGTAATGGTATATTCATTTTTGTATATTTCAAAAGGGGATACATTTTTCTATTGAAATTGACATTTTTTCATTTTTTTTTTGTTTTGTTTTTTATTTTTTTAAGGAAAATGTATTCCCTTTTGAAATATATAAAAATAGATGAACCATTACATTTGATTTTTTTGGAAAAAACTCAAAAATATTCTACCATTTCAGTTAACGCCATCTAGCGGCGACGGCGAATGTCACAAATCAAAAAGCAAATGAACATTTTATAGCGCAGACTACTCTCTTTCATATGAGCCCAAGTTCGTTAAAATTGGTCAAGCGAAACGGGAGAAATCTCCGTTTGTTTAAAAAAACAATTGAACTTCCCCCACCACTTTATTATGATAGAAAGAAAAAGACGTTTTAAATAAATAAATGAAAAATGATATGATTTTTGAGCAAATAAAGTGATAAAAACCTTTGAAAGTCAAGATACTTTCTCCGAACTAGATTAGATAATGAACTCCAAACAATTCTTCTAGAATTAAAAACTTTCCTGTCAGTGATAATACAGAGGTTTCTACATCGCCCTGTATTCCTATTTCTCTATTTTTGTTGAAAAATTTCAGTCTCATTTTTTTTGCAATCTACACCAAACAGTTTAATGCATATACCTATAAATTACAATGTACCACGTGCGTCTCATAATGCAATGTGAGGAATAAGTTATTTAAATCAATGGGAATTTCCCGCTAGGAAGTGAGAGGGAAAATATTATTCGAACAGGAAAACATCGATCGATGGCTTTTATCAATGCACTATGCAGAAGAATCCCATAAGTCCATCCTTGGGTAGGATCTCGATCATCCTCACCAACGACAGACTTAAGGGTAGAATGCACGTACCGTGTATATGTCTGTTTCAACATTCTCGCGGGTGAATCGAAAAGCTGGCCGCGGTATATTTTATTTATAGGTATTATCAAGGTATAATGTAACCATAATTATCAACTGTTGTTTTGATTTTTAGGTTAGTTTTTTCTGTTTTCAATCAAGACCAGTCGCTCGGACCAGCTTCAACCGCTGGTCCTAATTATTCAGGACCAGGTTCTATGCGTGACGTCATTGTTTTAAAACGAAAGCTTCGGTCCTGTTCTTGGTTGACCTTGGTCTTGAATTTTTATTAAACGAAAACGCCTTATATACTGATCTTGGTCTCGATGAACATATTATTTATATGTTCGGTAATACACGTCATAATTTTACAAAAACATGGTTGCAAATATTAGCTATTGCCGTCACTGTTTTGTATATAGACACTGTATCTCCGAAGATATGGTGTTGTATGTTCAATAATCCATCAAATTCATGAGAAAACTTAACACAACTGGAACTGGAAACTGGAAAACCCTAAAGACGTAAAGGAGGGTAGCTGGGCCTTAGTTGATTATACAACGAAGATTACGAAAAGGTATGATGGACAATTGGAAGTTCCTGCAGAAGAAGATAATAAGCTATTGGTTAAGTCTTTGTGAAAAATAGAAATTAGTGGAGTAAAATAGGTCCGCTAAGTCGCTGTTTTCTAAGGGTAGGTGATTCCGAGGTATAACCAAATGAAACCTATACCATCTTGTAGAGGACATCTAGGGACACAGTAAATGGACATTCACAACTTTTTTTAGTAGTACCGAACTTTGAAAACGGCCCTTGAACGCGTCGGAGCTCGAATTATAGAAACTACGTTTCTCTTGACATACACCGCTGTATTAATTCAAAAAATCATGTTATGATTCTGATTTTTTGTACACTTATAAACAGAATGTGAGCGTTTGTGATGGTGATTGAGAAATTTTGAAAATGTTCAAGGTTTTCGAAAAAATAAATCAGGCATATAAAATTATAAAAATAGTGCATTCAAAACTTCACCCTGCGGTGAGCTATGTGAATTATTGGAAATTTCTATACATATATATCGAGTCAAATGTAGTCAGAACACTGAAAAAGTTTTTAAAACAAAAATTGAGTCGATTGGTTCATCGGTCATAGAAATATTAATTTTCCAATCGAAGATATATCTCTGGTCGTTCCCGCGTCAGCCGCGACGAAATCGATAAGCGTGTTTCTTGTAACGGAATTGAATAAAAAAAATGACATAGCAATAGAGCAACCGCATATTTTCATATATTTCTAGAGCAGTGCGTTGCAATAAGTTGCAATAAGAGTACATGGTTGAAGAATACTTTTTTGTGCTTTGTATGTTGATCTTGTATATTTCACCCCATTTTGGTTCTGTATGTTGGTACTGCAGATTAATCGGACCAATCTCAATATTTTGTGTTTTTGACCTTTTATCGAACTATTTGACTTATTTGAGTGTGCAGACTTCATAGACACCTGTAGACATTTTGTGCCATCAACTGTTTATTGAACACCATGGATGAAGTAAGTGTCAGTTGCTTAATTTGCGGAAAACTATGTGATTCGACAGAAACAGACATCGTTAGTAAACCTACAAAAAAGGGTTTGTTGACCATATTGACAATGGCGGAAAAAAGACACGATGACTTTTCCAATCAAATTCTATCCTACAAGGGTTCCATTCTGTCGGGAAATACGAATTTCAAATTTCACAAGTCATGTCGTAGTTCTTATACTAGTAGTAGCAATGTTGTGAGTATAACAGAGAATGAAAATTCATCAAGTGTTGATGCACCACCAAGTGAGCTGCAATATTGTACTAGAAATAGCCAGCAAATTTTCGACATACGTAAGATGTGTTTATTTTGCAAAAGAACAGGAAAAAAGAAAAAAGAAGGACTTACCACTATTCAAACAGGTATATAAATTATTTCTACATGGTTTTAATATTGAAATACGTATTATTTGAATTCATAGGAACGGGCGCTTCCACCAGAAGTAATATCTTGAAAGCAGCGAAGAACCGAAATGATACTGAAATGGTCTCATTACTTGCAAGCTATTTAGATCTTTTTGCCTTTGACTGTAAGTATCATAAAACTTGCTATAGCCAATACATATCACAGCGAAACATAAAAAGCAAAATTCGTGATAATACTGTGACAGCCAAAGTTTTGGGAGAAGCACGCTTGAAAACTGAAACTTACATTAAGGAACATGTCATTGAGAAACATGGAAGTCTTACATTGAGTGGAGTCTGTAAGCTTTACAATAATATTGCTGAAACTGTCGAGGAAACTTCAGTGCAATCCCACAGACTGAAGCAAATGTTGCTAGAGAAATTTCCGAAGGAGATCGAATTTATATCTCGACCTGGTAAATGCGATATTATTTGCGCATCTGATATGGATAAGTCTGAATATTTTAATTCTGATGACGCTAAATCTAGTAGTTCAGAAGAGGAATATTTTGAGGGCGCACCTCTTTCACAGGAACAAATACTTCACAAAGCCTGCGATATATTGAGAGCTGCTATGTCGAAATATAAAGCACAGAGAAAAGCATTTCCTTCACTTGACGGAATATCTAAGACCGAATTTGGAAAACAGGTGCCGGATGCATTATTGCTGTTTTCAAAATGGCTATTAAGGGCAACTGATGAGTTGGCTGATGATGATTCTGATGATTCAGAAATTAGCGTCGAGGTACTTGGTCTTTCTAATGTTATCATGAGTTTTTACTCTAAAGAATTCTCAAAGAATAATTTGCAAATAGGATTAGGCTTATTTTTATACAATACCGTAAGAAGCAGGAAAGTTATAGATCTTCTATATAAAATGGGGTTTTCATGTTTCTATAGCGATGTTAGAAGTATGACCACTGCTTTAGCAAAACAAGGTTTGAGCACTGACCATGACTGTTACAAACCTTATGGGCTTGAGATAGTACAAGAGCAGCAAAATTACATCCATGCAAGCATCGACAATTTTGACTTGAACGAAGACACAATCGACGGGAAGAATACGACACATTCTATGGCTTTGGTGGTTTTTCAAGAAAAATCTGATCATCTGGAACCAACCGATGAAGTCCCAAGATCAACCGAATATTCATTGAAGTCTGAAGATGTGGAGATGTCATTTCAAAACATTGAAAAATATTTCAAGCCCAATAAGAGACCAGAACCTAAAAAGATCAACAGCTTAAATTTGTTTGCTAAAGCGTCTGAATATTCCCAAGACCTCAATAATTTTGCATGGAAATTGTTTCGTTATTTGGATAAGGAAAAACCCTTTCTAGGATGGAGCGAATACCACAACCTTATCTGCAATCAAAATGTGAAAGTATCCACCATAGCATACCTACCGTTCCTCAATAATCCTCCCACAGAATTTGATACTATCTATACTTCAATGCTTCGTTTGGTTTAATTAGCGGAATGTTTAAATCAAAATCATATTATTATCACAGCAGACTTGGCCATTTACTTAAAAGCACGAGAAATATTATGGAATGAACCTCCTGCTATTAGCGCGAAAGTCACCCTTCAGTTAGGAGGAATGCATCTCACCATGGCTTTCATTGCTAGTATGGGTTATCTTTATAAGGATGGTGGTTTAACTAATATGCTTTCTGATACAGATATTTATGCCACAAACTCTTGTAAACAGATTTTGGAGGGTAAGCAATACTCAAGAGCTATTCGTGCTCTAACGCTTTGTGCCGATGCACTGTTTCGATTGTTTTATGACTCCTTCAAAAATTGGATGGAAGATCAAGTAGAGGAACCTAACACCGATTATTTCATAGAAGAAATAAAAAACGATCGGTTCGACGAAAACTCATTGAGGGATATGTTGACAAAGCTTGAACCATTAAAGAAGAAAGTCTCACAATTTGAAGATATTGGAAAGAAATCATCATTCACGTTCGATTATTGGCTTTCTTTTTTAAAAGCTGTTGATATCTTACTAAATCTCCTAAGAGCTGAGCGGTCCGCAAATTTTGAATTGCATTTGAGGTGTACCCAACAACTCTTACCATATTTAGTAGCTGGAGGAAGACATCTATATGCAAAATGAGTGCCCATATATCTCAAGGATATGTTGGAACTTGAGTTGGAAAATCCCAAGATGTATGAATTCCTTAAACGGGGAAACTTTGTAGTAAAAAAAACGTCAGAAAAAAAATTTAATTGCGTAGCTTCAGACATGGCGCTGGAACAATCCATTAACAGAGATTGCAAAAGTTCCTCGGGTGTTGTCGGTTTTACTCAAAAACCTACTGCCCTTTTAAGATGGATGGTAACTCGCCATATTGTAGGATCATATGCGCAACATTTTGAAGGTATTGTATTCACGGTGACCCATCCACTGGTTAATTTTTTTGTTCTTATTTATAGATATTTTCTTTAACAATGCAAGCAGAACACGCCATGATGGTGTTTCTTCAAGAAATCGAAATGAAAGTGATGTACTCAAAATTATGACACATATTGAGACAGAGTGGTGCAATCCATTCGATTTATCTGGTCCTCCTTTCCTGATAAATATATGCACAGGAAGAAAAGCTTCAGATGAAATTCAGCATAGTCTTTCAAACTTTTACGCCACTGCAGAAAGCAAAAGCAAGCATTTCATTGAAAACGTGCTCATTACTGGTTGCAAAAGTTTCTGGAAACCTGTGAAGAAAGAGAAGGTTAGAACGTTCGCGGAAATTAAAACAAAAAATACTATGTTTCCCAAGAAATATGTCGGAACGGAAGTTATGTTCAGAAGAATAGTAGCAGCAGCTAAATTTCAGTCCCTAAACTTGAGCGACTATTTGTCGTATGAATTAAGTCCAGTTCCGTTGTGCTTATTTCACGAAGATGAAAGAATGCGAAAAACAGCTAAGGCAGATTTAGCAACAAAACTGGAACCATATGGAACAATTGCCTCTCCTCAAATTGTGAATTCAGTTCTAATAGATGGCATGGTACTTATTCAAGGACTTAATGAAAAAGCGTTCTCCACTTTTAATGAACTTGCTTTTATTCTTCTGAAACAAATTCTTTCGCTGAGTCAAAAGTACGAAGCACTCAGAATAACAGTCGTTTTTGATAAGTATGACGAATCAGTCAAGTCTTTGGAAAGATGCAGAAGAGGTGATTTGAAAGATGCGTATGTGTATGAAGTTTCTGGAAATAGAAGAGTGATAAAGTTTCGGGATTTTTTGAAGTTGTCAGAAAATGAACGATCTCTATTAAAGTTTGTGAGTAATTATCTAGTGGAAAACTCAGCTGATCAATTAGTAACACAAGAAACATTGATCAACGCTGGTGGTTTTGAAAACCCAGAGTCATGTGTTTCTATCAACAAGGAAGGTGTAACCGAATTAAAAGATTTGCAATCGAATCACGATGAAGCTGATACGCGACTTATACTCCACGTTTTATATGAGTATCAGAAAGTTCATCAAAGTAGAGTTCTGGTGAAGTCTGTCGATACAGATGTACTAATATTACTCATTTACTACTATTCTGATCTTATTAGAGCAAATAATTTGGAGGAAACATCTCTTTTTATGGAATTAGGTACAGGAACCAAAAGGCGGATAATCTCGGTATCTGAAATAGTGCAAAAACTCAAACATGAAATTTGTGATTGTCTGCCAGCATTACATGTGTTAACAGGGTGTGATACCACAAATGCAATGTTCAAGATCGGCAAAAAACAGCTTTTGATATATTTTCCAAAAATATCGGAAGTTTCAAAATTTTATCAAAGCTGGACTCTGTGTCTACAACGGAAGCTGTTGATATTGCCACTAAATTTGCACTGGCACTATTCAGAAATAAGAACGAGACGATCCAAAGCCTTAATCAATTAAGGTATAAGTTGACAACGACTTCCAATAAGTCCGCTTCAGAACTCCCACCAACAGATGGAGCAATCAACACGTGCTAAGGTGAGTGTGCTAACAGGAAAAAAGACTATCAACTTATGAAATAACCATAAATCTTAGGTGCTTATATCAATTGCGTATTTGGTTGAGCAGTCATGTACCTATCATGCCTCCACTTGACCCTGTTAACTTTGGATGGACTAGGAACAATGAAGTTTTAGAGCCTGTTTTGATGTCCGCTGATCCCATACCAACAGATATAAGATATCTTATGAGCATCTTTTGCAAAGACAAATTATGCCAAAATAATAAATGTATATGCTTAAAGGAGGGAATGAAATGCTGCAGCGCGTGTTCCTGTAAAAGCTGTCAAAACAAGGTTCCAGATTTATATGAGGAAGACGAAGAGGAGACTATTTAAAGTAAACGAAATATAAGACACTTCAATTACTTTCCCTATATTTTATATTACAGATTACCAGACTATCATCGCTGCTAGCCCCTATCACCACCAGCAACCGAAATCAGCGCGCGATTGGCGCGCATACCAAGCCTCTTCTATGAAAATCTATATTTTTAAAACCGTTGCACCAATGGACTTAATTTTTTTTCTAAAAACTTCTTCAATGTTCTGACTACATTTGAGTCGATACATATGTATAGAAATTTCCAATATTTCTCATAGCTCACCGCAGGGTGAAGTTTTGAATACACAACTTTTATAATTCTATGTGCCTGATTTATTTTTTCAAAAACCTTAAACATTTTCAAAATTTCTCAATCACCATCACAAACGCTCACATTCTGTTTATAAGTGTACAAAAAATCAGAATCGTAACATGATTTTTCGAATTAATACAGCGGTGTATGTCAAGAAAAACGTAGTTTCTATAATTCGAGCTCCGACGCGTTCAAGGGCCGTTTTCAAAGTTCGGTACTACTAAAAAAAGTTGTGAATGTCCATTTACTGTGTCCCTAGATGTCCCCTACAAGATGGTATTGGTTTCATTTGGTTATACCTCGGAATCACTCAAAGTCGTAATTTCACTGCGATTTTACTCCACTGAATAGTGTATTTCTTTGGCCAATTTCTGGTTAGTTTCATGCATGGATAAGTGCTAATTTTTCTAAAAACATAACATTGTAGTATGATCAGACATACCTCCACAACAAATCACCGACAGATAATAATAACTAGCCCCGAGTTTCTGAAAATGAAGATATCTAGGTATTCGATAAGTCTATTGATTGGATATACAACCATACGTCAATGATATTGTCATCTTATCGGATCCATGAGTGTCAAATGGTGAGAAACTGAGCATAGGTGATAAAAGTAATCATTGCCTTTATTGAAAAATAAATTAAATGTACTCAATTGTTCAGTGGAAATGAATAGAATTATGGAATTTATATCGCTATGAAGCCCAGTCTAGCTTTGGTAGTAAGCTACTTCACTGAACCTGAAAATCAGTATGATATAATTAAAGATACTCCAAGTATGATGAAAGAGTATATGAAATAAGTCCTTTCTGCTAAGCCTTATTAACCCAGATTGGAAACAAAAATCCAGCTCTATCTAGCAACGATACATTTCTGTTCAAACTGGTCAATTCCGGTAAGATATCGTTAAAGAACCAACATCGCCGAAATAGAGCTGTCTGTTTCCTTTTCTTTTAAACTGAGAACATCGCTTCGATAAAGAATACGTTGACAAAATAGAAAGTGAACTTCTCATAAGCTTCATCAGGAAAGCACATAAATGTAACTTTCTTTTGTCATACATTCTCAACCTAGTGAAATCCGAATAGAGACCTGGGGGTCAATTCTTGAGCCTTCGCAAATTTAAAACGTATACACAAGTGAGCGATCAGCATCTGAAATAACATGGTGATCGTATTTTTGCATATTATACGTTTTGAATTTGCGAAGAGTAAAAACTTGAACCCCGAATACACATCGAGGGATTAGTATGGGAATTGTGCCTGAGGTGGCATAATTGGGTGAGACGGCATATTGGCATTTTTAGTGAAAACACTTTGAATTTGGCAACCTACTTGATTGGTTGCTGTGTAGATTCAGTTCACCTGGATGTTTCGACAGAGTTGATTTGGTCGATTTCATTCTCTCGATTTGTGGAAAGTTTTCTGTCGGGTACCTATTCCATAAGTCTCTTTTACTCCGAACATTTGGAGTCCGCAGAAATTGTCTTTTTGGTACAAAAATGTAAGTATAAACCAACAACCCACGTCTAAGGTGAATGATGTTTTTCAGGGCAAGATGGCTCACAACTGACCAGGTTGAGATGGCATGGTATGCCGTCTAACCCTAAAGTATGCCATGACCCAATTATTATCATATCGCTCGGCTACTTTTCCTTTAAAGTCAAAATATACCCAGAGAGCTGTTTTTTTTTCGCTGCCGGTTTCTCTTGTGACGACGAAAAATCGCAAACCTAGAAAGGGAGCAGAGTTTGGTGTTCTCAACGACACATCTAAAATTAAAATTGTCAAAGCAGCTGTTGCGGAAAAGGAAGCAGAAATGTTACGAAAATCAACAAAACGGAAATAAGTGCCTGGAGATGAAACAGAAGAAGAAATAGGAGACATTCCAGTAGACGATGACCAAGAAGTCAGTAAGGCGGCGGTTACACTGATCGAGTAAAATCGAGTCGCGTCGTGTCACGTCAAGTGAAATTTGAACTGCTGGTCACATTGATCAAGCAATCGAGTATCAAACAACATTTTGTTGTAGATTCTCTGCGATGAGCGATGATTTGAAAATGTGAATGTGTAAACAGTTTATTCAAATTGTAAATCAGTGCAATAAAATAAACTTTTTTCTAAAAATATCGTTTCAATTCCTACATTTATTTAAACTTCTTTTAACATTAACAGGTATATTAATTTGACTTTACCTTTATACTGAATGTGTTTCTTAGGAAATCTCTGTAAATTGATAAACTGTTGGGTACTTTGCATTATGTACGTAAGTTTTAGTTTGGTCAAGATTAGGGTCAACATAATGCACTGAACAGTTTTTTCCGCAGATGAATAAGAGTCTGATCAAAAAGAATGCCATGACAGCCACGATTCCCCTATCTGACCCGACATTGTGATTGAATTAACCATCAATTTGCTGCTGTTCTGGAATCTTTATTCAGTAGCTTGACAAATCATTATGCATAGACTCACGCTTGCTCAACCTTACCAAATTATTCAAATCTACTCCAAAAGTCGGTAATCGCAGAGGCAAAAATTTTCATTCAATACATGGATGATCTTGATTCCGATGAGATAATAATATGGGTGTTACTGTTACTGTCTGTAACAGTTATGGAAAAACTTGACAAACAGTGGATACTGAGCAGGTCTTCTGCTTGCTGGTAGCCCGCGCCTATAAGAACCAATAACTCGCTTTGTTTTCAAATGATTGAAAACACGGACAAAGCGTGTCGGAGTTGGTCACAAGCATGAGAACGCACAAGGTATTTTACTATTTTTTGCATCTGGTTCTTAAGGATATTTTATTCACAATTGGAAAATTGGATGTTCTAAAAACTCGGACTTTTTGTGGTATAGGGCCAACAGCACCTATGAGGTATCTTTTAGGTGGCGGAGAAAGACTCCAGGTGTTCAGTGAATTTGAAAGTCGCGCACGAGAAGCTCGACTAAAATCTTACTCTTCAATAATGTGATTGGTCACGAAGCCATTCGGAAAAATCAATTTATCACTTGGTAATCAAAATAATCAATTGGTCCCACACCAGAAACTAAACGGAAATTAAACCACAGACGGTAATGGTAAAATGGGTTCTTCTAAATAATAAATAAGTCGAATCAAATCAATTGACGTGTCCCACCAAATTTTCATACCATCATCAGTTCAAGGAATAATTAATTCTGTTCGTTTAAAAATTTTTGTGAGGTTAAGAATTTTAATTTAAAAAAAAAGGGATGTAGCGTATAACGTAAAGATTACAAAAATCGTGAAATAACTGGAGGTTGCTATATGAAATTTCTGGGAGTGAGGGGATTGGATCCAGAACATTAATAATACCTTAAAAGTTGTCTCCCTCGATATCTTCATTGACGTGTCCCACCAAGTTTTCATACTGTCATCAGTTCAAGCAATAATTAATTCCGTTCGTTTGAAAATTTTTGTGAGGTTAGGAACTTCAATTTTGAAAAAAAAAGTGATGTAGCGTATGGAGAATAACGTGGAGATTACAAAAATCGCAAAATAAATGGAAGTTGCTATTTAAAATTTCAGGGGTAGCTACCGTGGGCGTAAGAGGGCTGATTCCAGAAAAACAAAAGATACTCCAAAAGTTGTCCCCCTCGATATCTAAATTGACATGTCTCGCCAAATCTTCATACTATCATTGGTTTGGACACAATCAAATGCTGGTCCTTTTTCAATTGTCACCCTGTATATTTCAAATGGTTAACGTTGGAAGAGAGGTGTGTGCATGAAGTTTTTGATCGGAAAATCGGTGGAAATCTATCAACATATTTGAAGAAAAAACGGTACGTGGTAGTGGTAAAAAAGGTTTATTCAGAAGGGGTATATACCCATTTTTTTTTTGTCTGGCTTATTTTTTGTTATTATTTCATTTTATTTCTGCGACCATCAGAGCTAATCACCGACGCCAGGGAATTTGTCTCACCCCACCTGGTAATTAGTTTTTCCGATAGATATCAACATATCTTATATTCGCATGGAAATAAAGGCTAAACAAGAAATATTAACTATATTTCTATGTAGAATTCAGTTTGGATTAAAAACTGTTAGGGTATTCAAGACTCCATAAAACCAAATATTCACATCGTTAAGGGTATCAAGTTCGATCCAGCTTTCTCTGGGATCGAATCAAGATTTAAATACTTATCCAAAATAGCATGAAAACGGAGATCGTATTGGAATATGCGCCTTTGAGAAGTTTGAGCCACTTTCTTCAAGACATAAAATCATCTACTGACTGTGAATAAAACGCAAAAAGACAAAACTGGCAGTGACAGTTGTCAAAAATGTCATAGGAAGCGGCAGGTTTTGAAACGATTCGAGTATCATTCATGGAAAAGGCAGATCGGTATTGGACTGTGATTGCAATTTAAAATCTAGTCGCACATTAAACTGCAGATGGGTTATAAAAAGGCAAGTTCCATTAATCGAAAATCTCATGGATCAAATAATGTAGTCGATTCAAAGCAATTCCAATGCAAACGGTTGTAAAACGGCTGGATGCTTGTCTCGCAATCGCGTGAGTTGCATATAGTTACTATCGTTTGAGTTCAGAAACCATAATTCAAGATAGCCAGTTTTGCTGGTTACTAATCGCGTGAGCGAAGATCTGACAATAGTCAGAATAGAGTTATGATGAAATGCCTATCGTATCGCATTTGTTATGTGACGATCAATCAAATAAAGTTTTAAAGAAAGTATAAATATGTTTGGTATTATTGAAGGCGTCCCAAAAAATTATTTTTGCCCTCATTAATAGACATAAACATTCAAAAACTACATACCAAATGCTAAATTCAAATTTGATTTGAAATGTCGAACTCAAAAGCAAACGTGAGGGTGTTTTCGCCACTCTTTTTCAACCTATCCTGGTGATTGACATGATACAGTTCACTGCAAACACTGACTCGAGTCGTCTGCTTTTTGATTGGTGACGAAAAATATTGCGGTCAGGTGACGTAATCACCTGATGACAAATTTGTGATAATCTGAAGATGGATAATACTTTTTTTCAATCTCAAACTTGACATGCCGAGTTTGAGTCGCTCTAGAAGCATAATTCTATCATTAATGATATCGTCCTTTTTCTATTACTGGGTATTGTTGAGATTTTGTATTAGATTGAACAAAAACATTGGCTATATTTGTACTGGCTAGCCATCAGGCTTACTTCATAATACATAATGTGTACTATGAAGATCATGGGGTTTTATTGATCGTAAATAAGAAATCTTTCTTGTTATTGGTTACGAAGCAGCAGCTCAGAAGTGTGTTCATCCAGGAAATCTTTCTATAACTTTATTGCGATACGAGTAGAAGGGTTTTTGAATAAGAACTATCTATACGATCATCCCGCTCCACAAAGATCTGTTTATCCTTAACGAAAGTGAACGTTTCTCAGTTAACATTGATCACACCATCAGTCTTATCATTATGGTTAGCTCAAAAGAATTTGCTGATTGGAATTTCTGAGAAAAACTGATGATTATCTTTTCACATGAAGCTTTTGTCAAGTAGGCATGATAACATGCAAAAAGATGTTTTGATCTGAGAAGAATTCACACATAGGACGCAGTCTTCAAAAATGGCTTTCAATGAATTCGCTTGTGTAACACTTATCGATGTGTTGTCCAGAATACACGTATTTTTGACTTTACTTTGAGATAATATGAGAAGTCTTGATTAGTCTGGAACTATTTTAGTTTTAATTTGTTTTATATTTATTCTAATTGGGAACTCCGTCCGCAAGAAAATACTCCACAATCGCTTATTTTCTAATGATCTTCGAATGAAAAAATATTTCCAATCGTTGGTGTTTTGAATTCCGCTGTGTACAGGGTGTCCAACGAGGTGAGGGACCAAATTTCACTACGTGTTCTTTAGGTAAATTCGAGTCAAAATTGTCCTATGAACATGATCCGCATATGCTTCATTGTAGATGATGTAGATGAAGATATGGAGGTGAAGGTGGTAAGTACCACAGCACTTGGGCGTCAATCAAAAGTACAGTCTCTCAAGTCGAGCGTGTTACACGCTAGACAATCGTACTGCCTTTATGCTGTCTCACCAAGATATGTATTGTTTTTTTATATGTAATGACATAACTGTGCCGAAAACCACAATAATACCAAAATATGATTTTTTTTAACAAAAAAAAATAGATGTACATAACTGCTCAGTGTCAAAAAAAAGGTTTGTCAGGGAGAAAAATAGTCAAAGTGTCAAAGATGCATGTTCTTAGGATATTTGCGACTCGAATTTACCTAAAGAACACGTGGTGAAATTTTGTACCTAACCTTTCGGAACACTCTGTAGAAAGAGAACTTGAAAATCGATAGGCTCCGGACATTCTAGAATGAGCTGAAATTTTGCGAAGGAAGCTTTAGAAGGTATTTTGAAATAGATGTTACATCATGATAGCCACTTTTTCACATCTTTCAAACTACATGAATCTATAATTTAAGATACTTTGACTACTTTGATATTCATTAATATCTCAAAAATTGCTTGCAAATATCATCAAATTTTGGGTTTCATGAAACAAGCATGAGACCTCACTTAACTTGTTTGATATGTGTCTTGTGCCATCTTGTATCTAATCTTCTAAAAATGCTTATCCCAAAAGAATAAAATCGAGTTTTATGTTGATACAGTTACCAACCACCAATACTATGAAACTTTTTTAATCAAGCTACATGCTATCCAGCTAAATCAATAAACTCAAGTAGTCTAAGTTGTTCTTAGGAATTTGGATAAAATATATCGGGTGACTGAATTCGAAATCCATGTCCATGTCAATTGATCCTGATTTTACAGAAACAAGGAAAAATTGAGATTTTAATTTGGACATGTCGACTTTTGTATGCTAAGGTTTGTGACATGTCGTGTTTTCCTTAAGAGTTTTTATGAAGTAGAAACGATACAACAACAAAAAAGGCATTGCTGCAACTGAACATTCAACTCTTAAACAAAGTTTGTGAATCAGGAGTTTCACAAGTTAAAATAAAACAAAAATTGTATAAATCACGCGATGACCACAGTTTTCTGAAAGGTTTGATGAACGACCAGAATCAAAACACATAAATAATATGAAAGCATGTCGGACACGTTGTTTTTTTTCAAATCTTTATTTTCGATGTTGAATATTTTATGGAAGTTATCAAGTTTTGCAAGTTCTCATTTTGGAAATCGATAGCCTTTTATACAATATGAAGCTCCAAATATGTGAGACTTGTCGGGTTGTTAATTTGGTTGCCTGATATTTCATCTATCATTTCCACAATATAAGTTAAATATATAAATACTATTTTTCCTTTTGATTTTTTTAACAGTTTATTATCGCTTTCCTGTTGATTTTGCTCAAAACTAATCATACATGCCAGACGGGGGCAGATTTCCCAACAAACATTTGTCAACAAAAACTGGGATGTATGAGTAGTTGCAATCCATGCACATGACCATGCTATTAATTATTCGTAACAAAGCGAAAGGGCAGGCGTTCATAAAAATGATTCTCGTTGTGAGCGTGTTTGTTTGTTCTTTTTTCGTCCTTGTTCAACATTGCTTGATTGGCTTGTATGACGAAGCAATCAGTGGAAGCGGCGATTTTGATCAAGTATTTATCTACCGCTGACATTTTGAATCCAGTGCAAGCTCAGTTTTATGGAAGATACTGATATGCAATTAGTGCTGCTATGTTTGATCCAATTTAGGAGTGGATACTGAAGTTCATCATGTCTGAATGCACTTTTAATCTCGAGTTTCGAGATAATAGCCTTTTGTTTGAAATGGAATTCCAGTCAACTTTTAAATTCAGTTTTCTATAAACAGAACATTTCTGATTTGGTCGTAGCATTTGAAAAATATGATTTTCACATCGGAGAATAATTACACTTTGCAAACTCTCTCTGGTCTAATAATAAATAATAAAATGCCTAGGTGTATGCTTCTACAGCATGATCTTTTCATTTGATGTCAAATATTGATTTTGTGGTATTGATTACGAAATTCAAAGCAACAATTTTGTACAAAATGATCATCATTTACCGAACGTCATCCAATACACTATATCAAATGATATCAACAATATTCATGGTGTTTCACATCAAAATTTCAGTGGCATCTGCAGCTTGAATATGTGGTAATTTCCTTGATAGCTTTGCTACTGTTATTGCATTTCATTATTACAATTTTTTCTAACTACATGGGTTCTTTTGTCTCACTTTTTGATTTTTTATCTTTTCGAATCGAAAAACACCTCGAGATGTGTTTGATGCGCTCTTTGGGGAAAACGACCTTGAAAAGAAACAATCTATAGATTATTGCTTTGAAGCATATTTTTATCAAAGACAAACATTCGACAGTGTGATGAGTCTCACACTGTCGAATGTTTGTCTTCGTCTGTTTGTCTGATTCAATTCTATTCCACTATTCTGATAATATTCATTAATTCAGCGCAGTGTACCTGAATGAAAAAAAATAAATAACAATCAAGAAAAACTTTGAAACATTCCAACTCTCTAAAGAACTACCATACACAAAAGCCAGAAAAATAACAATATATTAATGAATACCCAGAAGATGCTCACGAGAGTACAACGGCTGGAAACACTAAGTACAACGGGAGCAAATAACAGCACACCACAGGCAGCTTTAGAGGTCATTCTAAACCTCGTGCTCATTGACTTGTTCATTGAAACCACTTTCGCAAAGGGAGCTCTTAGACCAAGTAAGGCCAAACTGTGGAAACAGGCAACAAGTGGACACTCAATGGTACTACAGAAAATCTCAAAAGCAATAGATAGACAAGACGCGATGCTGCCACAAACGGCAACAGACTACGACATGTTGACCAAAAGTTCTTTTTAGAATAAGGTAGTGGTTGAAATACCTTCCAGAAAAGACTGGGATCAACACTCCATCATAAGGGAGGAAGAAATATTCAGACGCGGCAAAGACAAGGTACAGGAGCTGGGATATACTCTGCCAACCTGCTGCAAAGACTGGACATCACAACAAAAGACGTCACAATCTCTGCAGACAGCAAAGCAGCGCTGGGACTATTAGAATCAGATATGGTAAGGTCAAACGTAGTGAGTTGCCGTGAGGCATAGTTCTGGATCAGGAACAAGAAGCTCGCTATCGAAGAAAACACGATGGCAGAAATTGGGACAGGGAAGCCGAAATGGAAAACACATCGCTAACAACGATCAAACTATTGTAGGATAAAGCGGAAAAAAACCTGGTGAAGCTACACAGCGACAGGTGCTTGAGAGCTCTGTGGCCAAACTTGGATATTATGCGAAAAACAGGGTAATAACCAAAGCAGAGCAATTTCTCTGCGAGCACCCTTGTGGAAGTAACCACAGGACACTGTGAAATAGGAAACAAGCTCCGAAAATGGAGCCTAGGGACTAATGATCTCTGCAAGGACTGCATCGAGGAGGATGAAACGATAGAAAATATACTGTGCCATTGCCAAACTCTTTAGCAAAGACGTCTCAGGAATATGGGACAATACTACCTTAAAGACTTGGAGGAGATGGATACAACGTGCTGATTTTGAACTTCGTGAAAACCATGTGATGGTTCAGAACCAAGAAGAGAAAGGCTTCAGGTAATGACTGATGGGCCACCTCTCCAATCAAGAGACCACAATGGACCATTTGGCCTCCGAGTGAAAGCAATGCGAAGCAGCAAACCGCGGGGCAGGGCATACCCTCCGCAAGTCAAACCTAAACCTAGTGCCCACAGGGTCCTGATAAAACCTGATTATGAGAAAGTTTTTCATGTTTCCCACGAATACTTGGAAGATATCATGTACGTCGTTGAAGATGCAGCCCTGTCTTCATACGGAGACTGGAACAAACCAATTTTATCAAACGATCAAAATGCAAAGGAGAACATATCATTGCATTAGAACACTCAACTTATAACAACAATCACTAACATGGAAAACCAGCTTCCCGAGAATGAGAGTATGATCAAACAACTTCAATCAGGACCAACAAAACAAACGTTCGGTAACAACTTTTCTCAACCGACTAATAAACAATTGGACTTAAATAATGGCTCAAAACCCAGAAGAAAATAACGAATCACACAACAGGAAACAACATAACACTACTACATGAAACAAACAAACCATCTGAAGAAGATAGAATCCCCCACATAATATTAGAACCCCACACTAGAGTAGCCCGTAATCATTCAACAATTTGCTCAATTCAACATAGTTATCGCCATGGATAACATCAAGAACTACAAATACGGCACAGGAAAAGCCTTTCCCATCAGAATCCACACGAATGGATACCACACTGCTGGACTAATCACAGAAGATCAAAAAATTAATCTCTTTATCGAAGGACTAGATAATCATATTAAAGTGAATGAGGACGTCAAAAACCGCAATATTTGAGGAACTTTAAGCCAGATGACAACTATTGGCTACAGACGGTTCCTCACTAATATTGCAAAACCAGAATAATCAATGTATTGACCCTAGACAAGGAGAGAAAATACTACGGAAAATCAATCCACTACAACACCTAGCAATAGGAGTGAAATATCAACACTACACTTTCTCGATAATCTCACTATAGGCATGTTCGGTCATCAGATTCCAGTACCAAAATCCGGTATCGACAAGTACCGGTTCGACAACCAGTTTACCGGATAACGGTATTTTCGTGGAACCGGAATACCTTTTGTACCTGAATTCCTGTAAGACCGGAAACCGGTCGTAGGCTGATACCTATAGGACCGGAATACCCTAAGAGCAGGACGGGGTTTCACCTAATTACCGGAAAAACCACGACTACCGGTTGTTCCGCAATATTACTGGAGTACTGTATAGGAATTTACCCGGGAATTCCAGATGAACCAGAATATCAGAGCATATCGCTTTCGTCTGTCTTCTTATCGAAGATGATAGATTCCGATTTTCGATTTTGAACATTTGAACATGAAAAATAACTTGAATTGTTGCAGGAGGACTGCATTCTGCAAATAGTTCATGTTTTCGACCCTTTGATTCTGTGATGGCGGATGTGATCATGTTTGAAGGTGCTTGAATTGATGGTATCACGAAGATAATGCTACTGTATTGGAAATTGAACATCTCAAGGTCAGGGAGGCTACTGAATACAAGAAAATCAAGAAAATGCTCAAGGAATTTCTATTAAGAGCTTTCGTTGCCATTGTCAAGCTAGCAATTGCTTTCATGAAATATGGATACTTTCTAAGTAGCTGGAAGCGAGCAGTGGTGCTAATCATAGAAAAACCAGATAGCTACCGCTTCACCAATTTTCAGCAGCGATATCGGGACATCCTTCCGCCTCCGAGTGATCACTGCGGCCGATACAAACATAATCACACAATACAAAAGTTCCAACGTGGTAGTCGAAAGATATTATGTAATCTGAGATAACTATATTTGGGAAGTACTGTCGGATTTTATGTTATATTACTAGGTCGTGCAAAAAATCAATAGAAATCATTGTTTGTGGATAATTATCAGTCCAAAAACGATATAAATAGCAGTTTAAAAAATTCCTCACTCAATCTGTCCAAATTTCCATGATAATAGCCACAAAATAATTAATTGGATTCCTCCGTCCAAGCCAACGTTTCTCTAATTGAGTAGTAGCATCTTGTTATATCAGTCCAAGCAATGTCTATTTGTCTTCATGAACATAAATGGATACAATAACAAACGTCACGGGATATCGTTATTCTCGGTAGTACACACTGAAAATTAATTGGGAAACCCACAATGTTTGCGACACTTCCGAAATGGAAACTTTGCGTTGCAGTAGAGTCTCTTCCCTACTGTATTTCTAATATTGTACTTCTACTTGTTTCGTGAGAATAAATAGTCAATTCCAATAACTTCAGTATAACAGCGTTTGTTACTGTCGCGAGTCAATAGAAAGTTCAAGTTGCTTTAGTTGATAATGGGACTTTATTGTATTGAAAATGTATTGTAGAAACATCATCTTTGTAAGCAGATCGCTTACGACCCAGTTCCAAACCAATTCAGAACCAATTTGCATGCATAGTTCGTAATATTTTATCAACCGGGCATGCAAATTAGCTCTGAATTGGTTCGAAACTGGTTCTTAACCCACCCGCGAACAAAGCTATTTTCATAATCACTTATTGCTGAATAGTTTTTGGTTCTCAAGAAAGCATTTATTTGAGTTCCGGAGAAAGAGTCCCAACACTCCCACCTCCTTCAGAAAGGGATGAGGAGCACTCAAGGAAAGTTTGCTCTAGAACAATAAGTGTTACATTCCTAAGTACCCACTGAGAAAATCGTTGCAACAGAATGTGACCTATAAAAGATTCCGTTTCATTTTATTTATAATAATATAACTGTGACTGGAAAACCAAATCTTGTCATTTGCATGTAATTTCCCTACTCAATGGGTAACGGCACTCATGCAGGTGGGTAATAACACACTTAGAATGCAGTCCTATACTCAAACTAGAACAGTTTTGTTTTCCTAGTTGAGTCCTCAGAGTTGCTTCGTAAACTACATAGAATGATTTTGCAACATCGCTCACCTTCCAGCAGGTGTCGATAATTGGTGTTGTGAATCCGGCTGAAGCACAATGAAACTGAACGCAGCGAATAAGCTACCTGGAGAAGTTACTGGTTTTTTGTGACATTGATTAATGATACGTTAGAATCGATTTGTGTCCTTAAAAGTTGTATTAATTCCATACGAAATTAAAATTTATCAAGACGTAAACGAGCTTTCAATACTATAAAGGAGTCCCACGCTACATTGGTCCTTCGAGCCGGATGAACAAACCCCCAACTGGAGTTGCAGAGTGAAAATTCCGGGTGTAGATTCAGTCAATACGAGTAAGTCCTCTTTTCTACCTACATTTTCTGTTTTTTTCCTCTACAGTCTCAAATGCGTGTATACGGGTGAATTTTCAAGCGTTTATTTTCAGTTTATACGATACGGTACTACTCAGTAGTATCTATGCGCTGATAATACATTGACGATTGTTTTGAGTAATAAACCGTCACTATTCTACGTTTTACGATGTCTAGCGATGAAATAAAGTCGCTTAAGCGAAAAAGAGGTTCAATTAAATCGAAAATGACTATTTTTTCAAACTACTTGAACGAATTCAAGCTCAAGTTGGATACACATCCCGAAGTCATTATCGATGAGGACTATTATTGTCAATTACAGACACGTTTTTCACAATTCAAAAATTTAATTAGTGACTTTGACACTAATCAGGTACCATTGGAAAATGTTGTCGATGACGCAGAATTGGAGGTGGAGTTTTCTGAACGCAGCTGGTTCTCTAATACGTTTCATTCGACATTAGCTAAAGCGCAGAATATCTTTGTAAAACATAACCAAGAGAACACTACTTCTAATTTAAATAATGAAGTTAGTAGAGAGTTTCATCAGAAAAGCGTCAAACTTCCGCCAATTGTAGTTCCAAAGTTCCACGGCGACTACGAGAGTTGGCTTGAGTCTCGAGAAACGTTTGAGTCGTTGATTAATGAAAATAGTGATCTGAATGATATTCAACGGTACGACTATTTGAAAACTTCGCTATTAAACATCGCAGCCGATGTGATAGCTTCTTTAGAGTTCTCTGCGGAAAATTATCCCATTGCTTGGGATCTTTTGTGCAACAGATTCAACAACAATCGACTTCTGGTACAAAATCACATTAAAGCCATTTTCAATATAGAGATTCTCTCTAAGCAGTCATCGAGATCATTGCGTAATATTATTGACACTTTGTCAAAAAACTTGAAAGCTTTGAAACAGCTCAAACAACCTACTGAGTCGTGGGACACATCAGTTATATACATAATTACGGGAGAACTCGATAGATTTTCAGCTCGCGACTGGGAAGAATACATTGCTATCAATGACTCTCCGCCTCTTGATGATCTGAAATCATTTTTACAAGCAAAAGCAGATCTTTTAGAGACCTTGGAGCTAAAATCTTCCGATATACGTCTAAACAGAACTCCACGCGAAAACAATCAAGCGAGAACTTTTCTAGCGTCTGATGATACACGAAAGGATGATGCGCGAAATTTCGATCGTCAAGCCAATACCCACCCATTTTGTTCATTGTGTAAACGAAATACACATTTTATTCGAAACTGTAGCGAATTTCTCAGTTTCCCGGTTGAAGAAAAAATAAAGCGAATAGAAAGTTTGAAACTTTGTCTAAACTGCTTGAGATCAGGTCATAATATTCAGAAATGTAGATTTTCAAATTGTAGGAAATGTAACGGGCGGCACAACACCCTCGTACATATTATTTCAGAATCAAATGCGAACAATACGGATATCATTTCTAATTCGAGAAAGGAAGTCGAAAATTCCAATGCGATAGCGATCAAGGAAATACAGGTGTTTTATTATCTACAGCACTTATAAAAATATTCGACGCAAACAAGCAGGTCCACACAGTACGCGCTATATTGGACTCCGCATCACAGTCTAGTTTCATCACATCAGAACTGTACCATCGTCTGAAACTTACCACTGAAGATATTTCCATGCAAGTTTCTGGAATTAATAACGGATTTTCTAAAATAAAACATAAATGCGATATAAACTTTGAATCGCTTCCTAGAGCTTTCCAGACGATTCTACCTTGTTTGATAATCGAAAATATATCGGGTATTCTTCCAAACTATCCCGTCGAACGAAAGGCTTTGAAAATTCCGGCAAATGTTACGCTAGCAGATGCTTCCTTCGATAGACCAGGTCCAATTGATATATTAATAGGCGCTAATATTTTTTGGGAGCTCATTTCAGTCGGCCAAATCAAACTAGGAGCTGATCTTCCCGTTCTGCAGAAAACAGTGCTCGGCTGGATAGTCTCAGGTCCTTTGGGAAAATGAGAAAATAACAGCCTTCATTGTCATTTTCATAGAAATCTTGACATACAAGAACAACTTGCTCAATTCTGGGAGCTGGAGGAGTGCTGTGATATCCGCCTGTACTCTAAAGAAGAAGAAGCATGCGAACAACATTTCGTCGAAAATACTAAACGCAATGAAAATGGTCGATTCATTGTATCAATCCTATTCAAAGAGTCACCTGGAAAATTAGGTGAATCGAGACTACAAACCGAAAAAATTTTCATATCTTTAGAAAGAAAATTACTGCGGAATGTGAATTTTCGAAACGATTATACGAAGTTTATGCGTGAATATCATGATCTCGGGCATATGCGAAGAGTGGATGACGATACCAACGAAGCAAGCAATTACATGCAACATCATGGAGTGGTCAAAGAGTCAAGTACGACAACACGGCTACGATTCGTTTTTGATTGTAGTGCTCTTACTACTACAGGTATTTCACTGAATGAAATACAAATGATTGGACCCACAATACAAAATGACCTTATTTCTATTCTACTTCGATTCAGGATACATTCTTTCGTGGTAACGGCTGATATCGAAAAAATGTATCGCAAGGTTCTCATCAAATCTGAACAAAGTGCTTTTCAGAGGATACTCTGGCGAGAAGAACCTTCTGAACCACTCGAAACTTACGAACTCCAAACAGTCACTTACGGAACAAGCAGTGCTGCTTTTTTGGCTATCCGAAGTTTATTTCAGTTGGGTTTAGATTGTCAAAATTTGTATCCAGATGTATCCAATGTCATACTAAATAATTTCTATCTTGATGACGTTCTTTTTGGAGGATCTTCCATTGACGAAGTTTCCATCCTAGGTTCAAATCTATCAAAAATTCTTAGTTCGGGCGGATTTAAATTGCGAAAATGGCATTCAAATTGCAACAAAATTGTCCAGAATATAACATCTGACGACATTGAAAAAAGTAATATCGTAGAATTGGGTACAAACGATACTACAAAAACGTTGGGATTAGCTTGGTCTAATTGTCAAGATATACTTACGTATAATATCAATGTTAATCCGAAGGATGGTAGGGTAACGAAGCAAACTATACTTTCATGCATTAGTCAGGTTTTTGATCCTCTGGGTCTTCTGAGTCCATGCATAATTTCAATAAAAATTCTTTTACAAAAGCTGTGGCTAGAGAAGTTATCTTGGGATTAGTCAGTTCCCAGGGCTATTCACACTGTTTGGATGAAATTTAAAAATGAAATCAATGAAATAAATAATATAAAGATCTCGCGTCATTCCGTATGTGATGACCCCAAATTCATTGAGATGCACTGTTTCTCAGATGCGAGCGCCTCTACGTATGGTAGTTGTATCTATATGCGTTCCATGGATGCCAGTGGTAAGATACATGTGCACCTTTTGTGCTCCAAAACTAAGGTCGCTCCATTAAAGGTTGTAACTATTCCGCGACTTGAATTATGTGGAGCTGTCCTATCTGCACGATTAGCAAGAAAGATCGAACAGTCTCTGCCAATGAAATTCAATAAGGTAATTTGTTGGACAGATTCTACGATTGTCCTCGGTTGGCTGAAAATGAATCCAAGCTCTTTAAAAACATTCGTGGCCAATCGTATCTGTAAAATCCAAGAAATGATAAATTCATACCAATGGCGGCATATTTCGACTAAAGAGAACCCATCATTTTATCACGTGGCATGTCCCCCAATTTTCTAAAATGCAGCAATCTCTGGTGGCATGGTCCAGAGTGGTTAAGTAGATCCGATAATGAATGGCCAGTATCGAAATATGTCGTGGAAAACTTGCCTGAATTGAAGGAGAAAAGCTTACATATAACTAATTATTTTATTTTCATAGAGTTCACTAGATTTTCTCTTCTTAATCGGTTAAAACGTTGCGCGGCGTACGTCTTCAGATTTCTTCACAACTGTAAAAATAAAGATTCTAAACGTTCAGGTTTTCTTACGTTAACTGAAATCAACGATGTTTTCATAGTTTTGTTGAAACAATCTCAATTTGAATGTTTTACGGAAGCAATTGATTTGCTTACTAAAAATAAACCGATTGGTTCTAAAAGTGCGTTATTCAGTCTTAACCCATTTATAGATGATTGCGGATTGTTGAGAGTCGGAGGCCGTTTAAAAAACTCAGACTTTCATGTTAACAAGAAACATCCTGTTATTATATCTGCGAAACATCATTTATGTAAATTGATTTTCAGATTTGAACATTTGAAAATGTTACATGCTGGCCCGAAGTCCTTGCTCAGTGATATAAGAGAATCTCTATGGCCAGTCGGTGGCAGAAATTTAGCTAAATTCACTGTTCGACAGTGTAAAACTTGTTTTAGGTTCAATCCAAAGGCTATTTTACCAGTTATGGGCAATCTTCCGCAGAAGCGATTGGAACCGGGTTTTCCATTTCAAACATGCGGCGTCGATTACGCAGGACCCTTCTTAATCAAGGATCGAAAGGGTCGAGGATCCAAGACTAGTAAATGCTATCTAGCATTGTTCGTTTGCTTCTCAGTGAAGGCATTGCATCTGGAGCTCGTCTCGGATTTATCAACTGACACCTTTCTCCTAGCTTTAAAGCTTTCACAAATAGACGTGGAAAGCCTGCACGAATTTACTCAGATAATGGTACCAGTTTTGTCGGTGCGAACACGGAACTTCGAGAACTTGGCACTTTTCTGACGGAACAACAAAATAAAATAACTGAGTCATGCATCAATGAAGGTATTGATTGGCGATTCATACCAGCTAACTCCCCTCACTTCGGCGGTCTTTGGGAGGCAGGCGTTAAGTCCTGTAAATATCATTTGAAGCGAGTTGTTGGTCTGAACCCCCTCACTTTTGAGGAAATGTATACGATTTTCACGCATATCGAGGTGGTACTTAACTCTCGTCCCATTTCTCCTCTTACTAATGATCCTAATGATTTAAATCCTTTGACTCCTGCTCATTTCTTACTCGGACGAACAATATATTCTACACCCGAACCAAACATCACTCATATACCAGCTGGCAGATTAACAAGGCATCAGCTTATAGAACGGATGCGACAAAACTTCTGGTCACGATGGTCCAAGGAGTATGTATCGGAACTGCAACAGCGAAGAAAATGGAGGCAAAATCAAGGTGAAGCTGTAGAAGGTACTTTGGTCCTAGTCAAGGAAGATAACCTTCCACCTATGCGATGGAAGTTGGGTCGAATCACCAAATTGCATAGAGGAATTGACGGAATTTCCCGTGTGGCGTCAATATCGACAGCGGGAGGTATAATCAAGAGAGCTTGTCAGAAGATATGTCCCTTACCGGTTCAAGATGTTGAAACAGAGGTGTTTCAAGGCATGTTGTGAATCCGGCTGAAGCACAATGAAACTGAACGCAGCGAATAAGCTACCTGGAGAAGTTACTGGTTTTTGTGACATTGATTAATGATACGTTAGAATCGACTTGTGTCTTTAAAAGTTGTATTAATTCAATACGAAATTAAAATTTATCAAGACGTAAACGAGCTTTCAATACTATAAAGGAGTCCCACGCTACAATTGGTATAAGTGCTTTCTGTAACATCTGCAGTGAAACTAGTTTTTTCGGTTCCCATTTTATATTTTCTTGGCATATAAAAAGAAACAATATACAAAATAGGACAAAAATGGAAAAAACCAGACACTTACAACAATTTTGAAAAATATCATATATATTTCTGTTCGATAATATAATGGGGACTATGATTGAACGTATACGTTAACTTAACATGTCTATTTCACGATGGTAACGCTGTTAGCAAATGGAACATTTGCATTTGTGAATAATCTTAACAGACACGTTAAGTTGTTAACGTCAATCATAACCCCCATTATCCGGTAATTGCACGCATTATATGCGTCTGATCGTGATAAGGCTGGATCGTGATAAGGCTGGATGCGTACTCTGACGACTATCTTGTCGGACGTACCCGCGCGTGGTCGGACGATTGAAACAGACATAGTCGTCAGTGTATGCACCTCATAGAATATTGACGGTTCAATTTATCAGTCGTGACGTTTTTTCTTGTTAACTGCAATCGTTCTGGTTTTTGAACCATTTTCAAGCGCTGACGTCATTGATTTAACACTCAAGAAAAAAGGACCGTTTCAAACCAGAATGTCATCAAGCAGATTAAAGATTCATAGTGTCAACCATAACTTGAGTCAAGTTTTTTTTTAGCTATGAATGAACGGGAAAAAGCTATTTTTGCTTTTGGTCTCCAAATCAATGATAAAATGAAATTATTCAATTCCACCTTCACGAGATTTTCCTTCTTCCCAACAAAGATTGAAGAAGAAGACTGGATTATCAGTTTCAGTCTCCATTTATCACTTGAATTCTTGTATTTGGTTCGGAGTTAAATAGCGAAATATCTTTCCCTTCACCACACAAAATATATAATTGTATACATTCACCATTTTCCATAAACAACTCAAACACAAACTGTCAATAAGAGCGAGAGCCCTAAGCCTCGAAAGAGATGGAACTATTTGATAGTCCGTTTTTTTTTAATGCGGTTCAAAATCTGACGTTTGTGACGTAACCGTTCAGCAAGAAAATGCCATTTATTTGGAGCGGGTTGAACCGTATTAGCACAAAAAACGCCTTTGGTTTCCGAGTTTTAAAAACCTAACAACATAAGAGACTTGAAGAAAAGTATAAGAGAGGAAATCAGGAAAATCACACCATAAATTATGCAGAATGTAATGGATGCTGCCAACAGGTGAATGGTGTACATTTTGAGCAATTATTACGTTGAAAAGTGATTAAACTTTGAAATTATTTTTTAAATTTATTCAACCCTCAAACGGACTAAAAAGTGAAATCCAATGGATACGCCGGATTTCTTTTTTCATCAGCTTTTCAATGAGAGGTCACAAATCATAGGGTTGCTTTTGAGAAAAAAAATTGAGGTGGATATCGCTCATCCTATATTTATCATATTGCTCAGAAGATGTAGGTAGGTCTACATTGAAATGTTGACGTGTCTCGGAAAATTTTTGGAAAACTATCCAGCTTCCCGCTAGCGAATTTATTCTAGTTGAAGTCTCCACCCTGTATATCTAACACTACAGTTCACTTACGCTCAACGAATATGAGAAACAAAACCTGACAGGAATTTAGAAACTCATCCAGTTGAATATAAACCAACTCAATCAAGTCTTATGTCAGAATACCTTTTGATCCTGATCTCAGATTGCCTAATATTATGAGAGCGTCAACATGGAATGTTGAAATAGGTTTTAAACCGTCTTTTTCATTATCCATCTTTGAGTTGGACAGGATCTCTGTTCATACAGAGTTAAGTCGTAGGTAATTATCCGGTATTTCTCAACAGCTCCATCTTCTGCCTCTTCCGTGATATGCGGAACAAGACACTATAATTCGAGATACAATTGCAAATTCGACGGAAGCTGAGACATAGAAATAAAACTATTTATTGATATGAAGAATATAGATCCAAAAGTCGTGGTTCTGCATTTTTTGGTTCAAGGTCCTATCATGTTGTACATGGTTTTTGAAACATTTTTTGACAAGAATCCTTTATAAATTTAGAAAAGCTTTGAAAATTAATGGGGTCAGGAATATCAAACATAGAAGTTTTATGTTCATATCCTAGATCAACTTAATTATGCCATCAAACCTAATCTTCATGGAAACGAATGTCATTCACATTTCTCTAGCACTATTCTATTTTTTGTTGGCACTTGAACTGGGAAGATGCAATTACTTTATATTAATTTATCAATCCATGTTGAATATCTCGATAATAGTAACTAGACATGGACAAATCGTCTGTACTCCAGCGAGCAAAGGTTTTTTTTGCAGGACAAAAATGTATAAACGGAAAGGTTGGTACAGAACCGTAATAAATGTCTAGAGTTACATCCATGTGAGTAGTGCCCTCCTTAAGGAGGGCACTACTCACTACTTTAACATCGAATAACCGTAAAAAAATGTCTCTTTAAAAATGTATAAGTTTTTTCTCACTGGTTCTATATGTATTCTGCTCATGGCACGTTTTCTACACAACTTCTACTCCATTAAGCTCAAGAATACGGTAGCTGATGACATGAACTGCTTAGAATAAAAAAATAACCTTTCAAACCTTATCAGTTTATTTTTCACTTCTTTTTGACTTAGGGCCGGTTTATCAATTGATAGTTAGCCCTAGGATTGAGAATAACCAGGCTCTACTGACTAATTTTTGGAAAACATTTATTTATCGCGGGTGAACAGCTAACTCGAGAGTTTCCCTGGGCTAACGTAACCCGCACTTTCAGGGCATTTGGCCCTAGAATAACTCCTAAGGGAAGTTACGTCAACCAAAAGACCACATACTGACATGGAAAGGCATTGAATACAGTCTTGCCATCGGGTTTTTTTTTCCGGAGATTGATTGGACCATCGCAAATATTGCGAATCTAAATAATAATACCATTTTATTTTATGGGTACATTCACAGTTCCATCAATGAATAATTTAATTTGAATGCAAGACTACACACAGGAATTAACAAATAAACATACTTTAGAAAATACACAAAAGAAAACTACTCTAGAACAATTTAGGCTATTATTATGTACCAATAATGTCAACAATGCAGTTCAATAATTGGATTATGTTTGACAAACCAATTAGCAACTAACAATGGTGAATTGGGTGTGTGATAAATATTTAATCACCCTATATAATGACTGCAGTTGAGATTGCATTTGCAAATAGAAATCAGTTGTACATCCATTGCTTATGTACAGGGTGTCCCGTTATAGTTTAGCCATTGGATAACTTGTTTATTATTGATCGTAGAGAAACGTTTAAATTATCAAAGGTGAAGTAAATCTCACCAGCATTCAGAATGCTTGGTCGAAAAACCCAAAATCAAATCGGAAATAGGAAATTTTGACAGATTCTTGAGTTTTTTGAATGGGACACCCTGTATATTTTATAATAGTTCGATGGAGGATTGTCTCCTGATTCCAAATATTTTTTGTGGGGTCTATTTTCAATGGTTCAAATTTTATAGCCACTTTATTATATCAATTTTCCATGGGTAGTTGGATATAATCATTGCAATTCCAATATTTATAAGCTGGCCAGTTGTCAAAATCCTCGCAAATTAATTTCGAAAACAAAGGAAAATTTTGACAACTGGCCAGCTTATTAATATTGTAATTGCCATGGTAATATCCAATACCCATGGAACATTGATTCATTAAAGTGGCTATACAATTTGAACCATTGAAAATAGACTTCACAAACTATATATATTTGAAATCAGGACACAATTCTCCATCGAACTGTGATAAAATATACAGGGTGTCTCACATTCAAGAATCTGTCAAAATTTCCTATTTCCGATTCGATTTTGGATTTTTCGACCACGGATTCTGAATGCTGGTGATATCTACTTCAACTTTGATGATTTAAACGTTTCTCTTTGATCAATAATAAGAAGGTTATCCAATGGCTAAAATATAACGGGACACCCTGTACATACAGGGTGACAATTTGAAAACTGCATCAATGGGCATAATGCACAAATCCAAATAAATGAAAAAAGCCTTGGAACCGTTTCATTGATAGGAAGGGAAAACTAGATCTTTGAACTTTATGAACTTCCATCCCATCTTTTTTCACCATCTTCAGCCACCCCAAGTGAGTAATTCTGAATGGCAACTTCCTCTTTGTGATACCCTAGATTAAAGCTCTTGAAATCATTCTTCAACGATTTCAAGGATCTTTTTGTATCTTCTCGTGTTTCTGAATTATACTCATTGATAGTTTTTAATTGTCATCTCGTTATATTATAGCCATACATGAGATTGATCTAATATCTGCTGTTTAATAAACTAGAACGACGATTTGATCAAATATTTATATACTGTATCTTCAGAGCACATGGGAAATCGTTTAACGCAATCACTTGATTTAGAGTATTGGATGATAAACGTTTCCGTTGTTTCTGTTCCTGACTGGCAAAATAGCGGGAAAAATACACACATCGATCATTATGCCTCTCCGTTGGCGTGTTGTACTAGAAACATGAATCCCAGCAGTGCACAATAGCCTATTTTTCCCCGTATATTCATTTTGAAGTTATCTCGAAATGTTTATAAATAACTTTGTTGACTGTTTCTTTAAAAATAAAAGAATGCGTCTTTCCAGTTATTGTATTTTTTATATCATCCATGATTTTGAATCATGGGTCAATCACATCGAGTGACTTTACTCGCTAGTCACTGGCGTTTAGGATCAATTACATCCGACGACGTTTAAAATGAGGTTTTTCGACTTGATTTTTTTCACAAGATAGGACAATAACCATTAATTTCGGGACATCGCACTTTTAACAAATTTTTCATAAGACAACTTTGTTGACCATTGCCCTCCGATATACCCCTGAAAGCGTCAACTTACGTAGGAGAGTTGTAGAGTGATTCAAGGGAACGTTGGGTATGTAATCAGGAAGGATGTTCATTAACCCCCAGTTCATGCTGGTTCCTGGTCTTTTGAAGAAGGTTTGCCTTTGCAAGGCCATGCATTGAATTATGTAAACACTTCTGTTATGGAATAATATATGTATAATTTTAAGTTATCATATACCCATGTACTGAAATTGTGAAACTTTGAGCTGAATAAATTATTTAAAGAGATTGATTTCACTGTCTAGTCGCTAGCGACGAGGATGTTAAGGGTTGATAACATTGGACGACTTTACTCGCTAGTCTCTGGCGAATTTAGTAGCCGCGACAACATGAGCTTAGTGAGCGAGTAAAGCCGCCCAATGTGATCGACACTCAACATACTCGCCGCTTGCCCAGCTACTTGAGTTAAAACTAGACGGATGAAAGGTTCAAAACCGCTTAGTCGCTGGCAATTTAAAACGCCTGCGACTAGCGAGTGAAGTCGCTCAATGTAATTGAGTTTTCAATCACCTCGATGAAAATCGCTTAGTGAAATAACAGACCCGACGCTCTCCAGCTGGTTGAGTCCAAACCAGAGAAATGAGAGGTACAAGCTCGCTCAGTACCGGACTATTCATATGTGTAACATATTATTCACTGCAGAGGATGGCTGTTCGCTCTATCGTATATAAACATCAGCCATATAATCACATGTAATATATTGTAATCCTTGCTTCTCTGTATATCTTTGAATTCATAATGCGATTAGAGTACCGGCATCAGACAAGCGTAATGCACAGAGTACATGACACACCAATCGATGTGAACAGCAAAACTCGTTAAAAAAACAATGATTTATGGAAGCCTGAGTATTCTTAGCCATGTACTAACTCAGATTAAGATCTTCCGATACTTTGCAGCTTTTCAGGAGGTCGACTAATAAGATATTGCTTCTCGAGGTGTATCATACGCTAGGATAGCTTTACGATCATACTTACTTTGTAACCGTTTTGTCATTCGGTCTATTTGTTTTATCCTTCATGATGGTCTTGAACAAGGTCTTGAAAATACGTTTTGTTTATTAAGTACTTGCATTTTAATGTTAATTGGAGAAAATAGGCTTTGACGTGTATTCATTTGAAACCAGAGTAGGGCATTCAGCCTCAAAAATGTCAATATTATACGATCGTGTATGTCATATTCTCTTATTATACCTATTTGTTTTTCTACTTTGTAACTAAAATGAATTAGCCTAAACACAAAAGCAACTTAACAAAACTAAGAGACAAACAATCGAAAAAATTGACCAGATTTTGTTGGGTATTTGGCCGCCCCCTATCAACAAATTCTCACATAGCTTGACGCAAATTTTGATATAAAAATCACTTATCTAGAAATCCAAGATCTATTCATCAAATGACTATCAACTTAAAAAAAAATGATCAAACCAATACAGTGTCTCAAAAGTCCCGGAATGTCCAATTATTTCACTAAGTATTGGGACATACTGTATGAAACTTGGATCTAAGGGGGTTAATTAAATAACATTCTGCATCCGATATAAGTACTGGCGATGCTGCCAGCAGTCTCATTTTCATGAAATCAGTGTCATGTTTTTATTTTCTAATGAGAATGAGATACTCGCTTTTTATTTCACTTTTTTGGATTCCCTGAGTAATTTGCTGTATACTGGTACCAAAATTAAAAATATATCTTTTTTTCAAAGCTGTTGATATACTTTCGAAGTAAAAAATACACTGCTCCAAGAAATCAACGCACTATTCCCAGTTTTTTACATAAGACTCATGTTCAAACATGTTCTAGGGTGAATCTTGATATCTCCTTTCAAAAAAAGAACTATAGCGAGATCAACAAGATACAAAAAAGAACAAGGCTCTACAGTTTTGACAATAAAAAAAATCATGTGCAGCATAGGTACTACACGTGACAGAAGTAGAACCTCATTCAGAGAGAGAGAGAAAGGTATAATTTCAGAGGATATTATAATATAGCTGTACAGACTTCAAGTAACAACTCACTCCCCATTGTCGACAAATTATCACAACGCCTCAAAGAAAGTTTCACTTCATAAATTCTATTCTTATCACCAAATTCCACAAAGTGTTCCAAGTTTTTATATAATTGAATTGGCAATTTACTCCATGCTTAGTATAGAAACACTATTGCTCTGAAAATTCAAAACACTCTGTAGAATTTAGTGATAAGAATAGAATTTTATCTGTAACAACCTTAGAGCCTTGTTCGTTTTTGATAGCTTCCTTTTTAAAAAAGATATTATCAAGATTCACCCTGGGACATGTTTACACAGTCTTATGAAACCAGGTGGTGCGTTATTTTGTTTGTGAAGTGTATTTGGGCAAATCTTGCTAGTTTTGACTTCTGATCTAACTGATAAAATAACAGAAGCAATGCTCTGAAATGTTCTTGATAAATTTTATTATAATTTGGCTTATTGTCAAGAATTACCAGAAAAGCGTTCTGGACATTTTGATCAACTGGTTTCAGTTTTTTGAAGTTATTGTTATAAATTGAAGTTCTTTTTTCAAGTTGTTTAATTAAAGAAACATTTTAAATTTTGGTTCCTATCAAATCACGCAGATAACCCGAGAATCCAGAATTCAAAAATAAAAGTTTGACACAAATTTCTTCAAAATGAAACATCCGTCGACGTCGTCGGTACTTTTCCATCGAAGGCAGAGTATTGTTTTTCCTCTCAGTTCCAAAATTTATATATGTCGCAATATTTATTGAGATAATTACACATTCCAGGACTTTAGGGACACACTGTATGTATGTCCATATACACCCACCGACAAAAGTGTAGAAACCGCCTAAAATTTGATAAACATTTGATCCTGCATCACTTATCAAAAAAGTAATGGTGCATTCAAAAACTTGTATCCATTTGTCAGTTTACGTGTCCTGGTGATTTTTTTCACAAAACTGTTTAGTGCCCACTTCCTAAATTTTTTTCTATGTGGTTTTTGATAAAAATAGCTACCATTTTTCGGAAGGGTGACAAAAACTATACACAAGAATTTATTTTATTTATTTATAAAAAACTATACAAATTTCACAATGATGAATCGTCTAGTTATAAAATCTTGAATGCAAAAATGGCCAACTTTTGAAGAAATCTTGAAAAAAGGATAATTTTAATAAATCTACAAACGTCAGTCAAGGTTGGAAAATCGATCTTCAGAACGCTAAAACACTCGACAAAATCCGTTCATTCCTTTCAAGGCTACATTATAGAAACGGACAGAGATTTATTAAATTGTACGATCAGTTTAGTTGAATGAAGGAGCATGGCATAAAGTCATACAAAAAATAAATAGAAAATTTTCTAACTTGTTCACATGCGATAGTCCTTTTTGTGCATGGTTTGGAAATGAGCTCTTCCAGAATCAGGACCACCTTGCCCATTATAATATTATTATATTATTATTATTACTCGTAGTTCAAACACATCCACAATTATTTATGTGATTGGGGGTTGGAAAATGAAAATGTGATTATTCAAATAACATACATATTATAATATAATAATACCTCATTCTGGTATTTTCATAATTTCAATTGAAATACGGTGTTGTGAAATCAAAAGCTGTCAAAACGTTGAAATATTTTCAGTCATCTTTTTGAAATACCTAATTCATAATAATATCAATCCGACGGAAAGTCATTGAATGGAAATAAACGGACTTCAAGTACGGATTTTCTTGAAGTGTACATTTCATTCAGGAAAAAGGTCTTCTCCACACAAATTCATGTTATGTGTAACCGAATTATCAACATACGTGTTGATCCATTTGTTATCGATAATCGAATAAATACAATGTAATTGAAGCATTTTTTTTTTCAAATTTCGACAGTCCATTTGTGATCAATTAGATGAATAGAATAGGCCCAAATTTACTGTCAAACATATTCAATATTCAATGATTTCAGTTATTCATCATCAGTGTACTTTTCTCGGTCAAAACATAAGCGAGTACATTAAAATCATCCTAAATCATTCTGCAAAAGTTCTGTGTATTTGTTTCATCGACTAGCCTTTCAACTTCTTGCTTCACTATAACTTTTAATAAATTCTAAGCATAATAAAACTAGTGATCCTCGGAGATTATGCAAACAAACTTTGGACATTAATATAAATTATAAGAATTATGAGTACTTGGCGAGAGAGCCTCTATGGTCTAGGTTGGTCCTCCGATGTTGTAAACTATGGACTTAAAACTTCTTCTTCTATACTACGTTAATGGCAAACTAGAACAAACTTTTCTTAGCTAGTGGGTTTCCCCATAGATCGCCGGGGATTTTTATTGCCAGCATTCAAAAACTATATCTTGTCGGTCACTTGAGAACCAACCAACACTTAGCACTAGAACCTGATGCTTCGGATTTCAATTTTGCCGTCAAAAATGAGTGAAGTGTAAATATTGAAGTTACCGCAACCTATTAAAGTTTGTGAATAGTATTATCTCTTAAGTGCTCTGATAAAACGATTTGAAAATTTTACAATAGAGTGCAATATTTTCTTTATCAATGGTGCATTTCACTGACTTGAAATGATGCATTTTAATGATGTTCTAAATCTGACTTGAAAAATATCTTGTGATTGATTGAAATTTGAGAAAAATTAGTAATCACACATGTCACGCCTTCGGTTTAACAGTAGGTATGTTATTCGTCGATATATTTTTGATATGTTACATATTATTTGACCTTCCCCGTGAAGAATCCAAAACGTTTTGACATTTCTGACGTGCATCAGGCCATATTCCATGTTTTCCTATGATATAGTGTATCTTTGATCTAGACATAATTTCATGTGAGATAGAAAGCAAAGTTAATGACCGCCAATTAGTTCTATTTTCATAAATAACTTTAGAGTGTAGAGTAACATGGGGAAGAACATCCAAACCAACCATAGTTCATCAATTATCCACCATCTTGTTTCTACAATGTAAAACTTCTCGTTGAGGATTGCCCGAGTTCGCTGAGCTGAAAACTCGTTCTGAAGCCGAACTTTGGCTTGATTAATAGTTGAAAGCTCGGTTTCACCTAGCGAATGTCGCTTACATTCCTGACTGGAAGGAATCGCAGCTGTGACCCTGTTAAATAACAACGTTCCATCACATTTGTATGAGTGGTCGAAAACTGTTTTGAGTGAATGCTATTGCATGGATTGAACTGACAGAAATGCGAATCTACCTCATAAGAAAGATTATTTTCCAAGTGGTACATTTCAATGGAAAGGAATTGTATTTTCATATTGCGATACAATCAGGGTAGAGAAATTGTAGTACTGGAGAGGGAAAACAGAGTGATTATTATGTATAACTTTTTATTTTCGATCATACATCATCATAGTTTCTTACAGGATCGCCACTTATTTGATACAGTTCTAAACTTTCTTATATCACGAGGGCTCAATGTCAAACGATCCCCTTGATTTTCCCTACCTCTATGTATAGAGAGTCAATGAGCTGAATTTTTCTTGTGACTATGACGATCCTTTATCATTTCATATTATTTGTTCTCCTGAACCATTCGCATCTGGAGTGCAAAGAGTAATGCGAAGAAAGAGCCGGAAGTTCGAAATAATCTCCATCACTAAATATGAGTTCTTAAAAATGTAGATACATGAAACATAGACTGAGCAATACTGTCTTCTTCGACAAGTGCACTTTGTACCGGGTGACACCGTATAAACTCACACCCCCCCTATTTTTTTGATTTTTTATCTTACAGCAAAATCAAAAAAATTGACTTCAAAAGAAAAATGTTCACAGTCTAAATATCACTTGTTATTTTCTGTAACTTTAAAACTATACGGGTGAGCGACAAAAGGTTTTTTCTTTCAAATGGAAAGCCCCAATTATTTCTAGCCAGAATGAAAGTTGTGACATTTCTGGTTTTAAAAAATCCATATTTGTTGACATTGCGCTTAGTCATTCTCAAGATATCTGGTTCCGAATTTTCATCAAATAGTCCGTTACGTTCTAAGCACATATCACTCAAATAATATATGGAAAATCATTCAGCAAAAGTTCTGTGTATTTGATTCATCAACTAGCCTTTCAACTTCTTGCTTCACTATAACTTTTAATAAATTCTAAGCATAATGAAACCAGTGATCCTCGGAGATCATTATGCAAACAAACTTTGGAAATTGATATAAATTATAAGAATTATGAGTACTTGGCGAGAGAGCCTCTATGGTCTAGGTTGGTCCTCCGATGTTGTAAACTATGGACTTAAAACTTTTCCTTCCATACTACGTTAATGGCAAACTAGAACAAACTTCTCTTAGCTAGCGGGTTTCCCCATAGATCGCCGGGGATTTTTATTGCCAGCATTCGAAAAGTATATCTTGTCGGTCACTTGAGAACCGACCAACACTTAGCACTAAAACCTGATGCTTCGGATTTCGATTTTGCCGTCAAAAATGAGTGAAGTGTAAATATTGAAGTTACCGCAACCTATTAAAGTTTGTGAATAGTATTATCTCTTAAGTGCTCTGATAAAACGATTTGAAAATTTTACAATAGAGTGCAATATTTTCTTTATCAATGGTGCATTTCACTGACTTGAAATGATGCATTTTGATGATGTTCTAAATCTGACTTGAAAAATATCTTGTGATTGATTGAAATTTGAGAAAAATTAGTAATCACACATGTCACGCCTTCGGTTTAACAGTAGGTATGTTATTCGTCGATATATTTTTGATATGTTACATATTATTTGACCTTCCCCGTGAAGAATTCAAAACGTGTTGACATTTCTGACGTGCATCAGGCCATATTCCATGTTTTCCTATGATATAGTGTA
Source organism: Orchestes rusci (assembly GCA_958502075.1). Taxonomy (NCBI): domain Eukaryota; kingdom Metazoa; phylum Arthropoda; class Insecta; order Coleoptera; family Curculionidae; genus Orchestes; species Orchestes rusci. The sequence goes on along the minus strand of OY293304.1, from coordinate 79,827,790 downwards.
TCTCTGATCTAGACATAATTTCATGTGAGATAGAAAGCAAAGTTAATGACCGCCAATTAGTTCTATTTTCATAAATAACTTTAGAGTGTAGAGTAACATGGGGAAGAACATCCAAACCAACCATAGTTCATCAATTATCTACCATCTTGTTTCTACAATGTAAAACTTCTCGTTGAGGATTGCCCGAGTTCGCTAAGCTGAAAACTCGTTCTGAAGCCGAACTTTGGCTTGATTAATAGTTGAAAGCTTGGTTTCACCTTCCGAATGTCGCTTACATTCCTGACTGAAAGGAATCGCAGCTGTGACCCTGTTAAATAACAACGTTCCATTACATTTGTATGAGTGGTCGAAAACTGTTTTGAGTGAATGCTATTGCATGGATTGAACTGACAGAAATGCGAATCTACCTCATAAGAAAGATTATTTTCGAAGTGGAACATTTCAGTGGAAAAGAATTGTATTTTCATATTGCGATACAATCAGGGTAGAGAAATTGTAGTACTGGAGAGGGTATACAGAGTGATTATTATGTATTTCATTTTATTTTCGATCATACATCATTATAGCTTTTTACAGGATCGCCACTTATTTGATGCAGTTCTTAACTTTCTTATATCACGAGGGTTCAATGTCAAACGATCCCATTGATTTTTCCTGCCTCTATGTATAGAGAGTCAATGAGCTGATTTTTTCTTGTGACTATGACGATCCCTTATAATTTCATATTATTTGTTCTCCTGAACCATTCGCATCTGGAGTGCAAAGGGTGATGCGAAAAAAGAACCGGAAGTTCGAAATAATCTACATCACTGAATATGAGTTCCTCAAAATGTAGATACATGATACATAGACTGAGCAATACTGTCTTTTTCGACAAGTGCACTTTGTACCGGGTGACACCGTATAAACTCACACCCTCCCTATTTTTTCGATTTTTTATCTTACAGCAAAATCAAAAAATTGACTTCAAAAGGAAAATGTTCACAGTCTAAATATCACTTGTTATTTTCTGTAACTTTAAAACTATACGGGTGAGCGACAAAAGGTTTTTTCTTTCAAATGGAAAGCCCCAATTATTTCTAGCCAGAATGAAAGTTCTGACTTTTCTGATTGTAAAAATTCCATATTTGTTGACATTGCGCTCAGTCATTCTCAAGAAATCTAGTTCCGAATTTCCATCAAATAGTCCGTTACGTTCTTAGCACATATCACTCAAAATATATGGGAAACTCCCATACAATAGTTTGAAATAAAATTCGCCAGCGCCCTACAACGGGTAGTCCTCGTACTTTTGACTTTTAAACGTGAAAAAATCTGTTTTCATCGCATACGGTAGAGCCATCTATTGGATAAATTAGGATTTATACCACGTTCGAAGTTATAATTCAAATATTTATCACATGGTCTATCAACAGTTATTTTGAAAAAATGCATAACCATTTTTTAAAAACGTTCATTCTATATTGTCTAAAAACCATGTCCTGGACAAATACAACCTATGCTTATTTTTTAGTTTATGACTTTTGAGAAGCCATGTGAATCAATATTTAAATTAAATTTCGAATGTTGAGTCTATAACATGCAAACCACAAAATTTAGGACTTGTATACCAGTTGTGCTTCAGTTTTGTTGTTCAAAATCGGATTTTTAACATGCTGAACCAATTTTTCTTAAACAGTGAAAGAACTTTTATTTGAAAGGATGTGTTTTGTTGAAAATATCCACACATCCAGCGGACGATACATTTCTCAAAGAACTCACGATAAGCTAACATTATAGTCCAATCCAAGGTTCAATCACAAACTTCAAGATGAGCTAGGTACTGAAAAGTGAAAATATTGTACCACAGTACCACTAGAAGCATAAACAAACAATATTGTGTGAGTCGAACATGTCTATGTAAACACGGGGGGAAAGGGGAAAAGCAAGCTCCTGGTTGGCCATATTTACTTCCTTGAAATACCTTCCACCAGATTTTCTGTCACCAATTCAATAACAATGACTTGCAGTTCACTATCATGAAACAAAGGTATTTCTCTTCAATATTCAAGGAGAGTAGCCTTTTTTTATCGCTATTACTACTTGTCGTTGAATAATAGAACGATTTTCCTTGATCTTTTACACTAAAAAATTGATAAGAGGAATTTTTCTCACAAACGGCAACGTAGGGCAATAATCGAGCTATTTGATATGCGTTGCCATGACGTTAACAGATGCTTCAAAGTGACGGTTGTTGTCATTTTTCAGTTGAAAATGATTTATTTATGATCGATAAGAGGATTTAGTGTGGCAATTATACCAAAAAAGTGCTGTGTTTGTGGAGCTTCTTCATGAACGGTTGGATTGTAGATATCTTATCACAAATGTGTCAAAATAACATTACATAAATATTAACAAAAACAGAATGTTATCGACTCAAACAAATCGTGTACATACGTTCGGGGTTCAATGTTTGTTCTAGTGGTTCAATGTTTTAAGGTAGAAACTTTCGGCACAAAATTCAAATTACACGTGCAATGACAATGACGTCTGGGGTTAGGGATTGGTTATTTATGGCAACCGTTGTTATGGAAAACGTCCGTCTCTAGCGCCATCCGACGGGTAGTCCTCTAAACAAATCCGACTTGATCAACTGGTTGCCTGAATCTTTATTTACATTGGCTCCTATTCAAGTTTCCTATATATTTTGAGTGATATGTGGTTCTGAGATGTTAATTTTTTGCTACCACAATAATCTTTTTTATGGGAAATAACGATTTTTCGAAAAGTTGGCCATGGTTACAACAAAAACAATGTTTTTGATCATCGATCATCTTCACTCAAATTATAATCATTTTGCTCATTTGATAGTTTCAAAAATTGAAGAAAATATTTGAAAATGGTGTTTTAAGTGTCAGAAAATAGAAAAAACAGTGGAACATTTTTCAAAACACTGTATAGAGAATGAATAAGGCAATATGGAGAAAATATTCACTCTGATTAGTTTTGTGTTTGCTTATAGTTCTCTAGTTTCTGTTTTTTTGTGATTTTCATTTAATTTATCTTTTGTTTCATTAAAATTTTGGAAAAAATAAATATTTTTTGTCTCGATCGCATGATAACCATGGTCAACTTTTTAAAAAGTCATTAGCTCCCTTAGATCGATTATTGTGGCAGCGAATCAAAATTAACAAAATAAAATCTAACTGCCTATTTAGAGGAAATTCAAAACTGAATATCTCGAAAATGACTGAGCAAAATGTCACCAAATATGGTATTTTTGAAATCAGAAAGATAAGATCTTGCATTCTGGCTAGTAATAATTGAGGTTTTTCATTAAAAAAAAAAGTTTTGGTCGCTCCCCCGTATAGCTTTGAATTTGCAGTGTTATTAATTTGATCTGCATAAAATTTTCCGTTCAAGTCAGTATTTTTCATTTTACTATACGATAAAATATAAAAAAATTAGGGGGGTGTCAGTTTGTACGGTGTCAACTTTATTACTCTATAACCTTATATATCCTGAAAAAAGGCGGTCCCTCTTTCATGTTTATGATGAGTGAGTCCATCATATACTGACGTTGTTCTTAACGTCTCTACAAAGTAAAGTAAAATATTGTAATCAAACTATCACATCCTGTTCATCCTTGAGGACAACTGACCTGAGGAGCAGATGACTCATGAACTGGAAAATCTATATAGAAGAAATAATCAGGGTTTCTGGCCGCTCAGGGATAGAAGGAAACACGAATGCTGATGTTCTGGCGATGTCCGGCATAGATAATCCGTTCAGAAAAGCTGGACTGGGTGCCTGCGAAGATAACGATGGTCTCACAAGCTGCAGGATATGTGGTGAAAAGGACTTACTCACACATCTTCAATTGTGAACCTTTAGCTAGCGAAAGATACGATATTTTGCTGCAACACACGCCAAAGGAGCATCTGGTCATGAAAAACTTGCTGGTATATTATTATGGGGACCTGATTGCTGAGACCAAACTGGTGTAGACCGGCAATGTTGGGGCAGCAAACTAAGACAAGAGAAAAGCTCGGTCTCACCTTAAACAATAAAAATTAGAGAAACTTACTGAAGGAGTCGACACTATTCTTATCAAATTATAATACAGGGAGGTAAAATCGTGGTGCACTCCTGAATGATTGCTTCTTCAGGAGTGCACCACGATTCATTTGAAACTGTTTGCATCAGTATTATAGAGAAGCTTAACATCACTAAAACAGTTTGATGGAACAAGTAAACTAGGTTCCACCCTTGCGCGTCGCGTTGCATGATCTTGGACTCTTTAGAAGGACGAGAGAACTACGTACGTTGGAAATTACAATCTCAGGGGTGGATCAACATGAGGAAATATGTTTTTTTTTCTTATGTACCTGGGTGGAAAACCCCATCATTTTCAGAGCTTACGTTTTTTTTCTTATCGAGTTTTTATTAATTGATCCGGTGTGTTTTAGACAAAACTGGTGGAATTTGGCAGTTGATACTGTTTGTAATGAGCAGGGACTACTCACTTTAACACTTATTAGATCGAAATTGTGAGACCTGGCTAAGCCCTGTACTGCTTCTTGGTGTCATAGAATTGTGCGTTACTGACTTTTCTAAGAATTCAATCAAATAGTTGACTGGCAACACCGGATACATACAGTGCGGCTCAAAAAAGTACCCCCCGCCTCCTAACTTTTGAAGCATTTGATATATGCAGACGAAATTTGGACACACCATATGTGAAGACGTTTTGCATTTTTTTAAATAGTTGTGACAGTTAAAAATGTCAAAATGACAGCTGGGCCCCATTTGGATAAAAACATCGAATGAAAAGGGGGGTCGAGTGATACATTATTTTGAAGGCCCTTTGACCTTGATTACAACTGCCGAGTTTCAAGCCTCTGCTATCATTCCTGTTGATGTGACAGCGTGTAAAAAAAAATGTCCTCATTTTTGTTATACTGTATTAATACTCACACATCATCATATTATCCTCATCGTTTGAAGCAGTTAGCTCTAGCCGGTAAGTATTCCTTAGTTAGTGACAAAAATGGAAAAAAATACACGCTGTCATATCAACAGGAATAATAGCAGAGGCTTGAAACTCGGCAGTTATAATCAGGGACAAAGCACATTCAAAATAAGGTATCACTCGACCACCCTTTCGATTTGATTTTTTCATTGAGAAAGGCGCTCAGTATGTATAGGGTGGATCAAAAATAAATTGAAATCGTCAACTTCATTTTTGAGTTCCACATCAAATTCTAAGTAATATGATGATGATAATCTTATCTGTACAGACTAGACCAAAAATAAGTTACCATCCTAAACTTATTTTTTCAAATGAAATCAGTTTTTTTATTTCATTTCCGAATTCTACATCAAATTCCGAGTAAGTTTCATGTACCATGTCCTTGACCTAACCCCAACAGTGATCGAGAAATGTACGATTGATCAAATGGACTGTTTCTCGACAATCGTACATTTCTCGATATCTGTTGGGGTTAGGAAAATGTGAAATAGTAAAAAATTGAAAGAAAACTACCAGAGACAGTTACTGACAACCTTATATCGTCAGAAAGCTAATAAAATTCTACATTCTCATAGCGTAAAAAAAGAGAGTCAGTTTTATTTAAAAAAATCAAGTTATCCTTGATTGAGATTTTCTAAATTGGCAAAACAATTTCTCATAATTCAAAACGATTTCAAGCTAGTACGTACGGCCTACAAAAGGACATTTCATGGTTAGTTTGGATAAGTATGAACACAATTTTTCATGAGTTCTCATAACTAGAGGAGAATTCAGGATAGCACGTACGTACGTACGTACGTACGTACGGCCTACCTACACGGTTAGTGATTCACTTTTCTCTAACTCTTAGGATCAATGGATCAATCAAACTTTTTTATGACCATTTTTTTCAAAAAATTGCGATTTGCAGATGAACAGCTCGTTTAAGATACAATGTGTACATGAAGTCAAACAAAAATTGACCGGGGAACCCAAGTAAGGATTTTATTTAAAAAAATGTAACTTTGATATGAATCACCTATTTTGGGTTTGTAGCTTTGGAGTCTGTCTATCATGTCTAGGCGACGAATTTGAAAAATGTTGGTTTATATCCCGTCCAGACACTATTGGCCCATCCTGTATATTCAAGTTGGGCAGTCTTGAGCAGATGGTGAAAATATTCAATTGTGATTCTCCATAAAAATATGCCGATGTCTTGTAATGGTTTTTTTAGAGGTATAGAACTTTAAAATGAAATAAGACCCAAGAAAGTTTTGTTAACGTCCATGGTTTTGGCTTTATTGTGAAGATAATTTTATGCCATTTGTGCTTAAATATGACTTGAAGCTTATGAGCGCCACGGCTGATCCGTATAAAGCGCAATCTGTGAGGCCAGCTTTCTACCACTTTTTCCAGCAACAAAGCCCATAACGGAGCGAATGTTGGCTTCCAGCTGATTCAACGTCGTTAATTTATCAAAGTAGACTAGCGACTCCATTTATTTCCACTGAAAGTAGTCCATGGGTGAGATATCACACGACCATGGTGTAAAATGCTGAAAACAGTGGAGGAAAATTGGCCTTCCATTTCGCAGCATGTGAACATTCGACAAAACAAGTTTGTTTGATCTGATGGCAAAATGATGTTTTTAACTCGCCTGGCAAATATATTAGATTTTCTGAGTTCGACGTGCTATCGTAAAACCGAGTGTATTTAACAGTTCGACAATTGTTAGCTGAACTTTTGATCCAATAAATTGTGATAATGTTGGAAGTTTGAAAGCAACTTCTATTTGGATACCACAAGGATCACATTTCAGAACAAGTAGTTTAGAATTGATTGATTCCAATATGATTTTCTTATCGTAGAAGTGTTACGGTCATTTTCGAATATCGACTGACTATTCATTTTATTTCAAAAGAGAATACATTTGAACTATTTTTCTTTTGGTATCTGAGAAACTAGTGATACACACCAAATATTTTGGCTAAGCCTAGTTGACATTAGTCAAATAATTTGGTCCAGTGATTCGAGCTCATCACTCTCCCAGATGAATTGGTTTTTTCCTATTTGTAAGAGACTGAACAAGATCAAGCAATAATTGTGTTGATTTAATCCGAGGGTTCATTTTGTTTAAAGTGCCTATAAATTTAGGTGGTCGAACACTTCCCTTGTTTTTTGTCTCTATTGTGATAATATCAGGTACTTCATTTGATAAATATGGCAAATTATTGGTAAACATTGTTTTATTAATATGTCCAGTACACGCCGTCGATGCAGTGAAGACATAGTTGTATGCGCAATCAAATTTACTCAAGGACTTACTATGCCGTACGGAAGCTACGTGAAAACATTGAACAAATACATTTGATAGATTCGAGTGACTTGCCCCAGTTACTTGACACAGTCACTGTGCCGAATTTCCCGACTAATGTAGACTAGGCTTTACTCATTCTCCAATATTAATAATTGTTCACATCAGTCGAGTCAACTTTTCAAAATTTAAATATTTTTGTTAGTTTAGCTTCCATAGATGTCTCTAAACCCATTTTACCCGCAACTATCAGAAGCAGATATAATGATTTCACTATTCACAATTCCCTTGTGTTAGTAAGATACTCATAATATGATCTCAAATGTGAGCATGATCTTCAATTACCTCATTGAATCACTTGGCATGAGAAATCCTTCAGTCACTTTCTCCCAGGATTTCACCACCTTCTGTGACTGTCTGTGGAAATGTCATGCTGTTTTGTGATCAATTTTCAGAAGTCTTCTGAGTCAGAAGTTTAATGTAGCCTATTTTCAAGGGTCAATGCTTAGATGACTAGAATGAATATAGAATTCGCATATTCTGGTTTTCAATTTGATCGATACTGCGACAGCACTGCCGACAGATTTGGGACATCCTCTAGCGTCAGTTTCCTATATTAAGCGCAAGCGCCCTGAAAACATGTGAAGGTGAAAATATCCAAGTGATGAAGGAATTGGAATGTTATCAATTGGAACGAATTTGATTTGTGCTCGTATCATCCAGCACACTTTTATCGTATTCATGTCATTCAGTAGATTTAATTGGTTGATGGTGGGCTCAATTCAAAAGGGAATGGAGTCAGAAATTATTTTCCCAGTACGTCTATTCATTTTTATTGCTAACCGTGGCAGTTTCCAGACACGGTCTAATAATGCGGAAGAATAAAATAAACTGTGCATCGACAAGTGGCAGCCATTTACTATATTCACCTAGGTTCTACAAGTTGGCCTCTTTCAAAACACCTCTAGTATTTTTTGGATACCAGTTTTTGATTTGCTCCTGCGTTAAGGTGCGTCTACATTGACAAACCGAACGGTTCGCGAAACGTTCATGCTCGTCACATGATAGTTGAAATTATTCATTCCAACCAACCTATGGCGATCCATAGAAAATCAACGAACATTTTGTCAACATATTATTGTTATCATTAAATGGAAAACCGCGAACCCTTCATAATATGGGGAAATGCGAACTCACAAAGGAACTCGTTGAAAAACCAACAAGATATTTTTTTGTGTAGAAACTCAATAACGAACGCTCAGTGTCCTAATAGTATCCTGGGTGATGTGGAACTTCCATTTCGACAATGTATACCCACTGAAACTCCCCCTTGAGGTTGCCCGAAACTTGCACTGCAGATTGCTTACGCAATCCGGTTGTACCCTTATTTTCTTCTATATCCACATTTTTATCACCATTGCTCCTGACAAGCTTGCTTTGGCTTTTTATGCCAGTGAAAGTGATTTTAGTTGCTGCGCTCTTCCAGGTGAGTTTCTGTCCTGGGGCGTTGTGCGGGGTTAGTCCTGGTTTAAGTCTTTCATGCTATCTGCTTTTCTGCAGATGAAGCATCAAGAAAAGCCCTTATGATTCATGCCTGGAAGGCTTTCCAGTGATTCCTGTCTTGTGATCCAGTCCAGTTGATAAGATTTCTCCTGTACAGTTCTCCACTGATCACGGACGTGGGCTCTGGTCCCACTAGCGCGATCTCGACTTTTTCAGTAGCGACTTCTGGTTTCCACCCGATGCTCTGCTTTTTTTTCCCCATTCAGGAGAATAAGATTTATTTTGTTTTGTGCTTCGGCTAGAGTCATCACATCTCTCAAACATTCTAGAACTGTCTCTGAATTGATATCAAAAGTTTTTTGTGCCTGATTGAGAGTGACTTCCTCGTAGGATTGCAGTCTTTCATGTTCACAAGTCCGATTTGTACGGCAATGATGACTGCTTAAGGGTCGGCGATCTCTTTGCCCAGGCGTGGAAATTCTTGACTTTCTTACATTTACAGATACGCCAAACAATAAATGTCCATCATAACAGATTTGACCTTTCTCTTGTTGGAGTCTGGCAATCTGGTTGTTTAATTCTTGAACAGTTATTTTTTTCGAGGAAAAAACTTTGTTCAGTCTAGAGAGAGACATCATCAGAGATAACATCAGCCCCATTTGAGCATGATCTCCGAGCACCCGCCAAAGTCTTTGCTTTTATCTTGATGTATAATTGGGGTGGACCCAGTATATTTTCCAAGACTGACGGTTGGCATTGCGCCAATTATTCCTGGGCAAGCCAATCTTTGTATTCTACCAAGTGTCTGGTTTGAAGTACTGGTTTCCTTGCTTACCACCAAATCAGTGCGGTATTGGTAGTTATGTGTCTGACGTTCCATACGTTATTTTGCAGGTCATACAGGTTTTTATATTCCTGTTTCTTTTAATCTCTATGTGCCTCCGATATGTGAGTTTCTTATCCAGTGTAACTCCTATAAATTTGACCAAATCAATTAGGAGCAAGGTCCTCGTAGAAATCAGGACCCCCTGAGCTCCAGTTTTCTTATATCGACCAGACTGGATCATAACGAGCGTTGGGCGAGCTCGCGCACGGTTACAAAATCCTTGCTGCTCATGAACGATTGGCTAGCAAATGTATTTGCTATGTGTAAGATCCGAACAGTGACTTCTGGTGTCAGCAGCCGGCGAAACCGTGTTCTCTCTTCATACATGATCAAAATAAATGATGGCATAGAGAAAAATACTTGATAGGATTTAGAGCTCGTATAAAGTATTTTCCCATTCTACTAATCTTTCAATATGAATAATTTTCATCAGGTCCATTTGATAATTATTATTATATATATTATTGAAATTGCAAAAGATTGTTTATAGAGTTTTGACTTTCAAAAACTGAGGTTATGAAGATGTAAACATCAACTATACTGTTGCACAACTTTGTGGAATTCTCATTAGCTCTAGTTATTTCAAATGAAAGTCGTGAAGTGTATTTATAATTCACCAGAAATCACTATACTGGAAAATATAGTGGGATAAAAATGATTGAGTGATTTTCCCGGGGACCATCAAGTAGTTTTTCCCATTTTTTCTTTACTCCTCTACATCGACAACATGATTTGTCTCTGCAAAAGCTTTTCCCTTCGACGCAGTTTGCTGTTAAAAGTTGATTTTATGATAAGTTTTCTCAAATCCATTTCATGGCCGATTGCACCAACCTGTTTGAGGGATACTTGATGCTAAGAAACCCTTAACTTGACAGTTTTGCAAGTCAAGGTTTTCCTCAAATCCCTTAAATAGGTTGATGCAATCGGCAATTAGTATTGAAGTCATACTCAAACTTAGGCTGCGTTCTTTTCTGACGTCAGACTAATCAGATTGCTCCTTATGCGTTCCGTTCATCAGATCTAGATCAAACAGATCAAAATCTGGAGCGTCACAAAGATCTGGATGTGGTCGCGCCAGACGTTGATCTGAATGCTCGAAGTATTTTGGCGGTTTAGAGAGATTAATCTGATGTTGGCTTTTAGTGTGAGGTTATGGATACGAATTTATTGACATACAGGGTGGCGCATTGGTGTGTGGAAGTCCATTTTCTCCCTTGTCAAGAGAGATGAGAAAACATTTTCAAAACAAAACTTATAGGGTTCCAGCAGGGTCACCATTTAAAAATATTACTATGTATACAGAGTGTTCTAGGAAAGCGTGGCATCAAAAAATACACTTTTTTTCAATGTGAGAGTCAAAGTGATTGATTTTTCAAAAAAGAATCGCCATGATAATAAAAGCGACTTTTTTTTATATAGGGTGTTTTCTACAGAGACGAAGAAACTCAATTTTTTCAAATGGAACACCCTGTGTGCTGTTATCTAGTTTTATTAAGCACTCAAAACCTGCAACTTTGCAATTACAATACACGTCATAAAATGTGTCGTTATCTCGCAATCTTTGATTATGTCAAAATAGTACCTAATTGGGATTTCTGGTTCATTCTTGGTACAGGTTACGCGACGAAACGTCATTGGCTGGGTATTTGGACAACGTGTTGAAATTCTCTAACAGAACAATGACTGAAAACAAAAGAGGTTGAAGATCTTTATTCAAAATCGAGTTGAATATCCACTATGGTATAATCGAAATGGAACAATTTTTATCATAGTTTCCAAGTACGTCACGAATCTCAGCTGATTCCTGTGAGTGACACATTAAAATCATTGTGACATATTTGAAAAATTAAGGTTGAAGTTATGCCTCAGTTACATTCATGTTAATTTCGAAGTGGAACTGTCAAATTTCCGCTTGGCAAACAGGAATCATCTGCTACCATCCACATTGAATTTGGCGTAAGCGTGACTTTGACAACCTCGGCGACTTAAACCTGAAATCTTGAACTGTCACTGTACTTCAAAAAAAAATTACTTTAAACGTGTAACATGCTTTTTCAGGAATCAGATGTTTTCTACGTCACATGGAAACGGTCTATTTACACAATCAACAAAACAAACTACGGAACTAGAGTTAATGTTCAAAATGATCGCCATTATTTTGAATGCAGGCCTGTACATGGTTTTCAAATGATCGACCAACTTCAAGTAGCATCTTGTTATTATTGTTTATATCCTGGAATGCTTCCCTTATCCGATCTTCTGGATTGGTGATGCTGGTTTTCATGGTAATTGAATATACTATTTTGACATAATCAAAGATTGCATGAGAACGATACATTTTATGACGTGTATTTTGAAGGCAAAGTTGCAGGGTTTTGAGTGCTTAACAAAACTAGATAACAGCACACAGGGTGTTTTATTTGAAAAAAAATGAGTTTTTTCGTCTATAAATTCGCTAAGTTGGGCCTGCTGTAGAAAACACTCTACATAAATTATAGCGATTATTTTTTCAAAGTCAATTACTTTGACTCTCACATTGAAAAATACGCATATATGCACGATTTAATTTGAAATCTTTTGTTTTTGTGGCTAATTTACCAACATAATGTTTTCTCCCAAAATTTTAGTAAATCCTCGATAGCCTGACAACACTCACGTTCTGGCAAATAAAACCACTGTATCATACGTAGAATATTACGTTGAATCCAAATCTCCAATCAAAAGTTGGGGTTGCTATTTAAAAAAGTGTATTTTTTGATGCCACGGTTTCCTAGAACACTCTGTATACACAGTAATATTTCTAAATTGTGACTGGAACCTGCTGGAGCCCTATGAATTTTGTCTTGAAAATGTTTTCCCATCTCTTTTGACAAGGGAGAAAATGGACTTCCACACACTAATAAATGCGCCACCCTGTATATTTATATGAACCGGTGATGGAGGCTATGGTTGAAAATTCTCGTTGACTTAACGTATACGTTACAATTGTTCACTAATGCAAAAAATGATAGGCGGATTTTGGCGTTGACCAGGTTAAGCTTTGTGGTTACATGTTTGGTAAGTGCCTGGTTACGGTCTTGATACCAGCTCAGGACCAAACGTCAAAACGTTCTGGTTACCAATATTTTCACCTTCGACTATGGAAAAGTTAATAATATCAGTATATTTTGATCATTTAAAAAAAGTAGCTTTATCGTCAAAAATATCAAATTTATTCACAAAGAATAAATATGTTATGTTCATACCTAGATACTGAAGACTAAAGACTAAGAAGAATGCGGAAAATATCACAACAGACTTGGATTCCTAGAAATGACTGATAGTGATATCGTTCATGATTTATTTTGTAATCATTGTTGTATTGGAAAAAGGCGAAATAAAGAAACATACGAGATTTTGAGGTAGTCATAACCGCCTTCGTGACCAAACTATTGACCAAACTCTGGCGCTGGTGACGAGATTCGTAACCAGGGGCCGAATTCCGTGTACCTGTCGAATTGTAGCAACACGTCGCTTTCCCATCATTATACATAGAGAGCGACGTGTTGCTATGGAATTCCACAGTACACGGAATTCGGCTCCAGGTAAGCAGTGTTGCCAAATCTCATAACCACAATGAAAAATAGTATACGCAAAAACGCGGTTGGTCAAAAAATCTCGTGACCACATCGTAACCTCGTTAACGCCAAAATCCGACTAATGTTCCATTTGCTAACAGCGTTACCATGTTAAAATGGATATGTTAAGTTAACGTAAACGTTCAATCATACATCCCAATATCCTTTACGTGTATTGTTGTTTTTTATTTAAAGTGTTATTTCATCCATTGCAGGATCCATTCAATTCTAATAATTTTTGTCAAAATGCCATAACTCGAATTATTTGATGAGATTGAGCTATGTTCGAAGTAACTGCACAATCTCATGACCATCTACTATTGATATACTCAATTTGAATTGAAACACAAATCGTTTCATCAAACTTGAACAAACTATTCAAAAAAAACAAAATAGAGTCGTTACTTTTCTGAATCTGTCGCGTTAGTAAATTCCAGATTAATCGGATTGATCTGAGGTCACGTGATCAAAAATCGAACTAATCGGTCAGATCATTCTGATTGTGCCTACAAAAATGAACAATATTTCTACCACTAGTTGCGCAGGATCGTTTCTCGTCTCCCCACCAATCAGTTGCACATAGCAAATACGCGGCTTGAATCAGCCGCATAGGGCTCAGAAGTATTTGGATTTTGCCTTTGCGTTTGTATAACCCATTCAGGCTAGATATATGGTTATGAATGAAAAAACGTAAGAGATGTGACTCAAAAATGTTATACAAATAATTATTCATCATTGTGTCATAAACTTCTTTCACAGGGCGTTCAGAAATATGGGGATTGTGGAAACCTGTACCGACGGTAACACTGGCCAAGGCAACAGACGGATCACTTGAGGACAACTATGTCCCCGACAGGACGGGCTCGAGGGAAGATTAGCTCCGGAGAGAAGGTTATGTTGTTCTGGTTACCGGGGGAACTGTCAGTGTCAGATTATTGAATGGAGTGAGATTTCAATGTTGTAAAAAGAACATAAATCTAGTGAATAGAATTGATACTATTTAATATTTGTGTAATTGTACGGTACCACAAATTGGCGACGAAGATGGGATTTCACTGAATCTGAAGGTAAGTTATAAAGGAACTGTGGTGAAATATGTTGTCAATTTTCCGGTGTTTATAATATAGACATCGAGGAGGGCTTAGAGCACCACTAAAAGAAGGGCTAAGAGCACCAATAAAAATAAAAAGAGAAGGGCTGTGAGCACCAATAAAAAGAGGAGCGCTGAGAGCACCAATATTAGAGGGCTGATAGCACCATCAAAAGTAGGGCAGTGAGCACCAACAAAACGATCGAGGATCTTGGAGAGTCCAGCGACGTTTTAAAATGTGAGTTTTGAATATCACAGTATATATAACCATTCTTTTTTTTTCAATTGAGTTAAAAAAAAAATTGAGCCGTTGTTATCGTTATGATTTTGTTTGCCTCATATCGTAATACAAGGTTGCCTATTTGTATATGTTTTCCTGAAATGATGAAACGAACAGTTATGAATAATATTATTGATATTTTATGTATTTGTTATGTGTGAATGAAAACCAGTGTGAATGAAAACCGAAAATACACACTTTACATGGTTATATTTAATTACAGACTAAAATGACAGAGACTGGAATTAAACCTTTTTTATGTGAGGTTTTTGATAGATCATTGATCAGGGTTAATTGGGAAAAATGGCTTAGGTCGTTGGAACTTTATTTAGCCTCTGAAGATATTACGAATGAGGAGAAAAAAAGAAATAAACTTTTACATTTAGGAGGCACACAGTTACAGGAAGTGACTTATAGTTTACCTGGCGCAATAGAAACCTATGATAAGGAAGAAAATAACCAGGTCTTCAGAATACTTGTTGAAAAATTAACCGATTACTTCTCACCCAAACAAAACTCAACTTTTGAACGTCATGTTTTTCGAAGCATCCAAAAAGAAGACGGAGAAGATTTCAATAAGTTTTTACTGAAAATCAGGCAGCAAGCAAAGCGATGTTCATTTGGAAATAGCAACACAGAGGCAACTGAAATAAATATGAAAGATAAAATTATTGACATTTGGGCATCACTGGACCTTAAAAGAAAACTTCTCGAAAAAGATCGGACTTTGAATGAAATCATTGAATTGTGTCAAATTCACGAACAGATAGGCTGTCAGTCAACAGCAATGGACAAGGGTACAAGTGAGCAAGGAACATCATCATCATCATTATTATCGTCAATTCCGATGAACAAAATGGGATTTCAACATAGAAGACAAACTGAACTATGTTTAAGATGTGGTAGATCCGGTCATGCACGCATACTAATGATTGTCCGGCAAAAGGTATAAAATGCAGAAAGTGTGGATTTCAGGGACATTACGCTATATGTTGTAGAACTAAACAATCTTTAAAAAGATCAAATCCGTTCGCCTCAACTGGCCAAAACCGCAAAAGTAATAGATATGGAGTGAACATCGTCGAAACCCAAGATCCTGAAGGCGAAAATCTAGACAATATTAAAACCTTTGATTGCTTCAAGATTGAAATATTACGATACCAAAGTATTTCGGATGATCTCATTGACTGTCTGATAGGGGGAGTACGCCTCACGTTACTTATTGATTCAGGTTCAAAAGCCAACATCATAAGTGATAAAGATTGGACTCTACTTGAGAATAATAATGCAGCCGTGTGGGACATTGAGAATTCACCTAGAGACGTTTTGAAGTCATATGCATCTGGAAATACACTGAAAATCAATCATCGTTTCACAACAACTGTTAACATCCCAAACGGAAATGAAATTATCACAAATTTCTATGTTGTCATAAATGGAGACATATCATTACTTGGGAAAGACGTAGCGAAACAATTGGGTATTTTAAAATTGGGTATAAATACAACCACATTAGAAAAGATCACGCCGTTTCCCAAAATCAAAGGTTATCTTATTAAATTGTCTATTGATCCCTATGTCAAACCAGTACAACAGCCGGTAAGGAGAATTCCAATATCAGTTGAATTACAAGTAGAAAATAAAATCAACGAAGCGTTACAAAAAGATATTATTGAGAGAGTTACTGAACCTAGTGCTTGGATTTCACCAATCGTCATAATTTTCAAACCAAATAGAGACATCCGAATTTGTGTGGATATGCGTAGAGCACACGAAGCGATTCGACGAGAAGATTATCCATTACCTACTTTTGACAGTTTCATGACGAAACTCCGAAATGCAAAATATTTTTCTCGTTTAGATTTGGAAAGTGCATACCACCAATTGGAGCTAGACATTGAAAGTCGCCCCATCACGACTTTCATCACCCATAAAGGTCTTTTCCGTTACAAGTGCCTTATGTTTGGAGTAAATTCGGCACCGGAAATATTTCAGAGGATTTTTGAAGAAATTTTAGCACAATGTCAAAACTGTCTCAATTATTTGGATGATATAATAATATTTGGATGTACAGAGACCGAGCATGACCACTGTCTCAATAAAGTTGTCCAAGTTTTGGATTCTCACAATGTTCAACTGAATAAATCGAAATGTCTCTTCAAAGTACAAGAACTGGAATTTTTAGGCCACAAATTGTCTAGTCAAGGTATAGAAGCAGATCAAAGGAAGGTAAAGACAATTATGGAATTTCGCTCACCTCAAAATAAAGAAGAAGTTCGCAGTTTTTTAGGCTTAGTTACTTACCTAGGAAAATTCCTTCCTGACCTAGAAACTATCACAGAACCGCTACGACAACTTACAAAGAAAGATGCGATATTTAGTTGGAATGAATTTCATGAACAAAATTTTGAATGTCTTAAAAGATCTTTAGCCAAGTTGCCTACCTTATCGTATTTTGACCCAAAAAGACGAACACAGTTGATTGCAGATGCTAGTCCAGTGGCTCTCGGGGCCGTACTCCTACAATCTGATGATTTAGATAATCCCAAAGCAATTTCGTTTGCGAGTAAATGTTTATCGGATGTGGAAAGACGATATTCACAGACCGAGAAGGAGAGTTTGGCATTGGTATGGGCAGTAGAACGATTCTATTTCTACCTTGCTGGTCTAGATTTCGAACTGGTAACCGATCACAAACCATTAGAGACAATATTTAAACCAACATCCAAACCACCTGCTCGTATAGAACGATGGTTGTTAAGATTGCAGGCATTTAGATTTAAAGTTGTTTATAAACCAGGAAAATTCAATATAGCCGATTCGCTATCCAGGTTGTGTAAACTGCATCTAGAAAAACCATTTGACCACGAAGAAGAACTCCATGTGTTCGCACTGATTAAAAGAAACACTCCAAAAGCCATGAACATATCAGAAATCGTCTCCGAAAGCAAAGCTGACTTACTAATAGCTGAAACTGTAAATAAAATAAATGACGACCTATGGAGCTCAAATGATAAAAACATATATTCAATCTTCAAAATGGAATTGAGTACAATGGGGCCGATACTTTTGAGAGGTACTAGAATTGTGATTCCATAAGCTTTAACTAAACGAATTCTAGAACTAGCTCATGAGGGTCATCCTGGCGAGACAGTGATGAAAAGAAATCTTCGGGCAAAAGTGTGGTGGCCGCTAATGGACAAACACACTGAACAATACGTCAAATCATGCAGAGAATGTTTGCTTGTTTCACAACCCATTAGACCTCCACCGATGACAAGGCATACATTTCCGGAAGGGCCGTGACAATGTCTAGCTATAGACCTTATGGGTCCCTTACCAAATAAGGAAATGGTTCTAGTAATAATTGACTACTACTCCAGATATCAAGAGATCCAATTTTTGAAGAGTACTACTTCTTCAATAATTATAGATCACTTATCGGAAATGTTTGCACGACTGGGGTACCCTAGAAGTATAAGAGCAGATAATGGCAGACAATTTGTGAGTAACGAATTTAAACAATTTTGTAGCAACCACGGCATTGAACTTATTCAAACACCTCCGTACTGGCCTCAAGCAAATGGAGAAGTGGAGAACGCTAATAAATCCATACTTAAAAGGCTACAAATAGCCCATGCAAACAATAACAACTATAAAGCAGAGATCCAGAAGTTTCTATTAATGTATAACGTAACTCCACATGGCACGACAGGCAAATCTCCATCTCAGCTCCTATTTGGCAGAAACATCAGAGATAAAATTCCATCGATTGATGTCATAATCAACACCGATCTAGATGAAGAAGCCAAAGATAATGATATGATGAATAAACAGAAAGGAAAAAGAAAGAAAGATATGGTAAGAAAATCAAAGTGGTGCGACATTCAACCGGGAGATAGAGTTGTTACCCTCAACATGACCACTTCAAACAAGTTAGAAAGTAGATTTCTAAATCAAGAATTCGAAGTAATGGAGAGGAAAGGAAATGAGGTTACAATAAAAAGTAACGGAAAGGTATTCAAACGACACATTTCACATGTAAAAAAAATTCCAACCAAACCTAACGAAAATCCCAATTACCCGCAAACGATTCCAGTCTCTGACCATCAACAAGAAGATGCTGTCATGGACCAATCCACAACGGAAGACGAGGCGACTTTCCAAGGAGAAATAGAGCAGCTTCCAGCACCAAGGGTTGAGCCACTTATACTGAAAAAAAAGGAGGGATTGTGGAAACCTGTACCGTCGGTAACACTGGCCAAGGCAACGGACGGATCACTTGAGGACAACTATGTCCCCGACAGGACGGGCTCGAGGGAAGATTAGCTCCGGAGAGAAGGTTATGTTGTTCTGGTTACCGGGGGAACTGTCAGTGTCAGATTATTGAATGGAGTGAGATTTCAATGTTGTAAAAAGAACATAAATCAAGTGAATAGAATTGATACTATTTAATATTTGTGTAATTGTACGGTACCACAGGGCTGTATGTAAGTCTGGGTCCGAACTTGTATAACATGATTCAAATTTTTGTAGACGGGGTATTGAAGAAGTCTACAGTGAAACGCATTGGAATTCGCACATAATATTCTAACCCAAACTAACCCCCATAAAAATGCCAAACCTTGTCATAGTAGCAGATCACTTTTGTCAAAATGACAAGTCAATGGTCAAAATCAAAGCTGCTTTTTGGTTTTGTGACTGATTATTTTAGCCTAGTTCGAATTATTTCAAAACAATAAATTATCCAGTGATGCGAAGGGCAATTGGGATATTGGCTAGTATGTAAGATACTTCTAAAAAGAAAGAAATAAAAAAGGGTAATAGAACATAAATACATTGCATCTCTTTTATATCAGATTTTCAATCATACAGTATGTCCACTAATTTAGTTTTTGTAAGGTGTAAATGACAAAAATATTTTGAGTTGGATAACGATTTTATGAGAATCGCTCCTGCATGGTTCAAAAATAAGACGTGAAAAGAATGAGTCAAATCATAGTTATTCACTAAGGCGGTAGATGTCTTTTTAAATTAGGAGTCAAGATGTTTATGGACGAGGGGACGAAGGAGCCGAATCTAGAATTTCTAGACGAGTTGTTTAATGTCATTTAACGGCTGTTTATTGTATATTGTTTTGTTTAATATTGTGATATTTTTTTTTTTACGGTTTGAAGTGCTTTCTTGTCAAACCATACACTTCGAGTGGCAGTCCGCCTCACATTCTGACCATGAGATGGCGCCAGCAAAACCATGTCACCACTTGAGTGATAGATAGGTTAATTATATGTAAACAACATTCCATGTCAAGTTATTTATTAAAATCATGAGATGGCGCCTGCCAAACCATGCTACCAGTGCAATTCCACAGTCTTTGATGATGCAAAATGTCATTTTTGGAGTAGTCAAGTAGTTTTTTTTTGACAGTCTCTGATGATGTGAAGTGTCATTAACCGGACTGGTGTTGGGTCCGGTAAATGATACTTTACGGTACAGTATGAAATGAATTAATATACAGGGTCGTTTTGGGGCGATTTCATAAAAAATGGCTAGGAGCAAACTACCTTTATTTAAAGAGATATCGAAAAAAGTTGTGGAAGAAACTTATTTAGCGCCGTTACTTTCACCTTCAAATAAGCGCTATTTGTCAAATAACTATCCGTCAGAGTAACACATCGATCAATCATTATCTGACGGATAGTTATTTGACAAATAGCGCTTATTTGAAGGTGAAAGTACCGGCCCTTAGAATAAAAAGTAATGACTGAATATCAATTTTGATGCAAATTAGCCTAGTTTGATTTTTTTTGGGATTTGTCAATTTTATAAAAATTGTGGGTAAAATATGTAGCTTTGTTTTAGGAGTTATCAAAAAAAGTTATTGAAGAATTAGTACAGTGAATCCGTTCTTATCCTGAGAATTTTGAGAAATACGCAAGATTTGATATAAACTTGTGGGGTCCTCAATAGCGTAACTCTGAGTTTTCGGGAAAATCGAAGGTGAGTTCCGTCATGTCAAAAATAAGGGCGCGTGTTTTCTCCATTAGTTTTAGACGTACGATAAAATATCATGGAATCAAAGTTATTCAGAATTACATTACCGAACAGTTTTATTTAAAGCTTTTCTTCCCTAAAATTATTGTTAAAAAATCTACAGGGTACTCCCTTAATATGGCATGTGAAAAAAAATACAGTACGAAAGTAGTATAGAAAAACATTCCCAGTAACTTTTTTCCATTTATTTCAATGGCTGCTGAAAATTTGATTTCGCACAACCTTCGCCCTGTACGATTACTTCTCACCATGATTGATTTTAGAAAAACAAAGTTTATAAAATGTTATTGGGAATGAAAATTCGAACAATTTTGGTTCTATGATATTTTATCGTGAGGAACGGAGAGAAGAAGTGACGCCCTTATTTCCAGGATGGCGGAGTAAGCTCACCTTCGATTTTTAGAAAATTCAGAGTTGAGCTACTACTACTACTACTGAGAACCCCCCAAACATTTTTTTTTGCGTATTTCCCGAAATTCTCAGATGACTCTGTATTAAGCACGGATTTACTGTACTTAATGTTTTTTTGAATAAAGATCTATGGTCGAATAACAATTGTTACACAAATTGGCCTATTTTGTAGGACCTGATTTTTCTCAGTACCCAGAAACCTCAAAATAGGCCCATCTGTGTCAAAATTGGTATTTGCAATTATTTTTTCAATTCTAAATTACTTTCTTGCAAGATTTGTCTCGATATCTCTTTGAACAAAGTACTTCACTCTCAGTCATTTGTTTTATAAAATCGACTCAAAAACCAATTGGTAAGAGGGTCCAAATGATTTGATCACTATCAGTCTCGATAGCTTTTTACTTTTTATCAATCACACACTGACAACAATCACAATGACATAAAATCTAATTAAGATGGGGGGTAGTTAGTCACATTGTCCCCTCCCTTAACCTCCAGTCGTATCATGAATTGCAGATCTATAAGCCATCAAAAAGGTTTGACAAGTGAAGGTCCCAATCCCTCTGTTATTGACCAACAACCTTGGACAGGTGTCCCTCGATTGTTTTATGAAATCGCTCTACCATGTTAAGAAGATGTATTTTAGTGAGTTGCGGTGAAAATATCAAAGGTTATAGGATATTTGACTCAATAAGAAATTCAGTTTTTACAAGCAGAGACGTCACTGTGATGGAGAAATTGACGAATCAAGTGACTCCGATGGAAAACCGAGCCGAGGAAGTAACAGTTCCAGTAGGAGATATGGATGAAAATCTGACTGAACTGAACGAGTCTGAATCACTCATTGATAGTTTGTCTCAAGAGTCAGATGAAGAAGGGTGCAATTCTGAGACCAATTGTGGTGATCCTGAGATTCCAACTGTGTTAAGAAGATCGGAAAGAATTTCCAAACCCAGAACGATCAAAGGCGGGATCTCCTTTCTTTGTCCAGAGAGTTCAGATCCAGATGATGGGTCCTATGATCAAACGTTTACGTTATCTCAACATGTCCATATCACCATGGTAACGCTGTTAGCAAATGGAACATTTGCATTGGTAAACAATCTCAACGTATACGTTAACTTAACATGAATGTTCAATCAGAGGGCATGAAACTGTCCAAGCTGCTTTGTCGAGTCCAGACAAAAAGAACTGGAAGAAGGCCATGGAACATGAACCACTTTTTTTTGAAGAAAATTATGCATGGGAGCTGGTGAACATTCCGAAGAATAAAACCGTAGTGCAGTACAAATGGGTCTTGGCACGGAAACATGACAGTGAAAACATAAGTGCATTTCATTTGACACAAGTGCATTTCATTCAACAAAAACAACCCTATATATTAATTTATTTGACGTATTCTCTTCACATCTTTGTTTCGGACCATGCAGGAGCGATTTCCGGAAAAGCATAAACGAATTCAGATTTTTTTTTGTCATTTATTCACACCACAAAAACTCAATCCGTGGACTAAGTGTATATCACTTGAACAAAACCCAGCGCATATAGAATACAATAAACACCGCAGTGGCTTGATAATCTTTGTTATACTTGCTTTAAAACCAAAAGACATCAAAGTTAACAGACTACACGTGATCGAAAACAGCGGAACGATTTAGCAGATCGCATGTGTCGGTCTATTTCACACTGGACCCGTATTCCCGTTCTCTGTCTGAAAACGACACGTTTTCAAAACGCACAACCGCCCGGTAAGCGAAGCAGAAGCAGCGAGCGTTTGATGTACGTATTCGCGTTGCTGTGCGTATCGTTTTTAACAAGTGCGCTTGGCAAACGCTGGCAACGATGCATTGTTCGGGCATTTGAGACGAAGGACGTAGTTGACTGATACTAGTGACAGTGACATTTTGGTGTAATTTACGGTTTATATTCAATTTATTTTCGAATTGGAAATTTCAAATTTCCGCTTGGCAAACGGGGATCATATGCTACTACCGTCTACTACTCTCACCGCTTCTGACAGACGGTGAGCGTTGAACGTACGGGAATACCATTTTGAAAGTGAGATATGCAAATGACGTCATATTCGCTCAGCGACTCGTGATGCTTTGCGTTTTTGGAGAACGGGAATACGGCCCCGTCCTGTATTTTGGCATATTACGAGGGTTGTCAAAGAATAACTTTTCTAAATAATGTGCAAGAATTCCATTGCTCTCCACTGTACATTCATGACATTGATCATTGCGTTGGTCAATTTGGTTCAATACAACGGCGTATCAGAAAATGCTCAACAGATCTAATAGTTAATGCTTATCCAAAGCTCCCTATCGTCATCATCAAAAATACTTTATTGTCTTGAACGTATCACACTTTTTGACAAAGTGTAAAGTGTATAAGGTAATGTTAATTTATTAAAAGATAGTAGAGCATAACAAGTGTCACAGAACATCTGAAAAAAATCCCTCCAAACTGTAGAATGCTTTATACTGCAATCATCATATCACCTAAATCCCAAGAACTACGGAGGACCGTAAAATTTTTATGTCAGATGGCGAATGATTGAACATCTTCAGGCTCTCAAAAATCACGAAATGCTTGGTGAACGCAGCCTTAGGCAATGGCAAAGGCAAATTACGGGCTTGTCTGGTCGGAACGGTGTATCATTTTTGTATGATTATATATATAGAAAGACATGACAAGGTCAGTATACTGTGCTTCCCGAACAAATGTCTTCAGTGTTTACAAGTCTAATCACTAAAGCGAATAAAGCACGACTGCAATAACCTTGACAAGCGATCCCATATCTGAACTGACTCTCAACCAAGAAGAAATATGAAGATCCCAATTCTTTCGCTACCATTGTCAATGCATAACATCCACTTTCTAACTTCACGTTTGGAACCTTGATGTGACTATAGAATTCAACTCCATCTTCCACCTTTAGACCGTCACAGACACACTTGAAGCTCAAGATACAAGTCTTGCCAAAATTGAAGCAGAGCCTGTTCATCGCCATTTCTGAACTCTTTGCATATTCCGAATAATCAATGCATTCAATGTATCAGGATCCGCAAACACTGTGAATTTACCCTGAATTTCAAGCTCGGTGAGATCATTGATGTAAAGAAGAAACAGCACGAGTCGCAGTATAGATCTTTGAGGCACACCATGTCCAATCTCAAGCATCTCAGAAATCTCAACTTCCGACTCGACGAATCGATTCGTCTCTGACTAATAACATGGCAAACAACTCCAGGCCACACTTCAAAAAATATATTTTTCTAGTTTTCTCAAAAGTATTTGGTGTTCAACACATTCAGAAGCCTTGGAAAAATCACAAAAGACTGCAGCCGCTACATAACCGACATCAAGTCCACACAAAAGAGTTTCAAGAAAATCATACATGTCATCTCCTGTATCAAAGTGCTGTTGAAAGACATACAGACAACAACTTATGATCCTGCGCCTCTCCATTGAGCTCATAATTGTCAATTTGACAATTTTCTCTTTAACCTTGGATAAGGACAGTAGCAGAGATGGAGGTCTAAATACAGGAAGGAGCCCATTGTGTGAGTTTATTCACTTATAAAGGTCTCAAATTGTTAAAATCTTCGAGATCGCCGCCCTCATGAAACGAAATAACCTCTCCAGTCTTCAAACACTCCTTCGTCAAAAGATCAGTTCATAGCTTCAGCCAACATATCCAGCGCTATATCAGGCAGACTCATCATAGCCTGAGAATGTTTTGTTTTTCATCTGTCTAAAGATTGATTTTGATTCGCTGGTGTCGACATGCCAAATATAGAAGGTAACGGCTATGGAAGTTGTACTCAGATGAGTGATTGGCGACGGAACAGTATAATCTGTTGATAGCATCTTTGTTCATTACTGCCCTAGAACTGAGTCCTCCTGATCCTCCTCTCAATTCGTTCACTTTATTCCATGTTTCTTTGGCTTTGTTGAAAGCATTGTTTTTATTGTTTTGAAAGTAGTTATGCTTAGCCAGTCGAACTGGTCTTCGATATAATATTACATAATTTTTATTGTACTGGAGAAAAAACAAGCTGTCACTGGAAAATTTCAAATTATAACTCGAAGACTCCATATTGTTGGATGACACTTTCAAACCCTTTGTGATTCATGGCTTCATAGATTTAATTATGATACTCCTCATTGGGAAACACCTTTAAAAACAATGAAGCAAAGTGTTATTGAAGGTCTCTAATGCATATTGTAACCAATTCAGATTAAGAAAATTCTAAAATTGGTGACTGGAGAAAAAATATGAAAACGAGAAACCCAGTCCTAGTATTGTGGATTTTCCATATGATAAAACAGTTTTATATGGTTTTTATTTGGAAAAAGAACTGAGACTTTATATTCAAGGAATAACAGTGATGACAGTCGGCATCCTTGAATTAAATTATCGGCGGCAGGAAAGGATGGTGATAGATATTGCAACACTAGTGAAGTATTATTTGACATGATTCGAATCACTTCCCATATACTTTTATTAAAAAATGTAAAAATATTTCACAGTAGAATAATACTGCAGTAGAAATTGGGAACTGAGATTGCTGTGTGACGAGTGGTGAAAAACGCAAACTCATTAGTGCTGTTATCGCTTCAATCAAAAGAACTGCTGTTGGGCTGAATACCTAACAGCGCTTCTTTTGATTGATATAATGATGTATGAATATTTTTTTATACATGTAAAACTAATTTTAGGAGAAGGAATCTTCGATGCAGAGGTGCTTCAGTGAGAATGTGAAAGAAGTCGATTTTGAATGAAGAGGTGAAACATTATTCAGTGATATTGGCGGTGGCCATAAAAAAAAATATTGTAGATTACCTAAGATTAGTGAAAAGAGAGGATACCCAAACTAACCTATCTGAACCAAGATTACTGTTGTGAAAATAGCACATGTCAAATGAAAGTAACGAGCGGAATCCATAGTATAATAAACAACTCATTATACTATGCCAAATCATTGACTGAACTTCAAAATAAGATACGTGTTTGTCGTGAT
This sequence comes from Orchestes rusci, assembly GCA_958502075.1. NCBI lineage: Eukaryota > Metazoa > Arthropoda > Insecta > Coleoptera > Curculionidae > Orchestes > Orchestes rusci. Next base: position 79,801,618 of record OY293304.1, on the reverse strand, counting down.
TGACAATAGAAACATAGGTTAAACATTCTTGACAAAAAACATGAGCCGATTTCGGCTCGTTTGGTTGGTTTACATTATGGTTAACCAAACGGTAACTGCAACGTCATGGTGATGACGTCACGACCAACATTTCACCGAAATCGTTTGGTAGGTGTTTGGTCAAAACTGTCAAAGGCAGAGTGTTTATATAACCTATCTTTTTTGTTTATGTTTATTCACAGGCATAGATAAAAAGAATATATGTCATAGGTTATACCTAGTTTATCACTACCGTTGATTGAATAAATATTCAATCAACGTCACCACTTAGTTCATCTGTCTTATTCGTCATAAAGTTAAAACTTGAAGCTTTGTCCAGTGATTTGGTAAAAAGCAGATTGTGGCCGTATTGGCCGCAATACTCAAAATGCCTAAGAGAAAAGCAGTTATATCGTTTTGGCTGTTTTGGAATTATATAAACGTCCCCGAATTCACTCATTTTCTTCTTCCATTTCCCAACTATCAATCGGAGAAAAAAATGATTGACGTAAATAATATAGTCGTAGAACACACTGACAAAAAACTAAACTCCAATTATTAACAGCAAACCAACTTTTAGATCAGATAGAACATACAACCACTGAAGCACAGACTTAAATTTGAATGAAACTGGCCGATTTGTTTATTTACGACATTCACTTGATCATTCTCGATGAACTTACTACTCCCGAGCGAGACAAAAGAAAAATAGACAAAGATACCACTATACCAAACAAAGAACCGTGCTGCAAACCGCGGTAGGCATTTTGACAGACCAAAACACATACCAAACTTGATGTGACGTCATCGTTTTAGGATCCGAAATTGGTTGGTAGGTGTTTGACAGACCAAAGCATGTACCAAACCATGTACCAAACAAGCCGAAATCGACAATTAATTCTTGCCTCATTCATCGATCAAAAGAGTATGTCATTCTACTCCTTGACAATTTCAAAAATAATTTAGTAGATGAAGGAATTGAGGTAAATGTTTACGTGAAGTCAAAATTGGAAAATAAATTATGTTGGGGCATGGAATTGCTCATAAATATGTTGATACGTATCGTTTTACTGCAACAGTTAGAAAAAGAGAAACAGTCTCGTCACTAGCTAGCATTCGTATCTAATAGTCTAAAAGAGATCCCTAAGGATGGTAAACCTAAAGGCTGCACCACACAGGGGCAACTCTTGTCATTGTCGACAAGTTTCTAGCGACAAAGTTGCTAGAAAGTAGTCATCAATAAGAAAAGTTCTGTGTGGCCCCGTATTGTCGCTCAGGTCGCAACCACCATGTTTCCCCATGTCGCCCGTTTCAGATACTTATTGCGACATGAACTAGAAACTTCACTTAAATCAGTTTTATGTCGAGGTATATGTGTACACCAAGTTTCCTATTTCTGCGACATGTTTCTTGTGACAAGAAACAAAGTTGACAATAATGTCGCCCTGTGTTGCCTTTGTCTGGACAATCCTTGTGCGGCCAGAAACATCTTTTGAGAAGAGGCAACTTTGTTGTAGAGACGATGACAAATGTTGCCTCTGTGTGGCCCCGTCTTAACGTCAATCGAAAACCGCTTTAATCATAACAAAATGATTATTCATTTATTTGGATCATCAAAAACAGTGTACCTATCCAAGACATTCTGAATTTCTTTACATCTTTTGTTGGTATAGCAAAATCGATGTTAATAACGTGATTTCATTGCTTTACATAATAATATCCTTATTCGAAGTCTAATCAATTTAAACAATGGCACAGTAGAATGGAGTCATGATGATTGATTTTGCATAATTATACCTGCGCAACAGTGTATTATTCGTGAACATTCAAATCCAGATTTGCTTTTGAAATGGAACACTATCATCGATAGATTGGTTGTGCTTACGCATTCCTGTGAAAGCAATAATTATGACCTATGTATTTTCATGGAATGTAAATGACAAAATATTTACCAGAGAACAATGAACAAGTAGTTCGATAGGAGGACAGGAAGCATTGATGACGCTGTCGCATGACTCTCATTTTAAGTTCTCATCTACCAGTAGCAGGAATACAACAAATGGATAAATAACAATAAAGTATGACCACAACAAATCTCCGCTCAAATTGGTAGTGTTAGCCAGACTAACAAACGGTTATTCGTAGTTAGCTTGACTAAATCCATAATTTCGTTTGTCATATAATTGGGTGCAGCGCGAAACTCGAGAAATGTTTGTAGCCAAGTTCAATTATTTGCCTTTGTGGCTGGAGTTAATTGCATGTATAACCAAAAGCTCGCCTATGTCCAATTTACTTTTATTTGCTCATAAAAATTCAATACATACATACAACGTCCAATGAGTGGATTTTAATGCTGTGATTAACTGGAATTATTGGTATTTGTCAAACAAATATCTTCAACATGTTTCAGAGGACAGGACAAATATTATGCTTGGATTTGATAAAAAGATCGATAATGTATATTGGAGAAGATCAGGACATACATTTGATAAATAACTAAACTCTAAATTCACATTTCCGTACCTCAGAGCCACAGAACACATACAGCGTGTCCCAGTAACTTCTTACCAAATGGGAAAAATGTTTATTATTGATTTTATGGAAAAAACTTTCTGTTCATAAAAAGTTCTGCATCGTGAGAAAATGAAGTTCCAGTCCTGAAAAAATGTCTAGGATACACAGGAAGGTTAAACAATTTAAATGTAGCAATTTTCAATGAAGCAACACTATTTGAAATGGTGATTTCAAGACTATGGTTGTTGTGTTAGACTACTAAATTATTTTTAAGCATTATTTTCAACATGTCAAAATACGGGTTGAGTAAATTTCATTTCCATTTAGGAAGAAAACAGTGGTGGAAAGCAGTAAAAATAAAAGGCCTACGATGCGTGAGTTCTCATATATTGTAGAATCGAGCTTTTGGAACTGATTCGTTCCTTCTTCAGGATGATAATTAGAGATACATTAAGATAGCACACACTACAAACAGAGGATTTGACATAGTTGTTCATTGGTAGTATGATTTAACACTTAGAACAATACACTTACAATCACTTCTTAAGTACGATAAGAGTATTGTGAATGTTGACAATTGGACAAACTGAAAGAGTAAAACACAAAGTCAAAATAGTTTGACTTGAACGCAACGATCACATTGGTGTGGACGGACTATTACTTGCACCAAAGTGCATTTTATATAGGATTCTAGTATTTTACGGTCCCTCATCAGATTTGTCTGCTCTTTTTAAAAGTAGACAATACATATCGGGTCCGAACTAATAACATTTTCGAAATATAGTCAGAAAAATAATGTCAAGTCCACATTTAGTTTCATGGCAGATGATAGGTACAATGGGGTGGTAGAATCTACTGGTAAAAAAAAACTACTGGACCAGATAGTTTTCAGTCCATGAGAATTTGACTCGTTTTTTGGTTTTCATCACCCCAGGCCAAAGGACCCTTTGTCGAAATAAGTATTTGAAAGCATTATATTGATATTTGTGTAATAATGTATTGGTCCAGAAGGTACCGTCACTTTTGACCATGTCAATTCACTAGATACTTTTGGTTTTGCCTCAAATTTATAGTTTTTTTTATGAGATAACATGAAAAAAAAAACAGCTGGCGCGACTAGACGGCCTGACGGTGTCACCTTATAACAAAACTATTCACAGATTTTCACATAAACTGAAATGACTAAAAAAAAAAATAACAATAAAATAGTCTAGTCACGGTCAAAAGTGAGGGTACCTTCCGGACGATACAGTGTTTCTTTGATGTTCCCCCCTCCCAACTGTTGAACTGTTTAATACATTGGAACGAAATTTGGACACACCATATGTGAAAACGTTTTGAGTTTTTTGACATAGTAGTGATGCCTCTTATGTTCATTTTCAATTTTTTGCATTTAAAACACCATTGCATGGACTACTTTAAGTTCAAATATCTTGATGAAGGTTGCTCCTAGGCACTTCTACAAAGTATACCTTTTTCATATAAACATGTTGGAAAAATAATTTTTTTCGATGTTAAAAAAATGTACGAGTGCATACAAAAAAGTTCTCACTATTTGAATGAGTGTAAAGATATGTAAGTGGCGCCCTACAAGTAGGAGCAATTCCGTGCTAAGATTTGGATTTTGCAAGTCAAACAATCCCAATGATATATCAAATTTTATCGATATAACTTGATTATTTCAAAAGGTATTTGAACAAATCAAATCAAATATCAAAATTCAACTTTGATACCCTGTTTATCTGTCGATATCAACTTTCGGATGTGACAAGTTGAGGTCTATCACAATATTTTTGTGTGTTACCGTATACACAAGTCAATTCAAGAATCGAATATATCATTGCCACTCTCGATAAAGCTTAACTATATTGAAATAGTGTGACCAAAAAGATGTTCGGAGGCTCTCAACTCGTCTTTTAGGCATAGATTCTGTTACTGTGAAAACCAGAACAAAAACTGACAAATTGAAACCAAAATGCATCATTTACTATGAAAATGGAAAATCACCAGTTGACTTTAGTGATCAGTTAGCTTCATAAAACACTGCTTCAAGAAGATGTACCAAATGGTAAAGGATCATTCTAATTGAAATGTTATGGGGTACACCGCACTTGTGAATGCTCACTTTTTATACAATCAGAATTCTATGCATAATAACAGCATGACCATCACTTATTTTCACCAAAATGTGATTCTACGCTACATGGATGGGAGGAATACAAAAGGCAGAGAATAAAAGTCCAATTTTATCGGGGGTATGATCACACAAAGAAACATGTACCAAATGGTCCTGAGGGAATTCCTGTTTCATTTCTCAGATTCGTCCTCGCTCCCATTCCCCCTCCAGAGACCATTTCAACGGTCCTTCAATTCTTGACACTTTTAACCATTTGGAAGATGAGCTCATCACACATCTAATTCAACGTGTCAATTATGTCAACCATCCAAAATTAATGGAGTCAATAACTACAGATGAACTTCTTACTCTCCAAAACGCTTCACAGCTACCAACCTGGTCATTTATCAAAACTTCTCAATCTCCTCAGAGAGCTCTTATGGAACCGGTTCTTTTCCTACTGCTTATCAACAACGCGACGTTAGTTCCTATGTTTCAATCACGCCGACTCCCATTAGCTGAATCTTCCAATGAAAGAGAACGTACAGGTACTAATCATCTTATTTCACATGCCGTCAAAGAGAGTTAGATGTAGGGGTTGCTATGGAATAAATGGAAAACGAGGTGAAATTTTGAACGGCGTAAAAAATTACCGACTCAAGTGATCCCTGTTTTCGACGAGTGTAAAAAGATCTCTCAATTTTGCAGAGATTGTTTTAACAAGAAGCACTAGTGTTTGTTTTGTTTTTGATAGTTCTGTTTTGATGTTAATGACTTCTGATGTTCATGAAAGGAAAATATTTTGTCATTTTTTAATCATTCTGCAGACATTGACTCAACAACAAGTTTCTTTATTTATAAATTAGCAGCAGTAAATTTTACATCAAATTGAACAAAAAAAAATAAAAGAACTGAAGAATGGCGTCGTCTAGCTGTATTAGCTAATCCATTCTCAGCTGAGGCAAGATAAATTTCCACAAAACATCAACCCACATCTAGTACTCTATAATTGTAATGATTCAGGTGATTCAAAAGATAACCATCACAATAGGAAATATTCAAGTCTGATTGTTTTAGAAACTGCTTATATTTACGTTTGAACAAATTATTTAACATGTAGCAACAAAATCATCCGAAAGAGAGTTATAAAAACTAATAGCATTAGAAGTGAATGATCTCTGAAACAAGGCACTCCGATGATGAGGTATCGTTAGTCTATTCCCATGCCTTACGTTCCAAGAATCTTGGCTTCGAGGAATCAAGCGCGTCTTCAGCAGACTGTATTATGTCCAGGCTCACTCATTTATATTTTATAAAGTCTATCTTCAGAGCCAAACAATACAAACTCCTAATCGAATGATAACTTCACGAAATAAATAGAATCACAAAAGTAAATCATACTATAAACAGTTAAAAAATGTGATCTTCACTTGGTAAATAAATTGAGGATAGTTTAAAATTTATACCACTGGGATATATAAGGAACTATACTTTACCACGTTTAGCCTTCCACCTCCAAAAATAATACTATGCTTTGTGTGATTGTCTGAAATTTCGACAGGTTAAAACAGTATAGGCGGTTTCAAGAATCTTGAGAGGTTACTGAACTCCTGTGATAATACTACATGATACTACATGATACCTTTATCCAAAAATGGTGGGTGAAAGACGTAAGAGCATAAAAACTATTCTATGTTTCGAAAGATCATGCAGTGAAACCTTCTCACTCATGCAAAAAGACGACCTGGTGGCCCACGAATAATTTATTTGACTCTCTTGGTTTGTCATTGGGATGCTTGAGAATTGGTGATGAGGTTTTGGGTCAATTCAAGTGGTTTGCTATTCGTACAGGATAACTGACCATAAAGACAACGAAGGCGTGCATGTGGGACGCCTTATTGCGAAAATGATTTGATCGACATCAATTTTAACAAGTTAAGCGTATTTGTTGTATCAAATTTGATAATACCTCGTACTATATACCTATCATCAACATGCAGAAATATTTCGCGGCCCCAAACATTTTTATACGCCAACAAATATCTCCAACGTTTTAGTGATGTCGCACAAAATCCATATTCTATAGGATTGTCCATAGGAGTTATCTTGTTTTGTAGTCTTCTCCAATCCTCATGAACTATCGAATCGCATATTATGATTTTTTCAAATCATGCTTTATTATGATCCTTTTTCAGACAAGTATAGGGTACTATTAACAGCGAATAATTACTTATTCGGTCACTTGGAATGGAAAGTTTTTTTTTTTTTATTTAAATCAAATACCTTCAGGGTTATCTACATATATTGTTTATATTGTTACCTACCTGTTTGAAATATTCCATACTTTTTTCTAATAATTACGCATGTCATAATCGGCAGTTTTTGTCTTTATCAGTGAGTGGTATAAGGAAACTCAATTCTTATAAAATCTGATAATATACAGGGTGGCCATTTGAAAAAGAAACAGAGCTAATTTTGGACGCCCCGAGAAATTTGAGAACAAATCCTCGAACCCGTAGATTTTTGATTCAAGGAAAAACAAATTTTTTGAAACTAATACCTCATGAAGGACAAAGTCATAGCGGGGTTGACAAGAGACTCCAAAATCTCAAATGGCATGAGGAGTCGAATGATACCTTATTTTGTGAAATTTTTATGTAGATTACGCACATCTTGCGATTGTTTTAAAACATTTTTTTGTAACTTTAACTTATTCCTGAAATGACTGTGTTCATAGTATCGGTGTAAAAAAAACCGTCTTTGAGATGATGAGTGGAGTTTAGTAGGATAATTACTTCTTGTGAAGGCCAGCTCACAAACATTTCGTTAAAGGAAATGGTAATATAATAATAATAATGAAACATCACTTACGAAATAATCAATGAAGTCTTCGGAAAGCACAGCGTCATCATTAAGCAGAAGACAGTGGTACTGAGCACAGCGCACATAGTACAAAAATCGTGATCATTCAAGCAAGAAACATCTCACGGTCTGGTAACCGATAGAACGGTCATATCGGGAGAAGTAAACGCAGAAGTATATGAAAGGGGATCGTTTACTTCTCTCGATATGACCGTTCTATCGGTCTCACAATCGGCACCTAGGTGTATAGAGTACACCCTGTGTTGCCCACGAATTCTCCCATGGACTGACCATAAATGTGATATGGAATGTGATATGGAATAATAGTCGTAGATAATAGCTATTTACCTAACAAGTGCGGAAAATTAGTTTTTCCGCACGAGTCTGCCGTTCACCGACCGACGCGTAGCGTAGAAAAACATTTTCCGCAAGTGTTAGGTACAATAGTTTTTCTACAGACGTGCGGAAATAAGGATATAATTCGTAATTTAAAAGTTTCTGATGCAACTAATGACAAATAAATAATAATGAATGTCGAAATGTGTAACTAAGCGACCATAGTTACCTGGAAACCTGGTTGCTGTTTGCTTATGATATTGTTAATTTTGACATATCCGTGCGGAAAATTTTTTTCGCACGGAAATGTCATGCGGAAGACTTTTCCGCACTGGTGCGGGAAATCTGATTTTCCACACGGATATCGGTGCGGAAAATTGAATTTTCCGCACGGCTGTAGGAAAAATAATTATCATAACAATTTCGATTTTTTGCGTATAGATTCGAAATGTCTCAAGCGATTTTGATAAAATTTTTGTTTTTTTTCTTTCCAAATCATCAAAGCGCAGCACTTTGAGCAGTTGATAGCAATTCAATTGTCCTTCCATTTTCTTAAGAGCTTGAAATAAGTGAATTTTCACATCATTGCATCGTTTTCTATTAATTTGTTATCTTGAAAACGACGCATGGATACAGAAAATCTCAGTCAACCTTTTATGCTTAGAATAATAAGGAAAAATCAAAAAATGATATCTCTTTATCTTCCAAATAATCCAATAATTTTATAAGCTCTCAGTCAAAGTCACAGAACTGAAAAATCCACCAGACGAGAAAACACATTTTCTTCCAAAACAATGATGACTGACTTCTTTCCGGCCATTGGCAATTATTTCATGGCTGCACCGTCAATCAAAATACATACAGGGTGGCCCAACGAAAAGGTCCCACCCTTATTCATGACCTTCCTGGTATATTTTGGGAAAAACGCTCGGACATGTCAATTTTTATTTTTAGTGGGACGTCTTTTCGTGTATGACTGTATAATACAGGGTGTTCCAAAAATAAGATATCGCATTACACTTGACATTTTTAAATGGAAACCTCCAATTTTCTTTCTATTTTTGGATTCTCCATGAAGTTTTTAGTAACTTTTGTAGAATACAGTTTATACCTGTCTTCAACCGTTTTAAAGTTATTTGAATTTTTCATAAAATTCACCTCAGTTAATTTCATAATGATAATAATGGATCGTACGGAAAAAAATAATAATAACGCGGGCGAGACGTACTTGGACATGTTGGAAAATACAATAGAGCCACGAATAACCGAAATAATAGAAAATGAGGTTAATTATAATGAAAATTTTCTTCATTTCCAACAAGATGGTGCACCACCGCACTTTGTAGCTCCAGTACGACAGTTTTTGGACACTCATTTTCCAAATCAGTGGATTGGACGGCGCGGCCCCATTGAGTGGTCACCAAGGTCTCCGGACTTGAGTCCTTTAGATCACTTTCTTTGGGGACATTTAAAAGTAAGACTTTCAGTACGAATAAATGTGTCTAATCATCTTATATCCGCACTTAAAAATTTAGATAATTTTCTTGAATAACTTGTTGAAGAGACCTACTGATTCTAGTAGAATCTGTAATATTGAATTTTGGGAATCTTAAATCATTTTTGAAAGATCCAATATGGAACCCTGACCACCAGACTTTCCGTTTCTGTCAGTCAATTCTATATGACTGTCCAGTGTGTGGAGCCTACTGGCCCATCATGATCCAATCTATCTTGACGGTTTTGAATACTCTATCTGCTTATGAGAAGGCAAAGACAGAGGTTATTCAAACACAGATAGTAATCAGCTTAGATGAAGCATCATCAGGGTGTGTTGTCAATTCTAACGCCCGACATGACATTTAATTCTCAACAAAAATATACCAAGTACTTAGTTGATCGCTAATAGCTGTTGTCGGCTTGAAAAATTTGCTCGAAGACCGAGTCTTGGGAAATCATTATCATTCATATGGCTTTGAAGAACTATGAAGCTGGGATATAGAACACAAAAATGTCCACAGCATTCGTGAGTAGGAACCAAATCTAATACTATAAGCAAATGAAGAAGACCATGGTAAAATAGTGGAGGTGTATACCAAACCACAAGATGAATCGAGTTATGCAAAAACTCGTGAACGGATGAACCATGACAAACGCCGAGAGTTGCATGAAAATTTGAAAGCATAATCATTCCTCTCCAAATGAGTTTTTGTAATTCATTCTTTTGAAAGCTTTCATGATGCATGGATTAAAATTTAACCATTTATCATCATTGTTCTAAACAGTTATGTCAACTTCCAACCGACACTTCATCTGTAAAAAGATTACTTGTTCCATTTTTCAAATAACAATATATCAAACTGTCAACTCACGCGATGAATCGTGATTGTATGTTCTCGCTGACAAAAGATCCGAGAATACATCGAGAATGGATAGCTTGCTCGAGTTGCAACTTCTATGTTCTTTATGAAAACTTTCTTAAAATCATGATGAACGTAGAATATTTTTTTTTTGCGAAAACATATTCTGCTATAGTAAAGCATTTATTTTGTTTCGTCCCACACAATCGTTCCGTCATTCCATCAACGTTCGATAGATGAACTTGTATTCAATCATCAATCAAATAAGCTACAGCGGTCGAAAAAAAAACATATTATCTTACTAAATACAAAATATATGTACAGAATGTCTATTATTTATTGTATTTTAGCCAATGGATATCTTTTTTGCTACTGGTCATGAACAAAAATGTTTCTGTGTTTTAAATTTATCAAAATTGAAGTAGACTTCAGTAGCATTAGAATCCTTCGTGAAAAAAAGCATTGGAAATCGAACAATTCGAGAGATTCTCTTTTTTTTTCATTCAACACATTTCAATGGATAATTTTGTCCTGATTCCAAATTCACCGTGCCGAAGAAATGAACAGAAACATGACATTATGCAAATAAGGAGCCGGGAAGATTTACTGTTGCACTCAAATTTTAGTAAAACTGATATTTTTTTTTACACTTGGACAAAAGCAGAAACATATCCATCGTTTTTAAATTCCTTTTCATCAAAATATGAGTGATTTTGTTTATTTTGTGAGGAGCAAAAGTGGGGAAGCATTTCTCATATTCCCATTCTACTTCCACTGATTGAATCATATTATACGGGAGCATTGTAAGTATGAGTGATGGATAGTTTGTAAATACCTATGCCTCGAGAAATGACTGTGCCGTTGTATCTGAAGCGCTGCATCAGTATTCAAATTTTCATATTATCAAAGATCTATTATCTATAACAAGCAAAACACAAATTTTATTTGATTTGAAATACATGTTAAAGTGAGGTTCAAATAACATAATAGTTTTGTGTTCAATCCTCTTACATTATCAAAATCTGTTGAAAAGAGAAAAGTCCCTCTACTTTACTATATGGGTAACCCATGCATTTGGAATGGAAAGCACCCTAGAATATGCGCATGAGCTTATCTGGTTCCTGTAGTATCATGGTTTAAACAGCCACTTTCATACAAAGGATATACCAGCTAAAACTATCCACCCCATATAACGGTTCCCAAAATAAAAGAAAAGGAATGACGCTTGAACCTATCGATTTTTGTCTTGTGGAAAAAATTTTGCCCATCTTCTCATCTCCGCAGCTTCACCCCCTTAGCGGAGATAATATCCACCCCCATAATGTTAAATGGAAAGGAGGATCAAGTGATACCTTATTTCGAAAGTCCTTTGAACCTCAACAAACAGTTTGAGAACTCTGGACCAGAACAAAAGGAAAACTTGATTTGGTATGACACTACCTCCTTTGACTAAATTGTCATAAACAGCGATTAGTTAATGAATTCGAGACAATTATCATTTACGACCTAAATGAGGTCCCATAAGATAATTTTCTTGAAGGTTATTTATTTAATATAGTTAAAGGTCACAAAAAACAATCATGCATTGTATTGTATACAGCGGTGCCACAGATTCGAGTCTATATGCATAGGAATATCCGTTATTGTGAGGGATAAAAGGTCAGTTAAATGAAGACAAAGTTGCCCATTTTCACGATAAAAAAAAATGGCATTTCAAAATTTGGAAAAAGACCTTTTTATTATTTCCAGAGTTTGTTTGAAAATAAATTACACTTTGTCGTAGCTACTTTTTCTCCTTTACAATGACGGTATCAAATTGTAAATCTGGAGTTTTGGCTTTGAGCGGTCATAATCAACTCAACTTTTTGAATATGGACCTCAATATTATTTTCAGTTATCTTTTGACGTCCTTGAGGTGGAGATTGGACTGAGCGACCGCTATCCATCGTCCTGCAACGAGCAAAAAACCAACAATGCAGAAAGCACAGTTTTGTTTACACTGAGCGATCGTCTTTGCTCATCTATCAGTGACCTGTTTGAAATTCGAACTGGTTGGAAATTCGGTCGAGAATGGTGAATACCCATTATGCCTTATTTGGAGTTTTACGGTGAATATTCTTTTCTAACCCCAGCTTTGGGTAACTATTAAAAAAAAAAAATCCCTCTGTTCTCGATGAAAAACAGCTCTTTGACCCAAATGCCTATTTTCTTTTACCTACGTTGATATTTTTGTCCACATTGAATTTGGCGTGAGCGTGACTCTGGTCACGAATTCAATGTAGATGGTAGCATTTTATGATTCCTCTTTGCCAAGCGGTAATTTGACAGTTCCAATTCAAAAACAAATTGAATGTAAACCCTACATAATGTATGAGTCTAAACTCACTTGAAAACAACCAAAAAATTACCTTAAAGGACAATACCAAAAACATAGGCGTGGGAGGTCGCCATATTTGAATGACACCGTTTAAAAAAAAGCAATGCATTATGTCCGAATTTCATTGAATTACTGATTGTCAGGGATATTCATATCATCAAAGATGATTACAACCACTGACAAGTTTGTTTATAACTCTTTCTGGCTATTATAGCTATTTGGATTCAAGGTCATTTTTTAAGCTCTCAATATTTGACCATAACCTCGGCCATAACTTATCGAAATGAACATGTATTTAGTGCGCATCAATTTTTTTCAAGTGTCCTCCCGATATTATACCAAAAGAAAGCAGTTTTTTTCTTCCAATAACCAACTATGTATTATACTTAGACCTAGTATGACGACATAATAGTTTCTTCACCACGCCACGTGACAAAATTCACACGTGTCCACGACTGTGCCATGCCATGATTCTTATCCTTGTCCATCACACATTAATATGCCGACTCATTTTTTTTCCTGGCATTTATCCACCTTTGAAATAAACCATTTGGAATATGTAGGAGATTCTCCATCAAACTAACATTTATTGTGATCTTGCTTCCAATATCATCCCGTCACCCTGTCCATTGATTTTGAGGAATTTAATAATTATTAATAACAGTTGACAGTAAAAGCTGATTTATTTGCTCGATTGTTCCTTCATTTTGACTGATGAGACGAGAAAATCCCAATGAGGAATTCGTCTCGCAAAGATTTAAGGAGAAATCAATATCCGTGAGAATATAAGACAGAGTGTATCATTTGAAATAAAAAGTTTGTGTTCTTATAGAATCACCCTGAGTTCAATGTTTTAAAGAAATAATGTATTGAGTCGTTTTCGTGATATCTAAAAATATTCCAGACTTCTACACTCTGTATTAGGATCTTTTGATAAGGGACTTTGAGGCCACGAGACAATCTGGTTTTCGTAAATATTTTATTAATAATGAGGGTAAGTCGGATGACGTTATTGATGTGGCGTGTTTGGAAAGCGTGATTCCGAAAAGTACATTTTGAATAAGGTAGAAGCTTGAACTTATTTATAAAGGGGTTCAATTATATTATGGCCATATTATTATCATAGTTCTATAGTCTGCACCAAACCAAAATCTATGAACCGTTGAAAATAACAATGAATGAATTATCTAAAAGTATTTTTATAAGTAAATAGGCACCAGTACACACTCGTCTAGTTAGCTATTTTATATTAACTTTGAGTGTCATTTTTTGCAATGTGTTATCTATTTGGCACTCTCAAAATGTTTTTATTAAATTATTGAGTTGATTATCTGTCCAACAAACATGATCTCTTTTCAAATGTTTTCTTCCTCAAGATAACTTCACATTCTACAATAATAATGTATTGATAATCATAGTCATACAAAACTATATTTTCAATCAATTGCTCTATATGCTCGAATTTAAATCAATCAATTGAAATATTTATGATTGAGCCTAATATTTGATTTGATTGGCTAAACGTTTGAACTTATTTTACTTATCCATAATAATTAAGAATGACACATATTTTTCTTCTAACGTGAATGTTCCGTTTGAGCTGCGATCAGGCAAGCATGTATTATCTAGGGACGCGACACCAGCCTGCCCTACTTCTAAGTCTAAGAGCCACTGACATTTTTCGGTGATGGTTTAGTTAAGGCCTATTTTTTGAGAAAATGTTGTATGGACCTTGATCGAGTGTCATCCGAGAGGATTTGCCCTGATCGCGGTTCCAAAGGGTGGCGAAACGCCCCAAACATTTAAAAAAAATGCATCTTTTTATAATTTAGTTAGGGCTGAATTTTTTACGAGTTTTTCTTTGGTAGTCCACAATCATCCAGAAAAATTGGCGGATCGATTGGTCTGTTCCTTAACGGTGGCGAATCACCCCAAACATGTCGTGGTAATAATGAACTTTTCATAATATTATTCGATTAAGGCTGAATTTTTCACCAGTTGTACTTTGGTGACCTACAAACAACCAGAAAATTTGGCGCATCAATTGGCCAGTTCGTTGGGTGGCGGATCACCCCAAACATGTCGCGGGAACAATGAACTTTTCATAATATGATCCAGTAAAAGGCTGAATATTCTAGTATTTTATTGTGGCAACTATTTCAAGTGTATATGTCAATTCGCGGACAAACTAGCGGTTCTAAGTACCTGGCGGAACGACTTGATTCCGCCAAGTACTAAGAATCGCCAATTGACATATGTATACACTCAAAATAGTTGCCACAAAAACATACTAAAAAATTCGGCCTTAACCAAAACATGATCATGAAAAGTTCATTGTTCCCACGACATGTTGGAGGTGATCCGCCACCCTTAAGAAACCGGCCAATCAATCGGCCAATTTTTCTGGATGACTGTAGGCTACCAAAGAACAACTGGCAAAAAATTCAGCCTTAACTGAATCATACTATGAAAATATCAATGTTTCCGTGACATGTTGGGGGTGATCCGCCACCCTCAACGAACCGGTCTATCGATCCGCCAATTCTTCTAAATGATTGTAGGTTACCAAAGAACAACTGGTGAAAAATTTGGCCTTGACTGGATTATATTATAAAATGTTCATTGGTCCCACGACATGTTGAGGGTGATCCGCCATCCTTGAGAAACCGGCTAATCGGTCCGCCTTTTTTTCTGGATGATGGTAGGCTATCAAAGAACAGCTGATCAAAATCTCAGCCTTAACTGAATCATAAAAATCTCATCTGTCCTCGTGGGACCGATGAGGGTGAGGGTGATCCGCCACCCTTAAGGAACCGGCCAATCGATCCGTCAATTTTTCTGGATGATTGTGGACTACCAAAGAACAACTGGTAAAAAAATCAGCCTTAACCAAATGATAAAAAAATGCAATTTTTTTTACAGGTTGGGCGCGTTCCGCCACCCCCTTGGAACCGCGATCAGAGCGAACCCTCTCGGATGACACTCGATTAGGGTCCTTACAACATTCCCTCAAAAAATAGGCCTTAACCAAATCATCACTGAAAAATGTCACTGGCAGGATAGCCAGGTTCTAATTCAAGCTAAACTTATTTGAAAATTCCACACTCTCATATACATTGACCATAAAAGCCTGACAAGCTAAAAAAATTAGTTTCCATGTCCAAACTAAATAATCATTTTCTTCAACCTAGCAGCGTGGTCCATTTCTGGCTGTCAATTTAGTGGGAAACTTTTTCTGGCATTCGTTTATTCGCAAACAAAAACGTATTTTTCTATTTTTTTTGTGAATTCAAAATCACCTAGACGACACTCTGGATATTTTGTAAATAGTGATGTAGGAAGTCACTTCAATGATTATTTCTTAGAGCTGACATCATTGTAATTAGTAACCATAGTTATTATATGATAATAACCAGTAGTAAAAAATTGTCATCTAAAACTGATACGTCGATCTGTGTATGTAGTGTACCTACTGCTCCTGTACTTTTACAGAAATATAAACTGGTATACATCGTGGCAGCATTTTAGTCATCGGAATCAAAGAAGTACTACAGGTTATGGGCCCAGGAGCGTAGAGAAGAAAAGAAAAAGGGTTGATGACAAGAACCTGTCAAGTGACAGAATCGTCAAAATGGTGAAGTTAGAAGTCTTGCTGAATTGGTGGAATTTGCTGGAAACTTGGCTGGAATTAAGCAACGTGAGAAGCACGGAAAAATGGCCGAGAAGCAACAAATTTTCTATGTGAAACCGTTTGACGGAAATGGGTTCTCAAATTGGAATTTCAGAATCAAGCTTTTATTGGAGCAGCAAGGTGTACTACACGTGTTGACAAAAGAAGTCCCATTGGAATTGTCAGATGAGTATTTGCCATTCATGAATAGTGATGTGAAAGCTCGAAATCTTATTGTACAATGTGTAAATGATGACATACTAGAAATGCTGAAGGAAAAGAAGCTGGCGAAGGAAATCATGCAGTGTCTGAGTGCAACGTATGAGAAAAAAGGAATCTCTACCCAGGTCACATTGCAGAGAAAATTGAGGAGCTCAATTTTCAATGGAGGTCAGTCTCTAAATGATTTTTTCACTGTCTTTGAGAAGACTATTCATGAGTTAAGAGCTGCTGGCGGAAATATTGACAATGAAGAATTGACACTCCAACTATTGTCAAGCATGCCTGATAGTTTTCAAGCTGTGACAACAGCTAATGACGTAATGTTTTGTCAGAATTCAGAAGAAGTCACATTGGATTTTGTCAAAAATAAATTGTTGATGGAAGAGGCTCGTCAGAATAAAAATAAATCATTTGGAGGAGATGACAATATGGCTTTTTCATCAGACTACATAAACAGACGATCTGGAAGTCGGGGTAGAGGATATTTCAATCAATTAAGAGGACGAAGAGGAAGTCAAAATCAAGTTCCTGATGTAAATAGAAGTTTTCCTTATAGATGTTATAACTGTAATCAAGTGGGTCACAAACGGGCACAGTGTCTCAAAAATCGGGAAAGGTCTGGTCAATCTGGAAATGAAAGAAGAACTTCTGGAAATCACTATGTAGCATTTGCACAACCCTCAACGTCAAATAGAGCTGGCGAACAAGAAGAATCAGGTGTAACATTTCTATCATCAGTGGAATCTGATATTGTGAATGAGGATGCAGGTATAACTTGTGGCAGTAACATGATAAACTTCGTGATTGATAGTGGAGCTACACACCATCTAGTAGGTACAAACTATAAATGTTTTTTAGATAATTGCAAGGAAGTTAATTATGCAATTCGTGTTGCCAAGAAGGGAGAATCAATCAATGCTACCGTGCAAGGAAATCTACATGCGGAGTCTGATACTGGAAAAAGTATCAAGATTGAAAATATCTGGGTATGCAACAATCTAGCGTACAACTTACTGTCTGTGAGAAGGATGGAGGAAAGTGGTCTGGAAGTAGTGTTCAAGGAAAAGAAAGTCCAGGTATTGAAAAATCAAGATTTAATATTGGAAGGAAGATTGAAAGGAAATTTATACATCACAACCTTCATTGTGAAACCAGAAAAATGTCAAAGTTTGATGATTTTGGATGTGGCTGAAAAGCAATAACTCTTGCATGGAAAAATGGGTCATTCATCAAGGTTTTCTGCACCAGAACTCTGTGAAATCTGTATCAAGGCTAAACAATGTCGTTTGCCTTTTGCAAAGTTACCTGAGGAAAGAAGACCCGGAAGAATTTTGGAAGTGGTATCCAGTGATGTTTGTTGACCTATAAAACCTGCTACTTATGATGGGTATAACTATTTCGTCACATTCATAGATCATTTTTCTCATTTTTGCATGTGTTTTCTGTTGAGAAACAAAAATGAGGATCTGGAATATTTCAAGGCATATGTTTCTATGGCTGAGGCAAAATTTAACAGGCATGTGGAAAATATTCGTTGCGACAATGGAGGAGAATATGCGAGCAAACATTTTCAAGCTTTTTGCAGAAAAAAAGGGTATCAAGATTCAATATACAGTGCCATACAATCCCGAACAAAATGGTGTAGCTGAACGTTTCAACAGGACAATAATGGATAAGGCAAGATGTCTCATTTATGATGCAAATATGGCCAAGCATTTTTGGGAAGAAGCTTTTAGAGTTGCTGTCTACTTAATCAATCGAACACCGACAAAAGTATTAAGGCAAGACGAAACTCCAGCTGACATTTGGTATGGAAAAAAACCGAATATGGAAAAGATAAAACTTTTTGGTTGCACAGCATACAATCTAACTCCAAAGGAAATCAGAAATTCCAAATTGGATCCTCATTGTAAAAAGGTTTTAATGATTGGATATACTGATAATGGATGGAGGCTGTGGAGTGGATCTGATCAAAAAGTAATTCATGGAAGAAATGTGATATTCGATGAAACTTGCCAGAAAAACGTTCAAAGAGTGATATTGAAAGAATGTGACTTAGATAAAGATACTAAAGAAGATCCTGGACGAAAATATCCTACTGAATATTCAACTGAGATCTATGAAGACCGAAACAAGATGATTACTCGACGAAGTCAAAGAATTATTAAAAAACTTCAACATCTTGATGATTACTACCTAGAGGAAGACTTTGATGAGGAAAATCTACTAGCAGCTTTGTCTGTGGGAAATCTACTTCATGATGTACCGGAAACCTATACTGAGGCTGTTGCCCAAGGAAATGGATGGAAAAAAGCTGTCAAGGAAGAGCTGCAATCCTTAGAGGAAAACAACACATGGGAACTGGTAGTCCCTCCATGCAATGTTGAAGTGATTGATTCAAAATGGGTATTTAGGGAGAAGGAGGTGAATGGGATAGTTAAGAAGAAAGCAAGGTTAGTAGCCAGGAGATTCAAGCAGAA
The DNA here is from genome assembly GCA_958502075.1 of Orchestes rusci. NCBI lineage: Eukaryota > Metazoa > Arthropoda > Insecta > Coleoptera > Curculionidae > Orchestes > Orchestes rusci. The sequence goes on along the minus strand of OY293304.1, from coordinate 79,782,666 downwards.
TAATGTACATGATGATGTTTATTCGCCAGTAGCCAGGATGTGTACAATAAGAATGTTATTATCTTTGCTTATTGAAAATGACTTGTTTGTTAAACAACTTGATGTTGTCAGCCTTTCTAAATGGAACATTGAAAAATCCTGTTTACATGATACAGCCAGACGGTTTGGAAAATTCTGATAGAAATCTTATTAAAAAATCGCTATATGGTCTTCGACAAGCACCAAAATGTTGGAATTCACTTTTTAATGAAGTACTAATGAAAATGGGATTTCAACGTTCAATTGAAGATCCATGTTTTTATTTTAATGGTGAAGTATTTCTAGTTATTCATGTGGATGACATAATTTTGTTATCAAAATGTAAAAGTGCATTGGATACTGTAAAATCTAATTTGGAAAAATCATTCAAAATGCAAGAGTTTGAGAATAAGAATTTAACGTTTTTAGGTCTAGAAATAACAAAAATTAAGGATGAATTGTATATTACTCAAAAATCTTTGATACGAAAAGTTTTGGAAAAATTCAATATGACTGATAGTAAAACAACGGACATACCAATGCAACCAAAATTACAACTAAAAAATGGAAAAGGTCAAATTGAAAAATTACCCCACAGGGAATTAATAGGAGCTTTGATGTACATTATGTTGGGGTCTAGACCTGATTTGAGTTTTTCAATAACATATTTTAGTCAATTTTTAAATTGCTATGATTATGAGCATTGGAACTATCTTAAAAATGTACTAAAATATTTAAAAAAAAACAGAGAATTTTGGATTAAAATATCTAAGATCAGGTAATAGTTATATTAATATTCATACCTATGTTGACTCTGACTTTGCTAATAGTATTTCAGATAGGAAGAGTATTACTGGATTTATAATAAAAATTAATAATAATGCTATATCTTGGAAAACAAAGAAGCAAAACACAGTTGCTTTATCAAGTGCTGAATCTGAATATATAGCATTGTCATCATGTTTGAGTGAAAGTTTATTTTTGTGTCAAATGTTAAATGAATTTGTAAGTTATGAAGTATATCCTATACATGTTTATGAAGATAATCAATCATGTATAAAGATTGCATCAACTCTCGAAACCAAACGCAGTAAACATATTGATGTTAAACATTATTTTGTTAGGGACCTTGTTATTAAAGAACAGGTGATTTTACATTATATTCCAATAGAAGATCAACAAGCTGATATGTTTACTAAGGCTCTAACTAATAACAAGTTCAAATATTTCAGGAAATCTATTGGTGTCATAGAAGTGTGATTAGAATTATTCTATTCCCACTTTTATGAGAAAATATATTTTTTTTTTGTATAGTTTTGTTTGTATACGTTTATGATAATCATAGAATTGTGGGGGAGTGTAGGAAGTCACTTCAATGATTATTTCTTAGAGCTGACATCATTGTAATTAGTAACCATAGTTTTATTATATGATAATAACCAGTAGTAAAAAATTGTCATCTAAAACTGATACGTCGATCTGTGTATGTAGTGTACCTACTGCTCCTGTACTTTTACAGAAATATAAACTGGTATACATCGTGGCAGCATTTTAGTCATCGGAATCAAAGAAGTACTACAGGTTATGGGCCAATAGTTTCAATGATTTATCTAGAATCTTGCTTGTTGTATTCTTGTGCCTGCGTTATAGGTTTGAATTTGTAGTGTCTAAAAGGTTATAATAATTGATAACGTTTAGGCTTTCGAATCTTGGGAAAAGGCTAGGGGTTGCGAAAGACATGCATTTCTCTCCCACAGATCCATCCATTTTGGCAAATGCCCTCTCAAGTTTTCCACATAATGTAAATACTACGTATGTTAGTTCTTGATAGTAGGTTTCTCATCACCACCAATAGATGGAGATGCTGTCTCCAAACCTTCGTACTTTTAACAATATTTGTATTGTGAAGATAGACGCTTCGGAAAATATCCTGCTGTGAAAGAGACTGAAATGTATCAAAAACTGTCTGGAATCATCTATACAAGGTGTATTTTGAGTTGAGGATTTTCTTTTAACATTAGACAGTACTTGATAAAACAAGCTAATTTCTCAAATAATATTGTTTCGAAAACTCAAAAATAAAGTAGATGTGACAAAGCTAAGTCCCTGTGCGAACACTGTATTTGATACGAAAAAGCTAAAATTCTAAGAAGAAGTGTAGTAAATCACAAAGATAACTGAAATGCAAAATCATCATTCAAATTCAAAGCTTCAAGAAAAAAAAGACAACAAAAAAATTATCTGAGATTTTTCTTTTTTTAACAAGTCCTGTCTCCTGTTACAAAAAAAATCACTTTAAAATACTCTCTGGTATACAAGCTCAGCAAGGAACGGCTATCGACTTGCCATTATATCAATCGAGAAAAAAAATATTCAAATTGACCTTGAGAAAGTCATCATAATCTTATCAGAAGAATACCCGTTTTGTGAAAGGAAAAAGTGGAATGATACAGAAGATATGTTTTTCAAGAGATGAAAATGCGACTGTAAAGCGACAATTATTATATTCGCAACATCATTCAGGTACTAAATATCAGAAAAAAAAATATTACTTTTTAATAAAAAAATTAAAACCAAGAAGTTTAATTCCATACATCGGGTATGATGACTAACGCATAATATGCAAAAATGACAATAAAATTCATCATTTCCTGATAAGGGCCACAACGATAGACAAGATGAGTATTTAATCCAGTTTTCAGTCTTGATGTCTTTTTATTATTGGAATCAAGACCACATGGACCAGCGTCACCTATTATTTTAATCACATTGTGTGGGCATTGCCTCAGCTAAACTTTTCTATTCAGTTTCTCGTTCTTCACTTTACTTTCTCTCTCATGGCCTTCTTCTCCACTCTCAGTTTTGTTTCCACTATTTCATCTCAGACATTTAAAACCAGTTTATAATTTGTAAAAATATTAAAAATTGTACTCACGTATGAGTATAGGAAAAACCACTTAACTATTTAACCTGAATATTCTAGCGGCTATTTTTCAAAAAAATCTGACCACGTCTACGTCAAACTACAAACTGCCGCGACAAATACCTGCTATTCCTCAATACTACAGTTCATTTTTTTTTTTTGAGTTACAGTGACAGAAAAAAGTTATAGGTTAAAGGTTGGCCAACCTTTTCATATCAAAATGGTCACAAATTGAACTATGATTCGTTTTGTTGGGGTATGTTCAAAATATATTTGCTTTGATAGAAAAAAAAACGTTCGAAGAAAGACTGTTATGATTATTTCGGAATAGATGTAGAAGTTGAAACTTCTTCAATAGAGAAGAGTGATATGGATTTGAACATACTCAATAAAATATTTTATATTTCCATCATTTCGAATGGTTTATCCAGGTCCACCATTATTATTTATTGCCCAGTCTTATTAACGATATATGGATGAAAGATAATAAGAGGGTGTACAGGGTGGCCAACAAAGAATGCGAGGTACTGTTTCTGGAAAACTATCCATCCTAGAGGCTTGCGACAAAAAAAAACTATGACTTAAACGGCCAAGAAGTTTCTGAAATGACCGCTAGGGGGCGTAACTGAGAGGAAAGATAGATTCTTTAGCAGATGGGTTGGTTGATAGGATACTACACACATATCCAAAAGTCTTGGACTCCTCCGTTTTTTTCCCCATTTCTTCTGATATTAAAGATCTAGACTAGATATGCGATTTAAAAGATGTCAAAAATTGCCTAAAATTGGCAATTCTGGCTAAAAGCTTGAGACATTTATCATTTTAAGCAACTTCAAAACCGCATATCTAGGCTATAAAATTGTCAATAATTGTAGTGTAATTTTCAGGGTCAGTATAATGGTTGCCCCTCTTTCGAATGTAGTCATCAATTTTTTTCTGAAACCACTTTGAAAAACCTTCAAGAGTGGCTTTTTTTTTCTTTCAGAGGTCAAAAAGGTATACCTAATGACTTTAAAACAAAAAAAAAGTCCGAGCACCCAAACTTGGGAAAAGAATAGAGTACTTATTTGGGTGACCAGACTTTTAATATCTGTATATATCGGGATCCAAGACTTTTGGAGGTGTGTGTATTAACAAAGATCACTAATAGAAATAAGCTGCGTCTAATCATTACTGATTTCTGATTGATACATTGTGAAGAAGTGTGGTGTGGTTGCATGAAATTTCATTATGGACACCTTTAATTTGGTGAATTCACTAAGGGGTATATGCACCGTAGAAATCTAATCCGGATGAAGACTTCATCACGATTATTTTCCATTAGGTGGTATGGAGGATAATCGCGATAAATGCTTCATCCGGATTAGATTTTTACGGTGCATATACCCCTAACTCAACAAAAAAACGAAACTACCCGGCATTTCCAAAAAAATCAAATGACATAGAAAGTTCATGGGGAAAAATTCTTCATATTTTTATTATGAACAACTTTTAAACAGGTCAATTTACTAGTAAATTATTTCTTAGAAAATCACTTCAAAAGAGTTTATTGTGGAAAGCACCCATTTATTACAACAAAGAACTGGACTTCAACACGAGAAGTTTTCTTCCTCGGATTTATAAGCCATTGTCTTATCTTCCGAATCAGATTCTTCTTCGAACGATATGATTAAAGGAGAAACGTTGGAGACTTCTGTGTTTCCCATATATTTCCTCCAATCTTCTCTGATCAATTTTTCTGTGTGATCAACACAATTTTGCAACATTTGGCAGGTGAATTTTGAAATGTCCTCTTGCCAAATGTATTCTACTTTATTATGGTTAGAAAAAGTGGTATCCGAAATATGCCTATAATAATGGGTTTTGCAAAAGGCCCAGACCATTTCAATTGGATTATACTGGCAATGATATGGAGACAATCTAAGAACCTCAAATCCCTTTGCTTTCAGATACTCGTCAACCACATATTTTTTTCCTAGATTTTCTGACAAAAGAGGTTTGGCGAGGCACCAAAGCTCTTTTTTTTGTACACGAGCTATTAACGAAATTTTTTTGAGATAAAAGAAATTCCGAAATCGTTGATTTATTTGAGTTTTTTGTAATTTTTTTTTCACCAAGAACCGAATGATAAGGCGCGTTGTCCATGACTATAATGCATTTTTCATTAATTTCGCTCAAGTCGGGAACTAGATGACTTTCAACCCATTCGAAAAATGAATTCCCATCCATAGTTTTATGGTAATCCCTATCGTTGTTTCTACTCGAGAAAAGCATACCACAATTTGGAAAAAATCTCCCCTTGAAACCCGCATGTAAAACTGTTAACCGATCCCCTGCACTGGAAATTTTGATTTCATTCATTCTTTTGTCACCATCTTTCACCCAACGTCTCACACTACTTCCGTTTTTGTAAATCCAGGTCTCGTCTAAAAACACAAACACAACGTGATCGTCCGAATCCAAATATTGTAAATATTTCCTCAAAAAAGCAATTTTTGCCCGAACCACATAACTTCTTTCACATAAAATTTTTCTACCGTCTACTTTTTTGTATTTAAAGCCCATATGGCGAATAATTTTGTAAAGTAAGCTCCTGGAACCCTTGAATCCGACTTCTTTTTTAACGTGATTCAATAAGTCGTTCAACGTAAAATGTTTTCCCATCCTCAAATATTCAAAAATCTGCCTACTTAGTTCATCGCGCCAGTAAAAGTTGTTAAACCATTTCCCCTTGATTATTCTGCCCCTGCATTTCTTATTTTCCTCATCTGCCTTCAAATCTTCCTTTTGTATAAAAATTTTATATATCGCATATAATGAATCTAAAAAATATTTAATACCATTTTTTAAAAATTCTTCTTCAGAAGAGAATAGGTACATACTTTGAAATTTTTTTCCAGTGCTTCAACATGTTCAGCTATTGGTATATCTGGACGCAGCAACCGGAATTGTTTATATGTTCAAAGCACATATTAACAATTGTTTAAAGCATAAACAATTGTTTATATGTGACACTTGCATTTACTAGGAATAGGCGAATCACCCCTATGTCCCTACTGTAGAAGGGCGGAGAAAACCTCCTACCATCTACTGGGAGTTTGTGATGGGTGGGGTCACCTGAGGAGGAGGGTCCTAGGAGCGGCAACCATTCTTCGGGTGGAGTTGGGGGACCTGAGCTGGGATGACCTGCTCCGCTTCACAATGAAGACAGGACGACTGGAGTGAAGACGGTTGGAAGCACGGGGTTGGCAAAAAGGGCCACTAGGCCTACTCGCCGGGCTTTTGCCCCCACCCTTACCATTACCATTACCATTATATGTGCCCCGTACCGAATCTTTTACATATTGCGAAATAAATTTGCCCCTAGGCATTATTTCTAAATTTTTCTTGCACTGACAAACGGCCAGTTCTATCAAATAAATATGCCAAAGTCACAATCAGACATAGACATGTCATGGAGAAATTCCAATTCAATTTGCGAGCATGTTATTATTTTTTTTTTTTTTTGTCAACATTTAACCTATAATTTTGATCTGTCACTGTAACTTTAAAAAAAAATTAAACTGTATATGTCATACCGTAGGTGTTGCCAAGTTTACGAATGAAAATTAGCGCTTCGCAAGATCTCGAAAAATAAATGAGATCTTGGTCTTGGTATTGGTCTCGATATTTCAAGTCCAAGACAAGACTAGCTGAGTCTTGGTCTTGGTTTTGATAGTCTTGGTCTTGATGGTCTTGAAAAAAATATAAACCGAATTTTCAAAATGCACATAACATATGACATAAAAATCCCACAATAGATGTTTTCCGTAAAACGTCAATTAGTGGCAAGTTTCTTTAAAATCGCAATTTTGAGCTGACGAAAAAAATAAATCTTCATTGTACAGAGTGATTGCTTATATTTTACTCGAAAGATATCTCAGTTAATTTTGATTCTATAAAGAAGTTCAAATGAGCAAAATTGCAGTATTTTTTCATGGATATTCAGAGGAAATGCCTTCAGATAACAAGAAATGCCAAATGAATCGAAAGCATCTGAAGTTCACACAACATGGTATTTTTCAAATAAGAGTATATTTTTGACTAGATTGATAGATCTTTTTCTCCCGATCCAAATATACCAAATAATCGTGTTTGCGCTATTCACGTTCAAAGACTCATAGAAATTACTTTATCTTGATCTGGGTTGCTTAGATACGGTAGACTCCAGATCAAAGTAATGCAATTCTTAAGAGACTTGTAACAGCCCAAAAACGAAAGAACCAAATACGAACATGATATGTATATGGTTTATTTGAAATCAGAAGAAAAAGATCTATATATCTATCCATAAATATACAGGGTTTTCCATTTAAATGTTTCCATTAATGTTGCACAGTTTATTACTAGATAGTAAGTGAAATTCCTCCTAAAAATGTTCTCCATGGTTGTGTAGCTTTGGATCAATATTCAGTAACTCATTATTTGTTTTTCGGGTCATTTACCATGTGGGTAGTTACAGGATTGTTTGGACTTGTGCAACTACGGAATATGGTGTAAAATGCATAGCCACTTTTTTTGGAGTTTAATTTTAAAACTATTGGAGTGTAACTATAGTTGTTAATGAAATAGATAAAAAGTTACCGTTAGTGTCTGGAAGTCTGGAATTTGGAATTCAGGAGGATTCTTCTGATATTAAAGATTGAAGTGCCTAGTCCTCGGGGAATTCTACTTTCTTGTGAGTCCATTCCTTTTCTATATTTCTGGCTTTTATCATTGTTTTGATTTGACACAATATCGTGACGTTTTCAAAGGTTTTATAATGACAGAATTGAATGTTCTGATTAGAAAGAGGGGTGTTATTAAAAGTCAATTAACCCGATTTAAAAATTACTTTGATGATTTGGATGAGGAAAATATAAGTTCTTCAATTTCGGAATAGTTTAGTATTCTTCTTCTCTTTCTTCTTTCAGCAACCCTTTTGCATCCACTCCTGGTCTCCCCTTGCTGCCTCCATTCAAATCGGTTCAATGCCATCTGGTGCCAATTTCTTCCCGCTCTCTCTCTTATATCGTCGATCCATCGCTTCTGTGGACGACCAGCATTTCTTTTATGTTGCCTTGGACGCCATTGTACTATACGTCTTGTCCATCTGTCGTTGTCTTGTCGTGCCACATGTCCCACCCAACGCCATTTCTGACGTGCGATGTGCTCTATAACGTCGTCTACTTTTGTTCTTCTAATTTCCTCGTTTTGTATGTGGTCCCTTGGGCTCACCCCTAACATAGTTCTTTCGATTGCTCGTTGTGTTGTTCTTAGTCTATTCGCGCTTTTAACTGTGAGAGTCATTGTTTCCATACCATAGGTCAAGACTGGCAAAATACATGTAAGATTAAAAATGAAACAAGAGACCTCATGAACAAAAGAAGAAACATACATAGAAGCGACCCTAGCTATAGAGAACTAAACATAAAAGTTAAGAGGAGTATAAGGAAAGATATAAGGGACCACAACAACAGCATGATAGAGTCCGTAATAGAAAATAATAAAAATATGAGAGTACTGAAATCACTTGATAAAAATGGACAAGCACGCATCTATCAAATGAGTTTAGTATTAGATCTGAAAAAATTGAAGAACCATGTAGTGAATTTGAAAATATCCAGTCTCAGATTGAGGCATTAGAAAATATTGAGGGTAGTGACCAGGATCGTCAGATTTTCAAAGATACGTATTTTGATTTGCTTGGGAGAACAAGGTCAATTTGTAACAAATTTATGCGTCAAGTTCAGATTGGAAATGGTTCAGTATCGGCTTTTAAAAGTGAACGAAGTTCAAATCATAGTTATAGTCATTCTGGGCCATTTATCAAATTGCCTTCCATACAGATTCCAACATTTAACGGAAGTAATGAAAATTGGTTGGATTTTAAGAAAACATTTTCTAGTTTGGTCCATGAGAATCATTCAATCTCAGATATTCGAAGGTTTTATTATTTACGGTCGTCTTGGAGTAAAGACCCATTACAATTAATTGAGTCTGTTGAAATATCTTCGCGTAATTATAGGGCTGCTTGGGATTTATTGGTAGCAAGATATGAGAACAAGAAGATCATTATCCATAATCACCTAAAGGCTTTATTTGAGTATCCTCTTATCGCAAATGAATCTCACTCGGATTTGAGACATTTGTTTGATAATGTTAATAAACATTTATATTTATAAATATTTATATAGTTTCAAATAAGTTTGATGTGATAACCAAAAGAGACTGGGAATTTTATGAACATGGTGGCGAACTTCCTACCTTAGAGGACATAAAAAACTTTCTGAAGAACAAATGTGAAATATTGGAGAAATTAGATATGACTAAGGTGAAGGTCTGAAGGTAGAAAGTCTGTTCAAAGTTCTATATTTCCTGCGGTGGAAACATCCCAGCTGCAATGTTATATTTGTGAAGAAAATCACAAAATAACTTCATGTCAAAGGTTTTTGAATTTGAATATTTCCAAAAGAATAGATCTGATTAAAAAAAATAAAACTTTGTTTCAATTGCCTAAATCAAATCATCCTTTTTGGAAATATGAAGCCCTGAATTGCAATAAATGTAAGAGATCACATCACTCTTTATTGCACAAAGAAAGATTCTCTGCATGTAATAATGTGTCTGAGAATGGAGTTAACAATCCTATCGATGGACTCGGCTCTTATTCAATCGGCGCAAAGGATGTCGTCATTCAGAAGGTGATTCCTCAAATGTCTTCAAGTATAACTAGCCAGTCTCTTTTGACAGGAAATGTTATTTCAAATTCTCGGTTGTACTATCAACAGCTGTAATTAAAATATTTCACGAAAATAATGCTATTTTATGTCGCGCATTATTGGATAGCCGATCACAGAGCAATTTTATTTCGGAATCTTTGTAAAAAAGATTGAATTTAAATCCTCGCAAAATCAATCATGTTGTCGATGGTGTTGGTTTAGCTATGGCAAAAATAAATCGTCAGATTGATCTTTCTATTGTATCGTGTTATAATAATTTCAACTGTATCATCAACTGTCTAGCCATAGCCAAAATAACCGAGAAATTACCTTTGCATAGATTTGATAAGAGTTTTTTGAATATTCCCAGTGATTTACAATTGGCAGATCCTTCCTATACTATACCTGGAAAAATTGATATTTTATTAGGTTCGAGTATATTTTGAAATATTATATGGGCAGGACAACAGGGCTTAGGAGATAGTCGACCTTTTCTGCAAAACACTGAACTAGGATGGATAATAGCGGGAACCTTGCAATTAAATCGTACTTCAAAATGCAATTTGTCAGTGTCTTTAAATGTCCGTGAAGAATGTTCTTTGGATAAACAAATCGTCAAATTTTGGGAATTAGAAGAAATACACAAGGAAATGCCCTAATTATAAGTAGTGATCAATTTTGTGAGGACCATTCCAGGGAACACACGCGTTGAGATAAAATAGGGAGATTTGTTGTGGAGATGCCATTTGAAGAAACTTTGTCTGAACTAGGTGACAGTGGTAAGACAATAGCTTTGTCTATATTTCAAGCATTGGAGAGAAAATTAGAGAAATGTCCAGATTTGAAGAGTCAATACCTAGAATTCATGAGAGAGTACATTGAATCAGGACATATGAGACTAATAAATGACAATATGAATAGTGCTTATGAATTCTACTTACCTCATCATGCTGTATCAAGGTGTTCCAGTTAAACTACAAAATGTCGAGTAGTTTTTGATGCTTTAGCTAAATCATCGTCTGGATTTAGCTTAAATGATGTGCAATACGCTGGTCCCAATTTACAACAGGATATATTAGGTATTACTTTGAGATTAAGAAGACATGCTTTTGTCATGACAGCTGATGTATCAAAAATGTATCGGCAGATAAGAATAAGTGAAAATCATACTAAGTATCTGAGAATATTTTGGCGAGAGAAGTCTACAGATCAACTGGAATGCTTTGAGTTGGAAACTGTCACTTATGGTACTGCATCAGCTCCTTATTTGGCTGTTCGATGTCTTATGCAATTAGCATCAGATAATAAATCGACTTTTTCCATGGCTAGCAATCCTATCTCCTCCGATTTTTACATGGATGATTTACTAACAGGAGCAGATACCTTCGACGAACTTATAAGACTTCACAAAGACGTCTCATGTATTTTATCAGCAGCAAGCCTTGAGTTGAGAAAATGGCTCTGTAATAGTCAAAAAGCGATTAAAGAATAAAAGTGAATAATGATTTGGATGTTAGTATTTCGCATATTGGTCAAAATGAACAGAATTAAACTTTGGAAATTTTTTGGAATTGTATTCAAGACTCAATTCATTATGGGGTGAATACCGATATTAATTACAAAATTCTTACAAATAGAACCATTTTGTCAATACTATGTCAAATATTCGATCCACTTGGTCTATTGGCACCTATTTTAATACTTGGAAAGCAGCTTATTCAAAAATTATGGAGGTTGATGTTGGGAAAGGATAATGCTGTACCTCAGGAAGTAATTAGTAGTGCAGTTTCATCAAAGAATTACAGACTCTCAATAGCTTTTCTATTCCTAGACATGTATGTATTTCTGACTTTGACAATAGAACTGCAATGTTTTTGCGACTCCAGTGAGCGTGCTTGTTTATATATTAGATCTTCTTCTACATCTGGAAGGATTTTTGCAAATCTATTTTGTGCAAAATCTCGAGTAACGCCCCTGAAGCAAGTGAGCTTGCCAAGATTGGAATTGTGTGGTGCTGCTTTACTAGCCAATCTTGCTTAAAAGTCTTGCGATTCACTAGGTATCTGTTTCAAGAAAAAAGATTACTGGTCAGATTCTATAATAACTTTGTATTGGATAAAGAATGAACCTACCAGATGGAAAACTTTCATAGCCAATAGAGTGAGTGAGGTTCAAACTTTGACAAAAATAAAAGATTGGTTTCATGTTGCTTCCAACAACAATCCAGCAGATTTATTGTCACGAGGAGTTTCACCAGATGTATTAAAACATAATAATTTATGGTGGCGTGGGCCAGATTGGCTAGAACAAAACCATAATAGTTGGATTTTGAAAGTAATTCCTGATAACTTGGACATTTCTGAACAAAGAAAAATTATCAACGTATTGATTTCTACGGTTGAAGTGAATATTGTTAATATTTTGCTTGATAAATTTTCTTCTGCTAGTAGAATACAGCGGATCATAGTTTATATAAAAAGATTTATTAGTAATTCTAGATGTGACAAAAACATGAGAGATTTTGGTCCTTCAAAAGTGAAAGAATCGGATTATGCACTTGAAATTATAATTTGTGTCATTCAAAGAGAATATTTTTCTGATGAATATAGATGTCTCACTGATGGAAAGGCATTGAAATGCGGCAGTAGAATATTGTCTTTGAATCCATTTATTCAAAATAATCTCAGAAGAGTTGGAAGTAGGCTCAAAAACTCATCATTGAATTTTGATAAAAAGCATCCAATTCTACTGCCTAAGAGTCATAGATTCACAAAACTTCTTTCGAGACAGGAGCATCAACGTTTATTACATTGTGGAAGTCAATCATTATTGTACTCGATTAGAAAAACATTTTGGATAATCGATGGTCATAATTTGTGTAAAAAGGTGATAAGAAAGTGTGTAGCTTGTTTTACGGCAAAACCACGGCCTAATGATTATATGATGGCGGATTTACCTGCAGTTCGAACCAATATTAATTACTTTCCGGTTTTGAATGTTGGAATTAAATATGGGAGACCATTTTATATAAAAGATCGTAAAACACGTGGAGTTTAAACCACAAAGGTGTATTTATGTCTTTTTGTATGTATGAGTACTAAGGCGGTCCATTTGGAGCTTGTTACAGGTCTGGATAGTGAATCATTCTTGGCCACTTTCAAGCATTTCATTAGCAGACGCGGAAAACTCTCAAATATCTTTAGTGATAAAGGCTCAGATTTCTTAGGAGCAAATAACGAATTATCAAAGATATATGAATGCATACAATCCAATTCTGATTTTATTAATGGACATTTGGCTTTAGAGCGTATTTCATGGCACTTTATTCCAGCACGTTCACCTCATCATAGTATAATAAACAACAGGTAGCGACAGCTCCATATACCTAAAGGTCTGTCATTTTGACAATTTCAGCTGTCGCTACTTTATCAAAAGATTCAGAACGTGCTCAAATGGTGTATCAAAATGTTGTTCTAATATTATATCAAACGGTTCAAAGCTTGCAAAGGGGAGGGGGACATTGAAGAATCACACTGTTTGTTATAACCTTTGATGTTTTCCTCTGCTTTGTTGCTTCTAATAAAAATATAAATAATTTCACTGTATAAAATAGATTTCATCCATATCACAATCACAACAGTCTTACATTGATACAAATTCAAAAATTTAAATGTTTTATATTTGTTTGCTTTATTTGAGTATTTGGTATGTAATGGACAGTATAAACACATACAGAAAGGAAAAATGCAACTTTTTGTGATGTGATTCTTATTGGTTTTTTGTTTTTTAATGTGAAAAGAAAATTGGGAATGGGCGAGGGAGTCAGTTTTTTGTCTCGTCGTTCTTCGACCAAAAACTTGCTGCTTTGTTCATATTATTATTCTAGCTAATGTAGCTGCGGCTGGCACAAATATGCTTTTCTGAAACATAGCAACTTCAGAATAATGAACCGTCGCGTCGTCACCGCGAAGAAACAAAATTGATATACACAACGGGATACCCGTTGAATATTTTCAACAATAGAAAACAGGGTTGATCAAAGAAGAATGGATTTCCCGATTATATATCCATCAATTGCAAAGAGGAGATGCGATTCCTCAAGATAATCTTTATGCTGTTATTTGCGGGGAAACATTTTCATAAGCCAAGCGGTAAACAGGTATTTGCTGTATCCCGCTGAGTGCTTTGAGTCTCCTTGAAATCATACTTCATAAGTGCCACATGTGAAAGGGTTCTTGCTGAGATTAGAGAACTTTCATGTATTTTGAGTTTTTGATCAAATCAAATGAAATCAAAATATTATGCTTTATTGCCTCAGAAAAAATTCAAATACATTTTCTGGATCAAGCGAATATAAAATGGTAAAATAAAAAACAATACAAAAAATATAACGAAAAAAAAAACGTATGACTTAGTACATCACATTGATAGGTCACAATAAAGGTATGAACGTGAAAATATTATTCAGATAGAAGGATACTTGATATGCTTTTTATAAATAGTTTTGTCACGCATCCATTTATTTGACTTTTCTTTGGTGTTTCCCATAAATCATAACAACATTTTCACAATTTATTGGTGAGAATCCTGGTTCAATCCAGATGAGGAATCACTGTTTTATAATTCTCCAATGAGATATAAGGAAGGCACTGGTGATATTTTGCGAATTAGTGTGTTACTTTTGGACTTGTTTTTTTTTATGTTAGAGTAATGAGGAGAAAAGGAGACCATACAATAATCAGAGCCACCTACATCCATAGTGATTATATGTCCGTCGGATTACCCCATACATGAGGAATATTATTTAAAAAAGGTAGCTTTTAAAAATTGCCATCAACATAAAGGTTCAAAAGCGGCAGCCGATCTTTTGCCATAAAGCAGAACATTTGGAAATACTTCGACTCTGCAGTGGGAAATATTCCAAAACAGAATAATATTGTGAAAATAATGTGTAGAATACGGACCTATATGTATAACGTGGATATACAGTGTCCGCCAAAAAGTTGGACACATATGAGATTCTTTTTATCATTTATATTTTGAAGAAACATTTTCCGGAATTAGTTTGTGCATCATGTCCAATAACCAAAAAAATCAACTTTCACACATGTCATGAGGTCATTGATTCAACGAAAAGGTTAATTCTGGTGACAAAAATCTTGTAAACTAACTCACAGGATGTCAAAAAAAATCTTAAGAAAAAGTTGTTTAGAATCCATACCAAGGAAGCCAAGTGCCGATTTTGTAGCAAGTCAGATGAAAAATATAAACTTAAATTTTATCCCTTCCTTCTTCCTTCCAACTCTATTTTTTTTTATTTTGAAATTAACATTATTCAACCAAACTACATCAGTTTGATGTTGAATCAGTTGAATTTCTTTTGAAATAAAACTTTCTTACTAACTGTATGTACTTAACTCATGTCCTTTCTTCCAAATTAGATTAGTTTTTATATAAAATCAATTTTTTCTAAATTCAATGATGGGAGAACTTGAGGGAATATTCGTTAATCAATTATTATTTTTCTGATCACCAGAAAATAAGAGAAAACGAACATGGGTACAGTCAGGGACACGACCAGACGATATCTTTTCATTCATTTCCCTTGACTGTATTACTTCATAAGAAATTAGACTGATTTTACATCATATTTATGTGGTTTAGTTGAATTGAGTTGATTTCAGGATAAAATCATCATTTTCGATTTTCCTTTCAATGCAGCAAGGTAAAATTTGAGTTTAATTTTTTTTTTATCTGATTCGCTACAAAATTCGTATGTGAAGTTCTTGGTCGCTTCTACTTTTTTCAATAAAATTACTCGATATCTTGTCAAATAAAGGTATCTTTTCACGCCAAAATGAACTTCTTTTTAAATTCTTGCTCAACCGATGGTCTCAAGATCAAAAATTGATTTTTTGGTTATTGGACATGCACAAACAATCTTCAAACAAAGTTTTTCAAAAACTCAAATGATAAAAAGAATCCCATATTGTAGGTACCCAACTTTATGGCAGTGACTGTATAATCCATCATAAAATAACATAATACATAGTCAAAATAAAATCAAACTTGAACAAATGATGATTTTAAATGTACTACAAAAAATACTGAGAATTATCATCTCTTAATGTTTTTCATTTTGATTGATGATAATTCGCTCTTTAATTAAAGATATACGGATTCAAAAATTTTTTTGAAGCTCTATCTTTTTGACATAAGTGAAAATGACCGATTTTTTTTGATTTATTCAAAAAGGGTTCATTTTTGTCTAAGTTAAAGATTTTATATCTAGACCATACATCGTTCAATTATCTTGAAATTTTCAGGAAGTGCATAATTTTTGCCCCTGTTTTGAATAGTGCTTTTAATTTTTATCAAAAATCGCGCAGAAAAACCTACTGAAACTAACCTTTTTTTTAAACATGAAAAAGGGATACTTAACAGTTTTTTGAAAAAATCGCCGACAATCAAATTCAGGTTTTTGAATACACAATCAATTCATTGATAACTGATACAGGATCAAAATTTTGATGAGGTAAGAGGAGTTCCGCTAATTTTTTGGAGCAGTGTATTCGACCTCGACTTTTAAACGCTCGGTATGACCATCAAAACTCATCAAGTGTATAGTTTTTGTTTTACCTAAAGTGATCACAATTTTTGCAAAATCTCTTCTAGAATTTTTTGAGGGTGATTGGAGATATTTAATAGGATTTTTTTCAAAATGTAACTGGACCCTTTGAAAACCTCGTTCAACATTTTATTATAAGATTATCGTTATATGGATTTTTGGATATACCAAATTCCAAAAACGCTATCCGTTTTCAAATTTAAAGATGCCTAATAGCTCACGTTTTTGGGGATGACATATTATGTAAAAAGAAAAAAATATGGAGAGATAGATCTTTTCAAGTAATAATAACTAGATTACAAACTTTTTAAAATCGGTCCATTTTTAAACAAATACCGAATTGTCGTCAATCAAAATGAAGCTCACTGTACAGGGTAAATCATTGCTTTCATGATCGTTTTCATCGAGTTTCCACAAACAGGGATTCAGCCTCATTGTTTCAATGAATTCCTTTATCGTTTTCATCTGTTTTTAATTTCGCACGACAAAGCAGTCATGGCACAGCTCAAATCGAACATTGTGCCAACTGAAGCCGTTTCCACAAGTCACCGCATGTGTAGCCTCATTCCGTTCAGCTTTATCTAAACATTGGGAAGAAGAGGTCTTCATCTCAAAAATCTTCAACCTTGTTATCCAATTGTTGATCGTTTTCGAGACACAAGCTGTTGAGATTTTCATGAAAAAAAAAACATTTTTTTTTTGCCCAAACCAAAACTCATATTCAAACCAAAATTGATGTACGACATAGGGGTAGCCGGGAGAAATAATTTTGCAAAAAAATGATGTAAGTATGTATTGGTGTACGAATAAAAAAAATAAAATAATTTTCAGATACAGATTTTATCTGACAAAAAATATTGAAACATCGCTGCTATACCCCGAGAAAAGATAACAATGGGAATCGACGGAACTTTTTTCGCCAAAAATTTTGGGTGGCAGTATGTGGTAGGAAACTGTCATAGGCTTTGCTGCTGGTTGAAGATAAGGTCGAAAAGTCCACACATGAATTGACAGCGACATCTTGTTTTTGAGTCCATATACGGCACTTTTTTTACGATTGGGCCAAGTCAAATTCTTGTTAAACAGCATTGAAAATAAATTTGAGAATACCTCACTATTTGTTTTATGGGTCCGGACTATAACTAGAGCAAAAAAGATGATACTAAGTGCAATACTTAAACCTAACAAAGCAGCAAAACATAAACAATAAAACAAGGAAAAAAACATAATCTGGTCTAACAAGAGAACTTGAAGTCCCATCGAGCATTAGGCAAGGAGATAGTCAGCCCATGCCTTTTTTAAATCATAATGGAAGGAATTGAAATAATTGAAGGTGTGAACAAAGTCGATGCAGGATTCAAGTCGAACAATCGCAGCCTGAGAATACTCTGTTACGTAGACGATGCTGTCTAGGCGGCAGATAGCGAATATTACCTGCAGCGCTTTCTCTAAAGATTCAACCTAACAGCACATAGGCTCAATATGAAATTTCGATCGAAATAACACAATCTATGGTATTATCCAAAGATCCGATCCGATGTAAGTTGGTGTTGGAGTGAGCGCATCATATATTTGGTGATGAATTTCAATTATCTGAGGGTACTGGAGTATCGAGCAACAGAAGTACAGTAAATGAGGTGGACCACCAGATCAGAAAAGCCGTGAGAGCATCAGGATATTTGCGAGATATGATTTGAAAGAACAAATATTTGACTACAGAGAGTAAGCACGAACTCATAAGACCTGCGTTAAGCTCATGATGACCTACGCCGTCGAGACAAGAGCCGAAACGTCTGCCACCAAAAAGATAATGAGAACAGCGGAGATGAGATCCCAAGAACAATAAAAGGGATCTAATTGCATGACAGGATCCGCAATAAGAACACTAGAAGAGAACTGTGAGTGCTGGACGTTGTCAGATGGGTGAGAGAGAGAGCCGGTGCTGTAGAGAACACAAAGAACGACTGAGTTCGGATCGAATTGCAAAGTGGGCCAAAACACAAAAACCGGCAACAAGAGGCCCAGTTGGCAGGCCCCAAAACGCTGATATGAAAGCTGGACGTCATGCTCACAGGAAGGCTGATGACACAATTGACATCAGGACTTTGTCCTATTACACGGAGAAGACGAAGATTAAAACAAGACGTAACATCAAAGTAACGTCATCTGAGAGGCCTAGGAAGCTGTCGAACTTTAATCTCGAGGCCAAATAAATGCGTTCTTATTGACGCCATGCATGGGGAAAACAGGTTTTTTTCGCTTCTCATGGTGTTCTCTGCTATACCATTTTGCGCCGAATGAATCTTGTTTGATTCATCCAACATAATGTTATCGACTTGGTGACGCAAAAGTGAATTATCATTTAGCAGGCAATGAAAATTATGGCCGGGTATGATCAACGGTCAGTTGGATCAACCGGTTCACAGTACGTTTTTGAATAGGGCTGCTGATTCAATTTGCAAATATCTGTGGAATTCTACATTTCACCTTGGTTCAAATGTAGAATTTCACTGACTTATGAAAATTGAATGAGCAGCCTCATTGGAAAACGTATACTACCGCACTACAATCGACAAGTATGGCACTACACAAGTAGCATTTTGCTGACTACCGGACTAGTTCTGCACCAATCACAACGTTGGGAATTGGTGAGATGACGACATCAACACTTTTTATACCTGTCAAACGTCGGATTGACGTAATCCAAAAGTTTTGAGTGCAACGTCTAATAATTTGCACGTAGGGAATGTAGTGCCAACGTTGGCTACCTCACCTATTTACCAGCGTTGTCTTGGAGTCACTTTGTGATGTTGCACCGACGTTAGGTATTGAATAAATTCTAGAAAGTACGAGAAAGTCGAACTGGCTACTCCAGTACTTCACCCAACGTTGGATGGACGTCGGACTTTACAACGTTGCGATTTGGTTAGCATTCGTACAGACGCCGTGCTTTTATTTGAAAAAAAACATAATCTTACTTTTGGTCCATAGCTTTATCGCATAATAAATACCATAGTATGATGGCAGGCCAATGGAGGCAGTTCAAATATACATTATTTTATGGAAAACTTCAACTGGTTCAGCTGAAGATTTTTGTTGTTGCTTTATCTGAGGTGCATGGTTATTTGAGGTTGTTAGAATACCCGACAATGACATCATCATGTAACTCTCATACTCTTCCGTCAACAGACTGAAAGTGCAAAAAAAAGAATCTTTTGCGATATTCAATTAGTTTCGTAGAATTATCTCTGTTTTTGTTAGTAATTTTTTTTAACCGGCGTTGAACAGTTCCATTTGTTTTTTAAACTTTATTTCGCTTGATGTCTAATCTTTGTTTGGAAGTTTCCGAGAGATGATAGAGTATTTTTGTATTTCTACGTTGGCTAGTCGTTGGGTTGGTGTTAAAAATTCACCGATAATCTCGTCATCTTGGAAATTGTAGTTTTGAGGTCATGTCTCTTTTTAATATGAAGTTTTTTTTGAAATCAGGAGATAAAAGCAATTGGAAATATCTGGTTCTAGCATCGACACATCTATCAACTCACTGGGTTTGAACTAACGATCCATAGTTGCACTTGAAAACAGAATATTAATTTTCAACATTGTAGCCATTTGAGTATGATGATGATCTTTCGATTTCAACTACTGTCAATTTGCTTGTTTGCGCAAAGATCAGCGCTCTATGAATCTTCATCTAGCATATCAAAATACCACCAAATCAAATCAAATTATATCAGACTCCAACTTATTCCCGACTAAAGAAAATATATGCGCGTACATTCACAAATTGTCACTAATCATAGTTGTGAAATTGACCCATGGCAACGACCGGCATTCAACCCGGTACAACGTCCCACCAACGTTGGCGTGGGTTGGCACAACGTCGACGCGACCCAAAAATGATTCCCCAAACTATGCCAGATTAGGGTCGCTACGAGGTCGTCTCAACGTTGTGACCCAACGTTCGAGTTGCGTAAGCAAACGTTGGGCGGACATTGCCTTGACGCTTGGGTATCTTGATCAAACAAATGCGGAAAGAGAGGAAAAAGGGGGCCATATGTTGGCCACGTCATTTGTTCGTCTTAGACCCGATTGACGTTTGTTATGGGGTTATTTCAACGAAGAGTAGTATTTAACTGAGTCAGAAACTCCATGAAAAAATAGCTGGTAACCTTCACACCAGGCGTAATGAGTAAGCCCTACGACAATTAAACGAAACTTTTTTCGCAGGTACAGATTGTGTGTATTAGATCAGGTCAGGACTATTTTAAACATCTTGAGTATTCAATGTGAATTATTTTGTATTTCTCACACCCAGATTTACTTTTGCATTATCAATTCAATTCAACATGATGTTAAAAGAATCGAACAAGAATCATTTCCAGCCAAATGGTATCAGATATGAAAAAATATTTCCAATGATAAATTGCGTAGATAAAAATTGTATTTTTTTGACACGTACCCCGAGTGTTGCAAAATTTTTCTGCAAAATTATTTTTCCCGGTAACCCCTATCTTCGCCACTTATCAACTGCAGAGCTTGATGTTGGTGGATATTATAGCTCTTCATGACATCATGTCGTATGTCAAGTCTGGTTTAAATATGATTTTTGGTTTGAGCAGTGAATACAAAAATCGTGTTTTCCATAAATATGTCAACCCCTTGTGTCTCGAAAACGATCAACAATTGAATAACCATATCTATTTGTGGTTTTTCTTATTGCAAATGGCATCTCCTATCACCCAGAGTCATTAGATGCATGACTTATTGGACACGTTTTATCCTGTATAATGTGATACCGAACATATTAACCGCAGGTTGTACTTTGCAATGTTACACGCAAATGCTGAAAAATATATTATTTGTTACATTTTTCAAATTGCCCGAAATATGATTTTCCAAAATATCGATCACTAAAATATGAAACACTTGAGCTCAATATGCTGTCTTTTAGATATGTAGAATCACGGAAAACAATTAACAAAAAAAATCAATTTGCTCTCCTGAAAAATCATGTATTTTGAGATGTAACCCCATTTTTCCAGATGAACGATTGGCAAAACAGCACTGCTCCGCTCCGCCCTGTACAGCAACGCTTTTGGTGGGCGGCCGGCTTAATAGTTCTGCTCAGGGATGTGAGGCTTCACTTACATCCAAGCACAAGAATATTATCTTGTGTCTGTATCTGGGGATCTCAAATGTAATCTCAACTGGTTTTGGAAGTAGAATATTTCCATGTTTTTCTTTGTCAATAAATTTCATGACAAAATCCTGGATAGGTAAGCTTCTTGATGAAAGGTTTTTTTCAAATGAAAATGTGTATAATGCGTTCACTCGACCACTCGCAATAATGCAGTAGGTCTAATTCTATAATATTGTTCTATCATCAATTCAAAACAAGTAACTTTTTGTTTTTCTAATAACGTTAGTCGATATTCAAAATCATATTGCCTCACCGGTATTGAAAAATCCAAAAACCGTTTGGGAAAATATTGAAACGACGAATATCTCAGTATTGCTATCAAGGTGGCAGGATACAAATGATTTTATACTTCAAGCAAACTGCGATGATGCAGTCATTGTAGTTCAAAAAGGAAAGTCGAAAGATGATACGGTCAGGGCCGTGCGAAGGTAAAACTGCGCCCGGGCCGAACTCTAGGATCGGCGCTAGGGTTGCCACCTTTTCAATAGGTCAGAAAGCGCCGCAGGCAAAGCACCGCTGTCGAAAAATTTTCTGGTTGTATTTCCCCTCCTTTATAATTAATTTTCCCTCATTTCTAGTAGGGGAAGTTCATTTAATGTTAATATGTACGTTTATTTCATATATAGGTCTTACATTTGGCGCCCCCTTCGCCCCCCCCCCTTCGCACGGCGCTGGATACGGTAAAAGATCTTTCCAGCTCTTCGAGAAAACGACTAATGTAAGTGCAATCTATCTTTGTGCATCGATTTCTTTACCCCATTTCACACTTATCTATAAACATTAATAAGCCAGGAAAAATCAAGGAAGGATAAATAATGATCCATTTATTTATTTTTTTAAACAGAAAATATATTTCATTTGTGCTCGAATAGGTGACGCAGTTCTCCCTATAATAAAAAAAAATGTCCAAGATATTTTGACAATAAAAACTTGATTTATCAGGATAATTTTCTGATGCACTGGATTCTGGATTGTTCCTATATATAAAAATCTGGCAAAACTTATTGTATTTTCTTGAGAGTGAACCTTGGTTGTTATCATAGTACTATATGATTTATCGGGAATAACTGATTTACAAAAAGACCTCAATATCTTATCTACGATTTACACATCTGTTCATTAAGAACTACTTTCACTTTCAATAATGTTGATGGTAAAAAAATCACCAGGCTTTAAAGTGACTCGATCAAACGATTTTGAATATGGAAAAGTTGCGTTGCATCATGTCCCAATTCATCAGTTTCATAAAAAGCATTTTTTTGTCATTCAACACAATTAGCAGGTTCTTGTATTCAGCATCCTATAAGATTGCCTCAATTTAAAATTGTTAATACGTGCATCAGTTTCAAAGTTACAATGGTGATCTCCGTGGAACGTGAAATGTCAGAGAAATGAAAATTCTAAACAAGTGAACCTCAGGAGGAGTTGTCCCACCAGATAAACTTATTACAGAACGTATTTGTGCTGATTGAATGTGAGTGACAGAATCGGGGAGGATGGACCAACCAAAATACGACAAGGCACATCTAACAGTAGGTCCAAATGTATTTTTGATGACGATGATAACGAAGCAATTGAGATTTATCGTTCAATATGATGTCCTATCGGTTGAACTGCACATCTTGTATTTGAGAACGTACATCTTGTATTCATCACATATTGAAGTGTCCCAGGTGATAAAATATCAATTCGAAGACTTCTATAGTTTAACGTTAGTGATCCAACTTATAATAATATGTTTGGACATGGTGTATATAATTTCTTGGATGAAAATTATTGTGAGAAATTTCAATCAAGACTGTACGAATTGTTCGAAAAACTGGAACCTCACAGCGCTCGTGAATTGACAAAAATTTTAACATGAACAATATATTGTCATACACTCTGTATATAATCGTGCAACAAAATTCACATTTGCTTTGATCAAGTCAATGTTCAGCAGAATGCCTATATGTATAGAAGCTCAAAATTAGACCTCATAAACTAGGACGTATCTGATCTTCAAATCTAACGAGCTCGAACATTAAACGGGCGAATTCTGCTTGTATTGAACTATTTCATGAGATAGTGAGCACAAAGATAAAATGATTAAAAGCTCATAATACAGTGGAAGGAATAAGAAGCAATGCGCCATGAATGGACCATCAAATTGGCCATTAACGATGAGTTATTATATCTTCTCGACCCCAATGGCAACTACAAAGTTCATTTTTCGACGTTCTATCAACTGTCAACATTAATGACTACAAAATGTGGGTTTGCAATTAACCAACCGTTTTTTTTAATAATTCCTCATCTACTCTAAAATGTTGCAAGGTTAGCTTTGGAGTGTATAATATGCTCTTCCGTGACTTTTCTTTTTTGAAACAAAATGTGAAAATACTGAGCAGCCTATACATATCGAGCGTGAAGCCCATGAGATTAACAAGTCACAATCATAGCTTATTTTCATCATCCATTAGTCTTAATAGTATGTTCAAGGCTTCCTTACAGACTATGCCAAAATGTGGTCAAAAATGAAAAAACGTAATGTTGGATTACAATGAGTTTTCTTTGACCTGCTGCGTTACAGCATTTTACTGAGGCACAAAAACAATTCGTGAAAATATCGACTTGTTGATCCATTGGAATAACTCACTGGACGTCATGCAAGCAGATTTGATACAACAATAAAACAAAGCCATACAGTATTGATTTTCTTCTCCATCTAGTTTGTTGTGATATGGGGGAGATTATTCCAGAGATATCTGCTTCAAGTGAGCTCCAGATTTCAAGAAAGCTGAGACCTTATAGGATATTACAAAATCGTGTATGTTGATTTCTTAATTCTTCTTCTACATCATCTACAATCATTTGCCTTATAATAATATCAAGCAATTGATATTATCTTGCACTTCTCTATTTCAACAATACTTATACACATTACCTATAACGTATCACCAAGTTCTGCTGAAACACCTTTTGTGGATAAGCACTCAAAACCAAAAAGTTAGAATGGAGTTCAGATAGAGGAAGCCAGCGGTGACAAACGAGCAGCAGCATCCGTTTATATCGGTCTGCAATGCATAGACTGCATTATATCTTGACTTTTCAGTTTTCTAGATAAGGTGCGGCTTCTTGAAATATTCATGACCATGAGTCATCTATCTCTGCATAGCCAAGAACAGGATCAAGCGAACTACATAATTTTGCTAGAAATTCAATAAAGCGGATCGTGATCGACGCGAACAGTTTTGGGTGAGACTAAGATATTACAGAAGATAGATGTTCATGATTGGTGAACAGACATATGAATGATTCATGGGCAGCTGCTTTGCTACAAAGTGATGACAAAAAGTAAGAGAGTATTACTTTATTTTGATAGCGATTTGGAAATAGGAACGAGAAAAAGAGATACAAATCAGTTTTCTCTAGCTTCCATCTTCTGCACATATATTTTGAGTCTGGATAACTCTCCAAACTTGTCACTATGATTATCATAATAGAACATCCAATTGAACAGCGCAATCATACATAGAGTACAATAATTATTGTCATTCTATACTTCTTTTCTTATGTGATAGAAGGTAGGTGAAAAACCATTTTTTTACAAAGTTTGGCCCATAGAAATATTTGAATCCTTTGGAAAATATCGATTTTCAATAAAACTTTCAAAAACGGTCTTTCAATGAAAGACCTATAATATCATGATCAACAATGAATCTTCAACACCAGTTATATTCGTCTTAATATCATGAACGTAATCGTTGTTTTCTAGATTAATTGGTAAGCGGAAATTGATTTCGAAAAATCAAAGCTGTTATTCCGAAAATATATGAGTTCCTATCACAGTAAGAGCATGTGACTATTCTGACTTGATTACTTGAAACCGTCAAATTGCGATTCTTTTCGATTTTTATAGGATGGTGCTAACCAATTTTTCCAGAACTTACACATTTTTTTTGTAACGTGAAAAAAGGGACCTGAACAATATTTTGAATAAAATCGCCATGACCGATCAAATGACAGATTGTTTGAACCATTTTAATGCACCAATAATTTTTTGATAACTGAAGCAGGATGACTTTGTAAAGCTTATTAACTCAATAAACGATTATCATATTATATTATATTATAATATCAAAGTTTTATCAAATTTTAGGCATGTGCTGTTTATCCGACCGTGAGTGTATATTTTGATTCTACAGAGTGTATGTATTTTTCCAAGTTTTATGATAGTGTCAAAGAGAACAAAGCATCAGACTATTGTGTTTTTTAAAAATGCGGAGTAAAGGATTTTCCTTGTAATTTGCAAACCGCCTTAACAGCCGTTATTTTGAGTTATAAAAATATGATAAATTATCAATAATTTTTTTATACTAAACTCATAAAATAACGGCCATTTGAGGGGAAGTGGAAAATTTCCATTTTTCAGATCAGTTATCCATTGCAAGACATCACCCCCTACCCAATCATAAGGTGATAAATAAGTCACATTCCTTACTATGGGAGAAGAAAATAATAAACGTAATTTTATTACAAACAAGTACCAGCGGAACATAGATGAGGAGACTGGAATCATGAACACGAACTGAATAAAAACTAAAATAATGTCAAATTCTGCCTGCCCAAAATATTCATTCAATAACAATACCAGCCCTTTCTTTCTTCTCTCAACAACGCATGACTGCTCCAATAATCCATCTAGGTATCTTTCTGATCTCTGGACTGCAATTGACGTGGATGCCTTGAAGTCCTGATCAATTCTGATTTCATGAGAACTGATCTTTTAAGAGTTGTAATTTCAATTCGAAGGGCTTCAGATACTCTCTACAAAAGTTCAGGAGATGGAATAGGAAATGAATAGGTACAAAGAACTAGTTTTATGAAATAAGTCACCTCCAAAACTGCCTCAAGTGGTTAAAAAAGGTTTTTCAGCATCTCCATCCTTTGTAAAGTAGACCACAAGCTTTTTTGCCGTATTTTGTTCACATTCTGAATACCGACAAGGTATTTTATACAACAAAACTGTGACATTGGAGAAGTTAACTGACTTGTGTTTTGACAACAACAATAGTCGATTTCGGCTTGTTTGGTACATGGTTTGGTACATGCTTTGGTCTGTCAAACACCTACCAACCAATTTCGGATCCTAAAATGATGACGTCACATCAAGTTTGGTATGTGTTTTGGTCTGTCAAAATGCCTACCGCGGTTTGCAGCACGGTTTTTTGTTTGGTATAGTGGTATCTTTGTCTATTTTTCTTTTGTCTCGCTCGGGAGTAGTAAGTTCATCGAGAATGATCAAGTGAATGACGTAAATAAACAAATCGGCCAGTTTCATTCAAATTTAGGTCTGTGCTTCAGTGGTTGTATGTTCTATCTGATCTAAAAGTTTGTTTGCTTTTAATAATTGGAGTTAAGTTTTTTGTCAGTGTGTTCTACGACTATATTATTTACGTCAATCATTTTTTTCTCCAATTGATAGTTGGGAAATGGAAGAAGAAAATGAGTGAATTCGGGGACGTTTATTTAATTCCATAACAGCCAAAACGATATAACTGCTTTTCTTTTAGGCATTTTGAGTATTGCGGCCAATACGGCCACAATCTGCTTTTTACCAAATCACTCGACAAAGCTTCAAGTTTTAACTTTATGACGAATAAGACAGATGAACTAAGTGGTGACGTTGATTGAATATTTATTCAATCAACGGTAGTGATAAACTATAACCTGTGACATATATTCTTTTTATCTATGCCTGTGAATAAACATAAACAAAAAAGATAGGTTATATAAACACTCTGCCTTTGACAGTTTTGACCAAACACCTACCAAACGATTTCGGTGAAATGTTGGTCGTGACGTCATCACCATGACGTTGCAGTTACCGTTTGGTTAACCAAAATGTAAACCAACCAAACGAGCCGAAATCGGCTATTGTTTTGATTGATTACTTGATCACATAACCAAATTTTAGTTTATTATTATTCTGACATGATAAAAATCAGCTGTTGCTCGGGGGCCATTTTGGACTCTAGTAACGACCGATGTTAATTACGTCATTAATTCTGTTTCAGTCTGTTTTTAAACCTCTCCATGAGTTAGAAAAGGAGAGACAATCAATGACGTGAGTATAAACCCTCGTGAAACGGACTATATTTTGGTAATTTATACATCTTCGTAGGTGCAATGAATTAACGAAGTAAGCAATAGTGCCGACTTGATTGGAGGCCACCTGTCTACCTCAGAATTGTTACAAAAGGAGGCTCAATATATTTTCAAAATTACTAGGCATGTGCTGTTTATCCGACCGTGAGTGTATATTTTGATTCTACAGAGTGTATGTATTTTTCCAAGTTTTATGATAGTGTCAAAGAGAACAAAGCATCAGACTATTGTGTTTTTTAAAAATGCGGAGTAAAGGATTTTCCTTGTAATTTGCAAACCGCCTTAACAGCCGTTATTTTGAGTTATAAAAATATGATAAATTATCAATAATTTTTTTATACTAAACTCATAAAATAACGGCCATTTGAGGGGAAGTGGAAAATTTCCATTTTTCAGATCAGTTATCCATTGCAAGACATCACCCCCTACCCAATCATAAGGTGATAAATAAGTCACATTCCTTACTATGGGAGAAGAAAATAATAAACGTAATTTTATTACAAACAAGTACCAGCGGAACATAGATGAGGAGACTGGAATCATGAACACGAACTGAATAAAAACTAAAATAATGTCAAATTCTGCCTGCCCAAAATATTCATTCAATAACAATACCAGCCCTTTCTTTCTTCTCTCAACAACGCATGACTGCTCCAATAATCCATCTAGGTATCTTTCTGATCTCTGGACTGCAATTGACGTGGATGCCTTGAAGTCCTGATCAATTCTGATTTCATGAGAACTGATCTTTTAAGAGTTGTAATTTCAATTCGAAGGGCTTCAGATACTCTCTACAAAAGTTCAGGAGATGGAATAGGAAATGAATAGGTACAAAGAACTAGTTTTATGAAATAAGTCACCTCCAAAACTGCCTCAAGTGGTTAAAAAAGGTTTTTCAGCATCTCCATCCTTTGTAAAGTAGACCACAAGCTTTTTTGCCGTATTTTGTTCACATTCTGAATACCGACAAGGTATTTTATACAACAAAACTGTGACATTGGAGAAGTTAACTGACTTGTGTTTTGACATGTTTTGATTGATTACTTGATCACATAACCAAATTTTAGTTTATTATTATTCTGACATGATAAAAATCAGCTGTTGCTCGGGGGCCATTTTGGACTCTAGTAACGACCGATGTTTATTACGTCATTAATTCTGTTTCAGTCTGTTTTTAAACCTCTCCATGAGTTAGAAAAGGAGAGACAATCAATGACGTGAGTATAAACCCTCGTGAAACGGACTATATTTTGGTAATTTATACATCTTCGTAGGTGCAATGAATTAGCGAAGTAAGCAATAGTGCCGACTTGATTGGAGGCCACCTGTCTACCTCAGAATTGTTACAAAAGGAGGCTCAATATATTTTCAAAATTACTCAAAATCATTCGAACGATACCAATAGCTATTTATACAGGGTGTGCACGAGAAGTCCTTAACAAAAAAGGGTGATTCCAAATGAGAAAACAAGACTTTTTCTTCATGGACATAGGTCCAAAAATGCTTATGCTGGTTTCTTGTTAAGCAAATATGTAAGAACAAGTGTTAGATTAAGATAATTCATAAAACGTCCCAAAGCTTCGATGACAAAAAAATGAGGGCGAATAATCATCATAAGTGTAGTGAATAGCATACGTAAATCACTCTAATCGCTACGTAAAAATGTACCAAACCTCTCAGCTCAAAATAACACAACTTAGTACAAAACCAAACTTTGAACAAACATTTCATTCATTACAATTTTATTCAAAAATTAAAAATCAAATTTTAATGTCAACACCCTATAATAATAATATCTTTGAAATGAAGCATTTTTGGTACTTAGCTCATAGGTATGAAAAAAAAGTGTTGTCCATGAAGACCCTCTATATTTTTGATCAATATTATCTCGACCTTCCTCTTTATACCTACGGAAAACTGCTAGTAGGTGGGTACAAACATTTAAAGAAAAGTGACAATCAAATTTTTTTTTAAAAACGACAGAAATGTGTTATAAATGTTGCAGCTTACCAACTCAAACAATTTTTGTGAATTATTTAAATAAAAACTTTTGTCTTGATAATTTAGACTCGAAAAGTATTTTTCGTTCCAAGAAAATCAGTTGTGTAGGTATATTTATATTTCTCCTTTGAATTGCAATGGCCAAACGTACGCCAATGTCAACATATAATCCAAATAATGTTTAAATACCGGAAAATCAGCATCTTTATGAACTGTTGGTTCCAACTAGATTTCATAGCAATATTCCAAGTGGTTTTGTATCGATTATTTTTCATTGATCAACAACCTTGTAGAATGTCAAAAACGATCGAAGCTTCAAATCATACAGCTTTACAATTTCTCATCATGTGTGCGAGTTTCAACTGTTAAATTTGCTCTGTTGAGATCTGAAATAGGTGGGTACATATTATAGGTGCCTCCATATACTTTCAAGCGAATCGGCAAAAAATTAGGCATTTCCATTCTACTAATACTTCAACCATTATCCACTAAATAAATAATACAATGAAAGTTCCATATTTCGAATTATTTCGCGCTATAGGTACTACAAAACGAGTTTCAACGAGCACTCTCGGCTTCATGGGATCAACTGTTGCCTCTGGTCACTAACAGCAAGTGAAATTCGCTGGAGCACACTCAAAAATCAATGAATACCAAATAGTAATACTGTCTATTTCTTGATAATGTGAAAAAAAATGAAAAATCAGAAGATAAAGTCTGACCAGTATTGTCATGCAGTCAGACAATTTTTGAATATCTCCATAATCAGTAGAAACACACACTGAAATGGTTTCCACTTACTTTCTTCTAATGAAGACCTAAATGTGAGATAAGGTTTGACTGTTCTAGAGAATATCTTTTTTTTTTAATTTTCTTCAATAAGTCTGAAAACACTAAATATTTTCGAAACAGTTGAAGATAGGTATAAGACAATGTACATTAAATATATCTAAAATTTTCTGGAGAATTCAAAAATGGAATAATATAATATAGGGTGTTGTGTTCTAGATAACCATGTTGGTATCAGTCACTGCTACATGACACATCCAGTATATGATGTTTTTGCTTGAAAAAATGTACAACCAAAAATATCAATCGACCTGTCCGAGCGTTTTTTCGAAAACGTCCATATTCGTTAGTTATCGAGTTTATTCCATTTCGCTGTTCCACACTGTATAAATATGGGAAAAATTTGTACTATTACTCTACAAGCACATTAAAAAATTAATTGAAAACTAAGAAAGATATCTTCCAATAAACATTGAAATTAATCAAATTTTTCACAATTTTTGAGATCTATAGGTAAACATAGAAATGACTTTCAACTGAAAATAGTCGAAAAGATCCCTCGAAAGTATAATTCTCTTTCAGTAAATAATTGAGAAGGTGAACGACATCCGACCGGATTCAACTCAAGATAATTGACATTCAGACTGATTTCGACTCCACAACTAATTTTATATAGGAAAAGCACACTCTCTCCCCCTGACCTTAAACCGCCATTAAGCGAGAGAAACCGAGATATCTCAACAGGATTGTCACCAGGAGACAACTAAGGATATTTTATACATATTTCATAATTAAGAAAGAGAGAATCAATCCGATATTATATAGCATCAGTTAAATCTCCGTATTTTTAATCAACAAGGCTGTGTGTTCAAATTCCGGACCAATATGGTCATGAGAGGTAGTTTTCCCAAAAAGTGGTTCTTGACGCAATATTGGGCACGCTTTTGACCATCACATTAATTTGCTCCTGAACTTATTTTGCGATAAAACGCAACAGAAACAAGATCTAGATTTCACTGGATTCAAATATGCTCATGCGGTGTTTAACTTCCAATGCGCTTAATTGTTTGATCTACTTCAACAGAGATATTTGCTATGCCATATAGGGCTAAAGCCTCAATATAATCGTTCATCTGGGCTCGGACTCTGTGAGAAAATAGCGAAAGCGATTCTCTTCTCTTTGCTTAAACATCTGTCAAAACTTGTAATCAAAATACCGGCTAGCAAGTGCTGGGCCCGTAAAATATACTTCACTTGAATCTAGTGACGACCGATATTTATGAGGAGCGAATCTCTATCGCTACTTTCTTACAGAGTCCCAGCTCTGGTCATTCATGGATGATCATCTTCACCACTCAAGTGAAATGAGCTCATTCCTAAAAACTGAAAATCATTTTTTTTTAAACGACAAGTGAGCATTCAGACAAATTCTCAATTTCTATTATAATAATTGTGGATAGCGAAGACTTTTTTGAAAATGATGCATGCGTATTCTAGAATTGATTTTCATATGCGGGAATTGTTTAGTTTTGGTTTTTATTCAGAAATCTTTGGTGAATATTCAGAAATGATTTGCATAAAATGATGATGATGAATTTGACATTAATAACATTTGGGTCAGTTGGGAGGAGTGAACTAAAAAATTGAGTGTTATTCATTTATACAAAAGTTGCTATGTATTGATTCGACATCCTGTAGCATCTTTCTCATTTTACCAGGGTGTCCCATGACATCGTCTTATGATAAAGGTAACCAGGAAATAATGTAAGGGTTCAACTTCTCAGGAATTATTCAGAAACTAGATCAGAACTGCTGCCAACCGTTAGTCGTTTGTGTGAAATCTTTTGAAGGGGTGGTTTGAAAGTCATTTATCTTAAGTCATCCCAAATGACTGCAAAATACGCCCGCCCGCGTATACTCCTATATTTTTCTGAAACAAATGAGTATATTTGTCTTGACCCTCGCATTTCCGGTTCATCATCCGGAGATAACATTCAATATTTTAGCACAGTATAAACACTAACCAGTACATAGTATATCTCTAGTGTCGTTCATTCATAAATCGCCCGAGTAACCGGTTACCTTGATCGGGCTCGCTTGTCAAATTTTTACTAGTTTACATAGTATCCATAGCAACCATAGGCGTCTCATGATAAATAGGTAGGTGGAGGTATATGTTTGTCATATGAAAAACGATCGGGACTGCACTGCTAACGTCGTCGGTTGGGAGTTCTCCCAACCGAACCGTTTGAAGGTCACCAGCTCAAATGTAGGCTACGTCACGAGATATATTACTGGTTAGTATTCACACTGTGATTTTAGATCGAAACAGAAATGATTTGGCTTCCAATATAAAGTTTTGTAGCAAAAGAAAAAAGAACCCACACATGGTGTTTTGACGTTTGACTCCAGAAGGGGCTGATGGCACACAAATCTCATGAGAATAATACATATCGATATTTGCTAGAACATCAATCTTTTCAAATTTGAAATAATTCAAATATTTGATTTATTGGAACTTATCAATTTTTCCCATAAAAAGTGACAAATTTTTAACAAATAATTCCAACCACAATCCATAATAATATGTTATGTGAGAATCAATGCATACATTTCCCGTCATAAAAACTTTCGAAATCTTATCGTTCAAAATAAATCAGAAAACTCACATACGAAACTATTTTCCAAAAAGCACCCTTTGGCGTTAGAATAAACAGTTCTCGGCTATCTGTTTGCGTTTTAATTCCAGACACTCTATTTCCTTGTTTGCTTTCTCTTCGACTAAGCAGCTGCTGACAAAATGTTGGAATAAAAAAGTTGCCGGATAAAATATGATTTTAGTGTTTTTCTTTTTGAAATTTCACCTTTCTTCCACTAACATTGGATACATCCAAACTGAATTATTGCGATATATTGCCCCGTATAGCTTGGGTTTGTTTGTTTACTACTGTTCTTACGAGTTTATCGGTAGTCGACCCATCTCAGTGGTCTGTCATCGACGTCAAGGACTGACTCTTCTCGATGATGGTGATACTCTAGAGCAATTTGGCTCATGAGAAGAATCTTTGTAGATGTCAGGGAGACAGGATTTGTTTGTTGGAGATCGGGAAACAGATTCAGTGCTGGACAACTGCTTCGAAACATGGAAATTTTTATCCAAATCTGAATATCGATATTCTCGAAACGGAGAGAGATATGGAGTTGCGATCTTCGGAAGATCCTTGACCAGGTTTTCGAAAACACGTACATGGTTGGAGCAATGTATTTCTGTTATTTATCCACCTGAACAACAGGGCGGGGGTCTTATTTTTCAGCAAAGTTTGGTATAGAACCGTAATAAATGTCATAGCAAAACACGAGCGGACAGTGTATGTATGAAAATCTCCAGATAGAGCTACAACTCACAAGAATAGGCGTCCTTGTGGAAAATCTTTTTGAACCCGGGTAGAACATAGATCTTTCTTGTATCGCGGAAAAGAGACCCCATTTACACTCCGGTAGCAGTAAATGCGGTCGAGGTCGAGGAGCGATACGGTTAAATACCTTGGTGTCACAACAGACAGGAGGATGAATTGGAAACACCAAGTCGACAATATCATCCACAAAGCAAAATGTTAGTGCATCACAATCCCTCATGAAAAGAAGAAGCGCCCTAGCAGTAGCCGAAAAACTACTGCTAGGGCTACTGCAAAAGACTAATTATAAGATCCTGACATATGTATCGGTCTCATTGGCTCATGCGGCAGAGGCTCAATTCCAAGTAATGGAAAATATATACAGTGTGTCTGCTTAAGTTGACCACATATGGGAAACTTTTTTATTATTAATTTTAGAAAAAAAAGTTATTCTTTATAAAAAGTTCTGCATGTTCCAAAACCTAAAATGCAACCATCAGATATTACATTTTTTCATTTGAATTAATGCGTTGATTTGAATGTCTAATAATTAAAATAAGAGATTACTGTTTAATATTAATTTATTTATAAAATTTAATAAATTTAAAAAAGAAAAAAACAATCATTTTAATGGTAGTGTTTATTTTTCTTTATAACAATTTTCGATATTGTCAAATTTTACTCTTGAGTGAAATTCATATTTTTTGACAAACCTCGTATACGACTGAAAAAATGTAATATCTGATGGTTGCATTTTAGGTTTTGGAACATGCTGAACTTTTTATAAAGAATAACTTTTTTTCCTAAAATTAATAATAAAAAAGTTTCCCATATGTGGCCAACTTAAGCAGACACACTGTATGTATACCCAAGAAACATGTTTACGGCTTATTGGTTTCAAGGAAGCTTCATGTAGGTTTTAAAGTGGTTCTACTCAAGTGTCATGTTCTTAAAAGTTTTAACTTAAACCAAATATGCCTTATGGCAGAATGATCCTAGAATAAGGTTTTAATATTAGCTATAAAACTCGCTCATAAAACCAATAAGAAATTGGTCTTAAGCAAGCCTTATGGAAGACATTAAATATCTTCGTTTCAGCTGTTAACTCCTAAAACCTCCTCAAGAACTTTAGGCTGTAACTTTGACTAAAAATATTCAAAATGGTTTTGAGAAATCGAATATATTTACTCCATAAAACCATGATAAAGCCTATTTCTTTGATAAAGGTATATTTGGTTTTATTCAAGTCAACGAAAAAGCATGTTTGCTTTTAAATTACCTAGAATAAAACCTTGATAAGCCCTCTTGAATGTAACAGTTTTGTTCATTCACTGTGTTCTAACATGAACTCAAATGCAAATGAATGGTGTGAAATCAAGAAATCTGGGCAATTCAAAAGGCAAAAATGGAAGAATCATATAAATTTTATAAAAAGAAGTAAAAGGTTATCGGAAGGCTCTGGAAGCACTGAGGATGGACCGGTCAATGAAAAAAGCCCACAAAACTTTTTCAAAAATTCACTTCACGGAATAATCAACACTCCAAAGTCCAGACTCCAGATCAAACAAGAATCCAAGGAAAAACACTGAAAATATTGAAATCGCTCTTCATTTTGTTTTTACAGCCAATTGGCCACATACTATGAATCATATAGTAAAAAGGGTGTATCATGAGACAATTCTAGCTTAACCTCAAAATCATATTGTTCTATGAATACTTATGTAAGGAGCTGTTGCACCAGAGGTATATTGGATTTCCAGAAAAATTGTTCTTAAAGCTTAAGTGTTCTAACGAGATCTCATAAATGAAAAATTGGCTTTGAAAGTATGATGGCCATATCTTTCTCGGTAGAAGATATTCGCCATTGATTGAATAATTCGAGAAAAATCAAGAACCCATTGAATTGACTTTCCAAGACTTTCGTATTTTTCAGAACATATTAACTTTCCATTTTTATTCATTCTTGCACAATTTCAACTGATTTTAATAGTTTTTCAATTTCACCATAATGCCTCAAAAATGTATAAATATATATTTTGACGCAATATTTTCGAGGCGCTAGTGTTTTGTGTGAGTATTTAATAAACATCTATCAGAAATTTCCATTCGTTGTTACATACTCGCATGATGATGGCTCGTTCTGAGGTTGAGATGTTCAAATGATGATATGAATACCTTCTTGTCCATTTTCATCAATTTCTTAGAGGGGATCTCATAATAACTGCCAAAATACAACGATAGAGCTCACATAAAACAAATAACTCCTAACAAACCACAAGTCCAAGAAAACTGGTTTTATGGCATACCAAATTGGCAAAAAGTGTTTTATCAATGTATTTGAAGAAGTCAGTGCAACGGCCAAAGGTTTGTAAGACTAGTCAACTAGTTCTAAACTGCATATTGTTTGTAGGTTTTATGGGTGGTCTATGGTTTACTATGAATGTTTCATGAAGATTTCATAACACGCTTTAAAATAAGCAGTAAGTAAGTAAGTAGAAGTGGGCCCTCAGGGATGTAAGGAGGTTGTATCGTTTTTTTAATGATATCATTATAACTAATTACTGATTGGCTCTAACGAGGTCTTATGAAATAGGCCGTAACAACCTTCTGTAGGCTTTGATAAAACTAGAAATGTTTCTTCGGTATCTTCGCAGAGTGGTCGACGATCCAGTGCCCAAACGGAACGGGGACATCCGTGAAGCATTGGACAGGAGAGCGGTTCGAAAACTCATGAGGGACAAGGCATGAAAAACATTCGACTTAGCGGAAACGCATGCGGACCCTGCCTTCAGGTTTCTGATAGCTAACCCAAACTAACCAGAAACCTGGGGGTAGGCAAGAAAGCGAATTAGGAACTAACTATATCTGAAGGTTACAGAAGCCATACCTTGAGGTTTTTGGAAAGTTTTTGCGTCCGCAAGTTTATGCGGTTCAAGAGGGAATAACGGTAACCCAGAGGGTCACTTGATGCGAGATTGGGAAGATTTTAGAAGCAACGGCCTCATGGAAACCTGAAGGGAGGCTGTTTAGTGAGTCGGACCGCACACTTGAAAAAAATAATCTGTTGTTATCCAGAATCAGTACCTGAATTAACACCTAATATCGGATTTCTGAGCTCGGTCAAACTTAGCTCGCAATAATAGTATAGTGATTTACAAAGGGAAGCTACACGCTAAGCATTCACGAGACCTGCGATCCCACAGAAAAAAAAAGGTATCGTTTCCCTCCGTTACATGTGTTCATAATAGTATTATTCGACATCGGAAACATAGTCTATCAATTTCATCTTTTCAGCTTTGCAGATAAAACAGCTGCAGAGCTCTTTCCAAAATAGGGTTACGCAAAATCTTATCAATTGTGGAGCTGCTTCACCCATTGGGTACTGCTAACTTATTTTTGAGCTAAACGCATTTTTTGAATACATTTTGATGAGTACGTGAATAGATATTTCCTTGATTTAACAAAAAAAATCTTCAAACACATAGTCGTGGTCTCAAAATGACGTGACTCATTTGAGACCACGACTTTGTGTTTTGAAGATTTTTTTATTTTTTTAAATTTATCAAAAATCTGGTCTCTTCGTGAGAATGGACGACTTTTTGGATTTTTTTCAAAATATGATTAACCTTTTTTCAACTCCAATATTTGATTATTGTAATAGGGCAATCTGATATTTCTTACCTAAAAACTCCAGAGTTTCATTTATTTGAAGTGTTGTTTTTGAAAACGTTTATGTAATATAGCCATAATCCAATAGCAATCTAGAAAAATACACCTGTTCAATTATGATGGGGAAATTCAAATGGGGGGTAAAAAAATGTTTTCCCAAAGTCGCTAGACTAGACGGCAGAATTTTGATGTTTAATTACAGAAGTTTTGAAATTCAATGGAAAACTCAATGCACAGTGGAACCGTTATAATATAATTCATTCAACTTGATGTCTCGGATGATGCATTTTCAAAGGATCACTCTGTTTTATCTAATTCAAAATCACCCCATGAAAAACTGACTTTTACATCTAGTAAAATTTAAGCTCAAATATTGTTTTGACGTCTTGAGATGTGGAATCGGAAAATGGTGATATTTCAAGAATTTATTGAAGACTTTTTGAATTTTGAAAAATGGTAACATACGCTGCAAACTGATTTGTAATATCATATTCCATCAGAAATTATTATTTCAACTGCATCTTTTGTTTTATGGGATATCTGCTCACAAAAGCTCAAATCTTAGCTCGAACATTTCTGGTCATTTTCACCTCACGAGCACTTAATCCGTGGACACACAGTACGTCAATGAAAACTTTTCATTTTCAATCATGTACTGGGTTACCAGAGTCAGGACTTATTGATGAAAGAGACCCAGATTTCTTATTCAAATTATAAATTTAATATATACCCCAGGAGGTTTGTCATATCAAAATATTCTGAAAGATACTGTGACTTTCTAATTAATTCCATAGTAATATTGTGGAATACGAAACTTAGTAAGGTGAATCTTTGCTCATTTTTCCACTCGTCAATCACAAGAGATCTCCATCCCTGTACGGACTGTGTGTATATTTTTATCGCAGTCAACCACATAAGAGGTTTTATCGAAAAAAGTGACCAATGTTTATCTCAAAATTTCTGAACATACGGGTTTTATGCAAAAATCATGTACCTACTGGAAAAAGTTTCATTAGTCATAATAATATTATTGATTTTGGTCCGTTTGTTCTTCGCAAACGCTATCTCGAGTCAAAGTCCCCTACGCAAAAAAGTTTGAATATGTTTGCTTTTCAGTTGATAATCTTTTTTTATTGCGAAACATTCACATTGAAAATCGGTAGATACAAAGTTTTGAACTTGCAACTTTGCTTTTCAGTTTGTTTCAAAAGAATTCACAATTTTTCAAGAGATCTCTTTTCTTTTCACAACATTTGGAACAATAAAATAAAAAAAAAATCCAATCATTGCCTGACTTCGTTAACGGGAAATCAAACAACTAAAGCGTTGAGCCAATTCTCTGTAAGCTTCTTCTAAACTGTTGTGGATGGTTGTCTAAACCAAACTCGAACATCAAACAACATTCTAATTGGGTCACTATTCAGAGCATGACTTTACATTCGACATGCATTGGTCTGCAGAAGACGTCCTGCCAAATTACTGTACGTGCAAGGAGAACGTTTTCTTTTGCGCGGAATAAATCGTCGAGGGATATACATTATTTGTACTGAATTTTGTGAGCTCGAGTCTGAACATATTGTAGTAGTCTTTTGAAATCATGTTTTCTGAAAGTGTGATGAAGAGACTGTGATTTTGGGGCATGTAGAATTTTCTTATCTCATCTTCTGGTACTTATACTCACTGCGACATGTAAAGTAGATCATTCACTCAGAAATTACGTGAAAAACTTTATAGCTGTAAGTGAGAAATGAATGAGATTTTAATATCAGAGATTGTAATCCGTGGAATTTGAATACAATATGTTAGTTCAGTATAAAGCACCGTTCACGGAGATAACTATGTATGAACATTTATTCAGAAACAATTTTGCCGCATTGAGAAAAGCATTCGAATATCTGGCCAACTCAAGCCAGGTTTATACAACAAATTCATAAGCATAAGCATAACTTTAGTCATAACCACACAAAAGTTGAACGTATGGTTTCTTATGAACGCGTTTATACAACCTTTCACAAACATAACGATAAGCATAAGAATAAGAAATTTGATAATTTTCATCTTTATGTCTAAAGTTATGCAAAAATCGGAACAGCTCAGGCGTCAGTTTGGACAGTTCTCGGTAGTAGTCAAATATAGCCCTGTCTTCATATACGTATTGATTTGATTTTCTTTGGTGCCTGGCTTCTTGATAGTTGTTTATGTCTGTTTTGGTTTCTGAACTGTTTTGTGCATTTTTGTGAATATTTCAATATTTCCTGAAGTCAGTTTTAATTTGATGTTTGGTATGAGTTTTGATTGACCAGCAAATTTTTAACGCTGTGCTCATGAAGTTGTATAGACCACCTTAAAGTTACGCTTATGTTTACGACTGTGCTCATCACTAATGTTATGCCCATGCTTATGAATCTGTTATATAAACAAGCATCATAATGCTTTTTAATCAATTTGTAGATTTTGGGATGATCGTAAAAAAATCAATTATTTTCCGATATTGTTCTGCCGAAATGTGCTTTTTGCTCATTTTCCACTTCAGTCGATGAGTTTTCTCTTTTTCTTTTGTGCTGAAATTAACACAAGTTTACAGATTAAGGTTATTTTTTCAGTTGTGTAGGTTCATAAAATCACTGTCAAAATTTCCTTAATTTTGATTAGTTCAAAACCCCTATTGAAGCATTGTTGTTTCTGGATTTCCTTTCTCCTTTCTAACATGTTTCTTTGAGAATACTGCAATTGAAAATCGATAGAAAATCGAGGTTGTAGAAAAAAAGAGGGAGTATGACTTTCTAATGCAATCAAGAATACGTATGCTGACGTCGCGCGTCGTTTTGCTTATTAACCTCTCAACATTCTAATGGATCTTTAAAAAAAAACTACATAGTGCAGGAACAGTCTCGTGTTTTTCATGTTTCTCTTTTAATCGGCGCTTTACCTATAATCAGCCCTCCAGAATTTCCAAGCGGACTGGTCACATTCTTACTTTTTCTTCTGTCATCTGAGTAGTTCAAAATCGTAGACTATATTATATTTAAATAAGGAGATGGTCGAACTATCCTGTACTTTTTCTTTTCGATGCTTCC
Organism: Orchestes rusci; assembly: GCA_958502075.1. Lineage (NCBI taxonomy): Eukaryota > Metazoa > Arthropoda > Insecta > Coleoptera > Curculionidae > Orchestes > Orchestes rusci. The sequence goes on along the minus strand of OY293304.1, from coordinate 79,742,073 downwards.
TAGTTTATTATATGAAAGTTTTAGAAATCATGTGTTTGTCATATTGATATTGTATATTTTCATTTGATTATGTAGATCAAATGGCAGTAGAAGGTCATCAAAAACTATACGCAGAAGAATTTTCTCTACATTTCGATCTACATCTTATAGTTTTCCAAATGTTAATCAATGCTGGAATATCCAATGATTCATGATTTTTTTTATCTGAAGCTGATGCAGTAGATTACTTTGTGGACATATGGACAAATTAGCACTCTGTCCAAAAAAAAAACAGCGAATTATTTCTAAAAAAGGAATCTTTCATAGTTATAGATTAGTGCAATATCCCACATCATGCTTCTTGATAAAATGTTTCATATATTGATTATCTCCATTGTTGATGCAGCAAAGGAAAACTAGGAAGCTCAATTTTCACGTTGTATTTTCACAAAAGTACAATAGACTTGATTTTATAAATAAAATAAAGAATAGAGCCGAGATTTTAAGGTGCATGAGCTGCCTCTATAAGTCATAATCCCACTTTCTATCTTTTTGAGTGTATATTTTCTCCGTTTTCCCTGTCACCAGAGAAGTCTTTTCAAGTAAGGCCCGACATGCTGTTGATAATTTGCTTTGGTAGAGTAGGTTGATAAAGCAGTTTTATTACAAGAAAAAAGATATCACGAGAACGATGGCTGTCTTAAACGTCTGTTGTCAGAAAGCTTCTTGTTTGGAATCGGTAGACCATGTAGAACTGCGAAGTCCATCAAGACGATCAAATATGATATTCATCAAAACGTCGTGTAACCAATAAACTCAAAACGATACAGATTATTTTCCTGAATGACGCATCTGAAACTAATGAAATCGTCATGCGTCATTGGGAAAAAATCAAATCCTTTGAAATATAAAAAAATCTTTGCCAGCACATACATAGGTCAAGCAACATATTCCTGACCATGAAAAGAAGTGATCGTGATTATTATTTTTAAGGAATATGGGATGCAATTGGTCAGTGCATAATATGTATGTAGGTTCAATTTCCTGTAATAATTTAGTGCGTCACCTGGTCTATTGTGCACAAATGTATAAAACACTCAGGTGTGTGAATTCAGTCCGCCTGTACCTAGCATATATGATACCGTTGTGAAGATTTTCTCTATGACCAGCAAATTGAATCTTTTCTAGCAAGCAATCTTAACAGTCCAAGGATATTATCCTTTGAATAATTTTTTATCAAAGATAAAAAGGGTCTGTGATAAAACAGATACTATGACACAAGTCTTTTGAAGCTCGCTTCAAAAATGTTTCCGCCCTAGTAACGTGCCATGCGATACAGCGTCCCTTTTATTATCGCTGGAAATGGAACAGCCTATGTCCACTGCCAAGAAAATGAAATTTTTATTGGGAAATATATCGTAAATAACAATAAAACGGACAAAATTAGATCTATATTGCAAAACACAAAAAATATCGTAGTCAAGAGAAATTATTCAAGATGTCCTCATGAGACGTATATCGGATCTTGTTTTTGAACGAGTTGGGTTGTTACAGATATAAGATCATCGAGATTATAGTTAGATTTGAATGTTATGCACGGTTTTTCAATGATGACGATAGATTTATGAAGTGGAATTTTCACAAATTAGGTAACCTAGTGAATCGTTCAGAATAAATTGAAATGAAAAATGGTTCCGCCACCACGTCCAATAACGGGCTCATATCCAGCGTTGATTGGATAAAAGAATATTCAATCAACGTATCCAGTTACCTCTGAAGCCCCAGATGACATGCTAACGGACTTTACCCTCAACAACGAAACAGCCCGATGTTAGTATTGGATGATGAATCTCTGTCTATATTTATGTGTCTCAACCTGTCTGTCTGTGTCCATCTATTCATCTGAAAATTTTCTTGATATCAACGTCAATCTCCCAGAATACATTTTGGAAAACTGATTATTCCCAATTTTTGTAACAATCTCGTTCAGGTTTATTTGAAAAAAGCCAATATCTTTAATTGAATTATATTTTGAAAATCACTTTTACTTACTCGATACAAAACGTACCTAATCATTGTTCCATGAAAAAAAAATCACCTTGCATACTAAATAAAACAGATAATTCCTCTTCCACTACACAAAACATTTTTGTCATAGAGTAATGATCAGCACGCAATCCATTGTTCCTTATATTTAGGCTTTGTTCTTGTACAGAATTAGACAGATGAAGATCACAAAACAATCGGACAGGATTCATTTATTGTTTGAAGAAAACAAATCATCTCCATCTTTAGCAGAATTTCTTTTAGTAAAACATCGAGGCTAATAGTGAATTCGATAATTGTTTTGACAAGGGTGAGGAAATGGGCATATGCGAACAGGCATGGAGGTCTATATTGTTCAACAATAAATTATTCACTTGAAATCCTTGTCGAGTTGGCTATCATAGAATGATTTCATGAAATTTTGATGGAAAACTCCAAGTCAGATCACTTGAAATTTCTTTTACCCGATATCAAAACGTCGTGACCACGATGGTCGGAATACAAGTACAATATAGTAATTTTGTTAGAAAAAACTTAGTCTGAAGTAGTTATCCTTGATCTGTTATTGAAATAGGTGAATCTGTACAACGATGGATCTAGTCAATTGCAAAGTTATTCAAATAAAATCCTTGTCTCGTCAGTTGGATTCAAGATAAAACCATCCTTGCGAAACAGATAGATATTATGAACATTTGTGAACAGTTTTTGAAAAAGGGTATAAAGGTAATCTGATTCTATTCTATTGACAAAATTGGTTGGTATACCCACGACGCGTAATACTTGTAACGGTAAACTTGATCAATTTTCCGTTACCGCGCGGATCTTCAATTTCATTACCTTCAGAGTACTAAATATTCCTACCTTTAACCTGCACCTTGTTCCTCAAATCATCACCTATACGTACTAAAGAACAACCCATCAAACCCACCTGTATTGCAGGAAACGTCATTGGATTGAGAGATTGCAAAATCTGCCTGATGCAAAATTATTGTCCATCGCTGTAGGTTCATAGAGATTGATGTAGTGCTAGAAACATGGAATACCTGCAGAGCTCATCGATCTGAACCAGAGAGACAGCTGAAGGCGTCTAAATAATCTTGTCATTTCATAGGCGTGGAAGTTATTTGAATCATATATTCAATGCCTAAAAAGTGGTAAAAACCTACAAATAAAAACCCAAATAAATATGAGATTCGCATGCATATACCCACTTTATCATTATTTATTGATCAATACTCGTTAGATTGATACACAAAAAAACGTGTCGAGACAATAATTTCTATGCCTGCGCCTATCTAGATCAGTATACAAGAGGGTTGCCTCACTTCGCCCGAGGTAAGAGATGGAGGGGGGAAAATATGACGTCATCGGTGTCTAGCGCCTGCAGTAGACTGAATTCTGTCATTCTATTGCATCGGTCTACGATGCAGACCGAAGCATGTGTCATTCGCAAGGTTGCCAAAAGTACTGTTTTAACAAGAGATCTACTGATTTCGCCCATGTGTTCCTGCTCTACTGTTTTTGATAGGGATTATCTGGCAACACTGGACTCAGATGACGTCATGACCATAAATGTGAGGCAGACTCTTATATTCTGATTTTGGCTGCTTATGACCAAAGCGGTTGCCACGGGATGTTTGGCAGCCATATGTACCCATCGAAACGTTTAAAGCTTTTGAAATAAGACAGTAAACCTACTCTGGATTTCCCTGTGTATATAAAATGGTGGATAAAATTGTTTCGAGGAAATTCAAAAAATTGAGTAATAGAATGAGAAATTGGAATATCATTCTAGTGCACAGACCTATAGACTTGTCGCACTGTATTTGGACCTCGATTTAAACTCCTCACTGTCGAATGTCTTAATTTTTTCAACATTCTTTCAAGTGATTACTCGCAAATCATGATGTCAAGTACTGTCAAGTGATTGTACTTCCAATCTACTTCTCTCGATGTCATAAAGTACCTTGTGACCAATACAAAGATGCACAATAAGATCAATAAAGTTAATCAAATAAACTCTCAACTTCAAAACACTTAAATCTTTTTGTATGTCACGAATATTGTGCTATGCACAATTTCACGATGAGCCAATACAAAGATACACAATGAACCAATCAATAAAGTTTATCAAAATAAACTCTCATCCCAAAGTCTCGAAAATCTCTTCGAATGAAACGATGACGCACAATTTCACGATGGATCGATTCAAGATACACAATCATCACGTTTTCATTTAGTATTCAGATCGATATTTTTGTCATCTGTCAATGACAGTTTTGTGTGTTCACGTTTTGTTCACAGTTAGTGGAGGACTCGGAGGATTTTATGTCTTGGGAGAAGAATCTCAAACAATAATGAAATATTGAAAAAGATTTTTGTGTTCAAATTTGAATTGGAAACAATAGCTTTGAGGTTCGTTTCAATACCATAACGGTATTCAATCCTAACTGAACTTTACATGATAACGTGGTAAATATAAATCAATCAATACAGTTTATCAAAATATGCTCTCATTTTGAAATCTCCAAAATCTCTTTGAACGCCACGATGAGAATTTTGCGCTACACAAAATTTCACGATAGGTCAATTCAAAGATACACAATAAATCATTCAATGAAGTTTATCATAGTAAAGAGTTTATTTGAGGCTTCACACCTCTCAATAACCTCCAGGACCAGAGCCGTTTGTGAGTTTGATCATGACATTAGACATAGATATCATCAAGAGCTGATTAATCAGCAAACCTTCCTGGTGACAAAAGATGACATGAGCATTCTTCAACTGCTCTGGTCTTGTTAGTTTCTAAGTGTTCATGAAATGTCAAAAACCATCGGGTGAGATGGACATTTCTTTTGTCATCATGATGGATGTTACCGAAAATACCGAAATATCGTCTATAATAATAAATTTGAAGCGGTCTGAAATAAAGCGGAAACTTGAAGCATCCTTAAACATTCTCACTGTCAACTGCTTCCACAAAAACAAATTTGACAATAATTCAGACTGGTAAAATACCTAGACAATGTCGTTACATGAAATACATAGTTTTTTTTCCAAACGACGTATCGAGAACTATATCGTCTATCAGCTTCAAGCTATCAAAAAATGACTACTTTGATGAAAATTATCATATTTAGGAGCAATGAGGCGTAATTAATCAAATGATTTGCTATTTTCAAGCGGACTCAAAATTCCTCATGAAAATTAATCCTCTCCTTCCTCGAGTGACATATATGGTACTTTACCCACAACTCTAATAAATATTCTATAGTTTATAATAGATCTTGGTGATGCCAAAGAGGAATTGGAAGCAATTACATTAGTAATACAGATATCTCGTGAACCCAACAGCAGAAAGTCGTCTAGATAATTTATTGACATTAAGTCTCTTTATCGACGTATTCAAGAAATGATTTCATGCATTTTGTGAACAAGAAAGGGGCCGTATTCTACCTAAAGGGGACCCACAAAATGTCTTTTTTTATTGGAATGGGAAACTGGGGATGCTTAAAGGTCCAATATGATATTTTTGAACGATTTGTCTAAATTGCTTCATTTTCTTGATTTCTAGAGAATGTGGAAACGGTTTACATAACAGATTTTGAAATAAACATGCTACTATTTTCTCCTCCATCAAAATATTTCCGAAGCCTTCCAGCTCATTTTCATTTGGGAACTGTTATACTATCCAAAAACAGTAGTAGTACAGGGTGTCCCAACGATAGAGTAAAGTAGGTTTTATCATATAGGACATGAAAAATATCAATATCAATATGCGTCACAGGTTAGGGGTGTAAATAGCGCACATTCTGAAAATATTTGGAAACATACATGGTGCGTCACAAAAGTATGGCACGAAAAAGTATGATTTTTTAAATGGAACCCCCTGTATATTAATTGATATTTCAATTCTTTTTTCAATTTCGAACAAAAATTGTCATACAACTAATGTTCCTAAATTCAACCGTTATCGAGATATCGCGTTTTAAAAATGGCATTTTTGCAACTTTGACATGCTAAAAAACTCAAACTATTCAAGTTAGAGGAAAATGGTTTGCACTTTCCTGTCTTAACTTTTCAAGTGCTCTTCTGTCATTTGGATAGAAGGTAACGTCAACTGTCAACTTTTTTCGGCACATTTTGACATTTTTTCACAATAATGGATTTAATCTTCTTGAATAGCTCTTGAAAAGTTAAGATAGGAATGTGCAATCCATTTTTCTCTAACTTGAATAGTTTAAAAAAGCAGATATTGACATGACCAAAAAAACAATTTGTTGAGAAAAGATTAACAGAACATGATAAAGATGAATTTTGCCGCTCAATTTTTCCACAGGATGATTAAAACTTGAGGGTACAAAAGTAGCTTCTGTTCCTCCCTGTATAATGACCAAGCCATCAGTATTTTTCCAAAACCAAAATGAAGGGTGATATTTCGAGACACAGGGCTACACATTGATAAAAATGTTTCCAAAATCGGACACAAATTAAATAAATAATTTACTTACAGGGATATCAAATTGACTCAAATTATTCTTGTCCGGAATTTATTGTCGGGGAGTGTAGATATAGACCGATCGATTGATGTGGGCAAATTTGTCTCGCAAATACACTGCGTACCAAGATTAACGCATAAGCAATATATTCTCCATAACTCTGAATGTAAGCATGCATTGATACAATACTGTCCTTCAATTGATACAAAATTTCATATTATCTTTGAAAAACCATCTTTCAAGTTGATTGGGACATTTTTGCATAATTTACAGGATGATTTTGATGTTCAGTACATTTTACCCATTGGTTAGCAGATTGCCAATGTTGTTTTAGTATTTTGGAACACGCTGTGAATTATACAGGTTAAAAAAGACTTTTTTCTGTTATTGAAATATTGTAGCTACATTCATTCTTTGCAAATCAATGTTCAAGTCAAGGTGATACATGGTTCTTCAGAGAAGATATGATTTTTTTTTATAAGGTCATGTTCACATTGAGTCTTATGGAATATATATTGCTTATTCCGTTGCCTGTTGTAGTTGTACCCCAGTTAGCAGAGGTTTTTTCCAGACAAAAATGTAGAATTTTTTTTCTCACCGGTTCTATATACTTTTGATCTGCTTAATCCAAATCTGAGATTTGCTACCTTGCCAGGTTTTGGCTTCACAACGACAATTGCAAAAAACTTGAAAAATAAACGTTTTTTGATGATAACTATCAAATACCAGATTAAATTGGACAACATTTTTCATAAATACGTTCAATTAATTTAACTTCTTCTGGACATTCCATGACGTCGCTAGGATCGGGTAGAAAAAATATTTTTCCAAAAGTAGCATTTTTTTTCAACGGAACCCCTTGTATATTATCATATATTATGAAATAGCTTATTTTCCTGATTTAAAAAATATATCGTTTGATACCCTTCTGATGAGTCGTTCAGTAGATATTTAAGTTTAAATATGTGTAAAAATTAGTATTTAAATCCCGGTTGCCATGGATGAGGTTGCATACATTTATAAATTCATGAATATTTGGAGTAGCATCTAGAAAATAAAGTTACTTGACTTCCATTTCTATTGATTCAATCTATACAATCACGAATCTATAATTTTTTCGATAGCAACAGGCATGTGAATTATAATTTTTGAACATATTTAAACTTGAATATCTTCTGAATGACTCACCAGAAAGGTATACTTTATATTTTTGGAATCAGGAAAATAAGCTCTTTCATAAAATATGAAAATATACACGGGGCTCCATTGAACAAAATGCTACTTGTGGGAAAATATTGACATTCCGATAGTCGTTTGTTCTTTTTTATAAGATTTTTCAGAATTTCAGATGAATATCTAAAACTTTCATATTTACAAAATTTCACATCTCCATAGATAACGACGCTCGCATATGGGTACGGAATGACCCTGTACATCCAAGGAGTTTGCAAACGTGAGTGATGTTCATATACACTCATGGTCATATAAATAGCACATGTCAAAAATTTGATGATACTTTGATTCTGCATCAGTGATCAGGAAAGTAATGGTGCATTTGAGAACTTCAATCCATTTGTCAGTTTACATGTCCTGGCGATTTTTTTCAAAAATTTCTCTGGAGCTCTTATCTCACGTTCAAGAGAAAGTGAATAATTGAAACTTTTTCTTTTGTTTAACTGTTGATCAAAATTGAAAGGAAGAATAAATATATATTCTTCCTGAAAATTTCACTATAATTGAACAAAAGATAGTCTACCTATGATAATACACAGAAAAAGTTACATTCCTAATCCTTTTTTTAAACGTGAGAAAAGGACCCTGAACAAATGTTTGATAAAAATTGCCAGGGCACGTGAGCTGACAAATGGGTTGAATATCTCAAATGCATCATCATTTTCTTGATCATTGATGCAGCATAAAAGTTTAATTAATTTAAATTTTCAATTAGGCGTGCTATTTACCTGACCATGAATGTATATGAACCTCACTCACGTTTGCCAACTCCTTAGATGTAATCGAGATATACGAGGCAGACATGAAATAATCGATTTTGGAGTTGATGAAGCGCGAACTCAAAATAATGTTATCAACATTTGACGGAACGTCAAGAGATGCCATTTTCTCTACCCGATCTATCGATGTCATGGAATGTCCAGAGTTCAAAGTTATTATGAGTATTTGTAGGAAATTTTGTCCACTTCGATTGATTTGGGATGGATTATCACAATCTTCGTTGTGAAGCCGACACCTCAGCAAGCCTCAGATTCGGATTAAACAGACCAAAAAACTTATGGAACCATTGAGAAAAAACTTTTATACTTTTGTCCTGGAAACGCCGTCTCTGAACATTGAATTACTGGACTAAAGATTTAAACTTTTGAAAAGGTAAGGTTTCATAGCATTGTTTTTATCAAAATAAAATAGAAAAAATCATTGGAAAATGGAAATCTAACACCCACAATAACTTTTCAAAAAATATGGCGATCTTCTCTCTTTCTTCTCTTTCAGTATTATTCACGTTTGAAATTTCAATTTCTCACACTTTGTTGTGCTCACTAAGTATCACTGCGGAAGCCTTTACAATGAGACCGCTTCATTACTGTCCCTCATATTGATTATAAATTCCCCTCCCATCTAAATTTTTAATTTGACGTTTTAGAAAAAAGTGTTCCAAATGAAAGTTTCATGGTTGAAAATGAAATTTTTGAAATACCTGTTTTCACATATACAGGATGTTCCAAAAAGTCTTTGCGAGGTCTAACTTTCTTATTTCAAATTGATACCCTATTTTTCTGTTTGATGTTTGGATTCTTCTTCAAATTTCAATCATTTCATATGCAGCATATCCTAAGTATACCTAAGTTTGATGTATGAAAAGATGTTTGGTATTAATTGAATAATAATAAATTTGATTATAATTGATATAAATTGAATAATACTAATTCATTGTTATAAAAAACTGAAATATATCTATGGTTTCGAAGTATTGACGTAATTGTGTGTGTGGGATATACCAAAACGTCTCTGATTTTAAATTGAAATGAACAAAAAATGAAATAACGTCTTATATAAAAAAAAATATTTTGAATCAAATGCAGAATTATTTATACTTTGATACTTTTACACTTTGAAAGTACTTGATGACGTGACATTTTCGTCAATACAAGCGTCAATAATTCGAAATCATAGATATATTTGACATTTTCACAACAATAAGTGATTTTTATTCAATTGATAAATATCAAATATCTTTTTATAAATTAAACTTAGGTATAGGATATGCTATATAAAAAATGTTTAGAGTTAAAAGGAGAATCCAAATATCAAATAAAAAAATAGGGTATCAATTTGAAATAAGAAAGTTGGACCTCGCCCAGACTTTTTGGAGCACCCTGTATATGTGAAAACAGGTTATTTGAAAAGTTCATTTTCAACCATAAAACTTTTAATTGAAACATCTTTTTCTAAACCGTCAAATTGAAAAGTTAGAGGGGGGCATTTATAATCAATAACTCTGTACAAGTGAAGGTGATATCAGTGCTTCGCAACACCTGTAGAGTTTTTTATTAGTAACGTAACTGGAAAAATAATGATAAAACCATTTTCGCGGTTCGGTAACGATCTAAATAAAAACCGATAGGCATGAGCAGTTGATATAATTTCACGATCTTTTATCGATTACGCATGTGAGAGCTAGAGAATGCTGAAACATGTTATTTGCTGAACATCCTCTATATAGTTAACATACCACGGACATCTTTTCTGCCTCAAGGTCTTCACCAACCTGAAACGAAAATAAAGAGAATTGAATATTGAATATATTTATCCTTAGCCTTAGATTAAAACTGTTAGTGGTAAGATTAGTTTTATATGTAAACAACATAAACAACAAATATATCATCTTCATGGTTCTTCGTATTTATGATTCGGGCAAAAAAATCTCAGAAGTGAACATGAATATCTTTCTTCCTCTAATATGAATCATTTCTTTATAGATCTGACGATTTTCTTTATGCATGTATTCACCCGTTCAAAAAAATGGCATTTAAACCAATCTTTACCCTTCAACATGACAGTATTTTCAGCTTGAAGATCTTCACGACCCCTGTTGAGCACAGTTTATCACAAAGGATAAGATCTCTATTCATAGGATTTCGAAAAGCTTCCAGTATTTTGTCAATGTAATAAGAACGGAAAATCTTAAACCTTTTTCCTCAGTTTGACCATGACCAATACGTTTCTGCCTACTAGGCGTCATCAGCATGGCTATGGTTCAAAGTCAGACTGAAGGAAACAGTATCAAGGGGCTTCGTGTCTATCAGACAAGTAGATAAAATGTGGAATGTTGAAAAAAACGCCATCTATCGGTGGATTTTGTCAATCTCAAGAATGGAATGCCCATCAATCAAGTGGAAGACTTCCACCATTTGGTCGTCATAATATGGTCTTACAACGAGTTCGTGAATAACCTTCCCGGCAAAGCAAGGGAAATCTTGAAAATGTTTCCTCAGTCTGACCATGACCAATCCATGAACGTTTCTGCCTACTAGGCAGAAACGTACTTGGGCCAGGCTGTTTACCTTCTCGGACGAAAAAAATTCGGTACAGGGTAAACGCAGTTGGAGAGGGTGGAAAAAGGCATAACTAAAGCTGGAAAAAAATTCAACACCTGAATGCATGCAGACGAGAAGTGGTGGGGTTTGAAAGAGGTGAAGAATGTTTTTTGCGATTTGCGGCGATATAACTGATTTTATGGAAAAAAGGTAGATGAAAATGTTGTAGATAACAAAAGAATCTTCATTTTTTTTTGCAAAATTTTCACATAACCACAAAATTGATGAGTTAAATGAGAAAAACTAAGTTTTATGTTTTTTGTTTTTCATTTTTCAGAAAATGTTTTTAGAATCACGAAACTTGGTGGGATTATACTCACCCTCATGCAAAATAAGTAGATATTCTTGTTTAGTTAAAAAGTTTTTCTCGTTTTTGATAAATCAATGATTTTTGCGAAGAATGCATTTTTTTCAACCCTCTGGACAACCTTTTTTTTTACTATCAAGACTTCGGACGAGGCACATTTTGTTTGTTTGGACTTCAACTTTCATATGAAAGAATAAAAGTTCATCACTTCAATGAAAAATATTGTGTAAATTACGAAAAACTGAAAATTTGAAGTTTGCTCATATTCATTTTCTCACTAAGGTTGTTTTTTTAATTATTTATTGAAATATGGACCACAAATGTATAAAATGAGAACCTTATTAACTAATTTTCAACATGTATGGATAATTTCCATCCATGCTGCTTTGATGAAACAACCAAATGATAAATGCAAACAAAAAATAACGATAGGAATGTTCTATGATTATCAATTTTTTTGACATGGAAACGATGAGATCTATAGAATTATATTATTTTTTATGCTACCTTACTAGAAAATTTAATTCTCCACCCACATCTGAGGGTGGAAAATAGTTCTTTTTTTTCCTCGGGAGGGAAAGAGCTATTTTTCATAAATTTAGCAGTTCCGGACTGTTCTCGAACCATCTACACATGCTAACTTCAATATAACCATGGCAATATTGAACTGCGCATGTGTAGAACAGTTCGGAACCGCTTCATTTTGGAACCAAAACAGAGCTTTTGACTTTTTTAGAGGGGCTAACATTAAGCGCGACCACCCTGTATATAAATGGTACTAGAAAAAACTATATTCATTCCGCTGGAGTAAAGTGCTTTCACTCCCTTAGTATGTAAATGGCTATTTCGCAATTTGATCTGGATAGTTTATTGAAAGAATCACTCTATTATGTACTTTCTCTACAAAAAATAATTTTAAAAATCTTAAGAAAGACTCAATCCTTTGATTTGAAATGATGCTTTCTCCCCTTCTTCGTTTTCTTCATCCTTTCAGAGTTCTTAATCCTCGTGTTGTTCTTCTTGGTCTTCTTCCTCTTCATATTCTCGTGCAAATTTCAATTTGGTCTTATTATTCCGCCCCATTGGTTCAGAGTCCATTTCGTCCGATACGATCATGTTTTCTACAACTGCATGTCGAAGTACTACAAACTTTCTCACAACAATAAAAAATTTGATATTCTTGACCTAACTGTTGGAAGTGTTGAAAATCAATTTTTCTTCGATGTAGTTTGGCCACAGCATTCCTTGAGGTCTTCTGAAGGAGGATCTCTTCCAACCCCAATCCATTGGATTTTTTTCATTACCAAACCATGACTATAGTCAGTTGAAAATATTCCCTGAATGGATGCTGCATCGCAGCTCCATCAGTGGGAGGTAATTCTTCTAGCTTGAAGTTGAATTTTTCCAAAGTTATTTGATATATAGATGAATGCAATGACTTCACTGCTATTTTGAGCAAGAAATTCTTTTGCAGCATCATTATTACGAAAAACACTATCGGATGTTTTATGATTGAGTTTCTGATAGCTAGAAGTGACTTGATGATAGCTCTTTTTCCTTTTTCAGTAAAATCCGACGACCTGTTGTCACATCCAGTAAAACAATGCAAGAATGCAGAGAATGCTGTACATATACTTCCGATTAAGGTTATTGCTAGAGCTATAGGAGGTGTAATAACAGTGTCTTGCATTTCCTGTACCTGGTTTTCACAAATCAATATCTAAATTATAAACATTTTTTGAGTTTGTTTATATATTTTTTACATTAATACCATTCAACAATTTTTTTTTGATGATCTATAAAAGGAGTTTATTCATGTTTTTTTCATGATATCATTCAGAGAAATTTTATGGTTGATACTTAGGAACATAGAACCCACTAGAACTAGCGCACGTTAGATTCCGGCAAATTGTTTGTCACTATGATAAACATGTTATTATTTAATCTCGTCCGTTGAATTCGTTCAACGTTCGTTCAACGTTGCCTTGTTGCAAATAAAAAGCACTCAGAATTTTCACTTTTTATGGAAAGGGATTAACCAGTGTACTAACGAGGATATGTTTTAATTTTTTATGTGTTTCAATATCGTTGTTGTAATAGGACAGTTATGATTTACTGATTATTGAAAAGTTTTGTTGACATAAATCAGCTGTTCGACCTTCAAGAATATTGAATTTTGAACAAGCCGACAACGGTGTTCCAAGGGAGCTACAGGCTGTGATTGGTTAAAATGACTATCAGCTGTGATTGGTTGGTCTAAAATAGGCATTTGTGTCGTGTTGCCAGATGTATTTCATTGCAGCGTGTCTACATGAGTAACTAAGGTTCATGGAAAAATATGGGTCTCATTGAAAATGTTCTATTATCACTGGTGATCTAAAAATGTACATATTATATAATTGGTAACTACCGGAGATGCACTCATAGAGTATAAAGTATTTTTGATCAGAATGAAAATACCTTGAATACAAGGTAGCTACTTATTAAATTTGCAGTTTGACCAACTCGCAAGAATTCATCTCTCCCCTCAATGTATAAACATGTGACACAGAAAGAGACGTCGGGCTATATCTAGTTGTTGAAAAATCATTGATTGATACATTTCCTATCCGTATTTCAAGAAATGATATGAAAATTTCAACTTTAGTGAGAAAATGAATATGAGCAAAATTCGGATTTTCAGTTTTTCGTAATTTGCGCAATATTTTTCCATTGAAGTGATATACTTTGATTCTTTAATATGAAATTTGAAGCCCCAACAAAACAAACGTGCCTAGTCCAAAGTTTCGAAAGTGAAGAAAAAAAGGTTGTCCAGAGGGTTGAAAAAAATGCACTTAGCAAAATATTGTTGATTACTCAAGAACAAAAAAACTTTTCAACAAAACAAAAATATCTTCTTATTTGGCATAGGAGTAAGTAAAATTCCACCAAGTTTCGTGATTCGTGATTGTTTGAAAAAAAGTTGTAGATTCTTTTGTTGTCTACAACTTTCTCATTTAACATTTTTTGATAAGATCAGTAACAACGCCGCAAATCGCGAAAAACCATTTTTCACCTCTTTCAACCCCCACCACTCCTCGTCTGCAGGCATCCAGGTGTTGATTTTTTTTTTCAGCATTAGATATGCCATTTTCTTTCCTCTCCAACTGCGTTTGTCCTGTACCGACTTTTTTCCTGATTTGATTCTATTGTGAAGTAATTCGCCTGGCTTAAGTCTCTTCAGTCTGACTTAGACCCATAGCCATGCTGATGACGCCTAGTAGGCAGAAACGTACATGGATTGGTCATGGTCAGACTAAGGAAACAGCTTCAAGATTTTCCTTGCTTTCCCGGGAGGATTATCCACGAACTCGTTGTAAGACCATATGACGACAAAATGGTGGGTCTTTGACTTGATTGATGGGAATTCCATCCTTGAGATTGTCAAAATCTACCGATAGATGGCGTTAGGTTCTGCAACATTTCACATTTTATCCACTTGTCTGATAGACACGAAGCCCCTTGATACTGTTCTCTTCAACACGACTAACACGAGGACACTCCAGACCACCTCATCCTCAATGAGGTGGAAATCCCCTGGAGCAACGCGGTCAAGTATCTTGGCATTATTATTGACAAATGAATGACTTGGCAAAAGCAGATCTCTGCAAACGTCCTGAAGGGACGAGCCGCTATGGGTTCATTACAGTGCCTCATGAACAGTAAGAGTAGTCTATCAGTAAACGCAAAGATCCTATTGATCAAAACCGTCCTGAGGCCGATCCTGACTTATGGATCGGCCTAATGGGGCTTCGCGGCAGAAGGTCATTATTCTGAAATTCAAACAACGGAGAGTATTTATCTCCGTAGAGCGGTTGGCGCTCCATGGTTTGTCCGAACTTCCAAGATCAGACAAGCCCTGGAGTGGCAAACGGTCCGCCAATTCATGAGAGACGAGGCCGGAAATACCTTTGATCATGCACGACGATTACAAACTCAGAGCCCTGGTGGATAACGATCGAGCAGATCTCTATGTTCGGGCTCATAAGAGACCAAGAAACCAACTATAAGTTGGAGTTTCGCTTTACAAAAAACCTGGGAGATGTACCAAGCTAGGTCGACCAAAATTAAGCGATAAAAAACGTACCAAGCGCTAGCTTCAGTCAGGACTAATCCGTCTCGCACGCGATTCACCGCTGGAAGAGGCTCCAGCTTTTTCGTATTTTTATTTCTTCTCTTTTATTTTTCGTAGCCTTTAGAGATCAGTCAGCGCAGGTAGAAATCGGGTTTTTGGCATTCCTACCTGTATATCTAGATGCCTTCCGGAAGGTAACCCGGTGCCAAAGAGGTCAAAATAAGTGAGAAGATTGGGACACTAAAGGGCTTATCCCTGACGTCCCAATGCGGATGAGAGGTTAAGTGGGTCGAACCCCTCACTACTCTATGGTCTCGGAACATAGAGTGTCTGGTTTCAGATTCTTCTCCTTAGGGCCGGGACCCCTGAACAAGAAAAAAAAATATTCTTTTCGGTCTGACTTAGACTCATAGCCATGCTGATGACGCCTAGTAGGCAGATACGTACATGGATTGGTCATGGTCAGACTGAGGAAATAGCTTCAAGATTTTCCTTGCTTTCCCGGGAGGATTATCCACGAACTAGTTGAAAGACCATATGACGACTAAATGGTGGAAGTCTTTCACTTGATTGATGGGAATTCCATCCTTGAGATTGACAAAATCTACCGATAGATGGCGTTAGGTTCCAGAACAAGACAAGAAAGTACTTTGAACCGATTAAAAAAAAACACAGTATAAAACAAAACAATGTACGATACACAGCCGTTAAATGTCATCAAATTACTCGTCTAAAAATTCCAGACTCGGCTCCTTCGTCTCCTCGTCCATAAACATCTCGACTCATAATTTAATAAATCATTTACCGCCTTAGTAACGTAAATTACTATTCTTATATGTCAGTTTTCATTTTAACTATACACAAATTGATGATAGCATTTTATTGCAATTTGCCTATTCGATCAAAATTGTAGCTTCAATAATTAGAGAGTTAGCAATAGTGCTAACTCAAGTTAGAAAATCCTATTTAATTATAAATAAAGATAATATAATAATGATACGGGGTATCCGAAAGGGGGCGCCATAAAATCTAACCACAGATTCCTGAGATTGAAACAATAGTCTAAGAGCCAGTGAATTTTTTTCTTGTGAAAAGTTCATCGACAACTTTTCACAAAAAAAAATGTTTGCTCAAACTGTGTAGCCTTTTGCCCCGTTATGAAAAACCATAGTCTGGTAGCATGTGATGATGAAGTTTGGCGTAAACGTAACTAATTAGTCATTAAGAAATTCCTAAAATTCAAAATACTTCCCGATGATCATTTTTTTAGGTTGATAATTTAGAAATGTACCACTAATAGGGCTGTTACAATGTCAGACGATTTTCACGGGTTCAAGGCTCTGCCAGACGCCCTCATAGCTACAATTTTTTTTTATTAATTTTGAAAAAACTTGCCAAAACTTGATTTCTTTTACATTAAGGAGAAAAAAAAACTAATCGAATGTTTTACATGCTAGACGGTTTTGTCGAGGTTAAACCCTTGTCAGGCTAGACGATCCGGAAGTGTGTGCGCACACACACAAACATGTGCTCGGAGAGGAAAAAACAAAAGGCAGAATGTTTCATGATATGATGTAAAACTTTTGCCAGTTAAAATAAACATGTCTCTGATTAAAAAGACAACCAATATGATGTAACTTTTATAAATTTGGTATGCTGAATATGATTTTTTATACAG
Source organism: Orchestes rusci (assembly GCA_958502075.1). Lineage (NCBI taxonomy): Eukaryota > Metazoa > Arthropoda > Insecta > Coleoptera > Curculionidae > Orchestes > Orchestes rusci. The sequence goes on along the minus strand of OY293304.1, from coordinate 79,724,837 downwards.
TGCTCTTCATTAATGTCCCCTCGCTTTAATTTTTTGAACGGCTCAACTTGGAGACTTCAGATTCTAGGTGATGAAATACAAGCATGTTTACTATGTGTTGACATAAAATTGACATATGAAAAATTTAAGATGTCGGCTTGACGCCATCTTGGAATGTTTTTTTGAATAGGAATAGGGGTCATGTGACACCTCATTTTGAAGATCCTGATGAGTACTTCATAACCCTAGAATATTGACTCGATATCTTCAAATACTACAAAATGGCGGTAGATTTAATTTCTACATTGATACAAACACTTTTTGAACAAATTCGTCAAGTTCAATCCAAATGATGCTTTTTTGACATTTTTGTCAAAACATAGTAAACATGCTTGTATTTTAGCACCTGAAATTTGAAGTCTCTAAGTTGAGCCGATCAAAAAATAAAAGGGGGAGGGGTAAATTGAAGAAAAGCACTGTATAGAACGAGAAAGACAAACAGAACGGGAAAATTTAGAGAGCATCTCCACAAAATCATCGACTACTCCAAATTGTCGAAATCCGAAAATCAAAAAGTTATCGGGCCCTACTCTATTTTTTCAATGGAACACCCTGTTTATTTATGGGCTATACATTATTTTTTAACCTTCTCAAAAATATTTGGCAGTATGCACTTTTTCTCATAATCACCAATATATGAAGATTTCCTAAAATTAAATGCAAAGTTTATTAGTTGCTTTGGCAAAAACAAAAATAAATGTATAATTAATATTATTTATCTCTTTGTTTTTGGAACGAATTTTTATAATAATGTTTTTTTTTTTTTTTAAACTTGAATTTTTCTTTTTTTTTAATATGTAATATTATTTTTTTGTTTTCTTTAAAGTTTGTTATGAACTTACTGTTATCAAAAAACTCTTTGAGTATCATTTTATAAGAAGATTAGTCGTTTATTATTGTTATTCATGACTTACTAGCCATTTATTTATTTAATTTCAGAAAATTGTCATTTATTTGGGTGTTTATGAAAGAGGTGCTGTTATTTATTTCTGAAAAGGTGAAAAAAGACAAATTGTATAGCATATAAATATAGAGGGTGTTCCATTTAACAAAATTATGTAGGATCCGTTAACTTTTTGACCTGAGCCTGTTCCGAGGACATAATTGAGTTCTACGGGAAAAGTTATATGATCAACAGTTTTTACATCTTCCATAAATTATCTGTCAGATAGTTATCTGATATTATGAGTTAGCCCTGTATTTTGAAACCTAGAAATGGTTTGAAAATTTTGTTCATGGCATCTTTCGTTTAACGAAAAAGTACCACTCTATCTATAAAAACAACAAGAATACCCCGCAAAAGTACCCAAAATAATACACGATGTACTTTGAGGGTGTCTGTCAATGCCTTAAATCCGCGAAAATCATCTGGCATTGTTACAGCCTTATTAGTGGTACATACATTTCCTAATGATATACCTCAATTGACCATCGGCAAGTATTCCGAATTTCAAGATTTTTTTGATGACTAATTAATTACGATTACGCCAGACTTCCCCATTATATGCTGCCAGATTATGGTTCTCGATCACGGGGCATGAGGCTACACCGTTAAGAAAGAATTTGTCCACCGGGAACTTTTTACGCGAAAAATTCACTGGCTCTAAAAAAACCCACACACGCTCGAGCATGTTGGCCTCGAGCTAAGGCTCGTGACGAGCTCAACATACAGGGTGGACCAGAAGTGATGGGACATACGGTAACACTGGAATCCTCACTCAAAAATATCGCGAACGACCTCAATTTGTATATTCCGCAAATTGATATTGGGAGAGATACAGTATGCCAAATTTGAATTTTAAATTTTGATTTTTTCAAATAAGTTTTGAAATATTCGAGTAATTTTGATAAAATTTCGAATATGGTAGTTGTTTGACATGCAAAATTCATATCTGGCTTTGGTATGAGTCTTGCATGTGGGGGTGCCACTTACACATCTTTCCACTCATTCAAATAGTTATAACATTTTTGTACGCACTCGATTTTTTTCTAACATTTCTACGTAGAAAAGGTATACTTTGTATAAGTCGATAGGACTGACCTTTTCCAAGATATTTGCCCGTGAAGTAATCTATGCAATGCTGTTTTGAATGGAAAGTTTTGAAAATTAACACAGGGAGCATCGATAACGTCATTGTCACGGTAATTTTGACAAGTGCGTTGATGTTCAATGTTTCTTATAAAAAAAAAATAATAAATAAAATATTTATAAAAATTTGTCTTTTTTTTGTGAAAAAATGTGAAACTGGATGAACTTTTTTAATATCAAGAAACATTTTTAGCATCTGAGCTGATGTCAAAATTGCCATGATAACGTTTTCAAAGCCTCCAATGTTCATTTTCAAAATTTTGCATTTAAAACCACATTGCATGGATCACTTCAAGTTCAAATATCTTGAAAAAGGTTACTCCTAGGCACTTTTAGGAATGAATTGAATTGAAAAAATGATTTGTCAAAGATATTTGAAAAAATAAAATAATAAAATTCAACTTTGACAGCCTGTATCTCTGTTAATATCAACTTTCGGAATAGACAAGTTGAAGTCGATCGCAATATCTTTGTGTGAGGAATCCACTGTTACCGTATGTCTTATTACTTTTGGTCCACCCTGTATATATGGGACAGGAGGTCCGTCGTCTGCCATAAGTAACTGTACGATCAACATTTCTGGTGCTCAATTCTCGAAATAATCCGTATACGAATAATAATGCATTTGATTTTTTTCACTTTTCGTGTACGGGTTTGATTGGAGAATTGAGTAACTGACTAAATCAATATCTGTCACACACGCTTATTAAAAGAAACTCATTGTCGATTAAAAAAAAAATCGCTCAATTGTTGCACAATGTTGAAAATTCCCTTTGTCTGATAAAAAATAGATCGGTTTTTATTTTTTTAGTCGACAATGGTACATCAGAGAAGGAAATTTTAGAAGACAACATTTTTTGTTCAAAATCAAATTAGAAATCCAAAAAAGAGTTAAAAAAAAAACAGTGACGTACTTTCTATTTTGTGGAAATTCCTGAGCGAGTGCTCGAACGCACGCCACTTTCTATGCCAATTTTACAGCACATTATTTTCCGTCTGCACAGGGTTGACTAGAGATGTAGGTGGAGATTAAGCTTAGGTTTTGATTAGTTAACCTGACATCTCACATTCCAAGCCGATTCCTTCCACATTCCAAGCTGAACCTGTCCAAACGGGCATATCAGACTCTATTCATCCTTATCTTGTGCAAAATTCCACTTGATTATCTTGAATGATTCTCTTGCCACCAAGTATTTGCTAGACCAAGAATTTTTTGACCAATACTGTATGAATTTTTTTATATATAATAATATAATAATGATAATATTTATTCCCAATAATATACAATAAACAGATAAAGATAATATTATACAGAAACAGGAAACAAACAAAGAGTAGCCTCTGAAGTCTAGCGACCCGTACGAGGCTTAACAATGTGGAATTCATGCAGTTAGAGTAAAGTCGCAGAGAAGGAATATCTATGTATAATAAATGCGATATATTCAACGAAACTCGCTCAAAAAAAATTTTTGGTAAATTCAGTTTTCAAAATTCTCAAATAAACTGACATACAGTTTCACAACAAATCAAACAAACTCTCCACGACAACCAAAAATACACTTCCATGATCTTAAGGGTTCTAATTCTACCAAGTCATGCACCATCTGCTTTGAATTTTCCAAGATCCATCTATAAATATTTCGCTTAAATATTGCCATACTGGAGGACTCCCTGACTTTCTTGGGAATCTCTCTGAATACATGTGATGCAAGGAGCCAGAATGATCTCTAAGTTAATCTTTCGCTTCAATCTTTAGATGGTGAATATGCTGATGTGGTTTGATACCGCGTGTCAGATCTCACAAGACTGTTGCAAAATTTTTTTTTCAAAACTTTGAAACCTCCTCAACGCACTAGCCATCGCGGCGCTCGGTTATACTCGAGCGCAACTGTTCATTTAACGTTGAGTGTAGGTCTTGGCCATTGTTAGTGCTTTTGTGTTTGTTTTTGTACCTTTTAAAATGGAGAACATAGGTACTATCTTGTGCAGCATGTGATAAAAGTTTCGGGAGATTGTTCAATTTACGGGCTCATGCTCGAAAATTTCATGCCGGTTGATAATTTATCTCTTCAATTGTATCTAATCATAACAGTGTCACGGCTAAATGAACCCCCACATTATGTTTTGAAAAACATTACCCAAATGAAACTTCGATGGTTCAAAATAGATTTTTGTGAAAACAATGTTTTCACATAGGTTTCCAAGGCGCCTCAGAGTTTCTGGGCATAGTCATACTTTTCTACTTCAAATAACAGCTCCATTATTGAATTTGATTGTACTGAGAATTTTTATATTTTTTATAATATAACATTTCTACTCCAAAGGTAAAAACCTACCTGAAGGAAATTTCCATTTCTTCGAGCATATCTTTTAAAATTTATAATATTATTTGGAAGGCTTTGGAAACAAGGTAATTGTTATTATGTTACGAAATCTATCTTGAACCTTTGAACTTGTAAATTTTCGGGTGATTTTTTGCCAAACATCAAATTGAAAAGTTAACAGCTAAATGGACTCTATCTAACTTATTGTATTGTACCTATTTTTTCTTCTTCAATAATCCAGTAGGTACTGTTTTATTAATATCTGAAATTTACTTATATGCATTTTTGTAATTTGTTCCATATTTTTGCTGTTTAGTATGAAGGAGCAGCAAGGGGATACTTGAATTATTATTCTCAAAATTGCTATTTGTAAAACCGGAATTTCAAATTAACTAACATAAAATTTGAAAATTTCTGATTTCAAGACAAAATTTTGAAATTTCGTATCGCATAACATGTTTTAAAATTTTGAGTTGTATGAAACTATTTGGCTCATTTCTTCAACATCTTAGTTTGAGACCAAGCGGAGGCGTTTCTCAAGAGATTAGTATTTAACTCGAAACGTCTTAACACGTTAAAGGTGCATAGTGCCTCCAGGGCACTTTATACCTTTTAAATGTTTGTGATTTATACCTTTTTCTCACACTCAATCCGTGGTTTGTAGGTATTCGTCGGAAATAAATGTTATTTTTTTTTTAAGTAAGGATATTAACGTTTTGTTTTTGATTTGTAATATGAAATATGTTTGTTTATTTTGAAAAATTATTTCACATGTACATTATTATGTACCTACGTATCCTTTAAGTGTGTTCTGAAAAGGCAATAACAGAGTGCTCAACTGCTCACAGTGATGTTATTTTCTCAAAGTAACTATGAAGCTGCTCCTGAGAAATAAGTTTGGAATAAAAGTTTTTGAGAATGTAATAGGTCTGAACAACTTTGGTTTTATGATATTTTATCTTTAGTCTAATGAGAACGGAGAAAACCCACGCGCCCTTATTCTACAGATGGCGGGGTAGGCTCACCTTCGATTTTCCCGAAAACTTAGAGTTAAGCTATTATGGACCCCCCTCCACAAGTTATTTTCCTGCGTATTCCCAACATTCTCAGGAAGAGCACGGATTTACTGTACTAAAATCTCGAATATTTTTTGGATAAAATTCTTTCAATAAATCAAATCTCTTTTGAAACTCCCTTGGATTGAATTAAACAAATCTTTATTCATGAGAAAATCAGATTCAAGATTGTATTTATTAAAGTAACGGCCCGTTAGCCTCCTTCAATAAAAATGAACAAGAATATTCATTTTATAACAATAAGAATGGGTTTTGCTTTATCTATAACGGCGATTTATTTTTCAAGAATGAAGCTTGCTCTCATAATACCTACTCATGTATTTCTATTAAAACAATAGACGAAAAGAATAAAGGGTGTTTCCCAAACATTGAAGATGTGAAAGCAGAGAACTTATTTGCTATGAATTAAACAAGATTAACATTCACTTCTTTGTGAGCCAAATATTCGAAGTATTTCTATCGAAAATAACAAAAGTTTTCTCAAATGTTGCTTTTAAAAATCAATATAAGCTAACCCAAACTAACCCAAGAAGTATTAACGATGAAAACTATATCAAATCAATATTAGGTAATGTTAACTAGGCTGATTTAATGTATACCCAAGTATAAATTATTGAGAATGATGAATAAAAAAACAAAAAAAAATGCTTAAAATCTCTTGTGATAGATTTATGCCTTTCATAGACAACTGACAGATATCGAATCAGTTACACATACGTCCTACTTACCAGTCACCCCATCCCATGTATTTATGATAATTATTCATCAATAACCTTAAGCGAAACGAAAAGCAGCAGTTTAGTGTCAATTTAAATCTCAGACGATGAACCACAACACAAAACATTATGTTTTGTGCAATGAAGCGCAATGAACAGGGAAGCCGTGCGCCGCGACGATCCCGAAGCTGAAAGCAAAGGGTACAAGATAAAAGATAAGAAAATGGGAGATTTCAAAGCCGCAGCCAACGGCTAGTCCTCCACGCCAGTTGTTAGGCGGCTTTCACACCAGAGTAGCAGGCAGCGAGTAAGCATGCTACCCACATTGAAACCTATATAACCATGGCAACCAGGTTTCATAGGTTAGCTTTAATAAAACTGTTGCACTCCTAGACCAAATTGATCCACTATTATTATTATAAGAATTATATCATAATAGTCATTGAATATTGAATTTGACAAAATTTTGTTGGTCAGGTTTTTTTCGAGCAGAAGTAGTAATGTTTTTAGAAGTAATCAATATAATCCTTTTTCTGATCTTCAAACCCAACAGCTTTTTTTTTGAACAATGACATGTCACAGCAGATCACAAACTATACGCGAATTCTTTCGGTCCTCCTTATTCTAAGAGCTTCCACAAGTGAAGGACTTGGAAGAAAAATATTCCATATCACTCAAAACGCTTTCTCTTGGAATCCAGTCATTGTCTTCAATTCCCAAGAAATGTTTTGTGTCATATAGTAGCTCTCCATTTTGTTTCTTTTGTGTAACCCATGTTTTCCAAAAAAATGTATTATTCATCGCATATCCCCAAAATGGACCAATTTCCTAAAACAAACTCTCTGGGGGTAAATAGATTGATTCGTGATAGCTTACCAGAGGTAATGTTACGGAATATTTCCTTTTCAATCTTGTTTGTTATATACAGGGTGTGCCAGAAGAATTGAAAATATTCCAAGGACGGTTAGTTTGAACAAAATAAAGACTAGAATTTTATAAGCATCACTACGCTAGAATGATCATATCGAACAAGTCCAAGTGATGATCTGCACGTTCTTGTTACCGATTGCCAGGTGACAATAGTTGTTAATATATCATTTTCAGTGCGTCAGTTTGATCACGAGCCTTGTATAGTAAACGGCAAACAACTAAATCTACGTCATCATTGCCACCGCGTTGCGCGTTGTTACGAAGTTTGCTGGTATCCACATTTTAGAAGTGACTTATCAAAATGCGTTTTGTCCAGAATCGGAAAAAATTGAGTTTGATGTGGTTTTTCTAGCATGAAGACACAATATATACGTACCAATCCACAGAATGCAGCAAATCAACTTTGATCTCATAGTTATTCCAAAATAGGTGTTTTTTTAATCTTACAACATCAATTAATCAATACTCATTTTTTCTTTTGACAGACTTTTAATGATATCCACATAATAAATATTTTTATATTTTTTTCAATTTGGAACCCCGAGAAAGTTTTATTTCACCTCATTTGTGGACATAAACCTAGATACCATCCATAATTTTTCTAAATATTGAAAATGTCAAAGCACAAAACGCATAAAAGACAATTTTCTCTAATATGATGCAGCAAAACGCATTTTGTCCAGGACTTTTAAGTCTTATCATAGAAACTTGAGATACTTTTGATTTATTGAGACTATTTTCCATGTCCATGCATGTATATTCAACGACTCCACACACACATTTTGCTAGACCACTTTGTTTTTGGTCGTCAAGTGTTTTTGGTCATTATTGGGAATTTGGTTTTAGGTGACTGAATGCGTTTTGATGAGTCACTCCTCATTTGGGAGACTATCCATTTCGGGGTAACTGTAAAAACAGCTCTCGTTCTCGTTATACAAATCACATAACAACGCGCTTGGTGCCATCGATGACGTAGATTCAAAGATGTTTGGCGTTTGCCATATTTAACGGTTTGTGTATCTCGCATATTGAAAACATATCTCAATCTAACGAAAATATATCTAAATCTAACATCAGAAGTGGGATTTCCAAAAAACCATGCCTTCGTGTGTGCATTTCGGGATGTGTGTAATTTTTTCCAATTGAGTGGTAATTACAAAGTGAGTACCCTCAAGAATAGAGAAACAGGGTGATCTCGCGATGATTACTGATTCGAGCTGGAGAGATCGATATCTGATGACACGAATAGGTAACAGTAAACTGCTTTGAGGGAGAGGCAGGCGAATATTTTTATTCTGTGCAACATAAGTATTTGGTTTGTATTTTATTAATTGGGTGTTTAGTCAAGAAGATTATGGAAAATGAGAGAATGTATCATTTGATGCCTCCAAACTAAGATAAAACTCCTTCTTTTCCAGTTGAAATTTTTCATTTAGTTTCGTGAATTGGTCAAATGTAAAAATGATACTTTTAATTCACAACGAGAAAATTGATCGGTTTCAAGAAAAACATCTATTTTCATCATATTGTCATGCTAGTCACTATGACAACATGACAAGAATCCTGCTCGGTCGAAAAAACTTGTAAGTATCTTCAAGAAAAACATTATATTTGAATGAACCATTCAAAAATTTGGCGTTTTGAATGAGTCATTTTTTCGATGTGGATGAAGAGTACCTTTTCTATTCCTGATTAATTGATAGACCCAAAAAAAAAACGCAACTAAAAAAAAAGCGTTTCAAAGTCTGGGGTATTTTATGGTAGGGGTGGTCCACCTGACTTCCATGATGAAATTGGAATAATACTATAGTCTCAAAATATTAGTCCATAGGTACTCAATATTCTGTCCAAGTTTCACCAGAATGGATTTTGACGTTTCGGAGCTATCACGGAAAAACCATCTCCAGGATGTTACTTCAAAATACGAATAATTTCAAAGAGAAGGGTCGTAAAAAAATATTTTATAGAACATTCAAGTCTCATTTTTGTCCTGACCAACCGTTATTCAAATATCTCTCAACAGTTCTGGGACACCCTGTATTCATCAGAACTCTGCCACTTGCTATGATGGCAAATTCAAATATTTACATATGTTATAATATATTATGATCAATAGCTCCATATTTAATTCAGTTTGTCATATTATTATGAGAATAGGAATGAGAATATTGCATCTTTGGTGTATAAGTACTGGTTTCCACATTTCAAGCTCCCATTTTCACATGATGTGATGTAAAATAATATACAAGCTTTTATTTTTCACTATAATTTGCTTAACTGAGTGCTATATTTCCTCAACAAATCTTTGAACGGTCACCTTAAAGAATATTGCAGAGAATCCATGCTACTAGCTAAATGCCACTCTATCCTAAAACTCAGCACGGGTTTTCATACAACCAACATTTGATACACAATTTCAATATAACTTTGAAAAGGTAAAACTTCATTAAAAACTCTTATGCATACGTTTTATTTTGCGAACTTCAAATCCCATGAATACTCGTAATGGCAGCTCCTGCATCAAGTTTCATTTTGTCCAACAAAAAATCATTTTACATTATTCATGAAAACTTCGGATTGGGATTTGACCGCAAAATATGCAATGCTGTTCTGGAGCCCAAAGGTATTTTACCATTTCGTTACATTTCATCGATTTCATCACAATAACTGGGTGCCAGATATAATAATAATCATTAAACTGATTTATCCTTTTATTCTAAAGGCGTGTCGCGTTAATTCGAGAAATTTGATGATCCGAATTGCTCTGGTTTTGATTGATCCAGATTATCGCATAGACTGGAATTTCAAGAATAAGAATAGCCATTATGTTTCGTTTAGTTTGGGTTGGTCTGTGTTGATTAACCATAAAAGAGGGTGTTTGGTGTATTGCAATTCACAATCAATCGGTACTTTGGAAACAGTAACAGTTCACCTATGATTGTTAGGGCAAATTAGGTCAAGAATCAGGTATCCTGGGTTTTGTTGGTTTCACATTATACTATTCATAACAAAAACATATCCTATAATAATCTAGAGATCATGACATTATTTGATGATCCCACTTAGAAAAAAAAACTGAAGTTATTTGGGTTTTTTTTTCAGATGAAATTTGTAATTCAGATACTGTGGGAATGCGAAATAAAAAATGCCTCTTGATTCATATACATAAAACGCGTACAAAAATTTCTTAGCATCATCCATAGTTTCATAACTACAGTGTGGCCCATTTAGATTGGAAACAGACATGTGAAATTGAAGGTTATTAACCGATTTCAACCATTTTTTCATATGTTTAGTTATGAAAGGTCTACTACGGGACAAGATCAAAACTGTTCATTTCAATTTTCTAGGCATATTACAATACATTTTCATGGTAGGAATGGCGAATGTTTATTGTCAATTTTTCTATTTAATAAATCACTACGCCACTGGATTCAAAGTGCCTCCAAATGGCTGTGACCAAAATTTCATAAAAAAATATTCATTGATAACAAAGCTAACAACTTGAAAATCATACATTCTCTAAGCTAACGGTCACAAAATAATACCTCGCATCATCAGTCACCATGGAAATTGAATTTGTTTTATTTTCTGTAACAATGTACTACAAATTAGATAACAAGATGTTTAAAATAGCATAACATTTAATGAAAGTAACGGAAATACACTCGCATTACAATCAAGAATTGGTGATTTTTTTTGATAATAGAATTTTGGTTTGATAGGTTTAGTATTGTTTGCCTTGAGACATCGCCAAATATTTTCTCGAGGTGAATTCAAATCTAAACTGACATTCCGTGAACTGGCATCAGGACTATTTTTAAAATAATCTAAAATAGCTTGATTATTCAGAACGTCTCAAAAGCACTTTTGATACTGCACTTTCGCAAAAAAATTTGTTGATTTTATCCACCGTACCAGAGCTAATTTCAGGGTGATCTGCGTGTCTTTCATCAAATACTTCACAAACTTTTCTGGCACTTCTATCGTTGCAACGCGCAATCAGACGTGATAAAGAAAACCAGACAAACTGTAATCAAGTATTGATGCCGATAAATAGGTGATTTTACAGTGACACCAAGTAGTGGCAATAAGTAACTACATCTTCATGGCAACGGTTGGTGTAGGGTGTTATATGCCTTAAAAATGGGAATAAACATTTCAAAATTTGTCCCGTAGTAGACCTTTCATAACTTGACATGTCAAAAGAAAAATGGTTGAAATCGGTTGATAACCTGAAATTTTACAGGGGTGTCTCCAATCTAAATGTTAGACTGTAAGACGACGGTCATATTAGTGTAAGTTTTTTTTTCCGAAATGACTCCAAGCAACGCTACCTCTATATGTTTGCTTTGATTCATCCTACTCCAAATGTACAAAAATATAAGATAGATAGTGAAAAATGTGACTTCATCCTTGATAAATAAGTAATCGTTAACATGTTAATTACCGCTAACACTGATTTGAACGGCTCTGCAACTTCAATTAGTGTGCGAAGATATCCTGCTGAGTTATTCCCTCTTTCGACCCTTAAACGTGGAGTGACTAGATATTTTCGAAAATAATTACCAGCAATAAATGTTTCGGATATAGAGTTTCACAGTTTGGGCGAGACCTAATTGTAATTTGTTACTACCGTGTAGTTTAACTTTTCCAATAATAACCAGGTATAATTTGTCAGACTTGAAAAAGTTATCAGGAAAATTAAAACTTTAACGGACTGAGGTGATCTATCTAGATGTTTATTGTCTTCCCCAACTTTTAAACGCTTTTATCGACCAAACAAAGGATCCCCAATATAATATTATTCAATTTCTCATCACAGTAGTAGTGACAGCTGAGAATGTCAAAACGGCAATTCTGGCTTGAAATAAAAAAATTATAAAGACACAGCGGCATAAAACTTTCAGGGTGTGATAAGGAAGAAAATACCTTCAAAATGAGATATTTCTCTTTCAAAATTGTGCTCAGGATATTCTCAGCTGTCACCACTATGTCAAAAAATTTGGAACATGCTTACATTATGGTGTATCCAAATTTAGTTCTCACACCTATATCAAACGGTTCAAAAGCAAAAAGAAAGAGAGGGCGGCACTTTAAGCTCAAACTTCATGATGTTTATTGTTTTTGATGATCCTTGATTATCTTCATCTGCATAAAAGGGAATAGTTGCTATGCTGCATGTAACTATCGTATACGCCGTACAAATACCAAATAATACTGATAAGTATCCCAATGGAATAACATTAACAGCAATAAACCGAGAGATTCAATTAAACTTCGCTTGGTTAATATAAGATTTTAGTGTCTTGATTATTTAGTATTTCCATTAAGGCTATACTTCACTCTAAACAGAAATGTTTCGCTTAAATGTTCATAAAGATTTAAGCATAAAGATCAGCATTCCGTGTGATACTCTTAAAATAAAGAGAGCTTTGTAGTTTGGGAATAGAATTTTATTAAATTGATGATGAAAAGTGACATCAGGGACAAAAAGTCTTTTGTAGAAATATGTTTTTAGAGTGAATTGCATTTAAACCACAGCATGTACTGAGGATTCGGAAATATGACATTTCCAAACCACTTATGTGCCATTTCTGTGCACGCCAGTGAGCGAATCTGTAATTTTCCATAAGCGAAGGGGACGATTCTGGGCTCACGATTGCCAAACACTCATTCGTTAAAAGATACGATTCTATAAGATTTTATGAAGGCGATAGGAAGCGCAGAATCGCAAATTGTCCATGAGCTTATAGAAAGTTACAGATTGGCTTACAGGCGTGTACATAATTGGCTTATTAGTTTTGTGAATGATAGTTTCACAAGGGTCAAATCACACTGTTATACAATGTGGAAAAGCCAAATGGAATAGATTCGACAACTAATGAATAGGGACGTTTTTGGAAAAACTGTCGAACAAGTCGATTGATATGTTCGGTTGTACATTTTTTCCAACTATAACATTTTATACAGGGTATGTCATGTAGCATTGACTGATACCAACTTTTTTATTTTGAATACAACACGCTGTATATTATTCAATTTTTGGATTCTTCAGAAAATTCAGTACATATTTCATGTACAATGTCATACCTATCTTTAACTGTTTCGAAAATATTCAGTGTTTAAAAAATTGATTGACTGCGTGACAATAGTTCAGACTTTTTTTTTGATTTTTCACATTATTCAGTCAATCAATCAATATATCACCATATTTAAACATTTAAAATAACAATTATAGTTCTGAAATAACAATGTTATGATAGTTCTACTAGTCTACCACGGGATGTATAGTCTCGCTAGGCCATCAATTGTTCTGTACTTGAGATTCTACACCCACTAAAATAAAGCAAAATATAAATGTCTACAAAATTTAATAAATGGAGCGCGAGAGGGGCGACGAGCGTGTGTGATATGTAGAAATTGTAAAATTTTACGAATTAATCAATACCCTCAAGTGGTCATAGTAATGAATGATGAAATTTTTTATTTCGCAGTTTAACTTCTTGCTGCACCTATGTTGTTCAATTTTTATTATAAGGAAAATGTCAGTAATACTTTTTGGTATTTATCAATTTTTGACCGAGTTCGATCAAGTTTTTGTCATGAAATAATTTTATTTCTGTGATAGGTATTAGTTTTTGCAATAAATCTAAAAACCCCTTGATATTTCCAAAACAGTTGAAGATGGGTATAGGATAATACAGTACATGAAATACATCCAGAATTTTCCAAAGAATCCAAAAATTGAATGATATACTGGGTGTTGTATTTGAAATAACCAAGTTGGTTCAACTACTGTTTCATGACACACCCTGTATAAAATGTTTTTGCTGGACAATATGGACAACCAAAGATATCAATCGATATGTCCAAGCGTTTTTTCGAAAACGTTCCCATTCATTACTCATCGATATTTATTCGGCTGTTCAACACTGTTGATTTCTTTCCGCAAAGGCTTTAAAAAAATATAAATAATATTCACGTTGAGACACACTGGACCTCTTTGATATTATGAAGTATAAAGTAGACAGAGACCTTCATAATATCTATAAAAAATATAGTTCCTGAAAATTTCAAACGGATTATGGTAAACGTGCGATTTTTCAAGAGAATGGGTTTAGATTGTGAACAGGTACTGACACTCACTACTCCTCTCATTCAAAATGTTGTAATCATAAAGCCTCGATCGCGACTGATCGATTGTAATCTATCTGTTTGCTTATCAAATATCAAAGGCCGATAGAGATCTATCAATACCAAATCATTAAAAAAAACTAATGCATGCATTGTACCATTATGGACTGTGGTGTAGCTGTTGGGTTAATATGGCCATCATAACCGTCGAAGGCATTGATACATAAAGGGTTAGGATCTTGGGTTACCATAGAAAAAGAATATAATCACTGAATATTATTCAACTTTCACTAAAATAAATCTTCATCTTTTCAAGTTCAAAATGGCACTAATCAGAATCAAATCGTCAATTATCAATTCCAAATTGACATTATCAATTTCAAATTGATAATAATCAAAAGCAAGTTGACAATGATTACCCATGCATGATACTAAAACACAAAAGATATGATCGATTGCTGGACGAAATTAGACCCAAGCCGTTCATGTCGTCACCGCGAGCCAAAAAAGAGGTTAGATGTGAAACATTAATATCGTTATCTAGTGACCATTTGCTGATCGAAATTTGAAATGGCTAACGCATGACGTCCCCGCATGACATTGATTGTATAGGTTTGAGGTAGGCCACGTGATGATTTCTGAGGGGGATGTGCGTTAGTTTATCATGTTTGTTTTCGTATCATGGTAACCCAGTTACCTAGGTAACCTATGAGTTTTGAGGTTCGGACACTCAATGACGTCAGCGAAACCTGCGCGTGAGCATATCTTGTTTGTTATAGTATCATGATAATTACCTATCGTCAAAAGCAAAATGGCACTCATAAAAATCAGAATGGCACTTATCAATTTCACATTGACATTCAATAAAATTCAATCAAAAAAACAATTTATTCATTTGAGCCCAATGAATAATGAAATTGGAACGATGAGCAAGTTAGACTCACAAATATCCCTAAAACATCAAATCGTGCATATTGAGTGCAGACAGGATAAGACTTTGAATGTGTGCAATCATTTTTTTCCAATCAACTACGGTTATCTTGCCGATATTGCTACGACTGATATTCTCCTATTGTCGCATACGATACTCCGTTTGAGTTAGTTGATTCCGATCGACACCGGCCAGGATACCATTCAGCTCGTTAGACGGCATGTTTGTTTTCACTCCTGACTTTAGTACTGAACATGATGTAAGATAGGTAGGAGATTCAAAAAGTCATTCGAACGTGTAGACCAGTTGTCTATTTTTTGGTAACGCTCAAATATATTTTATATGGCGGAATAGTATGGTGAAAAAACCTGTAATTCGACCCGGATAAGCTGTTTCTTTCTATTGGACTTTATTGTGTGGAAGAGAGACAGCCTATTCGGATCACCACTATATCTCAGCGTGGTACTGACTAAGCCAGCTCAATAAGATCAAGCATGGGACTATACGTGCTGAGTCGTAGAAGTGGGAGAAAATTGAATCCTTCTTGAGAAGCATCTTTGATGTCAGTTTGAGATTGGTAAGTGTCATTTTGAATTTGAGCAGTGACAATTTGCATTTTATTATTGTCAATCAAGTTAGGGGCAGATCAAAGTTGCATTTTTCAAAATGGAACCCCCTGTATTTCAATAGATATTTAAATTTCGCCTTCAACTATGAGGAAAAATGGTCATCCACTTATTGTTCCTAAATTTATACCGGTGCTTGGAATAAAAAAGGTGATGAGCGACATTTTGTGGATTTTAAAGTAGAAAGATTTAAAGAGAACTTTTTTGAAAGAAAAATCATAACCTTTTTGTCTGATTATATATTTGACAACTGCAAAGAAAATATTTGGTTAAAGGTCATTCTTTTCATCATCTGTAGTTTCAATATTGATTAGTTTCTTATAAGACCAAGATGATGGCGGTTAAGCAAAGTAGTTATTTGAATTGACATAGGTATAAGGACTTGAATCCAATAATTATTAAATAAAAGTTGATGTGAAAAGTCTGAACTAACCCACATAACATTGTCTAAGAAACAGGTAATACAAGTTGAATCCATCAATTGATAAAAACAAATTGAAGTAAAAGGGCACGTCCACCAACGAAAGAGTGTATAAGTGACAGGTGATACAATTTAAGTCTCATGCAAGAACTTATGGCAAAGGAAAGTGGAGGATAACCACCCAAAGAAAATTTATTAAAAATTGTTTTCCAAATTGATAGCTGAGGATCTATAAACAAATCACTCAAATCAGGGTTTCAGGACATGGACTTTGAAAAACATTTCAAGGTAAAACAGGTCAAGTGCCACATACTTTCTTTTCACGATGCAAGAAAAATAGTTCAAGTGTATAAACTTTGTATAATTTTTCAAGGAAAACAAGATTTGCGCCATTTCTGAAAAAAACATGGGATTTTGAAATGATTCAACTGAAAACGTTTTCTAGGTGGATAGTCTAAGTGAGTCTTGATTGTAATACGCCTGGATAATGATCGCTTGCGCTTGGTAAATACAAATTTAAATACTTTCTCAAAAACATAGTCGACTTGAGTGACATAAATGTATTGGTAGCAAGCTCAAACGTAGATCAATCGATGCCGAAAAACAAACGGCACTTGGTAGAATTCAAAAGTCATTTTGATGAGAACTGTTGCTTATGCTCTTTTTTCTTTCGAACATCGATATCATCAAAATAGTGAGATATACGGACTAACAACTGAACAAGTTGACTCAAAGCAACTTCAGCTGTAATATTTCAGTGTGAAATGGGGGATCTGGAAAACCGACTATTTTCTAGTAATACACATCATGCTCGCTTCATCCATACTGGATACCTTGACGTTTTTGGAATATCGGATCTGGTTCCGCCTCACTATTAAAACCGTCTCAATCTTGAAATGTTATTCTACCTGAAGTAGCATTATGTTAAAAGTTCCTCTGGGCATAACGGGTATAGACTAATACATAGAATATTGCAGCATGCAATATGACATCTGATTTCAATTGGAGCTATTTCAGAGCACAGCGTCCAACATACTCAAGCATGAAAAGTTAGCGAGACCTGGTGCTTATCTCATGTCTCAAGGGTTTTACACCACGTACATGTATATAATAGGCTACTGACAACTGACACCTAAGTAACATTATTTTCTCTTGTCAAGGTCTGTTTAATTATTATTGTTCCAATGAACTGGATAAAAAAGTTGAGCATAGGGATTGCATGGGATTGTCTTTCCTATTGAATAATACAAAATATGCTTGTTTTTTTATCATTGCAAATAGTTACTTTAGACTTCGTAACAGAGACTAATCAGGTCGTGCAATCATGCTTGTAAGCGTGGTTAGTACTTTGATGATAGATAGCTTGGGAACTTAATGTGAAGTTGTCTTCTGTTCAAAAAATGTTTTTTTTTTAATACATTGTTTGTTTGGTATTTTTTCCTGTAACAGCACAGTTTTTGTTATGGCAAATATGGTTATGTTCATAAGCGTCATGAGTCCAGAACACTGTACAGAGTGTCCCACTTTGGTTGCAATTGCAAATTAGATCCATACTACTATATCGACGGTGATCTGACAATACCACCCACTTTTCGAAAAAATGTCAGTTAGCAGGTATTTCCAGATCACCGTCGATATTGAATTTTTGAAAAGCTTGTGAAAAGACAAATCATTTTTTTGATAAATATACAGGGCTACTCACGTTATTCGTCACGAAACATCATGGCTTAAGTATTTGATTTTGAGAAAGTTTTTTCTTTTGTATATGGATAGAGACCCGTAGAGACTAATCGAGGCAACATTTAAAAAATATCTTCATGTTATACAGGGTGTCTCCAAAACACGAAACTTATCAAAGTTTCATTTTTTAAATGGAACTCCCTGTATGGTAATTGATATTTCAATTCTTTCTTCAATTTGGAAGAAAAATTATTGTAATAGAACTAATGTTTCTAAACTCAACCGTTATCGGGATATCGCGTCTGAAACATGGCATTTTTGCACCTTTGACGCATGCCATGAAACTCAAATTATTCAAGTTAGGGAAAAATGGTTTCAAGAGCTATTCAGGGAGAATTAATTCTAGTGAAAAAATGTCATAATGTGTCGAAAGAACTTTGACAGTCGACGGTACCTCCCATTTAAATGACAGAATAGCTCTTAAAAAGTTAAGATAGGAAAGGGCAAACCATTATATAGGGTGTCCAATTAAAAAAACCTATTTGTGGTTAATAATTCAAAAACGATAATATGTGGAGAAAAACTGATAACGCCACTGGATTTTACGTAAAAAGTTCTACCAGAACACGTTTTCACATTTCCGATAAGTTATCAAATAGCTGAGCTACGAGGAATGTTCCAAAATGCAACATCTTTTATATCACCTTGTAGCTCAAAATCTAAAAACCTAGTGACATTTTTGATTATGGATATTTCGTTTCACAAAAACAGTAGCTTGGTCCAAACCGCAAGGTTGTATCTTTAGTTGTAGCCAAGATAACCCGCAATTGCAACCAAAATGGGACACTTTGTACGACATGGTGGCCAACAAAGAATGCGAGGTACTGTATCTGGAAAACTATTTATCGTATCGGCTTGCGGCGAAAGATCTTAGCACTAAAACGACCAAGGGAAAAGCTTGGAAAATATTTTCAAGTTTCTGAAATGGCCGCTAGGGTGCGTGACTGCAATCTTGAATCTGAAAAAATGTTGTTTCTGTGAATTCAGTTTCAAGGACCTGTTTGAAAAATTCTTGACCTTTGAAGACGAGGATGATTTGAACCTTTTTTGTTTGACACCTTTTACTGTATCTCCAAAAATGAGATGGTTGGAGGTATTCAAAATTTTTCGTGAATAACACCCTGTACCTTCGAAACGGCTATGCCAATTCAAACAAACTTGGGCTCGTTGAAAGGACCTTCTCTTAACCTCATTATATTGGACGTTTTGTTAGTTTCACTGTGCATTAGTGCTTTTTTTTCATGAGAATGTAGCTCAATCATGCTCTTATAAAATAAATGCAACATTGATCTGCCAAAACCTCATGCCTAACCCTGTATATCCCAATTTATTAGATAAAGATGTGGAATCTTAATAGTCGAATAAAAAACCCCGGAAATGTCGCTTCCTTCTTGAAAAAAAATAAATCGTGTCAGAACCAGATGAAACCCGACCCAAATGATTAGTAATGTTATTGTACATACGAAATGGGCAATAACGACCTTTTTTTCATGGTACCGAATTTTGTAAAATCGAAAAAAACCTGCAAAAATGCGGAAATTCAAAAAAATTACTTTTCATCATTCACCATCCAATAACTCAGAAACTATTCAACATATCCGAATGATTTTTTTTTACTTGAAAAGCATACATTAGCGATGATCATTGATGTAATATGGGTCTCAGATTTTGTTATTTTCAATTTTTCTCAAAAGCTCAAAGATGAAAATTAATTTTTTTGTATTGATATATTCAGTAAGCGAGAAACTTTTTTGTTTAAACAAATTGTATGCTATATGTTGCGAATGGAATGTGGTAGAATATATGAAAAAGTTTTCAAAAGAGACCACAGACCACAGACTTTTATCTGTAATAGTTTTCGAAATATGATTTTTTGAACTGCGCCATACGTAGCGCATTGCCGGTGCCGTGCTACGTATGCCATAAAATTGATATCATAGAGCAGAGTATTGTATTATTAGATAAAAGAAAAAAAGGTTTTTAGTTTAGCGCATAATATATATGGTATTCCATTTGAAAAAATAATTTGCCTGGTTTTTTTCATTTATCGATGCAACTTTTTTATTTTTGAGAACTGCAGAAGATAACAAAGGAGAAAAATATTCATTGACGGTAACATACATAAACATAAAACAGATAATTTCTATGCGAAAGAACTGCGAGTAAATAGAGTACAAATGGACTCAAAAGGTCATTCTTGGTAAAAGTTTTTGCTTGGTCTAAAAATAAGATCCGTCAAAAAAAGACAAAATATGAAGATTACTTAGAAGAGACTGCCGATATTTATTATTATTGTTTCAATTTTGAACTGAAAATATAATACAAGGCTGGTCAAAAAATACAGAATTGATATTTTGTGTCAGAGAAAAAAACACTTAACGGATATACTTTTATATTTTTGACCATCTCTGTAAATCTTTGGAATTGAAGTTTCTTATGGAAAATTATGGAATGACATTTTAGATTTGGATATCATATCTTGAGATACTTTTCTTTTACACGAAATAACAATTTGGTATTTTTGACCAGTTCTGTATTATACTTATTATTCTTCATCGCAAAATTAAAAAAATAGTGATAAATATCATCAGTAATTTTCACATTTTGTTATTTTTGTTGTCTGTATTCTTCAAGATTTTTTTCCACAGAAGTTATTTTTAGACCAAGCAAAGACTTTTATCAAGAATGACTTTTTGCCGTATCTTTAAATTTTTAGTCCATTTGTCTTCTTGTTACATATCTATCCGGGGACAAACTGTAAATATAAAATATCCCAAATTCAACTTTGGAATTTGAATAAATCGATATACAGTGTGTTTCATTTCGATTGGCGACAATTCGCTCCTTCATCAAAAAGAGACCGACTTAGGATTTTTTTTTTATTTCATAATACTCAAAAAGCTCTATTCTTTTTATAAAAAAAAGTGATATATGTATGTTATTTCCATGACCTCCTATGATTAATAGAAAGGCCCCAGAAACGTTAAAAGGTTCTAGGCATTTTTTAGATTCAAAAACGAATAGCATTTCTGGATTTGGCAGATCCAAAAGCCCCTCTAACGACCTTGTGATGATTTTTTTTACAGGCCAAATTTGAAAAAAATATATCAATTTTGATAACCACCTTGTGAATTCTAGCAAAGATTGTGCAAAATTATATCAATTTTGATAACCACCTTGTGAATTCTAGCAAAGATTTTGCAAAATCCTTTTGTCATTTCCTTAGGTATGATTCGAACCAAAACTAGAAATTTGATAAATTCAAATAAATGGTAATAATGAGCTAATTAGAGCCAAAAAATCTACAATGCAAGAACCATCATAAAATATTCTTTGAAGAACCAGTGCATTCGTCAATTATTGTCAATGTAGCTTTTCGGGAGGCTAATAACTTGTGGCCAACCAAGAATGCGAGGTACTGTATCTGGGAAATCATTCATCGTAGAGGCTTGCTGCGAAAAACTTTATCACTGAAACGGCCAAGAGAAAAACCTAGCGAATATTTTCAAGTTTCTGAAATGACCACTAAGGGGCGTAATTGCTATGTTGAATCCAAAAAAGTGTAATTTCTGTGGACTCCGCTGTATCAACCTATTGTAAAGATTCTTGATATTCAAAGTCAAGGATAATCTGAAGCTTTTGTATTCGATACTTTTTGCTATATCCCTTAAAATGAAGTGGTGGGGTTGTTCGAACGTTTTCGTAAATAACTCCTTGTATTTTTGAAAGTATTTCAACAAACTTGGGCTCGTTGAAAGAAGCTATTCTTGAACTCCAAATTTAATTAAATTTAAAGTTTTGTTAGTTCAAAATAACGCCGCTAGACGTCTTTTTTCGACATTCCGACAAAAATGATCAGTTTTCTCAAAAAAATCAAATGCATTGGTATATTTTTTTTCATAAAAAAACTAGCTTGATGATGCCCAAACTAGCTCCTGAACTAAATCTCGATATCTTGTTCGTAAACCAAAATATCGATCAAAGAAAATTTTATACCAAAATTCCTTGAATTTTTATTTTCTTTACTATATTTTTCCGGAATTCTCTCTATTATGTAAGTTGTGGCCCCAAAAAGGACCGATTCAAAAAAGAAAAGTTGTTAATGACCCCGCAATTGCTCGAAATGCTGACAATCACGCTCTATGCATTGCTGAATCCTCCCATGGATAGACAAGACTTCAGTTTTAATTTCGTTGCGTATTGGATTACGAATCCGGCTTTTCAAATCTTCTCTGGTCGTAGGTTGAGCCTAAAACACGATGTATTTTGTCCGCATGTTAAGTCTGGTGATCGAGGAGACCATGGAAACAGACTTCTTCCCAATCCATCGTTGTTGAAATAGTACGTTAACAGCAAAATGTGCCAGGCTACCATCCAACTGCAAAAACAAGTTCTTCCTTGTTTCCAGAGGCACATATTCCAACAACGGTAATTGATTAGCCGAGAAGTGAAGAAAGAGAATATTGCTATTACGGAATTGCTCGCAAAAATATGGCCCAATAATAATTCTGCCTTCTAGTATGTCACACCACATATCTTAACTGCAACGAACCTTTTCAGGGCCACAACTCACATAATAGTTTGAATTCGAGAAAAATAAAGTTTCAAAAAATCAAAATTCAAGAAATGTTCGTATGAAATTTTCTCTAGCCGATATTTTGAGGAGCAAGATAACGTGAAAAAGCTCTCTAGCGACGATATGTAAAACTGAGAAACGGAAAATTTCAGATACTTCCCACCACTTTATTTTTAGAGAACCAGTAAAAAGTGTCCAACAAAAAAGGCTCAGATTATCCTCGTCTTCAAAGATCAAGAGTTTTTCAATCAGGTCGATGCAACGGAATTCACAAAAACAACACTTTTCCAGATTCAAGATTGCAGTCACGTACCCTGGCGGCCATTTTAAAAGTTTTAAAATATTTTCCAGAACTAAAATTTTTTGCCGCAAGTCTTTACGAATAGTGGTTTTCCAGATACAGTACCTTGCATTCTTTGTTGGCCACCCTGTAGTACATTATTGACATCATCATTACTGCCATAACAAAAACTTGGCTGTCACAGCGAAATAGAGCAAACAAACAGCTTGATTAAAAAAAAAATGTTGAACAAAAGACAACTTCACGTGAAGCTTTCAAGCTATCTATCATCAAAGTACTACTCACGCTTACAAGCATGATTGTTCGAATTGATAAGTCTCTGCTGCGAAGTCTATTGTAACTATTTGCAATGATAAAAAGCAAGCATATTTTGTATTCCTTAATATGAAAATAAAGCCCCATGCAATCCCTACGATCATCTTTTTCATCCAGTTCATTGTAACAAAAATTGTACAGACTTTGACAAGAGCAAGTAATGTTACCTTGGTGTCAGTAACTTATAATATACATGCATGTACGGTCAAGCCCTTGAGACCTGAGATAACATTGCACAGGTCAAGCTAACTTTTCATGCTTGAGTAAGTTGGACGCTGTGTTTTGAAATAGCTCCAATTTAAATCTGATTTCATATTGCATGCTGCAATATTTTATGTATTATGCCATACCCTTTATGCCCAAAGGGACTTCTATTTAGCATGATGCTACTCCAGGTAAAGTAACACTCCGAGATTGAGACAGTTTTAATAGTCAGGTAGAACTAGATCCGATATTCCAAAACGTCAAGGTGTCCAGTATGGATGAAGCGAGCATGATGTGTATTTTTGGAAAATAGCCAGTTTTTCAAATCCCTCATTCCACACTGAAAGACAGCTCAAATTACATTAAACTAAGGAAAACTTGTTTAATTATTAGTTCATATTACCACCAAACAAATAACAATAAGAAGGATAACTATGCCAAGCGCGCGAAACCTACCCGAGGAGTACCGAAGTTCCAATCACCATATCCCGTCCACCCGGTCCAAGAATGCCAGTCTGTTCAGCGACCGACGCCGACGTTATCGGTTTATTATTGTGAAAAAAGCTTTTAACTCGTGATTTTCAAATATCGGGCGCGTATGTTTTGTGCTACGAAAACGATGTGCTCCCGAATGCTTCGGCAGACTGTCTTTTGATGCTGCTACACAATAGAGCGAGCCTTTTTTTTTTATTTTCGGTGATATAACTCACTATTTCACGAAAATAAATAACCGTTTGAGATGACGACTTGACCTGCTAGGATTTGTATGTACAATGTAAGAAGTTTATTGTTGTGATGCCACTTGTGACACTTGTCAGCCTTATGATGGTAAACTTTGAAATCACTTTTATCAATAGCAAATCTATAAATCACATAAGTTCCAGCTTTGTACTTGTCGGGTCAATTTTTTAGTCTTATAGAATCGAATAACATATAAAATATCTTTTGAATTGAGTTCTTATTTTTGTATTCAACTATTTCTTCATCAGCTCCGTAGAGAAATTTCTGGTCTTCTTTGTCGTATCATCGGTATCTGCTGAGAACTTGAGTTATGGACAGGTGGTGCCTGCACTGCTATATTACAGCTTTTTTGGTAGGCTACCTTTATTTTGAGAAGTTACCTTTGTTCGTTTTGTGCATTATACTATGAGTTCAATCTCAATATACTAAACTGCGGTTTATTTTTTTTTCAGAAGTCGGTACAGCAGCCTACGAGCCTACTCCACTGATAACTGAAAAGGATTGGACTCCGATTTATTATTTTCCAATTCTGAAATTACACATCAGGTTAGTTAGTAGCTCAGAAGCACTTCAAGCACAAAATAAGACAGAAAGGCGTGGAAAATGTCCAGTCTAAAACGAAAATTTGCCAAAACATTTTTTGGAAGATTCACGTTGGGGGCTAATGTTTCTGTAGTTATCACCATAATAGAGAATGGAATAACTGGTTTTCATTGGGTATAACGAAGATATTTTGATAATAACCCATACTTACTCAAGTTGGTTGAGAAAAATATAGACAACTGCATCAATCCAAGGTATAAGTGTATTTATATTCATCCCGCCTAGCGGATTGTTCCGTTTCCGTCTGGGGCGCTGAGGTTGTGAGGGATCTTGTCTGATCCTGAAACCAAGTCTTGGGATTATTTGCTATTTGTCAGTTTGTATCTTGTGTTCAGGATACCTTCTCGTAAGAGGTAAAGTAATGCATTGCCTGCGTTATTAAATGTAATATATTTCTTGCCTTACGTCGATTCCCTAAAATTGTACGACATAAACATAGATATGTACTCGTAGCATCCCTGCTTTCGTCTCGTTTTCAATATTCAGTCTTGTGAAAAATCTCTTACGAAACTGTAATGTGTGTTGATGTTTAAAATCTAACTGGCCATTTTATGCAGAGCCCTGCATGCCGGACTATGTTGAAAGCTTTTTCCACATCGTTGATTTGGCTACAGCTCCGGAATATTTGCGTGCTGGCATACTTATCGTGAAACCCACGACATCTCTGTTAATTTGAAGTACCGTGCTCCAACCCTCAATGTTGTGGGATAATGGAGATGTTATAGTTGGTTTGATATATTTTCTTTAGTTCCGTTGATCAATTTATACAAATTGAGTCGGGAAATCTGTCAAACATTTTAATAAATGGAGTGATACCATGGCAGGACCTATCAGGAGGTGCTTCTGAGGAAATAAAATTGACTACTTGAATGTGAAAGTACCGGGCCAAGGGTGTAATCAATGCATCAAAATAACAAGAAGAAACTCAAAAGTTGATATCCAATATTAATTTGTTTTTCCGGAACACTTCACACAGATTTTAGAATAAATGGAAAATGACCTAGCTTTAGTACTAGCTCACGGAAAATTGAGACTCAGCTAAATATTGGATAACAACATTTGAGTATTCTCTTATTATTTTGACGCATAGATCACTTTCTTAGAGCTGGGCTCATTCCTCCCGACTCACCCTGTAGAACGTTGGAGCTCCTTGTTCTATTTTGATTTGGTCTATCAGTCGGAACCTTCAAAAGCTCCGACATTTGTATGTGGATTGAGATTTGTATTTCCAAAATAATAATTAACATACACGTGGTGTGGGAAAAGTGTGTACTTTAAGGAAATACTTCGTCAAGAACCTGTGGGGTAAATGGGTGTGCCCACTAGAAGTCACCTGGATCTCAAATTGATTATGTTGAGTATGCAGATATGGTAAGACATTTCTAGGTTTGTTGTATCCAAAAAGTCATTTTTCAGCGGCGTCCAGCTAAAGAGTGGTCTGGCTGCTTGCGAATATTCTGTCTAGTCATTCCAGTGTCAAGCCGTTATCAAATTGTGAACTGATGTGGTGAATAGTTTGAAGGTCATAGTTTCTTGCAAATCGCTCTTCCTCGGTGCTATGTCGTTCCACATAAGTGTGGTTGAGCGGCGTAAGGCGTGGAGCAAAGTCAAAAATTGAGCAGAGACAAGGATTGAAGCTATCAAGCATCTAGGGGACAAGATGGTGTTCGGGGACGACGGGGATATCCAATAATCTCACACGTGTCTGCGGTGTAAAGGGACCTGAACCCGTGTACTATGAGCTTTACTCATAGACCAGCAGCCAGCGACAGATTTTTAGACGTGATTCTCATCGGTATGCCTGTTGGAGGGGATTCTGATATACGGTGTGTCCACTCTGAAGTCGCCCACCCTGTATTACGTATGGATGATTTTTTGTTTAAAACATACATTCTGGGATTTTATCAACATCCTATTGATTAGAACGTACAGGAAGACTCAATGAGCAGTATAAGTATTGAATTAACAAATTAACAAAAGAAAATAAGCAAAACAGTATTTTTTTTTTTTTTTTTTATGTGAACTCGAAGGTTTTTGGTCATTCTGATTGAGATTCCGTTGTCAGTTTTTTCCTAAACAAACACCCAATACGATTTTCTGAAATTTGACTCACTTTGAACCCCCATAACCACCCAAAAGAACGTCCCTGGAACTGATTTGGTAAAATGTTCAAAAAGTGTTTGACGAGACCTAACAAACAAAAAAAAAATGAAAATCGGTTAATAAACATAATTGTGACAGGGGTGAGACACTTCAGAGTGGACACCCTGTACATATTCTGTAATCAAAAAATGATGAAGAAAACAGTCATTCCGGGTTCTTCATATATTCAGAATTATTATTATTTGTTTAAAAATTGAGCATTTTTATACGATCTTACTCAGGCTGCCATCAATACTTAATAAAATTTGGGTAAAACACGACATAAAGCAAAATTATTGGCATACCGTTTGCCTGAGTCCAAATGGTGATCACGGCCAAATGTACTTGCATTTTGAAAACCGACTGCGTTACAAAACAGTCACAAAAAAATGGCAAACCGTGTGCGCATGACCAAGAATACCTCAGATTCAAATCATTCAGGGGCTGTTTATCAATTGAGTTAACTCCTGGGTTAACGCAATAACCTCAGAATGTTTGACATTTTTCCATTTGGCAGAGGCCAAGCTGACCTAGGGTCACCTTACCCATTGGTCAACTATCGATTGATAAACTGCCCCCAAGTTCACCTTTACAATATTCCGTATTTTACGCAATCAAAAAAGAATTGCAATAAAAAATATGTATCGTAAAATGTCGATATGTGAGATGACATACTGTTTGAACGGATTTGTCATATTACAAAATAGAAGTGAACATCTAAAAGGGAAATATTTTTTTCTGTATGTTTAATCAGTAGCTATTCTATGATTGAACAATTCATGATAGTGTAAATTGGAATGGAAGATGGCATACAAGTTGTGCGAGTTTAACATACTCGAGAGAAACGTTAACTGAATCGCCGCGTCCATATTTTTTTTAAGGCAATGGCAACATTTATTCTAAAGATATCGCTTTGTGCATGCGTAGCATCATGACTACAGGAATGGCCACGTTGCGATAAATCCGTGCTTTTTCTGAGAATTTTGGCAAATACGCAAAAACTTTTTTTTGATTTGAGGAGATGGTCCTCAGTAGCTTAACTTTTTCCGGGAAACTCAAAGGTGAGCTCACCATGCCATCTTGAAAATGAGGACACGTGTATTTTCTTCGTTTTTATTAGACTTACGATGAACATAGAACCAAAGTGGTTCAAGATCAGGTACATTCTCAAAAACTTTTATTCCAAACTTTTTTCTTCAAAATCAATGATACAAACTCTACAGGGTGATCCATTAATATGAAATGTGGAAAAAAATCGTACAGTACGAAAGTAATGCAGAATTACATTCCCAGCAAGTTTTTTCCATTTATTTCAATGGTTACTGGGAATTCTGTTTTGCATGTACGATTTCTTTCCACCATGGAATTGGTCTGTAGATTTTTCATTACTGATTTTAAAAAAAAAAAAGTTCGTTGGAAAAGTTATTGGGAATATCAATTCGAAAAATGTTGGTGTGATGATATTTCATCGTAAGTCAAAAATAGGAACAGGGAAAAGAAGAGGCGCCCTTATTTTCAAGATGGCGTGGTGAGCTCACCTTGGATTTTTCCAAAAACTCAGAGTTGAGCTATTGAGTACCCCCTCTACAAACTAAAAACAAAATTTTGCGCATTTTCCGGAATTCTCACATGACCCTATTTCAAGCACGAATTTACTGTACTTATTGGTTACAAGTTGCAGCTTGGAAACAGAAAGCAATGCACTATTGCCATATTTTTGTAACCCACTGTTTTTTTTCACCGTTTGTAATTTTGTAAAAGACTGAAAAATGTAGATGAGGCCATTGTTCACTTATTCACCCGTAATTATGGCATGGTCGATCAAAGTGAGAAGTTCTGACAGAATCAGTTGAATTTTGATGTTGATTTATAACCCTTTGTCTGGCCGTACCAAATATTATTCTTGATTATCCCGTTATTTTCGCTATACCTATCTCAGAAACTGAACAAAAACTGAATAAATGTAAGGAGATCTTTTTGATAAGGAAAAAATTAATAGAAATTCTTCCTATCTTTCATGCACTAATAAAATATAGAAAACTAGCTGACCCGGCAAATTCCATACTGCCTCATAATCAATAATTAATGTTGTGCTAAATGAATTTGTTTTACTTTTTTTTTTTAGTTTTTTCGATGTTTCACTAATAATTCTGTTATTCTGGGCGCAGACATAACAAACATGAAAAATAATAAGAATCCTTCCAGCGATTTTCCTGTTATGATGATATGTTAAATATATGACAACATTTCTAGCGTACTTTTTTTTGAAATGTTTAAACTGAAAACGTACCTATTGTTATAACACTCCAAATCCCAAATAGAACTTACATATCTAATTTGGACAAAATCCTTTGGAAAATTACAACATTATGCAAACATAACCTCACTTGGACGATTTTTGGTAAATTTCTAAAATCTAACCTCAAATTAAAACCTTCATATCCTATTTGAACAAAATCCTTAGGAAAATAACAAAACTTTTCGAACATAACCTCACCATGTCATTTTTTTTTTAAATGTTTTATCGAATCTCAAATAGAACCCACGATATTATTTTCTAATTTGAACAAAATCTTTTTGAAAATAACAAAATTAGGCAAACATAAGCGCACTTTGTCAATTTTTGATCGAACACCAAATTAGAGCCTACATAATTATTTGAACAAAATCCATTGGCAAATAATAAAACTATGCAAACATAACCTCATTATGTCAAAGAAAGGGAAGTTGTGTTTTCGGGTTCTTTAATTATTTGAACAAAATCCATTGGCAAATAATAAAACTATGCAAACATAACCTCATTATGTCAAAGAAAGGGAAGTTGTGTTTTCGGGTTCTTAAGGAAAATTTTCCAATTTTTCTTTTCATAACATCACTCCTCATATTTCAAAGAACATTGAAAAAAAATCACCTAAATTGCTTCAGCCGTTCTCAAGTGATGGAGTGACCAAGAAAAACGGGATTCAAATTTATATATTGAATAAGATAAAAGCCTGGATAGAATCAGTATCAGCACTGTTTTGGTTTTATGTTTACGTTCACTGAATGCACCTATTTTAACATTATGGCATCGTTGCTTTATCAGTCCTGACCTATGATCTGTTTTAGTTTTAATTTTTGTATGGACGTAGTATCAGTTCTGAAAATGAATCTGGACTTTGTCTGTAACTCGCATTACCGGGTAGATATTCTAACAGACCCACACAACATCCCTTTATGGGAAAAAATATAAATACTCTTCTCTCATAATGTCATTTTTGTCTTGATATTGAAAATGGCCGTCACTGCTATGCTGTAGAGTTGAGAGTCTTTTTCTCTTCTCAGGTCTATGATTTGAATTGACATTAATTAATATCATTTGGTGAGTTCGAGTTTACGCTCTTCGTGCTCAGAGTGTTTAGAGCGGAAACTCGAACGCGCCTATATGAAAAGTTATGTTTTCAAGTTTTTTCGGGGGATTTTTCAGATTTTCTTGCCATAAAAACAATCCCAAGACTTTAAGGAACTTCTCAAAAAAATGACTCAAATTGACCCAGCCGTTCTCAAGTTATTGATCTTCCAGAAGAAATCGGTACTCATTTTTATATATTAATATTATTATAATATATCAAGATAAAAGTGTTTGCTCTTCCTAAATTTTCCGTTATTGTCTAACAATGTAATTTTTAGTATTAGTATAGTTACAAAATCATTTGTAGATCAAATTATTGTGCATGCTCCATATAGTATGGTAACTTTCCAGTCAAAGGGCTAGTTGTTGAAGATCATTCATCCTAGTGCATTATGAAATGATTTTATGCAGCTTCCGATAACGACGCCGACGCGACGCCCAAGACTCTATCAGCATCATCGCTTCTTCGGAAGAGGCTAAAGATAGTGATAGTGGCTCCAACGATGATGGTGATTTCGAAAGCGATACAAAGATTGATAGTGTCGAAGACGAAGAGCGGAGAAGTAGCGATGAAGAATCGAATTTTGAAGTAACATTAAACCTACAAAAATAAAATGAATGATTGGCCAAAATGAAATTTTCAATGAATTTCGTGATTTTTCTTGGATAAATAACATTTTTTTTTTTCGAAATAATTGTCCTTTCCAATCAGTTTGCCGCTTATGAAGATGTTGCACTAGCGGACTTCATCAAATAGTATGCCATCCATTATACCATAGAAATAAATATCGATGAAATGAAAAACAAAAAAGCATACTGATTGAGTACACGGAGGTTTTATTAACCCTGTTGCAACTTATCTTACGTATGCCTGTACAGGGTTATTGATTATAAATGCCCCGCCCCATCTAACTTTTTAATTTGACGTTTTAGAAAAAAGTGTTCCAAATGAAAGTTTCATGGTTGAAAACGAAATTTTTTGAAACCTGTTTTCTCATATACAAGGTGTTCCAAAAAGTCTGGGCGAGGTCTAACTTTCTTATTTCAAATTGATACCCTATTTTTTGATTTGATGTTCTCCTTAAAATTTTAATCATTTTCTTAGTAGCATATCCTATACCTAAGCTTGATGTATAAAAAGATATTTGATATTTTATAAATTGAATAATTCTGATTCATTGTTATAAAAAAGTGAAATATATCTATGGTTTCGAAGTATTGACGTAATTTTGTATGTAGGATATACCAAAACTTCTCTGATTTTAAATTGATACCCAAAAAATGAACAAAAAAAAAAAAAAAACGTCTTATATAAAAAAAAACTTTCGAATCAAATGCAGAATTATTTATACTTTGATACTTTTACACTTTAAAAGTACTTAATGACGTGACATTTTTGTCAATATGAGCGTCAATAATTCGAAATCATAGATATATTTGACATTTTCACAACAATGAATTATTATTATTCAATTAATAAATATCAAATATCTTTTTATACATTAAACTTTGGTATAGGATTTGCTACATAGAAAATGTTTAGAGTTAAAAGGAGCATCCAAATACCAATAAAAAAATAGGGTATCAATTTGAAATAAGAAAGTTGGCCCAGACTTTTTGGAGCACCCTGTATATGTGAAAACAGGTTATTGAAAAAGTTCATTTTCAACCATGGAACTTCTATTTGGAACACCTTTTTCTAAACCATCAAATTAAAAAGTTAGAGGGGGGGGGCATTTATAATCAATAACCCTGTACTTGTGACTGCTCTGAACGTTATTCCAATTTTATTATGTAACATACACTATCATTATTTGCATGGAAAATGAATGGCATACTGATTGATATCACGGAATATTGTAAAATAAGTGTACTAAATGATTTGAATGTGAAGTATACTTGGTCATGCGCAAACGGTATGCTAATTTATCTGTGCCTGTTTTTATAACAAAAACATGTAAAATTTATAATGGCAGCCTGTTTCAAAACGCGGATAAATTGGTTTTCAAAATGCCAGTTCATTTGGCCGTGATCACCTGTTGGACTCGGGCAACCTGTTACCATTACTGCTTTATCTCGTGTTTTACCTCAATTTTATTAGGTATTAAAGGCAGTCTGAGTAAGATCGTATACAAATACTTAATTTTCAAACAAATGTTAATTTATTTCTAATATATGAAGAACACGGTATGATTGTTTACTTTATTATTTATTGATAACAGAATATGTATGTCAGAATACCCTCCAACAGGCATACTTTTCTGTGGTTGCAGTATTCCATTAAGGAAAACTGAGACATGTGTGAATTTTTAGATACCTACTTCGTTCACAGTGAAATAATTACCTCAAAAAGATCGATCAATATTTTCAATATTGTAGAAATTCGTTGGGCTATGAACGCTTGTTGGGTTTCATCCGAGGTTTTTATCTAACAGTCTCTCACTTGCGTTGTTGCAGATAAGGTCCGGCGTTGAATGCGTGAACGGAATTAGAAGACCTCGCTGGGTTATGATTACAACCTATCTCCTTGCATTTTGATTTCGTGAAGTGTTCATAATCTATATTATTATATTGTTGAATGCTCGTCTGGTCACCAGGATGAGCCAAAACTATTTTTTTTTGTTTAATTTTTGCGTATTTATTTATAAAAAACAAAAAAACTACATTGACCAAAATACAAGACAGTGACGACAATATAAGATGCAATATGCCGGCTTTATCAGAATTTCTAATATTTTCTGCCCCGGTGGCTTGGTGGCTGGATGTTAGCTTAGAATGCAGAGGGACCTTGGTTCGAACCCCAGCTGGCATGCTACTTTTTATAAAGTCGCTGTACTTTTTCGGTGAAAATAAAATCAAATGTGATTGAAATAGTGAAATTATGATTGAAATTCACTTGAACAAGAGATGTATCTATTTATTAAAAACACTAAGCTTATTTTTGGGGCAGTTCGTGAGTTTATGTTGAGGAAGTTTGCGTTCTGTTCCAAAAACTTTTTATAGAGTGGAGTTTTATAGTTTTTCGGCTTGGTTATTTTTGATCATAATTAAATACAGTTTGAGGTTCCCTATCAGTTGTTGTATACAGGGTGAGTTGAGAAGAACAGACGAAATTTGAGGAATGTGAAAAAAATTAAAAACCCCATTTCTTCTTATCCGATATTCATTTTTTTTTTCAAGTTATAGCGTGATACCAAATAAAAAAAACGTTTATCGTGATTCAATTACTGCATAGATGTCAAATAGTTTAGAATCTTGAGCATAAAAAAAATCAAAAAAGCAATAAAAAATAAAGATAATAAAATTTTATTCTTTCTATAGCTTGGAAAAAAAGAAAAAAACTAATATCGTATAAGGACATATTATCATCCCTTCAATGCCAAAAGCGCGAATGTGCAATCTTCATGTTTTTCGCAAATCATGTGCACAGAAATTTAGGAAAAACTCGAATCTCCTCAATGTCAAAAGTGCGAATCAGTATGACAACCCATCTCTTCTTCAGCGTCATCTTGTAGCTGCGCAAAAGTACAGAGATCAGTTTGACTTCACGCTCAAATAGCGAATGTGTCTTATTCGTGTTATTGCTCTTGTAAGATTTTCTAGAAATTACATCCCAATTCGCGAATGTCGCACAGAACTGCACTACTTTTGATGGAGACCAGTTGTCTGTATTTAGTTTTTCGCATCTTTTGTCAAATATGCCTAAGAGTTTTCCTGTTTATGTGTCGTGTAAATATGTATTCTTGCGACTTGAGTCCAGAATGTTTAAATCGCCCTGATGATGCAATTATATATTGCGAAACGTCGGCCACTTTGAAACTTACTGGACTTTAATCTACTGATCCTCAAACCCAACAAATCACCCACACTCATCTACAAATGTGCTGGATCGTTAAATAAACAAAATTTAAAATGAATTTGTCCCATATTTTAGGCGGGCTCTGGATAAAATAAATAGTGATAGTGATAATATACAGTATGTCCCCGGATAGCTGTCAAGAGAGGGCGAGAGAAATACCAATTTAGGGATACGACAAAAAGTAATTCTTGATAAATATGTTGCTTGGTCTAAAAATAGCATATGTCTATAAAAAAAATCTCCAAGTATATAGGAAGACAAAAAACTAAAAAAATGAAAAAAACAACTTGGAAGAAGCTGCTGATATTAATTATGATTTTTTTGATTTTGGACAATACGGGGCTGGTAAAAAAATTCAGAATTGTTATTTTGTGTGAGAGGAATACACTCTTATATTTCTGACTATATCTGTGAATCTAAATCAAAGTTTCTTTTGGAAAATTGAATTTTTAAAATAAGTTAAAACTTTACCTGAAGTGACATTTTCTTTTGATATCTTGAGAAACTTTTCTCCTACATAAAATAACAATATTTTTTTTTACCAGCGCTGTATTAAACTTATCTTTCTTCATCATCGTTTTCCGTCCAAAATTAGAAAAATCACAATAAATATCAGCAGTTTCTTCTCAGTGATTTTCACATCTTGCTAGTTTTCCCTGTATATTCTATATCTCATCAATTTGACTCATCTCATCTTGAAGTTGTACTTTTCCTGAATTATCAGAATCTGTTATCAGAAAAAACAATTGAGCATCAGGAGTTTTCAAACGAAACAACCTATATATGATTCCTTAGTGCGATAGTGCCCATATATTATCCCTTCGTTCGATAGAGAATTCTACCTTGATTTCAAATATATAAGGGTTGAGGGTGTTATAAAGATATTAACATTTTTCTATACAAGGAATGATGATAATAAATTGGACAGAAGGTGTTGATTAGTAGAGACCAGTCAACCATAACCGTTGAAGATAACACCCCCAACCCCTATATATTTGAAATCAGAAGAGAATTCTCTATCGCACTAAGGAATCATATATAGGTTGTTTCGTTTGAAAACTCCTGATGCTCAATTGTTTTTTCTGATAACAGATTCTGATAATTCAGGAAAAGTACTACAACTTTGCCCATTTGAACCATTCTCTATGGTACATATTAACGAAGATAGCTATTGGCCACAATATACGTGAACACCCAGTACATGAAACTTGAAAATTTGATGTGGAATCCAAAAATAAAATGAAAAATTTGAGTCTCCATTTGAAAAAATGAAATTGACGGTCGTAAGTTATTTTTGGTCCACCCTGTACACATAAAGTACGGTCGCACTGTATAATTAACAGTCAGGGTGTTTGAGGTAGGTGAAAACATTCAAACTAATACATTGTACCCTACCATGAGATTCTCGCCTCCAAAAAAATCAATTATTCTGCAAGCGAAATGAAAATGCAGCACACTTAAAAAAGATATCATCATTTTCTACTTGGCTATTATCAATTCTTTCTGCCCTAGATACAAAGTGAGTGAACAGACACATCAAGAAGAAGCATGATGCATTTATTAGCATGATTAATTCATTAATCCATGTAAAAAATGAACCTCATGAGAATAATTTTAGTTTTGTACATCTTTTATTCGTGCAACCATTTTGAACAGTCTGTTGAATAATTGCGCCATGCTGATGTGCAAACGGACGTGGACGTTCCAGTTTTGCCTGAGAGCAAAGTAGGACATTGTTAGAGAAATGCAAGCGGTAACGACCCCAGCTGGAAGAGCGGTAGAGTGTGAAATCAAAGAGATCTTGTGAACAATTTTGAACGAGAATCCTCAACACAATTCCCATGAATCGGGTTATGTCGACACAAAGCGGTCGTTACATATTAAGTTGTTGGATTAGAGAAAATTTAAAGCATAATGTTATTCGGAAATAGACAGTGATATAGAAGACTACGTAAAATGCATTTATTGTGCCTTTTAGACAAATATCTTGCGATAAAATGTGACATCTCAACTATAAATTATATTCTAACTCCATAACACTAAGTTCAAAGACGCCAATCAATTGCTTAACAGTCACAACGTAAATACTTGATCCACATTGTATAGTACAGCACCAACACAAGAGTCCGCATCATGAATAAGTAACTAGCAGTTAAACTTCTCTAATATATTCATCTCCTAGGCGTCTAATCCAATTTCACTGTGAGGTCAGATTAAATGTTGAGCTAAATATCTTCAAATACTGAAGTGACGTCACCATACCCAAGAAATAAGTTTTGCTAGGGGATGTTGTGGAAACTCTGATAAATGATTAAGCACTACAAGAACAAATGCGGGATGTGGTAGTTATAAGCTTGTCTACGAGCATGTTTTGATAAAATATGAATGGCTGTCTGACGAGAATTCTCGCAAATCAGTTTATAAAATTTTTGAGTTGTATAAATATTAAACAAATAATCATAGACTATCCAATTGCAAATTGATTGTCAGTTATATGAAGAGAGTTTCATAAACATTTCATCGGAATAACTATCAAGAGACAATCATCTGAGTTAATTCTATCCATGGAAGAAATGAAGCTTGATAGATTTATCCCCAATGATATTTAAACCTCTCACTCATCATTTTCTTTGGTAAATAATTCTCATATCCCTTAGAATATATTAAATCGATTCTGAATACTCTATCATTATATAGTTTTGCAGCTAACTGTGAAAAACAGAGATATGATCTATGGAAGTCAATAAAATAGCCTTTAAATTGAATCAATATCAACGATAATTGAATATTATTTGATTATATATGAACCCCGCATTATCACAAGCCCGAATCCCAACAAAATCTGTATGTACTGCATGCCTTCGTTAAACTAATGGGCGGCAGTGTATTCCAATTTAACGATTTAGAAAAGTAGAAGTTCAAATAATAGTGTGCCTGATTGAGAAAGATAGACATTTTCATTTCATTTCTGGATTGAGTGATAATCACTCCAGACCCAAAGTGCTTTCAGTTCAGTTGACCAGATTCACATCTTCCATTTAATAAAAACGACCTTATCCAGAAATTATCAAAATCTGTCAAAACTTAGAAAAGATGAGCGATCAAAAGGGCCGGGGCAAGTTAATTTGTAACACAGGTCAGTCTTTGATAACATTTTAATATCAAATGAAAATACTTTCTGATAAAGTATGCCTATACACCTACATAATTTCAAAATTTAGCATGGTTATCAGGATAAATATCCAACGGCTAAATTCCTGGAAAACCGTTCGAGTGGACTTTGAACTGAATGATGAATTTTCAGGAGAGAAAATTAATCTCGCTAAGCTATAATTGGAGCACTCATCCATATCCCTGCAGGGTCGTATGAAGTAATCCAAATCGTAGCTTCAACAGTAGCCTAGTTTACACCGATAACTCGTTTAGTTCGGTCCGATAGGACCAAGTGGGTGGGGATAGTACGGTAGGACCAATGATTGCTTTTCGCCCGTTTACACCGTCTTGCAACGCGTGAACTAAATCTGTACGCCCGCAATTCGTCAAATGTCAAAAACAAGTCGAAATTATTCATCAACACAATTCGTAACCAAAAAAAAACATGAGTAAGTACGCTCAGATTGCCTTAGAAACTCAGAACCAACACAATTCACAATAATAACAATCAACATAACCTCATAATTTTGATCCATATCGAACCAAATTTAGTTCGGTACACTTGCTGGCGAGTACCGAACCAAGAGCGGACCAGCTTAGTCCGCAACTGTTTACACCATTCGAACCAAATATTTGGTTCGGATATAGTCCGAATTTGGTACTTGGTCCGCGGACCAAGTTGTCGGTATAAACTAGGCTAGTAATTCCTGTTCACACTCGACCAAGGCCGCGTTTACACAGATGGCTAGGTACTAAAACTCTGAGCGTATGTGACAAAAAAGCATTTTTATTTTTGCCAGCAAGTGGTCGAAATTGTTTAGGATAATCCGGGGGATAATCAAACATTGCATGGAGTCAAGTATGTTTTCATCATGATGGATGTGTTTCATATCATAAAGTTGAATGTATTATACAAAATATCAAAGTTTGTTTTTACCATAAAAGAGAATTGGACTCTATACAAAATATGTACTGCATAATGACAAGTATGAACTCTCAGCTTTGCTAGAATCTTGTAACCAACATCTACTTTTCACCATTCAAAACGTTTTGCGCTGACGAGTGCGTAGTTGAGGATGTTTTTTATACATGGATTTATTCCAAAATAGTCAAGTGAAACATGATTCATATCTTGAGCAATTGACCGTTTTTATACATGCTTCAAGATGATTCTGAAATTAGTATGAAGCTTCATTGTGACATACAAGAGATAAAAGTTGATAGGTTAACATCTTTTTTTAATTGTTTATAGAATTGATTGATGGAAGCATCAAACATCAAATACAGAAAGACATGATTATCAATTTTCAAAACCCTTTCACTTTAGAAAATCAGAAATATTATTTGTTTCAATTTAAATCTCTTCGTCGTGAAGAAGTCGTGTCCCTGAAAAATACAGGGTGTTTATTGATTGAATGCCGATACCTAAGGGTGATGCTCCTTGCATGATCTTGAGACAAAAAGTTCATATGGACATATTTTCTAAAGAGATACAGGGTGTTGAAATTTTAAAAAATAAATGTTTTTTCCATAATTACTCAGGTACTATTCCAGATGTTTTCATGAAATTTGGTACACTTCTTCCATGCATCATTTCGCATTTTGCGAAGTACAAACAGTTTTATTATTTTCACCAGTGGCGTCCGTACGGGTTTTGCACTCAATATTTTTGGAGAAAAAACTTGTACGCCACTGCTTCCCTTCAAAATAAAAATAATGTTTGAAATCTCTATTTATTTCTTAGCCTTTGTTCTCTTGATTTTTTCGTCCGGCGCATGGTTTTCGCCTAAAAAAATAGAATCAACTCAATTGCATTGACACCCTGCTGTGTCTTCCAATATTTTTAAATCAGTGGCGCCCTCTCTAACATTCTCATGCATATTGATGCATAAAAGACGTCTACCAAATTTTAAAAAGATTTCTGGAATAATATCAAAGTTATGATGAAAAAAGATTTTTTTTTTAAAATTCTACACCCTGTATCTCAAAATCTAGGCTCTTGCGGACCTATGTCCATATGAAGTTTTTGTCTTGAAATCATCCAAGGATTATCAACCCTGAGTATCGGCATTCAATTAACAAACACTCTGTTTAGCTGACAGTTTTTGAAGTATAATCTATTTAGACCAGAAACGTACCATTTTTTCCATTAACGCCCACGCAGAAAATATAAAAATAGTTGAAACTCAAACAAGTTATTTCTCATGTATTGTTGAACTTGATTGGTATCTGGTATGATTGATTGATTGGACATTTCTTTCTATTACTAGTCGTTAGATTGCTTTATTGAAATACCGTATGTTGATATTTTTTGAAAGTAGATAACATCATTGATTTATAATAAATATCAATAGCAGTTATTTTAAGTACGTACTCAACGAGTACGTACGAGTTTTATTCGAGTGGTTAGTAGAGAAATATATGTATACTTGACCGATAAATATATCTGACTCCGGATATATCCCAGAAAACATAAATCAAACGCCGAAAAATTCCGATAACAAAATGGTTGTGCTAGTTCAGTTCGATCTCCATATTATTTGAAATAGTTTTCAAAAATTCATAAATCCACCAATTTCCAAAAGACTTGCAAGATTTTAACATTCAAGTGCCGTTTTACAGTTCCATGATGTGTAAAGTAGTGTATCTTATACGGAACCAAATACGTTTTTGATGAGCCTGAAATTCTATTTGTGAGGTAAACTTGGAATGTTAAGTATAAAGTAACTCAAGCACCCTTGAAATGAGTTTATTATTCTCCACCTCCACCACTCCTGTCACAATATCAGATAATGCCTCTGCAAAGGGTTTTTGGAGGGTATCTGTTACCACTCTGCTGACTAATCATTTGGAATTTGAAACACCCAGAATGAAAGTAGCAGATGGGTTGTTATTTCTAGTAACTGCGACCAAATATCCTTTCTTTGATACCACCAAGTGAACAAAACTACATAGTGGCGATAAATCCGGAACGGCTATCGGCTTGTGCTACTGGAATGGGTGTATTGAGTATTTGCTATAATATGGTCCAATGCTTAGTCACAGAATGATCCTAGTATACCTTATACAGGGTGTCCGGGAAAATGTGGGAGATCTCTCGGATTCAGATAGAACATTAAAAAATAAGATGACAAGTTCTCATAAATTTTTTTCCTAGCGGCCCTCCCTACGGAGATACGGCCCCCTAAAGGACCCCACTGGAAATCGGTTTTTCTTGAATAACTTTTAAACGACTCAATATAATTCAATGAAAATTTAATATGATAAACAGTAGTGAGGACCTCTCAAAATACTTCCCTTAAAACATAATTAGCTTGTTTAGTTTACCAGGGACGGACTAGATTGTACATTTTAACGCTCAAATTTTTAACACCCTGTATGATAAGGAGTTAAAAAAATAAATTTGGATACCTTGAACATTAAGCTAAAGAAAAGGTACTCTTGTTCATTTTCGATAAAATGAACCATTTTCGAGATAAAACAATTTTTATTAAACAAAACCTCGAAAAAAGTCATGACGAAGTGGTGCTCTTGACGAAATTGTGAAACTAACGCTAGGAAAAAAATTTATGGGAACTTGTCATCTTATTTTTTAATGTTCTATCTGAATTCGGGAGACCTCCCACATCTTCCCGGACACCCTGTTTCACAATTTCGTCAAGAGCACCACTTCGTCATGGCTTTTTTCGAGGTTTTGCTTAATAGAAATTGTTTTTTCTCGAAAATGGTTCATTTTATCGACAATGAACAAGAGTACCTTTTCTTTAGCTTAATGTTCAAGGTATCCAAATTTATTTTTTTTAACTCCTTATCATACAGGGTGTTGAAAATTTGAGCGTTAAAATGTACAATCTAGTCCGTCCCTGGTAAACTAAACAAGCTAATTATGTTTTAAGGGAAGTATTTTGAGAGGTCCTTACTACTGTTTATCATATTAAATTTTCATTGCATTATATTGAGTCGTTTAAAAGTTATTCAAGAAAAACCGATTTCCAGTGGGGTCCTTTAGGGGGCCGTATCTCCGTAGGGAGGGCCGCTAGGAAAAAAATTTATGGGAACTTGTCATCTTATTTTCTAATGTTCTATCTGAATCCGAGAGATCTCCCACATTTTCCCGGACACCCTGTATATTGGGCCTTGAAGGTACGAGACATGAGGAATATTGTTGGTCCCGAAATAGTAGCTGCAACTTTAATTTGTTACTATAAAGTTACGGCTACTATATTCTTGTGAGGTTTTTCTGCTACCATAAAATTGTAGGAACTCAAAAATATTTCTTTATAGTGGCAGTTACTATATGTACCCAACCTCACCATTACACAAGTATTTATACAACATACGTACGGCGCGACGCCCAAGTGAAGGGTTTTTTGTTTTGTTCCAGACGTTTTTAATAGTTTACCTAATAAGCCTAGAGTGCAAAATAAAAGTTTCAAACACTTTAACTATAAAATCTATTTTCGAAAATTTAGATCATTTTTGTAGTTAATGTACAATGTGTCACCGGATCGATCCTTCGCCCAAATTTATGTTTTAAAGAATGTAGAAAAGTTCATCAGCAAACTCTTCTTGATGATGCAGAATATGTAGAACTGCGTAACGAGTCTGCAAAGTATAAACGTATTTAGAAATCAAGAAAATACAAATAAACGTTGACAATATCAAGATCATGTTATTCTGAAAACTTGGAATGGAAAAATGCAAAATATCTAAGTAGACGGAGGGTTTTGGAATTTTGCATTCTTACTCAATTTTTCATTCTGAACAACTCTCTTCAATAACATTAGGTATGTCGTATCTCTTATAGAAGAGGCTCTTACTTGTGAGAGAAAAAGCTTTTGGGTTAATTTCCAGGACATGCTTGATTTTTCGGAACTAAAATTATGAAACAAATTAGTTTCCATCCAAGCAGAGCTGAACCCCAGAGGATGAAACTTCAATTCAAAGTTTTTTTTACTTTTTCATCTATTCATGCGTTGATCCGGGGACACACCGTATGTTTGTGTACAGGGCGTACAACTAAGAGAGGTCGCCGGCCATATCTCCGTAAATATTCATCTCACATTTTTGGAAAAAAAAATGTTATTATTATGAACTATGAACTATTTTCATATTAAACTGTTTTTTGTAATCTGTCAAATGAAGGGTGTGGGAATGATCGAATGTTAATTCTTGAAATTGTTAATAACTTTTGATTGGCTGAACCTATTCCAATAAGCTTAGCGTCGTTTTAAAGGTATATTGTTATGCTTTTTTATGGTGTAATATCACTTACGAACAGTAGAGGACGCTTTCTGTTAAAATGAAATATTTCATCGATTTTACCAAAAATATTGAATACAAAGGTGTTTTTCTTTTACGTTAGTTTCAAAGAGCGTAAAAAATATAAAAAATGGCGTAATCGGCAAGTAAATAACTTATTTTGAATCAAAATAAGCAATGAAAACGTAATTAAAGTGTGAATATTGCCGCGCTGGCCTCACGGAACTCGATCTGTGCAGAGTAGGCTTAGAAAACAAATACCTTATGAAAAAGTCGTCGCTATGGTGAATGCGCATATTATTTACTTTACGTAAAAAAAAAAAGAAAAAGTTATTAACTTGCCGTTTGCGCCATTTTTATATTTTTTTCACGCTTTTTCAAACTAACGTGCAAGAAAAACACCTTTGTATTTAATATTTTTGAGAAAATCGATAAATTAATTCATTTTAACAGAAAGCGCTAACATTTGACCCCTACCCAACCCTTTATTTGGCAGATTACAAAAAAAAGTTTAAAATGAAAAATGTTCATAATTTCTCCTTCTTTAATATAAAATTATTTATCTGGTAGGTCATTGTTCAATATTCTTAATGAAACGTATATTTTCTATTTCACTATTGTAGTACGCCCCCTAGCGGACATCGCACGAACTTGGAAATAATTTCCAGCAATTTCTCTTGGCATCTTTCATAATAGTTTTTTTCTCCAAGAATATGGGATAAATACTTACGGAGATATGGCCAGCGACCTCTCTTAGTTGTACACCCTGTACAAACTTCTTATAACTATCTACATATTTCTATAGGAATATGCTGAGTTGGCAAGTACTGGAGACGGTAAAAAACAGAGCTGAAAAAAGAATTATGCCTTAGTTATATTCCATTCCACTTCGAAGTGGGAGTGACAGATTTCCGCTTGCCAAACGGAAAACATATGCTACCATCCACAGTGAATTTGGTGTAAGCGTGACTTTGAGTACAAATTCATGTTGATGGTAGCATATAATTCTCGTTTGGCAAGCGGAAATGTGTAACTTCCACTTTGAAGTCAAATCGAATATAGACCTTACATAAGACAATATCACTCAGGAGCTAGACCATTGGGCCTTAGAGCACCAAAATAGCCACGCAGCTTCAACTGACTGAAATTGTTTACTAAAAGTAAGAAGGCTCAACATCATTACCCGGAATTAGAAGAACTTTGTTGAGTACGGCAACATCTTGTGTCATTGTTCCAATGGGAATGGAGAATTTTGGTATAACGCCATTTGCCTTCATTTTTTAATAGTTCTCCGTTGAAATTTTGGCCGATACTAAAAATTCCTGCATATCCTTGTAATCAACCCATGGTGGTGGCTATGTATTGCGGAGATTCCAAACTCTCACCACAATTTGTAACGGTACCAAATGAGATCTTGGATAAAGGAATTCAAGTTAGTCAGATGATGATAAATATAAAAATCCGCTATTATTAGACATATCTATCAAGCCGTTCAAACGAACAAGATATATTTGAAATTTGAGTTGAGGCTGGATGAAAAGCATTCAATTCGAGTGGTAGATGGAATTCAATAGTAGCATAAAGAACTGTATTGTCTTAAAATGTCTGAATATCCGACTTTTTGTGTGTTTAAAGTAGCTTTCAGTTCCAGCTGGTATGTACTGGAACTGGGTATAGACATTTTGAACAATATATGAAGATGAAAAAGTTCCGAAGTGGTGGCCGATACAACAAAGTCACTTTTGAGAAGTAACAAAATAGTCACTGAAAGTAGCAGATCCTTTAAAGTAAAAAATGGGTAGTCCCTGCGA
Organism: Orchestes rusci; assembly: GCA_958502075.1. NCBI lineage: Eukaryota > Metazoa > Arthropoda > Insecta > Coleoptera > Curculionidae > Orchestes > Orchestes rusci. The sequence goes on along the minus strand of OY293304.1, from coordinate 79,680,450 downwards.
CTTTTTATTAGCTAGCCCAACTCTATCGAAACCAAGTGTAGCTCAGCCATTTTTTCAAGATTAAGTATTTTCAATAGATTTTTTTGTTAATATCGTTTTGTTTTTCTTCATTTCCCCAATCAGAATGATGCTTAAAACATTCAGTTCTCTAATTAGATCTCGAAAAAACACTTTTTTATACATCATGATATTATTATTTTTTAAATTTTCTTTATTATTGGTTCTCTGTAGATGTGTACAATACTACACTGATTCGAGGGCGCTTTGAAATATTCCCCTCTGAATCGATTATATCTTTCAGTGAAGTGAAGTGATATTTGTCCTGGAACTACGCGAAATACGCAATCAAAAAGCATCATATGCATCATAGACTTGGAACTACAGAATAACACGTCATCATTAACTTTAACATGGGCGCTCCGCGATGATTGTGTCCATAGACTCAATATCACAAGACAAGTAACAAAACAAATATTCCTAACCCCAACAACCCTCATATGAATATTTACTTTTTTTTCAGCTATGTTGTCATGTGCCCTGCATGTTTTGAGGCTTTTTGAAAAAATACCCGGAAAAATGTATTGATTCACCTGCTTATCTTCCAAATCAACAATCTCAAACAACCATAATTCCATTTATCTTCAGTTGTTTGTCACAAAGTGATTTTTGTGATCAAAAAATATTTTTAAAGGTGAAAATGTGTATTGATGTTGACGTTTTTTGTTGAAACTTGGCAACATCTGGCCGTTAAGGCCAGTTTCTCTGACGCTTTTGTTTACAAAATACCGTTGTGTGAGGTTGGGAAGTTACTACTGAGTTTATTACTCAGTTTCTCAGGACAAAACCTAGTTCTGTGAATTATTTTTTATTCTAAATTGCGCTATTCCGTATTCTATTGATAAAACAATGCCCAGAATGTGTGAGACCAGAAAGTGAAGTTATACAAAAACAAAACTGTTCTTTTCTATGTGTGTTGGGAGACCAAAACATTCAATGCTTAAGGTATAGGCGTTATGTGTCTTGATATTGTAAGTCTATGGTCGTGTCATATTATTTTATTTGAAAACTTTTTTATAATAGTAGAGGTCGCTAGAAGAACGTACGATTTTTAGACGTAGCAGTTACCAGGCGTACGCGTATATATGAGTTACCACGCCGCTACATAGCGGGATAGTCGCTGTTGCCATCCGGTAAACTACCCAGTTACCCTAAATTGTTCGTAGCGGCAACGTTGCTACTACGTAGCCGTGGATAGTAGCGGCCATGGTAGAAAGAAACAAGGTATTCCAACGCGCATCTCACTGTGACGTCAAATGCAACAAAGATACAGTGTTGCCATACTGGCGATTTATCGCAATTGGACTACCTCTAGAAGCCACAACTTAAGACAACATTTCAAGAAATATCGCTAAGCGGATCTTTAATTACTTGCTATGATTTGAAGCTATTTTTTGTTTTATCTACAACAAGAAATTGATTTTCAAGGTATGTTTTTTGATTATTTGTATATGTCACAGTAAAACCTGGTAATCAGTAAAAGCTAACTGTTATTAGGAAAAGTGAGCTTTTCCTGATTTGGAAACATTTAGCTAGTGAAAGTTGAATTCGATCGACTTCATCATACTTTTACTAGTAATTGTTAGCATTCACGTAACTTTTCTAGTGAAAGCTGCTACACTGAAAATCGTTATCGTAACTATAAATATCCTTTTTGGTCCGAGTTGGAATTCGCCGACAGATTAGACGCTCTGGAAAATACGAGAGTTATATGAATCGCAGGTGTACAATGTGAACATTGTTCAGATACCGTATTGTAGAAAATACTTAAGTATTCTCAGTAGGGGTTAGTCTGGGTTAGTTTGGGTTAGTTTGAGTTTGACAAAAATGTTGATGTCGCGTGAGCGACATCATTTAGTGCCCCGTGCACCTTGGGTTGGTTAAAAGGCGTAAATAAGTTTTAAAAAGTATTTTTCCTGACTGCTTTCAGTAAAAGTCTATTTGATAAAGTTTCTCCAACATTCACTAGTAAAAAAATTAATCAAAATTTAACATTTCCTGATGGATCAAGTAATTGCTAGCATCAACTAGTAAAAGCTAGCTTTCACTGAATTTCTAACATTTACTGTAACATATATAAGTATTTGTAAATGAGATAATAACCACAGTGAATGCAACAACTTATCTGTCATGCTAGATAGCACTCTTGAAAAGCTACGTTCCTTTGTCCCCATGGTTACTATAAACAAAAATTGTAGCGTTTGACGTCATTGCGCAATCCAAGCCAATTTTTCTCCGAGTGTCTGACAAACCTTGTTTTTTTCTACCATGGTAGCCGCGTACTTGATGGTGTTATCTGTAGTCCCGGGAACGTTCCCGAAATTATGTGTGTTGCTTGAGGACATTCTCTCTGATTACACTTTATCTTTATTGTCAAGATCTCCTGCCTGAAATTAATTATTCTGATGATCGTGGAGACATTTTTTAAAGGAGCCGTATTGGAGAAAGAATCATGAATCATCTTAGTTTCATCAGAATAGATATACGGTAAATTTTAGACAATATTGAAATCCTCATGATTATCTTTTGACAAAAATAACATTTCACCAAAACACAACTGATATCCAAACTAATCCGCTCCATACAATTGATTTTCACATCTGAATACAACAGAATTTTACAAAGTCTGCATTCCGAAAGAACCAAATTGCACATCAAAGACCGCCAGCTTACGGATAAACCTGTTTATTCTCGCAACTACAATAAAATCCAACGTGAACTTTAACAAAGTTTGGATATACCCTAAGCAGATTGCTGTCAAGGCGGCTGACAAGGTATTTTAATCGATGGAGATTTGGAATAACTTGGGAAAGCTTTGAATAAGCTATCCACATCGATTTGAATCAGAAAATAGGAACTTCCCCGCAAAGTTGGGAAAGCTAGGATCCCTCGAATGATGGATAGAATGCGGACACAGCAAACCACAAATTGAATTGCCCAAGTAGATTGAGACAAGTCAAGGAGTTTGGGCTTGATGAAATATGAGTAAAACACAAATCAATAAACTTGTGGTCATATATGAAATTTCAACCCATTAAACACTGAACATAAAATCATGGGATGTGTATGTACCTCACTTAGTTTTGAAAACAGAGATCATTTGTGTATACCCTTCACCCTTTGGATATTTGTGATGATTTCGATATCGTGTCGATGGCCTAATTCATCAATGATAGGTTCGAGAGTATCACGGTACTTTGGTTAACTTGATAAACCTCTGGACAGATATTAATGGGCTTTCAGATCAAAGTAGCATGCGACGTGCTACTTATTTTGAAACCTATACGATTATATGAATGATTTCAGACCGTTGTGACGTCGCATGTTGCCATGGATGCTATAGGTATTGAACTAAGAATCATGCTTCCCGGCAGCAAGTAAGGCAGAATTGAAGCACATCATAATACAGTGCTTTTCTTTAATGTCCTCCCCCTTTTATTTTTTGAACGGCTCAACTAAGAGACTTCAAATTTTAGGTGATGAAATACAAGTATGTTTACTATGTTTTGACATAAAATTGACACATGAAAAATTCAAGATGGCGGCTGGGTGCTATCTTGGAATTTTTTTTTAAATAGGAATAGGGGTCATGTGACACATCATTTTGAAGGTCCTGATGAGTACTCTATAACCCTAGAATATTGAATCGATATTTTCAAGAACTACAAAATGGCGGTACATTTAATTACTACATTGATACATAATACACTTGAAAAAAAAAATTAAAGAAATTTCGGAAAGGCTGTTTTTAGGCCAAGAACTTCAAGGCACCCATTTCCAAAATTATTTGAATTGATTTTATTGTTTTATTGAAGTTAGTTGAAGTTGATACACACATTTTGAGACTTGTTCGTGTTGTTTTTACTTTTAAAATAATATTGAAGTTATTTAGTCATAAGTATAATATGCATTAATGTAGTTATTGAATGTACCAACATTTTGTAGTACTTGGAGATATCGATTCAATATTCTGGGGCTATGAAGCACTTATCAGGACCTTCAAAATATGGTGTCACATGATCCCTATTCCTATTCAAAAAAACATTCCAAGATGGCGCCCAGCCGCCATCTTAAATTTTTCATATGTCAAAACATAGTAAACATGCTTGTATTTCATCACCTAGAATTTAAAGTCTCTAAGTCGAGCCATTCAAAAAATAAAAGGGGGGGGACATTAAAGAAAATCACTGTATAATAAGGCAAAAACTTACGGAATCCAAATAAAGAAAGCGAACAAAGCACACACTTATGAAGAAAAGGGACTAGTACTACTAATGATCTTAATTTGCCATAATTCGCATCCACAAATAAGTTACATAGGATGAAAATAGAAATATACGAGAAATAAGTCAACCTGATGCTGAGAAATACAAACAAAAAACCAAAGGAAAAAACATGATTTTCCTCAAACATGCTGGAATGAGGGCAACAGTGTGAAGCTAATATCATGAGATATGATGTTATCGTACATCGCCGATATGATGCTGGGTGAAAGGAGATTGGAGAATATGAAAAGTGGTTAGGTAGAAAGGTTTGTGTATATTGTTGAGAACATCATTAAACAAAAGTTAAAGAGTTAAAGAGCTATTCAAGGAGATTAAATTCATTCTTGTGTAAAAATGTCAGAATGTGTCAAAAAAAGTTGACAGTTGACGTTACCTTCTATTCAAATGACAAAATAGCTCTTGAAAAGTAAAGATAGAAAAGTGCAAACCATCTTTCTCTAACTTGTATAGTTTGAGTTTTATAGCATGTCAAAGGTGCAAAAATGCTATTTTTGAGACGCGATATCTCGATAACGGTTGAATCTAGGAGCATTAGTTATATGACAATTTTTGTTCCAAATTGAAAAAAAAATTGAAATATCAATTAAAATACAGGGGCTTCCATTTAAAAAAATGCAACTTTGATGTGCCATGACTTTATGACCGACCCTGTATATTTCAAATTATCAAATTATCACCAGTTAATGGATATCTAAAAACCCTATAACTTTTGTGTTCAACTTTTTCTGGTAACTCTTATACTTTAGCCAATAATCGACGGTTGCCATACATATCAGCGACCCTGTATATGTTACGGCTAATATACAAACTTGGATAGTTTATAAACTAGCTGGATAGTTTGTAAGCTAACCAAACCATTGGCTTTTTTAATAGAATAATGCAATTTCCACTAAAATAGCAGTTATTTTGCAAACTATCCAATATCCATGAGTCTTGGCTAATTTACTTGAAACTATTAAGAAAACCAAAATAGCTGGTTAGTTTGTAAATTATCCAAAGTAATCTGGCTTAAATGAAAACCATAATTTCTAGTAACATAAAATACCGAAACCTTTGGCTAGCTTATAAACTAACCAGGTTAGGCATTTCTTATTTGATAAATTAAATTTTCAGATTCTAACTCAAATCAAATGAAAAAATGGGAGTGACTATTCTGCCGACCGTTCGTTATGCAGTATCTATCGTTACACTATGCAGTAGTTCGTTGGTTAGCATAAGGTTAACATAACAATTTATTGTTGGTCTAGGCATGATACACTTTAAAAAATATGCAGCAGTTCGTTGGTTAGCAACAGGTTAACATTTCAATTATTATTGTAAATCATAACTTATGTGATTTGTATGGGTATTATGAGAATTGAGATTGGGTTAGTGATTATATTAATAATCAATAAAACCAATCTCAATTCTCAAAATACCCACACAAATCACATAGATTATGATTTATAATAATAATAATTGAAATATTAGCCTGTTGCTAACCAACGAACTGCTGCATATTTTTGGTTAGTTTATAAACCAGCCAAAAAGTTGGCTATTTTATGTTACAAGTAACCATGGTTTTCATATCAGCCAGATTTCCTTGGATAGTTTACATACTAACCAGCTATTTTGGTTTTCTTAATAATTTCAAGTAGATTAGCCAAGATTCTTGGATAGTTTGCAAAATAACTGCTATTTTAGAAGAAATTGCTTTTTCTATCAAAATAGCGAATGGTTTGGTTGGTTTATAGACTATCCAAGTTTGTATATTAGCCGTAACATATATATATACAGATCACCATAATAACGTATGCTTTATATTTTGTTAAAAATTAAACTTAGAAAAAGGTATGGATTTCTTTACTTTTGCAAAGTCTTTGACCATTTCTTGCCAAAATGTTATTACTAGTGAAGATAAAAGTTTGATTTACTTCATGTTACCAACTAACAAAGGAAAACCACCTGCTATTCTAGAGTCATTTCATAAAACAGAACGGAAAATTTATATTCGATCACAAAACTACGAAATATAGAATGAGATGAAAAAAAATGCTCCCTTTAATTTCAGGGCATTACTTTGTGATGATTTTACCAGATTTTTTTCCTGAATCCAAACATTTATTATTGTGCCAATAATGAGAAAAAAAAAACTTTTGTAACCACTATTATCCAATATAGACAATCCCTGTTATTGTCTATATCTAGTGAGTCCACAATGGCTTGATATTTTTGGACAATATTGTGTTTGCCAATATACAGGGTGTCAAGAAAAGAATGATTTATATGGTACTAAATGAAGATAATGGAAATGGTAAGAGATACGGCGTTGCTTGAATGGAGAAAAAGTAGCCTATTTGTAGATCACAAAATATTCTACCTTTGTTTTACAGGGTGAAAAAAAATGTACTTTTTTAAAAAACTACAATGTTTTGCTTATTATAAAAGTTAACCCGTTCAAATTTTCAGGGTAAGGGAAAGAGAATACGACGATTCTGAAAACGGCGTTTAAAAATTGTAGGCCTAATATGTTGCGTCCAGCCAAAGTCAAGTGTTTCTTTCTTATGAAGGCCATAGTTTTGAAAAGCATTTCTAATGTGGATGTTGAAAATGAAGAAATTCAATATGGCACCTATGAGGTAAACAAAAGCTGACCTTGGCCTTACGCAACATACCAGGTCTACAATTTTTTTGTCGTCGTATCCTCTTTCCCATATCCTAAAAATTTTGAAAGATTAGCTCTTATAATAAGCAAAATCTTGCAGTTTTTCGAAAATGGACATTTTTCTTTCTCACCTTGTATCTACAGTGTGACCCATTTGTTTTGGGAACACCCTGATAAAAAGTTTATTTCTTAACCGATTTGGTTCGTTTTTTTTTGGATTGTAGAGCTCGAAAAATTGTATATTCTTGGCAAAAAGTGACCTTCGCCATTTTGACTTCAAGGCCTACTATGTTAGTTTTTAAGAGCAAACTTTCAGGAAACCATATTAGCGATTTTTTTAGAAAAAATCTGTGTGCGCCACTGGATTGAGCATCCTTTCAAACGGGTCTATACAAATTTTCAACCGAAAATATCAAGTTGAAAAAAATTAAAAATTCGCACTTTAACAATCTTTGATTCTATCAAAACAAATAAAAATAACATAAAACTAAAAATTTGTAACTTCTACCAAACCACCATCAACTTCAATGCATTTATCATTTCTTTTGATAGAATCAGAGATTGTTAAAGTGCGAATTTTTAATTTTTTTCAACTTAATATTTTCGGATGCTGAATCCAGTGGCGCACACAGATTTTTTCTAAAAAAATCGCTAATATGGTTTCCTGAAATTTTGCTCTTAAAAACTAACATAGTAGGCCTTGAAGTCAAAATGGCGAAGGTCACTTTTTGCAAAGAATATACAATTTTTCGAGCTCTACAATCCAAAAAAAAAACGAACCAAATCGGTTAAGAAATAAACTTTTTATCAGGGTGTTCCCAAAACAAATGGGTCACACTGTATATTACGTTATCGATTCAAGATAAAACACAAGTAAAATATTTTTTGGCATAGGAATACGCGACTCTTCTTCCATTTAAGCGACGTCGTATCTTGTACCGTTTCCAATATCCCCATGTACATCATTTTGATCTGGACACACTGTATACACATGTTGGATTGATATTGGCAATTGGTTGTGATAACCATAACAATGAATCAATATAGGATCACGATCAAATCAATATTTGGCCAAGATTCCGTGCTACTTGGGACATCGCGTGTCAAATTCAAAACAAAAATAAAATGTTATTCACTCAAACAAATCGCCTACGTCCGGGGTGTTATGCTGATTCTAGTCGTTCAATTTTCGAAGGTTTGGACATATCGAATGAGAAAACAACCAATGTATGTCATTCTCTAAGAATGAAGGAACTCACAAGGGTCGAAAATTTCACAAGCTCCATGAGTTTGCTGTAATAATGACTTAGGACCGGTTTATCAATGATGGTTCAACGTTGAACCCGGTTCAAGTACATTGGACTGTGCATGTTTGAACCATGTGAACGTTGAACCATCGTTGAGAAACCGGGTAGTTAGACCCGGTTTCTCAAAGATGAGCAAACCAAAAATAGAGAGTCAAAACACTTTTGTCCCATTTTTTTCCTCGCATCGAACTTGCTTGAACTTGCTTGGAAACATGTAACACTCAGAATAGTATTTTTTCGACCGAGACTACCGACAACTTGTATGTCCCTTTTTTTTTGTTCAAAAATAATTATTGTTACGCTTTTCTTTCTATTGATGAGAGAGTCCAGGTCCCGGTTTCAAATATATTGTCTTAACACTCGTTATGTTAGTTTCCTAGAAACAAATAATCTTAGTACGCATTTGATAAACAAGTTTAGCTCACATAGACAATAAAACAGGGTCTACGAGTCTTTTTGAAATAAATGGTGTTATATTCAAACCAAAACACTATTTGTACTCAATCAACTCATCAACTTGGAAATCGCGGGTATTCACAGAAAGAATGTGTGAACAAGACCAAAAAACAAAAGGTCGATTTAAGCTTACTTAGCTTTATCTAAAATTGCTTCGTTTAGTCTACAGACGGCGGACTGTGAAAACTGTTTAGTTAGCACTGGTATTGGATAAAGGATATACATATAGCAATCCACGAGGTAATCAGCTAATGGATAAGCTGCAACGAAAACAAGATTGAATGATAATAATTCAAACTCTCCAACTTTTAGAAATTCCACTTCAAACGGACAACTTTTTGACATAAAACCACCATTCATGGAAGAAACGGAGTGATTTATCTGAATGAGAATAAGGGGATGGTTTTGCCCTCTTTTGAAGAGAACACTCACCTTACAAAGAAATCGTAATCCTTCTGACTACGCCCATAACTCATACTATGCATTTATTTTGATTCGGGCCATGATTTGGGCATTATTATTAGCCTCGAACTGCAAAACATAGTTCATTATATAATTTGTTTCTATGCGGTAACTGCTACGCCTTAATCGACATGATTGATTTGTCGTTGGTGTATTCATATCATTCCATAGCAGACGCACATCGTATTAATATGCATTGCAATATTTCTTTTCTGTCCAATCATCCTTCATCCAATTTGAAAAAATAACCACATTGTCAAGTGTATTTTCATGGAGCATGTAAGTCACTAAATTAAATTTAATAAAGAGTGAGGAGGATAATAGAATGAACCAATGCATTTCCGTCTTCGGCTAGAATATAAACTACCTCACGTCGCGTCAATTCGACTTGCTGCAGTTTTACAAACAAGCCGATAAATTGGAGGTTGTGTCGCCAAACCTACATGAAAATAAGATTATTTTTCTTCTTGGAACGATAATCTCTTTGTTTTTCTCATGGTTGAGGGTTCGCTTGTGAAATTATCAACAGTAATTTGTGTTCCGTTCGATTTAATCAATCAATAGTCTTCTTTGACATATCAGTTCCTTTATTATTGAATCTATTTTTTATAGTGCTTGATTGTGAGAAGGTATTTTTTTTTCAAATTTTATGGTTACTTATCAACCAGAAATTCAACATAGTTTTTGTACTAGGTTTTCCACCAGTTTTGAATCAACACAGACTCACAATTCATCATTACATCAATCATTTGACGGGTAGTCCCAGAAGCTCCCGATCCAGCAACGACAGAGAAAAGAAGGTAAAAAATATATATTTTTTTTCTCAGCGTTTCCTTTTATCTCATAATACACTCTTTTCAGCTATGTCCATGCAAATCAGATGCCATGAGCAAGCCTGCTGCCAGAACTATCTTCTTTGGATTCTTTCCAAAAATGTTCCACCTATCATGAATTTCATTCTCTTGAACATAAAAATTATTCATAATTATGATTAGAAATGCATAAAGGTGTTACAACATTAGAGCAAAGGGTGATATTTTAATATCACCTCAAGGTATAGAATATCTGATAAGGTATACTTAACCTTGATGTGGCCCTAAAAATTGTCTGCACAAATGTCGTATTTCAATTGCGCCACTCACTTCGCTAAGGATTTAAGATGAGCGGTGCAATTGAAATACGGTACTCACGACACGGCTCGTCAATAAGAGAGCTCGTGTACAAGCACTGCCGGAAAAAAGACGAAAAAAAAAACAAAAATAATATTTCAAAAAGTTAATCCTAACAACAGAATATTTTTCATATTACGGAGTTTTTTTGCTATTTTATATTGCTCAAAAGTGCAAAAATACCCTATCCATTAGCACAAAGCTCCCGCGCTTTTCACATCTTCTACACTGAGGAAAAAAATTATTATCCATGATGGAAATTCTATTGACTGTTAACAAAATCTGTATTGATATAGGAACTCACAAAATTATTTTTAGTCCCTAAGAAACTCGTTTTATGAAAGTTACTTTTTAGCGTCAAAAAGGTCAACCTATTAATAAAAAACTTATTGACTGTCAAAAAGACTTTTTATCACCACGAAAATTGTCATTTTTCATACTGAATATTCTTATTTATTATAAAAGAAAAGGTTTTGTAGTCATCAATAAAGTTATTTTTGGTGCTTAAAATAATTTTATTGGGCTTTCACTCCAAAAAGAATCATGGTGACGTGTGACTCGTTGCAAGCAAGCTACTTATATCAAAACCTATACAACCATCGCAACCCTGGCTGCCATATGGTTGGAGAGGTTTTGATATAAGTAGCATTTTTGAAACGAGTCGCACTTTGGTGTGAAAAGCCCACTGCCACTGATGAAGGTTGAAAGCTTTGCATTTCCTTAAAATCCGGCTGCATTTTTAACATCTGACACTACGGAAGAAAAAGAAGAACTATAGAACGAACTGTTATGACGAATACTGCGAAAACTCAAAATATTGTTCCGGCAACAATACCAAGACGATGCGGACATACCGACCATAAGTAACGTATTAATCATTCGTTCCAGTTCCAGATCGGAGACGTGTCATGGCGACCACGCTTTCTCCCAATACTTCTCTCATTGGTCAGGATATCACGAACACTCACGAAAATGACCGATCCAACACGCTTTGCCAAGACTAGCTAATAAACGAGTTTTGAGGGCTCATAAATATTATTTAACGACCAAAATGTGATGAGCAGTAAAGGAATTTATTTTTGTTTTATTTTTCACTATGAATTTAAATTTTTGACTGCTAATAAAAAATTATTGCAGCAAAAAAAAAATTTTTTGGGTCAGCTAAATTTTTATCTTCATCAAAAGATATATGATTGGTGGTCATAGAGTCAGTCTGAAAAGATCCACACTGAGGAAAAAAATTATTATCCATGATGGAAATTCTATTGACTGCCAACGAAATCTGTATTGATAGAGGAACACAAAATTATTTTTAGTCCCTAATAAACTCGTTTTATGAAAGTTACTTTTTTGCGATAAAAAGTTAATCATCAATATCAATAAAAAACTTATTGACTGTCAAAAAGACTTTTTGTCACCACAAAAATTATTATTTTTCATGCTGAATATTCTTATTTATTATAAAAGAAAAGGTTTTGTAGTCATCAATAAAGTTATTTTTGGTGCTTGAAATAATTTTATTGGGCTTTCACACCAAAGAATCATGTGACGTGTGACTAGTTGCAAGCAAGCTACTCATATTAAAACCTTTTCAACCATCGCAACCCTGGTTGCCATATGGTTGGAGAGGTTTTTATATAAGTAGAATTTTTGCAACGAGTCGCACTTTGGTGTGGAAAGCCCACTGCCACTGATGAAGGTTGAATAAAGCTTTGCATTTCCTTGAAATCCGACTGAATTTTTCACTTTTGTCACTCCGGAGGAAAAATAAGAACTTTAGAACGATCTGTTATGACGAATACTGCGAAAACTCAAAATGTTGTTCCGGCAACAATACCAAGACGATGCGGACATATATACCGACAATAAGTAACGTTCACAGGCCACCAACTAATTGCGACCACGCTTTCTCCCAATACTTCTCTCATTGGTCAGGATATCACGAACACTCACGAAAATGACCGATCCAACACGCTTTGCCAAGACTAGCTAATAAACGAGTTTTGAGGGCTCATAAATATTATTTAACGACCAAAAAATTTACTGTGATGGGCAGTGAAAGAATTTATTTTTGTTTTATTTTTCACTATGAGTTAAGATTTTTGACTGCTAATAAAAAACTTATTGCAGCAAGAAAGAATTTTTTGGGTCAGCAAAATTTTTATCATCATCAAAAGATATATGTTTGGTGGTCATAGAGTCAGTCTGAAAAGATCCAGTTATTGACATCCAAAAATTGATCTCCTCAATATGAATAAAAATATTATAGTGGTGAGAAAAAATTGTCTCATAAAAAAAATTATTAACTGAATTTTCTCAGTGTACTTTCTTAAATAGTCAATATGCTGTCTGCAGGTCTGTACCAGCCCATATGTGCATTCGTTCGGCACTCAAGTCAAATGCATTTTTTCTATGAAGATCAGTCGGAACTATTCGGAAAATCGCCTGATTTAAAGGCGACACCGTGCGCTATTTGGAGACACACTAGAGCAGGAAAGCGTTTTTACTTTTTCAGGTGTATCCCAAAACTTGTACAATATATTTGTGCTGATTGTACTGATATTTTAGTTCAAAACAAAGCAATTTAGTACATTTTTGTTGCAGTACACTAATTTGTCATCTGCCTTTCATTTGTCACTATTATCATCCTGTCAGTCCGTTTCATACACGATACACATAAACGCCCATACGCATATGTGACGTCACGATGGAGTAGGTGATCACTCCAAAATCTACCAAAATAAATTTCAATATAATTCCGATATAGATCAATATCGAATACGTACTACCCTAGCATTATTAGTTAGTGGCAGGAGAAGATGCCTTTTTTCTCGGCAACGGCACGCGTGAAGCGTAAACGTAAAATTTGAGGAGACAAATCGGCATACCGTTCTTTGTCATCGTTGTTCTTGTAAACAGAGACGCAAGTGATTTTAACCCAACATAATAATATATTTATCCATGGTGATTTTTGTTGGTTGTTTTTTTGGTTTTAGTCAGACTCAATATTTATTAATTATTGTTTACGAGTACAATTAGGTACCACAAATTACGTATCGGGCTGACGCTGTTGGTGCTTCGGAGGGTGCTAGTGGAAGTGAAAATTCGGGACATAATTCGGTTCAAAACATAATTCAAAACTTTTTTTTCTTGAATTTTAGCTTGAAAACCGAGGTACTATGGCAGCTATTCAGGTGAAGTAGCTAAAGTGCCACCAAAAATGAATGATTCGTCAATCCAATATTTTTCAATGTATCTTCAAGCCAAAAAATAGGACATTTTATAATTCATGAACCGCTGGCGCCAGCAGTTTCGTTCCGTGAACATAGATTATTGCATTTAAATACAAAACCACTGGCGCGACAGGTTTTCTCCCCACTAACAAGCCAAAGCAACACCAGAGGCAACACCGCCTCCGTCTGTGTTGTGATGGCTGGATTCTAGCGGAAAACTGGATCGGACTGAAACTTATGTTACGTGACGCTTGGCTTTTTTATGTCGGTTGCCATGATGATGAATTATGCCTTATGTCGTTTTCTGCAACCTATGTCGTATTCTAAAGTATCGTATCATGATACTGAAACAGACAAGATATGATCAATTGCTGGGCGACATTAGAACAAACCCGCGCATGTCGTCACCGCGCGCCTGAAGTGACGTTAGATGTAAAACATCAGTAACGTAACCTAGTTACCATTTGCTATTCGAAATTTGGACTGGCCCACGCATGACGTCCCCGCGTGGTATTGATTATATAGATTTGAGGTAGATCACGTGATGATTTCTGCGGGGGATAATATTATGGCGTGAGTTTTAGTTTTATGATAACTCGTAGTTACCTTGGCAACCTACAAATTTTGAGGTTCGGACACGCAGTGACGTCAGCGTTACCTAGGCGTGAGCATATCTTGTTTGTTATAGTATCATCGTATCGTTTAATGTATTTATCTATGGCAAGTCCGGTCGGTCGGATGTCAGATCTTGATTATTCTTTTATGAGATGGGAATATGAGACTTAACTTATAATTCTTTGGAGAAATTCATCACAAATAATAGATCCAAATATAGTAGATTCTGAATAGTACAGTCATCTGGTACTTCTTCTTGAAAAGATTTTCGGGATATTTGAGAATAGGTGATTTTATGGATTTTGATGTTTTGTGCTCTTTCCCAATTTCAACTTTGCGCCTCGTATCTTTGCCGCTCGCCCTGCGATATTCGGAGAATTGTATGTAGAAGCAGTTTTTGACACTATCACTTTTCCGAGTCATTTCACGATGAAAACATACAGGGTGTCCCAGCAAGGGTGGCCACCGGCCATATCTCAGAAACTACTGGACCTAAAAGTTCAGGAAAAAAAAATTATCACTAAAGTGGCCACGAAAAAATGCTGGGAAATATTTATAACTTCGAAATTTTTCCGCTAGGGGGCGCAATCAAAGCTCAAATATTAAAATTCGAAATTTCTCCGGAAATTCTCAGATTGAGGTATATCTTTATCAACATGGTTAGAGAACCTAGACAATTTCACGTCTTTTTGGTACAGGGCTCATTGGCGTACCGATCTTCGTGTGAGTAGGGGAAGGTAGTGAAAGTGTAATTGTTCAAGTAGCTGTAACCTATTAACGACTTGTCCGATTTTGTTGCGTATAGGCTTGTTTAGAAGATAAATGTGAGTACTTTCGAACATCGTATCCAGTAGTGCGTGATTGTTTCCAAAAAAATTGCTAGAAGGGGTAACTTGAATTGAAAACAGTGTTTTTCATTTTACCGCAAACATTTAAATGGTATGGTATAGTTCTGATAAGAGCATCGCAAGGTACATAAAATTTACAAGAGAAAACCTTTGAAACGCAGGTGGATATCTTTTTTCGTTTTCGAGTTATTGCCGAGAAAAGAGTTTTTGACACTCGAAAAGTTGTTTGTTGTGTAGTTCTATTGCAACCTGCTTTTTTTTTGGCTTCAATAATAATAACTAGTCCAAATTATGTAAAATTTAATGTTTTCATTTGTTATTTCAATAGAACAAAACTCATAATAAATGAAAAATATTTTGATGAGCATAAATCCCAATCTAATTATGTATTAAATATTGCAATGATGGGTTGAAATAAAATCTAGGTAGCTGTGGAAAAACATCGGCGGGTTTTCATGGAGATAATTGAAACAGATATTGCAATCATAAAAATCTCTTGATTATCATTTTAACATTCTCTGTTAAAATGTCTTACACCAATGCCGAGGCTTTTGATATGCTCGCCGTATATTTTCAATGTTTTGGAAATGCTCCGATTGCGGCACGTGAATACGCTGCAAGGTATCCTGAACAAAGGCACTACGGCAGAAAGGTATTTCGGCGAATGGCAATACGTTTAAGAACAACGGGAAGTGTACAGCTCAATCCAGTTCCAATCAGAAGACGTCCGGTAAGAAACCATGAAGACAATATTATAAACGTTCTCGCTTACGTGGAAGCTTCACCGCATTTGAGCACAAGAGAAATTTCCCACCATCTAGGATTAAGTCGTTCTTCAGTGCTCCGAATTTTAAGAGACTTCAAACTTCGTCAATACCGTCTTTCCTTACACCAAGCTCTATCAGAAGATGATTTCAACAGGCGACTAGACCATTGCTATTGGCTTCGAGAAATGTGCAACGAACATCCTCAATTCCTCTCCCAAATTTTATGGACCGATGAAGCCCGTTTCTCTAGTTCTGGAAATGTTAATTTGCATAACATGCACTTTTGGTCGCGGGAAAACCCACACTGGATGCGGGAAGTGGATCATCAAAACAGGTGGAGTGTAAACGTCTGGTGCGGAGTGTTAGGAAACAAAATTATTGGGCCGTATATTATTGATGGCCATTTAAATGGTGAATCATATTTAAACTTTTTAGAAAATGACTTGCAAATACTTTTAGAAGATGTTCCCATTGGTCTTAGGATGTCCATGTGGTACCAACATGACGGTTGCTCAGCTCATTATGCACGGAGAGTTCGTGATTTTTTAAACAACCGTTATCCAGATCGCTGGATTGGAAGGGGCAGTTTGTTCCCATGGCCACCGAGATCCCCCTGTGTTGGACTATTACTTGTGGGGACGAATCAAGGACATTGTTTACAAAACTCGTCCCACCACAAAAGAAAATATGATTGAGCGGATTGAGAATGCTATACATTCCATTGCACCAATTGAAATAGAAACAGCTGTTTCTATTTGTAGGCACAGAATTGAGAAATGTATTTTACAAGATGGAGGACAATTCGAACAATAATAAAGTTAAATAAAACTACACAACAAACAACTTTTCGAGTGTCAAAAAATATTTTCTCGGCCATAACTCGAAAACGAGAAAAGATATCAACCTGCGGTTTGGAGGTTTTTTCTTGTAAATTTAATCTTCATTTCGATTCTGTTATCAGAAGTATACCGAACCATTTAAATTTTTGAGGTGAAACGAATCAAATCAAATCAAAATCAAATCAAAATTGCTTTATTGTCGGAAATACAGTGTACTTGTGACAAAGCATTTACTAAACAAGCAAATGATGGTGAAATAATCATGCTAAAATAATTCAACAATCACTACAACTATGGTACACAACGGTAAAAGGATTAGCAATAACATGGCTCCAGCGGGTGAAGCACAGGCAGAACTTATTACAAAAATTTGTCAGCAAAAAACTCACTGGCATCATAATAAGCCTTATCCTTTAACAATATTGACACTAATTTGCGAAAAACAAGGAATGTTGAAGACGTTTTAACGTTTATTGGGAGATGATTGTACATTTTCAGCCCTTCATATATTATGGAGTTTTTTGACAATGCTAGTTTGGGAATAATCAAAGGAATATCATCAGAACTTCTCAATTTATAGCTGGTCTGTTTTTCATGATTTCGATGCTTTTTATATACCAGACAAACTGTTTCCAAAATAAGAATAGATGGTAGGGTTAATATGCCATGCTCTTTGAATATGGGCCTGCAAGATTCTCTTCCTCCAATCTTGAATAGAAATCTTAAAGCTCTCTTTTGGAGTACAAATATTGATGTAAAAAGTGAACGATTACAAAAGCCCCAGAAAGGAATTCCATATCTTAGGCGGGTTTCTATGAGAGCGAAATAGGTTGATTTGCCCAGTACCAGGCCAACCTGATCAGAAATCACTCTAACTGCATAACATCCCGCGGCCAATTTTTTGCTTAAGGTCTCAATGTGGGAATTGAACTTGAGTTTGTCGTCAATAGGAAGACCCAGATACGTCACGACTGTTTTCTGCTCTAGATCGTGTCCATCAAGCCTCAGTGGGTTGCCGTCATATTTAAAGCTGAGAATATTTGTTTTATTCACATTGAGGCACAATTTGTTTGCATCACACCACTCCTTGATCCTATGCATATCCTGTGTTACAACATTCATAAGTGCTTCGCGTTGTCTGTGTTTCCATAGAATAACCGTGTCGTCCGCAAATAATGTGAATTGACCCTGAATTGGAACCGATGGCAAATCATTGATATAAAGCAAAAATAGAACTGGTCCAAGTACAGATCCCTGCGGCACTCCATGTTTATTGAGTAGCGGAACAGATGCGCCTTTAGCGGTTCTAACCAATTGGTGTCTTCCAGTTAGGTATCACTCAAACCATGCTCGTGTTGTCCCTCTGAACCCATACCGGTACAGTTTCTCCAACAAGATATTATGATTGACACAATCGAATGCTTTTGAAAAATCGCAGAACACTGCAGTAGTCAATTCCCCGTCGTTCAACGACAAAAACAGGTTTTCAACTAGATCAAAAATGGCATCCGAAGATCCCTGGCATTCCTGGAAGGCACGTTGACATGAGCTAAGAATTTTATTTTGAGATAGGAATGACATTATTCTAAGCTTCATGAGTTTTTCCACTATTTTAGAAATTGTAGAAAGAAGAGCTATAGGTCGATAATTTCCCGGATCTTGATCATCTCCTCCTTTATGGATGGGTATGATGAGAGCCAGTTTTAGACAGTTTGGGAAAACTCCACTATCAAACGAATGGTTAATTACTTCAACTAGGGCATCCAAAGCTTCATCACACAGACACTCAATGACTCTCATCGATATGTCATCAAATCCTGATGAACGTTTATTTTTTATCGTCTTGAAAATAGATTCTAGCTCCTCCCTATCAGTGTGGAAAAGGACAAATGAATTCTGGATTGAATCTTTTAAGTATGACTGTGGATCAATTTGACAACTAAGGTTCGCCGTTAAACGTTCAGCAACTTCACAGTAATAGCGATTTAGCGTTGTGCAATCTATATCAACTGAGTTTGTTGCAGGATTTCTTTCTGTCAGTTCATTGATTATGCTCCAGCTTTCCTTCGCTCTACTTGATGCTTCGTACATCCTCTTTTCATAATACCCTTCTTTGGCAGCCTTTATAACACGTCTGTAGATTTTACGGTACGTACGAACGTACTCATGAAACTTCGGGCTACTTGTGTACTGACGCAAGCTGTGTAGGCATCTTAGATTATTGAAAGACGTTTTGATTCCAGATGTTATCCATTGATTTTTCCTTTTCTTTTTAATTTTACGTAGCGGAAAACAAGCGTTAAAGCAATCAATGAGGATTCTTTGGAATGACGTGAAATTTGGATTACAATGAATGGTCTCCCAGTTGGCTGTCCGTGACGCTTCTCTAAACTTTTGTAAATTTTGGTGTGGGAAAATTCTTCCAGTTTTAACCTGTCTTTCGGCCAAACGACTTCTGACGCGAATCGTTGCAACGATCGCTTCATGATCAGACAGACCAGCCGAAGTTACAGAAAGGTTACAAAACAAAGTTAAAACAAAGTAATCGATTGTAGTATTGGAAACAGGCGTTATCCGTGTAGGCTTGTCAACCAACATACGGATATTAAATGATGAAACATATTCTTGAGATGATTTGTGTTACTCTTGTCATCAATAAAGTTTATATTAAAATCTCCAGCCAATATCAACTTACAGTTATGTGGTAAAGAGTGTAATAACATTTCGAGTCTCTCTAAAAAATCTTTGGAATTGGTAACTGGAGACCTATAAACACAAACAATATAAATATTGGAAACCTTGATATGCACAATACAAAACTCGAAGATGCCCTCAGCCAATAAAAGGTCGTATTTATGAGTAGCAGATGCGCACAACTTCTCAATCCAGTTATCGTTTATGAGTATCATGGTTCCACCATGTTGCAGCATTTTTCTAAAATAAATTGAAAGTGTGGAATAGTTGGGAACATGAACAATTTCATCAGACTTTAACCAATGCTCTGTGAGCAAAATAATGTGAGGCCAGTTTACAGACTCAAGAAAAATACATAGTTCATCCGCCTTTCGGCGCAAAGATTGAATATTTAAAAGCACTAAATCTAAAGTCGGGTAAGATCTATTTTTACAGTTAACAGTTTTTAATTCAAATTACGCCTTCTAGCAACTTTTCTGGAGACAATCACGCATCACTGGATACGATATACAAAAGTACCCACATTTATCTTCCAAACAAGCCTATACGCAACAAAATCGGACAAGTCGTTCATAAGTTACAGCCACTTGAACAATTACACTTTCACTACCTTCCCCTACTCACACGAAGATCGGTACGCCAATGAGCCCTGTACCAAAAAGACGTGAAATTGTCTAGGTTTTCTAACCATGTTGATAAAGATATACCTCAATCTGAGAATTTCCGGAGAAATTTCGAATTTTAATATTTAAGCTTTGATTGCGCCCCCTAGCGGAAAAATTTCGAAGTTATAAATATTTCCCAGCATTTTCTCGTGGCCACTTTAGTGATAATTTTTTTTTCTTGAACTTTTAGGTCCAGTAGTTTCTGAGATATGGCCGGTGGCCACCCTTTCTGGGACACCCTTATAATCACAAAATAAATCTATGAAAAATTTTCTACAATTGTTTTTTCTTATAGAATGAACAGTTTTGACGTACGAGCACCACAAAGTTTAGTTCAACATGCGTTTTGGCCGAGGTTTTGGCCAAAAAACAATTTTCCACAACACCTCGAGGAAGAGTGTGTGACGCGTTTTTTAAATCGTGGTATTCCCAGTGGACCTCACAATTCCAAAATGTATCATATTCTCCTTCGTTTTGCTGTTCTTCATTGCCCAAGTGTCATGAGTTCTTTGTCTTCAGTACCGATCAAAACTTCACAGACAGAAATATTTTCCACATCATCCGCTATGGGCTTTATCGCAATCCTCTTAGTTTTTGATTTTATTATACGTTTACTTGAAAATAGTCTCCCTTTCTTTTCTTCATCGTTATATCGCAATGAAAGAAAAGAACAGCAAAACGAAGGAGAATGCGATACATTCTGGCACTGTGAGGTCCACTGGGAAAACCACGATTAAAAAAAACGCTTCACTCACTCACACTCTACCTCAAGCTGGTGTGGAAATTAGTCTTTTCAGCCAAAACGTATGCTTGACTAAACTTTGCGGCGCTCGTACGTCAAAAGTATTCATTCTACTGAAAAAAGTTATCAAATAAATTGGAGGAAATTTTATATAGTTTTATTTAGTAGATACATGTTTGCATCGTGAAATGAGCCAGGAATGAAATATTGTCAAAAAACCGCTTCCTGGTACCATTCTTCGAAGATCGCAGTGCGAGCGCTAAAGATACGAGTGGGCAAGGTTGAAATTCGGATCGACACATCGAAATCTTTAGGGTAACCCCTTGTTTTCGGACCAAATGATTGTACTAGAATCTGAGGCATACGATTGAAATTGCGGTACTTGCTGATTATTTTGATGTATTGAGGGCCGCATAACATCCGTGTTTTAATCAGGTGGGGGAGTGTGAGTTTCATAGGAACTGGGTTTAGCTGTTATTATACACTGAGGACGTAAATAGTCCCCCCCCTCTAAATTTTGAACGCATTAATATTTTTGGCTCAAATTTGGAAGTGTGTTTCAGGGTAGGCTTTACTAAGTTTTGACCTCCAAAAAAAATTTTTCATCTGTCAAACTGACAGCTGGGCACCATTTTTGAACAAAAAATTAAATGGAAAAGGGGGTCATGTGATACTTTATTTGAAAGGTCCTTCCATTCTCTTTTCACTCCCAGAGTTTGAAGTCCTTATTATTTTTCATAAGGAAATGGCGCCATGTCGAAAATAAATTATTTGTGTCTAAGTAGATACTATCTTTTATTTTGTTTAAGAAACTATGGTAGCACAGATTGATACAGAACACCTAGCTGCATATTAGGTTCAGGGACAGCATTTTATTTATTGAGATAATTTTGCATGATTTCGTTCTTGATATTATCTTTAGTATTAGGTTTTTTTGAATTTTTTTATTAAATACTGTTGTAGAATCAATCACTTATGTTATAGGTTAGTTTTTTCATTGTTAATAAAGTTCTTTTAAGAATTAGAGATAGTATTTTGACCCAAATAATTTATTTTCGATATGGCGCCATTTCCTTAAGAAAAATGCTAAGGACTTCAAACTTTGGGGGTGAAAAGAGAATGGAAGGACCTTTCAAATAAGGTATCACATGACCCCCTTTTCCGTTTAATAATTTGTTTCAAAATGGTGCCCAGCTGTCAGTTTGACAGTTGAAATTCTGTTTTGGAGGTCAAAACTTAGTAAAGCCTTCCCTGAACAACACCTCCAAATTTGTCAAAAATATTAATGCGTTCAAAAGTTAGAGGGGGGGTGGACTATTTACGTCCTCACACGTATAAATAATATAGCTATGGATGTGATGATAGTTTTCTCGCCTTTTGCGACTGTAAACGTAGTGTATACCTATCTGTGACCAGTTGCAACTGTAAATTGTGTTGTGAACTCTTTTCAAATATTGTACCTACTTAGTACAGAGCGTGTAGTGTTGTTTTTGAGTTTGTGTTAGAAACCACACTTCCTCTTCCATCTCTGCAACTTTGGTAAAATGTCGAATGTGTAATTTTTTTGTTGCCTGCAATTCACCCGGTTTTAAACCCACGAGCCGCCACTGCCGAGGTATAGGGTTCTTATTTGACGACTAGTTTCTTGTTGATGTGGATACTACCAGTTTATATACAACGGGCCCAAGATAAGAAGGGTCAGTACCGGTTCTAGTACTGGCCCGAAGACGAAACATCGGATCTAGAATTTTTCAACGTCATCTCAAAGAGGAGAAAAAGTGGCTTTAAGAAAGTGACATCTATTTTCAAAAATCTTTTGTAATGAACTCAGCAAAAAAAAACAATTTTTCCAAAATTTGTTTTTTTTTTCGTTTTTTTTCTGGATATTTTGGGGACCATTAGGAACCTTTCAGAGTTCAGAGCGGCATATCGAGCACCAAAGTCGCCACATTCTTTTTATTCAACCGACTCTCTATCTGCACATAGGATAAATATACGCAAGGGCGACCGCTGCAGGGGGGGCAACGGGGCAGTGCCTTCCTGAAGCTGCGACAGAAAAATCATCAGTTTTAGTTAATTTATTTTAAAAAAGTAAGCTTCATGCCCCTAACACACTCTTCAATTCTAAATCTAAGTTCTAGAAACTCTAGGACAGTCAATACAAGCCGGCAACGCTGTAAGCCGGCAACGCTGTAAGCCGGCTGTCATTGCTGGCAAATGTTTTTAGGACGGGTAGTTACGAGCCGGACGATATCCGATTTGCACTGTTTCGCAGACTTTCGCAGGGTCCGCAGAGTCGGGAGGGGGCGGGAGGAAAATTTGTTTTAGTAGAGGACAGACATAACAATCGTGCGTAATACTAAAATGTCGGCGAACATGTTGCCGCTTTTTCTTCTTCGTGACTGCCTTAATCAAGGTTACATTTTGTTTGTTTTGATTAATATAGATCAGCAGGTGTCAGTCAGTAGTGAAAACTAGCAGTTGAAAATTTTAACCTAGACAAATATTCGTTAAAACATGAATTAATAGTTATTTACAGCAGACGGGGTTTTGCAAGTGCGTCGGGTGCATTACCATTGTTACTTGTCACGTTACAGTGCTCTTATGAAAACCATCTGTGTGGTGCGTTTCCAGAGTCTGTAGAATTATTAACAATCATATGTACAATGCCTATGACAACAGTTGAATGTGAACGTTCTTTTTCAATGTTGAAGCGTATTAAAACATTTACGAGAAATACAATGTGTGAAAGTAGATTGAACGCTTTAGCTACTTATGTGTTCCATTTAAACAAATTTGTTAGCTACGGAAAGATTCAATGAACTTGTCATTGAGCAGGCCAATGGACTTCATCAATGAACATAGAAACTATAGGTTAGCTTGTTTTTGATATCATTTCATATGTTTTCTGTTTTCTGCCCCCCCCAATTTAAAATGTCATGAGCCGCGACTAAATATAAGTACGCTTTTGCTGGGGTGGACTTTTCTTTGATAGTAGATAATAATTGACTTTTGTTTTCACGAAACAGCACTAAACATGTTCTTTTTGGCTGAAGCTATGAATACAACGATTTTCTAAATTGGTTTATAGCGATTTTGTTTGGATCTCATTCTAGTTGTCACAAACCTTGAACAAATTACCCATTATTCAAATGAGTAGATGGATGCGCCGTATTTTTTCCCTAGTTCTTTATTTCTGGTAGCGCACACCCATACTTACACGGGGGCACGGTGGTCTAGTATGTAACACGCTTAATTTGAAAGACCGTAGTTCTGATTGTGGGTTTGATCCCCACGGTGAGCAGAAATTATTTTTTGTTCTGTATTCAGCGGCACTCTCATTGACTAATAAGACTGAGTAGGCTGTAGTATTATTGATTACTCAGAGACAAAAAGTTAATAAAATCAGCACAAATTATTGGATCCTGCATGTTCAATACTAAAATCAGGTGATGTTCTCAATCAGCACTTTAGTTAGAACTGCGGCATATGGGAGGTCAGAGGGACCTTAGGCTTCGTTGTCGCCCAAGCTAAATGCTGTGGCTTGACGACTGAGCTGTGGCCTATGATGAATGAAAAAGTGCTGTGGTATTTACCACCCTCACCACCATATATACATCTATCTACCAATTCTTACATTTCAAAATCCATCTTAATCTTCAATCTGTACCTCGAGGTGACATTGAAATATTAGCCGTATATATATCTAAGTGAACGTTTTTCAACTTAAAAACGTTTCACTTACTCGTAATACTGTCAACCTATCGACACAATCGGAATCAAGTAGTATGCTATACATTCACCAAGTGCATGATGTAGTTTTGTATTCCTACCTTATATAACGTCAAATCCCAAAAAGCAACGTATCATAATTTCTCGACAAACTTGAAATAAGTGGAGCTCAATGGAGTCTTATTCTATAAGCTCCTCAAATCATATTTTCAACTTCGAATTTTAATCATAATGGATGATGACAGTCAACTGAACGTTGAGTTAATTAGGATCTGTACCGTGGTGGAATCCCGATAGTTCTCATTTCATAGTGATGTGTTTTGGATTCAGGATTAATCACAGCATGATCTGATTTTTAAATTGTAATCCATCTTTTGTCTGGTATAGTTATTCAATTATTCTGTTAATCCACGAGTTTCTTGATAATAATTCTTTTTTTTCAAGAATAAACTGGAAGAGTGTCTAGAGATTTCTGGAAAGGAGCGTTATTGAGACGGTTAATTTCAATCCCTGGGCTTACTATTGATAGCCAGAATTTCTTCGAAGCTATCGAGTTTCGAGCAAGCAGAAGTACTTTTTTGAGAATCTGCACATATATCCCGAGACTATGTCTTTTGAGTATTTGAAGAAAGTGTGGGCTTTTTGAATTTTGAAGTCAATGGAGAGTAGTTACGAATATCTCATCATCGTTCTTGACCAAAAAACTATCCCACTAACATCCATCACACACCTATAAGATCTATAATATTATTATAAACAAACAAATTCACTACAAAACACTCTTTGTAAGTGTGATATCATGTATAAGAGCTTGGTATTAAACACGTGATAAGATGTCTTGCGAATATCTCTAGTTCTTTGAAGTTTGTTGTGATTATAAAACTCTACATAGTTTTAAGATGAAGACATTCCTAGGGCTCACGCTATACATATACGAGAAGCGATGCTCCTTTCCCGAAGCTTTAACATTTCAAGATGGTACAGGAGATCATTGCAACTCCATATAGAGAGATCAGTATCAAGTTTTCTGATATATTATTATAATGTGAACAAGTTGTGAGCATCTTCGTTAGATTTTATGAAAAAAAATTGAAAATTCGTCTTCTAAAAAAAAAAGACAATTAGATATGCAAAAATTTATTAATTGCATAACCTATACAAAACGTTTTCAAAAAACTTGCAGGGAACTTTTATACATTATTTCATGGGAGTACGTGATAAGCAAAACAAATAATTTCAGCTGTTTTTTGTTTCGAGAGTTCTTGTTAGTTTTGGGAGAGGATCAAGGTTTCAGGTGAATGAGCGGAGACGAGTCAGCAAATGAGCTAGATGGACTAGGATCCTACTGGTTATATCCAAGAAATAAAGTTACAGATGCAACAAAACGAGTACGTTCCAGTATCTAAACAACTGTTTCACCGTATATAGATATTCTTGTAGGGTATTGAAGGCTGCCTGCATCTACTGAAAATAGATTATCAACTCTCCATGCCCTCCACGTAGAGAGGCTTCATAAAATTTGATATCAGCACACACATCGGACTTGGTCAAATTCTAAGAAGCAAATTAATTAAGTCCTCTTTCTTTTCGGGCTCAAAGTTTTCGATAAAATGTTGTTCCATTTTTGAATTCCATATGGTATTTATCATTCAAAAAAGCTATGGACATTCGGATCACAAAGCAGCGTCTGTACGAATGCCAACCAAATAGCAACGTTGTGAAGTCCGACGTCCATCCGGCGTTGGGTGGGGTGACCAGGCCGACTTTCTAGAATTTTATCAATACTCAACGTCGGTGTAACGTCGCAAACTGATTCTTAGTAGACATTAGTAATAACGTGAGGTAGCTGAAGTTGGCACTACCTTCACTAAGTGCAAATTACTAAACGTTGCACTCACAACAATCCGACGTTGGACAGGTATATAAAGTGTTTGAGTAGTCATCTTACCAATTCCCAACGTTGTAATCGGTTCAGATCTAGTTGGGTAGTCAGCAAAATGCTACTTGGGCACCATGAGAAGTTGAACGTCTGTTCTGTCACAATCCGAAAATTCCAGGGAAAATTCCTAGAAGGTCTTTTTCACTGAGAATTGTTTTAGTTTGGATCTGTATAAGTATTCAGTAGAATTTTGTTCATCAGGAAAGACAGTTTATCGAAGAACTTAAGAGTCTACATCACCAGCTGATCAGTTGGAAATCGGATTTCGGGTCTAAGAAGACATGAACGTGACTGGTTATGAGCAATGGTAACATGGCAGCGTTCCATGCAAAAGGGCCACATTCTTATTGCTCTTGACCACAGCTGATTATAGTGATAATAATCGTTATTATTTTGTAATCTATCAGTCAGGGTCAGAATATATGATTTTTACTCAAAAACAAAATCTATTTATTTCGTCATAATTTTTTTTTCTACATGCACTGAGATGTGAAAGGAGAACACAGTTATTTCTAATAGTGACTATTGATAAATAGTCTTGTTTCCCAAATACTAATACGAATGTTGATATTTCCAAATCTACAGTTGATTTGTTCAGGGTGTTTCATTATCTCTGATAACATTTTAGTCAACTGTAATTTTTTTTTCTTTGAAAGTATCGAAACGAATCAACGAATACAAACCATACTGGTAAGTTTTTTTTTTTGAGAAATAAAACAGGAAACCAACGTTTTTCCGAGATAATAACCTAACTCCTAACAGTCCTTACTTTTTTTAAATTGAATGCCCTGTATATTATTGGAGATTTCGATTCTTCTCAAAAATCTCAAATATATTTCATAAAGCATATTATCATATTATAACTATTTTCGACAATTTGTGAGAAAATGATGTCGAAATAATATAACATTTTGCAAAAATTCAATAGCTCACATACCCTGACAATAGTGACAATATATAGACTAGTAATAAACAAACTTTGTGATAGTCAAATTATCTTTGAAGGCGATATTTTAAAATATGAACGATTTTTGTTGTTTATGGCACACTGCCGGCTGTCCTATCAATATAGGTAAGAAGACTTATAATTTTTCATTGTTTCATGTTTTGACGCCATTTTCTCACAAACCGTTGAAGATAGGATGAGTAACTATATATTATGCCGAATAATATGCTTTATAGAATATACTTAGAACTATACAATATGGTATTTGTTTCGTTTCGATACCTCCAAAAACAAAAAAGTTACAGCTGATTAAAATGTTATCAAAGATAATGAAACACCCTGTACATAATATTCTACCCCAAAAAAACAACGCAACACACCGTAGATCTTAATACAACCTCTATAAAAAGAGCTTTCAAGCTAAACAATTAATTAAATCAATGAAAAAGTACAAGGCTTCAAGGTTTTGACAATAGAGAGATTCTATTCCTATTTCTAGAAGAATCAATGAGGAAAAGAGTTTATTTTAAAGAAACTCTTTCCATCATTCATGGATGAGTTTTTCTAGTTATTTCTAAATATTTCTACAGACTGTTTTGATTTCTCAGAGCAAAAATGTTCATGTACTAAGCTTGCAGTAAAACGCGAATTTAAATAGTGAAAGTTTAACCACTTTGTGGAATTAACAGCTGATAACAGATTTTTTTAATTATCAGAACCTTGAAGTCTTGTCCTTGTTTCAATTTCTTGTTGACTTCAGCTTTTCTTTTTTATACGCTTTATACCATAAGTTCCTAATGAACGTAGCTATAACTCTTTTACTATGAAACTTTTATGGTGATTTTTGGAATATCAACTACTTTTGACGCGTTCTACAAGCTGTTGAAATAAATGATTCAACTTTGAAACACCCTTCATTTATTGATGTGATATTTTAACAATTCAAAATAAATGATACCCACGTGTGTGAAATTTTACAAATTAAAATTTTTGTTAAGTGAAAAAATTATTTAAAGAAATGAAAAGCTATGGCAAAAATTGCATTACTCACACGAAAGGGTATTGAGAAATCGATTTGTGAAAGATCGGTATCACTCATAAAAAAAATCGGTATCACCCATTATTATAAACCTGACAATTCAAAAAATCCGGAAAATATTCGGTACCTGTATATTGCGTGTTTCCAAACTGACTCCAGAACAAGGAATCTTCTGATTTGTGAACTAAATTGTGTAAAATACGGGACTCCAAGATGTGAGAGTAAACTAGCAATTTGAAGAAAAAAAGATTACGGAAAACTTGTGGAAAAAATAATAAGCAGTCATGGAAAGTATATCAAATTAAATAATTTTGATAAAAACATTTTTATTAATTTTGAAAAAATTTCAAACTTATAAAAAATGACTCCGTAATTTTCCATAATATTCCAAATATAAATCCACAATTTTATTCCAATCCGTCTCGTACTTCTTCTGCAATTCTTTGAAACAGATATTTTGCATCGAGCGGGTGATGTAGGCTCATTGCTCAAGCCCATTCTGAAACCTAGCAAGTCTTTGAATAAGTATGATAAGCTGATACACACTTCCAGTGTTCTTCTTGTGGAGATCAAAGTGTGATCTGAAGAAATCTCTGCTTTTATTGATATGAAGGAATCCGTCAATAATGTTGATAGAAAGAAGGGTCAATACTGTGAGTTCTTGTTAAGCAAGTTAGTCACAATTCTGACAGGCTTACTCTGTAGACCAATCATTAGTATTTTTATTCTAGGTACATCACGCCTTACCAGAACTGAATATGACACCAAAGAGGGAAATTGATCAAAATAGACTACCTACTTTCAGGGATTCTTCCAAGACATTTTTTTCAGGACATCACGAGGCATAAACCCTCTCTAGAGCAGAGGTCAATTCATTCAGTAATGGGTCAGTTTGGGTTAGTTTGGGTTAGGTCAATTAATTCAGTAATGGGACTTATGAGAGTGTTTTTGACACATTTAAGAAGTCTTACATTTAGTCCAAAGATAACTGAGGTATTTTTGTTTTCTTAGTTGTTTATGATATCCCAAACCTCAATGAGAGTAACTTTTCTAAAGGAAAACGAAGTGTTTGGAATAGGAGGGCTCTCGGGAGGGCTATTCAGAAACAAAGCAGGAGCTCTCATGAGAGATGATTTTTACCTGCTGTATTTTTAGCCACAGTGCAGAAAAATCTATTCAAATCATCAGCTGATAGTTTGAAATCCCCTCTTTGTTCATCAACTTTTTTGCTTCGTTTATTAATAATTTGCCACAAAACTTTGGGATTATTTCAATCAAGTTGTTATTTGCTGCAATTTTTCTCCCTAATCTGTACCTGTACTTGCTCATCGTGCTCATTTCTTGAAAGCCGTAGAAGTTCGCCCATCGCTCTTGGATTGACTTTGAACCAAGTGGTACTGAAACTCTGATCGGAGATGTTGATTGGATCATTGATTCTTGATTGGAGAAAAATTTGCAACATCCCTAATCATTCGTCAGAAAAAGCACCTTTTCATAAATAGGCTGTGTCGAAATTATTAACAAAAGCTCGGGTGAATACATTTGTGCTCATCAAATTTATGCATCATCCCTTCAGCGAAAAGAGTGCACCTGAAACTGTGCATCAAATCACCCAAAATAGAAACACGACAGCGACTGGCCTGACCTGAATACAGGATAGTATTTATTAGACTTTCGATGTGAAATTATTTGTAAGCTCCATATTTCAGCTCCTCTCGTTCTCGTCGCGTATTTCCATTTTCAGAGCTTTCCAACTCGCAATCTTCGCGCCCTCTTGTGTCGTCGAAATCTGCATAATAACGTTGATACGTCGTCGGGACTACCTTTCCATGAAATAGTTTAAAGATTTTATGACGTGATCTGTCTCTCTATTCACGAAGTGGTGGTTGGTTGAATATTACGTGTTCAGTTTGGGAAATGTAAACGTGATAAATTTGAGCTTACGTTTTCAAATAGTAGGAATATGGGCGACATGGAGTTCAACTTCAACCTGCCGTTAACAAAATTTAGTATTGATCAGTAAACTGGAAAACTGCGTCAATGTTTGTTTCAACTCTCTCAAATGAAGAACTTCTTGTTTTGACACATATTATTATTCTGATGTGAGAATTTTGTGGTTGAACTGATATCAACAATTTCAAACGATTGCTGTACGATCTGTTACGAATGCGGCGAATCCATCCAAATCCTTTTTGAATGACTAACTTAATTCGAATCTGACCTATTTCTCTATTGACAGGTTCAGTTTGAATCTTATCCTGAAAAATGATAGGGCTGAATTTCCATATCGAAAGAAACACTTCAAATTCTCTGTAAGATGCTGACATCTTGGCTCATAGAATGGATAGGATATACCACCCACATCTCAGTAAGTTCTTTGAAGATTTGTCAAATAAGCAGTTATTTTCTGTGATTTTGGTTGATGGATTTTTTTCTATTGCAGTGAATATTATATCTTGCCACGAATTAAATGAAATAAATAAATTCAAGGGTGGATTAAGGTATTGGCGGAAAGTCTATTGAATTCTATGTGCAAATATTTTTTTCTTAATAAATTCTTGGAAACACCAGGCTTTATCTAATTTTTTTTTCGTGTGATATTCCTCATGTTGTTGTTTATAATACACAAAATTGGGATGTTCAACAATCGATGGACTGTGAAAACGAATGTTATCGTAAAAAATAAATACTTAGCCGTTCCATTTTATCATCTGCCACAGATTTTGGAATTTGATTGAATGGAGAAATTAGAGATCAGAGCTAGTTATACGGGTACAAGAGCAACTGCCACTGTGGTACATGATTCATTCATTTAGATGCATTTTGGGATTGTAGTTGACAAAAATGAGCTAGCACATACATACATAATATTATGATATTGATGTAAGCAGCCAAATTGTGAGAAATTGATTGCACAATATAAACTTTCACGATCGTGAACCAGTCTGCGTTCCTCTACCGTATTTTTTACGGAGACGTCGGGATTCGGTTTTTATTCTGACTCACGTTGATTTCGTATTGTGGAGACGGCCTGAAAATGTGGAATTTCTTGCCTTAGTCTAGGACGCGCACATAATGGGACAAGGACTCTTGGTTAAACGAAGGCACATCCAAACGTGGGTAAAGACTGTTTGATTGACTTTCTAAATTATGGAACACTTCAAACCAGATGGAGATGGATACGAAGCATACGCTTCGTGATTATCCTACAAAGTGATAGTTTTATACTGTTAGATTGTCAATTTTAGATTTTTTGAATTATTGATAAATGAAGGAAGTTAATATTTGTTTTAACATAGTTTCAACTTTTGAAGATTTCAATAGTATTATAAATAACAATATATATTTTGAAATTGTACATGGTGTCTTGCAGAAATCATAACATAGGTATCTAATTGATGTTTCCTAGATTTTTCAGTTAGACCAATTTTGTTTGTAGACATAATATTGAGCTCCAAGAGGTGAGGGTGGTGAGATAGAGCTGAAGCCATCAATCCAAAGTCCAAGATGTTTCTATATTGTGATTTTATCGTGAATGAAGTTGACGGTTACCCGTTCGTATTCATCAATTAACTTATCTATTTCTTTGTTATTTTGGCTAATGCTGGAAAGTATTTTGTATGAGATTATATATTTTCCTTTTCAGCTCCCTGAAAAAAAATCAGCAAATTACTTGGTGAAAACTAGTCTTCTGTAGTTTTGGAAGTTGATTATTGTTCAATGAATTGTCCAGATTTCCTACCACGGAATCGTTACTTTATTTCTCGTTTCACAGAGCTTAACCCTCAAAACCTTGTTTTCTCACTTTCTAGATCGATCACAGTACTCGATTCAAATGGAAAGTACAGCTTTCGATGTTTAAACTACAATCGACAACAAAAGAATTCATTTATTCATCAAGTTTTCATCAAGTGTGGTATCTACATGGATTGACCTAATCTATTAACATCAAACTACAGGCACCTGGAATAAAAGCCACAAAACAGAAAGGAGAAAAGATCGGAAATCGTTGAACATAAATAATAAACATCAAATAAAGTGGTCGACAACAAGAATTCTGCAAAGGGAGCAACACCGGCGAAACAGGATATTCTCAGAAGCTGTCATCATCAAATAAAATTTTTATCAATAGCTATGTGAAGATTCCTGATATTTCAAGACCTCTACTTGGTCGTATTCCGAACCTTTGGCTGGAGAGACACAAAAGCGCACTTCACGCTTGGATGCACACTCTTGGTATGCCAATCAACATCGGGTGAGGGTTGAACTGATGGTGATCAAAACTAACATTGATCTAACCTTCGTGCAAGAAAATAAAAAAAACGAGACGTTTGAAAAAGAAAAATCTGTATCAAGATCCACAATATCTACTGCCTTCAAAGAGAAGAGAAGATTGAAAATTTGTCTCTGAAAAACAAAAAGATTGATTAATCGTCAAATGAGTTGATAGCTTTCTGTCTACGGAATCCATAGTAAGGACATTTTTCGCTTTCCAAATTTTGGAAAACAAATCACTATTTGTTCCTTTGTTTGGTATTCTTTCTTCTGTATAGGATTCAAACAAAAAGAATCCCTGTATTCGCGAATAGCTCATCACTGTGAGAACCTTTCAAACGCAAAATTATCTGGAACGAACGACACATGATACATGGGAGCTATTGACCCCAACTGTACATCCAAGCTCCGCGTCTAATCCGGGATACGCTCATAGTATAGTGTCCCATTTTCCAAGTTATGAAATGACAAAATCCGAGTTCTGTTATTCTTGCGAAAAACTGGAATGACTGAACTGGTTAATTGTGCTTTGTTAGATAGCACTGAGAAAACTCAGATTGGATAATAATTTTCAAATCTATTTTTATGAATGTCACGATACCTGTAGGGTGCCAAGCGGATTCAAATATTCCACCGAGAAATAACTGAGCAGCGTAATTTAGTAATACTTATTATAAAGTGGAGTTTTTGTTATAAGAAATAACTCACTGCAAGATTATTCGATACTTCTTCAAGGTGATTTGTAAGTTTGGGTTGGTTGATCATGACAAAATTCAAACTTAATTTGCATGTGTATAAAGTTTTGTGTGTGAGACGTGCATCATTTCATCAGATCTCTCATACCTTGTTTTATATCAACAAATTTCGTTATTACAGATGGTGAACTGCGATATCAGATCCGAGAATTGCAACATATTGCTTAGATTGCTCATTATGCGGTGTTGATAGTGATGCTAGAAGAATCTTGATGTGCGGTCAAAGTCTTACAGGGTCTGCTGCTTTGTTCCACCATCAAGAAGTCATAAAAGCGTCAAGTTCAGATATTAAAAAAAAAATGTGAAGCATATTTCATATTCAATTTATTGCTAATAAATTATTGTTTCTGTTATATATCAGTCTTATCAATTTTTAAATATTCTTAACAAAAGGCGTGATGTGTGTTCGCTGTCGTTTGATTCATCGCTTCAATGAAAGAAAGCTTCAGGGTGCAAAATATATCGAAATACATGTTGTCAGATGAATTTCATTCGTTTGAAAAATGGACAGCCTCAAAATACACAAAGCTTAAAACTATGACAATCGCATTATATGTATTGATTTATAACTCAAGTATTAACTTTTCAAGTATCTTATAGTTTTGGAAATCGTTGCTCATATTATGAGTGGAGCAAGATTCCGGCAAAGGTGTCAGAAATACTTTGAGCTGATCTCAGAATATGGTTTTGCCAATACATCTTCCAGTCAACTCAATAATAGTTATTGTACATGTTTTTGCAAAAAGACTACATACATTCAAGGCCATTCTTGACGATTCCGATCAAAACTTCACAAAAATGTCCGAGAAGCTGTAGATCAACTGAACACTACATGTTTTATAATGAGTAGCAAAGGAAGAAATCTCTTGGAATGATTCTTATTCTAATTGATTTTATCACGGTAGAGACATTTTTCATAATGGCGAGAGTACTCGACTGTCTTCCACACTGTTATACATGATTTAGTTTATTTTATTGATTAAGATAATTATTGTGATATTTTTTGATGACGACTCTGATTAACACGTTTTAGCCATTAATTATACATTGGTGACCATAGAATGTGAAATGATGATACTGTTTTCATCAATCAATCAAATAAGCTTTATCATCTCAAGTGTCGGCATTGTCATCTCTTATGAAACATAGGTAGTGTTGAATTGTTAACTGAAGAAGCGACGACAAGGGCCGCAAATTCTCGGCGTTCTCTTGCTGTCGCTGTCTCATCCGATAATCGAATCTCTACTGTATACCTAAATAGTTACCTATATTTTGACCTAAGCGCCAACTAATATGACCAACTATGTATGCATTTTTTAAGCTTTTAGCACATAACCAATTTCTCGTAAGATTGCATCTTCTCTTAGATTCATCACTGACCAAAATTGGTAGATAAAAGTTTTCAAGATTCACAATACTTTGAAACTACAGCAAGCCGCAAATATGAAAATCACTACTGCTTGGGACGAATTAAATAGCGGGATTGGCCGACCTATTCCACCCTGATTCTTCATTGTGTGATATGGGGCTTGAAAATGTAGCGTCGGTTACCCGTGACATCTTGGTCAGAAGATACTTGAGGGCAAAGTTTTCCGTCGAACGAGATCCATGGATATCACAATGCAATCCAAAAGAAAAAATATAAGCGGCTCAGACTCACCGATGGTCTGTTACCTCTATGCGACGATAATGGATTGATTAGCGGTTTCTGAAGGTATTTTGAGGTAAGATAAAAAAAGCGCGGTACTCAAAATTCTATTCCTCGAGAAAGAGCTGATCACTTCTGTTGATAAATTAGTTACTCTATGGTCACTCCACCCCCACAAACTTGGTAGAGCATCAAATCGGAACACATGCTTTCCATATACAGGTTTCACAAGTCATATACTGTATAAGAGCCCAAAAATTGTCAGGAAGAACCTCCTTTGAATAAAGGTTTGGTTTGTTACACGAAGTCCTCAGGACGTTTGATGGTGTTGAGGCCAAACCCCGCACAAGTATAAGTATCTTGTGTCATCCAAGCACGTGCACAACAGATTGCTGGACTGGGTTCCAATAACCAGGACATCCACATTCCCTCGGATAGTCAGGGTGTGTTGAAAGCGTGAACGGGTGAAGCTAATCTGGGTTCACGGTCTCTGAGGGTTAAAAGGAAGCATCAAAGCTGATGAGCTGACGAGAGTCGTCACAGCTATACAGTTAAAAAGAGCTGAACCCTTGATAGGACTTCCTACAAAGACGATTGAAGTGACATCATAGGAATGGTCATATGAACAACATCTCCGGATCTGGTATGGAACATCGGGGCTGAGACACTCCAAGAAAACAATCGACTATCAGTCGAAAAAACGAACGCATACTCAAATAAGACTTGTGGTGGAGCTGCTGCCGGAGCACTGCCTCCCAAGAGTACATATGCAGGGACCAAGTGCGCAGGCTATGTAGGCTACGATGAAACCACCTCACACATCATATTTGAATGTGAAGCTCTGTCTCGAAAAAGACATTTTCGGAGCAACGTAGGGCAAGGAGCCACTCTCTCATCAAACACTGGCTGGTGAGTAGCTGGACCTAATAATTGAAGGCACAGAACTGGTCTAAGCTGGCAAGGTTGGATCCGCATAAAAAGAAACTTGCCCAGTGCAAATCGGGAAGGGAATAGTCTGGCTCCGCCACAACAACAACACACAAAACATATTATTTTCTTTGCGCTGGGGTTGAGCATTTCTAATTAACCAGGAACATAATAAACAGATCACTCCTTTCTCGAAACCGAATCATTTTGTAATTAATAAATAAATAACAATCGACAATCATAGATGCAAGAAGAATATTAACAGAACCATGTACAGAATCATAGCTTTTTGAATATACTCAGTGATTCATAAGAAATCCACATCAAATATATGTACAGGAAACTGAATACTTTAAGATGAAATTCGCCAGCGCCCTACAACGGGTAGACATCGTTTTTTTTTGACTTTTCAAAAACGTAAAGACTTTTTCAAAAACGTAAAGACATTTGTTTTGATTGCATACGGTGGAGCCATCTATTAGATGAAATGGGATTGATACCACGCTCAAGATTTTAACTCAAATTTAATATTTATTAACCTGGAATATCAACAGTTATTCTGAAAAAATGCATAACGTTACAACCCCGTCTGTTTAGCCCCATAGAAGGCTCGAAATGCAACGGCTGCATTACTAACATAGTGGGCTGACAGATGTCATCGCCGCGCCGGATGTGCAAAGAGAATTCGAGAATTCAAGAGGGCACGTGGCTTTTTCCTGTGTTCAATCGAGTTGTAATACTTATCCAGATTATTTTTTTATTATCAAACACTTTAGTCAAAAAGTCAAAATAAGTTTAAAATAATGAGTTAAAGTTTTCCTTTACATGTTATAATAACTATTTTTTAGAAAAGTTCATTTTATGATGTTGTAGTATAACATACCCGGGTTCGTTCAACAAAGTTGAATGAGGTAAGTTGAATGACGTTCGTGATGAATACCTACGTTGGACCTACGTTGTGATGACTCCACCTTCCAAAAATTCACTTACCTCGAATGCGCCCGACAAGTACAAAATCAGGGAAATTTGAGGGTATTGGGATGTTAAATGAAACGCAACATTCGTAATACACCTACTTTATTACAAATGTGAATGAACAAGTGAAAAATAGTGCCGTACTCAGGCTGGAATTCATGTGGGAAAAGAGCACGGCAGAGAAACCCACAATCGCAATTCCAAAAACCGAACCATGCTGTACAACTGTTTTGTATTTTTAATGAATAAATTACTGTTTCTCCGCGTCGAAATTGCAGTTCCACATTTCAGAAACACAATACCTACAAGCAAAACTGAAGAGTTGTTTGTTCCTGATCCTTTATAGACTTCTGAGGTCCCTGGGTTGCGGAAAACTACTCAGCCACTGCGTGGGTCTTAGGAAGAATATCTCTAACTTTTGTTTACTTGTTTGTTAGGATATTCATCCATCACGGTGTATAGGAAAATGTTAGTAGATTCACCAAGACTCACACATACCCTCAATCATACTATAACTACAATCCCAGCGCGGAAACTTAAGTAATTATTGAGTTTTTCTACTTGACGTCCATTTTTGACCCGTAGTCGTGTACAGCATTAAACGGTTTCTTTTAAACACTCACATGTTATTCAAAACAAGACAAATTGTACAACACAGAAACTATGAAATATAAGGACAATCTTCAAGACATATAATATTAATATAGAGTTCGTTTTACTGACCTGTAGTAACACGTTATATCACAATTTTTCACAGCCCTTCAACGCCCCTATCATACATGCTCTCTCGCTGACCGGTACCCTCTTAAACTCCTGCGCGCGTATCACGTGACAGGAAATTAATCCAATGATGATGCGCGCGTATAATATAGTATGTTCGCAAAGTATTTGCATATCAGCGTAATACAGGGTGTCCGGAAATTACGCGTCAGGATTTTGGTGGGCGATTCTACATGAAAAATTAATGCAACAAACTTCTATACAATTTTTTCAAAAACTCAAAATTAAGGAAGATACAGGGTGTTAAAAAATATTTTTTTTTTCTTATTTTCTTTAATTACTTTTTTTCTAGTGTAATGATTTTCGCCAAATTTTGCATGCATGTCACTAGTGTTTCTTTGTATTCACCCTATTAATTTGACGCTAGTCGTCAATGACAAAAGGCTGGAGCTGTCCTTCACCTTAGGAAAAATACTTAGAACTTTTTTGTTTTAATCTTTTTATAAATTTGGATGTCAAATCAGTAAAGAGCATCAAAATATTTTTTAAAAAGGTGCTCGTGTTGCATCATCGTAGAATTAAGGGTTTTCGAGAAAAACGACTTTAAACATTAACCGTACCTTAAATAATTAAAAATTCGTACTTTGAAAAAATTTTTGAAGTTTTGAAAAAATTGTATAGAAGTTTGTTGCATTAATTTTTCATGTAGAATCGCCCACCAAAATCCTGACGCGTAATTTCCGGACACCCTGTATAGGTCGTTCATAAGGTATATGGGTTAACGACTATATTTGACTGATTTTAACTGACAGTGTGATTGATGATAATTAGAGAGGACGGTATTCCTCAATGTCTTAAATTTTTTTCCTTGACAAATAGAAGATAATCATATATATATTTTTCAGTGGGTATATAACTTTTGATAAACCATGTGAATCAATATTCAAATCAAATTTCGGATGTTGTTTCTATAAAAAGAAAATCACAGTTTATAGGATTTGTATACCTAGTTGTTCTTCACTTTTGTTGTTTAAAATAGGATTTTCAACATGCTGTACCAATTTTTTTAAAACTGCGAAAAAACTTTGATCAAAATGGATGTGGTTTGTTAAAAATATCCTTACATCCAGGGACGACATATTTTTTATAGAACTCATGATAAGCCTACATCATGAAACACATATTCCGAGAAGATCTGGGTATCGAGAAGAAAAAACTTTCCGCACAAAATTCAAATTACACGAGCAATGACAATAACGTCTAGGGTTCTGATCTCGTTATTTCGTTGGCGTTCAGGCAAAAGTCACTTAGTCCAGTTTTGTCATTTTCCAGTTAATTATACCTAAGATTTTAGTATTGGACAAACTCCCAACTGGCGGACATTATTAAGTACTTTGTTATTGCCTTTATACAGTTGACTTCCATAAAATGAAGTTTTGGTTCACTTTTCAATTTTAAAACGGGTTTTTCTCAAATATATAATTTTGGACTTTTGCCGTAACGCCGAAGATTTATGGCAACCATTGTTAAGGAACACCACTGTCTTTAGCGCCATCCAACGGGTAGACCTATAAATTCCCGCTTTATTACCTGGTTGCCTGAAACTTTACTTACATTGGCTCGCATTCAAGTTTTCTATATATTTTCAGTGATATGTGGAGAAATCTATCATATTTGCTGCTCATCCGGATTAAGCTGCATGGGGTGGATTTATCGTGAAACCAAATAATCATGATATGAAGGGTGATCCATGAAGTCATGTGAAAAATTAAAATTTTTGCGAGTATGCCATTCCAGTGAGCATTGGATTTGGGCCGTACAATATGTTTTGTTACGTAGTAAGTAATGTTAAGATCTCCAGGCATTTTTGTCCGTTTCTGTATTCAATCTGTATTCCAGCGCGCTGTCATCAGATACGCTAAAAAACATCAAGGTGATGTAGCAACATGATTGAAATGCTATAGCTTTGACGGATTTCTACGGTTTTTGCAGAGATGGTAAACTCATTCACTATTTCAAAGAAAAATCAAAAGAAAGATTTTTTTTAAATCGATAATATACACTTATGGTAAGTAAGATAAATCTGTACCTTGGAAGAATATGGGCAATGTCCAGCTAAGCGGTTTCGAGAGAAACGAGGTTAATGAGATATCATCCATATTTTTTCAAAAACCAAACACCGGTTTTTCTTTTCATTCTTTTTTTTTCGTGTCACACTTCGTGATAAAAAGGATATTTTCTGGAAATAGAACGCTTGTCTTCTATATCACAAGAAAACTGGACATTGGCCCCAAAAATCGAGGAGCGATATGGACATTGGCAATTGAATGCGGACATTGTTCGATGCGAAATCGAAAAACTATCGGAGATTGGCCCTTTTGTGAACAATAAAACAACAACATTGTCCGTCCGTATTATACTTGCTATAATATATTAGTTGCTTTCCAGGAACGAGTGAGTGAACCTGGTACAGCTCAAATGCGTGACCATAGAAAAGTGATTAAAATATATCATATATTATATTCACTTTTCTATGTGCGTGACGCACCGAGTCTTCAAGTGATCATGTTTACTGAAACGCAACATGGGACTTTTTAGTGGGACCTTTAGTCAAGTTGACAGTGTCAATTATTTTTATAAGTGGAACTTTCACCTTTCCTATCTTGTTTTTGGTGTTTATTGTTTTTGTAATTTTCATCATTGCACAACTAAAAACTAAATATTTATCATAAACTTGGAAAAAACCGTCAAATCAAATAGATTTTTCGAAACATGTCACATTTGGCATTTATCCACTGTCAATAAGTGGTTGTTCCAGGAGCCGGATTCCGTGTACTGTGGATTTCAACATGTTGAATACCACTGTTGATTTTAACATGTGGAAGCCAGGCGTGACAAAATAGTATATTGTGCAACAAGCATGGAATGCCGAAGGCGAGTGCAGCAATTCATTCGAGTAGAAAATGGTCATTCCATGCGAGTTGTACACTATACTTTTTCTACTACTCTTAATTATTATCACTATTGTGTAATTAATATCGATTTCTACTTTTTGTCTTTGGCGGAGGTGCTAGATCATTCCATTTCCATTCAGTTTGCACTCGTTTCCTTGGCGATATTTAGGGAATGGTTTTATTTCCAAACAGTTGTACAATGTGTTACGTTTCCTAATCGATATCGATTGCACAATGGTGATATCACCGTACAGTCGTAGACAAACGTTATTCCGTGCACGTCATGATATCGGTTCGGTAATGGTCGTGTTTTGTCAAGACGTGTTTCAAAATCTTAGTCACTTTTTCATTTTTCCCTAAACATTTCTGACATTTCGTAGGGACTTTCAATTTTATTCTCTGATGTTGGTGTATGTTGACGTAATAGTGGTATTCTTTTGTATTAAATCTGACTGCCCGAAGTTATTCGAGGGGGTAATTCTGGGGTAGCTGCAAAACTCACAATTTCCGTCTAGTTTTCGGAAAATAGCGAAAAAAACGAGTAGCTTGAGATTTTTTGATTATTTGGAAAAACAAGTGGGAAAAACTCATAATACCTACGTCAAAAATCGCGGAAAAAACTAACCTTTTGATGTTTGATACCAAATTCAGTTTGAAGAGATTTCTTTGGAAGAACATGTGAGTCTTTCTGTGTATTTGTACATTGAAAAAAAAATAGTTTTGCAGCCAACAAATTTGGATAATGTTATTTTGGTCGCGAAATAAGTACACGTGGGCACATGGACGTAAAGAAATAGAAAATCAAAACCTAATTTAAAATGCGTGGTTATAGAGATATACGTTTTGAGTCTCACACAACTCATGTACATTACCTTCGCGGCCTTTGGAATCTCCATTATTGTCAAGAGAACCATAGGTAGTATATTAAATTATAAATTATCAAGATATGCTTTTAATAAACTATTTTTAGCGGATATTCTTGTGAAACCAACCTTTTAGACTAGAAAGAATCAGAACAATCAAAAGTTGGTCGCTGATTTCGCTAATTCGTTTTTTTTTAATCTAATGAATAGGTATGTGAGTCATCCGACAAGATCTACGTTTTAATAACATTTTTCATAACGGGAGAATGTGAGTTCCAATTTTGAAAAACCGCCGACACATGAGCATTTACCAAGCCATTTACCTACCGATGTTGTGAGTTTTGCCGCGAATTACTGATTTTGGGATGGCATTTCAATGGAACTTTGTTAATTTAGTCCTTATTTTGTATCACTCCTCTTAAAATTCAAGTTAAGTTATAACATATCGTATTTTTGACAAAAAGTGGATATGAGATCGGTAAGCCACATGTTTATACTAAACCCATTCGTTCAAGTTGATGTTCTTTAGATTTTTTTTGCTCATGATGCATTTCTATCATTCTATCTTGCTTTCCTAGAGCTTGATAGAATCTTACAAAGTAGATTAGAGATGGTTGCTTCCTGGAAATACCGAAAAACACCCCCACAATGAAACTGAAACTCACAAAACGTAAACATACCACCACCGTCGATCCATTGAATACCTACAAAAAGTGACAAATAATGACAAATTGGCAAATTCAGCTGATAGAAGTCGTGTGGAAAAAACGAAACAACACGTCCTTACGTATTGAGTTTAGGACATGGGCGGGGAAAGGGGACAAGTGTGTCTAGTCGTGTTGACAGAAGTGCACAGAATACAATATAAGCAAAGCGACGTGATGTACACGGAATACGGGTCCGGGGGAAAGGAGAAGGTGAGATTGGTGACTCACGCCCTGATGACAGGAACGATCAAAATCGAGTGTGAGTCGTTCCGGGTGCGCACCAGCTGCGCGAAATTTTTTACTGTGTTACTTTTCATAAAAAAGACTAGCACCAATCGAATATTTCACAATAATTGAACAAAGGATACTGTATCTATGGAATTTTATTTCTGAAGAAATCATCAAAAATCATTGTTGCAAGGTTTAAAATCCCACAGCTACACTATCCTTTGTTCAGTAATTATTGTGAAATCACAAAATCGTTGTCGATTTTCCTAAAAAAAGTGCCAGCCATTTTTATCAAAAGTTACACCGAAGAAAGTTTTATTATTGACATCTTTTTTTAAGCGTGATAAAACGGCCCTTAACATTTTTTTCAAATCGCCAGTCCCCGTAAACTGGAAAATGGATCAAAGTTCTCAAATGCGCCAATACTTCTTTACTTACCTATGCAGTAGCAAAGTTTCATCAAATTCTAGGCTTGCGCTACCAAAAAAAAAAAAATCACTTAAACTACTCGTTTGAGGTCTCCAGCCTCCAGCTCTGCAAAAACTGTAGAAATCCGTCAGTCCATTGTAAAGT
Organism: Orchestes rusci; assembly: GCA_958502075.1. Lineage (NCBI taxonomy): Eukaryota > Metazoa > Arthropoda > Insecta > Coleoptera > Curculionidae > Orchestes > Orchestes rusci. The sequence continues at coordinate 79,637,385 of OY293304.1, read as the reverse complement.
TATAGCATTTCAAACATTTTGCTCCTCCTCCCTGATGTTTGTTTGCGTATTCAATGTCAACGGGCTTGATTTCAAAAACTGACGAAAGCGTTAGGAGGTGTTGACAACACTATAATAGTAACAAACCATTTTGTATTGGCTCAATTCAATGCTCCCTGGAATAGCATAGTAACAACATTTTTGATTTTTTGCATGTCTCCATAAATCATCCTGTTTATCATGATTCTTCCTCTTCACGAGAGATCCATTCCATCCAGCTTGATTCGGATGTAACTAGCTTCAAAAATCCGCAAACCGCATTGAAATATCTTCATTCTTGTTGAAGTGTGTTACCTTGAATTTGACCCCAATATGTGCATGTATAAGTGAGAGTGTCCAACAGTTAAATTTCCTTGGATTATCGTAGACTAATATCAATAATGATTGTTTAGACAAGCAATAAAACTCAAGCTACATGAAAAGACAAGTGGAATTTTAAGCCATATTTATTAATATTTATTATTATCATCACGAACATATAAAGTCTCTTAGTCTTCATTATTAAAATAGAAGCACAAAAAAATACGAAACCGCAGATCTCAACGTTTGATTATCGTTTCAATATATTATTCTCTTTTGGAAACCGCTCTAGGTTGGACCTCAGGACACTTAACATGAATGTTCAGAAACACTCAATTTTCCCCGTAAAGGCATAAAGAGAAGAAGCGGAGAAGCAATATTCAATACAACGTTGTTCAATTAACAGTAGGGATCGGAACGGCAGGCAATTATGGTTTGATCATAAATTATAAATATGCACTCAGCGTTTATGGGTAACTATAGGCATACATTTGCTTCTTTTATAATCTATTCCATATAAACGGTTTGAAATATGTGATTGATAATATACATATAAGTGATTCGAAAAGGTATTCAAAACGATAAGAACGCACATCTATGATGAAACGGATGTCAGAATATCAAATATCTCAAATTTGTTGAGTTCAATCCATCAAGAGTTACTCATCGAGATTAATGACAAGAGATTAGTAGGTACTATTATGCACACATTTTTGTGATACTATTGAAATGAACTGCTAATGACGACAAGCATGATTGCTGGTTGACTGAATCGTGACACAATCTTCACCTTGTCTTTTCCTATACCACTGAAAAAGAACTAGAGTAATGTCGCCTCTACAGATCAATTCTTTTCTCAACATATAGCTATAACATATTCATGATAGTTCTAGAAAATTGAAGTAAAATGTATTAAATCATTAGCCAAACGAACCGATTACAATCTGTGATACCAATGTTATTTTACTATTTTTTTTTTATCAAAAAAGTATTTGATCTTTGATCAATAAACCGAAATATTACAAATTATGGATTTTAATTTGTCCAAAGTTCTTTCCTGAAGTTCTTTTCCGTCATTCCATCCTTTCAAAGGAAAGAACGCCAGTTGATGGGAACGAGATAATGAATGCACATTCCATCTTTCCTGTCACGTTGAACCGATGGACAAACCGGCGTTCTTTTTTGTTGGAACGCCAAGTTAGGGAGCAAGATGATAAATGTGCATTCCATCTTTTTTGTCATGATAAGAAAAGATTGGAAGAAGTCAGGAAAACGTTACGTGTTAGTGGATGATGAGATTTTTATCATCTATTCATTTTGAAAGAAAAGAATGACGGTACAGGACGACTGGAAAGAATGACGGTATTGAATGCTGATCTGTGGGAACCAAATAATACAGGACTAGTTGCAATGCTACGACTTGATCTTTCTTGCACTTTCTTTTTTGTGCGTATCGGTTTGGAATTCTTTTGACGGTGTTCGCATAACCTCTTTTGTCCCGTTTTTTTTATATAATGTAAACAAAATGAATTAAAAGTGTCGACTTCAATACATTACTATCTGCAAGGCCAAAACGTGAATTTTCAGGGTCTATTGTACTTTATGATTTCAAAGTATTATCATTGAATAGAGAAAAACTGCCACGCATACTCAAAAATCGATTGATAAAGAACCTCAGAATATCATCGGCCTTTTACAGGGTGTGATCTAGTGATCCACGTGGGTTCTCTACTACCAATTCACTGCCCTGGATTATGATTATCCAATCACTCGCTCACTAGGCTCATCTGTTTATGAGAATCAAGGTTCCCATCGATGTCCATGTAATTTTCCAGCTTGTGAATTATACAGCGCTCTATTTTTTTGTCCAGCCCTTCCGAATAGACTCCACCGTGTCAACTTCTTTCAATGAAAGGTGTACGCAATATTCCCGTACAAACATTGTTTTTTTCGGATATCTTGTATGCCCTTCTCCACTGACATCTGACTCATCTGAGCAGTAATCCTGTTATCCATAGTTTCGCAAAAGTCTATATTATTTGTGTCTGGGTCCCTATATTCTATTTCTTGAGTAATTTGTACTTTGATGCGGTGAAATTTGTCAAGTTTCATACATGAAACAGTGTGAACTGTTTCATGCGACAGCCTAGATTGTTCAGCAGCTTGACGGAGCGATATTGTGGTGGCATAAATCTTCCATTTCAGCGGTCCTATCCAGAAAATATGACTTATTACTATTCGTATTGCAAACAGATTTAGTTTATTGAAACTTGGGTATTAGGAAGCTCTCGTTTTTCTAAAATGCGACTGTCGTATTTGAGAAGTAACGGTTTGCAGCTCCATAACTAAGAATCATTTTTATGCGTTCTACAATGGTGTAAACCATTCTACAGTGAAAATAAGGAATGATGTTTTTTTCCAGTTTTTTTTTTAATTTTGGAGAGAGCCTTGTTAATTATTCACAAACAACTTTTACTTGAATTTTCTCCTTCAAAAATAAACGAGTAATGGCCTGTGAAGGTTGCTATTGGTTTTCCAATGGGGACTATTTTTGGATGGCTCTTGTTTATATTGTAGGTGAATGATCTTTTGGAATTGCTGCCTGAAGAATCTGTTGTATCATATGCTGATGACACTGCAGCTATTTCTACTGATGTTACTTGGTCAGGGGCTGCCGCGAAAATGAATGCGCAGCTTCATACAATAGCGGTTTGGTTGACACTCAATATAGATAAGAGTGTGTTCATGACTTTTGGAAATTATTGTGATGATGTGCTCAAAACTATATGTATACAAATAATGATAGAATACTCAATAGGGTCAAAGAGTGTGAATATCTTGGATCAACTTATGCGTATAATGTTAAGTGCAATGGGCATAATATTGAATATTCGCTAGAAAAGACCAAGTACCTACTATTTGTTGTTTATAAGCTTTCCAAAGTCATGACTGCAGACTTGCTTGTGACTATGCATTATGCATTTTTTCACAGTTTTGCCACGTCAGGTATGATAGCGTGGGGCGGTGCACACGAAAATTATCACAACAATTTTCCAAAACACATTTTTGAGATTCTCAAATCAGAACACATCTAACACGAGTGACCCTCAAAATTATAGTCTAGCTGACCAGTCCATGTGCACTATTGCTAACTTCATAATTATTGCTGCTACGATGATGTTTAAATCTGCAAACTAATGGGAATTTTTCTGCTGATTAATAGTCAATAGCAACCAGTCAACTGTTCCGTTATTTGGAATTTCATAGAGAAATTTCTGTAGATGTTTTGTGGTCATAACTTCTTTATTTTTAGATTAGGGCCGGTAGTGCTTTTCCACTAAGAAAATTATTTGCTTTCGATCTGTGCACAAATATACTCGTCATCTCATTTTAGAAAAATGACATGAATCGAGAACGCGATGTTCAATTGTTTTTCTATTTTCATCATTTCTATTACCAAAAAAAATTCTACTAGTTTGCTGATTTGAACACCATCGTAGCTGCAATAATAACGGAGCAATAGTATATCGTTGATCGGAGACACCCTGTATTTACTGGAAATAAATAAATAAATATTGTCATCACTTTTTTCATCTTTTCAAGCCCACTTACACATAATATCCTAAAAAAATTTACTTAGCATTGATATCTAAATTGAAGTATTTCTACAAATTTTCATACTATCATCAGTTCATGGGACAATGAACGCAGTTCGTTTGAAAATTGCCACCAATTATTTTGTCTGCCAAACAAGTTCTTGGTATCTCCTCTTATGTGAAGAGAAATCTTGCATAAACAAAGGATGTGCAGAATGTTTCCTTTACCTACCGTTTATGTTAGGAGATATTTTGATACGTTTTTTAGAGTGGACTCCTATCAATAATGATAATCCATCGTTGAGTACTCCATGACCGATCACAACAAGTGAACATGGTTGATCGAAATCATCCTGTCAACAAGAAGATTGTTGATGTTGAAATTGCATTTCATATGTCTTCCGTGTAGAAGATCTGGAAATATAGTTGAAGGTTATTTGAATTGGGACGGTTGTTTCATATTTCATTATGGAAAATCGTTTCGAACTATTTCCTCAGTCAGACAAATCTATGAACGTTTTTGCCTACTAGGCGTCATCAGCATCTACAACACTCTCCATATTTCATCATATTTTTCAAACTATCATGGTAAGAAATCTTGGAACGAATTACTACGATTTTATGTAGAATTCAGTTAAGATTGAATAACGTTTTGGTCAAGGTTTTGGTATTTAAATCACCACGAAAACAGGTATCTGAATCGTGTAAGTCTCAAGGCCAATACTGCTTTTTCTGGGATCGTATTAGGAAAATCCCAAGTAGCATGGACACGGAGATCGAACTAAAATATGCCCAATACGATCCTAAACCAGACAGCTTTTTCACCATAAGCTCAAAATGATTGTTTTTGATTTCAAATTCACATACATAAGCTTTTTCAATATTAATAACTATTTGAGAATGTCGATTTATTTCTCAAGAAATGGAATGTACTTTGAATAAAATATAAATAAAAAAAACATGGACAGTACATGGCGATTGACAAAAATAACAAATAAAACCAAATATTTCAAAACGATCCTGAACGATTTGAGTCTGACTTATGAAAACGGAAGATCGGTATAAACGTAGTAAATAAAATAAAAAATAAATTCTGACAATCTAATTCATTGGTGCATATTTTACTCAGTTTTGCCAGCGGCAGATAAGTCACTTCACTGTTCTATTGTAGATCTCAATCTTTGTTTACTAGTGGACATGAATGTTTTCCAATCATCTCCGTTGTTTGCATAAAATGAATCCATCATGCAGAATATCCACATTTGCTTTATCTATCTAGCAATGCAGTACACATATCAGACACTTTCTCTTTATGAAAAATAAACTATGACTCCAAACGCATCCCACAAACCAATGTGATGTCGGTTGAATGCCATATACCACATTTTGTGTTATTATGATGGTAATTGTGGCAGAGCTTTGCATTGCAAATGTTTGGTTACATGAAACATTTATATTTGGATCAGCCAAATGGACCTGCGACTACCTCAAATTTATGTTAATATTCATTTGTTGTACTGATGACCATGATGCTGTTGACTGTAATCACTGTTGCGTTTATGAGTTCGCTGAATGTTGTTATAACTACAAATTTGAATTCCTTGAACGATTTTGATCATTGGCAAAATATTTTACTACGAGTATGGAATCAAAATTGCAATAGGATCACAAGAAGTCAAATGATTGGAAAATCCAAAGTATATTTTCATTACCAAAAAACATAATATAGCTGGGTTAATATCTCATCCTCGCATCAAGCGTCGCTCATTGTTCAAATGGAACGGTTCCCATAAAGAGTTAATAGATATATGACCTAAAAACATCTTGCTCAAAGTTTGAAAAAACGAAAACATACAATAAAAATGTAGGTATTCACTAAACACTTAGTTAACCTTCTAAATAACGTTTTAGTATAATAATTCATTTGTGTTGAACTTAAAAAATATAACATTTGGTACTAAATAACAAAAACATAAAATATGTTTGTCAGTGAAAGAAATTACTTGTTAAACTTGATCTTTGTACTTTTTACTGCAAAAAATGTCAATAGAATTCAAGTTTTTTCCACAAAACCAATTTGATAGGTTATGTGGACTGTTTTCAATCGATTTAGGAAGATATTTTAGTGAAATTGATACTCAGCTATACAGAATATAATGAGCATTTTCGAAACAGGCACACATTTTCCCGTTTATTTTTCAGATATCCTCGGCTGCTTATCAACCGAAGTACTGACAAGGTGCTAATTTTCTTAGTTTTTTCAATCTCTACAACCCTCCAGGATTAGATTTCATTCGTAAAAACGGAGGCAAACCCCAATTTTGACGCACTACTTGTTTCTAACAAACTAAAAGCCCATATTATTTTAGTTGAGAAAACAGGATAAAACTTCTTCTTCACTTCTTCTTCTTATAGTGCATCTCCTATAGGAGGTTTGCTATAATCACAGCAATCCGGATTTGTTGACTGGAGCTTTGAACAGTTGAAAACTGCTAGAGAACCAATCCCTCAGGTTCTTTGACCAGGACATTCGGCGTCTTCCAGTGCACCGCTTTTCTCTAATTTCACCCTGGTCTCACAGTTGGAGAACATTGTATTTTTGTCCTCTCATTATATGACCAAAGTGATGGAGTTTTTTTTTCATAGTGACAATGATTTCGCACTCCTTCTATATCCGGTTCAGCACTTCGGCATTAGTTACTCTTCTGGTCCAGAGAATACGCCACATTCTACTGTAACACCACATTTCGAATTGTATTTTGTCGATGTGGTCTTTTTTGAGTGTCCATGCTTCAACTTTATACAAAAGCGTGGAAAACGAAACAACGCAGCATCCTCATCCCAAGTTCCATGTTAATATCCCGACTAGGAAATAACTTCTTCATTTTCACAAACGTTGATCTGGCTATTTCTATCCTCGTTCCTAATTCTCTGGTTTGGCACCCGATTGCTCTATCAAAGTTCCTAGATATTTATATGTCGACACATTCTTCACCGTGGTGTTTGCCACCGTCATGTTGGCAGGGCTCAGACCTTGTGGGAATTTTGTAACCACCATTGGCTTCGTTTTCTTGAAGTTAATTTTTAGCCCGTATTCATGACATCGATCATTTAATTTTTCTAAAAGGTGTTGTGTGTTTTCAAGGTTGCTCGTTAACAAGAGAGTGTCATCAGCATACCTCATATTATTAATCACTTCTCCATTTATAACCATTGCCACCTTCTCATTTTCTAGCTTGACTAGAGAGGTTGAATAGGAGCGGTGTTAGGATGCAACTTGATCTCACACCACTAACCAACTAATCTCCATTTCTTCTGTTGGTTGGTTTTCTACAATTTTGTTAGCTTTTTGCCCCCTTTATAGATCACTAATCATCCTTACGTCTTCAGAGTCAATGGTTTTGCTGACGAGCAGCTGATGTAGCTTGTCATGTTTCACCTTGTCAGAGGCTTTTCTCGAAGTCAATGTAAGATGCATACGCCTCCTGATTCATATCAAGTCAGCGCTGTGAAAAAAACGTTAATCCCAAAAAGTGCCTCTTGTGTTCCAAATATTTCCCCGAATCCAGATTGTGTATTACTTCTTCCTCTAGTCTTCTGTAGATTCTCTTGTGATAGTCTTCAAGAACAGCTTCAAGGTGTGACTCATATGGTTCGGTAGTCTGAGCATTCTCTTGGATTCGGTTTCTTGAGTATGAGCACAAAAGTGGATGATGGCCATTGCTAAGGAGATTCTCCCTTATTAAAATAATATCAATCATTATTTGATTGTCAAAGAATTTGATAAGCTCTATTGGTATCCGATCAGGACCAGCGACCCTACCGGGTTTCATAGTTTCCAACGCATGTATGAGGCGGATTTTGGCGTTAACGAGGTTACGATGTGGTAACGAGATTTGTAACCAACCAAATCTCGTAACCAGGCTCCGGACTTTGGTCAATGGTTTGGTCACGAAGGCCTCAAAATTCCGTATATTTTCTTATTTTGGCGTTTTTCAATACAAAAATGAATATAAAATAAATCATCACTATCAGTCATTTCCAAAAATTTCAAATTCTCACGAAGTAGAGAAAAATGTCTTTGTAAGTAGATAAATACTAAAGAAAGGGTATGACCTCTCGTGAAACGAACTGCTCAAAATATCAAGTGTCAAAACAGCTATCGATCTTATCCAAATTGATCTCCAGGTGAACGATATACCTTCCATTACCTTGACAAATTCAATACAAATCATGATTTTTTTAAAATTCTTGTCCATTTGAATCTGACAGAATCTCTCAAGACAATTGTTCCAGAAAAAGTACATATTTCATCCAATTTGTATTATATTCATTTCCATTTTCATTAAAATTAAACTCGATATAAATTAAAATCTGAAAGCCATGTTCATTTGACATTAGGGACTGAATTATAAACAATAGGTTAGGTTAGTCAATCACCGCAAAACAAACATGGCCGCCTTCGACCCGTCCCGATTGAAAAATACTATATTTATACGTCCTTGTTGAATCAATAATTTTCAAAACTCAAACAAAGGCTGGGAGAACTTATTCAGAGGAATAATTATTATTTCTAGGGATAATGTAGCACCTTAATCAACGTTCTTGCTCATTCTTCTTGCTCATTTTATTATAGAGAACTTCCTTTGTTCAATTCTACAATAATTTTCGCAAGAACTAGAAACTTTTTTATTATTACGATTCCAGCCCGGCGTTTTATTTTGAGAAAACTGTTCATGACGGGGTTGAGTTTTTTCTAAGGTTGTTTAATTCGTATAAATGTAGAAAAACCCTTGGATCAAATTAAAGAAGCTATTTGTATTCGCAGTGTTAATATTCTTTGAGACTATAAAATATCGATGGACATTCCATAGACTTTCTGTTGATATTTAGCAGTTTTGTGGTAAGTTCAGAAGTTCTGTCAATGATTAGTTTTGTTTGAGGAATCATCATTACGAAAGCCCAAAAAACCATCAATCATTGAAAACATCACCTGGCTTATGATAAAAAAACGTACCAACTTGCCAAATTCTCTGCGAGGTTTGTTCATTACGGGTGACGAATACAGATGATGAACTTCAAACATTAACATGCTCATTCAAAATTGAGAATAATAATTTATCGAAAACATGAGTTCTCAGCTTACGAACATTTTTGTCTTATGGATGTTGTTGAGTTAATGTTTGTAGCCAAAATAGCTTGCCTTCATGTGGTGGTCTAAACACATTAGGTGAATGTTTGAAAGTTTCAGGAAATTCCATGCCGGCACTCAAGAGTGTGCTAGTTTGGAACTTTGATCTTATGGATGCCCCTATCTGGTCTCGTCTCTCATTAGAAAATAATCATCTTCTTTAATGGCAATAAAACTGGATCACATCAGCCAGGCGCGTGGCCAGAAGTCTCGAGAAAAGTACCAGGTTAGTTTCAATAGTACTAATTCAAAAAAGAGACATTATAAGTCGAGGTTCTGGATAAATCTACAACGAAAGACTTTAAAGTAATTAGATTCACTATACAGGGTGTCCCATAACTTAGGTGCCGTAGAGCAGCAGGTGATAATATTAATGAAAATAAGAAGATTTGTCTGATATGGTTGCAATAATGCTAGCCGTTAAAAAGAAACAGAGTGTTGAAGTTTCAATTTCATTTTGGTTTTTTCTAAATAGTATTTGAACTAATGTCAATATTTTGATGGAAATTATTGTTTGGGGATTTCTTGTCATGTGATATTCGAATTTGATCTTAGTATGGCTCTGACTGGAAGAGGGCGCCAACTTCACTTATTTCTATTAATATCAACAGCCGTAATTTTTTTGGACGTGATAAAAAAACAGACTTTCTGGATTTTTTTACGCAGAAAAAGTGTACTTGTGAAATATCGCTACGTGCAAACATTCTCGAGATATTCGGATTTGGAATAATAAATACATGCGATTTTGCAAATATGGCGGAGACAACCTGCCAGAAGTTACAAGATATTTTTTATGATTGCTACATATTTTCAGTGAGAGAATAAAATTCAACCAGTGTGTAATGTAAACAACAATTTTCATTCAATTATTATCAGATTTTTTTTTTAATTGAGAAATAAAAACTTCAACACCCTGTAGCTCTGAAACGAAGCATTGTCGGTCATATATTTATGAAAAGTTTTCTTTTTGTTTCAAAGCAGAAAAACTCATCTTACTTTTTGCTAAATAAAAATGCAAAACCTGGCTTGAGCATAATCTGAAAATAACATGTATTCTTTATTTTAAATCCAAATATCTCGAGAATGGTTGCACGTAGTGACATGCAACAGGTATACTTTTTCTGTGTGAAAATATTGGAAAAAGGTGGTTTTTTATTCAAAATATAATACAGGTACGTCAAAAAAAAATTACGGCTCTTGATAATAATAAAAATAAGTTTACATAGCACCCTCTGCCAGTCAGAGACATACTAACATCAACAGCCCAATTCCGTTCTAGATCGATCGTCACGACCACGGTTCGAATCCAAACTCAATCGAATCCAAAAACGGTATTCTGTCTTACGATCGAATCTGTTATCGGAAATCTTTGGCTTTTCGATTAAACCACACGGCCACTAGAGGTTGGTTGAAAGAAGAGCTACCTACATAACCACAAAGTTTGTGTATGTTTACTCACTTTAAAACCCATATTTTTATTTTAAATACAAACAAAAAAAAAACGATCGGTCGAAAACACAAAACAAAATAATAACGGATACAGATGGATATTTTGTGAATATAAAGTCTAGAATGTCAAATCCGATTGCTCCACAGTCATCGACAGACTCGATCGAGTTGCGAATCGTGGATCGAGGAACGGAATGCGCCTTATTGATAGCGTGCTTGAATTCGATCGAATCTCGTGTCGATCGTGAAACGGAATCTGGCTGCAAATTCAAATTTCACATGACGAAAAACCCTCAATCATCAGATTTTATCAAAAGATTGACATCAGTTCAAATACTATTAAGAAAAAACAAAAATATAATTAAAACTTCAACACCCTGTATCTATTCAACGGCTAGCATTTGCCAGTACATAATTTATCAGACAAATCTCCCAAATAATCCTATTTTCATCTATATTATCACCTGCTACTCTATGGCAAATAAGTTATGGGACAACCTGTATACAAACATACGGCAAGTTTCAATAAAATTGGTGTCTCAAATATTCACAAAACTTAGATACACTATCATGGATATACTAACCATCTAAATTCTATGATAATATAGTCACATCTAGACGATTCTTCGTCTTCTTCACAGCCACTTTCTTCCTCCACGAAATGGCGTCATCATCAATTCTGTTTAAACCATCATCAAGTTTGTTCTTCTGAGTAGTCGAACAGTATGGTATCTCTTTTGATAAACTCTTATTTCAATTCTGATTCTAACAACTAACTTCTACAACGTTTGGAGTTCAAAGAATCATCATCAATTTGAATTGATGATGTCTGGTGAGTAACCAGACGTCACCATCTTTCAGAGGAGAACAAAATACAATGTATGTAGGTGTGCAGTCTATTCCAATTTCTTTTAGAAGGCAACGCCAACGTCAGCAAGAAAATTCATATTTTTGTAATTTTAGAAAGCGTTTGGTTTGCAAATGAATCTTTTACCTGTGTTAATTTGACTCAGCATTCACAGTCTATGTTTTCTCCTTGACAAGATAAGGTGATGAGATTTTTGAACCAAAACTTTCATTTTCTGTCATCCATTATCAATTCACAATGATATTGCCTTTTTCCGATGTTTCGATTTATTTTCTGATATCTCCAAGAGTAAGTATTCGGATTTTTTTGAATTTCGCAACGACAGTTTATTGAGTACCAAAATGAGCAACTTTGCCAATTTGAACGTCAATTTATCTCTTACACTTTACAAGATATGAATGGTTACAAGATATGAATGGTGGACACATGACTTATAATTTTTTTTTCCAATCCAACACCTCTTGTCGGGGTATGTGAAGGGTTTTGAGAATTTCAAGTTTTTGCGATAATAAATAAAATTTTTGTTAAAGTGCAAGTTGTATTTGATCGCAATTTTCACAATTGTTTTTCGTAACTATAACAACACTGTAGCTATAACATTACATTCAAACAAGGCTGCGTTCAACATCAAATGGGCATTACAGAAAACTGTAAAATGCATTATTTGGCCAAACACCCCTAGTAAGGATCTATTTGATCTTTATTATATGAAATATTGAACCAATCCTTATGCTAAGAGACTTTCCGAACAAGCTAAAAAAAAAACAACCGTTACCCATGACGACGCACGTCAAGAGACAATGATCAAAAAAAGGAGCGAAGAACCGAATCATTATTCTTCTTATAAGCTGCAATCATCTTTCTTCTCATAAGCTGCAATAGTTCTCTCAACTTCAATAAATTCATCTTCCGTTAACATCGCGGTATCATTCACATCAACAGAAAATACAGTCCACTTCAGAGAATCAATCGCAACGAGGCAAGGTCTGAAAGAGTGTCAAGGGCTCAACCACAGGCAAGCCGTGTATGTGGGGCAGTTTACCCTCAATTCATATATATTTTTTGGTCCTTTAATTCGGATCACACGGATCAAGAGTGAAAATACCTACAAGGAATTCGAAGTTGGCAAATCCCCGGAGCACGCAGTCTTATCAAAGAAGCTCAAATCGATGGTTCATTGGAAGGAACACAACTCAACGGTGTGATAAGGTAGTACGAATCTATTCTTTATCCATTTTCTCTCATATGTACCAGTTGGGCAGAAGTTAAAAGTTAATATTCAGTACATTCACTTGTTTTTCTCCTTCCGACCTACTTGGTGATTTTTTTATTGATTGTCAAATTTTTGTCAACCTATAATATTCTGACAATTTGAATAGTTGTTGACAATCTTCTGTTTTGCTTTTCTTGTCGGATTAAACCAAGATGCCCAAGAAAGGTGAGGTGTTATTCCAAGTGAGTCGTCAAAATGATGAGCTTGGAAACTAAATTTCTCTCCTCATGAGAAAGAGAGATTCTTTGGGATATAAATTAACTAGATTTGAAGCATTTATAGCAAACGTAGATAAAGATGACGTTACAAGTTAAGCAAATAGAAATAGACACTAGATTGAAGGATCTAGAGAGTGATCTTCTTTCAGAGTATAACTAAGTTCAGTTTGAATTAGAAACAATTGACTTTGGCCGGTTCAACAAAGACGATGATAACTTATTTGAAAACCTTTATCATAAAGTGATTCCAGATGCAAAGCAATTTTTGTTGGATACCCCGAACAAGCAACCTACATCATATAATAATCCTCAAATAACCAGAGCGATCAATGTCAAGTTACCAGCTATTGATCTTTCCAAATTTTCAGGAAACCATGAAAAATGGTGGGATTTTGAGAAATTATTTTTATCGCTGATTGACAATGTTGATTCGCCTGATCCAGTGCAAAAGTTCCATCATCTGCGGACATCATTGGAAGGTGCTGCAGTACATTGTATTCAAAACATCGAAATCTCGAGACAAAATTATGAAGTTGCTTGGAACATTTTATGTGAGAGGTATGATAACAAAAAATTGATAATTCATAAACACATAAAATCTCTTTTTTCATTACAAGAAATTAAATCAGATTCAGCGTCTTCTGTTAGAATATTGTCTGATAATTTGTCAAAAAAATTAAAATCACTTGAAAATATGGGTATCAAAATAGATTCTTGGGATCATTTGATCGTTTATCTCATTGTTAGCAAATTGGATGCAGAAACAGTTTCTCTTTGGGAGCAAAGTCAAAAGGATACGGAAATGTCAACGATTTCTGATTTAAGGCTGCGGTCTCGCAATGCTAATTTCCTATATACCTGACAAAGCCTCATGAAAAGGAGTTGATCTAGAGAAAACAGCATAATTGATTGTCGATCATGTCTGTTTTGTGTAAACAAAGAACCATCTCATTGTCTGAAGTAATTTGAGCTGGATATATTCAATTTTACTATATTATTATGATCTTCATGTTTGAACTCACGCGATTTTGGACGCTGCAATATGGACGACATAAATACCTATTCCTCGGCAAGTTCGATATTTTCCCTCAAGTAAAGACGTCAGACAATGTATTCCGGCATGCACTTCAACAAAACACTTCGTTTATGGAAAATAAATGCTTAGTTTTTGAAATTAACGCATAATCCCATGAATAAAATTAGTTCAATTCGTTTACATTTCGGTCACGTCAAAACCACATGCTAAAAAAGGACAGAGATATTGTCAGACCAGTGTTATAGACCCAAACTGTACAGATTTCGTCGTCCAACTTGAGCTGGTTAGCAGAGTGAAATAGATGACGCAGCAAGAGGAAGGCATTTGTCATTTTGCTTACGTCTAGAAATTGGGATATGAGCCTGACTAGGAAATATTTTTTGATTTGCGAGATGTTTTTTCATCAAATAGTGGAAATAAAAACTGATTTATAATAATTGAAGTGTTGTGCTCTGCCCCCGTTTGTATGGATTAAAGTTTTTTTTGAAATATAGATCTATTTAACTGTCGCATTAGATAAAATTAAATTCGAATACCTATACCTAGGTTACAAGTAACAATTTTACAAACTCCAGGTGTAATGAGGTTATTTTGGGTGAAAAATAAATTTAGAGGGACGAATGCCTATGTGATACATACACTGCTCAACAATTGAAGTGGATATTTCAGCCAATCATTTAGACCACTTTTTTTTGATTCATTGAAAAATTTTAAAAAATTATTAAATTATTGTTGAGGCATGATTTTCCAAATTGCCTGTGTGGAAACATCCATATAATTGGAGAGTCATGTAATTTTTTTTTTTATATATTTTAACGTAAATTTGGTTGAACTAGTATGTAATATAATTTGAAGATGAGTGAGCAGTTCATATTATTATAATGAGGAGAAAATCCATTATTACAACTCTGCTGTTTATTGCCAGCCTAGCTCCATAATATGCAGCGGCTAGGCCAACATTCTGTTTTTTTACCTGAATGTCTGAGATATATACCAAAATTGGAGGCTAAGGTTGGCAATATCATTAGGTTGATAGTCCGTGATCCGATTTTGATACGGTAGCATAGAATTGTTCACTGTGCCTTTTGCTCAATTGTTGGTGTTTTTGTGCGCTGTAAAGACTTTTATTGTTATAATACCATGTCACATATCAGGTTTGCCTTTCGAAACGGTTCAAAAACATTTTCTCTTTTCCAAGGGATGGAGATCGGTAAGTACATATGCAACGTACTATAAGCAAAGCTGATTTTATACTAGGATTATTGCCAGATACGCCGCTTCAAGGTCACGGAACCGACGTGTTTTTGACTGTTCTCTAGCGCCGATTGTCTAATTAGCTTGAGTTCGGTTTTTCCAAGTCATAAATGATTTTCTTTTCTTATTGAAACGCATGTTTTTGTTTTTTATTAGCCAAAACTGTAGGTCTTATGAAAATCTTGCAAACATGGAAAACAATATTTCCATGATAATCAAAGGTTGTCTCCAGCCTCTGAAAGCGTGAGTTTCTTTTTGCGCAAAATACTCATCAGTGGCAAAAGAGTTGAGAATGCGTTTTTTTTTTTAATTAAAAAAACATTTTTTTGAGCAAAAATATAAACTTATATATATATTCTCTAAAGTAACAATCACCATAATTATATTTTAGAAAAAAAAGTTTTGCTTTGGGGGACATCTGTGAAATAGAGAGAGAATTTTCATTTTCAAGTGAAGTGGTTTCACGATTTATTTTTCAGAACTCACTTCGATGTTGACGAAATTTCCAATAATTCTCTTTGTTTCGTATTTTTCATATTGTTCATCATTTCGATTATTTTAATAGAAGAAGGATGTTTTTATTGCTTTTGTATGCTTATTGCTTTTGTACCTAATATGGGCAAATACGTGCAATCAGACAATGTCTACAAAAAGTGTTTTTAATCAGGTCAGAGCATATTATCCGAGAATCGATGTCATGCAGGTACAATTTTTCAATGTTTTTCAGTTCCGAATTCTTATTTGAATTATGTATCTGTGACCACTTCAATTTTCAAATATTGGAGAAATACCTCTTTTGGCTGCTCCTGTTTTCTTAAAAAAAACAATAAATAACTTACTCAAGAATGTTTTTCCATCTATATGTTTC
Source organism: Orchestes rusci (assembly GCA_958502075.1). Classification (NCBI taxonomy): domain Eukaryota; kingdom Metazoa; phylum Arthropoda; class Insecta; order Coleoptera; family Curculionidae; genus Orchestes; species Orchestes rusci. The sequence goes on along the minus strand of OY293304.1, from coordinate 79,621,293 downwards.
TGCCCATATGGAATGATTCGATGTAAATAAAACTTTTTCCGCCTCTGCATTGTAGAGTTCATATTCCTCATTGTAAAATTTATTTGGAAAAACCTGAGGACATGTTAGAGAAAATATTTGACTTTTATTTGTTTTCAGGGAACAAAATTTATCGTATTATTGAACTGAAATAATGTATTACTGGAAATAATAAATATTTCAGGAGCTTCTTCATTATTTTGTTTAAATAATTATACGATAAAAAAACCCGATATAAAATATACGCAAATAAGCCATTGCTACGTACATAGATCGGAACATCAGTCCGGTCCATGTATCTCATGATTTACAAGTCGATATTGCCAAGCGGGAAAACGAAAGATTTCATATTTCTCGACAAACAAGTCTTGAAGTATTCTGAAAATAGATTGATTCGCAAGTCATCCGTTCGTTTCACATGGCAGTAGCTGTCGGGCGTATTTCAACGGGACAAATTCAGACGGCGAGACCGCAGCCTTAAAATCTTTTTTAAGTTCAAGGGCAGATCTTTCAGAAAAACTTTCAATACATAAACCGAAACAAAGACTTTCTCAACCTAGAGAAAAGTGTTTTGCCTCAGATTCTAAATCAGATTCATCAAATAAACATTAATCTGGAAATGCTATTATTGTAAAAAGAATCATTCAATTTACAAATGTCCTGAGTTTATGACAGAAGTCGTTGCAAGTATGGAACTTGTAGGAATTGTTCTGAAAAACATAATACTTTATTGCATCCTTCAAGTGATAATAGTGTAACAAATGTAGCAGCCATAGCAAATGTTGATCAGGCGGATTCTTCCAATCTTGAGCATTGCAATACTCAAAGTTTTAGTCTTAATTAATTAAGTGCAGGGTGTCCCATTTTGGGTACTTTTGCGGGGTATCTCCGTTATTCTTATAGATAGAAAGTTGCGGTTTTCGCGACAGTGTGCTACTTTTTCGTGAAACTAAAGATGCCGTTAACAAAATTTCATAGCCCTTTTAGTTTTTAAGATACAGGGCTAAACTGAAAATGTTGCATTTTAAGGTACCCCTCGTATCTAAACTATCAGATAAGTTATGGAAAATGTGAAAACTGTTTCTCATATAACTTTTCCCGTAGAACTCGATTCTGCCTTCGGAATTAGTATACAGGGTCAGGTCAGGTTCCATTTAAAAAAATAAAGTTGGGTCCGATAACTTTTTGACCTGACCCTGTGTACTAACTCCGAAGGCAGAATCGAGTTCTACGGGAAAAGTTATATAAGAAACAGTTTTCATATTTTCCAGAACTTATCTGATAGTCTAGATACGAGGGGTACTTAAAAATGCAACATTTTCAGTTAAGCCCTGTATCTTAAAAACTAAAAGGGCTATGAAAATTTTGTTAACGGCATCTTTAGTTTCACGAAAAAGTAGCAAACTGTCGCGAAAACCGCAACTTTCTATCTATAAGAATAACGGAGATACCCCGCAAAAGTACCCAAAATGCGACACCCTGTACAAATCAAGTTTTGCTAGCAACAGCCTTGATCTCTGATGATTCCTGATGTCAATCTTGCCAACCCTCGTTTCTTTGAATCTGATCATATCGACATTATCATCGGAGCATGTCTTTTCTACAGACTTCTGTGCAATGGTTCAAAATCATTGCGTGAGGATATGCCTATTCTTCAAAATAGCAGATAAGGATGGTTTGTTGCAGGATCAGTTGGTTCAAATCAAGTTGCTAATGTTTCTTGCAATTTTTCACAAACAACTGATCTTCATTCCCTATTAACCAAGTTCTGGGAAATCGAAGAAATATCAACTTCCCAATCATCACTGTCAAATGAAGAAGAATAAGCAGAAGTTCATTTTCAACAGACATTTTCCAGAAATCGTGATGGTCGATTCATTGTTCATATTCCATAGAAAGACTCGACTACGTTGCTGGGAGAGTCTAAGCAGACCGCAATACGGCAGTTTCTATCCCTTGAAAGAAAATTCAGTTCTAATCCAGCCCTCAAAGAAATGTATACTGAATTCATGCAAGAATACAAGGATCTTCAACACATGTCAAAATTTAATTCTTCAACAGATCAAATAATATATTATTCACCACATCATGGTGTTTTGAGAGAAGACAGTTCCACTACTAAACTGAGAGTTGATTTTAACAGTTCGTCACCTACAAGCACAAGTATTTTTTATAATTCCTCACAAATGGTTGGCCCGCGAGTACAAGAAGATCTTATATCTATTCTTGTCAGATTCAGACAGCACTCTTATGTAGTCTCGGCAGATATTTGTAAGATGTATCGACAAATTTTGATTGCAGATGAATTTAAAGCACTCCAGTTTATTTTTTGGCGTCCTAATGCAGAAGAACCTCTTCAAGTCTACTCTCTAGATACAGTCATGTATGGTACATCCAGTGCTCCATTTCTGGCGACTAGATGCCTCAAACAGCTTGCATTGAAAAATGAAGCTTCCTATCCTCAAGCATCTCGGATTAATGGTAGGGACTTCTATGTTGATGACTTTTTGTCTGGAGCTTCTACAGTGAAAAAGTTAACTGATCTTTGTGCAGATGTCCTCTCAATTCTTGGTGGTGCAGGATTTCCATTGAGAAAATGGAAAACCAATGATCCAGAAGTATTATCTTCTTCGCAGGAATCTTGCTCTTCTGCAGATGTTCTACTTCAATTCATCTGAAAAGTCTAAAACCCTAGGTATGCTTTGGTCTAGTACTAGTGATACCTTTTCATTTGATATCACGATTTCACAAATACCACAAGCTATAACTAAGAGACACATTCTTGCAGAGATTGCTGAGATTTTTGATCCTTTAGGGCTACTAGGTCCAGTAGTGATTCAAGCAAAATTATTATTGCAGCATCTATGGACTTTGAAAATTGATTGGGATGATAAGGTTCCACAAGAAATTTCTAATAGCTGGCAATTGTTTAGATCCGAGCTCTATAGCCTCAATTTTTGTACTTTTCCTCGACACGCATCTTTTAAAACCCATACAAAGCTGGAACTTCATGGATTTTTTGATGCCTCCCAGAAGGCGTATGGTGCATGCATATATTTGAGATCTATTGATAGTTTAAATAATGTTCAAACTCAACTACTTATTTCCAAAACAAAAAAGCTCAGCATCCCGCGATAAGAGCTATGTGCGGCATTTCTTCTGGCTCATCTCTATGAAAAGTTAGTTTTTTCCTTAACAATTACAGTTGACTCTGTATATTTATGGTGTGATTCAACAGTTGTCTTGAGTTGGGTAGATCATCACCGCACACATTCCAAGTTTTTGTAGGAAATCGTATTACAGAAATACAAAGACATATCTTCAGCAGATTGGAGATATGTACCGACGAATGAAAACCCCGCAGATATCCTTTCTCGTGGTATCTCGTGAAAAGAATTTTCCAAATATAAAATATGGGTCAATGGACCTGTATGGCTGAACGATTCTGAAGACAATTGGCCGATTGACATTAGTTTAACAAGTACAAAATCACTTAACTCATTACCAAAATTAAAAATTACAAAGACCTATCTAGAATTGTCTCAAAATGTTTTATTCCCGTTCAATAGATTCTCATCTTTCACGAGAATGCAGCGAGTGATGGCTTATTGTTTGCGTTTTGTAAAAAACTGCAGGTCTAGCAAGAACCAAAGAAATTTGCATGATTTGAAAATTGAAGAACTGAGACAATCAACACAAAAATTAATAGAGCTTTCACAACGCGAATCATTTGTCTCTGAACTTCAAGATTTGATTGAGAAAGGTCATGTTGGAAACAAAAGCAGCATTTCAAGCCTGACACCTTTTTTAATGGAAAACATTATGAGAGTGGTCGATTGCGTCACTCAAACTATACTTTTGATAAAAAACATCCAATGCTTCTCTCTGCCAAACATCACTTCACGTATTCATTGTTCAAACATGAAGAAACTAGACTTTTTCAAATATAAGAGAAACTTATTGGCCATGTGCAGGGAAAAATCTATCAAAAAGGTGGTCCGAGAATGTATCGTTTGTTTTCGATTCAAACCCAAGTTTATAAATCCTTTAATGGGTGACTTACCTTCACCCAGAATTTAACAAACACCTCCATTTTCACATGTCGGTATAGACTACCCAGGTCCATTTCTTTACAAAGATAGCTAAGGTCGTGTCTTTTTATATGCCTAACAGTTAAAGTCATCCACCTTGAGCTTGTAACCGATTTAAGCAAAGCAGGCTTTTTGGAAGCTTTTCAAAGGTTTATTTTTCGCAGAGGAAAACCGTCTCACGTGTATTCCGATAATGGAAGCTGTTTTGTTGGTGCCTCAGAGCAACTAAAAGAACTAGGTCAATTTTTGAGATCACAAAAGTCAAATATCATTCAAGATCTTGGTAACTCAATTGATATAACAGGGCATCTTATTCCATCTTACTTCCCACATCAAGGTGGTATATGGGAATCTGGAATAAAATCTTGAAAATACTTGTCCCGAATTCCACTTATTTGTCATTTGAAAGTTTTTACACGCTTTCAACTCAAATTGAAAATGTACTGAATTCTAGACCGTTAACTCCTTTGTCTACTGACCCCAACGATTCAAGTGTTCTAACACCATCCCATTTTTTAATTGGTCGTTCTGCTCAATCACTACCTTATCATGACCTTGAGAAAGTTCCAACAAACAGACTAGTTTTGTATTAGCAACTTGAACAGATGAAGCAACGCTTCTGGAAGAGATGGTCTACCGAATATGTTAGTCAAGTCCCAGCAACGATGGAAATGGAATTCTCCGAATCGTGATTTAGCCATCGGCGAATTGGTGTTGATTCGGGATGTCGGCGTTCCATCATTCAAGTGGCGTTTCGGGAAAACTGTAGCTGTGCATCTAGGAAAGGATGGACTGGTACGTGTTGCTACAATAAGAACTCCAATGGGTGAAGTCAAGCGTGCAGTGGTCAAGTTGGCAGCATTACCGATGGACCCCGCTCGTTTGGATTAGAGTATATAGGCATTTGTGCTTGGGCTGATGGTCAATTTAGTCTAGTTGATGTATTTTGTTTGCGGGGAGTATGTTAGGATCTATTTAATCTTTATTATATGAAATATTAAACCAATCCTAATGTTAAGAGACTTTCTTATAAGCAGTGCTCCCCTGCAATAGTTTTCTCAACTGCAATAAATTAATTTTCTATTAACATCGCGGTATCATTCACATCAAGAGGAAATACAGTCCACTTCAGAGAATCAATCGCAACGAGGCAAGGTCTGAAAGAGTGTCAAGGGCTCAACCACAGGCAAGCCATGTATGTGGGGCAGTTTACCCTCAATTCATATACACCCCTCAAGTTTAATAATATTTAGAATGAGCACAAGTATATTATTATTCTCAAGAAAAAACCATCTCACGTCGTGTGTTGGAGTTCACAATTTATTGCTTCAATATTGCGTAATACTTAACACGTTTTCCTCCAACATAAATACCCACAAGGTATAGAACAAGAAAGATCACTTATCTACTCCATTTCCAAATCCTTCATCGCGACCCCCATTTTTTACATGTTCGATATTGTATCATAATATAATCAAATTCTTCAACATAACACTCCACAAGTGGTGTTCTTCGAAAATATTTTTTTTCACCCGTATTTCGCTGTTTCATCCAATAGATTGGGTCTAAAAAAGTGCAGTGATTGTACTTCAATTGGATACAAAAACAGCGTTTTAAATATTTATTTGTTTAATGACGACCACCTCATACCTCATCTGAACGCTCTTGGAAAATACATTTTAGCAACTGGTTGGTTTGGTTCCCACTCTCAATAATAATAGAAATGATTCTCAGCGATCGTCCCAAAAATAAACATAAAAGTTCATTCAAGTATGGGTCCACAAAGCCTCCGTTTCAGATATACAGGGTATTAAAAGTGAAGACCTGATGATGGTTTTTTGTTAATATTTCCAAAACCTGTTGAGATAATTTGGTACAGTTTCTAAACTTTTTCCACTTTATCTAGTGAATTAGATTTCAGTATCTCTTATCCAAAACCAATCTCTTAGAGTAATTTTTGGTTCCAATCTATTTTCTATTCTTAAGCTCAGTCGCATGATTCTATGATCAGATTCACTAGATTCCTCCAAACTAATATTACAATTTAAATTTCGATCTGACAAAACATGGTCGATAATAGATTAAGACTGTTAAGTTATTGTTGTTGCGTTCTCCTGATAAGATATTGCATATCTTGAAGCCGTTCAATGTCAACATATTTTTTTATTCATTTACTACAGAAGACTCATTTAGCAAATTTATATGCATGCCGCCAATATAATGATAGACTTACTTACAACTATCGAATTCCATTAGAAAGTCACTGAGAAAATAAGATGGCGGTCTGTGAATACCGCCAATTCTCACATTTGATTCTACTAAGAATAAACTCACATAATTATAAACTTCATCGGCACTTGATATTTAACCATAGTATTCAAGTCCCTTCCTTATGTACATTGAAGCGCCACCTCCCCTTATAGTCCTTTAGGAATGAATACCATTGAAACCTTCTATTGCGAACTGACTCGTTTCACCTTCGTTATACCCAGTTTCTACAATAGACAATTTGCACATTTTTTGGAAATATAAAAAATATATGGATTAGTAAGTACTGATGCCATTGATGTTCAAAAAAACAACCTACTACCTCTAATAATGTAGTAATCACCGATTAAAGAGCGCCAATCAACATCCACTACGTCACAGAATACACTATCCATCTCCGTCTGGCATATTGACTAAGATGACTCTCTCTCTCTTTCTCTCGGAAGGGTAATATGGCCCCACCCCGTTTGCGATCATACAGTGAAATTCGCGTCTTCTTTTTCATTTATTTAGTATATTTTTGGGTATTTCGGAAAAATTTTTGCGCTGGTGACTTTCAAATAATGTCTAGAATACGTATATAAAATTTCAAGGCATTTGAAAATGTATGCAAATTGTCCATTACCAGGACATCACATTTTTATTGTCGCACGAGACAGCATATTTTATCAAATTTATTTCGGGCACTTTGAACATTCAAATAGCTGATGTTTATGTCCTTTTCTTCGTTAAGAGATCCTTCTTCCTTGCTTGTCTTGAGAACCTTACTCTGTTATCATCTTTATGATGAATGTGTTCCCATTCGCGTACCAGACATACTTGAAGTTAGCGTCTTTCTTGTGTTTTCTTGCCAACATAAAAAGGAATTGATTCTGTTTGGTTAAATCGTGATTTATGAAAATTTCGGATGTATTTTTGCCAAAGCCTAATTCTCTTAAGGTTAGTCTTTTTTCCTATTTCGCTGACATAAACTGGTGTTTGACCTACTTGTTCTTGAACAAAACTTTTATTGGTGCAGCTTTTCTGTTAGATAGATCTTCCGACACGAAAAGATTTGTTTACTTAAAATTTGAATTGTAACGGACTGCATATGGTATTCGCTATTTCGGCAATGTTTATGTTTCTACGTTGTGGTATCCCATTGATGATTACGTAATTTTCAAGGTCTTTCTGGTCGTTGATGTTTTAGCCTTCTATTATTTCTGATTTTGAAGAGTCGATCTTTTTTCGAAGTTCATCGTTGACGATCAGTTGTTCTTCATATTTCTTTGTCATATCACTTAACCTTTGGTTCATTATCAGCAGTGTTTCCATCACATCTTTGATTGTATATTCCTTATCTCCATCTTTGGGATGATTCTTGCGAACATCACACCTCTATCGGTCTCCACTGGGTTTTTTCAACTCGCGTTCAAAGTAAGTTAATGTGGCGCTAGCCATCTCAATACACTCAATATGGTAGCATTCTCTGCACTTAGTACATGTGATTGCAAATGTATTGTTGCAGGTAATCTTACAATCCGGACATTTATCCCCCATGATGAATTTGTTTCAGTGCATGCACTATATGAAATAGCCCATATCGTTTAACTGGACGGCGCTGCTTCCTCCACTAGTTGGAACAACCTGTGGCAGTTTGTTTTCTTGAAATAGTCACCGTTTTTGCAAGGAAATTCTCCTTTATTGAAAACAGCGATCACTCGTTATTTCCGCCGGAATGTGATATATTATCACTAACAGGATGACACCAATATACCCAGTCCTCTAAGACTACTCACTGTGGAAAAATTAAAAATATTGAGTCGTACATAACCGCAAAATCGCTCAAACGGTACAGCGAAATTTTGATCAGGAGTTGACGCTGTTTCCAAAGCGGTATGTTTATGAATGGAATTAGCTTGATTTTGTGCGGGCAATTCCAATACTTTCTAATTAAAATCAAAAGATTTCTTTCAGTAGAATGATAGATCTTTGATTCCCGATTGCGCAAAAAAAAACATTCTCTTCAAAAAGTTGAGTTAGCGTGTTTTGCAGATAAGGCCGGCGATTTACACTTCATCCTTCAAGTTTGGTTGTCCATATCAATCATATTCATATTGTGAATATCTACTCGAAAGAACCCCTGCTTGTTATAGGTACAGACAGGAAACAAATTCATGCGACGTGAAGTCAAAAGAGTACCAAATAGTGCGACTGTATTTGATCTTTTCATGTTCAATCAGTTATTTACTTATTGAATGCCGTTATACCTAACACCACTTTGGTTACCACATTTCTTTGGTTACAACACAAACAAACAATATCGGGATGTTGTGTAATGAAGTTCATCAACATGAATGAGTCAATTTTTTGCAAACTTTCACTTTGTCCCAGTTGACCTATTTCATTATTCAACAGTCAACCACAAAACTTCACACGTACACAATCACGATATTCACACAATCAACAAGCGGAAAAAACCTTTTTGGCTTGAAACTTGAATGGAATGCCTTTATATTCAAACCAAACAACAAAACAAGACAAAATTGAAAACTTAACGTTTATCTGATCTTTTCTCTGCCGTCACTGACAATGGTGTCAATCGACTAAAATAATGTGGAGCGGTGTGCAAGGTCGTAGGCATGAAAGGATCAACCGGTTGGCTCAATCGCAAAGATGATGACGTCACGGGTAGTAGTTAGGCCACACCTCTCTTTCGAGTATTTCTTAGACTCCAACTATTTTTCTCACTAGCTGACTTGATAGGATTTTTTTTTGTCAACCTGCAAAAAATAATAAACAATACACAACATAATTTTTGCCTATCTTCAACCGAACAAACATGAGAAAAGTCGTAGTTATTTAAAACTGCCATCTAGTTTATATTTTAAAACCAATTTCCGCTGTTTTTCTAAACATAGGGATTAATTATTGTTTTGAAAAAAACTGCGAATAGGGTATTGTGTCGAACTTGTTCTTGAAATAATTCATAGCATCACAAATTTTTTGCAATCACGCCGTAAAAGCAGCAGCATTTTTCATTCAAAAATCTACAAAATCTGATTGTCAAGTAGGACCCGTCTTGCATAAACCACATTTTGATACCAAGATGTAAGGAGTGATCCTCCACTGAGTCCTGTACAGTGTTTACGAGTGAAGTAGATGATCATCTCATTCAACCATTTTGCATCGACTGGTCCTTTATGAACTTGTCGAACATTCTTGGACAAACATTAGTTCATTCTTCAAATTAAGTAATTGCTGGGAATAAAATTTTCTTATGGTATATTGTTTTGATGAAACGACAAAACGTAAGACATGTTCAGGGATTCATTGGCATTATATATTTTGCACGTTTACGTAAAGTACCTACCCGATACGGACGGAATAACTGCTCTCGGGTTTATTTTCAGTTGCGTTCAAGACTACCCGTTTCTGGGACTGCTCATAAAAGTTTAATGGTTCTGGATTTAGCTTTGTGGATATCTCTCATATCTGATACTCATGCGTCCATTTCGGTCGCACTTTATAGCAGAATCAGGTTTAATGAGTAGATCATGAGCAGCTTATAGATTTAAAATTTGGAAAAATTGCTACCGCAAAAACAACATGTCCCTTGAATACATTGGAAGTACGCTTGTCTGACTTTACCAAAAATGATTGAATCGATTGACCAAACATAACTTTTATTTCAAAGCATCAAAACCTGACCGAACTGACCAAATTTAACCACCATCTCGCATGGGAATCAAAACGGGATTGAATTTACTAAAACTTTCCTCGACTTCGCGTTCAAATTGATCAAATTTGAAATTAAGTTTCACAATAACATTCACAATGTTAACACTGAGGGCACGTGGTTTAAACTGATCAATTTCAAATTCGGGAGTTTCTTTTCTGTTTTGACATGTGGATTTTTATTCTTTATCGCGGTTTTATTGACGGTGGATTAACAGAAACTCACACTGGAGTATGGAATGTCATACCCAATTCCCATAGAAATCAAACGTATGATCAGGATCAGGAATTGTGGGTTCCTTGATTTGTTGGCCTCTCATTTATTGAGGGAACACTGAACTCCAAAAACTACTTATACAGGGTGTCTATTTAAGAATGGTAAGGTGCCAGATCTCAGAAACTAGGCATCCGAGAGACTTTCGGAAAAAAAATTACTAGGTAATATGGAATAGAGAAAATGCTGGAAATATATCAGAAGTTCCCAAGATCGCCACAAGATGGCGTAACGGTGCTATCAAAACACAAAATCGCTGTTTTTTCGTGATTTTTAAATACAAACAAATTCAAATGAGTACCGCTATGGATTCCTTGAGAGATTTTCTTCAAATTTGTTTTTTTTTATTTTTTTTCCTAACATGTCAAATAAGACAGGTATCAGCTGTCAAACCTCACAACGCAAGAATGCTCATAACTTTGAAACAACTCAACCGATTGGTAATTTCAAATATCAATTTGAAATTTACCAAAATTCAAATATATCTTTATTAGACCTCTGTGTAAATGTACAAAACAAAATCATCAATTTAAAAATAATGCTTTTCTGCTAAGAGTGGAAGCCTTGGGAGCAAAAAAAAAACAGTTATTTTGATTTAAAACGTTTTATTTTTTTGCGTACCTACATTAACTTGAATGAAATGATAAACACCGCCAAATTTTGGTTACAAAGAAAAATTAATGACTGTTTTTTGAAAAAAAAAAATGGGGAACAAAAAAAATTTATCCTCTGAAACATATTTTTCGCAAATTTTCATGTTATGTATTATGTCCATCGGTTCTTTTTGAGGTCTTTTTGTGATTGATAATTTTCATAATGCGTGACACTTAGCCGCTTTTTGAACGTCTTTACTGAATTCGCCCCACTGAAATGAAACATTTTGTATAAGAATCTCTCTAAGTTACAATTATTGTTACTATCTTACAATAAAACCTATAACATGCCTTCAAGAGGCACAAAAGAATGTGTGTGCAAAATCTGAACCTAATTGAACTTGATAAACCAAAGCTATAATCATTCGTTTTCATGGATAAACGGGTAATATATCGCAAACGATAATAAAATTAACCAAATGTTAACCTTTCAGTAAAAGAGCGTTCTTCTCCCACCAATTTACTCAGCTGACTGTGTTCTTCAAATTCGGTCATGGTTGGTCGGCCAAAGATGATATTACTCGTTTGTTTCAAATAAATGTGGAATATGCGCGTGGCGTTTGTATTCATTTCCCGTTTGACGGGTTTCCAATTGTATCAATAGATATTCTCAGCTCCAATGTTGCATGTCAGTACCTGAGATGTTGTTCACACTTCTCTAAACTGTCGCTTCAACCATCTTTGTAGATACTCCTATTAAGGGATCAGCTCTTCTAGACGGTAACGCTTTGCCGGAGTTTGCCAGCTCATCAGCTTTGATGTGCCCTTCTTTCCCTGAGAGGCCAAGAACCCAGTTAAGCAAAACTATGTTTTTCCCAGGTGCCAACTTCTCCAGGTCATGAAAGCAATCTATCGCGATTTTCGATGTTCAGCAACAGGAGTTCAGGGCGTTCAATGCAGCCTGACCATCCAAGAGAATGGAGATGTTCTTGTTATTGCAGCCTATATTCTAAAAATCTATTGTGCACATGCTTGAATTGCGTGAATCTCCGCTTGATACACTGTTATAGTATCATGTGGTGTATGCCGGTCTCAACTCCCTTATTCATCCTTGATGCGTCCGTGAACCAAACCAAACCTTTATTCAAAAAGGAGGTGCTTCGTCATGCCAAATGATTAGAAGGTCACGTTATACTCAATATAACTTCCGGAACCTATACATGACCCATGTGTGCCAATTGCTTTCTCAGAATGTCATCATCAATCTGGCTTGTTTCTGTGAAAGGACCATACCGCAGTGGGCTCGCCCTTGCTCTGTAGGCGTACATCCCTAGGGTTAGCCCTAGAACAATTTCCAACGCAATGTGGGCATCCTTGTGTCACTGTTGCTTCTAGCTCACCCTCACTTTTTGGTACTGCAGATTGTTGTTTATTTACCTAGGTACATGTGGTGTCGTCTATGCCCTGCTTCGCAAGCAGCCTTGTGCATTGCATTTGAAGATGCGTTGTCGAACGTGTGTAGCGCTGACTCAGAGGATTTGACTGGCTAATAGGCATGTTGATGTTCTCACGAGTGCTATCTGATGTAGAATTCCAAAATTAAAGGGATTCAAATGGAGTTGATGTTACATACTGTAGCGGGCTTCATAGTCATGGAATGCAAGGTACCATGAATTTATTCATGTCCAATTTATCTTGAACATATTTTAGCATCATGATAGTGAGCTAAGAGACCTATAAAGAGCTTTTTTTAACTTCATCCTTCTGTCAAAATAATTGTCTTTGATCCAGTTGATTTACAGGTAACCATTTCTGGTATGCTGATTCCGGCAGATTGATATTTTGATATTCTGAAAAACGATCAATTCGCAAGGGCGAACATTACGCCTCACCCATTCTCTACAGCGACAATACAAAATGCCGCTAGTCTCGTTGCTGATTATGTTACGGCATATGCCTAACGTCTTACCGAATGTACATATTACATTTCTTGACAATTTGTAGAGTGCTGCAGATAAATCAGACAGATCAATTCACAACATATCAATATGCTGGAGACCATTAACTCACAATACCTACCTAGTCTGTGATAGTATTATAAATCAAATACATACACATCTCCCAATAATTGCTATCCTTAGCAAATCTGTACATGATTTAAAGCAAACAGACAAGCCATACAATAATTCGACACAAAAGGCCTAGTTGTTTTGCCGTAAAAGGGAACAAAGCCCATTGCAAAAGAGAATGAAGATTTTCACGAAATACTTTTCATTGGTTAGACTGAGAAACATGGCAAAACGTCTGCAAGGAAACATGAGAATGGCAGAGCCGGGAAATTTGATATTTGTGAATGGAGAGTGGGAACGGATCTACGGTGTATATTATTCAGTAACCACTGAATATCTTCTTTGCTCTCACTATTTCATAATGCTTACACACACTACTATGCAAAAATGATGTCTACATGATTCTCCAAGATGTAATTTATCTGATACTGTGCTTGCAACAGGCACCGAAAATACATGTGTTAATTATTTTTGATGATATATTCAATATTTTCTATTTAATTTGATTCTTTCTTATGGATGAGCGATGTACATGGAAACATTTCAAGATTCTAGATGACTTATTGGAAACTTTGCAACGTGTCTGAGATGCAGTAATTAGTTAATTACTCTTAAGCTCAGCAACTTTGATTGGGACCTCAATTATGTAACATAAATCACAGCTTTCAGGTGCTAATTTGCCGGGAACAAAAGGCTCAGGGTCGGACATTGTCTCATATTTCTCTAATAAGTTGCACGTGACGTTTGACCTTCTTCTCAAATGATAATATATAGGGATGTGCAGACTATTAGTTCTACGAAGGAACAAAGATATGTGACATTTCATATAGAAGACAGCATTATTGCGAACGGTCCCACTAAGTGGTTCTCTAGAGAGTCGATTAGGACATTTCTCAAAATATTACTCACTTTTATTATTCATTTGGCAATTATCAGATCATGACATAGTTCAAAAGCACAGATGAGAAAAAATAATCACTTGCTGATAGATCTGACAATGGTTTGGCCACTTGCTCCGCTGAATCAGAACATTCCGTTGAAGAAGAATATTTTTGGTGTTTTTGACATAGAACAAAAGTTTTGGCATCATATTGTCAGCATGTGCTAGTAGAAAAAAAAATTGAAATATGAAAATATATTGGTATGTACAAACTTCGTATGTTTGTGCATACCAAAAACTCCTATGCAGCGAAACCAAATCCTGTTACAGCTGGTTTATGATCATGAAACAAAAGAGAGTTTTTTTGGGAATGAATTGTCTTTAACGATGTAATAACCTTAGTATCATTTCAACAAAGGCGACAATAGGGGACGTACAAATCTGCAATAAAATGCCGACATTGTCAACTGAGATCATTTCACCGTCAAAACTTCTCTGGGATACGATTTTAGCTGCCAAAAAAAATCTGTTGAGGTCAAAAAGTGTAATGTCGATGGGCTAGCGCACACATGTTGTGGAAGCGTTTTCCAGCAAAACTGAGTAATTCACATTTTACATTTTGGGACATATATGTTTCTATGCACACAAATGTCAAGTGAAATATTCAAATGAATATGTGCCAGTGCCATCTTCCAGTCGTGTTTAGTACCTTGAGGTGAATCACTATACTTTACTTGTGATAAGTGCATACTTAACAGATATGTGTGATTAATCAAACTGCGTCCATTTTGTATTTAACACATTTGTATCTATTAAAAAGTGAGGTTACAACAAGATCATTTGTTCAAATTCCGTAGCAAATATATCAAATGAGTTCAAAATAATTCATGCTGTTTTCTTCTTTTCAACAAAAAATATAAGATGCTCTTTCGAAAAAGGTGAAAATCTTTGGTGTATGCGGTTCATTCAATATCTGAAAAGCTTAGAATCTTTTTTCTTGATAAATCACATGGGTATTAGACGTCTTTCAAATTTGGCAGCAAGGACAACTGCCCACAATTTCTGGTCGCATAGATAACATCATCATCATAGAAGTTGTATCACAAAAAGGCAATGGGCTCAGCTTCGAGATGGATCTGGTGTAATCGCCGTTGGGTCTCCACGTACTCTTTTGTCCTTGCCTTCAAGTACTTCCAATACCTTGGCTTACCTCCAATTTGGTGGTCCAGAATTATCTTCCTAAATAAAAACCAAATCATTGACTTTCAGGTTCGTATATGAGTTCCTCCATCTGGGTCGATGTTGTAATCTATTCAGGTATTCCTCTGACCACCTTTTCCAAAATAACTGTCGCATCTGCTCACTCCATTTCCAAAACTCCAATTTGTTATTGCTGTTTCCACTGCAGTCCTCTTCAGGAAATGATGTGAGATTTTCTCCAATCAAAAAATGACTTGGGGTGAGACATGAGTAGTCATTTGGACTTCATGAAACTGCGGTTACTGATCTTGAATCCAGAATAGCTTCAACTTGGCAAAGTAAAGTAAACAATTGCTCATAAGTCGGGACAAAATTTCCAATGACTCTTTTCAAATGGTACTTGATGGATTTGATGCCTGCTTCAATTTTCCTTGAAATAAATATAAATATCTCTTAGTGAATTTCGTGCTTCTTGAAAATTAGTTCCATTATCACTGTATATGATTTCCAGATTCCCTCGCCTTGGTATAAACCTCTTCAACGTTGATATAAATGCATCTGTAGACAAACCGATAACTAATTCAATGTGTATGGCTTTTGTCACCATACAGACAGATAATGCGAAGTAAGCTTTGTATTTTCTTGCATTCTTCAATATGGTTTCTTTCAGTATAATTGGATCGTCAAAATCAATTTTTATCTTGAGAAAGGGTCTTGCGATTGATGATCTGTCTCTTGATAAAGGCGCCATAATCTGTTGCGATGATGAATTCAAGAATCTGTGACAAACGACACTGCTCTTGATCTCTTTTTTTATTGATCTCAATCCATCAAGTGGTCAAAACTTCAATCTCAAGTTTGCGAAAATCAATTGTGGTCCAGCATGGTGTAGATTTTCATGCATCTGTCTCGTAAAGTAGTTCCACAACATGATCTTTGGCTGACTAAATTTTAGGAAATTCTTGTGAAAAGCTTTACTCCAATTGAGAAAGCCTACCATTGACTCTTAAAATTCCATCTTAGAATGGGGCAAGTTGTACTACTTGAGCAGTTGATCGAATTTCTTCAATTACGTTCTCAAAATAATGTCCTTGTATGCATTTCACAATGACATTTTGTGCAGCCAATAATTCATCCACTGAGAGAGAGACTTTTTTTTGTTTCTCATTGTCTTTAGAAATATTATTCACAGACCTTGAGCAATATGCGATAGTTCGTTGTAGAGTGATAAATTTTGAAAATTTTGAAAAAATGTCCATCGCGTCAGAAAAGTTTTTTATTGAAATATGTGCTACTAAACTCCTTTTTGGAAGGTCTATTTCATATTCTTCTTGTTCGCTGTCTTCAATGTTGTCGACATATTTATCATACAAGTAACTTGGTCCATTAGACCATTGTTCACAGTGCATTAACGCCCTTGACTCCAAACCTCGAAAAATATGATCTGCTGGATTTTTAATAAATGATACGTGTCATTCCATTGAAAATTAGTAGTTAATTCTTGGATTCCAGACACTCGGCTGGGGTACCATTCAGCCAAGATAATACGATTTTTGTATCCGTCCATAACATAACTTATGAAAAATTGATGTTAAAAATAGATATCAGTCTGTGACACAATCTGACCATAAGAAGCGCTCCACACAGCTCTAATCTAGAAAGCGTAACTATTTTCATTGGAGCTACTCGTGATTTGGAACATAATAACTTGCATGTAAGAGAATCATCTTCATATATAGTATACAAATAAAAACAGGTACCATAAGCCGTCATTGATGCATCTGGGAATCCATGAAGTTAAAATTCACGGCCTTCTTCTTCTTATCAAACAATAATATTCGTGGAATCTGTAGGTCTGATAAACTGGATGTATTTGCCTTAAACATATTCCATTCATGCAAAAGATGTTCTGTAAAATAATCATCCCATTGCAACTTAGCAATCCAAATTTTCTTCATCAATATTTTCCCAATAACAATCAGTGGGCCAATAAATCCTGAAGGGTGAAATAAACTGGCTTTGTGTGCGAGTTCATTTTTTCTCGTTGGTCTCGACTTCTTATCATTAGGTATTGCGCTCGTATTGAAATTGTCCATTCTAGCTTTACATGCAATCCCTGAAACCTTGGATAATTGTTCATCAACATGAATATCGTAATGATCATTATCAATATCCTTTTCATTGTGATTATTGAAAACCCATTTTCGCAACTTGAATCCTGCAGACTCCAGCAAAACAATCAGTTCCTTTTGAAGTTGCTCGAACTCCATCATTAAATTTGATCCTCTCAGTACATCATCTACGTATGTTTGTTGAAGTAGAGCTTGGGCTGCGAGTGGATTTTCAGTAGATTTATCTTCAACAAGTTGAACCAGTATGTAATCGTGTGTAGTTGAATGCATCTTATTTCCTGCTCTGTTACCCCTCCATAAAATGTTCTGAAGATGTTGATGATTCAGATTGATCAGCACCTGTCTGTACATTTTGACAATGTCTGTTGTCAACACAAATTTGAAAGTTCTGAATCTACAGACAATATCAAACAATACTGCTTGAACCGTTGGACTCTTGTACATCACACGATTGAGAGATTCACCTGTGGATCTCTTCATGCTATTATCAAACACTTCCCTGACTTTTGTACTGATTGCTGCCTCACGGATAATGCAATGATATGGTAGAAGCTATTTGTTCAGTGAATTAGATGTCTTCAATGTTGAATTTACGTATGAGCCATGACCTAATTCAACGTATTTATCAATGAAAGTCTTGTATTCTCTCAAAAGTGATTTGTCCATGTGTAATCTTTGCTCCAATGTTAAAAATCGCTATTTTGCCAATGCGAATGATTCTCCTTAATTTGGATTCTCAATATCTTTTTAAAATGGAAGATCCACAACAAATCCTCCATCAGTATTTTTCTGCGTAGTTGTGATCAAATTATCTTCAACCAATTTATCTTCTTGTGGAAGTATCTTCTTATTAGGAACCTCTTCCAATTGCCAAAATGTTGGTATTAGTTTTTCATTATTGTAACCTTGATAAACACTCAAATTTGATACCTTATAATTTCGATTTCCGTCTAGTGTTTCTCCTTAAACCCATCCTAGTTTAGTATAGAGTTGATACGAAATACTAGGAACGCGTACGGCGGAACAGGTATCAGCGAATAACAGTCTGTAACAGGTATCGATTTGAAAAATACCATGTTACCGAAATACTCATCACTTTGGATCGCAAGGCGCGTACTTTGCATACGTTTGAGGATAAACCTGAACCAGTTCTGATTGAAATACTAGGTGTGTTTGTTATTCTCGACTAGTGCACATGAATTTACACTTTTCTACACTGCTTCACTCAGTTTGGCTTTGATTGTAAAATTTTTGTCTGTTTTTTATGTTAGAAATCTTCACTAAATTAATGTACGGACACGATTGGTGATTCTCCTTTACTTACACTGGTAGCCATAAACTACACCGGCAATCTGCATTACACTATTTCACACCAATAGACGTATAACCAAGTTATACGTCTATGTTCACACCAAACTAACAAACATCCCTAATGATGATAAACTTATCATGGATAAACTTTGATGTGAAATAAAAAACCAAATGACTCTCATTTTGTTATGATATTTTCATTCTCACTTTTTGCCACGTGAACCGGCAACGGCAAGGTACATTTCGAACTAAAATAAAAGAACTGGGATGGGAAAGCGATCATAAATTATATCCGTCGTCTTTTATGATATTCAGAATGCGAACAAGAAAGCAATAAATTCAATTATTTAGAGGGTACGTATGGTCGGATGGTCGCGAAACTCCCTTATTTCGTGATTGTGAGGGTAGGGTACTTTTTTGGTATAAAATATCAAAAGTATCGCAATCAAAAATTTTGATTCAAATGAAAATTGTTATTAACAGTTCAAACAAATAAAAGATAACACACTCCTAACGTGGACTCCTGTAACTCTTTTTGCTATTAGAGTTAACAACAATCGACAACAATACTTTGTCATTTGAACATCATAATATATTAAGTAGGTACTTGTTTAATTGCCAGGTAACAGGTAACGCATCGTACGCACGTCCGCGTCGATACCCACACACATGTTATTTTTTAATCATCCCGTCCAACCAGACCAGCAAATTCCTGACGCGGCTATCGGAACCGGAGCTGGTGAAAATACTAAGTATCAAAATAACAGGTATTTGGAACAGGTATGGAATTGGACCTGTCACAGAGCGTACCTGTTATAAAAAAAAACTGATTTGTATCAACTCTAGTTTAGTATTCTGCAATGTGGGTAGATTTGATCCTAAAGCAATAATATCTGGATTCAGTAAATCATAGTAGATGTCTGCTCCCATCAAAATGTCGATTTTGCCTGGCTTATAATATTCAACGTCAGCTAACTGCTTACCTCCAGGAATAATTATATTTTCTAAACAAATTCCCTGCTGAGGAAGATGACAAGTTATTTTCTCCAAAACACCACATTTGATTGGAAACATCATTGTACTACAAAACTTGGAGTGGATATCAAGATGGACAGTTTTTGTCACAGTTTTTGATGTCTGTGCAATCCCTGAAATGTCCAATTTAGCTTTTGAAACCTCTGCCCCCAGTATATCTGCTACTTCTGAAGTAATGAAACTTGTCTGTGATGCTGAATCTAACAAACCTCTGTCTCTATCTTCACTTGATACTATAAACTTTACTACATCATGTGAATACTACGTATGTTCTTGATAGTAGGTTTCTCATCACCACCAATAGATGGGGTTGGAGATGCTGTCTCCAAACCTTTGAACTTTACTGTAGCCAATAGCACCTGATTAGTAGATGAAACAAGTGTGTTTGATAATTCCATCAATTTTTTTGGCCTTCTCACTTTATCAGCTCTTTTCCTTTTAGTAGATGTACACTAACTTGCACAAAAAATGCGTACATTGAAATGGTGTGATTGCTTTGGTTTGAGCAGTGTATGAAGGTGACAAGTAAACGTCAAGTTTTGTCAGTTGCAATGATAATCCACTTTTGTGAAAACGCTCACACGCTTCAGTAAAGA
Organism: Orchestes rusci; assembly: GCA_958502075.1. Classification (NCBI taxonomy): domain Eukaryota; kingdom Metazoa; phylum Arthropoda; class Insecta; order Coleoptera; family Curculionidae; genus Orchestes; species Orchestes rusci. The sequence continues at coordinate 79,601,109 of OY293304.1, read as the reverse complement.
CCTATGGTCGGTGAGAACAACTAAGAATATGTAAATGACTAAATTGCCAGATCTACATCCGATGGAGAATGTGTGGGGGACCATTGGTAAAAGCTATTTACCAAAGATACTGGAGGCCTCAGCTCAGAATCAGGCAGAACATGCCATTCTTAATGCGTGGAATGAGCTTGCCAATGATGTTCAATATTGTCAAAATTTATCAAAATCCATGGTTCGAAGACTTCAAGAAGTTTTGGCTAGAAATGGTTCTGCTACCGGATTTTAAGGAAACTAATCTACATTTTTCTAAGCGAACAGAGTGAATAAATTCAAAGTCGTACCCACTATGTATCGTTTTCATTGGAAAAAAAATAAAAAGTTCAAGTGCATGGCATGTGAATTTTTTTGACAGCCTATTACACTGCTAAAAAAAAACATGATTCCACTGTCTATGTACGCATTTCTTGTGCAAGTTAGTGTACATACTGCCCAACTCACTTCGCCTTTTTCATTACTAGCTAAGGGATTTTGCGGAGTTGCTGGATACTTGCTACTGGTACTTGATCTATTTTTATGAAGTCGAGTATGATGCTTTCCTAAACACTCTCTGCATTTGATTTTCTTGCACTGAATAAATCTATGACCTGTAATTAAACAGTTGAAGCATAATTCATTATTGCTGACAATTCCCACGCTGTCACTCGTTTTTCCAAGAATTCGAAAAACTCTTCTAGTGTTAGTATAGAAGATTGGTCTCGTGTTAGTTCAGAATCATTTCTTATATTCTTTTCAATTTAACTAAAAGATATATTTATCAGTAGCAAATCCCAATTATCCATGACTTGAATATCGAGAGCTTTCAACGCATCAACATGTTTCACCAAACACAAAAAATCTCTCAAATCTGCAACTCCTCTACAAAATTCAATTTGTTATAAACTATTTATGTGATTATTTAATATTGGCATATCTATATAGATCTGAAGCTGATTGATGATATAGGTTCAATCTTGAGAAAACTTCTAACGTAAACGAACTTCTGTGAATAGGCTAAGTTTGAGTCACTATCAACCGATGCCATGAAAAGATCCCAGAATGTCCTCCATTCATTATAGTCACCAGAAAATAATGGTATCTGCATCTGCGGTAGATGAACTTTCGAAGCACGAGAAAGAGAATTACCTTGATTTTGTTGAGAGCTATGGTCTCCCCTTTCTTGTGTACCTATCGCCACATTACTTTGTTTAATGAGAGCCTCGATTTTTGGACGACTTGTTATATATCTACCTTCCACAGCCTCTAACTCTTGTAAGGTGATAATGTCCTCATTTTCGTCATCAATCAATACATATATATCTATATATATATCCTACTCGATTCAGCCAAATTTCTTATAAGAATTAATTAATGTATGGTTTAGTGAACGCATAATAAGCATAATAATAATGATCAAGGCGTAAGTCACTTCAATAATGCATAGAGCATACGAGATTAGGGTGTTTATGGAATGTCGTATTTAATACACAACAACTGTCAAACATATAATTATCGCTTACCAGTAGCCGCGCTGATCGTTGATATTTTGGTCCAGGCATTCTCCAAAATGATTTTATTTTTATGATCTACATGACCCAGATTCCAAATGCATGGAAACTGTTCAATGGTTTCATCAAAAAATCCGTCCAAAAAACATATCAATCCACTAGACTAATTTCACTCGATTCACTCAAATCCACTTCAATATTTCACTATTTCACCGTTGCAAATGACAAAAATAATAAAATAAAAAAACAAGTCCGTCCAGCAGATTGTCAATATCATCAGACAGTCCCTGATCATGCATAATTTCGTGCATAAAAGTTGAAAGTTGGGAACTTTCACGCTTATGCATTATGTTTATTCTTTAATCATTGAGACTTATGTTTTCAGTAAACACTGTAGTTTGTATTCATACATTTAACTGTTATGACTTGTGCCCTAGAATAACGCTTTGATCAATAAGTGATGCTTATGCCTTCGCTAAACCCGCCATTACTTCGATTCCCAAATTTCTAATTCATGAACATTGACATCCTAATTTGAATCCATTGAATTCAAATAATTTTCTATCCTTGTAATATTACCCTTTGCACGACTTTTTCTCTTTTTCAGAGCCTCCATATCAGGACTTAAGCCAAAAGCGATAAAATGAGAAAAATTGAAATGTTATCACACCAAAAAAATTGTTTAACAGCCTATAGTTCCTTATCCAAATAATTATCAACCGGGTCCTGAATCAATATGAATAAATATCTTGTCCTTCAAAATGAATGAATAGCACAACTTGATTGTCTTTAAATCAGCTCAAGCACTTGGTGGCAGCTATTCAACCTTCCTTTCACGTAAATAGTTTGAATGTCACCTTGAAAGCTGGAGTTCACCCAAATATGCCAGGCAGCGTGAATATACCTTTTCCTTCTCCTATTCTGCATACAATAGTGGCTCCAACCTTGTACATTCCTTGAGAATTTCCTGACATGTCACCAAAAATTTCACTGGAACACCATACTATTCCCTAGCTTTTTGCAATCTGGCTCGATTGGGATCAAATTTATGTAATGGTTTCAAATGAGTGAACTGTATTTTAATCATCAACAGTACATAATATGGTAATTTATTTGCAAAAATTACAATACTTTTTTATGACGATGCGTCGGTTATACAAAGTTTTTTTTCTACGACTGTCAAGAAATATCACTATTGTGCAATCGATATCAATAAGGAACATTGTGCAACTGTGGGAAATGAAACCATTCCCTACTCGTTGCCTAGCAACCCGTGGGAAATGGTTTCATTTTACACGTTGTGCTACGTTTACACCCAATATCGATAGATCGATCACCCGATAGAGATATTGATTGACAATCGTAGAAAACGTATAGTGAAAAATTCGCATGAAATGAGTATCATTCCATGCTTGCGGTACAATAAACTGTTGGTGACTTTTTTTACATCAATATCAATATCTCTTACACCTTATTCTCAAAAAATAAACGAAACAAGTATGTTCAAATTCGGTCAGTCATTCAACGTTCAAGATGACACATTAAACAATCACCCAAAATAAAATTGAAACTGAATTAATTTTTTTCATCAACACATAGAATTCAAATTGGTTAAGTCTTCAACCTTTTGCTGGAATAATCCTATAACTACTTAATATAATATAATAATCTTGGTTCGGGGTGAGAAATACTCAACACTATGCGGCATGAGCAAAAAAACAAATATTCCAAGTCCCTCTCAAAACACCTTGCTCAAGATTCGGTTTTTTTTTTCATTATTATATCGCTAACAATCATACAAGTTGGATTGATAAAACCATCGGTCTTGCGAAAACAACCACGTAGAAGATATAACCTGGATTCTGTGACTTGAAGGACTGAATGAAAAAATCGTATGCTCAACCATCTGGATGGAAACACAGATAGACGTAAACCTATTTCCACGATAAAATACAGTCATTGACAAAAATTATCGATACTTTTCCTTAAGATATCTTTATTAACACACATGGACGTGATATTCACAGTCAGGTGAAATCTCACACACTAAATACATGTCTATGTCAGTGGTTACAGATAATAATAATTATGATTGCACTATAACCCAACGCAACCAAAACTCCTCGCTCGAATTCAAGCCATGAAATTCCTTTTGCAAACTGGCACGGCTGATTGGAAAAATGTCCATTTTTTTGAAAAACACAATTTTACTCGTCATTTTGAAAAAGCTTTACTACTGCTAAAAGAAGAACCACTTATTTGTAATGGATTCCAGTGAATGCATTAGTACAGTTTGCAAAGGAAAATAAAGAACATATACCACTCAACATTGATCCTCATATAGCGATCACAATGACTCTAGAAATTTTTATTGGAATAGTAGCACGGAAAACCACGAAGGATCATGAAAACGGTTTCGCGAATGGTCAGAATGAAAATTACTATTAATTGGGAATGCTGTAAGCAGCACAAAAATAGCTGCAGACCCCACTTCACACTACTTACAACTTTATTTCAATTGTAAACTGTTAACAAAATTTGAAAAGCAAAATGGCAGGTTATTCAAGTTGATCATATTATTACATTTTATGTTAAAATAATCGAATGAATTTCGCAGACCTCCAGTGTGCATTTTATCATTTTCAAGATTTCGAAGTGATTTGCTTTGAAAAAGTTGGACGAATGATTATCAACATCTAAGCAGAGACAGATAAAATATTTTACTTTTTGCGGTGATTTCATCTCCGCACCTCTTCATACAAATAACTTCTTCCGTCTATTCTTCAAAATCGTTATCAGCTTATGGAGATGCGGGTAGAAGCTTCTTTCCAATAAAATTAATGGTGGTGGGGACTGATAAATTAGCAAAGTATTATGAATTTGGTGCGTTTTATTTTCAAGACCGAACATAGGGATTCCCATGTTAAATTTTTAAACCCATGTTAGCAGTACTTCCATCGGTAGTACACAGCTGAAACTTGCCGCAGATGAACTTTGCTGCTTCGAAATTATGTTAGTTCATCGATTACGCCAGAATAACTTGAAAAAAGACTCAAAAAATGCTTCAATATATCAGAAAGTGATACTTTTAGCATGCTTCTTATATGACGGTGACAACCAATTTTCTAACGTGTCCAACTTCATTGTCAATATTTTTAACCAAAAAAATTTCATTTCCATTTTCATGACCGTTGAGGATACTGCTTGGCCGTGAATAGGGGACACATTAGACAGTGTATCTGAAAAATTATGTTTGATTTTTATTATTGCATTACATTTAGAAATAAATCTAATTACAATTTGATAATGAAGTTAATGGTCGACAGTGGCATATACAGGACTAGTGAAAAAGTATTACTTTCCAATAATCATCAAAAAGCATTGTTTTTATCTTTTTCTTCGGTCTCATGAAATTTGTAGAGAAAACACACGAGCGAAAATTTTTTCGGTAATTTTAAAGCACGAATGGTATTTAGAAGAATATTTCACGAATTCTAGAATATAACTTCACTTAATTTGCGTTGCCATGTTGATTGCCCTGACAACGTGGTTATTTGTGTCAAAAAATTATTGTCGTTGCCATATCGATTGCTCTCACAACGTGTTTGTGTTGCCATGATAGAGTATTATTATTATCGATTTGGAATTATCTGTTATCGCTGTAAGCCTCCGAATTCAGCTGCTCTTATGAGATTTTTTGTACGTGAGTGGAATATTCATGAGAATACGAACGGATCAATGGAAGATAGAGTAAATCAACTTATTCAAATGATCGACGCGCTAAGTCAGCACATTTTCGTGTATAAATAGAAGCAACGCCAGTCAAGTCGTTGGAAGAGCAGTGATTACTCCTATCTTCCTTTCCTCGAGCAGTGCCAGTCGCAAGACAGGAAGACCTCTCGTGTTCACGCTACACCTCTTTTCCCGCAACTGTTGAGACCCGGACTGGACAAGATCCAACATGCTTATCTCATTGTGTGTACTGTAAGCTGTGTTTGTGAAGACAATAGATGTTGTCACGTACTGCCCGAGTTTAACTCCCGTCTGACGGCTAGGTCCCTGGAGCACGATAGGTGAGGGTCCTCGAAGACTCAATCTTAGGCTTAATGTGACATTTGGTGGAGGCGTCTAGAGATCATCTCTCGCACGTCAGGCGTGTATAGTGTACAGAGTGAGTACAGGATGATCTACGGCCCAGCACTGAGGAAGGCGTACCAGAAGGGGTCCGAACGAGTCCGAGAAGTACCACAGAACCGTGGGACTCCACTGTAATATGAAGCTTGACTGACACTACCAACCTCCTTGCGGCATTCAATGTCTGCTTCTGGTCCTCCAATACCCAGCCAAATAGTATGGTTCCATGACCGAAAATACAGGTTTTTTGGACTGGGTAGGAGCGTCATGTGTCACCCTGTAGTCCTGTACTTACGGAACACCACTAACAAGGTCAAGATGCAATTGCAAAACCCTGATGCCAGCAAATCATCGCAGCGTCAGCAAAGATCAGGAGTTTGGGGCATGGTGACCGGTAACAGTAGATTGCAATTGTAGTTGTTTTGCTGTTCGTGATGGTCAGGGACAAAATCATACAAACTCAGCAGATTGACATGATGTAACACAGGACCGGAGCAAGTCAATTATTGTTATCAGTTTTAAGTCATGTTCTGTAAGGGGATGGAGCATGTTGTCAGTTAGCATTGGGGGCCAATGCTCGCGGTGAAGGGGCATTTGTCATAGAATAATGGGGTGCATGGAAAGTACACTGGATAAATCCACTCATCGATGCTACGATGATATCATGACGCATGACATACAATGCTGACCGAACAGGTTTTGGATATAAATTTGGCCACGGATCGATGGTTCGGCAGAGGGGAAAAGTGGTGTCAGTCAGGCTTCTAGCTTGGCAAGCATTCCTATTCTCCTTCTCGAGCTAGCGGCCAATGCTCATCCCTCGGCTGTATTTGTTAGTATTTGAAAAAAATAGAGATGTTGTGGAGTGATACGAGTTTTTCTTCTGTCTGAGTGCTACGTCCCTAGCGCGCGATAAGGGTAGGGTACAGTTGTTGAAGAACCCACAGGGGGCGAAATTCGGAGAACTCAAATGTTGCCTCTTCTGATCTCAAAAAGGAAGTAGATTGATAAAAATTTCATCTATCAGGAAAAGATAATCATCAAGTCTTGTATGTCTGGTTTCAGAAAAACTAGAGACAATGTGATCTTCCGACATTTTTCAGAAGCTTAACTCTTGGTGAAAAGATTCCATAGCTCTTCGATAGTGTATCTGATTTATTGTTTTTCGAGTGCATTCGAAACCTGTATGTGTTATTCTCATTTCTCCTTAATTTTATATTCTTATCTTCCAACTTCTTTTTTATGATGTCGGTCAAAGCTTTTCTGTAGTTTATAGTCTACTTTTCACCTGTTTTGTCTCAATATGTACAATGAAGCATTCGTTTTTGACTTGACTTTTAAATTTTCTGGAGATATTCAGGAGCACTATTCATGGAGTCGTCATAAGCAGCATTGAAGATTGGAAGTACTGCTTATTCTCTTTCAAAAAATATCAATCAGAACACATAATTAAAACGATCCAATTTAATTCAAAATGAATGTATCAATATTCAGATATAACCTGTGGAATATCGTCGGCTAAATGCGCTTGCTAACTCCATATTTTACGATGTTGAGGTTTTTTTTTTATTCGGCAACTAGATATCTGTATGACGTGTATGTCGTAATGTATAATTTTAGCAAAGCGCTTTCGATGAAACCACTTTCATCAGTGCCTTTATAGTCAAAAGAACATGATACTGAGCAAACTGCACAAACAGGTACATAGATACATGAAACATAATTCAATTAACATTCACTTTTAAACAATCAAAATAAAAACAAATCAATATCGAAATCGAAGTAAGGTTCCTTACTTACCTTACTTCCAACAGGAATGATGGAAACCATAAATAATGAAGATGCAACCAATAAATAACTACACAGTTAAGCACAATGTGCCAGCATAGATGCTATACCAGACAAAATAACATGGACGAACAACCATTCAGAAGATAAAATAATCAAGGGGCATAACCACAGACATGGAAGTAGCAAGAAAACATAAAAAGAAACTAGCAAATGACACTTATATATTGCAGAAAAGCAAGGAACATGTGAAAATTCAGACAAAAAAGAAGAAAACAAGCATAGAGAAAGAGCAACCGGTTAATACAGGACTAGCAAACGTGAAATAGATGAAGCTACACATACACGACAATGAAGGTGGACAAGAGTAAAGGGCAAAGGGACAGCTAGGTCTGTACGAAACAGATGAAGGTGTGTGTATCTGATGACAGAGACTACATTATACTCAACTTAGTTTACTATACTCAAGATTAGACGGTAGTTCGGATAAGATGTAACCAAAAACAATGAAACGACGAAAAATATTTGAGGTGGAGAAGTCATCGTGATTTTCAGAAAAAAATGAATATTGGAGAGAAGAAGAAAAGCGATACGGAAGCAACTGAAATGAATCTGGAAATAAAATCCCAAGTCAACTTTGCCAGACAACTACCATCTATTATTAAAAAAAATTGCTTCTATTTTTTATTTTTTTTTTTAATATGTTCACAGTGCCATTACACTGATTTGGTTATCAAAAATACTGCTATCTTCCAATTTGTGTTTATGAATAGAATTTTTAAAACTGTTAACCCCATTTCATTGCTGAGAAAACTGAACTAGGAATAATACACATGTATTTTCTTTACAAAAGTCAAGAAGATATGCTCTGTAGTTTTCTGGCGCATCCATGATTCACCAGATTTTTTGGGTATTTCGCCACACCCTATCAAAAAAACAATCAAACTAGTGTTAATATACCGCATCTTCTATATCACCTGCAAAAAAGTCTTATAGTAAACAATAAAACCTATCAATATCAAACGTTTCGGAAGCGAATCTGCTTCCGTCGTCAGTGGAACCTAATAAAGAAACAATCAATTCAAATTCAAAAAATATTGTTCGTCTTTTTGTGATTTCGCAGTAAAATTGGCTTTTTTGTGTTTTTGGCACAAAATGTCAGTTCTTGTGAAAGTGACATTCTGACTTTTAGTAAAAGTGACATTTTCTGCCAAAAATACAAAAAAAAAAATTTTACTGCGAAATCACAAAAGAACAATATCTTTTGAATTTGGATTGATTGTTTCTTTTTCAGGTTCCACTGACGATGGAAGCAGATTCGCTTCCGAAACGTTTGAAATTGATAGATTTTATTGTTTACTAATAGCCTTTTTTTCAGGTAATATAGAAGATCCGGTATATTAACACCAACACTGATTGTGTTTTTGATAGGGTGTGGCGAAATACCAAAAAAAAAAAACTGGTAAATCATAGTCAAGGTGATTAGAGCAACTATTTTGTCAACATCCGTCGTTATGTAAGCATTTTTGAGATAAGCACGGCAGTTTTTCTCTCTCCTGTAAAATTCACTTCATGTGAGTTAGCAGATTAACACATTAAGCCGACGTTATGGTACTTTGTCAAATTTGGAATGTTTTCAATTCAATGGTCGATAGCATTGTTAACTCAAAAATCTCAATAACGATGATATTGATATCGATATTTGAGTCCAGACAAAGAAATTTCACATTCAACATCCATTACCATTGACTCTGTATCCTTTGTCGAAGCAACATTGGACAGGCAAAGGTCGTTGAGTATATCTGCAGCCCCAAGGATCATAAAACCTAACGATTTCAGCATAGCTATCAGCATCCCATTAAGTCTGTCTTGATGATATATGAATGGAGTGCTCTTGAAATCGGGGCGATGTTGAAAACTTATTTATTAAAGCTGAGGCGTAAGGATGAATATTAATAATTCTAAGGCCAGAGTCAGGCCAACATCAAAATGTTCCAGTGCCATCTGCACTCTGCAATAATATGACTTAATGATATTCTTTACTGGTTGACATAAAAATATAGATAAAGTTGTCAGTTTGTCAGAATATACTTCAAGAAAGTGATATACTCCAGTCATCTTAGCCAAATAAGAGGGCAACTGCGGAATGAGAGATAATAGGCTGAAAACTTGCATAATAATAATTCGGCATTCCAAACGTTGTCTCAAAAGCCTCATCAAATTTCGTGTCAGCGCTTATAGATATTCAAGTTCAAAGGTCACAAAAATCAGTTTTTCATCAATATCTCGTTTGGTATGATTTTAATCCTTTCTGCATCTATCATAGAAATCGTAAAGCGTAAAATTCTTGAGCAATTTTGTTGAAAACCTTTTTCTCTACGGCGTACCGTTTTTGGGATAGACCGCGTAGAGAGCGCAGCGCTCATCCAAACATACAGGGTGTGGCACGGAAAACTTCTCACCCAGGTTTTCTGAGGTGTTAGTCGATTCATCAGAAATAGCTTGGATACGTCAATTTTGTTTTTTGGGAGACACTTTTTTTGGGTTTTCACCCCCCACCTTTCAACCCTTAAGTGGTGGTGAAAGCTACCCTCCCAATTTCAAAATGAAAACGGGGGTCGAGTGATACATTATTTTGAAGGTCCTTCCATCCTGATCACAACTACCAAGTTTCAAGCCTGTGCTGTCATTCCTGTTGATATGACAGCTTTCAAAAAAAATATATTTTTCATTTAATAAATAATTTCCCACAAGAGATAAATTCTCAAAGCTAAGAAGATATGGTGGGGGGCAGATCTTCAAAATTAGCTATTACTCAATCCTTTCGATGAGGATTTATTCAACCATTTTTTTTTTTTTTGGGAAACTCCGTGGTCCGTGGTCTATCTTTAAAACGAATGGCCGTATAGAGAAAAGTCCTGGACACAATTTCTAGAAAACTTTGCGCTTTACAATTTTTAAAATATATACAAACAGGATTAAAACCATGGCAGGCGAGATAATGATCAAAAACTGATTTTTGTGACCTTTGACCTTGAATATCTCAAGACGCCGACACGAGATTTTATTTGACTTTCGAGGTAACCTTGAGAATATCAAAATAATGGTTTATACAAGTTTACAGCTTATTATCTCTTATTCCGCAATGAACTCCTTATATGACTGGGCTATAAGTGATTTTTTCAATATAATTTCACTAGGGGTACCACACATGTTCCAAAATCTGTGTTTATACCTCTTCGAAATCTAGTATGTCGAAATTAGTCGGTAAATATTTTGGTATCAGTCTATGAGTGCTCTTATGAAAGATCAAACTTTATAGTTATCTATTTATTCATTTGTTCGCAAAGGTACACTACAGAATAAAAAAGCATTCCAAATGGTACACCACGAAATAATATAAAAAAAAGGGAAAAACGAGAAAAATACAGCTAATAAATCAAAAACATCTTAAATAAGATTTAACACTGTACAAACTTGTATAAAAAACATCACAAACGTCGGAATAATTGGTATTAAAATTACGTAGAAGCCTTTCACTGAAGAGAATCAAACCATAATTTGTTCAGTGCGATGTCACATGGGACAGTTGAAACTGTCTGGTGTGCAGGAACATTGAAAAACAGCAGTCAGAAGCTTCTCGCTATCGATTGCCCCATTCAAAATCTTGTATAGAAACAGGAACATAGCATCCCTTTTTCTATTTTCCAGGCTCTTCAAACCACACAACTGGAGTCGAACCCCGTTGCTTATCTCGTTGCTGGGAAAGTGATGTTCGAAAAGTGACAACGTTGTGAACTAGTTAGATCCATGATTTGTGAATATCGTAATGGGAAGCCCAGATGGTGGAACAGTCGTCATCCAGCAGGGATCTCACCAGGGAATTATACAAACATACGATTGCTTTGGTTTTATTAATATGCCTGGTGTTTCTTCTCACAAATCCCAATATTCTATATGCCTTCAGTGTAATAATGTCTATGTGTGAGTTGAGGGTTAATGCTGCATCAAAAATCACACCAAGGTCACTGATGAATGTTACGCAGTGCAGCTCATTATTTCCGATCAAGTATCTGCGAGTGATGAGACCTTTATTTCTAGAGAGCCCCATCAGCATGCATACATTTGGAAATATTCTGACGTAGGTGGTTTCTGTTACACCATTGCACAAGATTATCCAAGTCACTCTGAAGTGAGTTCTTGATAGTAACCCTGGAGTAAGATTTGAAGTCGTCTGCGTTGAGCAAACATTCAGAGTCCACGAAACAGGATACTATGTCGTTGATGAACAGCATAAAAAGAACTGGACCAATATGGTAGCCTTGGGGTACATAACGCGGCCCTCATGAGAGTGGAGGCCACCAATTCTGACACACTGACGACGATTCAAAAGGTGAGAACAAATCCACTCCAGCTAGTCACAACCAATCCCCATCTTCCCCAATTTCCTCAGAAGAAGTCAATGGCATACGCCGTCATATGCCTTTGACAGATCAGTATGGATGACATCCACCTGACTGCCGTCTTCCATAGCGGTAAATAGGTAATTATGGTATACGCGTAGATTTGTAGTTGTGGAGCAACCCAAAATCCATGCTGTTGTTTGGCGATGTATCTCATACATGACGAGAAAAATAATACATAGGTAACGATGGATTCAAAAATCATTGACACTGCAGAAATAATTGAGATACGGCGGTAGTTGACTCGCTTTAAAAACAGGAATCAGAGAAGACTCCTTCCATATAGTAGGATTCTTTCTATTGTTGAAAGAATGCTGAAAAACTGCTGAAAGCGGTGAAGCTAAACGGGGGTTTTTTCGCAGTACAAGGGGGACATCATCAGCACCAGCACCTTCAGAAGGATCCAGGGACACTAGTTTGCTGCAGAATTCGTGTGCGATGAAATGATGTGACGTCAGCTGAGCATCAAAAAGGATCGAGATATCGTCCATTTACACATCCGTGTGATCGGAAAAGGCGGAATAAACGTGTCTCGCAAAGGCATCCACTATCACCTGAGGGTCGATGAGTGTATTATCGTCGTATGTCATGGTAGATGGAAGACATCCATCCATACGTGAGGTGTTGATGTATGACCAGAAATGATTGATGCAAAATGTAGGTAAGCATCGGCTGGACACGTAGGAGGTAATGAATGCAGCAGATAAAATGTTTCAATTTCATCAAAGTTTAGTCTAGTCAAAATGACATCGTAAGCTGCAATCGATTCGTAAGAGATGACAGAGCACCGGTATGCGCGGTTTACAGCAAGCCGAGCGTCACCACCCGAGTAAAACCTAGTCTATTTTCCTTTTTATCGAAGCAAAAAACCTCGCAAAAAACCAAGTACTTATCCAAAAATATGAATTATTGGAGGTTGTCAGTTTGATTGAAAAAAAATCAAACCCAGTCTACATATATAGAGAAAATCACCACCAGAAGAAGTCATGAACTTGCACTACCCTTTCGCAGGAGCAGCCTCGCAAAGAACTCCATTGTGTATGGAGGTCTGAAGATTTTTAACCATCTGCCCATCGAGTTGACGACTGTAGATCAAAGAATAATTAAACGACAAGTCAAAACATTTTCAACAACAAAACCTTACTACAGTCTTGAAGAATATTAAAGAACAATAAAGCATATTTTGATTTGATTTGATACTTCCTGGTCTTCGTAATCATCCTTCAACCACGTCTCAGAAATCGTCATCGTAGCTGCATTCTTCGAAACCTCTCAGCAATTTATCGAATCTTGGACTGCATGTTGGTATCGGAAGTGTTTCTCGTCGTTTTTCTCAGAAGACCCTCCAAGCCCTACACACAAGACTTGTTACCAAAAAGTAGCAGGCTTTCTCTTTTTTGATGAAGCAATTGGTGGATCTGTATCTGAGTGTTCTTGTTCGAAGAAGGAGGTAGATTTTCCGCAAGAGAAACCGTAGACAAAGAAGGAGAAGCAAGCGTGCTATTGGCGACCTCCAATATGGGATTATTCTTCATGCTGTAAAGTTCTCGGTTCACCTTCTTCAATGCAGCAGTGCTTCCATTTCCAAGTCCTTCAAGCTATTTTCGCTACTCAACTGGTCGATACGCTGGTTCAATCTCTTCTAACATTTTTCTTGAATGAAGCACAGAGAAATAACAAAGAACGTTGCGATAGGGCTTTAGCAGAAGACTCAATTGTGGTGAGGGAAGTGCAGTTTTTGCAGAAGTCGCAGGCAGCACCAAACAACTTGTTCTCTTTTGGGCATGCTTTGAGAACACATTCAGGGTGTTTATCAATTGAATGCCGATACTTGAGGGTAATAGTCCTTGAATGATTTTAAGACAAAATGTTCTCATGGACATAGGTCCACAAGAGCCTGATTTTCAAGATACAGGGTGTTGAAATTTTAAAAAATAAATGATTTTTTCATAATTACTTTTAGACTATTCCAGATATCTTCATAAAATTTGGTACGCGTCGTCTATGCATCAATATGCATTTTGTTATGTCCAAGCAATTTTATTATTTTTGCCAGTGGCGTCCGTACGAGTTTTGCACTCGATATTTTTAGAGAAAAAACTTGTACGCCACTGCTTGCTTTCAAAATAAAAATTATTTTTGAAATCTCTATTTATTTCTGAGCCAATTTATTCTCTTGATTTTTTTTTTGTCCGGCGCATGGTTTTCGCTTAAAAAAGTAAAATCTACTTAATTGCATTGACACCCTGCTGTGTCTTCCAATATTTTTAAATCAGTGGCGCCCTGTCTAATTATCCCATGCATATTGATGCATAGAAGACGTGTACCATATCTCAAAAAGATATCAAAGTGATGATGAAAAAAAATTTTTTTTTAAACCTCAACACCCTGTATCTTATAATCTAGGCTCTTGCGGACCTATGTCCATATGAAGTTTTTGTCTTAAAATCATCCAAGGATTATCATCCTCAAGTATCGGCATTCAATTAATAAACACCCTGTATGTATGTAACACCTACCAATTGGTTGCTGTTTTTGATATCCGCTTGACGTTTTGAATCGTGTTAACATGTTTCAAAGTGTGATTTTGAGTATTCATGTTCATATCAGTATAAATTATTAATGACATATTAGTAAGTCGGTGGTAATCTAATGAGAAATATTGATAATGTGGAGAAGCAACGATTTGAGGCTGATGATTCATTTGAAATGTTCATTCTTTCCAGTCTTTCGTTGCTCCAGGAATCGGGTTCAACTTATTGGCAAGCTCTTGCCATAGTTTCCGTGAATCCACATTGGTTAATTGGTTTGTATGCTTTTGCGTTACGGGACCCGGTTGTTCAGCCACAAACTCGATCTAAATTTTTTTTTTTGAACACCTGATAGCTGTTTTCTGGACATATCAAGTTAATTTGTCCGTTAAAATTGATATAATCGGAAAACTAACAAATATCACGCAAACGCTCATGTCAAGACACTCAAAACTCAATATAGTTTGACTTAGTTTCTGCCTCGTTCACATTTGATTCCATTTCGAAGCGGAACTGTCAAATTCCCGCTTGGCAAACGGGAAACATAATTTACCATCCACCGTCCCTGCGCGAGCGTGACTTTGAACAAAAATAAAATGTAGATAGTAGTATATGATCCCCGTTTGCAGAGCCGTCTATATTGTAATACAAGCCATGAAGTCAATATTTGCAACGTCGCAATTTTGAACCACCGTTGACGTTAAACGATGGTCGAGATTTTGCATTGATTGAAGGTGCTTTCTTTAGGTGAGTTATAAACGGGAATCATATGCTACGGGAATCATATGTAGATGGTAGCATATGATTCCCGTTTACCAAGCGGAAATTTGACAGTTCCACTTCGAAATGAAATTGAATGTGACCCAGGCTCCCGGGCATTCAACGTTTCAAAACTGCTTTCAGTTTTCAGTGCTTTCATTCAACCACAAAACATACCCCTCATTCAACTTGGAATTGTATTTTAAGAATGTGAGAATGAGAAAAGAGCTCAGTGAAAAAATGTGGTTTCTGCGTTCTAAAAATTCAAGATTAAGGTAAGTGGGTGGGTACTAAAGAAAAAAAATACATATTTAAATAGGGAGAATGGATGAATTAATGCCTCACCCTGAATTCCTCATACATATGCACCAGCTCCTATGTTATGTGGAAAAATCATAGAAAACGAGTGCTGTTTCGTTTAGGACTTTGAAGAAACATTTTGATGCGTGACGGAGATGGTGCTTTTTGGTTTCTATGTTTTGATAATAGTAATTATCAACTCCTGTCCTCCAGAAACTGAGGAAATCACATCTCAAAATCTGTAACCATCTACCTATCTGACGGTTTTGATGTTTTATTGTTTAAAATCAATATTTTTTCCCAAAAAATCACAAAACTGTTTTTAGGTTAGGTATATGTATTATGTTAATTCTTATGTTATAATTTGATGAACATAATACCTGTTGCGATAATATATAAGTTATTCTTTCAAGAAACTGTATTATTGAACATTTGCCGTAACTCGTAATCGTAAAATACCTCAATTTTCAAAAGGTGAGTTCGAGTATTCGCTCTGAATACTCGGAGCGCCAAACATTTTACGCGCTTAAATGGACAATTTCGCGCTCGGAGCAAAACTCGAACTCACCTAAAGAAAACACCTTTAATCAATGCAAAATTTCAACCACCGATTAACGTCAACGGTGGTCCAAATTGCGACGTTGCACGTCATTACTTGTCATTACTTCATGGCTTGTATTACAATATAGACGGCTCTGCCGTTTGCCTAGCGGAAATTTGACAGTATCAATTATTCGAAAACAAATTGGATATAAACCTCACATAACACCGAAATATCACTGTCATTAGTGTCAGTCAACTACGTCCTTTATCTCAAATGCCCGAAAAATGCATCGTTGCCAGCGTTTGCTTAGCGCACTTAGTAAAAACGATACAAGCAACGCGAATACGTACATCGAACGCTAGCTGCTTTTGCTTTGCTTACCGGGCGGCTCTGCGTTTTGGAAACGTGTCGTTTTCAGACAGAGAACGGGAATACGGGTCCAGATAGCCAACGCGTCAGTTGAAACTGAACCAAGACAACAAACTGCTAGGGGAACGCCTCGCATTTGGGGCCTTTGTCGTGACTTCTTTAGTAAGTATCTCAACTCTACCTACTCTTTCATTGTTTTGTATTGACGGAGTCGTTTAAAGACAGGAACAATATCGAGAGCACAAGCGCATATTGTTGTTTTGAGCTAGTCGATGAAATTATTTGCCATCGATATTTTCTCGTGGAATAATTATGTTTGTATGTGTATTTTCACATAAGACCATAGTTTTGAAGAAATAATGGTTTCCAAGGAGGACCTACGTCAGTAGCTATACAAATAAGATCGTTTCATCAAAATAGTTTTTCAAGTCAAAGAGAATCATTTTTCTAAGAACATGAAGTTTTCTGTATTTCCTGTGGAATTTTCACTTCTATGAGTAAAATCAAAAGGTTAAAGTGGTTTGTGGTCTTTTCTTCAAACCACAAACTCAATATAAAAAATTTCATTTTTATTTTAAACGCGGTCGTTGAATTAAGCTTAAATATGTATTTATCATCCACTTTGTTAAGCTTCTCGTTGAGGTTCATTTTGTATTTGAGGTTACTAAGACCAAAATTGTTATAGCCTTAGAGGTTTCTGAATTTCCTAGACTATTGTTCATAATTACATCCTAGGTCCGCCACGGCGGTGAATTAATGATTTCGACATAACGTTCGAAACGAAGATAAACTCAAGCTCTACCAGGTAAAGCTGGAGATGCATAAAGGATTACAAGTTATATGGAAGACGTGAAATTAAATGAGCCGTGATATCAGAGAAACCTTCTCATGATAGTGAATAATGCAAAGGTTTTATATTTGAACAAAATATGATAGATTTCTGACGGCAATACATTTTGCAAATCCGTGTTTAGACTTCATTGTGAGGCATCGGGAAAGGGTAATATGGTAATATGTTCACAGAGGTATTTGAACATATAATACAGAGTGACTTACGTGAGTGGTCTGCTATAAGTATTTCAAGAACGGATTTTCCAAATATTATGTACTGTCTGTTCATGGCTTTGCTGCGGCTACGTCATACTTTTCCGTGTCTCTCTTACACATTGAAAAAAAAATCACGTACGTCTGGACGAGGGTCTTTCGGATCAATTTGACAAATGTCACATGTGGAGCGATCAATCTACGACATACTGCGAAACGTCAAATACTGTGACGTGACCACAGGAAACCCATGAAGAGACTGTAGGTATTTGGTATGACTCCATATAAGGGAATTTTGAAAAATATAGCATTTCATATGTATGTCTTATGAAGATAATTTCTTGGATATCTAAAGCTCATTTTTCATTTGAAGTTACAGTGACGGATCAAAATTGGAGGTTGAAGGTTGGCAAAAAAAAACTAAATGCCATAAAGTGCTTGCTAATTGAAATGAAAAGATATAATATTTGACTATAAACTTCATTTTCTTGATTAAAGAAGAGTTTTGATCACCAATTTCAAAATGATCATCACTGTCTATTCTCAAACGTCCATGTTTTTCTATCAAATCAAAAACATTTTGAACACAGCAAAATAAAACAAATCACAGTTCAATCTATGACTTTTGTGTTAGAATATGTTTGCCCAAGGTTGATTGATATGAAGATGTTTGCCAACCTTTAACTCACAATTTTGATCTGTCACTGTACCTTTATATAAAATATGAACTGTATTACCTTATTCCAAAAATGACAAATGTCATTGATCATTCAAAATAAGACTACTCTGAAACCGTGAGGAGCTGATACGTGAAAATTTTACAGCAGTCCCTTCAAATATCAAACTACACATAGAAACACACAGTACACACTGACACTCGATTTTTTAAATTGAAGACCCTGTATTTTCATTTTGCAATGAACTTAGCCTAAAATTTTGATTGGAAAATGTTGATTTTGTCCTATACCTACCTATCTTCAGCCATTTCTTGATTATTGTGTTTTTTTTTAACGTTGATTAATCTTACGTCTGTTATAAGATCATACGAACTGATCATCAGTCGCTTGTGAAGCAGGTCTAGCTCACTCTAACTAAAGAGTAGGGAATGATCAATTTTTAATAGTATTTTTTAAATAATATTTTTAAAGGCTACCAGCAGCCTTTAACACCGTGATATGTACAATAGGTAACATTCACTTGTTTTGTTTCTAACGAAAGGGCCTCGAACACAACCGCTTGCGGCATATTGAAGTTATTTCGGAATGTCAAGTGAGTAGATACTTAATGTCTTTCATGAGAGCGATGTATTTCTGATGTCTTAGGTAGAAGTATTTTTTTTTTGAATTGATCTTGTCGCCAAAAGATTATGCAAGGTTCAAGCACGAGTGTGTTCCAATGCGACACTGTACAAAATTATTGCGAAACAAGGAGTCTATCTTAGCAGGCAAGTTAGGAAGTTACGTATTTTATTTCTACTGGAAACTTACTTTAGATGGATCATTTATTGAATGAGAAACGATCAGTGGACACAAAATGACAATTATTACCTGTGCTAGGAGTAACTCCTTTGGAACACTCGAAAGATTTATGAGATAAGTTTGGAAGCGGGGCTATTTTGCGATTGAGAATGAGACAACGATTGAACTGTTTTGATAATCATTGTTCGACGTCACAATCCATCCAAATATAAATATGCACTGGGCATTGATCGTTTTCAACAAAAATATCTGATGAATTTAGGAAGGATGGATTTTTATTCAATTTTGAAAATTTGCTATTAAAATGAGCATCAGCATCACAGTCAACTATTCTTAGAACTAGTACAGAAAATCCGTAGTTTCCAGTAAAGTGAAGAAAATACTGGAATTCGTGTTTGATTCCAATTTCTTTGTCTTTGAAAATGATAATTACAAACAGATTTTTGGAACACCTATCGGATCCACCATCTCCCCCATACTAGTGAACTACGTACTTGATGACCTTGTGGAAAGCTGTCTCCAAAAGCTGCCTTTCCATGTCCCTCTCATGAAAAGATATGTTGATGACCTCATACTTGCCCTACCTGTGGACAGTGTGGAATCATTCCTTGAAGTATTTGATTCTTACAATCCACATCTGCAGTTCACGGTTGAAAGGGAATCGAACAGCATCCCCTTCCTGGACATAAGGCTCCACAGGAATGATGATAGGTTCATCAGCTACAAGTCTCACCACCCCACGAAGATGAAGATAATTCTTATTCTGGCACTGAAGAGAAGAGCTGTTTTGTTGACCCACCCATCCAAGAGGGAAAACACTTCACGAACTTAAAAGAAAATTCTCACCCAATTGGAATGATTAACAAATTTCTTTTCAGTACTAGACATGATTTTGAAGTCCAAGTAGTTCCTCCACCAAATGATGCTGAACTCTCACCTACACCAGAATTGGAGAAACGGAATTATTACACTCTTCCTCACCTGGAAAATCTGACACCTAGACTGATCAATGTACTTGGCCAAGATGAGTTCACTTTTGCCAAGAAACAAACAATAACAGTGGGATCAATTTACAGCAAAACTAAAACACCTTTCTCCATCAAGGACTTGAGGAATGTGGTTAACAAGATTCCCTGCACAGAATGTGAGTGTTCGTATGTTGGTCAAACATCGCAGAAACTTTCAGCTCGTCTGACATCACACGGAAGTGACTGCAAACGAAAACTCCAGACTAGTGGCTTGGCACAGCACCATGTGAACACAGGACACACTCCCAATTCTGCCGATGTTACAGTACTGGCTAGGTCTAACAACTACTACAAGAGACTGTTCCTGGAAATGGTACATATAAAAATTACGATCCCAAACAGTAATAAACAAAGTGACTACCAAAACTTGAGCATCATCTACAATTACTTGCTGCGAATCCACAAAGACGGTCTCACTTTCCATGCTGTGTATGGTAATGATGAATAGTTTCCTGCGATACGTAACAGTGCCCTTGGTTTTCACGTGTGTGGCAATTTACTTAGGTTAAGCTAATTTTCGACACACTCTGGTTCCTATATTAGGTTCTCCTGCTGTGGAAGCGCAGCTTGGCAGATTTCTTTCCATGTATTTTCAGGCTACCATTGTTAGAGGTCGCGTGTGTGTTTTCCCGCGTCTCAATTTTTATCAGGTTTTTTATGTCATGTCAATTTTGGTTTTTATCAGTCCCTTTGTTCATTGTGCTTTGTTCCCTTAAATTTGTAATACGCGTCCTTTCACAGTTTTAACATTTTAACCCCTTTCACAAGTTTTAAACCATTTTATCTTTTTAACATGTTCAGTCTATTGAAAGTTCGTTTGTGTATTTTAAACATTTATTCTATTTCTTGTTTACAATTATTATCATGTGTATAATTTGTGATTTTCTGTTATGTGTTGGTGCCTTTTGAAACTGTCCTTCACATTCGGTGAGGTTTCACTTGTTTTTTTGAGTTTCGTTGCCTTACCAATTATTGTATCTTTCACCATTTTATGTTAGACTTCCTGAAGAAGGGGATAATTGCTCCTAATGCTGGAAAATTGAATAGTAGCCTTCCTCGTATTATTGACTGCCTCCCACGAGCTCCTGTTACATAATTCAGAATTATATTCTCAAAAACTTTTATTGCAAACTTTTTTCTATGAAATCAATGATACAAGATCTACAGGATGATTCAATAGTATGGAATGTGAAAAAAAATCGTACAGGACGAAAGTAGGGCAAAATTACATTCCCGGCAACTTTTTTTCCATCCGTTTCAATGATTACTGGTAATTCAATTCTGCACAGCCTGCGTCCTGTACGATTTCTTTCCACCATAGAAACACCCTGTAGATTTTTAAGTACTGATTTCAGAAAAAAAAAGTTCATTGGAAAAATCCGGACAATTTTGGTCAAAAGATATTTTATCGCAATAAGAAAAAAAAAAGGTACAGGAAAAAGAAGTTGCACCCTTATTTTCAAGATGACGTGGTAAGCTCATCTTCGATTTTCGAAGACTCGAAAACTCAGAGTTGAGCTGAAAATCAAAATTTTGCGTATTTCCCGAAATTCTCAGATGACCATAAGCACGGATCACTGTATTTAACAGTGATTTGCGCAATGATTTTCCAACAACTAGATATAGCCTGACGTCTCTTTGTGTGTCACATGTTTATACATTGAGGAAAGAGAGGAATTCTTGCGAGAATTCTTGCGAGTTTGCCAAACTGCAAATTTAATAAGTATCTACCTTGTATTCAAAGTAATTTTATTCTAATTAAAAATACTCTATACTCTATGAGTGCATCTCCGGTAGTTACCAATCATATAATATTTACATTTTTAGATCACTAGTGATAATAAAACATTTTCAATGAGACCCATATTTTTCCATGAACCTTGGCAACTTATGTGGACACGATGCAACGAAATACATCTGGCAACACGACACAAATGCCTATTTGAGATCAACCAATCACAGCTGATAGTCATTTTAACCAATCATAGCCTGTAGCTCCCTTGGAACACTGTTGTCGGCTTGTTCAAAATTCAATATTTTTGAAGGCCGAACAGCTGATTTATGTGAACATAACTTATCATCAATCAGTAAATTATAACTGTCCTATAACACCAACGATATTGAAACAAATAAAAAATTGAAACATATCCTCGTTAATACACTGGTTAATCCCTTTTTATAAAAAGTGAAAATTCTGAGTGCTTTTAATTTGCAACAAGGCAACGTTACACGAAGGTTGAACGAATTCAACGGACGAGATGTGAATAATAACATGTTTATTATAGTGACAAACAATTTGCCCGGAATCTAGGGTGTATGCTAGTTCTAATGGGTTCTATGTTCTAAGGATTTGCGAATCTTAGTCGTATGTCGTATGATGAGTGGGGTAAGAAATTTCGCAATAGTCCATAAATGTCTTAAAAATTGGCCGTCAACGACAAAGCACACTCCACTGTCTCACTTTCAAATATTATAGCAACGTTGCTATAACGGGCACTGACAATATTCTGAAATTTCTTTTTCGAAATCCAAATATCAAAAACTATTAACTGGGATATTAGAAACGGAAGAATGATTCTTTGAGATCCTCAATATTCGGGAAAAAGAATACCTACCTACAAGGTATGTTCATAACTTTATCAGTTGAACAGGAATTTTACATGGTCATATTATCATTATCATCAAACTATTGTTGTTACTTTATTATGATCTAGAAGATCCGTCAAAGCCATGAAATCTGTAGTCATTGTGAATATATCAATACAAATAATGTTCGAAATCTTCTTTATTTAGATCAAACTATTTTGACTCAAATGTCGAAAAAACAATATTTTCAGTATGAAGTATGAATGAGACAAGATTTAAAAATAGACTGCATCAATCTACTTGTACTCACATTTAGAAATGTCCAAGCGGAAATAACCTCGAACTTACCTAAAAAAAAAATAAGAATAAAAAAACTTAATATGGGACAGTCAGCACAATATGAAGCCATCTAAATCACAGTATAGCATCATTTATTGATTATGCGAATTGATCAAAAAATATTCAATTGAACGAACGCAAATCTGCTGTCCTATTTAAAAAAAAATGGTTCTAGATTTGTACACAACCAGAAGTAAAAAGTTCATGTAAATCAATATGTTGGTTTATATACAGTATAATTTGAATATTCTGTACAAGAAGTGTTGGTAGTTTGCTGATATCAAATACACTCTCCCCATTTTCATTTCATTTTGAAGAAAGATAACACCAACACCAGTTTCCAAGCCTACTTATTGAAATTTGATAGTCGTTAATTCAGTCTTCTCACTCAGAGTTTCATATCCTGATTTTAATCCGTCAAAACTGATTCACTTGCTCCATCTCGAAAATGGTTTCTTGAAAAGAATAACTAGCTCTTGAGTAAACTAAGAACGAGTTAATTGGAGAGTTAACTCTCCTCTTTAATTACTCTGATGAACTAGAAGTCAAAATTTTGTGAGATGTGTCAAATTTTTTAAATATCGAAGGGGAGTATGTAATAAGTGGGAAGCGATCATCACATTGAAATAGTATATTTCATTACCAGTACAGAAATGAGGATTTTTTCGTGCGCGCGTGACAAATTCTCACACGGGCAGTCATGCAAGAACGGAAAATCCATTTCTGGACGACTAATGAACGATATTTTTTATTATACTTAGCAGAAAATACTACATTTTCAACTGTTTATAAAATACAGTGGATATGACATTTTGGGAACAGCGCACGGAAATTTTTTCCCGATCCCTCTTTCCGTGCGCTTAATCGTTGCTATAGACAGATTACATTAGAAACGAGTAATGTATAATAAAAATATATTATCGCTTCAAATATGTGAATAACTATCGGTTCATTTGATTCACCTGCAAAACTTTTGTTTTTTTTTCAAATTTTTGCTTAATGATCACACACACACGAAGCAACGTTCATCGATAGAATCCTTTTCCCGAACGAAGCGAGCCTCACCAGATTATTATGTCATCGCAAATTAACCTTTTTTGGTGATTAGAAAATCCACACTTAAACATAGGACGGCATATTGGGAATGTTTAATCAATATTTGTTGTGGGATATTTGATGATATAGCATTATTGGACCATTTGAAATGAGCGTCAAATATGGTAATTAGTATATGCGGCTTCTGAAAAAATATACAGTGAAAAATAATTTTTTTATTGAAAATCTCGAAAACTAAAACTTTTCCAAGAGTAGACTTTTTTCTTCATGAGTCAATAGTTGCCATTGGAAAAAAATTGTCATAACCAATTTTTCATATTTCTTTTATAACTTTATTTAAATGATAGAATATTATTGAACGAGCGGGTGATGATGACTATTACTAACAAGAAAAAAAAATGCAAAAAGTGAAGATATTCTCCAAGTGAATACCCTTGAAGAAATGGGATTAAGAGAGACTGTTTTGAAGTGGTTCCCACTTTAAAAATGGGAGTAAATTTTTGAAGTTCAAAGAACAGTGCTTGAATCATTGCTCTTCTTTATCTACATAAATGATGAGGTTGACGTGGTGAATAAAGTGAAACATGAACTTTTTGCAGATCATATCATGTTGTACGGGGTGTCATATTTTGGGTACTTTTGCAGTATATCTTCGTTATTCTTATAGATAGAAGGTTGCGGTTTTCGCGACAGTGTGCTACTTTTTCGTGAGACTAGAGATGCCGTTAACAAAATTTTCATAGCCCTTTTAGTTTTCAAGATACAGGGCTAAACTGAAAATGTTACATTTTAAGGTACTCCTAGTATCTAAACTATCGGATAAGTTATGGAGAATGTGAAAACTGTTTCATATATCACTTTTCCCGTAGAATTAGATTTTGCCTTCGGAATTAGTATAAAGGGTCAGGTCAAAAAGTTATTGGAGAGAAGTTTTTTTTTCTCAAGTGCATACTGTTATATATTTTTGAAAAGGTGAAAAAAACAGATCTTATGGACTTTAAATATACAGGGTGTTCCATTAAAAAAAAAGCTGGGTCCAATAACTTTTTGACCTGACCCTGTATACTTATTCCGAAGGCAGAATCGAGTTCTGCGGAAAAAGTTATTTAAAGAACAGTTTTCACGTTTTTCATAATTTATCTGATAGTTTAGATACGGGGGATACCTTGAAATGCTGTATCTCAAAAACTAAGAGTGCTTTGGGAATTTTGTTTACGGCATCTTTAGGTTCAAGAAAACGTAGCACACTGTCGCGAAAACCGCAACTTTCTATCCATAAGAATAACGGAGATACCCCGCAAATGTACCCAAATTGGGACACCCTGTACACCACGGGAAGAGACTTGAACAAATTGCAATGTGACATGAAGAAGGACCTAGAATAAGTCTTCCAATGACTGTTTGCAACACCCTGTCCTTCCACAAAGTATACAGAGTGAGTCATGGAGGTAGTTTGCGCCTAAGCCGTTAATGATATCGAAATGATCCAAATGGATTTGAATACAGGACACCACAGTGCAGTTGGTGAAAATGTTTTTCAGTATACAGGGTGTGTCATTTTTGAGAAGTAGGCTTCAATAAAGTTTTTTTTTTTTAAATAGCAACTACTGCATATCTTGGAATTCGCTTTAACTCCTTGGAAGTTGTTCTCAGAAGTTGGTACGTCTCCAGGCCCTTTCTAAATAAACACAGGGCACTTATTTTTGAGATATCAAGTTGAGACTTTGTCGGAGTTCAAGCAACTGTCTGGGGTATCTTTTGGTGGCAATGCCGCCCATTGGAATTGTGGTCATTAATTTTGATAAACTTCAAAGCGTCATAACTTGATTTTTTGAATTTCACCTCCCCTATTTTGTTACTAAGTTGCGTTCAGATTGTCATAATACGATTTTTTCACTGCACATCAGTTTTTTTTTTTAATTAATTGTTTGGGAGAAAAATTTGTTTTTCTGAAAAACTTAAACAAATCCCATCGAAAACACTGAACGGCTATGAAAATCAATTTTAAATTACATTTATTGTATGCCTTAAGAAACTACAGTAAAATACAACTGGGTACGTGTCATGTCTGTCTATCACAAACACAAAGTAACCCAATACAAACCAAATCAACACCAACTCAAAACTAACTTTGTCTCATTACAACATAGACATAAATTTGATACATGGTAACTTCGGTGTTCACCATGGCAACATCTATGTCAACCAATATCTTACCAATCACGGGTGGCGTCCCAAGTTGCATTTTACTGTAGTTTTGTAGTTCCCGATTTCCGACGGTACGATGATCCAACGAGACCGCTATTGGTCATAAATGGTCAAAATCTTTTGCCGTCAATTTTTAACCGAATAATTTCAACAATCATTTCGATTTTTAAACCTAATTCTTCAATAAATTTTGACAATGTTGTTTTGATTGTGATTATTTCCAGTGTGATCACTATTATTGGAATAAAATAAGAGAAAATAAATTGTCGTCAACGTCTTCGGGACAAAACTGGTATAAGGAGGGCACTACTCACATGGATGTAACTCTCGACATTTATTACGGTTCTGTACCAACCTTTCCGTTCCATCGGAAAACCGTAAAACAATGTCTTTTCATTCCATGGACGAGAGGTACAGCTCGAACATACCCCAGATCTATTAGCTTTCGCTGATTTGCGAGCCAATAGATGGCAGTGGTTGTCCAAAACAGCCGCTGCACATATTTCCAGATTAGGGTATTGTGCCGAGAGTAACATTGATGTGAGTGGTGTTATCCTGCCTTACTGATGAGTTCAAATTGGGACGAAACCGCACAACAGTTCCGTCACAACTTTGGTCAAGAGAGGTCCTGACCCGAGAGCGACAAGAATTACCTGAGAAGACCCCAAGGTACTACCTGGTACCTGGTAAATATCTAGAGTAGAGGAGTTAGAATTTGGTCTAACCACCCGTACCCTGAATCCTTCGTTCTTACGAAGAAGAGAAAATTCGTTCTGCCCTTTGATAACGTTTCAGGTTTATTTCAGAGCTGGTGAAACCCTATTGCACTATAGCTTTTCTATAAGGGATCTTGGAAAGGTGAAACAAAGAGCAAAGTTAACCTGCTTGGTTTTATTTCCAGGGGAGTAACTGATACAGCAGTAAAACCTCTGTGAATCGAATCTCTCAGGCTTTGCTCCCTCATTAGGCTCTTTTGATTGTGAAACCCCTACGTGATCGAGTAAAATCGGCGGTAGTAGGTCACCAATTGAGCTTGGTGGGGTTCATCCTCCCCTGAATAAAACCTTCTGCCCCTTAAAAAGTGCAACACGCACATCCATCCGGCCTCTTCAAGGCACCAGTCCTCAAGACAATGGATGCTAAAACCCCAGCGAAAGAGTATAAAAAACTCACAAAATCTCATGAACAGCTCCGTCAGATCCATGAGAAGTTAGACGCCCTCTTTGTACAAAATCGAGACGAGTACCAAGAGGAACGCGAAAGGAAAGATAGCATGCTTAAATGCTATCGCTCCACGACCAAAGAGCTGCGAAATGAGATTGCACGACACAAGACTCGGCTGCTGAAAATGGCTCTCCCTGAACCTATTTCTTCTTCTCTGAAGAAGGAGGTTCTTAGGTAGTCTATCATTGGTCTGAAGATTAAGATCGGAGAACTCAAATCCCAGCTAAAAAGAAGGCTCCCTCTGACCCCCATCCTTCTTCAAAGGTGGAGGTTCAGTGGAAGGCTGTCTCTCCCTCTTCTTCAAAGAGGGGGGGACAAAAGGCTGCCTCCTCACCTTCTTCAAAGGTGGTGGAGAAGCCTACTTCAAAGAAGCGGACGGAACAGACAAAGAGAGACTCACCTGTCTCTCCACCTTCTTCAAAGGAGGAGGTACAAGTGATCGCGAAGCGCCCGGACCCCCCTAAAGTGGGGGACGTCCAAACGTTGGCCTCGGGAAGAGGGAAGCGTTTCTTCCCTTGCCGCAAAGAAGACGAAAACGGAGGCATCGGGGTCAAAGAACCATGATAAGAGACCTATACAAGGGTTTCTGATGATATGGAGGTTGATCCCTATGCTGCAGTTAAAATAAAAGCTGGGGGCCGTGATGGCATGTCTCCGGACGGCTCGCCTAGGGGCAAGCATGTCCGGAGAAATGTCGCCACGCCCCCCCCAGCAGAGGAGGCAACGGTGCCCACGGTACCGAACCTCGACGACTAACGTTCGGGACACGTCCCGCTCGTACCCCCACTTGCGACCGCGCAAACTTTGCAGCAGCAGCTTCCAAGAGGGCTCCCGCTATCTTTTTAGAGGAAACCCGCTTGTGGAGTGAGCTGCGCGCAAAGCTCCAAGCAGCCAGCATATCGTATGCAAAGGCTTCCGTTGTAAGGGACGACGTGAGGATCATTCCAGCTTCACAAAGACATCCAGACCATTCTGGATAAGATGGCAGCTGACTATCACACCTTCTCTCGACCAGAGGAGCGTTCGTTGCGGGTAGTCATTCTCGAACTACCCGCCAACGCAGACCTAGAGTCAGTCAGGTCAGAGCTCGCCACCCGCTTTGGCATCAATGCTGTGCCGCTCCGCATGTCTAGCCGGAAAACCCGGCAAGTCATGCCCCTAGTGTTGGTGAATACCGACGCTAGGCGGATCTTTGGGTTCAAGGAGCTGCTTGGCGTCGTTCAAGGTGGAACTCAAAAAGAAGTCACCGGAACCACGACAGTGTTTCCGGTGCCAGCGATGGGGTCACACCCAAAGCAGGTGTCACCATGCACATCGCTGCGTCAAGTGTGCTGGTGCACACAGCAGCAGAGACTGCACGCTCGAGAGACTCGCTAGCTGCGCACAAGCTGCGTATGAGTCTGACGTCGGCGCAGAAGTCAAGAAAAGAGTGCAAGCCTTTCAGGCTGCACAAAACAACTGGACAGCGGTCTAGAGCTCACCGCAGCGAGAGCGGAGTTAGGACAAACACGTCACAACCATGTATTCACCTCTGGTAGTGACTTCAGATTTTTACCCCTTTTTATTTTTTTTTCTCTTTTCTTTTTCGTAACCACAAGTGCGGAGACACACTGGTAGGACGAGTTTTGCCGCGATCTTACCCTGTGACCAAGAGGCCTTCGGAAGGTAACCCGGTACCTAAGATCTTAACTTAAGTGAGAGATTGGAACACTTGAGAGCTTATCCCTGACGTCCTAATGCGGAGGAGACGTTTAGTGGGTAGAACCCCACATTACTCTATGGTCTCGGACCATAGAGTGTTTGGTTTCAGATTCCTCTTCTTGGGGCCGGAACCCCTGAACAAAAAAAAACAAAAAAAAAAAAAAAATTATCGATTGCCTGCTCTTCCCTAAACATATTATGATGTCATTATGAAAGTTGTCTTCAAAATGGAGTAAACTATGATGCCCTTTTTGATTTTTTTGAAAAGTTTGCATGGACTTCAAAATGTTGACAAAATAATCCAAAGCGTTTACCGTATTCGATATTCAACTCAGATTATATCGTACTGAACGTACTTTGCTTGTTAAACTCATCTTCAAACAATTAAATAAATGGAACTTTTTACTTATTGGACGTTTATGAAATATACTCCTCTCAAGTTGAGGAAGATACGCATAACTCCGTTATTTTTGGTTTCTGAAAAAAAATTACAATCACCTTTTGTGTTCAGAAAAAAGAAGCCAATTGATTATGATAAAAATATAAACGATATCTGAATTAAACAAATACATGTTTTGAAATAAATTAAAAACGCGATGTTCTATGGTTTTTTTCAGCATCACGTTAATCATCTGAAATAATACTACAAGTTCTTCCAATTGAACGGTCTCGTATCTTCAATAATGGAGGAGTTAGCAATGTTTCAGAAATTAACCTAAAAGCTATCTCTCTCACTAGTGAAGAGCTTCTTCTATAAGAGATTCAACAAGTATTTTCCACTCTAAATTCTCAGAATAGCTTGAAAATACATTTTAATCTTGATATTTTGAAGGTTTATTAGTGTTTTCTTGATTTCAAAATACTTTTATATTTTGCAGAATTGCGTATTTCATCATTAAAACGAATTTGCTGATGAATTTTTCTTATTTCTTCAAAATATGAAAGTAGGCGGAGGGTTCCGAAATTTTGCACTGAGATTTTGATTGTGAAAAACTTTCTTCAATGAAATGTTGTCGTCTCTCTCATAGAAGAAGCTCTTTACTGGTAAGAGAAATAGCTTTTTAGGTTACATCATTCTAAGACATACTTGATTTTTTGAAACAAAAATGATGACACAAATTACTCTCCATCCAAGCAGGGCTCAACCCCAGATGATGAAGTTCCAATTCATTTTTTTTTATCTTTTTCAACTATTTCTGCATCGATCCGGGAACGCACTGTACACACGTTGTTGGTAAATAAGTGCGACAAACTTCACAAGATGATTCTGCATAAAAAAAATTACAGTTTGCTATATGAACATAATATGTCCGCCAATGATCGGTTTTTTCTTTAAAAATATTGAGATCATCACCCGTACGCGTGCCACTGATGAACATGAAATTCTAAATTGCATGTCAAAAAATGCTCAATAACTACCTCTTAAAACCCATCAAATCTCATCTGCATATCTTCACCAGTTTCCGAGCAATCAATTATAAATCTTCAGTTTTTAAGAAAAACTTAAACACCCCGTATCTCAGAAAACGAGGGATTTGCGTTTGTTTGGATTTGCAGAATGTGTTAATTTTTTTATGCAGAACTACCTTTCTGGAGTTTGTCATACTTTACGAACACCCTGTATAGGATATAATATGGACACGATTCTGATAATTCAAAAACGAATAATTGAAAGCTTTCTGTCTATACCTACCTATAATTCTTATTTTTGGACGACTGTATTCAAATTAAAGTAGGTAAGTTTTTACCTTGAGAAGTATGAGTTAGTGTTAAAAACTTGGTTGAAAATGATAAACAATAAATATCACCGTAGTTCATTGGCAAGGAAACAAACAATGGTTAAACAAGGCCGAACATCACCCACTGTTTTTGAATTAATTCAGTGTAGCTCATCATTTGAAAACTTCAAATAGTATCGAAAACCCTAGGATTTAATTCGTTTTTGAATCTGGCAGTTAGTTGAAACTGCAGATCTCCCCTCTCATTTCTCTGGTTTCGATCCGCTCATTGGTTGCTATCCAAATTTGGACTAGAGATTGGATTCACGCGTTGCGGTGGGAATTTTGAGCATTTGCACTGGTTTTTTGTTTTTTTTTGTGATGATTCAATTTTTGTAAATATTTTTGGAATAAGACATTCTCATTTTATGGGTTTTTCTATCTACCATAAAATGATCTTTATAAAGGTATGGCGGAAAATGTTGCAAAT
The DNA here is from genome assembly GCA_958502075.1 of Orchestes rusci. NCBI lineage: Eukaryota > Metazoa > Arthropoda > Insecta > Coleoptera > Curculionidae > Orchestes > Orchestes rusci. The sequence goes on along the minus strand of OY293304.1, from coordinate 79,569,826 downwards.
AACACGATACATGCATACTTGATCGGTTTGCATTTGAACATTTGGAAAGAACCCCAAAAACAGTTTTGAGTTTGACAATTTATGTTGTGTGGTCGGCTTAAGCGAATAAAATTGATCCCAAGCACATGGAACAGAGATGCCAGATTTTCTTCTTTTAAACAAGCCAAAGAACAGTCTAATCGGTTCTAGGGATTCCGAAGTTATAGGTGACCTGGTAACATCAAGCTTGACGGCCTGTAGCTGTTTTATTTGACAACTTAGAGACAAATGTCGAAGGTAGTTCTGTAGATTATATCGTTCCAAATCTGTTTCCACTTTTTCTTAATGTAGTTCAATAAGAAAAAAATGGAGGATATGTCGATTTTCTGATTTCACAGTACCCCTACGCCACCTTGCGGCGAAACTTGAAATATATTTCCAGCATTTTCTCTTGGACACATTGCCATACAGACTTTTTTCTGGGTCTCTATGATGGATAATTCACGAGAACTAGCATCCTGTCGCTAAAAATGAGTCACCCGTTACGTCAGTAATGAAGCGAATACTTTTAAGAATACCCCTAACTATACCTAATACAAGAAATAACGAAGACCCAATACCAGTATATAACTTGAATCAAGTCAACTTCATAATTCAATGACTTCAATAATTAAGGAAGGAAACAGTATGTGTGTACTCGGAGCAAATTTCATTCAAAGTAGCTGGCAAAGCGCTTTTGGCTCACAAAACCATTATCAGTGCCCCAATAGTCACTTGTGTACAGGCGACTTTTTCATCATGAGGGTAGCCCCAATCAAGAGGTGCTTTAAACGAAATGGCCCAGTCGCCGGATGAAGGACTCGTAACTGTAGTCCAGAACTACAGGATAATAGCCATTATGCACTAAATGTGGTCAATTGCATGGTATCAAATTTTAATCAAGATACATTGAACAAAAGCACGAACAAGATATTCACAAACACTTTAAAATCAAATCTCTGTCCTGGCTTAACATGTTGATTATGAACCGACCACGAGGTGAATCCCCCCATATTTTATCAGGAAAATATATTTTACAAAGGTAATCGATTGGCAAGCCATTTCAACTTTTCGTTGATCATAGATCAATATAAAAAAATATTTTTGGTCACTTCAAACTTCATACCAATAAGCTTGCATGGAATCAATGAAACACGTGTTTTGTCGTTTTTCAAAATCAAACCCTTTAGGGGGTACACTGGGTGAAGGTGTGAAAAATCATAAATCAATGGAAAAAGAAGTATTTTTGGTCACATCGACTTGAAAGTTCATCATGATGATCTTGAATAAAATTGATAAAACACGTGTTTCGTCGTTTTCAAAGTTTATGAGTGTAGCCCTCAACGTTATTCGATAACATTCCAACAATTTCGGGCGAAGCCGTGAAGGGTACTGCTAGTATTTTTATATTATACCTAATTCTGTTCACTGTGGATGATTAACATTGTGGAACATTAACAATAACCAGTGGCGGCTGGTCGAGGTAGGCAAGGTAGGCGCAGTAGGCAAGGTTACCGCAGTAAATACCGAAATAAATTATCATTGTGAATTAAATAATTAAATAATTGAATCACAATTAATCAAGAAGATTTCCATTCAAAAACAATGCTTATAATATTCTTCATTAATTCTACCTACCACTGGTGCGAAACTCATTCCTAAACACCCACAAGAGGACCAAGTCCTAGCCGAAACCGACCGCTGGCGCATTCAAAATAGGCGACAGCCTCAGTTGCCGGTCCTTGTGGGCATGGGAAGGGGTGATCTCAAGAGTGGGGCAAGGGCGAACATAGGCCAAATATATGAGACATTGAGGCGGCACGATTCCCGCCTTTGGCGTCTTCGAGTGTATTCGGTGCCGACGCGCGAAAACCATGAGTCATCCCACTCCACATGAAGCATAGCGATGAGACGAATGAAGCGTATAAATATATCGATAGTCAATACTCTTTTCACAGCTAGCGATTATGAATTAATTCATCAATACAGATTATCAAACTTTTTTAAAAACACTTTTGTCATAAAAAAGCTAGCCCGAGCATTATTCTATCTATACTCTGTAAGTTTATGCAATTGCAGTGATGACTGCAATAAATAATTGTTATTGGGGATATCGGTTGCGATTATCGATCCTAGGCCTTGAGCTCGAGAAAAACCAAACTAAATCAGACTGTATTGTTAACTTTATCAGGTGGTGTTTGTTTTGTGATTTTGGAACTAGCAAGATTTGGATAACGATTATTCATATAATCACAGATTATCAGATAAGTTTTAGAAATTTGTAAATTAAAATTTTTGATTTGATATTTTCATTTTTGGGACAGGATTTGTCCACACATAGAGGAAGAGTTTCGTTTGTTTAGTAGTTGTCGTTTTTTCAGGACATTCATTATTTATTTTTGGCATTTTTACGTAAGTTCTTTTTCTTTTCAAAATTACTTTGCCAGCTCATGACGTTATTTGTTCCTTATTGGAGGAACCGTTTTCTAGGCTTAAGGTTGAAGATCGAAATCAAATAACCATCATCCAATTTTGGACGTATGTCTGAGAAATTCACTGTATCGCTATCCTTGTCGAGTTATATCTATCTGCGTCGCCGAAAACTGACCTGCTTTGAACGCGGTTGCCGATTTGGGCAAATCTTCATCAATGAGAATTTCTCTGTGTACGAAATTGATTGATTAGACATGATACAATGAAAATTATGGTGGATTGAGTATTGTTCATTTTTCAAGAAGGTGCATGAAGGTTCACTATTCTAGATTGTCGCATAATGAGGCACATTTACAACCATGATTTCGTGTGAATCAACTCAATGTTGAACAACGGTTATAGTGTCTAATGATGACATTATTTCATATCATAAATAATGTAATACATTTTGGTGCTACTCAAAGCTTAATTACTAACAGTCATTGAATAATGATTTTTTGTGCATTGGATACAGGCGATACATAGTAAATATTAGTCCTAGTACACGGCAACGCTGCCTTTAAACAGCACCCTTTTTCAGGTATCGATTTTGAAGGTAGTGCGGTGATGCCATTAGGTTTCAACTTGAAAACTTCTACTTTCGTGCTTGTGAAGTGTTGTATTGTGACTTTATTTGTGAAAAATGGTAACATTGTGCTTGCTGTGTCAAAAACTGGACCATTCGGATCCAGAAATCACCGTTCACAGGTAAGTGTCAAATTTGCATTGAGCATTGACTGGAGAGGGATCCAGTGATGAAGAGTGTAGGCAATGGCATCATCATATTTCATTCATGAAAATGAGGATTTTTCAATCTTCAGGAAGTTTGAATGTTTGTTTTTATTCGTGAATAGGTAACAACGAAGAAATAAAACTGATTTGGAAATTGTGTCGTGTGAATATTTGCAACCATCATCCTGCTTGGCTGTGTTTTTATTTTTTGTAGTTCATTGTTTGTATATTTCTTGTGTCGTTTTGATTTGAATAACTTAACAAGGATTTAACAATTTGCCACCAAAGATCAAAGACTGTGATAACTTGAATGTATTCAAAAGACTGCTCAGGGAACATGTCATTGTATGTTAACATTTTAAACTGTGGTGTTGCTATACTGTTTATATTTTCACCTGTATATGTTATTTTTAACATTTCTACTTTTTACATCATACTACTTTAGATTATTTGATTATTTTATGCATCTTAAATATACTTGAATTATTATCTTATACATGCTCATAAATTATTGTATTATAATATATATTTTATACACTGCCATTTTTATAACTCATGCCAAATAAAGATACATCATTTGTTTGTGTTCTTTGTTTTTTATCTTTGACCATTAGTATTTTCATAGTACTTATATTCATTTTTATTTTATTTTGCTTTACCGATAATAGTACATTTTTGTATCTAGGGCGGAAAGTAGATGATTCTGACGAGGGTATAGGTATCAGATATCAGCTGAGTCAAAATCATCTTTCGTCCGCCTGCTTTACATGCATTGAAAAGTGGAGTTTACGTGTAGGTTGTACCAAAAATTGTTTCTATTTCTCATGTTAATATAGCATATTTGATTTGAATTGATTTGAAAACTTCCTTCAGCTCCATGATTTTCGCACGAAAAGAATCTGAGTCTATCAGCATCAACAAAAACCTGAGTATAAAAATTGTAACCTTTTGAAATCCTATGACCTAATTTTTGATTTTTTAGGAAATCACTCGGAATCACAAACTTAATATGTTTGTTTCAACGATATATAACACAACTTCAAAAATTCGCAAAAAATCTTTTTAACATCATAAAACATCAGTATAGGTAATGATAATATGTAGGTATATGAAAAACCTTAATTTTAAGGGTTCATTTTCTATTTTATAGTTTAATATTAGAAATTCAGAACAACAATTTTTTTTCTAAGACGCTAGATTTTTGTTATTGCATAACTTTTAATTCTTAACAACTTTTCTTCATGACATTTTGCTGCATTCTTTCTAAATTGTGGTACTTTGGTCTTGTACAATTTTTATATTTTTTGATCTACCTTGTATTCTTGTATGTATAACTTGCAGCCGTTTTAAGAGCACCTAATAATAAGATTATTGAACGTGCACCAACTTTCGGCAATATTTTGTATTTTGGTTGTCATTTTATTCGGAACCGTAATTCATTATTGTCGGAAGAGCAGCAGGAGATATAATTTTTAATGTTATGAAAATTTTAATCCTTATTGATTCAGAAAGTCAAAAATGTGATATACTGTCATATAACAATAACGACATAGGTAAAGTGTTCAATAAAAAATACGATCAAGTCACCTATGGATTGCAATTGTTTCAAAAAACGTATGTCTTGGCTAACATCGCAATTATGACATGACATCCACTTTCTAACCGTCACAGATGCCATGATGCCGAACCATACAAACTAGCCACGACCTACGTACATGACAGAAAAAGAAATCCAAAGGTGACTTGATCGTATTTTTTATTAAACACTCGTTACCTACCCGAATTAATGTTCATTTATATTTTTCATACAAAACGGTAGAAACTCGAAATGTGCCGCCGCTGTTCCAGATGAAAATCGAGTTCGGACGTAAGTATTATAAGAATCACATGTTCTCATGCGGTGTTGCCCGATGGGTTCGGATTCCTCGTTTTATCTCTTTCCACTCATAGTGTTGTCTCTTTCGCACTTATTGTGATGTTGGCGTCAAGACTAATACCATTTTATGAATGGGATGTCCAGTCTATAGTATTTAAAGTCGATGTATAAAAGCCACGGATGGTTATGCGGTATAGTTTCTATAAACAGAGCCTTTTTTGTTGGCCCTGTTTATTGCTCGCGAAAGAAAGGAATAACGTTTTGGTACTGCAAGGATATACAGATTTAAAAAATTTGTCTGCAAGTATTAAAAAACATGACAGCTCTAAAGAACGCTCTTTCTTTAAAACTTTATAACGAAGACGTTCGAAAAAATAGAAATTTGATGATGTATCTAATAGACGTAACATGTTAACTAGCAAAGCAAGAATTGGCAGTTAGGAGACATAACGAGAAAAATGAATCTTCAAACGTTGGAAATTTCAAAGAATTTTTCAAGGTTCTGATTAAACGCGATGTCTTGATGCAAGAACATTTGAAAAAAATTGGTAACATATTTACGGGATTATCTAAAACTATTCAGAATGATTTAATTGTATGCATTCCCGAGCATCTTATGGAACACATTAACCGGGAAATCAAAGATTCTATTGTTTTTGCGGCACAGGCGGATGATACAACCGATATAGTCGAAAAATCGCAGTGTGCAATTTCGGTTCGTTTTGTCAATGAATCGGGAAAAATTCAATGGCTAGGAGAATTCCTTCCTCTGTGGAAACAAGGTGGTCCTCCCGCTCTAAAACCATCAATATCATAGATTCAGAGTAGGAAAATTTGCGTAGAGTTTTTACTGAAATTATTAACGATACGTCATCAGGAAAAGAGTCCATTTTTGGCGCAAGGGGCTACTTAAATTTTTTAGAAGATTTTGAATTTTCATTTTTAATGGCTGCTTTCAAAAATATATTTGATATTACCGATTTATTATTTGACATTTTACAAAAAAAGTCTTTGGATATAACTTACTGCAAAAATCAAGTTTTTTCTGCCAGGGATTGCATAAAACTGCTGAGAACTGATGAGAAGTTTAACGAGATTTTTGAAAAAGTGGAGGGGAGAATAAATAAATCTGCGTGCTTACCACCTGCACAAGAACGAGCTAGAATATCTGATGCCATTCCAGATAACAAAAAAGCCCCATTGCGTATTTTATTTTATGAATTCTTAGATAACGTCGTAACGCAAATAGAGGTGTGATTAGCTGATTCGTCAAAATTCAAAAATTTTAATAATAACTTCCCCCAAAGATGTTTTTGATAAACAAAGATTAATAAATGAGTTGTCTGTTATCTATCAGGATGAACAATTCGAATAGTTGAATTTAGAATCAATTTTACAAAACCTGGTCAATAACGAACTTCGACAAATATTTTCTGAGGCCTATAAAATGTTTGTTTTGATTGCTACGATTCCCGTGACAAGCGTCGCTGTTATGCGTCATTTCTCGTGCCTTAAACGTATCAAAACATACAGTCGTAACTCCATGAAAAATGAACGTTTGTCTTCACTGGCATTGTTAGCTATAGAAAAAGAATTGTTTCTTAAAATCCAGGCCAGTAAAAGTTTTGAAGCTGTTATAACCCAGAAATTTTTGCTTATAAAGGATAGGAGAATAAATCTAATTTATAAAAAATAAATTCTTTTTTTTTCTATGATAATATTAGTATATGGTGAGGTTCAGGAAGGCTGTACGGGGAGAAGGAGGCCTTGTTTTTACGCAATCAAGATACATTCTTTGTAATATTCAAAAATTAAAATGAAATGACCACAATATTAATTATTAGTCAAAGTTTGGGCAGGGTCTCGAACAATGATTTGTCTGCTGCGCATTCTCCACTTACTGGAAATGAGGGAAAATTATTTATAAATGAGCAAAAATCTCACGAAAAATTCGGCTCCGGCGCTTAACTCTGCCAATCACACCCCTTCATCATTTAGTCATGCTACGCCACTGGATTCCGCCTACCCAAATATAGGCGGCACGAGCAGCCACTGACAATAACAAGTATTTTTTTGTCGTCTCGATCCCAATTGGCCCTTCCTCTCAGTTGAGAATAGCTCTAGGCCTCGCCGATAATCTGTTTTATTATGCATTTTCCCTATGGGCCTCTTCAAAATACGCCCCCAATATACAATGTTATTTCAATGGTGGCAAACTATGCATGGCATAGTTACAAATTGGTATTCGTAGGAAGAGATAGTAGTATGTATTTATTTTTGGTGCAAAATGATATCAATTTCTGAAGCATTTCTTCTTATAATTTCATTCAAATGTTCACAAAAGCGCTGTAAAGAAAAGCATATTTACGACGATCAAGCTGAGTCGATTAGAACACTTTTTCATGCTTAGCATCCAGGGTCGAGAGCAGCTGGAAAATCTAAATTAGCTTTTTAATGAATCAGGATGCTTGGCAACCCTCGGTGGAGGACGGCGGAAGTTTATTATGAAACTTGGTCGATTACGATGATTCAGTTTTAATTTATGATATTGACTTGAAACTTGAATACTCTCAAATTTGGTAAACTTTCCAACTGATGGAAAATTTGCATTCATTACCGATCAGTTTCATTCATGCGGTATTATTATCGTAATATATTTATGGATTTTAAATTTCAAAGCTAACATGCTTGTGTCACGTTCAATTCACATTATAACTGCACTTCTTCGAGAGACTGAAAAACCAGAATATAAGAAGACACCCTCATCAAAGTATTTTACATGCAAGGAAAGTCCCACAGGCATCCACGATAAACTTTTTTTGCACAACATTTCCAAAAGGACTTATATGATCTGATTGGAGATCATAGGATGTATATAGGGTGTCCCGGAAAATATGGGAAATCTCTCGAAACAGAGAAAAGATGATAATAAGTCCCCATAATTCTTTTTCCTGAGGGGGCCATATCTCCGTAGGGAAGGCCTCCTACAAAGATATGGCCCCCTAAAGGGCGTCGGTGGAAATTTTCTATCGCAAATTACTTTCAAAGTACTCAATATGATGAAAATTTAATATGATGAACACTACTGTTAAAATAGTGACCTTGAAACACATTCACCTTCTCAAGGTCACCAGGGTCGGTCTAGGTTGCACATTTCATTGCTCACATTCTAAACACTCCGCATGATAAAGACTTGCCATGATTTAGTGGTGTCCTCGAAGAAATTTGAAAAAAATTAACCCATGTTTTCCTTGAAAAAATGCTAGGTAATAAAAATCAACCTGAAAAAAGAATGTGAATCTAGCTACTTCGGCAATGATTTCTAATAGCTGGTGATTTTGATATCGCTTGCAGTGCTCTAAATCAGGGGTCGTATCCACGAAACCGTTTGAGTATGATTTGTATGCGAAAATAAGTGGAATTTTCACAAAAGACAGGTTCCTCTTAGAGAATGTTAAACAGTTTTGTGCCACTTTTGTGATGTGATAACAAAATATTAATTTCGACTTTCAAAAATCACTTTAACCAAAAGATAAAAATATTTCTAAATCTTGAGAACACACTATTTTGGTATTGTTTCTATGATACGCAAAAAAACTATTTGATCATCAATTTCTTTCATCATAAAACCTCATACAGTGGGCTGAGCATTCGCGTATTTCGTTGTACGCTCTTTTACATGTAGAAATTTGAAAAGAATGCGTGATGACGATCAGTTTTCTCTTTCATTCAACACAATATGTCTGTATCTCCCGGTACTTCATAACTCGATGAAAAGTGGAGAACATTCTCTTATTCCATAAGTTTTTTTTTCAAATCACTCACTAATAATATGAAGTTTAAAACCTATTGTTTTAAAACCTAATTTCTACGTTCATTTATTCAATAAAAAAATGATTCTCAAGACTTACGGTGAACATGAAAACGTGGTCCGCATTATTTGCAGGAGCTGCATCGAAGCGGCATATAATTTATTCTTTGCAAAAACGAGGTAGCTCGAAAGCTGTCTTCTTTTTGCACCAACTGCTATACGGCAACATCTTTATATTTATTTTATTTATGAAGCTTGGTTCATGATAAACTTGGTCTGTTTTATTTGTGAATATAACATCAGCTTACATTTCAATAATGGAGAATTTTTTCTTAGTGGGAATAATGGATAGATATAAACAACAAGATTCTCCTTTCAGCGACGTTTCGACATTTGTTTTCGACTTCATCAAGCTTTAATTCAGCACAGTTTAAATTATGGAAATATTTATAGCTCCGGTGTTCAAAATTACCCTGGAAAAGAGTAAGGACAAAACAGAAATTTACCAGCACAAATGATTGAACTATGCCAATGAATAAAAGCTCAATCTAGATTTGAAAAATAGTACAATAATTACTATTACACCAACAAAAGTAGTACAGTGGCACTAGCTTTGATACCATGATCTTGGTTACTATCGATTTTGACTAGATCGTAATATCTTGATGCTCATAATCTACTTCAGATATCAGGAGCCAGTCATCACGGACCATCCCGTAAATGAGAAGGTACTATTAATCAGCACTGGTTGTGTGTTTATATCCAGATCTTCTATTCACGGTATATTATTCACGATTTAAAATGACAGTTGTCGAGTAGTGTATACTTTACTTCACTATGATTTTTTTTACCAGTTTTTTAATGAACGAGCAATTTTATTCGTCACATTTCCATCTATCTCAAAACAAAACCCTACGTGCATAAAAAAGTACATAATGTCATCATAATCAATCACTTTATATGTTATTATCCAGAGTGATTTGCAGTGACATAATGTGACCATAATGACCATTATTACCTATTCATTATCCGTCCCAAACAACTATTACTGTCACTTAATGTGCAGAATCGTGTTCATCACTTTCTAGTTCTCGCAGCTTGATGTTATAGGTTTTTCAAAAGAAAATCTTCAAAATTTTAATAATCCCATTGATCAGCTGTGATATTATTGGAGGATCGATTTGTTGGGGAAAGAAACGATATTCTTAAATAACACTGGATTTTTGATGGTTCCTTTGAGAGGTGGCAAAAATTGATAAATGAAGTATTTTACCTCGAAACTCTTGCGATAGCAAGTTCATCAGAAAAAAATTATTAATTTTAAACATTTGAAAGATATTTTCATGTCAAAAACAATGAAAACAGACAAACGCGACTGACAAAAAAAAATAAATACACACAGAAATAATATTTTCGAATTGAATATTTTTTCATGAAATTTGGTACAGACCCATTCCAGGGAATGAAAATCCAGTGACGTAGTCAGATTTTTTCTAAAGAAATCGCTTATATGTTTTCTGGATTTTTCAGCCTAGTAGGCCTTGGTTTTTGGAAAAAACTGGGCGACGTATTTAAAAAAAAAATCGACAAAATCGATCAATAAATTAAAAAGTTATGAGGGTGGCTCGCTTTCAAATGGGTCACTCTGTATATGCATTTAACAAATTCCGCATCCCGCTATCAATCGACGTGCATCTCCAAAATAGAATAATATTTTTATATAAAACTCCTTACATCAAAGCATACGATGTTTTTCAACTACCGATCTTCTGAATCAATTCTGGATAAAAAATTTTAGTATTATGCTCAGTGCTGACGTCGATAACGATAAAATCTGTCTTTTGAGCATCAGATAATTGAAATCAACTTGGCCAATTAAAAATCATTGGACTATTGTACTTTTTTCATGAAGTCATTTTAAAAGTGATAGAAATCATTCAGCACTGATTGCATAGTTATTCATTCTTGTGAATCAAGTTTTGCAAATTGATCAAATATCATTATCATTCTTGATTTGAAATTGAGATGGCTTGAAAAATATGTCAACTATTATTATATCCATACGGCACTTTTTCCTTATCTCCAAATTTTTTGTCACAATATGCTTTCAATTTGGACTAATCTCTAATGAAATAAAAAGTTTGGTATACCAACTATATCTATGTGTCAAAACTACAGAAATGATATCTTTGAAATCTACAACTATCATTAATTCTCGTCATCACCAGCAATGTTGAATACACGGCGTGGATTATCCATATAATATTCAATATGGACATGATAATTTGAGTAGACATTAAATTTCTTGTGACGTGACATTATGTTAGGCCTGATTAATGCGACAGATAGAGGCTTACTATAATGTGGCCCAGAATTACATATAATTCGTATCCACTGGATAATTTATATCACTGTTGATGATACACAGTGTCAACTAAACGAGGATAGTATTTATGATCTAAATTCAATGTGGTCAGGTCCGATGTGTTGTTGAGAGAACGTGAATACTCTGCTACTAGCACAAAAAAGGTACAAATCAGAGCATCCAGTCGATGGTTGATGTATTCTTCATTTAGAGGTTGGCGATAAAATAATTGATTTTGCTTGCTTGAATATTGTATCCAGACTGTCTCATGATCTCATCAAACACATCAAAGGATTTTAAGTGGGCATGTTCCAGTTGGAATTGACAACAGATTTCTGAACTAAATTATTCTTCTTGCCAATCTATTTGCTACATACTTTCGAAAGATATTTCCATGATGTTCACAGGATGTCCGGATACGGGTATGGAGTGGCTGTATCTTGGCAATCAATGACTTGGTTTGGAAAAAAAATCTTCAAAAGTAAAGTGGACAAGAGAAATGACTAAGAATTATTTCGAAATTCGAAATTGGACCGCGAGAAGCATAGCTGCGATGAAGAAACATAGAATTTACGCTGTTTCGCAGAGATACACGTTGAGCTATAACTTTGAAAACGTCATTTTATAGCTTGGGCGATATCGGATCATTTTGCTTTATGAAATTCTTTCGTATCTGTCATAATATTATAAGCAAATGCATCATTCAATATTTGAATTTTGATATCTCCTGAACAGTTCGATGGTTTTGAATATTTTTGACCTTGTTTGATTTGCACGACCATAAAATGCTCTTTGCAACAAGGTCAAAAATATTCAAATCGGTGGAACGGTTCAGGAGATATTGGAATTCAAATATTGCGAGATATATTGGTTTTTCCCCTTCTTATATGACAGATACAACTGAATGTCATAAAGCAACATGATCTGGAAACACCTAAGTTATAAAATAGGGTTTCCAAAACAATTGCTCATTGTGCCGGACTCACTACGCCCCGGTCCCGCAAATTATTTCGAAAACGGTGTACAATACCATGAAACTTTCCATATAAATGTTCTAGGTATCAACAAAATTCATCTCACTATCACTACTTCAATTTCACAGAGTGCCTCATAAAGATGTGGTGAATCAGACATCACTTTTTTTAAATGGAATACCCCCTTTCTTATCACTTTTTCTGATTCCTCGTAACATTTTGAACACAAAATATAAAACTATGAAATTTCAAGAAACTTTGATCAAAATGAAGTGAAATAGTTTTTATGCCGACAAGCACCATCATACAGAAAAAAACATCGTTTCTTAGGTTATGGTTTCAGAATATTCATATTTTCAGGATACCTTTTCCCACTTATGCCCTTCTCAACAAATATATCATGCAACGAGCTTAAATCAACACACTTCCCAGAAACGTTCTAAGTCTGGTCCTGGCTAAAATTCGGGAGCTCAATTTAGGGAAATAATCAGAACATATTGACCAATATCATATCCAAAAATCATCAAAATCCATAAACAGCAAAAAAGTTATCAAGCGTCAAATAAGGTTCTAATTTAATTTGGCCCACAGAGTACATATACACTGTGGGCCAAATTAAGTTAGAACCTAGTTTGATCCTCATTAACTTTTTTGTTTGTTTATGGATTTAGATGAATTTTCGATATGATATTGGTCAATATGTTCTGGATGTTCCTCCAAAATTGAGTTTTCGAATTTTGGATAGGACCGGACTTACGACGTTTTTATAAAATTGGTACATCTAAGCTCGTTGCAAAAATGAACTGCGCTACGTACGGACCATTTGATATATTTTTGGAGAAGGTCATTAGTGAGAAAAGGTATCCTGATAATATCAATATTTTAGAACCATAACCCAAGAAACTATGATTTTTTCTATATGATGGTGCTTGTCGGCATTAAAACTATTTCACTTCGTTCTGATCAAAATTTCTTGAAATTCCATTGCAACGTGGATTGTTTGTTGAAAATTGTTAACATTTTTGAGATTCCAGATTTTGCCTGTTTGATTTTGAATACGTAGACATGGTTCTATCTATGAAAGATAAAATCTCGATCAAACGATTAATGGAAAAGAACATTTATGCACGGCAATGTTGCGGCCCCTTTCAAATCATCGAGTAAAATCAAACAAAGTTTAAAAACAAACAAAAAAAAATAATAATTGGGTATTATTTTTTCCCCAAATTAAAACAATCTAAAATGTGAAAAAATCGACAAATCTCTTACAAACAATCCACGTTGATATGAAATTTTAAGAAACTTTGATCAAAATGAAGTGAAATAGTTTTTATGCCGACAAGCACCATCATATAGAAAAAATCATAGTTTCTCAGGTTATGGTTCTAAAATATTGATATTATCAGGATACCTTTTCCCACTAATGTCCTTATCAAAAAATATATCAGTTGGTCTGTACGTAGCGCAGTTCGTTTTTGCAACGAGCTTAAATGCACCAATTTTATAAAAACGTCGTAAGTCCGGTTCTGTCCAAAATTCGAGAACTCAATTTTGGAGAAACATCCAGAACATATTGACCAATATCATATCCAAAATTCATCCAAATTCATAAACAAACAAAAAAGTTATGAAGGATCAAACTAGGTTTTAACTTAATTGGGCCCACAGTGTATGTTGAAGTTCAGTACCAGAAAAATAGCGTGATTTGGAGGAAATAGGTGTTGCACTCTGCTATTAAAAAATTTTGACCGCTCCACACATTCCCTTCCTTACTAAAAAAAAGAGCAATAACAATTTGAATTTTGAACGAACATTACTCCGTATTTTTCACAGCTACTCAAAACTACTCTAAGACTTTTCTATCCTGTCTGATTCAAAAAAGCTTCTTCACCATTCTACTTCACAAACGAACCAAAACCTACCAATCCTGGAACTATATGGTATGGTTCCATGTCATCCTCCTTTCCAAGAGACCGCTGACCTAACTTCACTAAGTACTGTTATTATCGCAGATGAGAGGATCAACTGTTATTTGTTCAAGGATGAGGACATGGAAGGTATACATCGCATTATTGGTGGTAACTTTCAAAGCTTCAAACGAAGCGGGAAAGTTCAGCCTCTCGCATTCATGAACAGCTTTTATCAATAGCTAGATGCTAGATAGGACTGTAGTCATCAATCCAACCACTCTTTTTCAAAGAATGACCATTGTAAAACATTCAGATGAAGAGCTGCGAGAATTTTGGCGTTACGAACTTAGTTCCTACCCCTCTCTCGATAAAGATGAGATGATGAGAAGAGCACCAAAGTTGAGCTTGTACAGGGCTTTTACACCTATTGAACAGGCGGACACTGAAAAAAACTTTTAATTGCACTAGAAATGTTGAAAAACTTTAAACTGTTGTATCTTAGAAACTATTCCATGTACCAAGACCATATTTATCTCGTTTTCTCAAAAATGTTGTTTAATATAAAACTGTACATAACGACTTTCGCCATAAAATTAGTCCTTGCTTGACAAAATTGAGAAAATGTCAAAAACGTGTCAAAATTTAGCGGTTTTTGTAGAATTTGGCAATGATCCGGAAGGCTTTCGAGGAGTTTCGAGGTCCAAAACTGGGATTTGTCATCATCACTTCATCAGATACATTATATCAAAAAATCAGAACCACCTCATTTCATGCAAGGTAACGCCCCTTTTTTAGTATGATTTCCATGAATTATAAGCAATGTGCAAATACATTTATTTTAAGGCAAAGTCAGCTCTGATCTATTGGCCAGCTATGTTTTCAATCTGGTTTAATCTAGGGAAATTTTACTGTTAGTCTACGAACTAGTGGAAGTTATAAATCGCTTGTTTGAAGTTTTCTTTTTGAGCTTTACAATAAGCACTTCTGAAGATAAAGTTACATTCTAGATTACTCAAAACTAGACAAACGTCTTCTTAAATGTCTTAAATGACTTCCATTTTCACAAAGAGACCAGATTCTTGACAAAACAAAGAAATCTTGAAACACAAAGTGGTGGTCTCAAATGTTGGCTTTATTCGGCTACACGTGTTTCGCCCTATTCAAATAATACAGCTATCACATACCAGGTTGTAGAACGGATCATAGAAAGAGATAAATTAATGTAAAAAGCGTAAAAACGAGAAACATGTGGTGAGAAACTTATAAAAGAACAAGAGCACTACATCTTAATCACGAAACATGTAAAAATCCAAAATAATCAGAGGTGTGTGAGTTTGTGAAAACAGTTCAGACTCCGGACAAAATAACTATCTGACAAACTATAACAAGTGACATGGACATTTGAACAGCTGATCAACGTAAATAAACAAAGATATGAATTTATAATTATGATGGATATTAAATAATTTATTAAAAACCAAATGGGCTTCGAAATTGAAGACTTCACTCAAATAAGAAGGCACGGGACTTTCAAGAAGATTCAATTTGCGGCTCTTTGAGCACTCATGAAGAACTTCAGTGTTGGGGATGGTGAAGCTATGACCGGTTGAAAGCAGGTGGTTTGCAAACGCCGACTTGGTTTCCGAGATGTCTGTATTTTTGTGTTCATTCACCAAAGACATGTTCGTGGACCCTAGTGAAAATTCTTCGTCCTGATTGACCGATGTAAACAGTTGGGCAATTGTCGCACTGGAGAGAGTATACCCTGGACTTTTGTAGAACTACTGTGGGGTCCTTAGTCTTCACTATGTATCTACTAAGATTGTTGATTGTTTGAAATGTATTGGATAAGTTACAGGTTTAAAAGAATTCTGCTGGGTTAGAAGAAATGTTCCCGAAGTAGGTGATGCATCTAAATTGTATATCCTTGTTGTTATTGAGTGCATGTACGATGTTATAGGATGTTATTTGCGGCTAATTGCTTGATGATGTTCAGTTCTTTCATGAAGGCTTGTCTGGAGGCAATGACTTACCCGAATTCACTTCTCTGGAACCACATTTTGGAAATGGGTTTTATTGAATAATAACCTACTGTTGTTTGCTACCTCTCTATGCCAAATATCAATCTTCCACTCTATTTATATCGATTGCGGCCCATTAGCATGGTTTTTTGACATCACGAAAGCATACAAGAAATGGTCTAGCGAGGTCAATTTTTCTTGTCAACATAGTCATCATTCAAAAAATGCGACAAGGTGCATGCTAGAGACTGTTTATAGCCCTAAGTCAATTGAATCATGTACGGATTCAGGTCAAAGTCCCATTGGACACTTTCTCGGGTAACCTCGGCTGCCTCGGCTGATATGGTGCTTCTCCAAAGTACTGGTGTCGACACTGTCGACTGATTGTTTTTCACACCGGTCGTACAACACTTGGCCACTAATCGTAGAATGGTCGGCATAGAGAGGCCATCGAGTCTGACGTTAAATAGGCACAACGCGCGCAAGCAATGTTTGCACTGATGAATTTACATTTTGATTGTAGTTTTATCATTAGCAAGTGCGTTCAGTCGTGTAACTTGCCATGGTGATCTGGCATCAGTGACTAGATAATAAACAATAGGTTCAAAAACGCCGCCATAGGCTGCATATTTCGATCCGCCTCAATCGAGATACCCCATCATAGGGGGGTCGCACAAGATAATTAATGGGATTTATTCGTTGGAACCTATTGCATGTTTTTGATCACACGGTAAAAAGATAAAAAAGTCATATAGTGTATACCCCTGCTACTAGAGCGCATCAGATATTGTTAGTGTGTGACGTGTCTCCGATGACCCAGGTATGTTAATCTGCCGTGTGCACCAGACATTCAGAGGGAACCAGAATGATGCTCCCCCACGAAGGACTAATGATTTGGATTCGTCGCAAGCTAGTGGTTGCTTTTTGAAAATGCAGAATAATCGATATATTGAATTACTGGTGAACGACAGGTTTTTATACAGAAGCTTTAACTGTATGTATCATCATGCGAGTTTGAACAGGCCTTTATAAAGTAACGCTTTAAAAAGTCATTGTGTTATCATCATCGCAATCAGTTACTTTTCCTGAGAGACTTTTATTATTTTCCTATTTTCATATAATAATGAATCAAAAGTTTCGTCCGGGTAAAATATGTCCATCTTGCGTAGAGATTGCATTCTATTCTCAAAGGAAAAGCTCCATTATGCTATGTAAATAGAGTTGTTCATTTTTCTAGCATCAACTCATGCATTGCCTTCAAACCTGGTAAAAACAGATAATCCCTGTTTTGCAAGATATCTACACTGTGGGCCGACATAAAGGAGTACATTTTTTAATTGAAAATATATTTTTTATTCTTTGGGCGATTCAGTTTCTTTTTGCAGGGCTAATAACCTAACATGTCCTCAACATGACTGTAAATTTGAAAGCAAAAATAATGCACAGGGTCGGACTTATAAAAAAATATATATAACAGTGCATTTGAGCTCGTTGCAAATGAAAACTGTCTTAGCTAAAATTGTACTTATATGCTTTTTCGGTAGATAAACTATCCGGAACACTTCAGTAAAAAGGAAATTTTCCAAAATTATCGGATTCGCGAAATACCATTTTTTTATTAAATAACATTTTAACCAATAACACATTTATGAAAACAGTTCAGTAATTTTAAAACTTAGAGTAAAATATTATGAATGTGGCCACCATTATTGTTCACCACTTCTTTTATGTCAATTTTACTTAGTAGGCCATACTGTCAAAGACTTACGGCCAATGTAAGAGAAAAACGATTGGAAAGATGTAATTTGCTATTACGAAGATTCCGCTCCCGCGAAGACATTAGAAAAATATGGTTTTCAGATGAAAAAACGTTTTATTCACGGCCACCTAAAAACACCCAGAATAATAGGGTATATTCTAACGTACAATTTAAGAGAGAAATACCTCTAGAGCATCTTTTGATTAAAAGAAGTCATTTCTCAAAAGGTGTAATGGTCTCTGTGTAGTATCCATGTTGGGAAAATCTCGTCTAATTTTTGTTGATGCTGGGGTAAAACTCAATTCAGAAACGTATCAAGAACAAATTTTGCAGCACCTATTACCAGAAATTGAAGATGTTTGTTACGATTACAATTTCCAACAGGATGGTGCTCCCTCGCACGCTTCCCACAGTACAAGGATGTTCTTGAGTGAAAATTGCCCGGATTATATTGAGCCAGAAATGTGGCCACCTAACAGCCCAGAATTAAATCCAGTTGATTATTCAATTTGGGGAATTTTCGAACAAAATTTGTATGACGGACAACAATTTGAAACAATCCAGCAGCTCAAAGAAAAAATGCAGTTTGTTTGGAACAATTTTGAACAGGGTGCAATATATCAATTTATGGCGCAGACGACTTCAAGAAGTGGTAAACAATAATGGTGGCCACATCCATAATATTTTACTCCAAGTTTGAAAATTACTAAACTGTTTTCATACATGTGTTATTTGTTAAAAAGTGATTTGATAAAAAAATGGTATTTCGCGAATCCGGTAATTTTGGAAAATTTTCTTTTTACTGAAGTGTTCTAGATAGTTTATCTACCGAAAAAGCATATTTGTACAATTTTAGCTAAGACAGTTTTCATTTGCAACGACTTCAAATTCACTGTTATATAAATTTTTTTATAAGTCCAACCCTGTGCATTATTTTTGCTTTCTAATTTACAGTCATGTTGAGGACATGTTAGGTTATTAGTCCTGCAAAAAGAAATTAAATCGTCCAAAAAACAAAAAATATATTTTTAATTAAAAAATGTACTCCTTTATTTCGGCCCACAGTGTACATCAAATTGCATATCAAGTCTGGGCTAACTACTGATTTAGTTTTGATAAAATGATACACAGGGTGCTCATTCAAAAATGTATCACACAGTTTTTCGTAAGAAACCTTTCTAGTCAATAGATTGGTTGGCGTGTTTTGGCGAATTTCACGAATCTGCCTGTTTCTGAAATAGCGTGGGTGTTGAGGTTTTGAATCGAACACCTTCTATATATGCATGTGAACTGCATTATATTCCGACTCTTGAATAGTGACCTCCAAGTTAATCAAATTATGGCGTTCACATTGTGCGCATGGTGTCAGCTCAAAAGATATTTGTTGGTTCATGAACTTACTGGTGTCCATTAATATCTCTAATGTGTCAAGGAATTCGGAAATAACGGACAATGTCTTGAGTCTTTCTTTTTAATAAAGAGCTACAGTTTCGATGCTGTGTTGCATCTTCTTCAGGCTAAAAAATACGTACATATGAACACTAACAATGGAAACAGTCATCAAAATTAAAATAGCCGAAAAATAAATGATAAGAACACAAAACGAACATGGTCATAAAAAACATGGGACCTACCTATTAAAAAATTGGAGATTAATATTGACAGGAAATTACATTTAAACTCGAAACATGAATACAACGAATAATCAAAATATGTATATAGTACATCACTCATAAAATTATAACGGTCAATCAACAAATACATCAATACGCTTCAAAATCACAATGTTGTAAGGTTTCTGATCAATTACACAAATAAAATGTGGTGGAATACGAAGTTTGTTCCAGACATTCAATTATTGGCAACGTTAGACACATTATTGTCAACTGAGCGCAACCAAAACAATCCTTAATCTATATGACAGCGGTATGAATTCATCACATTTCAAGTTGGTACTCTACAGAAGATTTTTTGTTGTAGTGGAAAAACAATGTTGCCTATATGATCTTTATGGTTGATAAATACATGATGTCGGTTGAGGAGTTCTTCTATGAGTTTCTGATATAATTAAGTAACGGATGATATAATATACTCAAATTGTCAACATCACTTCGAGTGTTCACCGCATTCTCGTGATTCACTTGAATATGTATCATCTCCGAAATGATACGCTTATAATAATTATGCTCTCCATCCAAAATCTTCATCTCATCAAAATCGAAGTTGTGGTTTGTGTTGAAATAATGAGCATAATGAATCACGAGAATGCGGTGAACACTCGAAGTGATGTTGAAAATTTGAGTATGTTATATCATCCGTTACTTAATCATATAAGAAACTCATAGAAGAACTCCTTAACCGACATCATGTATTTATCAACCATAAAGATCATATAGGCAACATTGTTTCTCCACTACAACAAAAAATCTTCTATAGAGTACCAACTTGAAATGTGATGAATTCATACCACTGTCATATAGATTAATGATTGTTTTGGTTGCGCTCAGTTGACAATAATGTGTTTTACGTTGCCAATAATTGGATGTCTGGAACAAACTTTGTATTCTACCACATTTTATTTGTGTAATTGATCAGAAACCTTACAACATTGTGATTTTGAAGCGTATCGATGTATTTGTTTATTGACCGTTATAATTTTATGACTGATGTACTATAAACAAGTTTTAATTATTCGTTGTATTCATGTTTCGAGTTCAAATGTAATTTTCTGTCAATATTAATCTCCAATTTTTTAATAGGTAGGTCTCATGTTTTTTATGACCATGTTCGTTTTGTGTTTTTATCATTTATTATTCGGCTATTTTAATTTTGATGACTGTTTCCATTGTCAGTGTTCATATGTACGTATTTTTTAGCCTGAAGAAGATGCAACACAGCATCGAAACTGTAGCTCTTTATTAAAAAGGAAGACTCAAGACATTGTCCGTTATTCCCGAAATCCTTGACACATTTGTTCATAACCTTTTTCGGACGTTAACCCACTTGAATTAATATCTTTATCAAATTGCGAGTTGCTTGATTCACTCGTGTATAATTTGATACAATACTGTTATCAACTTTGAAGTTAGGAACAATATATGGTTGGGACAATAATGCCACGTTTACATGTTCCAGACCCGCGTAGCCAGTCCCAAAATCCAGTCTTATGTCTTGTCTTAGTTAATATAATCCAAACATGAATTAGCTTATAGTTTGTTAGAAGAGTGGCACGAAAGAGATTTGGATCGGGTATCGATCTCAAGAGTCTTTGATCTGAGTTTGATGGTAGAATGTGAATTTATGTTAATTTCAATCAAAATGTCATTGCACAAATATTCCAATAATTAACGAATGACTAAAAGGGTGGTTTGGAGTGCGTGAACAGATGAGTTAGCGGTTTCTTCAGAAAATTGTTAGAAATACTTTGTTATTGAACATACTAACAGTCCTGACGTCTAGAAAAACAGCCAAAGTCAGGGGAGCTCTTGAAGAGCCCCATTTTTTAGTTTTTCGCTTATATCTCGAAAACGATGCATCGCAGAAAAAAGCTCTTATACAGTGTGTGCAAAAAGTCCCGGACCCCCAAATTATTTCGAAAACGGTGTACACCAACTTGCACAAAAAATGCGTACACGGACACTGAAATCATGTTTTTTTTTTGAGCAGTGTGAAAGGCTGTCAAAATATTTATATGCCATGCATTTGAACTTTTAATTTTTTTACCAATGAAAACGATATATTGTGGGTAAGACTTTGAATTTATTCACTCAGATCGGTAAGAAAAATGTAGATTAGTTTCCTCAAAATCCGCATTAAAAATGGCATCTAATAGTTCTGCCTGATTCAGAGCTGAGGCCTCCAGTTGTTTATTTGATAAATAATTTTTACCAATGGTCCCCACACATTCTCCATCGGATGTGGATCTGGTTATTTAGTCATTTAGTTATTTTTAGTTCTTCTCACCGACCATAGGTCTTCACTGAAGCGTGTAAAAATTTGTGTTCTCACAAAAGTGGATTATTATTGCTGACAAAACTTGACATTTACTTGTCACCTTCATACACTGCTCAAACCAAAGCAATTTCACCATTTCAATGTACGCATTTTTTGTGCAAGTTGGTGTACAATACCAAAAAACTTTTTATATAAATGTTTCAGGTATCAACGAAATCTATCTTACTATCACTACTTCAATTTTACAGAGTGCCTCATAAAGATGTGGTTAACCAAACATCACTTTTTATAATCACTTTTTCTGATTCCTCGTAACATTTTGAACATAAATTATAGAACATGTCTTATGGCTAAACCCATTAGTTTTTTGAATAATTTGGGTTGAAGGACCAAACTGAAACTTTGTAGATTTCACGATATCATTATTATTTAAGTATCAACTTTGAAGGCACAAAAATGAACTTAAATGTAAATCGTTATTTGACTAAATGTTGAAAATGTCCTCACCCGACTGTTTGACAATGTGCCAAGGTTATAATAAAATTAGTCGATGACGTTTTGTGAAACTTCTTGGCTGATAAAGGCTTAACTCGTCTAGTTCTTCAAGTTTTGTCACATACCCACACTTTATTTTTCAGGTGTCCCCAAAAGAGATAATCAAAGGGCGTAGAGTCTGGAGTGGGCCATTCTATAGGGCCTCTTCGCCTTATCCAGAGATTAGGAAAAGTATTGTCTGAATAGGCTCTAACGTGTTGCCCAAAATGAGGCGGAGCTCTATTCTGCCAAAACCACGTATGTCGTTATAGTGGCTCTACTTCATTGGTTATTGCTGGCACAATCTTTTTTTGCAGCAGGTGGAGATACATTGTGGCATTCAAATTTCCCTTCACAAAGAAAGGACCCACTAATAAGTTGCCAATAATGCCAGCCCAGACATTAAGTTTTTGAGGGTGTTGCGTGAGTGCTTCTTGCATCCAATGTGGATTTTGGTCGGCAATTATGTCGATTGATTTAGTCCCGTTTAACATGAATTTTGCGTCATCCAAAAAAACTGATTGATTACAAAAAATTGTTACTCCCATTCCGTTTTTGCATCAAATCGCCTTTTAATAGTTCTTGGAAAAGAGTTATTTTATAAGGGTGATAATGACAGTTTTTCGAAATATTTTTAACTGATCTTAAAGAAACAAACAACTTTGACGGCAGCTTTTCTGAGTGTCAAATGTGGATCCTCAACAGAATAAAGTTATGTTTCCATTTTTTTTCGTCATTAACTGCTGATTTTGGTCTTTCGGGACAAGCTTTATCTCTGCACAAGAGCCGGTCTCTTTGAATCTTTGGACTGTCCTCACAACTGTAGATTTTGATATCGGCTGCCGGTTTGGAGAGGTTGTATTAAATAATTCTTTTGTTCCGGTCAATGATCTTTGTCTGTCTCCAAAACCTCTTATTATTAACAAGGTACCACGTTTTTTTTCGGTTAGTGACAGTTTGTTTGATTTGACAGAGACCAAGAGAATTCAGGTTGTAAAATTGAAAGAACACAGGTGATATTGCAGATAAAGAATTAACTCAAACTATTTCGAAAACTAATGGGTCTAGACATAAGACATGTTTCATATTTTATGTTCAAAATGTCACGAGGAATCAAAAAAAGTGATAAAAAGGGGGCATTCCATGTAAAAAACGTTATGTTTGGTTTACCACATCTTTATGAGGTATAATTATTAAAGTAGTGATAGTGAGATAGATTTCGTTGATACCTGAAACTTTTATATCAAAAGTTTTTTGACATTGTACACCGTTTTCGAAATAATTCGGGGGTCCGGGACTTTTTGCACACACTGTATACAAGAAGAAAGCTGATGAAAGTTTTTATTCTAAACTTTTTTGAATTCGCAACCGTTTTCAGGCTACATCTGTATTTGCTCATGAATGGAAACACAAAACATAAATGGAATATTATAGAATGAACTATTCAAAAGTACTTTTCTGAGTACGAGTACAGATTCGTATATGTTTGATACTCTAGTTATACAGTGTGTTCAACAAGAAAACCAAACAGACATCATTTCTGTTATTTTTATTTTATAGCCTCCGTAAAAGCTAGAGTAACAAAACTATATGGATCTGTACTCGACTCGTACTTTCTACTCCCAAATAGTTCATGCATTAAAATTTCACTAGAATCATAATTATCGATATTACGAGCACGTAGCTCAAAAATGGTTGCGAATTTAAAAAAGTGGTGAATACAAAAATTCTAGATAAGTTCCCTCTATTTAAACAAAACAGCACAGTGGTTCATAACTACCTACCTCCAGAAAGAGAGAATTTTAATTTTACTTTAGCGGAAGCCCTATTTCAGATTATGAAATATGATAAAACCAAGGCTCTTCTATTGAACATTTCTGACTATAAAATTTTACATTGTCGAAACGTCGCATTGTTGAAGGTAGTAGTCCATTAGAAAGAGAAAAAACATTGTTTTCAAACTAGAATAGAGATCCCAGTATGAGAACAGAGAGATGAATTCTCAGGACTCCATTGTTTGTAACTTCCAAAACTTTAACGGTTTTTCTAGAATTGATAATATATTTTCGAGTATTCATAAAAAATGATTGGTGAACCTTTCGTACCAATCTCACTTTAAAAATACGTTTGATGTTTACAAATGCTGAATTTATCAATCGATAAATTTCCAGTATAACCCAAAATCGTAACACTTTCCGTTTCCCAGATAGGATTGGTGACACTACTTGCATAGTTTGTCCTGTTTAAACTACACACACCATTTTTGAGAGTATCAAGATATGCTTCATTCTGTAGGACCAGAAACTCAGTTCACACCATAACAAAAATGCCAGAAAATCGTCCATATCCTTAAGAGACATACTTGAAATCTTAAAAGTAGAAAGAACACGAAGTCAAAGTCTTGAAATGACTTTGACTTCGT
Organism: Orchestes rusci; assembly: GCA_958502075.1. Classification (NCBI taxonomy): domain Eukaryota; kingdom Metazoa; phylum Arthropoda; class Insecta; order Coleoptera; family Curculionidae; genus Orchestes; species Orchestes rusci. Next base: position 79,544,978 of record OY293304.1, on the reverse strand, counting down.
GCTCTTTCTAAATGGTTGATGAATCCTGGTGAGTGAGGAGACTTCAATTTGCAAGCATGGTATTTTCGAGTATCGTAAGATTTCAAGTGAAAAAAGAATCATTGCAGTCTTACAAGAATCAGTGCAATCATTGGTATACCCATCTGACTAATAATTATTTCATATCAGACCATTAACTTTTGAGAGTAAGTCAGGAAAAATATGACAACATCTTGAGTTTTGGGGACATCAACATAAGAGTTATACTTCAAACACAATAAAATCAAACACAAAAAAAATATTTGGGATGTTTCTAATCTAGAATAGTTCGTGAATGAACTCACAAGAGTTTTAAAGACTAGCTCAAATTTGAATTAAATTCTATTTGCTTTGTTACTCGTTTAACTTACAGGACGCTGGAGTGGAGGATACCAAGATTTCAGAACAAATAATATTGTTTGTGAAATCAGATTAAAATAAGAATGTCAACATTTTGCAATCTCTTTTAGGCATGGCGCACCAATTTAAAGAATCAATACAATATAACTGATATGCTAAACTGATCACTGTGTTGCTCATCCCAAAGTAGTAGGAAGGAAATGGTCAATTTGTATTCTCAGAGCAAATTTTATTCAAAAAATAGCTGGCAAGGCGCTTTCGACTGAACGAGCCATCATCAGTGCCCTTACTGGAAGTGTGAATTGAATAAGCTACGTTTAAGGTTTTTTTGTGCGAAAAATCACACAGGTGTAGCCAAAGTTACAGTAAAAACAATTCTTGCTAGTCTGTTGTGAACAGGGTCCGTATTCTGTAACTTTAGGAATAGTTTTCAAGGGAAGTGGGCGTGGCTTTCTTAGAAACTTCAAATATACGTATTCTTGAAATGAATTTGTGATGGGGAGTTGTTTTCAAGAGAGCATGGAGTTCTCTTGACAACCACTGATCTAAAATTCAAAACAAATCTTTTATTGTTTTGGGTTATGTGAATTTTGATCCTGAAATTTCAAAGCTGGGGTGAAACCAGAAAACACAATTGGTATTTTATTCTTGGGTGAAACTTTTTACCAGAAATGAATGTGGAAGATTTCAATGTTATGCTGTGGAATGATTAACGAGAATGTTGAAGAGGCGCTAGCAAATTGGATTGCCACCGACAAATCCATTATTACAGTTCGGACAAAAAATATTTACAGATGTTCAAAGACGACAAGTATCTTTGTCATAACATAATTGACATGATACCCCCACAAGAATATGAAAATAAATCAATCACAACACAGACAAGAACAGAAAATTGGCAAATTGAGGCTATCGGCTATTTTTTACCTCAAAATGTCCAGAATTTCACAGGGCATTCCATAAGCCTGTCAACTGATGACAGCTTGTACCGTAAACTAACTTTTATAAGCTATCAACTACTGTACATTCAGTATCCTAACTTGTGGTAAGCACTCAATTACTAATCATGTCCATGTTAGTCACTTTTGGAAACCTCTGAGGGTTTGCATTGAAGTCTGCGATAAACTAAAGAGGTCTATGTTATTTACAATCGAAATTTTGTGTTTGTATCTAATCAAAATTTCTGGAATCGAGCTTCTCACTTCGCGAGATAATCATTCATTTCACAGCTTTTCAAGATCAGAATCTCAACAAAACCATATTGCACACTTGGCATATCGTAAAATGTCTCAGGAAGCTAAGGAAAATAGTGAAAATACAGGTTTATGTTTGTTTACTTACGGTAAAATAAGCTGACTTCTGGGCTTTGTTTTGAAATAGCCTATTGGTTGAGCAAACCGGCACCACTGTTACCTAAGTTTGCTACCTTTTCGAAATTTTCCGGCGACTAGACTGATTTTTCAAAAACATATATCTTTTATTCAGTAGCGCGAGTGAAAGAGACCTGCCTGGGGAGCTCTCCCCTCTCTGAAATTATAGAATACGCGTACAGGAGGGTTATTCGATAGCATGAGACTCATGAGCCTCTGTCAGAAGGTACTGTACAAGAAAATTTTGGTCCAGAATTTCAATTCTTGTTGAGATACGCACAAGTCGATGTGATCAATTTTGTAATATACAATGAACATGCACGAACAAGACGAAGTGATTAACACACAGTCTAAAATATGAGACTCGGTCTTTCTACTTAGGCGAAATGATAAGCTGTATTGGAATTTTAATACTCATGTACAGCCCTCAGTATCGTTGGCTGTTGACACCAGATGTCACTGTTCGGATCTTGCACAACTTGCACATAGCGAATACCTCAAGGCTATAGTAAACGATTTTTTTTTAGAAAAGCCATCAGTTATTGATTTCACAATACCAAAAAAAGTAGACTCAATTATCATTTGCCGTATTTTTAAGGGACCCTGTATATCACCGCTTTAGTTAAATTATCTTTTTTCTCTTGAATTTCAGTATCGTATTTCCTTGAATTTTCAAGTAATTTTGTGTTGATTCCGCAAAACTCTAAAGTCAGCGCAAAAATCCGAATTGGGATGAAAATTGATCATCTTCTGTTTCAGAAGAGTTATCAGAAGAGGTACTGGTCCAAGCTATGGTCTTGAGGTATAACTTGAGTGAAGACATTTTTTTAGAAAAAAAGGAGGATCTTAAAGGTTTTGAAAATTGCATCACTTAATTTCGCATCCTTCATCATAAAAAATCAACCTCGAATCAAATCTACAAGTCAGTCCATACGGAAGTCGTTCTTCAAAACGCCAAAACATTGCTTATCAGGATCCGTTTATTTGTTTCAAAATCACAGGGTATTGAAAATGGACAACACTTTTCCATGTTCTGTAAACGATCATTTTTTTTCAGTAAGTTTCCATTTCTGCATCAACATAAAAACAAGGAGTTTCATTGATGATAAATTTCACCTAATGACAAGTAGTTTGCATTAACATTTTTGAAATTAAAACTGGATTCTGTATTCTCATATGTCGGCCTTTTATAGTTTTTGGACTTAAAAGCTAACTGACTTCATTTGACTCAATCAATAAATTTTTCTTTATTCTCAAATAAATGTATTTTTGAGCAAAAATATTGTTATAAATTAACTTTCTAGCTTGGTGCCAGACATACCTATTTTTCCCTTTGAGTATTGTGAATATTTCAGCTACGTAAAAGCTGAGTTGCTCGCAGCTTCGCGTTAGATTGGATTTGAAAAATTTTCGTCTTATGAACATGTTCTCCCCCATTAAATTGACACAAAGTACGGGGTTTAGTAATGGAAGATAAATCCTCCGATTCACAAGGTGTGCCTGAGGCTTTGATATTTCTACTTTACAGAATTTGGCTCCAAGCTTTAGCTCAGTTTCTAGTACTTGGGTTCTAGTAGGTTGAGTCTTGGCTGTTTGTTTATTGTCTAACATAGCATTGGCATTAGATGTTCGGTGCGACTAATCGCACTGACAAAAAAATCGTTTCTTATTCACACTTCCAATCAACGTATGTCCTGGCAAAGTGTACTTCTTCATGCATATTCCTTATTTTCTCAAAAAAATTGAATGTCACAAAAAGGTTTGTCGAAAGAAATTGTGGTATATTTAATGCTCATCCAAAATTGTCTGTTCTATTTAATCGATTGAACAAAAAGCGCATTTTTCCGCTGAATAGACGAGTTTTTTCATATAGTCACTCGACTATCATGAACACAGTTACTATATTATTTATGATTTGTTAATAAATTCGTTATACATATTCCATAGATAACGTCTATGAGCGAAAAAATTTACGATCGTGTATAAATTAACGGCATAACAGAACAAATGAATCCATAAATGCAATTTTATGGAAGATTTTAAATCATTTATCCTGCAGTCTCCAATTAGCTTCGTTTATATGTTTTAGATTTTATGGTGTAGTAAAATTATTGTGCTGGTTTTATGGAACTTGTTATGATTCATAGTGCAGATGCAAATCAAGTGGCGCAGAGGCAAACAACATAAAATATTTTTATTGTTATTGTGAAGTTTTTAAGGTTAACCTCTTGGAAAAGTGTATACAATAAATCTTAGTTTGTCAAAAAAATCTCAAGAACTATTCTCTCCCTTACACAGAAAAGGGAATCAGTCGACAATGTTCTCCATAATATTGACGGCAAGATTATCGGTATCCTAAGGGGACTGATGTTTTCATGTGTATAATCAATATAATGATGCAGTCTAAGTAAAGAAGGGATGCTGAAGCAGCAAAAAGCACTAGTTTTCCAGAAATCTTTTTTTCGATAGCCATCAGTCTGCAAAAGCTGAAGTAGGATTTATGAATTGATTTTATTATGTAGATGAAATCTCATCATATTTTAACCAAGATCAGCAACAGTGAAAAGATTGTGTGAAACTTCACTAAAAAAAGCAAAAAAAAAACAACATCAATAAGGCAATCGAAATTAGAAGGTTTGTTCTCACTCTTTAATGACGATGCATCTGCTATCTTATATTTTGCAGTGGAAATACAAAACTTACACCTGGAAAATATTCTCCACTCATTCTATTTTTGAGATCTTTTCACCTACGAAATCCTCACAGCCTCAACAAAAGTACACTTTGCTTAAAGAGCGGAGAATCGAAAGAGATATCCGTGGATAATAACAAGACTTATGAGAAGGGTGAAAGATAAGCAACGAGTGTTCGCCGAATTTCAGCTCAGTTCAACCAACATTTTCTGCTTACAAAAGTCACGAAAATAAACTCAAAAAGCTAATCAAACAAATTATTACCAAATGAAACTTGAAGCAGCAATAGAACCCAAAGCCTTGTCGAAAACGATCAAGAAGTTCACAAATTGTGAAACAGAAAACCAAGACGATATCATAAAAATCTCTGAAGATGGAAAGAGAATTCAAAGGGACGTGTAACATTGCAAGTCATATGAATAAATATTTAGCACAAATTGGCTAAGAATATTGAAAGGCAAATGAATTATGATGTAGAAAGAAAAGTCGACTGACCACTCTACTTTATTCTTTTAATCTACTGATGAAAAGGGAGTGGTTGAGACCATTGTCAATCTTCCGCTAAAAAAAGCTCCTAGATATGACAATATCTCATTGTAGGTATCGAGACAGATAAAGGAATATACCGATAAACTATTGTGCTGGCTGATAAATACAATTCTTGACAAGATATTTCCTGATTCCTTGCAAATTAGATTGGTGAAACCAATCATCTAATAACTATAGATGAAACATTTCATTCATAAACTGGGAAAAATTGTGTGGCCAACATCGAACATAAAAGAGACGTGAGGAGGAGTTGAGCGGGGCACTGAGTGGGGATACGTTTGCACCTCACTGGGATGTGCTTCGATTACTACACGCGAAGCTGCCAGTGGCGTAACTACTTTACAGAATTCTCAAATTCTCATTTATTGCAAGCTTGATACTTGCGGGTCATAAACCATATAAGTAAATAATGAAGTACTTTAAACTAAACCAGAATAATAACATAATAAACATTCACAAAATCAACATCAAACCCCACTCAAAAAAACAAGAGACGCCAATGAGACGAAATGCGAATGAAACGTTGAGACAAAATCCGATCGATAGGGGCGAACCCAATTTGGGTGCGTTGCCGTACTACTGGTTTTTCCAAATCCTAAATACCTAAACAAATCTTGAAGAGATGTTTCAATTTAAACAAAAAGGTTACCATCAAACTTATTTGATTAAATTCATGCATACAATGGTTTAAAAAATGATTCCAAACTATGTTTTAATCTTTTTTCTGGGTAGTTATAATTTTGATAGAGTAAGTTTGGCAAACAACGTGGTAGGAGAAACTCTGCACCCGAGTGCACAGTTCGATGTTGTCCTCATGTTTATTTCGCTATGTTTCATCTATATTTATTAGATCATTGGGTAAAACCACTTTTCATGACAAAAGCAATATGATGAACCATAGACCTATCACGTCAATATCAAGATTGTAGAAGAATACAGAAAAAAATATAAAGAATAAAACAACAAAATTTATGTTAAACGAAAAGGTTGGTACAGAACCGTAATAAAAGTGCTCTCCTTATACCGGTATAAGGAGAGCACTACTCACATGGATATAACTCTCGACATTTATTACCGTTCTATACCAAAATTTCCGTTCAACATCGGATAACCGAGGATGCTATACTTCATATATCCACTGGGATAGTATAGGAGAATGGACAATCAACATACATTTTCAAATGACTTGAGATCTTATCTACGTATTCTAGACAATATTGGAATGTCATCAGCGAAAAAATTTTTCCTGAATACCCAAAATATAACTAGTGTTCAATAAAAAATACGATCCAGTCACCTCTGGATTTCTTTTTCTGTCATGAACGTAGGTTGTGGCTAGTTTGTATGGTTGGCATCATGGCATCTGTGACGGTTAGAAAGTGGATGTCATGTCATAATTGAGACATACGTTTTTTGAAACAATTGCAATCCATAGGTGACTTGATCGTATTTTTTATTGAACACTCTTTACTAAATAAATAAAAGAGAGAACGCGAATTTAGGAAGACAGAGAAAGTCATCTCAGTCAATACGCCAGACGGATATATAACGGACGGATAATGACGATTGGTGCTCTTTAATCGGTGATTACTACATTAATAGAGGTCGTAGGTTGATTTTTTAAACATCAATGGCATCAGTACTTAATAATCCTTACACTTTTCATATTTCCAAAAAATATGCAAATTGTCCATTGATAAAAATAAGTAAGGACCCAGCCGAGGCTTCCGATTCTGTGAACCTTGAAATTATGCATAGTTCATCAGAGGATCTGGATACCAGGGGAATAGCACTCAGTATTTTTAGGAGTTATTTATTGGAAAAAAAAAAACATCGCGTGAGAATTGGCACTATTATCAGCTACGAAATAATACTTCATCATAGAATATCTCGGGGGTCTGTTCTTGGACCAATCTCGTTTACGCTATATACAGGGTATCCCGGATAAAAGTAGATAACTACATAGGAAATTTGGAAACGATGAAAGATAAGACGTCGGTTGAATGGATAAAAAGTCGCGTATTTGTATGCCTAAAAATATTCTTACAATGTTTTATTTAGCATCGATTCCGATATGTAGATACAATAAAAAAATGTCAATTTTTGAAAAAATTACAGTTTTTTGCTTATTATGAAAGCTAATGCTGCGACCGGTCGAGGTAGACTTATCATTCAGACTGTCAATTCTCTGAGAGTGTTAGAATAGTAAAGTATCGAAGCAAGGGTTATTTTCGCAAAAGCGGTGGATATTACTAGATATGGAATCATGGCCCTAGCGGCGATTTTGTGATGAGCTTATCGATAAAAAGGTTCTTTTTCAAGATATAGGTCAAAAACTGAAAAATGTGCCAAAATTTGATCAAAAACTTCTCAAAAACAAAAGTCTTGAGCCAAATTTTTGCCCGCAAATTCCAATTTCATGTCTAGTGACTCAAGAAACATAGATGATGAGAAAATCAAAACTATAGCAAAACATTTTTATGTCTAAACCCCGCCCACGAAGTCTTCGCATAGAGGTCCAATTTTCGATATTTTGCGTTGTTCAAAATCATATTTTTATTCTGGATTCCCAGTTTCAAGAGAATATTCCTATTCTTATATTTATATTTCCCTTAGAGTAAATCAATCAGCTTATAAAAATCATGTCAATTTTCTTCAAAAATTGTTTTTGAGACGTCATGACAGCAATATATTGAAAAAAATAGGGAAATTTTCAGGTCTATGGAAATATTATTGTGTCTAACGGAAAAATAGATACGTAATATGAACAAAAATATTTAAACAAAATGATTTTTTTCATCAAACTTGGAATCCAGGGTACAAAATACAATCCAGAACATTTTTTCAGTAATGATTTTCGATCACTCTGACGCGAAGCAGAATATCAATAATTGGCCCTCTTTGCGAAGACGTAGAAGGAAGGGTTTGGACATCAAATATCGAGAATAGGGAGATTTTTTCTGTGAATTCTTTGATGTATACCAATGCCAAAAACAATTTTTCTTAATTTTTCAATCCATATTAATTCTTGAAAAATCAATAAACATCTGCTGATTGTCTAACGGTTTCATTCAAAATACTTCTAGGGAAACTGCGTCACCGACACGTGATCCTGATCAACAAATAAAACGACTCGAAAGACTGGTGACGAAGACCCCACATTCTAATTTTGTTGCTAGGTTGTGAGATTAAAGTAGCATTTTATTAAGCTCTATTGCGCATTCACCAATAAAATGACTCGTACACCCAGGTCTACGGATTATAATCGACAATCAACCAAGGGTGGAACCTCCAAATTGATATACTTTCAAAACGCCTGAGATCTGTAACGTATATATTTAGACAATGGACAATTTGCATACATTTTCAAATGACTTGAAATTTTACATACGTATTTTAGACATTATTTGAAAGTCACAAGCGAATAAATTTTTCCAAAATACCCAAAAATATTCTTAATAAATGAAAAAGAAGACGTGAATTTCACTGTATGATCGCAACCGTGGTGGGGCCATATTACCCTCCCGAGAGAGAGAGAGTCATCTCAGTCAATACGACAGACAGAGATAGATAGTGTATTCTGTGACGTAGTGGATGTTGATTGGCGCTCTTTAATCGGTGATTACTACGTTCACAGAGATCGTAGGTTGATTTTTTAAATATCAATGGCATCACTACTTACTAATCCTTATATTTTTCATATTTCCAAAAAATGTGCAAATTGTCCATTAAAAAGAGTGATGGATACCAATAGTATGAGATGAATTGACTTCTTCTTGGTCCAATCCATATTATCATATGGTATTATTGGATAAGGAGCGGCTTATGAAGCTACTCAGGAGCTACCATTAAAAATTGTACAAAAAAGAATTATTACAAATATGTAGGGCTTAGTTTCCGCTTTCCATCAGATAAATTATTCAAGCATACTCAGCTTTCAAATTTAAAAAACATATAGGTAATACAAAGCATCTCTAATACGGGCAGTTGAACGTTTCCTTCAAATCGCACGGCAAATCCGGTATACGAAACCAGACATATGAACAACGATAACTTGATATTGTCATTTTACCATAAAACTTGAACGCAAAAAGCTCAAAAAGTTCAACTTAATTCCGTTACAATAAGGAAATAAAAAGCATCAAAGAAACTTCAAAAAATTCTCACTTTTTGGCTTATTACGGAAGAACCCTCACTGTAAAGTTTTTGCTATTTCAAATGCTTCGCAGCATCTAGGGCTGATTTATAGGTATTGTATTTTCAAGGTAAATAAGCAAAGTTTGTTGTCATTGTCGAAAGTTCTTATTATAAGCTTATTTGATTTCATCTTTGTTGAAGTAAACTTTTTGAAAATGGAGTATCATCAGAAACGTCGTGATAACAGCTTATGTGTGATTCCTAATTGTCATGATTTAGCAAGTGAGAGACAAAGATTCCCTAAGGATGATGCGGAACTTTTCGCAAAGTGGATTTGAGAAGTGCGGAATCCATCACTGCAGAATAAGACTTATAAACAAATCTATATAGATCTCATTTGGTGTGTGATATCCAGAATCCTCCTGGTTACAAAATTTGGTAATTTTCAACCCAATTATTACAGAAAAAATACTTTAATCGATATTTTTTTCAACTTTATCATAATTCTCGAATATTTTTAATTGTGGGAAAGTTATTCTTGTTATGGATACTAGGGTGATTCTTATTTAACTGATGTTGAAATTTTATCTTCACCACTCCGCCCGCTCATTCGTTTGTAGGTAAATGAAAACAACAAAAATATGATTGTTTTTTGTGAAACCTAGTTGTCTTACAAAATAATAACCCAAGAAGATAAAAATCACGTATATCTTTAATGGAACACTTAGCATCGTACAGGAAATAGGTAGCGAAAATATAGTTGAACATTCCAATTGATCTCAAAATGTTTGTTCTATTATTTGAAAACGAATGAAACTGTCGGCACCAATAGGTTCTATTCTAATATTGGGTGCATAAGAATATCCATATAGTGGATACATTTTAAAATGAATATTCCAGATTCTTCCTAATCAAGATACTTCCACTCTTGTGGGTATTATCCCCATGTAATAATCAAAAAAAGTAAAAAACGACATAGAAACAGCTTTTTCCAAACCATTCATCATCAAAATGGTGATAGAAAGTTTTAATTGAAAACGTATCTATTTCGTAATTTGGGTTGAATATACATACATATTTTAAAACCAGGAACAAAAGCTCAACAAAATCATAAGCATTTGAAATTGCCGCAGAAATATAACTTCGACAGAAACTTGCAGATGGCACTGTATGCTGATGTAGATTTCTGTTTTACCATATCCTGTCATGTGGTTCATGTGGTCATCCAAACAACCATTGTAGGGCACCACTTTATAACTTCAAAACACTCCGACAACCTTTTTCATTGCAGTTTCTCATTGGGCGTATTTTGGCGTTAACCAGGTTACGAATTTCCTAACCCAACTTTCCTTCGCAGGAGAAAAAATCTCTTTAGAGGTACTTGATTGAGTACTTACATTATACCATAAATGTTACTTTTAGTAACCAGAACGTTTTGGTGTTTGATCCCGAGCTGGTATCGATAAAGTAACCAATTACTCACCAAACCTGGTAACGACAAATCGTAACCTGGTCAACGCCAAAATCCGCCTACTATATTGTAGGTGTTATGTGGCATACAGGTGCAAATGGACTTTTTATTATGTTAAAATATTGTAGCCTTATTCTTTCAGAACATTGTGTTGTCACCTCAAACAACACAATGTTCAGAAAGGATAAGGCTACAATATTTTAACATAATAAATAACTTGACAACTGTTTTTTGTAAAAAGCTACGAAGCTTATTTGTATTGGAGTATGTTTACATTGATCTTGTACAATTAGAGACAATAATGAGTGTTTACATTGTCACGCAATACATAAACTGTTATGTATAAGAGCATAAAACCCAGAAGGCACTGATAAAAATGATAGCACAAAGCAGAGCACTTTTTCTTCATTTTTGTCCGAGTTTTTGTCACAAATTCACCAACACAAGCTTTTCCTTTTTTTCACTAGATGACAGTTTCACCGAATATTTTAGGTCTTTTTAGGTCTTTTGAAGTGTTTTATTTTATTGGGGTTCCAACGTATAAAAAAATCCAAATGAAAAGTTTGAAGTTTTTGAGGAGCAAACAGAAAAAACAAAACAAAATTTGAGGTAAAGAATCGAAGGAGAAGGCGCAATGTTGCCACATTGACACAGAAATCATATGAGATTATACTCATTGACCAAATATAATATGATTAAGTCTTTAATAAATGGATAATTTTGACTCAAACTTGAATAAATAAATTAATTGTTAATCAATTTGATTACTCGGAATATTCAATAGAAAAAGCTTGATTTGTTTCTAGATAACCCCACTCATCTATTTTCCGGATTGTAACGTAGGCTGTGGCAAACCCGCAGTATGCCCGTTTAATCGGTCTAGGTTGTCTTTGTTTAATCGAGAAAGATGGAGAAGCTAGGAATAGTACGTCAGACGCGCCTTAAAAATTGGTTTCAAATTTGTACCAAAATTTCAAACAGCTCTAGTAAATTGACAAATCACTTGGAACTTTCACACAGTTGTTTTTATTAATTGTCAAAAACATGTTTATATGTTTTTGTTAAATTTTGAATTCATGAAACCTCCCTATTGGCCATCTTTGCGAAGACGTAGTAGGCGAGCTTTGAAGTTCGAATTTCAGTTAGATATCATAGTGTGGTGCATCAGTCTGTATGACTGTACATAATTTTGAATCCCGACTTCTTCAAATAAGGAAAATACATGGGGTATATTCATCTTATCTGCGACATGCTGTATATCTCATTTACCGACTTATAGACAAACAAAATTGATTATCCGAAACCTACAGATGTTACTATGATAGTGGAGAAACACACATTTCCACTGATCAGTTTGGGTTGGAAATATCTTTGAAAATCATTAGAATCGAGGCAATCACTGCTCAAATAGTTCATTAGTTAATTTTACTGGACCATGAAGGTGTGTCTGTGGCCAATGTAATTAGAGTTCTCATTTATTTGTGGTGTTCACTAGGTATATCAAATTGTCTTGATAATTCCCATTTCTCTCTTCGCGTCAGATGTCTTTCTCTTTCTGGAGCTTCGTTGACAAGCATATCCATGAATGATACGCATATCATCTACTCGTCGATTGTGATCGATTTTACTGTACAAATAGCGATACATTATTACACTATATCTACTTATCTTTGGTTTCCTGAAGATATTTGATGTGAGACTCATCGAGTTGATATTCCAATTTGATTGGACACAAGTGAGTGAATCAGCTACTCCACAAAATTATATCTAGACCCTGATATTTTTTGAAATTCACAGGACTCCGACATAATACAATTGTATTTATTATTTTCCAAGTTGTATTCGAGGCATTTCCAGGAGCCAATAGACTGACTGCATACCTCAAAATCTGCACAATATTCACTTCCGCATTCGTTCAAAACGTGACCCACTTTCATTTCTGGATCAACATGGCAGAATGCCAACAAAAATCCCGATAACGCATTCGAGTGTTTTTATTCACTCATGCTTCATAGATTAGGATCAGAAGAAAAATTGCCCGCCTTCACAGCACAGGCTCTCCTCTTGAAGGTCGTGCTGTATGAGCTATATACACTAAGGACTAATACTTGTGTCAATTGGCATTTTTATTTGTCTAGGTGCCTTGAAGAATTGCCAGAGATTGTGAGAAAGCGAATAGAGTCACCATTTTTTCAAAATATTTATTTATCTTCATTATGTATTGTTATCTATTTGCAAAGTGGACACAACAAAAGCAGTGATAAGTTCATGTAGGTACAGGGTGTTTCATTATCTTTGATAACATTTCAATCAGCTCTAGTTTTTTTGTTTTTGAAGGTATCGAAACGAAACAAATATCAGATTCTATAGTTGTCTATAGCAAGTTTTTTTCTGTTTGAAAAAATACAACAAAAGATTAACGATTTTCCGAGATATTAACCTAACTTATATTTTCTTGAATGGAATGCCCTGTATATTAATCGATATTTCGATTTTTCTCGAAATTCTGACAATCATAAACTTGTGATAAACAAACTTTGTGATGTGTTAAAGTGTTTCTAAGGCGATATGTTAAAATCTAAATAGATTTAATTGTTCTTGGCACACTTTGCGATCAATAAGAAAACTTCTGAATTTTTGTGTGTTTCATGTTTTGACGCCATTTTCTCACAAACCGGTGAAGATAGGTTTATGATATGCTCCATAAAATATACTTAGAATTTTGAATAAAATCAAAATATCCAATCATTTACAGGACATTCCATTTGAAAAAATATGAGTCAGGTTATTATCTTGAAAAATCGTCAGTCTTTTGTTTCGTTTTTTAAATAGAGAATAAGTTGCTAGACAACTTTACAATTTGGTATTTGTTTCGTTTTGATACCTTCAAAAATAAAAAAATTACATTTGATCAAAATGTTATCAAAGATAATCAAACTCCCTGTAAATAACAAATAAGATGAAACACATTTATCTGATTGTATAACGGGAGACAAAAATCCTGAATTCATGAAAGCATCAAGCACCAAAATGTAGTTTTTCCTGTTGTCATTGTAGAAAGTGTTGGTGTCCTTCATTATTGATTTTGTTGAAAAATCTTACAGAGGTTGGGATATGCTAGCAAATAAGAGTAAGATGACGTCACTTGGAGGCATAATATACTTCGATTTTCAAAAATGTATACATCAAATTAGGATAATTTTATCAGACAACGATCAAAATTATTGTAGTTATCTTCAAGTTCTATACGGAAATGGCAAATATAGTAGTAAGAACAAAGTTATTCTTCGTCAGCTGCCACTGCATGTGAACCTATAGTATAGCTGCCTGTATTGAGGTACCAAAATCTCTTATCCAGAGACGAGTGGTGAACGACCCCGACAGAACAAAAAGTAGCAGGCAAATCTGGTCTCCTGACGTCTCCAAGGCTAACACCAAGTATACTTGAGCCGGAGAATGCAGTTTGGGTTAGTTTGGCGGCACTTGGGTCATTATTAAAACCAAGGATCAGCTGCTTGCTGGTACAAGAGTGCAGAGATGCTCTGTCTGCCCTGGGCGAGAGTGAGATGGTCAAATCATGGCCTAGTTTGGGTTACAGTGAGTGGACGAGCTAGCCACACCAGGTTCTTCATCATCGCTGCCCTGTGGACGACTGATCTCTGAGGCCCTAAATGGGAAGGCCGAGGGCCTGGTAGAAAACAGTGCAGAAATGAGGGAATAACACAACATGTAGGTAAGCCAATAACTCAATTCAATAAACCAAAGACGGCCCAGTTGTCAAAGAAGAGTAGGCGATCATCGTCGGCATTCCGACAAATCATCGCAAGCTCAATCGACACTTACACTTACCAGAAATGGGTGTGAATTCCTCATTTTCCCTTCTTCAGAATGTCAGTGCTTCACATTCAAAGATGATGTATGAGGTTTTTGCCTTCTCTTCATTGCATAGGCCCATGGTGTGCATATGTTTCCTTAGAGTGCAGTGCTCAGTAAAACTTCCTGTCACCCTCCTGAGCTGATTTCTACGGACCCAGCTAGTGCATTCTCTACGGTCGTTCCTGGGCATTCGTTCATAGTGTTCGTGTGAACTCCTGTTGAACGCCTATGCGTACTATATATAATATCGCGAACGTCAAATAGCGTTCACGACAGTGTTCGTTACCGTCTATAGGCGCTCGTGCGATCACGGATCGGAAAGTAGTCCTTGAGCTTGTCATTGAGAGTGTTTTTGTGACACTTGAAAGGAAAGTTCGCGCACCGCGTTTAAATTTTGACAGTTGAGCGCTCGGGAGGTCGTTTAATACATGGTAAAAAGAAACAAGGTATGTCAGACACTCGGTGAAAAATTGGCTTGCATTGCGCAATGACGTCAAACGCTACAATTTTGGTTTATAGTAACCATGGTGACAAAGGAACGTAGCTTTTCACGAGTGCTATCTAGCATAACAGATAAGTTGTTTCATTTACTGTGGTTATTATCTCATTTATAGGTATACTTATATACATATAAATAATCAAAAAACATACCTTGAAAATTAATTTCTTGTTCCCATTCCTTTGTATATGGCATTAATCTACTATTTCCCCAACTTCCCCATCTTCGTTGAAGCAATAACAGATAAGACGAATCATTATTCCTTTGAATATTCAAAATTCCAATCAATAATAAACGACGGACTTCATGTAGACTCATTCCAGTAACACC
Source organism: Orchestes rusci (assembly GCA_958502075.1). Taxonomy (NCBI): domain Eukaryota; kingdom Metazoa; phylum Arthropoda; class Insecta; order Coleoptera; family Curculionidae; genus Orchestes; species Orchestes rusci. The sequence goes on along the minus strand of OY293304.1, from coordinate 79,529,675 downwards.
TGTCACCCCGACACTCCAGTTGACGTTGCCAATTTTCAAATATACTGTACACCTTGGAATTTAACGTTTTTAACATATATGTTAAATACAAATGTATGTTTGATTTTGTACAAAATAGACAAAGCAAAAAATAGCCTCAAATCAAAGTAAGTAATTGGAGGACCGCTTAGCGATATTTTTTGAAATTTTGTCTTAAGTTGTGGTTTCTAGAGGCAGTCCAATTCCGATAGATCGCCAATATGGCAACACTGTATCTTTGTTGCATTTGACGTCTCAGTGAGATGCGCGTTGGCATACCTTGTTTCTTTCTACCATGGTTTAATATTCAACGATAGTCGGCGTTCGGAACGTGTTTAAGAATTCAACCAGCGCTAGTGCAAACGCCTATCGTCGTTCGTGTCGTTTGTTCTATTACTGAGCACCCGGAACGACCACCTGTACAGAATGCGCCTGCCAGTAGACTTCCGGTAAACGATGGTTGAATTTCATTTTACAATATTATTTTTCTGTTTCTGAGTACTGGTGATTGGCCTCATCTTGTCTCCTGTTATGTTTTGGACCAGCAGTTCAGCCAGTCACCTGAAGAGGATTTTGTGATTCCATCTGTGATGCTCTGATGCTTTGCGTTCCAGTTGGTCCGCTAGCTCATTACCAGCTATCCCCTTGTATCCATCCTGGAGTATCCTGAGATTTTTATGTACACAGACGTCTATTGAATGTATTTCCGCATGGAAAACAGTAGTGTGCTCCCCAAGTTGTTCATATAATTTTCACCCTGGGTTTTCCCCTATACGATTCCAGTGCCTGTCCCCCGGCGTGTTTTGAAAGCGTCGGTGTACCAAACTGCTCCATGTGACCTCCGGGAGTTGTTCCTTCGTTTCCACTTCCCAGTGTAACACGTAAGTATCATATTGATTACCTTTTGAAAAATTTCAATGTGTAAGCGTATATCACGTTGAGTATCGACCAACTGGCATCAAAAGTTTGACTATTTAGAAAGATTGTTGAATTATTTTTCACCACAGTCCAACCAACACAAACTATCGATTATGAAAATCACATATTAGAAATCGCAAAAATTGAGTTTTTCTCACTTACATCGACCAAACTGAAAACACATAAGCTGCTTGATTGAAAAAGACATCAATAACTGGCGAACCAATCCAATGTAAAGTTAAGTGAGTGAAACCATCAGAGCAACAAATATATTGTGTTTTCATATAAACCTGTTTTATCGGAAAACTTGCAATACAATCTCAAGAAAGTCAATAAACGCTGCCATTCTGTAATATTGAAGTGCAATTGTGACCGGAATTCTATGGGTCTAACCAAACATCAACGATCGTATAAACCAACAAACTATATTGAAATGATTGTCGTGAACTCAATAGAAATAAGGTTTGATGCACAGCTCTGGCACATAGTTGCTATATGGAACATAATACATCATTCTAATACGCCGCACGTGAGTGTGTTGTGATAATAGGTAACCTATAACCATGGTAGAAAGAAACAAGGTATGTCAGCCTCACGGGAAAAAATTGGCTTCAATTGCGCAGCTACGTCATCTACGGCAAGTTTTTTTATACAAGCCATGACTTCATAGGAACGCGGCTTATTATGACTCATAGCATAACAGATAAGTTGTTCCATTTGCTGTAGTTATCATCCCACTTATGAATACTTATTAAATCTTGATCACAAAACACACCTTCAAAAATAACTTCTTGTTCCCATTCCTTTGTATGCCATTCACCATATTATTTCCTTTGAATAGGTATAGATTCTCTTTTGACGATCACAAAAAATTGCCAAGCAGATCAAAATAGATTACGAATGTTAGTAGCCGCGAAATTTGAAAAAACGACTTGTTGAATAAACCAAACCAATTTTTTAAATAGCAAAAATTAAAAGTGCTGTGATTCTCTAAATAACAACGTTAGCAACTGCTTGTTGCTAATGCATTACCATCTCCTAATAAAATGAGAAGACTTCATCTTAGGTAAGGTCTCGTAGTCGTGACACGAATTTAAAAATCAGGCTGCCTTGTGAGATTACGTGCTGACTGCTGGAATTGCAGTTGAAAAATCCGACTGAGGTTGATGAACGATGCAAAAATGTATAGAAAATAAATTAACAATATGGTTTTTTCCTTTAACTCTAATCTGGTAAAAACATTTATGTTACGTTACGGTGAAAATACATGCAGTCTCTTATCCATGTTGTGAAAAAAGCCACGGCTAGAAAACATTTTGTTTCTGATGTGCGCAATAGATTTTATCTGTGATAAAATCGATACATAGGTACGTGAAGAATTTTTGTCGTGCATAAACGATCCACACAACATAAGAACACACTCTCATTCTTCTCAACAGGGAAAATATTCTCTCTACATTCAAATATTATAATATATGTATCTACCGAGTATCTACTATACAGGGTATTTGAAAAACATTGGGCAAAAATGATTCCTGAGGTCATTCTAAAAAACAGTCTAAAACTGGTAAAAGGGACTATGCACAACGAATAAAATGACAGGGATTAAAAATTTCAGTTTTATCCATTTTATTCCCTGTCATTTTATTCATAATTTTTAACTCTTTTATCTTTAATCTATTTATTCATTTTAAAACATTTCAAATCTCAACATAATTCTAGTCACATTCATCTTTTATATCCGAACATTTTAATATTATATTATTTTATTCCATTTATTTACTTTCCATTATATTAGACTTCTAATTAGGCTAGCTATGTTCTGTTAATCACAATTAATTCTTTTTACATATCTTTCAAAATGAATGTATGAACTCATTCCCAGGCCATTTTGACAGATCTAGATAGAAAATCTTATATCAAAGAATTCACGTCTCACAATAAATTTTGATATCTTACGGTACACTTTCAAATTTCCGTGATTCCAAAATTATCATCAAATCTTTTTTTTTGTGATGTTTTAATGGATGGGGAAAAGTCGAATATTTCAAGACATTTGTGGTAAGAAATTGGAATTGAAAAGTCACACATCCAGAGAAAGACTGCCTGAATCATATTATTGGTCGAGCATTGAAGACTGAAGTGGGGCCAACTGAATACGGCTGCAAAAGTTATATGCGAAAAGAAAGCAGAAACTTCATCCATCTTGGTCAAGGCGCTAGAAGTGAAGAGACAAATCCGTATGGATTGATGGATGGTCATGGAAACTTCACGTCATAACTTTAGCTTACTGAGCTTTTTGAGTAGATGAATGCACGAACGTTATTTTCGAAAAACCATCTTGTTCATCACCAACACGCTAATCACTATTAGAAATTTGAAATTTAATTTACTTCTTCAAACAGACTAATCGATTTATAAGACAGACACGAACTGGAAAGCAGAGAAGCGTTTCAGCATTGTTTAAATGTAACATGAAATCGTTCGTGCCTTGGAGGATATTATTATATCGACAGAAGCAATATCGAATATCATGTACAATTTTTAAATTAAAGGATTCTATTTAATTTGCCAGTAGACACTTGATATAGTTATTCCCGATATGACTTCAAATAAAGTGATGAATGACAGCAATGGACAAGAATTCTGACTAACTCGCTCCAACAAAGTTTCACTTAGTTTGTAGCGCTGCTTTGGTTTTATCGGAAGTTAGACGGTTATCTGGAGACTTTTATATCGGTCGTTATCTCAGGCGCCTATGGATTGACGTGGTGTAGGGCTCACAGTTTCTGTCAAATAGGCTTCGCTCAGTGAAGGAAGAAATAACCAGTGGTTTTGTTATTTTTTCAAATGAAAACAACAACTCCCCGCAATAGGTTCATTTTTTTATATAAAAAGAAATGTGACCAACTAAACCATATTTCCACCCATCTATGACCTCTCACATGAGTCCTGGTTTGAAACTGCTGCTTTGAGCAAGATACAAGTTGTGATGGAGTTTTTAAAGCAATTTTTTTCAACTGATAAATGGGTCCGATAGTACCTGGTCACTATCTCTGCTTAAGGATATTGAACGTTCAAAAATACAGGACAACAAACATCCTCTATTTTGAATCTACTCATGGGCTCGTTATCAAATTTGACAGGGTAGTTATATTGTTGTAGAATGTCTTTGATATTTTTTTTTTTTACGTAGAGGTAGAACGAGCGAACGATAATGGAACCAATTTGTCAACAGTTTGGAGCTTTCAGTAGCCTTCATGACAATTTATAACTTCCACACCCTTCCACATTCGAAGATGAATTGTGATTTGAGATGGTAGCTGCTGAAAAATGGTGATATGTCTTTGAACGATAACTGATAAAGTCGCGAAACTTCACGAAAAAAAAATCTGCATTTAGCCTTTTTCTCTTTCCAGGACTATCGAGTTGGTAAATTGGAAAACACATGCGAAGTAGCTCTCTTTCCGGGTGTAAGTGAGAATATTTCACGTTTTTCAGTCAGAGATGAGGTGTACGTGCCTCTTGACATGTAAATGAACTGTAATGAAGTTCGTGGTTTCAAGATGAGGATTGCTCTTTGTTCTTTGTCAAAAAGTTCTAAATATATGAAGCTATAAAATAATAACAAAAACTTATGAAATTTGAGCTTTGTCTAGCAAAGAATGCCACGACTGTGGAAAAAGAAAGACAGCTTTTCAAAAACTGATAGAGAAGTAGAAGGAATTAGACTTTACCACCAGTAGAGATGCAGTTTGAACATGGAGGTTTTGAAAACTTTTCACGAATGGACATATCTAAGTTTGGTTTCTATGGTTGGTCCTTTCACTACAAAGGAGGACAAGAAATTCAATCTTTACTAAACAGAGATCAACCGTGACTTTTAGATTCCTAGCAGCATGAAGAAATTATGGAGACAAAACGTATTCTGCAGTTATTGAATTAAGCTCTCAAAAAAATAATTCAAGAAACATTGCAATTGAAACGAAGACCAAGAAATCACTATAAGCAGTACAGGCAAGTCGCTAAACACTCTCCGGTTGGCGTACGGTTGCATCGGGTGCAGGAGTGGTACATCGATTCAACTTCTTGTAATGTTTTGGTGACCGGCACGCATATTCGTATGTAACAGGCAAGAAGCCATTGGGTTATGCTGAACGTTTTCTCATAATACTTTGTGACGTGCTCAATAGCAGTCATTTGGATATCTGGACTGTTACAACTTTCCAAATACTAGTGAATAAACCCACTCAATATTTAATTGGATATTTTTTTTAATTTCAAAAATGTTCTGGGTTAGTTGGGTCACCAACAAAAACTAGCCCAACCTAACCAAAATGAACCTAATCCAACCTCCACTCAAAACTAAAAAACTTGTTGATTTTATGTAACAGTCGAACACAAGGCTACCGTACACGACCGATATGAAGAAACGTTTGACATAGCCGAATGGACATCTTGTCTATCACATATAAATATGCGGCTGGCATATATCTCTATACCTATGCAGATTCATTCACACACACGTTCCGGTTAACCTGTACAAGTACACCTGTACAGTTATATCCCTCAGGTCTACCGGAATGTGGGTGATGACTTGATACAGGGTGCGGAAAAACAATTCAGTTGCGATGGCCGACTACATCCGCTGTGGTGAGTATGAGTAGTTATTGTTTCCGGCCACCACTCGCCCCATTTCCAGTCGTAGCAATGATTTGATGCAGAGTGCATCGCGGGTTAGCCATCCGCGTGTTTCCTGGAAGCGGTTGTTCTTTCATCATCACTTAGCGAAATTTCCGATCGCCGGCGAGATCGCTGGATTCCAAAATTTGCGTCTTTTTTCTGTGGGCTATCTCGAGAAAAAGTATTGTCCGCACAATTTGAAAAAATCTGAAGATTCGTATCAGAGAGAAAATCGTCGCCATTCTAATCGATATGTGCGAGAACACTGCTGAAATCTTCAGAAATCGCCTTATCATCGCAGCATTTCTGAAGAAAATCATCTTGCTAATGGCATCTCTATAACTTGAGTAAAAGAATGGGGTAGTACCGACTCAAGCTGAATAAAACACTTTTTGTAAGTTGTTTCATTTTTTGAAGTAAAACTTCTTTTGCGACGTTGTAAGGATTTGTCGACATTGGGGAGTGAGTTGAAAAAAATGCAACGTTTTCAGATCTCTTTGCAGAAAGAAAAAAAAAACACGAGAATGACAAGGATAGTTATACAGGGTTCCTCGAGGTAAATGACCGATTAGAATATCTCGATAAATAAAGCGGTTGGGATATTGACAATTTGTGAGGAGAGATTTTCGGCGATGCTTTTTTCAATTGAAAGATAGTGACGTTGCGCAACTTCCGGTTATACCGGAGGTAGGTGTCAACTCGCTTGTTTTGAATGGAAAACCCTATACAGGGTTAGGAGAAATTACCAGAATGGTCGATTTTTCCATCAGAAGATACACGAGTTAGCAAAAAATGTCTTAGATAAAAGTTGTGAGGCTTTCAAAAGTTCACATATCTGTATTGAATTGGAATATACAGAGTCGATCATAAAGTCCTGACAGATCAGAGTTGAATTTTTTGAAATGGGTTCCCCCCTTATATTATTTGATATTTCAATTCTTCGTTCAATTTTGAGCCAAAATTGTGAAACAAATAATTTTTCCAAATTCAACCGCGTCATTGAGATTGTCTCAGATAAAAGTTGTGAGGCTTCCAAAAATCTACATATCTGTGGTAAATTGAAACATACAGGGTCGGACATAAAGTCATGGCCGATCAAAGTTGTACTTTAATGAATGGGACCCCCTGTATATTATTGAATATTTTGATTCTCCTTTCAATTTTGAGCCAAAATTATAGTGCACATAATGTTCCTAAATTTAGCCGTTTTTGAGTTATCGCGTTTTAAAAATGACTATTACGCACCTTTGACAAGCTAAAACTCAAACGGTTCAAGATAGGAAAAAATGGTCTGTACTTTCTGATTCTAATCTTTCAAGAGCTATTCTGTCATAGACTAGAAAGTATTGCCAACTGCCAACTTTTTTTCGACCCATTTTGACATTTTTTGACAACAAGTAATTTTATGTACCTAGATAGCTCTTGAAAAGTTGAGACTAGATAGTGCAGTCCGTTTTCCTCTAGCTTGAACCGTTCGAGTTTTATAGCATGTCAAACATGCAAAAATATCATTTATCAAACGCGATAACTCGAAAACGGCTAAATTTAGGAACATCGTGTGCACAATAATTTTGGCTCAAAATTGAAAGAAGAATTGAAATATCCAATAATATACAAGGGTCTCATTCATAAAAGTACAACTTTGATCTGCCATAACTTTATGTCCGACCCTGTATGTTTCAATTTACCACAGACATGTAGATTTTTGGAAGCCTCACAACTTTCATTTGAGACATTTTCCTCCAGCACATGTATCTTCTGAAATAATCGACCGTTCTGGTAATTTTTCCCAACCCTGTATATTATTACATTTTTGGATTCTACGGAGAATCCTAGGCAGATTTGATACAAGATGTCTTTTACCTAAGTATAAGCGTTTTTGAAATATTTGAGTTTCAATGTCAAAAATTACGTTTCTAGGTTCCTATTTAAATGTGAATTTTTCGTATTTGTATTGGATTTCTTGTTCAAGAGCCCCACTTTGAAAGATTTTTCACGATATTTTGATGACTATTATTAGAGGGTGGCCCAAAAATAATGGATCAGAAAACCACGATTATGTCACCTGCGGACCAATCACAAAATTTCTCTCATTAATAGACCATGGCAACAGTTCACCAAAAAATTTCTTTGAACAATACCATGGAAACAATTTTCTTAACCAACAAACTTTATTCTCATTTTTATGACCGTTATAAATACTGCTTGGCCGTAAATTGGGGACACCGAGGGACACTTTGAACAGGTTTTTCAAGAAATAATCTTTGATTTTGTATTGCATGTATTATACTGTTAGAAATAAATGTTATCACAATTTGACAATGAAGTTATTGGTGGACAGTGTTTTATACAAGGCTAGTAAAAAGGTATTACTTTCCAATTATAAAAGCATTTTTTTCGATCTTTTTTCAATTATTATGCTGTGCTAATTGATAGAATAACATAATCTTTAGGCACCAAAGTTTATCTGCGGCATGTTTCAGCAGTGTACTTTGAATACAAGTACTGCTAACCGGGGTCTGAAAATTTAACATGGAAATCTCTAGGTTCCGTTTTGATAAAAATGTAATTCAAATTATTGCTTTCTCTCTCTCTCTCATTTCTCTCATTCTCTAGTTTGGAAGAAGTTTCAGTTCTCTCACGTGTACTATGCTGCACACATGTTTTTTTTTAATAGCCCTTCCAAACTGCACTGTTTCTTTTGCCGAAACATATATGTGATATGCTTGGGACGTTTCCAAAAATTTACGTTTTCTGACAGACAATAGGACTGAGACATTCAAATTATGCAAAAATAATTAAACGTTCTCACAAGGAGTCGTAAATTTTCAAAACCATGATATTATTCAACTGCTTTTATCATGAAATTAATAAACAATAAAAATCAATCTCACTGGAAATGAGGGCGTCGCAGAAATGTTTGAAAGGAAATGCTATTGACATTACGAACAATTCAACCAAAATTCATTTTCACATATCTACATAGTTGCACAAAAGATTGGATTAAAAAATTGATCATGATAAAATATGGCAAACTAATATGTAGCAGTCAAAGTTTTTTTCCTGTGGTGAGCATGTTCTCATTCATTTTGGTGAAATATTCCCAATAAGCTTGTGAGGATTTTTTTTTGACTGCGTATGCATTGAAGTTTTTTTGCTTATTGCTGTTTAACGGCACGCTTTCTTTGTTTTTATTTTTTTCGCGATTATTCTTTTTGTCAAATTTATTCCAATTATTGTCCTATATTGATCAGATCCTAGCAATACGAGCCACATCAGTCGATGGAGATGAAGATTGTAAGATCCGGGTTAAGGATAGGGCTTGATCCTGCGATCGAATGATCAATATAACATTGTAATTGGTATGTTTTCAAGAAAACGGTCACGGGGCAGTCATCGTTTTTTAGAAGTGTGAACGTTCAGGTCCTGGGATAAAAATAAAACACTTTATTGGCAATCAAGATCTATTTTTTTCTCTTTGTCAATAAGAGTTGGAAAATAGGAAAACATGTTCATTCTACAAAAACAAGGAATCTACTGTCCCCATATTGCAACAGCTTTCATATCTGGTGTTTTACATGCTTTAGTTGTCTATGTTTTGATATTTTTATGTTTCCCTATTTTTATTTTTTTGCAAAGCTGCTATGTGTTCCAATGGAATAGAAGGAGCCAAATTTAGCTTAAACGATCTATAGGTAAATAATATGGCAACATCTTTCCAACTAAACTGAAAAGTGATCTTTCACGAACCTAGAACTATACGAAACTTTGTTGTAGGAGTTGAGCTGATACTTTGCGAAGCTGTTTTATCAAAAACTTTATCATAAGTTGAACATATAAAGAACATCCTAGAAAAGTTCTAATAAGATGACTAGTGAATAAAAGTAATAATCACCCAAGAGATGTAAAACAGTGCATTTGTTGGTTTCAGAATCATTTTTTAATTTTGGTATTGTCTTTGCTTGTCACAATCGTTTACAAAGTGTCACGGCCAGGGACAGAAAAGACGACGTTTTTATATCCTCGGCGACGTTTCGATCCTCTATTGATCTTCATCAGACTTTCAAATTTCGAGGCCGATGCTAATGTAGATTGAAACACTTCGATGGTACTTGAACCATGAACGTTTGTACTAAGAAATTGAAATCTTTGAATTTTGTTATACTAACATCAATATCACGTTACTATTATGGTGGTTCTCAGAACCAGCACTATCACCGTGTATTCTTGATTAACCACTTATTATGTTAGTTCCTGACTGAGCTCATTTCGAAGTTCTCGAACCGTCGGCGACGCATCTGACTGCAACACTGGCATGTCAACAGTCAACTAGTTCCGTATCTTCTCGGGTATGATGACTTCGTTTTTCCAATATTTTGCTCAACTTAGCTTTTCCTCCACTTCTATTGTGAATAAGAAGTGTGAGAAAATTTCCATAAGATTCAAAGAATAGACTTGGTTCAATAAACCACTTGGCACCATCATGTTCTTAACCAAGAAAGTTCAAAACTCCTCCAATTGAATTCGATATCAATCGATATTGATTGAAACTAATTGAAACTCGTTGTCAACTTATTGTCGACGAGTGCTATGAAAACAAGTTCCTAATAAGCTGCCACGATATCAAGAGATCACTTTGCTAATAGAAGATTGCACAAGAGGCACCCAAGGGCAATAAACCGGGAGCTCTTCAAGTAATGATTTTTGCGGTGAGATTAATTGTGGAAGTTTTCCAGCAACATTCAGTCTATGATCTGGTAGAAATTAAGACTTTCGCTCTTGTAGGAGAAAACATAATAGAACGGAATTCTAAGAGCTAGGAGTTTTGTCCCAGATGGCATTTCGAGATTGAAGTTTTTATTAGAAGTGCTGCGTGATAGATCGCTTATGGACCAAGGTGTATGCTGCATTGGAACTTGGATAAGGCTCTTCAAAACCACATTGGAGAGGTGAATTTTTCTAATAACATCTGTTACGACCATTGAATTTCTGTATGTGCATTTTGAAGATCCAAGCTGTGGATATTTGTCCCGAGAAACACTCCGCTCTTTTTTTTTCATTTTCGAAATTCGACCAATCAAGAGCCAAGCCACTTTATTTTATTATTGATTATTATTTAAAGTATGATGCTACGATCAAAACTTCCATATAAGAGCAACGAATTATTTTCAAAAAATATGGCTTTGTGATAGCATAAGGGTTCTCATGCTATCACAAAGCCATATTTTTTGAAAATAATTCGTATATCATTCCAATAATATTAAATGCTCCCATATCTCAAAAAATATGGTTAATATACGATCTTGCTGGTGCTCACTTGGGTGTTATGATATTGGATCAAGGTTCATAAAATCCGCTTAACAGAATGTGGAAAGCGCGCATGGCCATGCTCATATATTATTATGTCCGCAAAAGCGGTTACAAGAGGAGAAATCGACCAAAAATTGAAAGAAACGGGAAAAAGTAGTTCCTGATGAAAATAGGGTCTACGATGAGAAAATGGATTCTCATTTACTTTTTTCATAAAATGGTATATTGGATTATAAGACTTATAACTTCTTGCTCGAAATTTAGCCCTAACTATGATTCCGAACTTACAGAAGAAAATCTGCTGAAGATTATGATTCCATTATTCATAAAAACCCTTTGGTTGGGCACAATTTGGTAAACATATCATTTTCAGATTGACCATAGCAGTTTTTGCCGTCTAGCGGCTATTCTGGAGATAATTTGCAACAATTTTTCTTTGCCTCTTTGCTAGTATATTCATTTTCCGCAGGCCATACGGCTAATACTTTCCAAGATATAGCCGAGAGCCACTTTAAGTGGAACGACCGTGAATTTGTAGAATTTTGGATGTTACTGATTGTGTGAATATAACATCTGGAGTTATCAATAAACTAAAGTAAAATTTGAAATATTTGATAACGGAAGATTATGAACTTTGCGTGTCTTTTAATCTCATGTTATTTAATTTGATACCGACACCATTTTTTTGGTGCACAAAACCACTCAAATTGTGCAGAATCCTTTCTTTTTTCTTATTTAAGAGAGTAAAACTTTGGACAAATGGCCTCTACGGCTTTGCTGGCACAAACGCACTTTTTTGTCAAAATATTATGACCATTTTGCATAAAATGTGCCTGAATTTTGTAGACGCAGCGGTGTATCTCCTTCTTTCATACGCATTTCACTGTAAGCTTGTTGACAGAGACCTTTGATTTCAAATGAACTGATAAAAACAAATCTATTGGTGTTGAATCACAACACGATTTACATGGTCAATGATTCTGATCACCTATTCAAGAGAATACATGGCGTCAAATTCTGGTTTTTAGAGTTGCCTACACTTTATTGCACAAATGGCGGCGAAGTCAAATCTTGCATTAATCTTGGGACACCCTTCATAAACATATTGGTTCAACTGAATTCAACTTCACATTTTTGACATCTACATGATCTACAATATTTAACCCGTTGAATGCAGAAGCGAATTTCATAATCGGCAGTGCTACAAAAGTAGTTTTGATCAAATATTAGTTTTTTTTTAAGATTTGACAAAAAAAAGTAGTTCAATACACGAGACCTCGGATAGTCAAAGTTTTGTTTGTATCTCTACCCACCCATACAGTGTGTATTGTTATTTCCTTGGTGGTGACATGGTTTGGCTGGCGTTATCTCATGGTAAAAATTTGAGGACCGCCACCACCTCAATGTGTGCTTTGACTAAAGAAAGCACCTTTTCTCTTGAATCGATTGAAAAGAATTGTCACAGTATGAATCAAAACAATGTACGATACACAGCCGTTAATCGCCATTAAACTACTTATCTATAAAATTGACGGATAATTTAAAAAGTCATTTACTGGTTTTGTATCGTGGATCACTATTATCTACCTATCTATGACTACAGTACGTTACCTATGGCGACAGTGAAAATAGGCCTGTATATCACGTTACACCTTTCTTATAGCGTCTATGCGTCCAGCAAATTTTTACCCTTACATCTACTAGGTATTTGAAAAAAAACTGAATTTTGTGGACAGACCTATTGTTTATTTCTGAAAACGAATACTTTATTGACTGAGATAAATTTCCACTCCAGCTAATCCGTCATAAAAAAGTGAATAGGAAGGTATAACGACCCTATCATACAGGGTGGGTGTTTCATTGATAAAGCAGATATCTATATTTAGGATGAGCTTGTTGCTGTTATGAGAACAAGTTGTTTAGCCTTTGATTCTTCGAAAGTTCCATCAAGGTATTTTTTTTTTGTAAAAAAATGTTTTCAAAACTACGTCTGTTGCCAGCTTAATTTTGTCAATACATGTATCACCATTAGCGTACGAGGTGTTTTCACGTGTAGTTCTAACTTCTTGTAGTGGAGTCAAAGATTCTTATTTCATCACATTTTTAGAGATGTATCAAGTGATCAAATATCAGGCACACATGCTTTGCTCAAAGAAAACCACTGAATAGATATTGACCACTAAGGTATCAAGTTGAACTACCTAAGTGCTCTGATCAGCTGAAAATAAAAATATGTAACACTTAAATATACAGCATGTTTCAGCAAGGTGGAGAATTGGTGAGCACTTCGAAATATGGTCTGATCAAAGTGTAATTTCTTTCGAGTACAATCTGGCAAAAGATATTAAATCAAAGCTGGAAAAACTATCATATTCAACCGAACGACGTCAATAACCTGCATAATTCACCATGTTCCCCAGCTCCCTTCATTATATCAGATACTCACTGCAACATTCTCCAGTTCATAAAATTCTACTCCACCTCCACATCTCAAATCCTAACAGTGCCAAGTTCCGCTGTCTACATGCATTATTTAATCTCGATTTCATTCTATGTAGACCGATATGGCACAAGGCCAGCAATCGGATAACAAGATGAAGTCCTTTCCGTGGCTAATGGTTTATCCGTTTTCCAAAAAAGAAAACAACTTATCGAGAGTACACTTGTGGGCACGTGACTCAGATGCTAAGATTTCGTTGGAATGCGATGCTGTAATTTGGGTTACCGGCAAAGGTCCCAACCATAAAGAATCGTGATATTGGATTTCTTATGTGATGTAGATATCAATCTTCCAAGCCTGATGTTCTCTCCAAGAACAGCATCTGGTTCATTTGGATTCGTCATCACCATTCTGGTTGCAGTAACAGTACATAGTTTCTTGTTATATCTTTGACGATCAGCATTTTTATAGTACCAATAGATATGTCTATCGATTCTGCTTTACCGATAAAATGGTCAGTTGAGAGTGATGAACGGAAGCACAGAATTTGACGGATCGGAGAGAGCGGATCCCAGATCTATATCAACACAAACAGACAAAACCACTTTCTACTTCCGAGATTGAAGTTCATCACTCGGAACACTTTTCACGTAGCAAATCTAAAATGAAAAACCTATCGTAACAGTGACTAGAGAAAGAATATTCTTCTTCTAAATATAGAATGGTAATAGGCGTATTCAAACCTCAGATCTTTGATCCGGATTCCGGATTCGAGTCTTGTATCTGGATTTGATTTGATTTGATTTCATCTATCAGCAAACAACACTGCTTATTAGAAACTTGATGAAGGGGGAATTTCTAGCAATAATGATGATCAATTTGAAGAACTCTACCGTCCATTGATATCTTACACCATTGAGAAAAGACAAGTGCATAGGTACAAGGTTGTCCAGCAGAGGATGAACACCCTTTTCATCACTTTATTTTGAAAGAAATTGTAAATCGGTAAATACGAAAAACAGCCATTTTAATGTGTAAAAAAACCTGGCCAGCTGACAACTTTTGCTACTCATCCTATGCTGTTGACATTTTTTCCCAGTTCAAACCTTTTAGCAAAACTGTTCACAGATTTTGAGCTGTGCTGAGAAGATTAAAAAAAAATTAAAACTTAAATAGCCTCCTGCACCAACTCATTATACCTACTATGTTTCTAACATATGCTGTGACTACTGTCAGGTGAATATCAACATATTCATATTTGAAAGTTGTTTATCAAAGGCGTAACGTTTGGATAGAGCGAACAGTTTCTGCAGTGAACATAGTTCAAAAATGAGAATAATTTCTTCCAAAATCTGATGAAGAATTGAGAGTCAAAGATTCCTGCTCCTATCTGTCTTTCTGAAAGTCTGTAATATGAATTATGTAGAATCTTGTTTCTGAAACGTTTCTGAATGGTTTGGTTCCTATATCTGTAAACACATCCAGGAATAAAAATCAATAAAAATAGTTTCTGTTTTGTTCAAGTTTTTTTATAGGTTCTCAAGCAGACAGGACAAAAACCCAACACGAACTGCTTCTGTTTTGTCTACAGGTTCCATTCAGTTTAGAAAGAGACTTAGAACTCACAGCATAAAAACGTGGCGTATCATTTTGATCAAAATTTTATTTTCAACCCTTCTAATAATAATTATAGAAAGCCATGGAAATGACATGATTAATTTTTTTCGTAGATCTTTTCAAGTACTAAAAAACTAGAAAAAATACATCTTCAAATCGATTCATTTTTAATGTGACACAAAATTGTCGCCGATCAAAATGAGACACACCGTATACAAAGCTGAGTCACATCAGAAGATATGGCATCTTAAAAAGTGCGTTGGTGTCTGAATATAATTCTCAGTTGGCATAAAACTCAATAACTAACTTGATCGATCAGACGGTGTTCTTTTTCTGGTGAGGAATCCAACAAATGACATTTTTTCTACTTGCGACAAAATCCACCAGTATAGATTGATGATATCCAACAAAATAGTATTTCGTGAGCAATTGTTTTCCTACTGGTTAAAATTTATTATCAATTGATCCACTATTTCCGGGTCAATATCGAAACCAGTATTGGGAAGCTGACCACTCTTGGATATTATCCTATATTTGGAAGAGAATATCTCTTATCATTGACTATTACAGTAATAAATTTCGACGTGATGTAGTCAAAATAATTATCGTTTTCACCTAAACCAACACACTTTGAACAAGGGTTCATCTATGAAGCGCAAATCATTTTATGAGAGGCCTCGAATAGATCGAGATACAAATAGATCAATCCTCTATATTTCCGCCAATGGAATTTTCAGTTAAGGGATTAATCACGTATAGTCATCATGCCACAAGCATAACACGGGCCTATGCATTGATTAAATCAAATAGGAACACATTAATCAACCTACAACTCGACCGTAACTACATAGTTTTTGAAGCAGAATTGGTTATAAATTATGTGATCAACTATTGAGCTACGATTGGATCACCAATAATGGTGCATGAATGTTATTTGTATGACACCTTATATGATCATGATGACTTCTCTGGAATTCCTGTTGATCCAGATGCTCGATATTTAATTGAATCATGGTTTTGAGTTCACCTATGAGAAATAGAATAATATTAATAAGATTCTTGGTCCCAAGTCAACATTATTTGATTTGAAAAACTTTTTCAGAAGAAGGTGAAGTACAGATGTTCTGAAATCTAGTTCCAATCCTCATGAACTTTTGATCTATATTATTAATGAGATGTATGAATAATTTCAGAAAGTTTTTGACAAGATCCCCAAAAAAGAATCGCAATTCCATTTGTTATGTATCCAAGATTAT
This sequence comes from Orchestes rusci, assembly GCA_958502075.1. Classification (NCBI taxonomy): domain Eukaryota; kingdom Metazoa; phylum Arthropoda; class Insecta; order Coleoptera; family Curculionidae; genus Orchestes; species Orchestes rusci. The sequence continues at coordinate 79,513,433 of OY293304.1, read as the reverse complement.
GTATATCAAAATCGTATCATCCAAATGGTTTTGATTGGTAAATCCGTTTAATAGAGATTTTTCAAAAAGAACATGTGTCAGTTTTAAATTAGGAGTTCCAAATAACTATTTTGATTATCCGATGCTTCCCATTTATTCTGAAGTCGGCAGTGAATTATGAAATTCATTTTTCTGAAAGATTTATTTTCGACTGCTTCAATCAACTTTTATTGGTTTCATGGAAGAGAGTTTCACGAAAAACACTGGATAATTTTATTGCCAACTTTCTGCAGAACATCCATGATTTCAGAATTTCCATCGTCAAAATCATGACTCAATATTGTTATTTGTAGAACTTTATGACTGAGACTATACAGAAGGGGAGATTTTGTCAAAATACTTTTGTCATCATACCACAGCACAGCCATAAAAAATAATAAAAACTTGAATATCTCACAACACACTCTTACTCAACAGTTTATACTATTGAAAGTTCAATTCTCCTGAATAGTGCCAATGATCAAGAAAAGAATCCGATGGATACGTAGAACTCATTTGCCATAATCAATAAAAGAAGGAAGATTAATGATCACCGTTACCCTAAAAGAGACTTGAAGGGGTCGCAGTGACTACAGGTCCAGAGATACAATGCAGTGGCTGGCCTTTGGCAATGTGATAAAAAATGATTTCCAGATTAATGATGGTATTATAGGAAGTAAAATGTACATACATCGCCACTTTGACATTTATGGTCACTATGAAAATACTGCATTGTTAATAATATCAAATAGACCCAAGAAACCTTGAAAAATCCTGCATTACAATTTATATCGCAATCGTTATAAATATTCTATTTTCTGATTAAATATACATGATCCAAACATTCATCATACAGTTCACTTACCAGAATCATTATTACTTTTTCGAAATCGCGTGATCAGGGAATTTTTTGTCAGTATGTAAAGAATTGTTCTGTAGAAGGATCAAAAGAATATACGTATTTCAACAAGACTGTTATTGAGAACGTAATCAAAACCAAGTTTAAGTAAGGAACTTTGAGTCAGTTAGAAAATTATCATTAAATCACATTTCACAAAAAATGTTCAAGAATGATTTGAATCTTGCACTCTCCCGAGTGAAAGTGGTCAAAAACATCAATCAAGGATCATCCAGTTAACGGATATGGAAAAACGGTTGAACAAAGATTAAATTTGACAGAATGGCACTTTAAAAATCAGCCTGATTCAGCCACCTCGAGATTAACGAACCGGGAGGTAGCAAAGGTGAAGTTTGTATACTGGCAACTATAGTTTTCCAGAGCTAGCTCGTCTTGTGTGAGTTGGAGGTAAAATACTTTGCCTCCTGAACAAAAGATCAAGTATTTGCGATTTCTGTTTCCAAATTCCAACATTTTTAAAGTGTATTCATATATTGGCTGGCAGATTGAGAAGTATCGCTTCAACGAACCATTTTGAAAGGCATCAATCAATGCGCTTTGACCACAAGATATGAAAACAGGATCGAGCTTACCAATTTAATTTGAGCTCATTTGAATAACATTTGCGGCAATAAGTGCATGTTTGCAGACTTTGTTATATACACAAGACACTTCAATCTAACATGTTTGAACCAGATACTCACATTCAAATGGAGCGGTTTGGTTTCGCCTGTTGGTCCATATGTCCATAAATAATTTCAAAAATTCTTCTCTATACTACACCAACTACATGCATGATGATCAAAACAAAACGTTGATTTGCAGCGTCACAAGCGTAAATCATGCACAGTAAAATCTGAGTTGTCTTGATATTTGATAACTTCCATATCCCACTATAGAAACATATTGTCAAGAATAATGGAAGTTTCGTTTTTATTCTATCTCAAATAAATAATCATACTTAACAAACATTCAATCATTGAATGTTTGCCACAACACATTGGCACTCTGCAGTAGCCTTATTCACAAGTTTCTACAGTAGCCCCAATTGAAAGCATCAAAATCAATCCAGTTAGCGTGGTAGCAATATTGATCCGGAAATGAATAATATCGAATTTTTCAAGCGGAAAAAACAAATTGTGGAGATGACCGCGAACCTAATATTTTGCATCAATTAATACCGCTCGAATCAAAATGTGCAAGTGTCCTCTACTGCCACTACCACAATTTGTTTTTCTGCTGACACGATATTAAATAAAACTGAATTTTACTGACGCCAAAGAGACGAGAAAGTGGGACTTTCTAAGGCTCGACAAAGTGGTGAAAAATGCCTAGGCGGTAAAAAAATGTTCAACTGTTTCTAATAGAGGGCGTTACAAGATCAGTTTCTGAATGCATGTGATTGAAGCATGATAGGTATATTGATATTCAATAGAATGTAATACCATCTTATTTAGATATTTTTGATGGATTCTGAGTAAATCAAATCCTAGACATTCAGGATACAAAGTGAAGTTCACCCTTTTACGTCGCTGTTTGTTTTACAGTGACTAATAAAAGATACAAGACAAATGCAACATGGCGTCTGAAACCTGAAAATTGAGTATTTTCGGCCCCGCTGGCTCAGTGGTTCGATCTTAGCGTGTGGAAAGACCTGGGTTCAAATCCCAGCTCGAGCATGCTTTTTTTTATAAAGTCCTTCACTGTTTTTATGTGTCAGCAGAAAAATAATGTATAGACCACGGCGATTGAGTGATTTTTCCAGTCTTCAAGAAGTGTCCGGCCTCGCTAAAGTGTACGGGCGCACTTTAGTTCTTCTTTCAGCCTGGAAAAATGTCACTTTACCGCCTAGGACTACAATATACTATTTCTTGATGATGAAAAGTATACTACCTTCAGATGATCTATGACGCCTCTTTGTAAGCAACATCTATTTAGACGTGGAAGATTTAGGGAAAACGAGACATTGTTGAGTGATGAGTATTTGAATAAATACATCTCCTCACCTAAGAGACAAGCACAGTACCATGAAGTTTTTCTCTATATTTTCCATGTATTCTCAATGGTTACATTATTATATTTCTGTTATTATTCTTATCAAAATCGTTTGAATCTCAGGGTCATTTGCACCCATCGTAATTTGAGCCTAGCTTTAACAAGCCGGCCCAATTTTCCTAGGCGTGGCTTGTATAGAGTCATTTTTCTCGGGCCGCGCATGCGCTTAGAACAGGGCAACTGGTGGCTGGATGATGTCACATGTGACGATATTTATAAGCTCCAAAATGCTGTCAGTGTCACTGCCAAGTTTAAATGAGTATTAATTGAGTTTCATGAAGAGTGGTATACCGATTTGTTGATTCAACAATACATAAATAAAACATGAGTAAGTGAATTTTAACTAAAGGTCAAGAAGTGCCATTTCAGTTCAAGCAAATGTCATATTTTTGTTTTGACATCACTTTCGCGTTCACATTGCAGAACAGACTTCATGCTCTATCCTTGTTCTACTTTTAGCAAGACAAGGATAGAAGCACGGTCGTGAACGTGATACTGCTTGTCACTTGCCCTGGTTAGAACGCATGCGCCTTACGCTATCGGCGAGAGAAACGGTCCTATTTAGTTTGTTGCACCAACCTGATTTTTTGACAGTTGTACTAAGCGGGACAGATGAACAAGTCTGTTCAATTTGACATCTCAACTACCACACGAGAAATTTCAATTTGACACAATTGGTCGAAGTTATGGAGAACTCATTGTTTGCTTTGATCACAAAATGAAGAGAAAACTGCACTCTAGTTAATATTTGATTGCACACGCACAGTTTCATAAACATACCTACAGTTGGCTCACTACATGTCGAAACCTTTGAAAATCATGTCCCCAAAGCGATTTGCCGAAATTCCTAGGATCAAAATCAAAAACCGACCAAGAACAAGTTTCACGAGTAAAACAAGTTGGAAAGAGGCGATCTATTTCCAAGCGGTGTACGAAACCCCAACGACGAATCTCAGTCGGAATTTCCGATCGGCAACACTTGACCTGGTATAATATTGGGATTTGGATCAGAACGAGACTAGGAGTGCGGCAAGCCGGAGCCACTTTTGACGAGTGAACTTTCTAGTCTTTAGTGAATATTCGATGGTACAGGACCCCAGTGATCCTTTTGATTTAGATTCATATACAACAGCGTAAAGGCGTTACCAAACGTACAATCTGACCAACTTTTTGCGTAAACAATAAAGAACTTTCAAATTTTGAAGTTTTAGATAAAATTTGAGGCTAGAAAGCCACTAAAGCCAAGCTTATTCAATTGAGCCTAGAAATTTGACCGCTTATAGTTAGCTTCGCTATGGCTGCATTAAGCTAAGTTTTCTAAGCGATGCAAGAGATGTTTTCACAAAGCTTGGCTTAATTGAAAGCCGGGCTTTAATAACGATCGATGCAATCGGCCCTTAACCCTTTTGAACTCACGATAAAATCTGAGAAAAATGTTCTCTGGAAAGGCAACGTGGCGAAATAATTGAGTAAAGTATTTTACATGGTATATAATTAATTATCATTTTTTTAGTTATCGAACTTCGTAAATAAAAGAAATTGAATTTAGTTCAGCTGAGCTCAAATTCTTTTATGTTATGTGCATCATAGAGATAGATCAACAATATCGAACATAATAATATTTTTATATACAGCGTGTCCAGAATATAATGATGTACAGGGTGTGCTTTCTTAATAAAAACAGATAATAATGAGTACCGCTATGGATTCCTTGTGAAATTTTCATCAAGTTTGTTTTTGTGTTTCTTTTTTCTAGCATGTCAAATAAGACAGGTATCAGCTGTCAAACCATACAATGCAAGAATGCTCATAGCTTTGAGACAACCCAACCGATGAACATTTTTCAAATTTACTCGAAAATTTTAAACGCAAAGGCATAGTGATGATAGTTCGTCTGGAATGTCGACCAAATGTCGCACATCTTTCATTCATTACACTTTTTCCAGCTCCCGGAATAAATAAGCTGAACGCTACTATACTCACTACTATACTCGGTGACTTTAGAAGTGGTACACCGACTTATTGCCCATAAGACTCAATTTAAACATGACCTATTACAAAGCTTGTTATCTCCTTTGAAAAAAGGGATATCAAATTAACCAAAACAGCAAAATGTTCAAAATGAATGAAAATTCAATATTTAAGCATAAGAGAAATTCCATTACTACCAGGAAGCTATAGAGTGTTTTGAATTTCCAGCACATTCCACCCAATGCTAACTATGGCATTGCTAGTTTTACTACAAAATTTTTAAACCCTTTCCTTTTATAGAGTTTTCTTGTAGAAATGGAATTTCTCCTATGGTGAAATATTGAAGTCTCATTTATTCTGAGCATTTCGTTTTTTTGGTTTATTTGATGTTTTTTTTTTCAAAGGAGATATGAATTAAGCTGGTTTCCCACGGCCCGTGATATTAAAGGCCGGGCCGCGCCAGCTCGCGCCAACGCGCCGTGGGAAGAGGTTCGCCCGTGGTATTCCAACCATATCTGTGGTGGTCCGTTCTATCCGCCACGAGTCGGTAACTCCGAAGGCTCGATCCGGCGCGACGCAAACATGCCTCTGGCGGCCCGTTGAAAAACGGGTATTGTCCACAAGAAAAGATGTATTGTATGTATTGTCTGGTCTACCGTCATGTTGACATTTGTTGTTTGATATTCGTTAAGGTCAGATCGTGTCTATGTAAATATGGATTGGGCGAATGATGCAATTAAGGGATTTTTGAGTGTGTATGAAAGTGAGCCTGCTTTATGGAACACTGCTCTTATTAAAAACGATGACCGACAGCGTTTTTTTTTGCTCTGTTCAGTAAATAATGTCCACTAAATAATATGACAGCTGCTGCAGCAACAGTCATTTGATCTTGCGACATTTTTGCACCAACGAATCAGCTGAACCTCGCCCACTGACTACAGAATACGCCGCGCGGCCTGCAGTATAACGGGCCGCATATAACGATTCTTTACCTTACCACGAGCCCATACCAAAATCGCTCTTCCTATTGGTTGGATCGTCTACAAACATTCACGAGCCATAGGCAACCAGCAAATCACTGCTGATCAGCTGGCTGATTGCCGATTGCTACTCAAAATCATTACAAAAAAATACATTATTCATTCTTGAGCAAACACACTTTTTATTTTGTTTTTAATAAAATAACAACATTATTAATTCTGCATTATTGACTTCCGGAAAGGTTTTCCTTTTTTTCGACTACCCTTAGGGTACCTGTATTTTGAATGTTACTGATCTGTACTCATTTTATTTGAGGTGGGTTAAGTAGGTATATTTATAGTGGATTCAGGATAAAGGCGGTGATCGGATAAATCTATCAACCGAATATTTCGCTAATCGGAGTGCAGTATAAAAGCGACATTGCTGTTATTAACGATCAACTAAATTTTTCGACTTTTGGGCGCATGTGGCAGCATTTCTGCTCAGTCAGTGGCGGCTGGTCGGGGTAGGCAAGGTAGTTACCGCAGTAAATAGTAAATACCAAAATAAATTATTATTGTGAACTGAATAATTGAATCACAATTAATCAAGAAGACTTCCATTTGAAAACAATGCTTATTATATTCTTCATTACTTCTACCTACCAGTGGTGCGAAACTCATTCCTAAACACCCACAAGAGGACCATGTCCTAGCCGTTGACCGCTGGTGCATTCAAAATAGGCGGCCGTCTCAGTTGCCTTTTGTCTCTGTTCTCGCGTGGTATTTTATGCACATGAGAAGGGGTAATCTTGAGAGTGGGGCAACGGCGAATATAAGGAAAATAAAGGCGACACGATTTCCGCCTTCGTCGCGTGTTCGTGTGTTTTCGGTGTCGACGCGCGAAACGGTCATCCCACAATGACATGAAGCATGAAGCATAGGGATGAGACGAATGAAACGTATAAAAACGACAGTCGATACTCTTTACCCATCTAGCGAATATGAATTGATTCATCAATACAGATTATCAAACTTTTTTTAAAACACTTTTGGCATAAAAAAGCTAGCCCGAGCATTATTCTATCTATACTCTTTTTTATGCAATTGCAGTGATGACTGCAATAAATAGTCGTTATTGGGGATATCGGTTGCGATTATCCATCCTAGGCCTTGAGCCCGAGAAAAACCAAACTAAATTAGACTGTATTGTTATCCTTATCAGGTGGCGGTGTACACTACAATTATTGATATAATCATAGATTATCAGATAAGTTTTAGAAATTAGTAAATTAGAATTTCTGTTTTGATATTTTCATTTTTTGGGACAGGATTTGTCCACACATAGAGGTAGAGTTTAGTTTGTTTAGTAGTTGTCGTTTTTTCAGGATATTCATTATTTATTTTTGGCATTTTTACGTAAGTTCTTTTTATTTTCAAAATGACTTTGCCAGCTCATGACGTTATTTGTTCCTTATTGGAGGAACCGTTTTCTAGGCTTAAGGTTGAAGATCGAAATCAAATAATCGCTGTAGGTCGCCCTACACCCTCACTTGACATTTTGAAACCGGATAAAAAACAAGAGCAACATTTTTCTCGCACTTTTAACACCCAATGGTATAAAAGCCACGGATGGTTATGCGGTAGTTTCTATAAACAGAGCCTTTTTTGTTGGCCCTGTTTATTGCTCGCGAAAGGAAGAAATAACGTTTGGGTACTGCAAGGATATACAGATTTGAAAAATTTGTCTGCAAGTATTAGAAAACATGACAGCTCTAAAGAACATCTGAGCAGTTACTTGACTTTAAAACGATTACAGACAAATTCTTCAACGATGAAAGACGCTCTTCAAATTCAAACCGCTCTTTCTTTGAAACTTTATAACGAAGACGTTCGAAAAAAAAGAAATTTGATGATGTATCTAATAGGCGTAACTGGTTTACTTGCAAAGCAAGAATTGGCATTTAGGGTTCATAACAAGAAAAATGAATCTTCAAACGTTGGAAATTTTAAAGAATTTTTCAAGGTTCTGATTAAACGCGATGTGGAGATGCAAGAACATTTGAAAAAAATTGGTAACATATTTTCGGGATTATCTAAAACTATTCAGAATGATTTAATTGTATGCATTTCCGAGCATCTTATGGAACACATTAACCGGGAAATCAAAGATTCTATTTTTTTTGCGGTACAGGCGGATGATACAACCGATATAGTTGAAAAATCGCAGTGTGCAATTTCGGTTCGTTTTGTCAATGAATCGGGAAAAATTCATGAAAGATTTTTAGGATTTTATGACGTGAGCCAAGAAAGAACTGCTCTTGCAATGTACGAACTGGTATCGGCGGTTTTGCGTCCGTTTAACTATGAAGCCAAGTTAGTTGGTCAGTGTTACGATGGTGCGAGTGTTCATTGAATGGCTTACAGATGAAAATCAAATCTGATGCACCAAACGCTTCATTCACACACTGCAGCGCTCATAGATTAAATTTAGTTTTGCAAGACGGAACAAAAAGCATTAAAAGCTGTCGTATCTATTTTGCCAGCGCTACTCCATTACCGGGATTTTTTAATTAATCAGCGAAACGAACATTTGTTTTAGATTCGGTAATGGCTAGGAGAATTTCTTCCTCTGTGAAAACAAGGTGGTCCTCCCGCTCTAAAACCATCAATATCATAGATTCAGAGTGGGAAAATGTGCGTACAGTTTTTACTGAAATTATTAACGATACGTCATCAGGAGAAGAGTCCATTTTTGGCGGAAGGGGCTACTTACATTTTTTAGAAGATATTGAATTTTCATTTTTAACGGCTGCTTTCAAAAATATATTTGATATTACCGATTTATTATTTGACATTTTACAAAAAAAGTCTTTGGATATAACTTACTGCAAAAATCAAGTTTTTTCTGCCAGGGATCGCATAAAACTGCTGAGAACTGAAGAGAAGTTTAACAAGATTTTTGAAAAAGCGGAGGGGAGAATAAATGAATCTGCGTGCTTACCACCTGCACAAAAACGAGCTAGAATATCTGATGCTATTCCAGATAACAAAAAAGCCTCATTGCGTATTCTATTTTATGAAATCTTAGATAACGTCGTAACGCAAATAGAGGTGCGATTTGCGGATTTGTCACAAATGACATTTTTTGCGTTAGCTGACTCGTCAAAATTTAAACATTTTAATAATAACTCCCCATGATTTGGTTACTAGTTTGGTCAATTTTTATAAAGATGTTTTTGATAAACAAAGATTAATAAATGAGTTGTCTGTTATCTATCAGGATGAACAATTCGAAAAGTTAAATTAAGAATCAATTTTACAAAACCTGGTCAATAACGAAAGACAAATATTTTCTGAGGCCTATAAAATGTTTGTTTTGATTGCCACGATTCCCGTAACAAGCGTCGCTGTTGAGCGTCATTTCTCGTGCCTTAAACGTATCAAAACATACAGTCGTAACTCCATGAGAAATGAACGTTTGTCTTTACTGGCATTGTTAGCTATAGAAAAAGAATTGTTCCTTAAAATCCAGGCCATTGAAAGTTTTGAAGCTGATATAATCCAGAAATTTTCGCTTCTAAAGGATGGGAGAATAAATCTAATTTATAAAAAATAAATTCTTTTTTTTCTATGATAATATTAGTGTATGGTGAGGTTCAGGAAGGCTGTATGGGGGGGAGGAGGCCTTATTTTTTGCGATCAAGATACATTCTTTGTAATATTTCAAAATTAAAATAAAATGACCGCAATATAAATTATTAGTCAAAGTTTGGGCAGGGTCTCGAACAATGATTTGTCTGCTGCGCATTCTCCACTTACTGAATATGAGGGGAAATTATTTATAAATAAGGAGAATTCTCACGAGAAATTCGCCTGCGGCTCAGTGGCGGAACTATAATAGAACAATTCGAGGCGAAGCCCGGGGGCCCGTGAGGTTGAGGGGCCCTGGGCCCAGTCTCCAGTCGTCGCACTAAGAGACTTACTTATATATTGTCACAAAATATTTTTCATAATCAAATAACATCTACAAGTACTAGTAGTAATTTACACTATAATCTAATAAATCGTTAACTATTTTCAAATACTTGCCATCTTTACAATCTGGCAACCTCGGAATTACAATCTGTCGGTATTTTCAACCCCGAACTTTAACTACAAGCCGGCATCATCGCATGTCATTTATATCGCGCGCCAAAAGCAAGGTATACTTAGATGAAGCGCGCTTCAACTTTTCGCTGCTCTTTCGACTGTGCTGCGCTCCGCGCTAATTTATTCGCGTCAATCATCGAATAGAAAATCTTTGTCTACAGACTCTTTATTCAAGATTAAAGTTGAAGTTGTTTTTTTCCCTCTGTTGTGTTGTGTTGTAGAGTTGTTTAGTTCTCCAATATATAGAGAATTGGAATGTGAAATGTCTCAGGGATCGGAGAAAAGAGCTGCTCCAGCAGGAAATACTATTCTCAGTTATTTTAAAAACCTGAAAACAAGGAATCAAATCGAAAAGCAAGTGGAATCAAACTCAGCCCAAATATCCCTTACTATAGAACGGAACTTCCCCTACCAGAAATGAGGGAAAATTAAGTATAAAGGAGGGGAAATACAACCACGAAATTTTTCGTCTGCGGCGCTTTGCAAGCGGCGCCTTCTGCACCAACAACATTTAGTCACGCTACGCCACAGGATTCCGCCTACCCAAATATAGGCGGCACGAGCCGCCACTGTGCTCAGCAATATCTTATATTTGTTCCTAAACTTCGGTTATTTTACGGGATATCTACCCGGATACACGACAAACGATGAGAATCGCTCGAATCCATTCCATTGAATATTTCAGAAACAACACACCTTCAAAAAGCCCATTTCAAGAGATATAAAAATCTGGTAACATAAATAAGTATTCATGCACTCTATTCTTTTTCCCAGTTTAGGTCCTCAGATTTTTTTTTGTTCAAAAGTCATTATGCCTTTTTGACCTATGTATGAAAGAAAAAAAAAGCCAATCTTCACGGTTTTTCAAAGTGGTTCTAGAAAAAAAAAGAATAACTATCCATTCGAATAAAGAGGGGCAAAAATTATACCGATTCTGAAAATTACACGATACGATTATAATACATTGATAAATTCCAACTTTCACAGGCATTGTTGAAAAAGCAACTTCAAACTCAAACGCGAAACATCCATGAAGAACTGCAACAGCTGTCAATGATCGCTTTGAATTCGAATCTGAATTATGAGCCGCCATATTCGAGTCAACCAATAGGAGAGACCGATTTTGGTATGGGTCCGTGGTAAGGTAAAGAATCGTTATATGCTAACGGGCCATGGAAATGGAGCCGCCCGAAGTCTTTTAAATTGATCCGGGCTTGCTCAAGCCCGCGCGGCGCGGCCCGGCCTGTAATAACACGGGCCGTGGGAAGCCAGCTTTAAGCTTTGTATTAGGTCATGTTCACATTGAGTCTAATGGGAAATTAGTCGATGTAACACTTCTAATGTCACTGAGTAAATTCAAGATGACCTCAAAATATAATTTGTTTGAAATGGAACAGTGACTGGGTGGCTACTAGGTAACGCAAATATTTCTCAATATCTTTTTCACGAGGGCATCTTAAATAGTCTCACCATTTCACATTTAATAACAAAAAAGCCTATAGCTTTTCTATTTTGAATTCTAGAAACAAGTGTAATACATGAAAGTTGTGCGGAATTTTGTCAAGAATTCAGATGAACAAATTTTTTAGTATGCCTTTGCATTTGAAAATTTTAAGTGAATTCAAAAAATGTTCATCGTTCACATATTATACTGAATTTATTCGTCTGTTCTGATCGGAATCATTTGAAATCTTTGAATTGTGATAGAGGAGAACCTCCTCTTTGAAATGAGATCAAGATCGCGTCAATCGGTTGGGTTGTTTCAAAGTTATGAGCATTCCTTTTTCACCTTGTATCTACATTACGATATTGATTCAAAATGAAACAACGGTAGAATATTCTTGGGCATACATATACGCAGCTCTTCTTCCATCTAAGCGAAGTCTTATCTCTTACCGTTTACATTATCCCCTTGTACAGGGTGTCTCATTTTGCCTACTTTTGCGGGGTATCTCCGTTATTCTTATAGATAGAAAGTCGCGATTTTAGCGACAGGTTGCTACTTTTTTGTGAAACTAAAAATGCTATTAACAAAATTTTCATAGCCCTTTAAGTTTTTAAGATACAGGGCTAAACTGAAAATCTTGCATTTTAAGGTACCCCTCGTATACAGTGGCCACATATGGGAAACTTTTTTATTATTAATTTAAGGAAAAAAAGTTATTCTTTATAAAAAGTTCTGCATGTTCCAAAACCTAAAATGCAACCATCAGATATTACATTTTTTCATTTGAATTAATGCATTGATTTAAATGTCCAATAATTAAAATAAGAGATTACTGTTTAATATTAATTTATTTATAAAATTTAATAAATTTAAAAAAGAAAGAAACAATCATTTTAATGGTAGTGTTTATTTTTCTTTATAACAATTTTCGATATTGTCAAATTTTACTCTTGAGTGAAATTCATATTTTTTGACAAACCTCGTATACGACTGAAAAAATGTAATATCTGATGGTTGCATTTTAGGTTTTGGAACATGCTGAACTTTTTATAAAGAATAACTTTTTTTCCTAAAATTAATAATAAAAAAGTTTCCCATATGTGGCCAACTTAAGCAGACACACTGTATAAACTATCAGATAAGTTATGGAAAATGTAAAAACTGTTTTTCATATAACTTTTCTCGTAGAACCCGATTCTGCTCTCGGAATTAGTATACAGGGTCAGGTCAAAAAGTTATCGGACCCAACTTCATTTTTTTGAATGGAACACCCTGTATATTTAAAATCCAAAGGACCTGTATTTTTTTCTTCTTTTTCAAAAATATATAACAGTATGCACTTTTGAGAAAATAAATGTTTGACCTGACCCTGTATACTAATACCGAAGACAGAATCGAGTTCTACGGAAAAACTTATATAACCTTTTCCGTAGAACTCGATTCTGCCTTCGGAATTTGTATACAGGGTCAGGTCAAAAAGTTATAGGAGAAAAAAAATTTTTCACAAAAGTGCATACTGTTATATATTTTTGAAAAGGTAAACAGAAGACAAATCTTATGGACTATAAATATACAGGGTGTTCCATTTAAAAAAATAAAGTTGGGTCCGATAACTTTTTGACCTGACCTTGTATACTCATTCCGAAGGCAGAATCGAGTTCTACGGGAAAAGTTATATAAGAAACAGTTTTCACATTTTCCATAACTAATCTGATAGTTTAGATACGAGGGGTACCTTAAAATGCAACATTTTCAGTTTAGCCCTGTATCTTAAAAACTAGAAGGGCTAAGAAAATTTTGTTAACAACATCTTCAGTTTAACAAAAAAGTACACTGTGGCTGAAACCGCAACTTTCTATCTATAAGAATAACGGAGATACCCAGCAAAAGTACCCAAAATGGGACACCCTGTACATCATTTTATTCTGGACACACTGTATGTTACAGTGAAGGTACGGAGTTAGGGATTGTATACTCTCCCTAGAGATCGTACACATTTACTAAAAAGTCCGAAAATACCCACTTTTACTAGTAATTTCATAGAATCATTATCTCTCTAGTTGAAGTTGAATGTCACCTGATATCAGATTACACATAAAATAAAAGTTGAGTTTTAGTTGTATATTGGAGAATGTTTATCGTAAAATGAATAACTATTAAAGAATATTAAATTGAAAAGGATGTCGTGGCCGGCGTATTCGACTGGGTACAATTACATTTGTTTGGTTTTTGTTGTAAATGAAAAATGTTTATTGTAAAAAGAATAATGAATATAGAATATTACAATGTGTGTTGAAGAGAAGGAATACACATACGAAGAACTGAAAGCAGAATCCGAGCAAGAGAAACAACCCACATCACAATATCCTGAACAACTTGATCGAGTAAAGAAGAAGGAATGTGGTACAACAGGCACAATGTCACCTATTTTATATTGACTATTACAATTACTGATTCGCTATAGTGATTTTGTAGAATATCTAGTGATTTCATACATTCTCTAGGGCATAAAGGAATTCAATATTCTTTTGGACCCCATTTCGCACTTTCACGGGTTTGGTTAGTGAATGTGAACAGTCACAAGTTATCACACATGATCACTGAATAATTTCTTACATTCACTGTTACATATACAAGAGTTACGTGTACGTTGTTTGTCCGCGATGAACTTCTAGTTTACTGAACTGATTTTAAATTTGATTTTCACACTGCAATTTGATCCAACTTGAAAAAATAGGATAGCTTACAATTCTCACATCTCAATTTATAATCGCAATTTTATTTTATTGCAAATCATTTGCATATTATCTGGACAGTCACAATTATCTGATAGCTCCAAAGGATAGCGATATCTGTTGACTAGACTGAGTAAGTATTCAATATATGGCGCTATGTTAATGATTTATGAATGAAGTGATCTCAAAGAACAAGACGTTCTCTATTTGGGTATGGGATCAAGAAATTTTAAAAAAATTGACTTGGTGAGGTAATGTGTGCAGAGTTTTGTTGTTTTCCCAAGATCTTCTTCTTACAGTGCGGCTCTAAACGGAGCCCCCCCCTTTTTTTTCATGTGTTCACCAACAATTTTGAAACTTGGCATACTTTAATTGCTGCCGAAATACTACTTTTTGATGCTATTGACGTACTTTTAGTATTCAAGATGGTGGCTGGGCGCCATTTTGAAACATTTTTTCAAATGGAAAGGGGGGTCGTGTGACACCTCATTTTGAAGATCCTGATGAGTACTTCATAACCCGAGAATATTGCGTAGATACCTTCAAGTACTACAAAATGGCGGTACATTCAATCACTACATCGATACATACACTTTTTGAAAAAATTCGTCGAGTTCAATTCAAAAGATGCTTTTTTGACATTTTTGTGATTTATTCCTAACCCAAACTCTATGTCAAGAATATTTCCAGCATCTTTTGAATTGAATTTGACGATTTTTTTTAAAAAGTGTATGTATCAACGTAGTAATCAAATGTACCGCCATTTTGTAGTACTTAAAGATATCGACTCAATACTCAAGGGTTATGAAGCACTCATCAGGATCTTCAGAACGAGGTGTCACACGACCCCCCTTTTCATTTGAAAAAATGTTTCAAAAAGGCGCCCAGCCGCCATCTTAAATACTAAAAGTACGTCAGTAACATCAAAAAGTAGTATTTCGACAGCAATTAGAGTATGTCAAGTTTCAAAATTTTTGGTGCACACATTAAAAAAAGGGGGGGAAACTTTAAGAGCCGCACTGTATTAGATACACTATCGGACAAAAGTAGAGCAACACTGTGAAAAATATATGCAATTCCCGATATTATAAATTATGCAATGCAAGATATTGTATACAAATACCAATTTGGATACATGTAAGTAGGTAATGATTTAGCCATGACAACAAGAATTTTCTTTGATAAAACAAAATGCATTTTTTTGACATTCAGTTTCAAATGCTCAAAAGTAACGCGTCAAAAGAAGAGCAACATTTAAATAAATTGTATAAAAATACATTTCTAGTTAAAGTAACGCCAAAAATGATTTGTGTGGGTCTAATTTTGTGTATTGTTGGACATTTCTGTGCAGGAATAGTCATGCAAAGAGGGATTCCAATTTCAAAAGACTTGAAGCAAAGAGTTGTGAATGCATTTATGGAAGGTACCTGAGCCGATATTTCCAGACAGTTTATTTCACCACTGTACAGCGTATCTAGAATAATTTCATCGTATAATGACAGGGCACACTTAAAAAAGCTACCTGAATCAGGAAGGCCCAAGAAGACTTCGGTATTGACCGACGATGCATCAAAAGAATTTCTCAAAATGATCTTTGTCCGAATATAAGATAATTACCAAAATTCCAGAAATATCGAGTGGTATACGATCTGTACAAAGAAGGTTGATAGATGCAAAGCTGTTTGGTAGACGGCCAGCTAGTTTTGGTAAAAACAGAGCAGCAAAGTTGGCATTTGCACGGCGGCATTCAAACTGGACCGTTGATGACTGGAAAAAAGTTCTCTTCAGTGACGAAACGCGACATGAGATATTCAATTCTGACGGAATGAGACGTGTGAGGTGACCAATCAATACAAGATTCAGTCCAAACTACATAACAACTACAATCAAACATGCTAAAGGCAGTGTTTTTTATGGGGTTGTTTCTCATGGAAGGGGGTTGGCCATATACACTTTATTAACGGAACTATGGATAGATTTCTTTATCGGGAAATCATGCAAAATGTTATGCTTCCTTATGGAAAATGTGGAATGCCGTTACGTTTTATTTTACAACAGGACAATGATACGAAACACTCTTCACAAGTCGTTCAACAGTGGTTTGAGCAAAACAACGTTCGAGTTTTGCAGTGGCCGGTACAGTCACCAGACCTTAACACCAATGAAAATCTCGGGGAAGAAGTGGAACGTCGCATTAGTGCACAAATGTTTCCAAATAGACAATCATTGATAAATAAAATTGGTGAAGTTTGGACAAATCTTCCGGACAATGTCATTCAAAAGTTGATTGAGTCAATGCCGCGCCGTTGTCATCATGTGATTCGTAATAATGGATATTCTATTGATTATTATTATGTTAGTGAAATTGTTACTGTTATTCCAATAAAATACAGTGAAAATAGTTATTTTCCTAACAAGTTCGCAAAGTGATGCTTTCCCGCACGCAAAAGCAGTTAGACGAACGACGCGAAGCGGAGTTCGGATATGCTTTAAGGGCGGGAAAGAGACTTTGCGAACGTTTTAGGAACAATATTTTTTCTACGAGCGTTCAAAGATAAGACACGAAAAACTTTACATAATATATTATTTGAACGCACTTAAAAACATAGAACTTGAGAATAATGATTATTTATGCTTAACAATATATTTATATTGAAAGAACAATTCGTGGCGGCAGCTGGAAATTGGATAATATGGGTATAATCAAAATCATAATTGATTTATTTTATATTTGAAATGCAAGGGCATGTCCGATCACTGTTCATAAAATTTCCTCTTTTGTCGCCTTATTCCCTGCTATTGGCAACACTGTTTTGATTTGACATGACACTCTAGACAGCTGCGTCAGGCGTCAGTCAGTCTTCGTTTAATCGTTTATACTTTTATAGATTTGATTGTCCGTTTGTTTGTATAATTGTATACATGATCAGGTTTTTTTGATGCCAGTATTCAGCTCAAATCTTTCGAAGATTTCCGATGAACACAGTAGTTTGCACCGAAATCAAGCAAGAACAACTCACAAATGCCAATTGAAAGTCGTCATTATCAATGTTTGTTTGCGTTACTGGCGAATGCGTTTTTAACGCAAAAAAAGGATTGTGTGTTTCATTTTGATTTTGACAGAAAAGGGAAAAGTAACAAGAACATTATTTTGTGCATTACAAAGTGCATTATCTACAGTTTGGTTGGTATGGAAACGAAGTTTAAAACAACAAATTGGTAGGTAGTTATTTGAGTTGACATTTGAGTGCGGGAAAAATTTTTCCCGCACTAGTGCGGGAAAAGGCTACTTTGCGCACGCAAATGAGTGTGCGAAGTGGTTACTTTGCGCACGCTCGTAGAAAAACATTTTTTCGCTCTACTTTTGTCGTTCCCATTTTCGTAAAATTTTATAATAATCATTATTAACCTTTCTTAAACTGACTGAAAATTAACTTTCAGTATAAGCTTGATATCTATTTTATCAGAATAAGCCAAAAATATGAACCCGATAATTTTTTCTATTTGAACATGATCAGAAATAAGCTTTGTTGCTCTACTTTTGTTCGTTTGTTAGTGTATGTAAGTTGTAATTGGGAGTGGATTACAATGTTTCAAAAATTATGACAAAGTGAGACTAAGTTTGCAAATTTTTGTTATTTTCCAGCGGATTTTGTTCAAAATTAGAGATGTAGGTTATATATTTGGGATTTGATCAAGAAATTAAAAAAAAATACATAGTGTGGTTATAATTGCATACCTTTGTTATTTTCCAAATGGTTTTTTTCAAATTAGATAATATTGTTATCTCGATTATTATGTAGATTCTATTTGAGATTTGATGAAAAAAAAAATGAAAAAATGACACAGTGAGGTTATATTTGGATGGTTTTGTTATTTTTTAAAAGATTTTGTTCAAATAGTATGATTGTGTTGGTTCTAATTTGTGGTTTGATCAAGAAATATAGCAAGCATTGACCAAGTGAGGTTATGTGTTCATAATTTTGTTATTTGCCAAAGGATTTTGTTCAGATTGAATATAATATGTAGGTTCTAATTGGGATTTGATCAAGAAATTTAAAAAAAAAATACATAGTGAGGTTATGTTTGCATAGTTTTGTTGTTTTCAAAAGGATTTTGTTCAAATTATTAGAGATGTATGTTCTACCTAAAATTTGATCGAGTAATTTGAAAAAAAGACAAAATGAGGTTATGTTTTCATAATTTTGGTTTTTTGCAAAAGATTTTGATCAAATAAGACGTGTAGGTTCTGATTTGGGGTTTGATCAAGAAATTTAACAAACATTGACTAAGTGAAGTTATGTTCGCATAATTTTGTTATTTTTCAAAGGACTTTGTTCTGATTAAATATGTAGGTTTTATTTGGGATTTGATTAGAAAATTAAAAAAAAAGACCTGGTGAGGTGATGTTTGCATGTTTAGGAACCTTTCTCAAATTAGAGATGTACGTTCCAATTGGGATTTGCTCAAGACATTTTTTCAATAGAATAGAATAGAATAGATTTTATTGACGGATAAACCATTTCAAAATACAAAATATACAAAATCTTACTGATCTATATACTCACATATACAATATACATACATTATACAATATAAATACACTTCCATACATCATTTTACAAGACTATTTTCCTAATTTGGGACCTAAAAAGGCTTAACTTGGTATCAAAAAAATCTACCTTTTTGGCAACGGAATTACCTAGTTTACAAAGTCTTTGAGTTGGTTGATTTTGACAATAATTTGTTCTGTGATATCCAATGTAGAACAGTTCGGTATGTCGTAATGTAACTTGAGGTACTGATAAAGCAATTTTTTGCAAAATATTTGGGCAGTCAATGATCCCATTTATAATCTTGTATAAAAAAATTAAATCCAGAAACTCTCTTCTTGTTGCAAGCTTTGGTAAGTTCAGCAACTGGCGGACTTCATCAAAGTTTATATCTTCAGTTGGAATATCCAGTTTGTAAGCGGAGAAACGTAAAAATTTCTTTTGAACTTTTTCAAGTTGTCGAATATGAGTATCGTTCAAAATAACATGGTGAGGTTATGTTTGCGGTTTTGTAATTTTTCAGAAGATTTTGGTCAAATTAGATTTGTAGATTCTGTTTGTGATTTGATCAAGAATTTGAAAAAAAATGCTTTGGTAAGGTTATGATCGCAAACATTTGTTATTTACCAAAGGACTTATTTGAAAGTTTTGTAGGCTCCAATTTGGAATTTGATCAAGAAATGTAACAAAAATTAACTTAGTGAAGTTATGAAAGTTGTCGAATCAGCTAGAATGAATGAAAAACAGAATAATTTTTTAAATCAAACATAGAAAAAATTAAAAAAAAAAAAGTGAAATTGTGAAACAATTTCATTCAACCCAACTTTTAGTACCTATTGATCATGAGGCAGTATGAAATTTGCCACTTGAAGTTAAATAAAATACAGTGCAGTTCTTCTATTATAAAGTCTTTCCTCTATCTTTTGAAACGTTTAATAAATCAGAACGAAATGTGCACACACGATTATATGTGAGCACGCTGGGCGCCATTTTGAGAGAAAAAATCAAATGGGCATTGGAGTTTTGACATCCTCAGCTGTCACTATTGTGTTTAGAAATAAGGAAGGTACTCATATATTGGGAATCAAAATTTCGTTCTTGTGTATTGAACGATTTGAAAATTAGTATTACTCTGTATTATACATTCATGATAAGCATTAACGATAAAAAAAAATCATCACGAACTTATTAGTAATGTTTGTGTAAGTCAAACTTTTATAGAACTGCACAGGCGTTTACTGATCTCCCTATACAGTAATTTCAAAGTCCTGATCAATCATTCTATTTCCAACTTGAAATTGGGACCAAACAACTTCAAGTTGGGAATTGACCACATCAAATTGGGAATAATCATATTCAATTTGGAACTAATCCATTTCAAATTGGCACTAGTCAACTTTGATTTGGGGATAAACAAATTCAAATGGGAATAGACCAATTCAATATAATATATGAGGGAATGAAAAAGCAGAGATAAACAGTAATAAAAAAGATCTACAGAGTGACCCATTTGAAAGCGGGCCACCCTCATAACTTTTCAATTTATTGATCGATTTTGACGATTTTTTTTTTAAATGTGGAAAGGGAAAAGGTGCATTTTGAGGCCATACGTCGCCCATTTTTTTCCAAAAACCAAGGCCTACTAGAGCATATTTAGAGGCTGAAAAATCCAGAAAACATATAAGCGATTTTTTTAGAGAAAATCTGACTACGCCACTGGGTTTTTCATCCCCTGAAATGGGTCTGTACCAAATTTCATTCAAAAATATTCCATTCGAAAATATTATTTCTGTATTTTTTTTTTCTATTTTTTTTTGCCAGTCTCGTTTGTCTGTTTTCATTGTATTTTGAAATGAGAATATCTTTTAAATGTTTATATTTAATATTTTTTTTCTGATAGACTTGCTATCGCAAGAGTTTCGAGGTAGAATACTTCTTGGTGCATAATAAAATCTTCAATTTTCAATATTTTTTTATGAAACTTGGTACAGATCCATTTCAGGGGATGAAAAATCCAGTGACGTTGTCAGATTTTTTCTGAAAAAATGTTGTCTGGATTTTTCAGCCTCTTAATATGCTCTAGTAGGCCTTGGTTTTTGAAAAAAAACTGGGTGACGTATGGCCTCAAAATACACCTTTTCCCTCTCTATATTTCAAAAAAAAAATCGTCAAAATCGATCAATAAATTAAAAAGTTATGAGGGTGGACGCTTTCAAATGGGTCACTCTGTATGTATGTTTTAATACCAAATATCAATTGAAACCAACTTATATGTAGGCCCGGTTTTACAAGACCAGCTCAACAAAAGTTCAACGTTGATCTTGTCTTGTTAAAAGTCAGTTGTGCAAGACTAGCTCAAGGATGGTTTAACGTTGATATGAGTTCAAATACAGAGTATACTCCAATGTTTTGAGCATGAGGGATCAAGCATTCGTGATGCAAATCAGGATCAACGACAACCTAACTGAGATTCGTGCAGAACACTCATAATAATTATCGCATATTGTCACGTAGAGGGTATCTACTTATTCAGTGGAGTCCCCACATCTCCTTGCTTGATCCTTGCTGTAAGACGGTACTGTGCAAAAGGATCGTGAGTATCTGAAGGGATTTCTTCTCTTGGGTAAACAAAAAAAAAAAGGAATAAGCGTTGAATATGATCTACATTTTTCTGGAATAGTTATTTACGTTAATATAATTGTCGGGTTAAATATTTCAATTTTCTATATTAATGTAATCATTGTGATATAAAATATTATAAACTGATGATTATCATCTAATTTGATCACCGTTTATCTCCCCTTGTTTACTAGTAACTAGCAGTCTTTCATTAATGTTGGAGACTATATTGAATTGGTCTATTCCCAATTTGAATTTGATTATTCCCAAATCAAAGTTGACTTGTCCCAATTTGAAGTTGAAAAGGTATAGTAAGTGTTATGGTCAGTAGAGATTACAAAAATTATATAATTATATTTGTTAGAAATGGTAGGAGAATAATTTTCTTAACATGATAATTTTTTGGGAAGTAATTGAAAATGTTATGATCACAATGATAAATTATTTTTTCGTCACAAATCATGCTCCAATACTTTCTTTACTTGCCTTGCTTTTTTACTCAAGAGCAGTTTTTTTGACTTGAGCTATACATAAGATGAGATTTTGGTTCAGTGTTACAGTTGTGTCTATGTAGATAGGGATAAAATGTGTATTGTTACTTCACTTTTTCAACTTATTTCTACCTAAAATTAAAGTTTGTTTTTGATCTTCATTTTTTTTTCAGAAATTCAAATATTTTCTCATTATACGTGACCAGGTAGAATCAAATCAATCAATTTTATATTCAAGATTTTGATTTTTTGTAAAAGGCTTGGATACGTCGATTTTTATTTTGGGGTGTGTTTTTTCAATGGCAAATTCATGTATAGAAGATTACGACCATCAGCTTCATTTTTTTCAAAAAGAAACACCAATTTTTGATTTCATTTTTGAATTCTGCGTGGAATTCATAGTTTATTTCATATGATACACCCAATACATATGTATATCAAACCGTTTTCGAGAGAATGGCAATGGAAATTCATGGTATTTTAGTTCAAAAAATAGATCAATGTTTTTATTAGTTCAATAGTTGAATAAAATCAGGCAGCAGTATAAAAATCAGGTAATTCCTCGATTCTATTCCATTTCCATTTGAAAACAAAGTTTATATCCATAACTTATTTCACGTGAATTTGCCAAAAAAAAACTTCATTCAATAATGAAAATTGACGTGTCCGGGCGGCATATTTACAGATGCTAGCGTGTGTTGGCACCGGGGTGTTGAAATCAGCTAGGCTTTGAAAAAAATATTCATCTACAAATACTAGCCGATTTGGACACTCCGACTAGAGTGCTGAAACCAGTGAGCTGTCGTAGTGGATATATATTGACAGATGCTACGGTTGTTTACACTCAAGTTGAATGCGGTATAGCTGGTTTGTCAAGAGATTGGGAGGATATACATCGTTAGTCCGTTTAAAAAGTGACGCTCCTGCCCAGCGTAGCCGGTGGATGTTCTCTTGAATATCGTTTGAAAAGTAACGCTCCTGCCCATATGGCTGCTCCTGCCTGAGTAAAAAGGTACGCTCCTGCCCAGCGTAGCCACTGGATGTTCTCTTGAATATCGTTTAAAAAGTAACGCTTCTGCCCATATTGCTGCTCCAGCCCGAGTAAAAAGGTACGCTCCTGCCCAGCGTAGCCGGTGGATGTTCTCTTAAATATCGTTTAAGAAGTGACGCTCCAGCCCATATGGCTGCTTCTGCCCAAGTAAAAAATTACACTCTTGCCCAGCGAACCAGTTCGTTGGTTAGCAACAGGTTAACATTTAAATTATCATTATATTAATTTATGTGTTGTGTATGGGTATTATGAGAATTCTGTATTATACCCACCACCCACAACATGGCACTACGAAAGCGCACTGGTTTCAGCACTCTAGTCGGGGTGTCCAAATCGGCTAGTATTTGTAGATGAATGTTTTTTTCAAAGCCTAGCTGATTTCAACACCCCGGTGCCAACACACGCTAGCATCTGTAAATATGCGTCCGGGCGGCATTTTCGTTAGCTGCACCCAATATAGACCGCCCGGAAAGCCGAACGTCGACGTGTTAGATGCAGATGATATAGACGCATTTTGCAACTATACCGTCTGCAGTTCACATCACACATTATTATGTGTTAGTTTGGGTTGGTTTGGGTTAGTTTTGGTTAGTTTGGGTTGGCAATCAAACTTGATGTCGACATCACATAATGCGTGAACTGAATATACTTAAAAATATGCAGCAGTTCGTTGGTTGCTTTTGTTAAGTGCAGACGATATAGCTGCAAAGTGCGTCTATATCATCTGCATTCAACAAGCAAGGTTCGGCTTTCGGAGCGGTCTATAATGGGTGCAGTTAACGAAGATGCCGGTCGTAATCTGAAAAATCAAAACACTGAATTTAGGATGAATTTGTTCTATATTCTGGCTGATCACTGTATCTTGCATGTTCTGCTTTTCATGAATATACACCCTGATATTTCAATTTTTTTCTTGAAGATTTTGATGGTGATTGTGTGTTAGAAAAATGAGCTTTGGCATAGTGCGGTGCGAAGGCGTGGGCTCAAAAGGGTAGATTTTTCCGGAAAAGAATGTATATTCATCACCTTATTTTGATATTAATTATTATCAATTGAATATTTTGGAAATATGAATCAAGGACTTTTCAAGATGCCGAGTCTAGATCTGATAAAAAATTACCTAAAACAACCAAACATTTTTTATTCCCGAAAAATCAACCATATTAAGCCCCCTCACCACACGCCAGAAAACTGTAAAAAATCAATTTTATCAGATGGAAACCCCAATTTTTCAAATTCTATCTTATTGATCATTGAAAATAGACGTGAGTTTATATAATACTGCCCATTCCTATAATTCAAAAAAATAAATAAAAATAAGATTTTTTGGAATGGAAAAAATTGATATTTGGCAGTTTTCCTTATTTTATTTTTCATCTTATTTTTGGGCCACCTTGTAATGATAGTTATCAAAATATTGTGAAAAATATTTCAAAGTAGGTCCCTTTCAACAAAAAATCCAATACCAATTAAAAATAGAGCTTTCTTATACGAAAAATCAACATTTAATTAGGAACCTACAAACGTAATTTTTGACATGAAAACTCAAATATTTCAAAAACGCTTATACTAAGGTATAAGAATAGGATAAGAATAGAATCAAAAAATGTGATAATATATAAGGTGTTTTATTCTAAACATGCAAGTTGATACCTACTTCCGGTATAACCGGAAGTCGCGCAACGTTACTATGATTTCATTTGAAAAGAGCATCGCCGAAAATCTCTCCTCACAAATTCTCAGAATCCCAATTGCTTTATTTCCCGAAATATTCTAATAGGCCACTTACTTGGCGAGCCCTTTATACAGGGTGTCCCGAAATTAGACGTCAATATGGGGACCACGTTTTCTACGCCTCGAAATAGAAATAAAACTTCTTATAAACTAGTATCCACAAACTCGTTTTCAAAATACAGAGTCTTGAAGGTGAAGACCTGATGAGGGTTTTTTGTATATATTTTCGAAACCTGTCAAGATAAATGAATACAATTTTGTACAGTTACTAAACTTTTCACTCTCTATCTGATGAACAAAAACTCACTATTGTTTACCCTTTATGAGTGAGATATACAGAGAAGGGTTTGAGAAAAAAAGGCCCCGAATTGTTGATGTTTAGTGGTTTGCCTACAAATTTTGAAAATCTGGAGTTTTCCACATAAATGAGGTACACCTGTTGTAACTCGCTGATACGCACCATTTTCGAGAAAACGCATTTAAAAATCTTTTAACACACTGATTTTAGTGAAAAATGTCGTGTGCATGTGGCTAGACTATCACAAGTGAACCCGTGCTTTCGCTGAAAGTTTTGATATATGCAATTTTGTTTGTAACCTTATCGATGTGAAAAACTCTAGATTTTGAAATTCTGCTGGCAAAACTGCTAAAAATCAATAACCAAAAAATGTAGGGCACATTTTTCCCAAGCACGTCTCTGTAAACCCTAGCCATGAAGGTGATACAATACCAAGTTCCCGTTTATTACGTAGAGCGTAAAGAGTTTGGTGACTGTACAAAATTTCACCCAATTATCTTTACTGGTTTCGAAAATATTCACGAAGAACCATCACCAGGTCTTCACCTTCAACACCCTGTATCTTGAAAACGAAGAGTATGTGAATACTAGTTTATAAAAAGTTTTATTTCTATTTTGGGGTGTAGAGTACGTGGATGAAATATTGACGTCTAATTTCGGGTCACCCTGTATATCTTAGTTTCGATTATACATAATTCGCGAAGGAGTTCTATAAAGTTATCAAAAAAAACCATGGAAACACGTAGATACAATCAAAGACACCATAAAATATTGTAATGTGATGCCCTACACCCGCCCATGACTGTCCCAAGTCCCAACCCTTTTCGCTCCAGAAGTTCACTGATAAGTCACAGCTAGTTCAAACTTGACATCGGAGGTCTCGAAGGATCAAGCTATCTGTCGTAATATTTCACACAGATACTTTACAAAAGTTAAGCAACAGCAAGAAAACAGTTTGTATTGAGAGCAGTTTACGCAATGGAAATTCAATACCCGTATTTTTTATCAGACCTTGCATAGCTAGTCTATGGAATTCTTAAACTAATGTTGTTTTTTACGATTTTTGTCTATTTTCATAAACATCATTGCATGGTTATCTTGAACCCGATCTTAAAGCTCTCATCTAATTCAAATTCTTTGATATGTAACAGAAATTGGAAACATCTGATTACCTCAATCATTATACAGCAGATTATGTTATGTATAACAACAATAATAACGGATCACTGATAACTGCTAGCCAGGCGTCACGAAATTGCTTCAAGCATATTGACCTAGCCTCATTGATGATAATCTTAGCCTTGAGGCTGTAGCAATATGATAATTCCGTTTCCAGTTAACGATTATAACATCACCTTATGTTCAGGTATGAGCTCCATTATTGAATTCTAATATTTAGGCTTTCAAATAAGTTGTGAGAAAGAAAAGTCAATGTCAAAAAAAATGTTCATCGATAGACACTTTCTCCGTTTGGACTTGGCACGTCCCGGGTATCTTCAAATTTTTTCAGATTGTCATCATAGATTTGCAGTCGAAAGGACACAATGTATTGATGACTGTCCTTCGTTATTCACTTGAACGATCTGATCTTACCATAACACTAGATTTGATCATTATCATTTGATTTTCATAGCATACTGAATAGTTCATAATTACACTGACTGATCTGCAAAGATTTCTCTTCGCTGCATCAAGTGACGAGAAGTGAGTTGGAATCATAGGTAAGCCAATGTGCGAAAGATTATGTTTCGCTCTTGCAGATTCATCCACAGACGCGTTTCGCTGTATCACAGCTCATCGGTGTGACTAAAATCTGCAGAAGAGAAACCATAACTTTCGCCGGAGCACAAATAGAGGGAGATACTGTCTCCAAACCTCGTCTAAGAAGTGAGTTGTTTAAAAATAATATCCGATAGGTTTTGTGATAAATTGTGTTAAGTTTGGCTTAGATGCTCATGGAATTTGCGCAAATTTGCTTGTGCAAAACCATTTGCGCAAGTGAATCATTACGTGTGAATGATTCCATGAAGTTTGTGCAAATCAAATTAATGACCTTTTGCTAAGCATGACTAAGGCGGCAGTCACACTCAATAGGTCATATCAAGTCACGTCGTGCCACTTCAAGTGAAATTTGAATGCTAGTCACACTGATCAAGCAATCGAGCATCAAGCAACAATTTGATATTCAACAGTATCAATTGAAAGAACGAATTGAATATCGACCTCATCGCTCGCAGGACATAAGTCCACTTCGAAATGCAAGCACTGTAGATTTGCTTTCTTCGAGCTATGAGCTTGATATTCTCTTACCATTTTCTATATTTTTTTTTAGGGCAATCATAATGAGAATTCTTCCAACGGAAATAGTTGAATGTACTCTGATGATCAATGGGTGGACACTTTCATCTTTTCCAAGTCCACCAAGGTAGTGAAACAGCTCCACATTCCGTTCACACGAGCAAATCTTTGTTTTATATGAATGTGGATATATTATACATACTCTGATCACGTTTTTCTTTATTATGAACGTCAAAGTAGACTGGACAATAGTCTAAGAGCCAGTGACATTTTTCAGTGATGATTTAGTTAGGGCCTATTTTTTTAGAGAATGTTGTATGGACCCTAATCGAGTGTCATCCGTGAGGGTTCGCCCTGATGGCGGTTTCAAGGGTGTGGCGGAACGCCTCCAACATGTAAAAAAAATTGCATCTTTTTATCATTGAGTTAAGGCTGAATTTTTTACCAATTGTCCTTTGTTAGTCCACAATCACCAAAAAAAACTGGCGGATAGATTGGATAGTTCCTCGAATGGTTCCTTAAGGGTGGCGCATCACCCTCAACATGTCGTGAGTCCGATTTACTTCTTATGATTTAGTTAAAGCTGAAATTTTGATCGGCTGTTCTTTGATAGCCCACAATCATCCAGAAAAATTGTCGGATCGATTTGCCGGATTTCTACGACCATTGGATCACCCCAACATGTCGTGGGAACATTGAACTTTTTATAATTTTATTCACTCAATGCTGAATTTTTCACCATTTGTTCTTTGGTAACCTACGATTATCCAGAAATATTGGCGCATCGATTGGCAGTTCCTTAAGGGGTCGCGGATCACCCCCAATATGTCGTGGAACCAATGAAAATTCCATAAAATGATCCAGTTAGGGCTAAATTTTTTACCAGTTGTTCTTTGGTAGCCTAAAATCATCCAGAAAAATTGGCGAAACGTTTGGCCAGTTCCTTAAGGGCAGCGGATCACCCCCAACATGTCACGGAAACATTGAACTTTTCATAATATGATTTAGTGAAAGCTGAATTTTTCACCAGTTATTTTTTTGGTAGCCTTCAATCGTCCAGAAAAATTGGCGGTCCGATTGGCTAATCTCTCAAGGGTGGTGGATTAGCCCCAACATGTCATGGAAACAATGAACTTTTCACGATATGATTCAGTTGAGACTTAATTTTTCACCAGTTGTTCTTTGATAGCCTACAATCATCCAGAAAAATTGGCGGAACGTTTGGCCAGTTCCTTAAGGGCAGCCGATCACCCCCAACATGTCACGGAAACATTGAACTTTTCATAATATGATTTAGTGAAAGCTGAATTTTTACCAGTTATTCTTTTGGTAGCCTTCAATCGTCCAGAAAAATTGGCGGTCCGATTGGCTAATCTCTCAAGGATGGTGGATTAGCCCCAACATGTCATGGAAACAATAAACTTTTCACGATATGATTCAGTTGAGACTCAATTGTTTACCAGCTGTTCTTTGGTAGCCTATAATCATCCAGAAAAATTGGCGCATCGATTGGCCAGTTCATTAAGGGTGGCGGATCACCCCCAATATGTCGTGAGACCAATGAACATTCCATAATATGATCCAGTTAAGGCTAAATCTTTCACCAGTTGTTCATTGGTAGCCTACAATCATCCAAAAAAATTGGTTGATCGATTGGTTATTTCCTTAATGGCAACGGATCACCCCCAACATGTCGTGGGAACAATGAACTTTTCATAATATCGTTCAGTAAGAGGCTGAATATTCTAGTATGTCATTGTGTCAACTATTTCAAATGTTGATGTCAATTGTCGGACAAATTTGCGGTTCTAAGTAGGTACCTGGCTGAACGACATGACCGCCACCCTTGAGGAAGTCGCCAATCAATCCGCCAATTTTTCTGAGAATATCATGATAGCTCGACTGGGACCTTGTAAATTGCATTTTTTATGGATAAGAAAGAGAAAGCTGGGTCAAAAAAAACTTCACTTTCAATAACAATTATTGGTACCCTCCAAACAATTACTTATAGCTTTTGGCTTCCTCAGGAACCTCATACTATGCGATTAAAAACACTGGGCTAGTAGTTGATGACTCAAACATATTCAAAACGTGAGTATATTCTGTTGTGATTTTTTTCATTCCAAAAACAATTTTTTTTAACAGTTCCTCACGCAACTCATCGAAATTAATTTTCTTAGCCATTTGGGTCATTTCACATTGGTGAGTTGACATTCTGGGAGAATCTGAATAAACCCCTCTCATTTCTCGATAGATCCTCACTCATGAAAAAGTATTCATTTTCAATTTTTTTTTATGAAAACGTATGATCATAAAGATCGACACACCAAAAAGAAAACAGAATAAAGCCATGCTGTTTCTGTTCTGATTCTGTTGTCACTCAGTGGAAATTCTATCTAGTAACAAATAGGGCGATATTTTGTGTCAATACGTGCGATAGAGATGCACAACCAAGAGTCGACGATTGGGATTTCTCTTTCCCATATAAATCGGGAAGTTGATCAGATCCACCGTACAAAGCCGAAGGCCTATACAGAATTTAAAATTACGTTTCGACGTAGATAATCTTTTTTTTCCATAAAACAAGTTATAGAGTTCCGATCTTGGTGCGCGATAGTCAGAAAACGAGTTCATTGGATTTAGAAGTATATATCTCACACTCATCCAAAAATGTCCCGAAAATTGACCAATGATGCCACTATCAGTGTTTGAATGAATTGTCGAGGCGCCTCATCGGTAGCTCTACTATTTTTATGTCCAACTTCTGAAGACTTTGGCCTGTACTGATAATACACTAGGTACTTATTTTTTCTCACTAACCAAGTGTCTGCTTTGTGAAAAACAAACATAACTTTTATATCCGATAATATCTTTCTCATTGCTGTGAAAAAAAAAACAGTAACACGAGTGACAACATTCAACGTCGATGAAATACTCTGCGATCTGTTTTGATATTCGGTAGATATTCTTAGCAGTGCTTCAACATATTTGGCACTCTACAACTGTAGCTCAAGCGCATAGATTACTTTTTTTGCTTTTTTTTCTTCTGCTAGCCAAGAGATTTTTCTTTTGCTAGCCAAGAGATATTCCTGATCTGTGACATAAAATAAAATCATTAAAAACCTCCAACGTTGACACCTCAAGCAATATGTTCTTATCTCTTAATTCCAAGTTCGGGACAACTTTCCAGATATTTTACTAATCACTTCAATAAACACGTTATTATAATCATTCGAATCAAGAAAAATAATTATTTTGTGTAAAGCACTAAATTTGAGTAGTCATGACAACAGTAAGAAACATCCCGTGATTTTTTGATAATCAATAATTTTCAAATATACATGTCAGTAAATATATCATGTCCAGATAGATGTAAAAATGTGATGTGTATTTCTTCTCTTTCAATTCGAAATAATAAGCGGAAAATTTATTCTGCATGCATTCACTGGCGAAAATATTCAATACATTTTACCTTATCAAAAAATTTGTATTTCAATCAGCGGAAACTATTGTACAACTCGATTCGGCGAATAAAGTATTTTGGGAAAGCGGAAAGAAACACAGGCGTTGACTCGAAAGTCGAATTTATAAAACATGAAATCATGGATAACCGAGAAAAGTCTTTTTGCTACTATTTTCTAGGCAACTTATTGTAGCTCTATTTATTTTGTAAAGCGATTTGACTTCTGATTCGAATAAATACGTTGGACGTGTTTATAAACATACTATCAATGGTTGGATGGTCGTGTTTTATAATCATACTATGATAAGAAAGACGTAATACTACCATAATTTTATATGTTTTCGCATAAGTTGATGACTTCAACTGGGGTTTTTGTTAGTTGTCTTATTTTCGGGTTAGTTTGGATAAGTTCTCCGTTACATAAAAAACAAAAATACAATAAAAAATTGTTTGTGGAAAAAAATCTTAATCTTAAGCTAGTTCAACGATGTATACCAACAATAAGTTAACCACTCCAACCAGCGACAGAATCTCCAAAACGAGTCATCAACGAAACACCTTTACGACTCATGCTCTGATTGATAGGTCACATAAAATGAACAACCTCACTTCCAATCAGAAAGGTACACTTTTTCTCTTGTATAACGGTGTTTTGATCCGTACGCGTCTATTAAGGCAAACTTCAAATGCATTTGTATCCCCAGCCTTGACTAGAACAAAAGCTGCCAGATTGAGTCCAGAAGAAACAAATTCCTAATACATGAATGTTTTGAATTTCAGGTGATCCCAAAGCTGTGAGGTACCTGTGAAGTAATACTTTCATAAAAAGTTTTCGAAATGTTGCCCTTCCATTTCAATACATAAATTAATTCTTCTTTGGAAGTTCCAACGAATCCAAATTAAATAAGGTGTGTTGTCGTAAAAAGTTATTTTATTTAACAAATTACCCTTTAACAATGTATTTTTCAAGGCTTGCTTTGTTAATTTTGAAAATCAAAATTTCTAATCAAACGTACGTAAATGTTTAAAGTCGTTTTTCTCGGAAACCGTTAATTCTACGATGATGCAACACGAGCACCTTTTTAAAAAATATCCAAATTTATAAAATGATTAAAACAAAAAAGTTCTAAGTAATTTTCCTAAGGTGAAGGACAGCTTCAGCCTTTTGTCATCGACGACTAGCGTCAAATTAATAGGGTGAATACAAAGAAACACTAGTTACATGCATGCAAAATTTGGCGAAAATCATTACACTAGAAAAAAAGTTATTAAAAAAAATAAGAAAAAAAAAAAATTTTTTAACACCCTGTATCTTCCTTAATTTTGAGTTTTTGAAAAAATTGTATAGAAGTTTGTTGCATTAATTTTTCATGTAGAATCGCCCACCAAAATCCTGACGCGTAATTTCGGGACACCCTGTATATTTGTGTTATTTAATGCATCAGTTTTCGAAATTCAAGCGTCCAAAGTTTAAAATTAATGTCACATATTAGCCATGATAAAGACCATAGCAACGACTCAATAAACTATCAGGTTCTCTTCAACTTGCCAAATAATTATAACTCATCTTTCAATGCCGTGGTAAGGTAAATAATAATAATTATCATCACAGTTATTATTATATAGGGTTGTTTTTCTCGCGCCGTGCATGCGCACTTGTCAGGGCAACTGGTGGCTGGAAATGTCAAATTATTGACAGTTTTGATTTTGAGTTATGACATGTGACAATATTTTATAACCTCCAAAATACTGTCAGTGTCAGTGCCAAGTTTGAGTGAGTTTTTATCGAGTTTCATGAAGAGTAACATATTTTTTGATACAGTTGATACACAGATAAAAGGTCAAGGCTATAGGTCAAGAACCACCATTTCAGTATAAGCAAAAGTCATATTTTTGACATCTCTTCCGCGTTCACATTGCACGAAAGACGTTATGCTCTATCCTTGTTCTACTTTCAATTAGACAAGGATAGAAGCACGCTCGTGAACGCGGTACTGCTTGTCAGTTGCCCTGGTTAGAACGCATGCGCCTTACGCTATCGGCAAGATAAACAACCCTATTTGACAAGTTGAAGTTGAACTGATAGTTTATTAACATCAGTTTCCCTTGTCAAATATAATAATGTCAATATAATAATTCTGATAATATTAATCATTATTATCATGGCTGAATATGCGACAGTCATTTTAAACTTTGGAAGCTTATATTTCGGAAACTAATGCATGAAATGCCACAAATATTATATACAGGGTGTTTCATTATTATTGCAAACAAATTCAGAGTGAGTTTCTCCATTCAAAAATAATAAGAAAACTTTATATAAAGGTGTGTCCGGAAATGCTTCGTTACAGAGCTACAGGTTGTTGAAGTTTTATTTTTATTTATTTTTTTCTAAATAATATTTGAACCAATGTCTATATTTCCATAAAAATCGGTATTTGAGGGTTTCTTTTTATGCGGAATTCGAATTTTATCTCAGTTTGGCTCTTACTTGTAGAGGGCGCCACCTACACTCATTTGTCCTGACATGTACAGCCATAACTTTTTTGGACGTAACCGTATAACATATTTGAGTGAAAAAAACATATTTCTTCTTCATTTTTATGCAGACATATGTTTTTTCACTCAAATATGTCATACGATTATGTCCAAAAAAGTTATGGCTGTACATGTCAGGAAAAATTGGTGTAGGTGGCGCCCTCTACAAGTAAGAGCCAAACTAAGATAAAATTCGAGTTCCGCATAAAAAGAAACCCTCAAATACCGATTTTTATGGAAATATAGACATTGATTCAAATATTATTTAGAAAAAACAAAAATAAAAATAAAACTTCAGCACCCTGTAAGTAGCTCTGTAACGAAGCATTCCCGGACACACCTTTATATGAAGTTTTCTTATTATTTTTAAGTGGGGAAACTCACCCTGAATTTTTTCGCAATATTAATGAAACACCATGTATATTTGAAAACAGAATAAAAAGGTTCACAAAAATTTAAAATCATAAACAGGGTGTTCCATTTGAAAAAATCAACCTGTCAATAATTGACATTCACTTACTTTTTTTGACGTTTTTGCCTATTCTGAAAGTTCATGAAAAACCATGGAAGTTTTGTATTAACCTTATTTCAATATTTTTTCAAATAAACTCTCTAGGTGGGGTGCAAAAATATATGGGAACACCCTGTACATGTTATTATTAAATATTATATGACATCCGAAAATAACATTATTTCAAAGTCCACAATTCAGAAACTATACATTCGACCATATATCCATTTTGTGCAGGGCATACTCATTTTTTCTTTCGAGATGACATCCTGGTCACGCGATGTGTTATTCCTTCTTGGTTTTTGTGACAACACACTTTTCGTGGTCACGGAAAATATCTAAATTCACACCGGAAGACTATCTAGGATAATATTGATCAAAACGTCGATCAATCAAGACGATGGTCTGAGAATATAATATGTCTTTTCTCCATATTATAACGGACCTACCTCTGAAAGTAAATACATTAGGTCTAAGAGGAAACTAATTGAATATTATTCCTTAATAGAGAACTCATTGGATCCCGGAAGCACAAACCCATTTTCGATGCATTTCCCTTGATAATAATCCAGTTTGTAAATAATCAGACAATCCAGAACATCTCAATTCACAAATGAGTCAGTGGCGTGACAAATGTGGAAGTAATCCAGTTGAATTCGAATATCTATGAACAAGTTTGATAACGTAGATCACTTCACTCGTGACAAATTGATCCTTCTCTTTTACACAAAATTGATTTGATCCCCAAGGCTTGGAAACTTGTAGTCAACTATCAATCTTAAATTAAAAGGTACGTCATTGAAACGGGACATTCTGTGCAATTAAAGAATATATTGTGTTACCATGTATAATCCACAAAAATTATCACTGGATATACTTACCATCCTCAATCTTATTTCTTGCTCTTAAAAAATCATGTGGTTTTTCAATAATCCGCAAGGTTATCACTGGGGGCAGAAGTAACATACAGTTATTGCAAAGATAAAAAGTCCAAAGAATTCCCGAAACATTATAATGTGAGGATGAGCACAAAAATTTAACATTTTGACATCACTTCGGCGGAGAAAAAGTGGAACTGTGCGGCCGATACTCAGTCGAACAATGCCCGTTTTACTAACGTTTGAAGGAAAAAAAGCATATTTTATTTGGAGGAAAAGTAATAATTTTCATGACTTGCTCTCTATTAGTGCTAAACACGACCGCGTCATGAACATTATCACTTTTCCTGTAAGTAAAATAATATACTATCCTTATCCTCTGACACAAACGAGAACAAGCTTTACATACTTGAACGCTAATGACAAAACTAGGTATGTTTTCCTCAAAATACATTGAGTTTTTGTCACTATCCAGGGTGTCCCGAAATTACCGACAAATTTTAAAAGGTGGTAAGGGACATCAAAACAAGCATTTTTATTTATTTTCGAGGAAAAAAATATTCACCTGTCATCAACATTCCGAAGATTCCTACCTTGGGATCATCGTAAAACTAATCATTTGTGATAAGTTTTTTTTGTTTTTGAATAATTAATATTGTAAGCCAAAATTTATTTGTCAATAAACAAAATCATGAATAAGTGAACAGTGATTTGATTAATGCGCAAAATAGTAAGAATCGAACAGTTTTTTTCCGTTTCCGGACATACATACTATGTATGTTTGATAAACAAAAATGCTTGTTTGATGTCCCCCATCACCGCCTGAGGTTTATCGGTATCTTCTTGAGACACCCTGTATCTTAATGAGTGGGTATAATGATGATGATATCATAAGAGGAAAAAGCAGTGCTGACATGAAAAGATTTGGTGCAATGTTTTGTTATTCATTATTATTATTCCAGAAAAAAATTAAATTATTTTTTAAATGCAAGATAAATTTGTGATTCACTCGATGTTGTGAACGTTCAAAAAAAAGACGCCTTCTTGCGTCACTGATGAAAAAAAAGTATTATTTGATCATGTGATAATAACTTTATCAAAACAAACATTATTTATTTGAGATATCCACTTCACGGAAAAGAAGGCCAAAATCTGAGCCGCTTAATAAATGGTCAAATAAAAGATTTGTTATGTTATGATCTTTGCTGATCTAGTAGTGTTGTCCTTGTTAGTAAATGATCTGAGTAAACTAAAGAGTTCTTGATCATTAAAAATCGGCATTTGCCTATAAAAAGTGATTTACTCTCGAGAAAAAAAAGCTGGATTTTTTTCTGCCGACGACTATCATTGAAGCGATATGACAATGGTCTCAAACAAGAATATGGCAGGTGATACGAGCACTCTCTGGAGTTATTGCTTTGGACGTTCAATAGGACCTCATCCTTCTAGCATTCTTTTCTTGCGAATATCAAAGGTATGATAAACATTTTAATCGCCCACTAGCACAAAATATTTTTTCTGGCATCTTTTCTCTAGAACTGTTATCTCATATTTTGCTGTGAGATTCGACATACCCACAGAAAAGAACTCGCCGTTAATAACCAGAGGCAACAAATGACCCCATCTAGCCGAGTTCTTTCGAATCCCACGCGGCTTCGCGTTGAAGGACCGCGGATTCTGTTCTGATCAAAGTGACTACGTGAGTCTGAGCGTGTTGTTAGAACTTTAAACTTTGGTTACCAGAAGACTGAGCTGATTTAATGGTTATTGTCATTTTATTAAGCCGAAGGTGTAGGGATTTCACGTTATTTTTATTGGCTTGAGGCTTCAAGCAACAAGTGAATGCGCTAAGTATAAAATTATCTGAAGAGTAACACACACAGCATTTTGACCATTCAAGTACAATACAAAAATGATTTAAGAAGACAGATATTCATCTTCGCTACACCGGAATCACTTCTATAAGAAAGTTTTGTTTATTTATCTTTGTATACCTCCAGAAGCACAATTGTATAAAAAAATAGCTGCGGAAATGCATCCTTTTCATTTTTCCTACTTCCGAAAGTTACGAAAAAAACGTTTGTCAATTGTATTATGAAGGATTTTTCAAACATATTTATACAAAAAAAATTGCAGACATGCGTTATTTTGATATTTTATTTATTCAAAATGATTCAAATACAGATAAATATATCTTATTGGGTTAGTTTGAGGTAATTTGGGTTAGTTCGAATTAGTTTGGTTAGTTAAATGGAAATGGCATATCTCCGCAGAAAGTTTTTTGCATAATTATGTTTCGTTACTAGTTTTTAAAAAATTTAAGAGTGCAAAACTAATTTTTTTTTAGTAATTTGTGAAGACCTTATACTCGACCCTCTTGATTAGTAGATTATTGTGAACAATGATCATTCAGATCACCATAATTTTTAAACGAACCCCCAAAATGACAATGTCTTACGTCTGATAGTCAAAGTACCCCCCTTAACTGTCAATTTTTTCTTAAAATGCAAATATTTTGAAAACGGTGGAAAATGGTCATAGATGTTATCTGATAAACTGATCAAATTGTTTGAAAGAGATCTAAATGACATTATCCTGTATATAAAATTGATAGTTTGCAAGTTATATTACATTTTTTTCAATGAAGTAATTTTAAAATGTGCACAACTTGAAAATTATCATTTTTTTTTTAAATCATGAAAAATCGCTCATTTTTGCCAAGATCAAAATTTCATGGTTTGACTATCCTTTGTTAAATTATTGTGGAATTTTCAAATGACTGGTAATTTTTATCAAAAGTAACAAAAAAAAAGTTAGGAAAGTAGCATTTTTTTGAACATGAGAAAAAGGCAATAAGCAATGTTTTGAAAAGAATCGCCAGGACACATAAACTGACAAATAAATTGAAGTTTTCAAATGCACCATCATTTCTTTGATAACTGATGCAGAATAAAAGTTTTATCAAATTTCAGGCGGTTGCTATGATTTCGGCCGCTACTGTAGGTCCGAAAATGTTGTTTTGGTTTCTTGTTTGGAAAAGGTGTAAGAACGAGTATTAGAATGAGAGTATTCATAAAAAATCCCAGAGCTTAGAAGTCAAAAAAAGAAGGGTAAATAATTATAAGAAGTGTAGTGAATAGCGTAGTTACGTAAAGCACTCTAACCGCTATGTAAAAATGAATAGGTACCAAATATAGCGATTTCTGAACTCAAAAAAACCCAACTTTGTACAGGGTGTCCAACGATAGAGTAAAGTAGGTTTTATCATATAGGATATGAAAAATATCAATATCAATATGCGTCACAGGCTAGGGGTGTAAATAGCGCACATTCTGAAAATATTTGGAAACATACAGGGTGCGTCACAAAAGTATGGCACGAAAAAGTATGATTTTTTTTAATGGAACCCCCTGTATATCAATTGATATTTCATTTCTTTCTTCAATTTGGAACAAAAATTGTGATACATCTAATGTTCCTAAATTCAACCGTTATCAAGATATCGCTTTTTAAAAATGGCATTTTTGCAACTTTGACATGCTATAAAACTCAAACTATTCAAGTTAGAGGAAAATGGTTTGCACTTTCCTATCTTAACTTTTCAAGAGCTCTTCTGTCATTTGGATAGAAGGTAACGTCAACCGTCAACTTTTTCACAATAATGGATTTAATCTCCTTGAAGAGCTCTTGAAAAGTTAAGGTAGGAATGTGCAATCCATTTTTCTCTAACTTGAATAGTTTGAGTTTTAAAGCATGTCAAAGTTGCAAAATGCCATTTTTAAAACGCAATATCTCGATAACGGTTGAATTTAGGAACATTAGTTGTATCACAATTTTTGTTCCAAATTGAAGAAAGAATTGAAATATCAATTAATATACAGGGGGTTCCATTTAAAAAAATTATACTTTTTCGTGCCATAGTTTTGTGACGCACCCTGTATGTTTCCAAATATTTTCAGAATGTGCGCTATTTACACCCCTAACCTGTGACGCATATTGATATTGATATTTTTCATATCCATATGATAAAACCTACTTTACTCTATTGTTGGGACACCCTGTACAAGGTGATCAGTTAAGGATAGCGAGCGGCCATATCTTGGAAACTATTCATCGTAGAGGCTTGCGGCAAAACATTTTATTACTAAAATGGCCAAGGGAAAAACCTGGAAAATATTTTCAAGTTTCTGAAACGGTCGCTAGGGGGCGTAACAACCAACACGAAGTAGAGAAATAGGATTTTATAGAATTTTGTCCAATGAAAATATATCGATGAATAGTTTCCAAGATATGGCCTCTCGCTATCCTTAACTGATCACCCTGTACAAAACCAATCTTTGAACAAACATTCCAAAACCTTGTATATTTGGGATCAATATCATACCAATGATCTTATAACTATAGATGAAACATAGCGAGATAAACATGAGGACAACATCGAACTGTGCACTCGGGTGCAGAGATTCTCCCACCACGTTGTTTGACAAACTTACTCTATTAAAAGTATTACTACGTAGCAAAAAGATCAATACATTGTTTGGAATCATTTTTCAAACAAAATTATGCATGAATTTATTCAAATATAAGTTGATGGTAACCTTTTTGTTAAAATTGAAACATCTCTTCAAGATTTGTTTAGGTATTTAGGATTTAGAAAAACCTTTATTCTCTTCTGAAAATTAAAAAAGCTGAAGTACGGCAACACACCAAAATTGGGTACGCCCCTATCGATCGGATTTTGTCTACACGTTTCATTCACATTTCGTCATTGGCGTCTCTTGTTTTTTGAGTGGGGTTTGTTGTTGATTTTGTGAATGTTTATTGTGTTTTTATTCTGGTTTAGTTTATAGTGCCTCATCATTTACTTATATGGTATATTGAAATGACTCGCAAGTGTCAAGCTCGCAGTAAATAAGAATTTAAGAATTCAGTAAAATAGTTACGCCACTGGCAGCCTCGCGTGTAGTAACCGAAGCACATTCTAGTGAGGTGCAAACGTATCCCCACTCAGTGGCCCCACTCAACTCCTCCTCACGTCTCTTCTATGTTCGATGTTGTCTACACAATTTTTCACAGTACATGAATGAAACGTTTCATCTATAGTTATTAGATCATTGTATCATACTATGATAGCTTCATCCGTTGTTTGAGTATCAAAGCACGCTATACTACACAGCGATTTACATTCGACACTCGAGCACTCGGCGGAATCAATTGTTGCCTCTGGTCACTAACGGCGAGTCAGAAAAGATCGCTGGTATGCATGGGTAACAGTCTTGTCGAGACTGAACATCGGTAGCATCGTGACAGTTGCAATGCGCATTCGTCATATTATTTCAAACTAATTGGCGTTCTTTCCAGCTATATTTGACATTTCCATAGAAAAGAAAGCTAGTCTATTATGGGTTGCTGATAATCCATAAAATAAATAGCAAAACAATCCCCCACTCTGTTATGAGCTTAGGTAACTATAGAAACAATGCCATCCGTAATATTTCTTGGACGATTTTCTCTCCATAGCCATATTTGATAATTCGTGATTCCGATAAGATGAAATATATCGTGGAGAAACCATAATACATAGTTGGCCTATCCGATCAATAATAGACTCATCTGTTGTTCATAAATTGGGGATAAAAAGTACGCGTGTGCGGTCTCGTACCTCTTACCCTGACGAAAAAGTGCGTAACATGATCCTACAGACTGAACGCAAACATTATTAAACACCTGTTTGGGCATATAACTGTTAATCCACATTTCATGTTTGCTCTAACTTGTTATCATAAGGTTGAACAAAAAATTAATATCTTCAGAAAGACGAGATCTTATGTCGAAAACAAGTATGTTTCTCGGGAAAATGTTTGACTACGTAATCTTAGTCCAATGAGTGAAAAGTGAAACTAAAATAATTAAATATTTTATGAAACTGCGCAAAACATTGTATGAATGTATTTTTCAGACCCGAAAAAATAACCTACGGAAAAGTGGAGTCTCAATACTTTTAAATTTGAACTATCTACAACTCAACTCAATTATTGAACTCCATCCCCGTCAATACTGAGAATTCTATATCTGCGACAGACAACCACGCAAAACATTCGAAAACAACATTATCGACTTCTTTAACGAGCTTATTCTCTCCACTAGAACCGTCGACAAACTCTTCGCTCCCTTGTACTTAATTATTCGCCACACAAATCTAGGACATCAATAGAAATTAACAGAACTTCACCTGCAAACAAGTGTAGGCTGATGGGCTGTAAACCACGTGGTCGCATGCGCATTGACATTCCGAGCATCCAGCTAGGTGGCGCTCGTTTACTGGCGGCATTTCCAGGCCCGAATTTTCGAGGCTGGAATCCATGCCATCACCGTCAGGACGTCGTTTGCTGCTTGGATGACCTTGGCTCCTGCAACAATGTGGGTGTAAAGAGAGCGAAAATATTTGTGCGAAGCAAATTTGCTACTGCCTTGGAATTCAATGTTATTTATTCGTGAATTATATATATGTTTATTTATTTCAAATCAAAATAAATGATCGGTGATAAAAATGAATTTTGATATTTGGGCATTTCTATGTATTCTGATTGATCTATTTGCACCGAGCCTTTATATCTGGATGGCTAATCCGCTGCATATTCTAGTATGTAGATTATGTAGGGACATAAGAAGTCATTGGGAAAAAAATCAAACATTCCGTGATGGTCTTCCAAGTCCCATAGATTCAACAAATATATCTCAGATTTGCAGATTCCAAATATAAACCTGTGTGAATAACAACAAAATCATAATACGTTTCTGCCTTCTCACAATACCATTGACATGAGCAACCGTTCATCATCTAAAACTAAGCGGGCTCGTTTGTAAATAAATATTGTCTCGGAAAAAAGTGGATTTATGTTTGAGAACTCTCATTGGCTGCATAAAGGTACAAGGTGACCGCTTAGTTGTCTCCTACCTCCTGCTGAGAACCGCTTGTACAATGAAATCGAAAATTTGAGTGTTTACCAAAGTCAATGAGAAAACTCGTCTAAATTATTGTCAAGATTTTGACACACTATATTATTACATTTTTGAATTATATGCAAAATTCTAGACAACTCTTTTGGAGAGTGTGCTATACCTAAGTTCAAGCATTTTTGACTTATTCAAGTTTTTATGTTGTAAATGACATTTGCAGACCCGAAATGACAATTTCTCTTAGAAAAACCTATTTATCTTTTGATCAAGTGTGTGATGGTTGCCCATGAGGATCACCTTTATGAGTGTTTTATGCGACTTTGAAAAATTATTATGTGTTCAAGAAATGAGATTCAAAATAGAATCGAGATAACGGCAAAAAATCAATTTTTTTAAATGGAAACTCACATTTTTAGTATTCTTATCTAAAACAGCATCAAAAATTTGTATAAGTTTGTACAAGGTTGTCCATTCGAAAAAACAATAGTTCTCAAACTAATCTTGACTAGAAATTTTCAGCTTATTGATTTTTTTTGTAAAGCGTCTTTTGATCGCCTCCATGGTATTTGTTGTTCTCCACGGTTCTTGTTGATTGGATGGTGATCGCCTCCATAGCAAATGATATAAAACACTTTCTGCAGATTGTACAAATTCTTATGACAAAGAAAGAGTTGTTAACTACGCGGTAAAGTTTTACTTTTTCGAGATGTTCACTTTGGAGGACAGAAGCCAACTCTGGACTCTTATTGCCAGTTATATAGCAATCCAAGCATTCCAAGCTATATAACTGGCAATAAGAGTCCAGAGTTGGCCCTACGTCATTACAAAGATAAGTTTCCATTGAACAGACAACGAAGCAAAAAAACATCAACATTGAAACGCATTCAATCAGAAGAGGTTCAGTTGAACGTTTTGCTGCACTTTG
The DNA here is from genome assembly GCA_958502075.1 of Orchestes rusci. Taxonomy (NCBI): domain Eukaryota; kingdom Metazoa; phylum Arthropoda; class Insecta; order Coleoptera; family Curculionidae; genus Orchestes; species Orchestes rusci. The sequence goes on along the minus strand of OY293304.1, from coordinate 79,470,879 downwards.
AGGAATCTCCCCAATTTTGAACGAGATTAGCAGCTGCGATTGATTTGGCTCATTTGGGAGTCAAAAGAACTTCGATTCAAGCCTGTTTGAAACAATACGGCATAAAATCCTTTATATTCACACCAGTCCAGAAATTACGAGAAGGAGATCATGAGGCTAGGAGTCAGTTTTGTGTGTAGATGATGGATAGGCGATTCAATAGATCATTTTTCGAAAATATAATTTGAACGGATGAATCCGTGTTCACTACAGCTGAGTCAATGTTTTATCGGAAGAATACTCATTATTGGTCCACTACAAATCAGCGCAGAGCTTTCGATGTGAACTGGCAGGGACAAAGATTTGTTAAAGTTTGGCGTGGATTATGGACAAATCGCGTACTAGAACCAATATTCTACGACTACAATCTAACATCAGCAGCCTATTCCAAGATGCTCACTAATGAAATAGAGGACAGCTATACCTGCAAACAAAAGGGGAAATTTGGTTTGGCAGCAAGATGGTGCCCCATATCATCGTGGCAGGGACATCAATGAATTTTTAGATCAAAATTTCAATGAATGGACTAATGGTTCAATTGCATGGCCTCCACGAAGTCCCGATCTAACTTCTTTGGATTTTTTTATGGAGAACCTCAAAAAGAGCTCCTTATGCGCGAAAGCCACAATCTGCAGATGAACTGCAGCAAAAGATAAGGACCGCTGTGGAAGCTCTCAATCAAACTGATGCTGTACCTGTATTGCTGAAAATGGGGAAATATTGATCATATCACATAGTCTGTAGGATTCTATGTTATTTTTTTTCAGTTTTCTCTTGAGTTTTGGTAACTTGTGAATCAATAATATGTTGTAACTGACCACTCAGAAATTTTTAAGAGAACTATTGATTTTTCGAATAGACAACTGGACACAAACTTATGCTATTTCTGTATGCTGTTTAAAATAAAAATAATAACAATGTGGGTTTCTATTTGAAAAAAATGATTTTTCGCCGTTTTCTCGATTCTATTTTCAATCCCATTTTTTGAACACCTTCTATAATGATTTTTTTAAATCGCATAAAACACTCATGAAGATGATCCTTATGAGCAACTATCACACACCGGATCAAAAGATAAATATGTTCTTCTAGGAGAAATTGTTATTGGATTTTGGGTCTGCAAATGACATTTTTAACACAAAAACTTGAATAATACACAAGGTTGTCTGGAATTTTGAGTAGAATTCAAAAATGTAATAATATATGGGGTGTTCCATTTAAAATGAGCAAGTTGACATCAACTTCCGGTATAAGCGGAAGTGTCACAATCTTGAAAATATTTAGGAGTTCCTTTCATTGACTTGTGTAAACACTCAAATCTTCAATTTTATTGTAAAAGCGGTTCTCCATATAAGTAGGTAGGACACAACGAGGTGGCCACCCTGTACAATAATTTCCACATGTTCATCAATATTGCGGAATCATAACAGGTTTTTGATCACTTTCTGGTAAAAATCGCATATTTGACTTTGAACATTAGACCATTGTAAGACAGCTTTCAGGTGCTTCTTCCAATGCAGAAAAAGACACGGAGATAGTGTGGGAAAATATAGGTGATTGAATATTCTTCGTGATATCATCTTTATAACTACACCCCATTCACAGTTGCATTTGAAATGAATGATTTGATTACGTATACCTAACTCTTGTCCAAACTTTAATTTATCGTAATCGACGATAATTCGGAACCACAGATGGCCTCATCATTTTTTGCAGGCAAATAATGTGAACACAGTGAATTTATCTATAAAATATCTAGATTTGAACATTACACATTATGTATTGTCTTCTATAGTTATATAATAATTATTGATGATTATTGCATGCAAGATTCGTGGTAGTTGGTTGTACTGTAGGCCGTGCTATTGATGATATTTTCTAAAACGTCAATGCTATTCTAAATTGAAAAACGAGTGGTGAGAAAAAAAAATCGACGGGGCATTAGTTTCTTCATTTGATAATGAACAACTGACAATAGGAGGGTTGTCAAAAGTTTGGAGAATTTCTTCCCGAACGAAAGTTCAATAGGTTAGCAAAATGATGAAGATTAACAAATTCTGAAGAAACATAGAGATTATATTTCTTAATACAAAGTCCAAAAAACAAATAAATCATAATAATAATGTCGGAATGTCAGATAGTTGATTTACACGTTGTCAAGCCAATAGAACACACTCGGATCAGGGCTTCAGGCAGCTTTTTGTTTATGTGCTATACTATGTGACTTTGAATAATACAGGGTTTGCCACGCTGAGTGGCCTATTAGAATATCTCGGGAAACAAAGCAGTTGAGATTCTGAAAAGTTGTACGGAGATATTTATGGAGATGCGCTTTTCAAAAGAAATAATAGTGACGTTGCGCGACTTCCGGGTATATCGGAAGTAGGTGTCAACTCGCTTTATCCAAATGGAACATCCTATATATTCATTTTTGAAGTTTGTTTCCCAATTTACGGTATGTAGGCAAATTATTTGCCTACATATCCCATATTTTATTACATTTTTTGATTCTACGTAAAATTCTAGGCAAATTTGATGAAAGATGTCCTATACCTAAGTATAAGCGTTCTTGAAATATTTGAGTTTTCATGTCAAAAATGACGTTTGTACTATGGAGATCAACATTTTTCGAATAATAAAGTCTCTATTATCTAATTTTTATCGGATTTCTTGTTTAAAGGGACCCACGATGAAAGAATCTTCACAATATTTTGATAACTATTATTACCAGGTGGCCCAAAAATAAAATTAGGAAAACTGCCAAAAATCAATTTTTTCCAATGGAAACCCCCAATTTTCATAATTTTATCTTATTGAGCATTTAAAATGAAGGAGAGTTTATATAACATTGCCCAATACAAAAATTAAATAAAAAAAAAATAGATAAAAATACTTAAGAATTTTTTTATTGGACAATCTTTTACAAACTCACCGTCATTTTCAATGCTCAATAATATAAAATGATCAAAATTGGAGATCTTCTTTTGAAAAAATAGATTTTTGGCAGTTTTCCTAATTTGATGTTTGCTCTTACTTTTGGGTCCCCCTGTAATAATAGTATTCAAAATATTGTGAACAATCTTCTTGAGTAGGTTTCTTTTGACAAGATATCCATTACAAATTCAACAATAAAGGCTTTCTTTAACGAAAAATTTACATTAAAATAGGAACCTACAATTGTCATCTTTGAGATGAAAACTCAAATATTTGAAAAACGCTTATACTTAGGTAAAGGACACTATACATAAAATCCGCTTAGAATTTCACGTGTAATCCAAATATTTTACAATATATAGGGTGTTTCATTTGAAACAAGCGAGTTGACACCCTACTTCCGGTATAACCGGAAGTCGCGCAACTTCACTATTATTTTATTTGGAAAGCAAGAGCATCACCGAGAATCTTTCACTTCAAATTTTCAGAATCCTATCCTCTTTATTTCCCAAAGTATTTTGATTGGCCACATTCCATGGCAAAACCTGTATAGTGTTAAGTTGCAATGCTCCCTATAATGCTATAATTGATAGCAACCATTATGAAAAACTATGAAAAACTTAAGAAAACAAAATATTTGATGACGGAGAAGTACTTGATTTGAGTAACAATTGCTATTTCCCTTGGTAATTCATGGCAGTTGAGTTGAAATAACTCAACAACGGCTCGTCCAAACATAGACAAACTATCTATTTTTAAAAATAGGAAAATGAGAAGATCTCTTGTGAAATATAGGGCATTCCATTTGAAAAATTTAAACTTTCGCACATTTTCCAGATTTCCAAAAGTGATAATTATGTTCTTTGGCTTAGCGATAAAATCTTTCGAAAAAATCATGAAATTTTCATTTGAAAAGTTTTTTAAAGTGAAAATAATTTTTTGATTCTCCGTCCAATTTCAGACGAAAAATGTAATCTGAGTTTTTCTTATTCGATGCGCCCTTCTCGAGATAAAAATACAAATCCATACAATGTCTGAAAACTTCACCTTTTTCTAGTTCTGGGAAAAATGGAAAATCGATTGCACTTATTTCAGACTCATCCTGTATACACAATACATGAATTTGAAGTGCGATAATAAAAATCCAATGTCAATCAACTGATTTATTTTTCTTCAAACTTTTGCTTTCACCTTTCAGGTCCTGTCTCAATTCACACCAGTCACGAAAATTTCCACATTCACCTTTCCACAAAATCTCAATTAGATATTTCGAAAAGGATACGCCTGTTCCGTAACTTCTCCACTTTGGCCTTGAAAATTGGCCAACAGGCAGTTGTCTTGATAATAATAAATTTCAGCCTTATCACATCCAATTTAGCGAAATCGCAAATTACTCATGATGTATGGGTCTTTTTCAACTTGGAACCTCATTATCTTCAGATTAAGGCAACTAAATCAGCAGATAAGATCATCCATTAGATTTGGATCCCTGATTAGTGTTGTGGCATGATCTGCTACTGAAAATAATATAATCATGGTATAATATAATGCATTTGTTAATAGAATTATCCAACCGATTTCGGCTGCGAACAAATCAAGTTATCCAAACTTTGTTTCGAAATAATCGTCGTATCATAACTCTTCTCGAAGCGGTATTGTGCGGTATTTGTAATACTTCGTTTAAAGTTTTTTAACGGCGGAAGTTCATTTTGTTCGGGTAATTCATGATTAGTGGTGATAAGCGCTCAATTTGGAAAAATAGAAATGAAGATGAATCTAGCAAGTTCTCTTGTGGAAATTAACTGGATGTTATTTCTCTCACTTCTTATAAAAGGTACACAGCAAATATTTCATAGTTAACTCGATAATTTTTTTCATTCATTCATATCAGTACTTTCATCGGCAAGTGTATTCTTATCATTTATAATTGACGAAACCAGATTGTGATTCTCCCCTAGAATTTTTCGGTAGATTTTCGACGAGGTGAGAAAAATTGTGATTTTCACATAACTCGAGCGCCACCCTCTGTATTCACATGTTAGAGGGCTCATTGCCTATCGGGTAGCGTTGAAGCAGTGGAGGAACTCCAAGCGTTCGTTGTTTTCAAAATCACGCAATTTTCCGCTCTGAAATGGACTTCTGAGCCGTTGGTAAGCAAGTGCCGATTTTTGTTGGTCCGGAACCACCAGCAAAACTTGCCCTCGACACACTTTTGGGCGGAGAGCCTGGTTTTGTGAAATTGCGCTCGAGTCCAGACGATGCGCGGCTGGTGAAATTAAATAATTGTTTGACTGCATGGTGAAAATCTGGATTGACTGACAGAAATTGTAAGCCGACAAGCATTATTTTTAGAGAAAATACGGAGTCTTTCCACAGATATTTGAACGAGTTACGCAAAAATACCAGACCTCTATTCAAAGCATGGCTACTCCTTTGATGTTAATTTTCAGGAGGATTGGCCCCCTAACAATTTCCATCGCAGTCGTAAGTGTACTCCGCAGCGCCCCAGTGGCAGGCATAGGCAAACCAACCTAAGAAGACTTCTCACTGTCATGATTTTCGTTGCATTAAATGTCATCGTCTACCGCAACCAGATTGCCAGGTTATTTACCCATTAGGCCCAGTCCTTTGAACAGACTGATTGCCGACCGGGGTGAGGTATTATTCAGATCATTTGCAGAGAATATGTTAGTCCGTCTACTTCTCGTCCAGGCACAGTTTGCATTAGGTGTCCTCAGTGAGTCCCATTCTGTGCATAGGTACTCTTAACCGGCAGTGGCCGGTGTATAAAACACCGCTACTCGGATTGTCGGACTGTCTGTTGAATTCCAGAATTTCTCTGATGCGTTTTCTCTGGGTTTGAAGATAAATTCATTTAAGTATCGCATGCCTGGCAGGTTTCTCCAGTATTGTAGAAACTGGATATCTTGACAGCCGCGACATTATATGCTTACATAGGACCGGCTGTGGTTCAATGAAGTCTCTGGTCGCCGCTTCGCGTGCAGGTCGGTCTGATACCTCATATCCTTCGTGTCCTGGGTATCCATCAGTTTCTCATCATCTGCTACGTTGAACTTGTTCAGAGCATTCGGGTGGCTCTATATCGTCCTAGAAGAGTTCTTGTAGGATTCAAGGGTCTTCAGCGTCGCTTGACTTTATGAGAACATTTTGATTGTGGTAGTCGTTCAATCGTGGTCGAGCATCCATTAGGCGCCAAGTTCAAAAGCTGATCGTTCAGCTTGGAATTGCTTGCTTGAAGCTAATTTGCCCAGGCTGTGTGGTATTTCAACTTTCTCCTGGCTACAATAGGCTCCAGATCCTGCGCCAATGAGCGTTTTAGATCGGTACTTGTACCAGCATGTGTCATCTCTTGTCATGGTGAGGAGATCCCGTGTCCACTTTTCCTGGAGAGGGATATTGATATTGGTATTGGTATTGGTGGGGGGGCAAATCACTGCCCGGCGAGTAGGCCTCAAGACCCTTCTCGCCAACCCCAGGACCAATGCAGTTCTAACTAAGTTGATGATGGAGAACATCACCTAGTTATATATTGAACTAGCAGGACCAATTAATTTAGGCTAACTATTAAACTTTTCGACAGTCAGTTATTAATAATACTGCAGTCTACTCAGTAGCGTTAGCCAGTAGGAGAGGAATAAGTATGTAATAGTTTTTCTTGCTGATTGTTTGGGTGGCTATGACAGAGAAAGCACTCAGAGTATAAGATGGTCCTCTAGTTCTCTGATGTTTGTTGAATGTTACTGTGTCTGCCCGGCTACCCCTGTTTAGCTATGAATCTTTACGTTGGCCATCTTGCCTCCTTTTCTAGCACAATGTGTAGACGAGGGATTTAGCAGGTATTCTAGCGCTGTGGACAGTATGGTGCTGGTCGCTCCACAGATAGCCATGCTGGCTTGACGCTGTAGACTCATTAGTTTGGCTCTGGTGGTGTTTTGATTGTTCTTTATATGCACCGTAAGTTATCATTGGCCTGACGACTGTGATGATTCCCCAGGTTTTGCCGCAAATGCATTTGCATATTCACAGAGACATTTTTGCTTTGCGGATGATATTTTTCAGATGAGCATTCCAAGTGAGGGTTCTGTCTAGCTTGATGCCTAGATGGAACAATTACCCAATGTTTGAAGTTGAGCTTTCTTCTTTTAGTGAACTGTATTATGATTGTTTTGGCAAGGTTCATAGACATTTGCTCTCTGCTGCACCAATCATTCACAGGGTCGATAACCTCTTGGATCCCCCATTGATTTCTTCTTCTGAAAGATTTCTGATCAGGGCAACTACGTCGTCCACCATATTGCAGGATCATATTATGTAACCATAGATCTGATTACCGCGGTATAGTTCTTGGCCTTGGAACCAGAGTCTTTTCGACCAGGCATCTGCCTCTCATCAGACTCATTTTTGCCTTGTCCTCGTCAGATGTGTCTTCAGACTTAGCTTGGAAGCCCGTGTCAGCCCTAGGTATTTGACTACCGAGACCGTATTTGACCTTTTCTCAAAGATAACTTTTTTATTTGGTGTCATATTTATTCTTCGGAAAAATGGAACTATCACTATCTTAGAAGCGTTGATGTAGAGATTTCCGCTCTCACATCATCAGGAAGCTCCTATAGTTGTCCAGCAGACACGTCAATATCTGCTGTGTCTTAGTTGACTTCTGTAGTTTTCGGGTCTCTATAGATGTTTACATCCCCATCATACTCGCATAGTCTAATCTAGACTATATGTGATTGAATGGAGAGGTTTGGGTCCCCACGAAAGTAGGTCCATTGCCTTGGTTCGCGAATAAGTGATTATTGCTAACCCATAAGTAACAGTCGAAAGGAGGATCCGGTGATCTTGGTGGCCATGCAATCGTTCCTCTTTTACCAATACAGTACCCAGGGAAAGTTTTTTCCAATACATAATTGTGTCTAATGTATTGCCCTTGCTGAAACCAAACATTATCGAACTCTATAATACCAGCAATGCTTTGTTGTTTCGGTATTATCTGGTTATTCCATAAATCGGCGTACTTCTCGCACACACACAAATAGCTGAAAGACATCAGTGTGAACATATTAATGAGTAGTTTTGCAATTCAAAGATAATTTCTAGAGAAATGCCTTGACTAAAAAAATCCAACATTTCATTTAATTTTTGACAATTACAACGACATCTATAAATAATCGATAAACAAATTGTCAACAAACTTCAATCATTTTTTGTCATAGAACCAGGATCTGCAATAAAAAATTGAGGTTTTCATATATTAGAAAAACTTTGAAGTAGATACTGAAAGGATTTTGAAATACAAATACAAAACGTTACAAGCTCTCGAACTTTCATTCTTTCACTTTGACTAAAATTAACGACAAAAAGCTTCACGACTTTTTCCCTATACCGTCAAAATCAGAATGCGGTTTACTTGACGCTCTCAGTTTTCTTTTTTTTTTTGTTATAAAGTAGGTATAAAGAAAAAACGCGTTTTTAGTGTTTTGGCATCCATCTAAAGATCTGATATTTTGATCATTCATCTTTTTTAACCTCTGGTCTGCATGTGTTGTTGACCTGAATACATAATGAGGGTGGATTTTTTTTTTCTATGACTATTTAATAATAGATGTATTAAACATCCACTTTCTATTGGTTAATGTAACTCGTTACTCATACCAGTGACTTTTTTTTCATTACTCAACCAATGAAATGATTCAATTCTCATTACAAAATCTCAACCCTCAAATACATCATATTGAAATAGCCCATTTGACCCGTCCATACTTGTTTTATAGTCATTGTAACTTGTGTTATCGACCTAACCTCACTTTAAGTAAACCAGTTCCCAAAAATTGCCGTCCAAATTTTATATTTAAGTCCATGCGTCCGAATGAAATTGAATATCTCAAAGTTCGCTGCAATTATTGCATAATTATAGAAAAAGTAAAGTATTCTACTCGAGAGTGAGTAATATCCTTCCTTTCCCGCTCGTTGAATTATACACGATTATTTTACAAAACTTAGATAATATCATTATCAAAACATGATATGTCAATTTGATTGTAGAATAGATATGAACTAATTAGATCGAGATTCTAGTTTAGGATTATTATTAAAATACATACAACAACCAATTTCACGATCAGAACACGTAGTCAGCATATGAGCATACATTCTTGAACATACCTATTTGTTGGAATCTCATATTTCAACATCAACATACATTATGTCCTTGAAAAGAATTTTAGCTGGTTGTGCTTTCAAAAGTGGAACTGAAAATGTACATTAGAAGAGATTACATGTACGTCAAGAAGCTTTATTAATATGACTAATAAAAACGGGGTTGTGAAAGTGGACCGGAAAATAAGCGTATCCTTTTTTTAATATTGTTTGTGTGGCGAATTCTTGTGGGATCATGATGTGACCTAAGCATGTTGCAATAAATACTACTGTTGTGATGGAGGGTGAAAAAGCGGTGGAAAATTTACAGAGTTCTGGAGTATCATATTGAAGGAAACTACTCATATGAGTCAGTCAGTGGAGCGATTCTACCTTTTATCTTTTGATGTTAGAAAAATAGGTCTCGGAGGCCTGTTAGTTCTATATATTTTCTGTGACCCTATATTTGCTATCACTTTTTCGAATTCTCCTTAGAAATTGAGATTGTTTAATCTGAAATACCATATATACCATATAGGTACATGCCCTTATAAACATAGAGGAGTAAACATGAAACAAAGTGGTGGAAGCTCATGTCAACTTTGGAAAGTCCTCCAAGAAATAGTCGCAAATTACTTTCTGCTGTATAACATTTTAATGCCGCATACATGTTGCACCAATCTATATATCATAAGACATTGTAAGTTAAAAATATAGCCAACTTTTCCTAAAACTTCAAAGAAATATGGCGATTTGGGTATGCAGGGCTAACCACAAGAGTATCCACTGGAGCTTTACTGGCGACATATTTACAATGCCGTATACCGTCTCTACCAGTTAGGAATTGTAGTTGACAAACAATATTCCAATCCCTCATCGAGCACGCTGTTCGTCGTACTATTAGAATCTCTTGAACTACAAAAAAGATCCATTTTATACCAAACACAAACTAACCCAACTTAACCGAAACTCACAACTAATTTTGTGGATTCTTTTCCAAACTTCTGGAAAAAGGCAAATAGTTTTAATACCATGAAAGAATAAGGATTTATCTTTGGTTTATAACATAGACCTATTGCCTTTCTGGGTTGATTTAGGAAATCATTCAGGTCATCTAAGATTAAATTGAAATTGAGTGTGATAATTATTTGAATATATTTCCCAAACAACAGTTTGGTTTTGTAGTAGATCATTTTACGGAGTTTCAAATTGTTAGACTTGTCGGAGGTCTCTCAAGAGGGATACCTACAACCCCAAAAAATCTCTGAGTGTCTCTTGATGTGGAAAAGGCCTTGGACAAGGTCTGTCATGAGGTGCTCCGGTTTAAAATATCCCTTTTAGGATTTTCTCCACATTTGGTAATTACTTTTGATAATTTCTCTAAATCATAGATTTTTCAAAGATAAAATGGATAACATTTTTTTGGATTCCATTCCCCAAAGATCAGGACACAAGTGTTATAGACGGGAATTTGAACATTTTGCAATACTTTGATTTTTTACCTTTTATATTTTGAAGATGTCATTAAAAAATATTTCTCGGAACGAGAAAACGTCTTTGGGAGGAGATAAAAGTTTTACTCCATTCTCCAGCAAATCCTCAATTGTCTGATTGACATTACTGTATTATCGGTTAGATATCACGCAATTATTACATTTGGAGGTCCCGGCGGGATTATTATTGTGATAGGACATTGAGAGGAGATTCTGAGATATGGGTGTTCTGATAAGAGAGCTGGATGTATCTAGAAAAGCATTTCAACGAATCCATGAAGAAACTGATGCTTTTGAGATCAGAGAATCCAAACCTACATTTAATCAAAGCTAATTTGACAGTACTTCAAGAGAAGTCAAATTCCTTGAAGTATTTGTATACCGAGTTTATGCATTATATATAAGAGGATGATCTTGAAGGCATTGATATTGATATGAACTGACCGTTCATGTAAATATTATCATAACATCAAAGATGAGGTTGAAGTAATGATAAGTATGTCAAAAGTGACAGAGGCTCAATTTAAGGAAAATTTACATTCACGTTCTTCACAAAATAAGCTAAAATATCCTGAAGTACAATTTCGGAAATTTGGTTATCATTCTGGAGCCAGTTCAAAAGAATCCATGAAGATTAGGGCTTCGCAAGAGCAAGACTCAGTCTTGGTCTTGGTCTTGTTAGTCTTGGTCTTGGTCTTGATGGTCTTGAAAAAAATATTTACCGAATTTTTAAAATACACAAAACGTACAGCTTAACAATCCTATCATAGGTGTTTTCCATAGAACGTCAATCAGTGAATTTCTCTTTCTTTTTAAAATCGCGGTTCAGAACCGAAGAAAAAAATAAATCTCTATTGTACAGCCCGTAAAGTTTGGCCTGATGGGCAATAAAATATGAAAACCATAGTCTAGCTAGAAGTGACTTGATTTGTGGCTCTTTTTCCTTTTTCAGTAAAATCCGACGTGTTGTCACATCCAGAACCTAAGACAATGTAAAAATGCAAAGAATGCTATACCTACTTTAGATTAAGGTTATTGCTGAAGCTATCAGAGGTGTGATAACACTTTCTTGCATAACCTGTACCTGGTCTCTACAAATCTAGATTATGAACAGTTTTGAGTATGTTGATAGGTTTCTTACATTGAAACCATTCAATAATTTTTTTCTGTTTCCCAACAAAAGGATTTTATTCATATTGTTTTCATGGTATTATTTGGAGAAATGTTATGATTGATTTGTAGCTCTTTTTCCTTTTTCAGTAAAATCCGACGTGTTGTCCCATCCAGAACCTAAGACAATGTAAAAATGCAAAGAATGCTATACCTACTTCCGATTAAGGTTATTGCTGAAGCTATCAGAGGTGTATTAACAGTTTCTTGCATTACCTGTTTGTACCTGGTTTCTACAGATCTAGATCATGAACAGTTTTGAGTTTGTTGATATGTTTTTGACATTAATAAAATTCAATATTTTTTTTGTTTAACAACAAAAGGATTTTATCCATATTGTTTCCATGGTATCATTTGAAGAAATGTTATGATTGATACATTTCTGATCCCTATTTCAATAAATGATATGGAAACTTCAACTTAAGTGAAAAAATGAATACCTATGAGCTAAATTCGGATTTTCAGTTTTTCGTAATTTACGCAATATTTTTCCATTGGAGTGATATACTTTTATTCTTTCATATTATGAAAGTCCCAACAGAACAAACGTGCCTCGTCCGAGGTCTCCATAGTAAAAGGCTCGAAAAAACATGCATTCTTCGCAAAATATCTACTTATTTGGCATAGGAGAAAGTGAAATTACACCAAGTTTCGTGATCCTTAGAACATTTTCTGAAAATGAATCACAAAAAAAGAAAAATCCGAATAAACAATTTTTTCAAAAAATCAGTAACAACGCCGCGAATCGCGAAAAACCATTCTTCACCTCTTGAAACCAACACTGCTCCTCATCTGCATGCCCTCATCAGGTGTTAAATTTTTTTCCAGCATTAGTTATGCCCTTTTTTACTCTTTCCAAGTGCGTTTGTCTTGTACCAATTTTTTTCCTGATTTGACTATATTTTGAAGTAATTCGCCTGGCCCATGATCAGGAATACAGGGTGATTGTCAAATACTCAATTTTTTCAAATGGAATACTATGTTTATTATCGGATATTCCTGAAGAAAATGAGATTCCACTTCAAACTATGTCTCTTTACCTATAGTCGGGTTTTTGAAATGAAATCAAGTTTTGAAAAAATCTAATAACCTTGGCATATAATTCGTATTGGGTTGTCATGACATCAGTATAAAACTTCAGGAATCCACCGGTCGCTATATCAAACACGCTTGTTGTGAATCTTTTATAATTATTTTTGCACTACTTATCACGTTATTGAATTATCGCTATCCGCATTTCAAAGTTACAGTCACTCTTCCAAACGCACCATGATTTTTAATCTGATGGCAGGATCGCCATGTAGAAGATGTAATGCCGAAGGGGTAAGGGTAGTCATGATAGGCTGGTTGTTTTTGTAAGACTGTATTTTAAAAGCAAATAGAGGTACCTCGACGTCTACGATGTTTTGCTTATGCATATAAATAATAATTAATCTAGGTTACGTGTTTATACCAATAATTAGTAATGTGCTGATGATGCACTACAACGGTATGTACTTTTTAGTCATAACTTTTCAAGAGCTATTCAATGGCATCAAATCAATTCTTGTCAAAAAATGTGGCGAAAAAAATTGACGGTTGACAGTGCCTTCTATACGAATGACAAAATAGCTCTTAAAATGTTAAGATGAGAAAGTGCAGGTCATTTGTATCCATCTTGTACCGTTTGAGTTCGATAGCATGTCAAAGGTGCGAAAATGTAATCTTTATAAATCTAGATATCTCGATAACGGTTGAACTTAGTAACAGTATGTTCAAAACATTTTTTTTTTCAAAATTGATGCAAGAATTCTATTTACTACTTACAGGTGGTTCCATTTAAAAGAAAAAGCAATTTTCGTCTGCCACAACTTTATGCGCGATCCTGTATATTTCAATTAATGACAGATGTGTAGATTTTTAGAAGCCTCACAACTTTCATTCAAGACAGTTTTTTCAAACTCGTGTATCTTTCGAAATGATCGACCGTTCTACAATAATTTGTAGTAATAATAAGTTGTAGTGATTTCTCCTAACCCTGTATGCACAGAGGTCTTGAGTATTCGAAATTTGCTATCATCCAAAACGTGTAATAACTACATGTTGTTCTAGAATAAAGAAGTTCATTGCTGTTTATGACATTCAGTTTTTGTTGGTAGTATCAGTGTATGGTCAGTAGAAGATGTGGACTCTCTTTTGATAATCGCATTTCAATCTAAAAGGGAAGGGCCTTGATGTACTAAAGAAAACGTCACATAGAAAAGGCTAGTTCAGCATATTTTTTTGATACATATTCTGAAAAAGCTCATTGTATTTAGTACTTGTTCAAAATTCCATAATTTTCTGAGCCTCTCTTAATATGTGAATAAATTATCAAAACCTTACAAATTTGGAACGATCTGAGCTCGACCGATTACCGATGACGTTACTGCACCAGTCGCGTCTAACCGGTGTTGAGTAAACACGGAACCGTGTCGCCGGTCGATACAAGCGTTGTTTTCAACATTTCAACTGTCAGTTCAAGATATTTTTTTGTCCGCATCACACATTTTAAATCAATAGCAGAACCGCAAAACTATTGAATTATGACCAGATCAATGAACTATCCAATAAAACAATTTCAAACCTACGTGTACCGTTGCTCAACCGGTAGCTGGTATTGGGGCAAAATATGCAGTCACAACACTGCGACGCTAAAAATATTTTGATATTTCAATTTTCATGCAACCGAGCTGAAATTTTGTTTATGTACGCTAGGGTTTTACGCGAAATTCGAGATTTCTCGTCTCGATTTCGAGACAAGATTGGCAAATATTTTTTGAGACGAGATCGAGAGAAACACTTCGAGATCGAGAAATCTACGTCGAGACTTCTCGATCTCGAAAAATTGGCATGATATTTTAATGACAATTTGCATAATTTTCTGATGACTTGAAATTTTATATACGTATTCTAGAAATCATTGGAAAGTCACAAGCAAAAATTTTTTTTCCGAAAAACGAGAAAAAGTCATCTCAGCCAATACGCCAGACGGAGAGGGATAGTGTATTCTTTGAAGTAGTGGATGTTAATTGGCGCTCTTCAATCGGTGATCACTACATTATTAGAGGTCGTAGGTTGATTTTTTAAACATCAATGGCATAAGTACTCACTAATCCTTGTATTATTCATATTTCCGAAATGTGCGAATTGTCCATAAAATACAGACAATTGGTTTAGTTAGAAGCATGCAGCATTGTTCTTGGATTAATTTGATGGTAAACTTCTAGCCCATACCAAGATAACGATTATTATGACTGAGTTTGTGATAAATTCACTTGATTTGATAATAATTATATTAAAGAGTGACTCCGAGTCCACCAAATGTGCTGAACGAACGCGCCTAATTTTAGTGACACGTCATTTGTAATGGATCAGGAATATTTGCGTCACATGATGAACTGAATAAATAAATGTTTTGCTGTTACTCCATTCCCTCACTCAGTGTACAATGTTTGTAAGTTAATCATCGTAGTTTTCATGATCCATTGACCTGCATAAGGTTATTTTTGACGTGCATTTCAAACAGTATATTTTCATCAGATACCATAGGTTTGATCTCTTGTATGATGCTATAAGGTCCGTTTTCTCCGTTCGTTCTTGAACTTGTTCAAGATTTGATGGCGTTTAAATACAAGAATTCGTATGCAAAATCTTGTATTTGAACGGCGTCAAACCTTGAACGCGTTTGAGTATGAACGGAGAATACGGGCATAGGTATCATTAATACATTGGTAACACAGGACCACAGCAAAATTGATGTTTTTGAACCAACATCTATTTTGGAGTAGTTTCGACATCCTCAATCCAAACTGGCCATAGTTTTATCCTATCACATCCCAATTTTTGCAAACCGATATCTTGGATGAAAAAAAAAATTAAAATAAAATAAATAATGATAGCATAGGCAGCATCAAGTGCTACAAAAAAAATAATTATAAATTATGATTTCTGACCTCAAAAAACCCACGGAAAAATGAATTTGTGCGAAAATTTAATTTTTTGGAAAAATAGTCGAAAATAAAATCAACTCCCCTGTATCTCCGGAATAAAGCCCGCCATAGCAAAAATTTGTATTTAAGTAAAAACATTAGTGAGTTTGTGTCTTGGGTCGGACCAATAACCCCCTGATATTTTTGACCTTTTTTCCGAAAATTCTATTGCTGTATTCAAGTTTGATATTTGCATTTATTTTATTCTTTGATTTGGAAAAATATCTCACGTGACATACACTAATGGATGAAAAAGATTAGAATCAGCACATAAAAAATATATACAGGGTGGCCTTGAAAAAGTACATTGCATGATGCCACACAATAGAGGAAACTAAAATAAGAAAAAAAGTTCCCATGAAAATATTTCCGCAAGGCCTTCGGTTAAAAGATACGGGGTGCTGAATCTTATTTTTGTTTGAGTTTTTTTTTTAATATCTTTAGGCAGAGACGCAAGAAATGGATAAAATGTGGTGTACAGGGGTTTTTATCATGCTAAATTCAAATATAATCTATGTTTTGTCATCACTGATAAAGGACGCTACAAACAGGGCTCCATCTCTATGAATCGGTCTTTTTAACCGGAGGCCTTGCGGACCCATGTTCATAACAACTTTTTTCTCATTTCAGTGTCCTTTATTGTGTGGCACTATGCAATGTACTTTTTCCACGGTCACCCTGTATATGAAAATACTTAACAAATTGTTATAGAACATCTCGCAAAAATGTTGTAGACCTGTGTGATCAATCGACACAATATTTTTTTTTGTAATAAATTCAGCCGTATATTATATATTTGCAGGTACACTCCGTTGTTGTTTTTTTTTTAAATCCCTGACATATTGTACATTTTGATGTTGAAGTCTTGGCACTACTGATATCAGTAACGTGGGTACTTCAAAAATCAAATAATCTGAAGAAAAATTGTCTTTATGATATTCTTTGTAGATCGCGTCTTTTGTCGCGCTACATGTTTTTCGGTGAGATGAGAGAATTTTATAAAATTTTGACATGATCCAATGTGAATTTTGGTAGGTCTTCAACTAGTCTACCCTTGAGTTTTTTTTTTCATTTCAAATCGCGAGTATAGTCCACATGGCAATGACAACGTTTAACCCCCAATTTTGGCACTTGTCAGAGATTAGAAAAAAACGAATTTTACATTTTTCACAAACAAAAAAAACAATTTTAAACTTTCGTGGAATGACTACATCATTTTCAAACAAAAAAAAGTTTATTTCTTTTTCGAAATCGAGAAATTTTCGTCTTCATGAAAAAGGAGGATTGAGATGCCTCAATTCAAAGGTCTTTTCTTCCTTATTAGACCCTGAGAGTTTAGGTCGCTGTCTCGTTCCAATTTTGAGCTGGTATTTTTTTTTCAAAATAGCCTCCAGTCGACATCTCATCTGTCACTATTGTGTTGAGAAATGCAGAACGTGCTCGTATATCTATTGGAAATTAAAATTTCATTGTGCCTTTTTGACCTCTGAAAATAAAAAACACTTTAGTCGGTTCTTCAAAGTGGTTAAGAAAAAATGGATAGCTATCTATTCGAAAGAGAGGCAAAAATTATACCTATACCGAAAATGATTATACGACGATAAAACTTTTGATAGACTAGATATTATGCAATTCAAAATATGTCAAAGATTGGCAATTTTGGCAAAAGCTTGAGAAATTTATCGTTTTAAGTAACTCTAAAATCGCATATTTAGGCTATAAAATGGTCAATCGTAGTTTCACTTTCAGGATCTATATAATGTTTGTCCCTCTTTGAATATCCATTTTTTTTTAACAACTTTGAAAAGCCAGCAATAGTGTTTTTTTCTTATTTCAGACGTCGAAAAGTCACAATGACTTTTCAACAAAAAAAAAGTATGAGCACCTGTTGATCAATTCTCGACCCTTCGCAAATTTGAAACGCAAATGCTGTTCGCAAAATGGCGTTTGAGTTTTAATTATTTGCGAATGCTCAAGAATTGACCCCCTGAACTGGAAAAAATAATAGAGTACCTACTTATTTTGGTGAACAGTTTTTTAATATCTGACTTTTAGAGGTGTGTGTGAAATGAAGCGGACAATTGACAATTGGGGAAAAAAATCTGTGTCAAATTTTTGATATAAAACATATTAAAAATAGACATTTTCTTTGGAAATATCTTGTTAATCTTAGGTCTAACCATGAAAACTCCTGATGCTTACAATCTTACATATAATCAGCTGTCCGAAGTTTCATTTTCGAACGATAAGACAAGTATCTTATCAAAATAAAGATAAGATGTTTTTGTAGTGGGACTTATTAAGATCGATAAAAGTCATGTGCAGCTTACATTCTTGATGTTTTTCATCCTTTTTTTGTTCATCGTCCGATGGTATGAATGATCTTATTCATAACACAGTATAGTCACTCAAGTAGCATTTTGCTGACTACCTACTAGTTCTGCACCAATCACAACGTTGGGAATTGGTAAGATGACGACTTGAACACTTCTTATACCTGTCAAACGTCGGATTGACATAATCCAGACGTTGTGGGTGCAACGTCTAATAATTTGCACTTAGGGAACGTAGTTCCAACGTTGGCTACCATACCTATTCTCCAACGTTGTCTTAGAGTCACTTTGCGACGTTGCACCGACGTTGGCCATCGATCAAACTCTAGAAAGTCGGACTAGCTACCCCAGCCAACGTTAGATGGACGTCGGACTTCACAACGTTGCGATTTAGTTGCCATTCGTACAGAAACCGTGTTTTGATTTGAAAAATACATAACCCCACTTTTTGTCCATGTCCATTAAAGCTTCATTGCATATAATAAAATCCATAATATTATGAAAGGCAAACGGAAACAATTCAAACATTCAACAATATTTTGTAGAAAACTTAAACTCCGAAAGAAAAGGGGACTTGATCAATTTGCTTCCAAGGAGGTTATGGTATCACGCAAAAATTTAAAGCGCAAGCTTAGCTCAAGCACTTTCAGTCATTTAACAATCAAACCTCTCAATTGGAAGCCACGTTGGCTAAGCTTACTCGGAACTCAGAGTTCTGGAGCTTTTGGGGGGGTTTATTTAAAATGGGCGCCAGAGATTCGTGCAGGTGAATCTCAACCTTCGAGGTCTTTCCGATTCCAATTGAGTCTACTAAACAATGGGGTCGTTGCACTATATCAAAATCAAAGCTGATTTTGTGTAGAATATATAACTGTGGGTTTCTTAATAAAATGGGTTACATGAATTGGCCAAAATAATGCACAACATTTAAACTAGGCCTCTTTGAAATAAATAAGTCCATCAACCTGGGCCCATCGTCGCATTGACGTCACAGATCAATATCCTTAATCCGCTTGACACTGAAATGCACGCGCGCTGCTTGATACAAATGCGGCGTTGCGAGATGTACTATTGATGGTATTTTAACAAGAATTACTAGCTCAATATGATGAACGAAAGATAATCGATACATTTAGGTTAACTTTAAAATGGATGGTAAATAATGTGATTTAATACAAAAATTAACCAGGAAATTATACGACACCACCCAGACTGGGTTTTTATGATACCTTTGACCGTATCATAAAACCCTCAAGATATTTATTTTTCTCAGACCCAAATTAATGCAGACGCATAGAATAGTTATTTATCAGACGTAGGGATAAACTCAAAGACACAATTCTTTGAATTTATCCCTACGTCTGATAAATAACTACCAGGAGCGTTGCATACTAAACAAAAACTGCAAATATTGGTACCTGCAAATTAAAGCTGATAGGCAATATTATTTATTGGCCCATTCTTTTTTGACGATATTGAATCGTATATAAGCAAAGTTGATCCAAACCACGAACGTGAATTCGAAATTGAGAAATCCCTAGAATAAAACACGCTTTACACTCGACCCCAAGCAAAAAGCATCTCGGCAACGTTGCGTTCTCTACAGTTATCGACCCACGGGAAGAGCTGCGCCGGATCCAAGAAGCGACGCCATATTTTGCCGTACACGCGTCATCATTTAAAAGGCTTAAAAGGACTGTTGACAAACTTCGACGCTAGTTTATGCCCTTAAAAATCGATAAAAAAAAAATACGGGTCTAATATTTTTGATTATATTTTCAGAATATGCAATAAAAAAAGTACGTGCAACGACCCCATTATGAGATATGAAGTTATTGAACAAAAATGCGAAAAGAAAGAAAGTACGTGGCTGCCTCACTTACCGCCGACAAAACCAGGGATCAGGACTACCAATTCTCAAATCAAACCAGTTAACTCCCAAGACATTTGCATATATTAAAATCCAATATTATCTTACACAGAAATACCGTGCCTACTTGCAAAGTACTCAAAACATACGCCCGTATCGTATGTACAAGAAATCAGTAAATAATAAGCTTGTATTTTCCTAAAACTCAGTTCAACTATATAGACATGGATATATATGTGCAATTTATGTAATGAATCTGCATCAAGAAAAAAGGTTCAGTACAAATCCGCTCATTAATAATTAAAAACGCTATAACCTTAATAACGTTATTCTATCAAATTTTTATAATCCAAACAAGCGAGCAGTTGAACCGATTAATTTATAAAATGATCACTCACAAACTGAGTCGCCGCTATGTGACGTCACAACGCTTCACAAAAGTATTCTTTAAAAAAAAATAGATAAATCCCGAATGTTTCCAACTTTCAATGATAATTTCGAACAATAAAAAGATAAAACAATATATCGATACGGCTCACTGCAACAGCTTGCTAGGTTCTTAACTCCACCAAAACCAAGAAGAAAAACCCCAAAACAGTCCGTGTAGGCTGTACTGTACCAGTTCCCTATGCAGATGAACGATCTATATGGAAAACCTGTTATAGCATATTGAATAGTCATCATAATTGAACCGCACTTATCACCCAAATACAATAAAATCCAATAAAATGATCCCCAGAGCTGAATAAATCCACAGCTTAATATCAACAACCCCACAATATGTCAATTTCCCAAAATTTGACGATTAACTGACCCATTTATCAGTCAAATTCCAGCCCAACCTGAACACAGTTCAACTTGACTTGAGAAACAACATAGTCGTTTACATGAAAATCAATTGGTTTTGGTGGAGTTAAGAACCTAGCAAGCTGTTGCGGTGAGCCGTATCGATATATTGTTTTATCTTTTTATTGTTCGTAATTATCATTGAAAGTTGGAAACATTCGGGATTTATCTATTTTTTTTTATGAATACTTTTGTGAAGCGTTGTGACGTCACATAGCGGCGACTCAGTTTGTGAGTGATCATTTTATAAATTAATCGGTTCAACTGCTCACTTGTTTGGATTATAAAAATTTGATGGAATAACGTTATTAAGGTTATAGCGTTTTTAATTATTAATGAGCGGATTTGTACTGAACCCTTTTCTTGATGCGGATTCATTACATGAATTGCACATATATATATCCATGTCTATATAGTTGAACTGAGTTTTGGGAAAATGCAAGCTTATTATTTGCTGATTTCTTGTACGTGCGATGCGGACGTATGTTTTGAGTACTTTGCAAGTAGGCACGGTATTTCTGTGTAAGATGATATTGGATTTTAATATATGCAAATGTCTTGGGAGTTAACTGGTTTGATTTGAGAGTTGGTAGTCCTGATCCCTGGTTTTGTCGGCGGTAAGTAAGGCAGCCACGTACTTTCTTTCTTTTCGCATTTTTGTTCAATAACTTCATACCTCATAATTGTTTAGTAGACTCAATTGGAATCGGAAAGACCTCGAAGGTTGGGATTCACCTGCACGAATCTCTGGCGCCCATTTTAAATAAACCCCCCCAAAAGCTCCAGAACTCTGAGTTCCGGGTAAGCTTAGCCAACGTGGCTTCCAATTGAGAGGTTTGATTGTTAAATGACTGAAAGTGCTTGAGCTAAGCTTGCGCTTAAATTTTTGCGTGATAAATTTTGTCTGATTGATTCACGATTTTTGAGAGCCTTACGGTGCCAGGCGGAGGAATAGGCCCGTGGCGGAAAACTGCCGGAGGTACAAGTCCTCCAAGTGTTCACTCTTTGTTGTGAGTACCATTTTATCACGGTACACTCATTTGGTTGAGTAAGAGCCTTACGGTGCCAGGCGGAGGAATAGGCCCGTGGCGGAAAACTGCCGGAGGTACAAGTCCTCCAAGTGTTCACTCTTTGGGTGCCAGTCAGTGGTTTATGGCGGTTGATCCGTTGGTTTTCTCGCGTCTTCTTGGTGGATGTTTTGATGGATACTTTTCCGTTCTGGAGTTTTCGTGCTGTGTTTATTTGTCAGTCTGGGTTTGACGCTGAAGAGTAAACTTATCCATACTTGCATCGATCTCCTCTTCTCCAATCAAGAGACTTGTAAACATCAGGGCATCCTGTACCTTTTGGTAAATGCGCTTCTGAGGTGGTCCGATTCGTGATCCAAGAAGCTGCATATCGCACAGTGAGGCATCTTGTAAGGGGGATTCCCACTATTCCCAATTTCCAGTCAAATTATATGGAATCAATTGAAAACTGTGATTCAAGCAAAAAATTGTTCTTTTCAATAGTTGTATGTTTGTAAAAACTTGAACAACAAAAAAAACACGTCGTTTCGGTGCCAGTCCATTCAGGTACCGTCAAAATATATCCTGGACACACAGATTCACTTCTGATTTCTATTGCCACCAGCTTCTTACGAATATGAGTGTCTCCCAATTCTGGATTTGTGTCAACGTGACTTAACCCACACAGCAATTTCCTGATGGACCGACACAGGTGTCTTGTACAGTGTCATGTTGGAATATGTTTATTGGCGATTCAATCGGGTTTTGACAGGGTTTCGCGTGCGTCAATGGATTCTGCACCTTTTGGTTGGGAGTTTCTCCATCAATACCCAGTGAAGCATTCTATTTATAATTTACGGAAGAAAGTGGGTATAGCTGCCTGTTTACGTGAATTTTCAATTCACTCTTTCCGTTTTTCATCGAGTGTGACATGTATTTTACGGATCCTGATTCAATCAAGTTTTCTTGGCATACTTGGCTACGGTTGTCATTTGTTTCAGATTTGGGAAGTTATAGCCTGAATAATTTATATTTTCTCTTGAGAGGTTTTTCAGATTATAGTTACTTCATTTGAGAATTCAGTAATTTTGTGATTGCTTTTGGTAGTTTGGTACTGAATTCTCGCCATTTTTTGTATGGGATTTTCAAACTGAGACTGTTGTCAGGTGATGACTCATGGCCGAGTATAGCCTTACATTGTCAATGGTTTTGGATTCGGTGACATTGCCGATGATATTGGTTCTGGGAGGTCTGCGATCATTTTGCCGATGTGCGTTTTTCCTTTTTGAAGGATTTTGGATTGTGGCACCTCGTTGAGTTTCAGCATTATTTTGGATTGTGTTGATTTGGGTTGATGAATGCTGAAGTCTTGCCATTTATTGGGATTATAACTGGGACCTTGCTGTTGTTTGGTGATTGCCGGTTCTAGACTTTCAGTCTGTTTTATGCAGGTCCATACTTTATTCGATACATTCACGTCATCAGGTTGTTGCGTAATTCAACCCTGTTTTTGAGTCCTGTTGGTTATGGTACACATCACTGATTTTGACATTCCCTGATTTTGACTTTCGTAAACTTTTGTGGTTATTTGAGTTTACATTTACCGATTTTGACGTTTAACCTATGCGGTTATATTTTTCCCGATTATGACTTTTGGGTTTATGACGGTTATTCCGTCGTGTTTTCTTGCACTTTTTGGTGGTATCAAGAGCTTCTTTTGCATATCGGATGCGGGAGGATGGGCGTTGGGGGCTATTGCTGGGGTGGTACTCCTAGTGGTGTGGGTTAGGGGTATTGAACCGTTTGAAGCTCCACCACGACATGGACTCCACGAGGCATAGCTACTGCGTTTCATCTCAGCCCCGTATCCGGTTATTTTTCTTCGTTATTCCTGATTTTGTCTTCCCTCTATTACGAGGCTATGGACCCTGTTTGGGGGGTTGTGCAGAATACCCATACTCCGGGTGCTGGATGAGGTAGGAGCCCTCTAAGTGCCGAATTCCAGAGGCCGTCAGCGCTGGTTTTCTTGCGGTGGTACTCTTTGTTTAAAGTTATTTTGTTTATTCCATGTGGAACTTATCTGACCTGTCATTTTTCGAGGCCACCTGGTGTCTTTCTTTGTGAAGCACTCATTAGCGTAGTACGCTATAGTACAACCCGTATAATGAGTTCGGTTAAGCTCATTCCCTGTAGTTTGGTGAGTCTAAGGGGTAAAAGGGAAAGGGTTGGTATAGTCCTCTGTCGTATACTAGATCCCCTCGGTCTACTCACTCCTTGCTGGTTTGGATTGGTCAGACTTCGGTGGATGCGCTTGGGCAACTTTTGTAAGGCTGGTATACGAGGTCTCCTTAGTCTCATTGAGGTTACGCAATGCCGGTTAGGAATTCCACAAAACATCTACGGAATTTTCCTCTGCAAGAGTTGGATCAAGTGGTCCTCCGGGTTTGATGGGTCTGAGTTAGTGAGGCTTGTTGTTTTTTTTTTTTGGTGTTGTCCTTAGACAGTAGGGGCGGCGTCTTTCACTAGTTGTTTTATGATTTTTTTTTCTTTGGTTATTGTTTTCTGATTTGCTTGAGTCCGAATTGTTCATCTTTAAGGTTTTCTTTGTTTCGCTTTAATCTTGTCTCGGCCCATCGTCGAAAATCTATCCTAGTTTTTCTCCTGTCTAAGGAGAGGGGGAGTTATCACGGGCCAAAAGCGTTATCACTGCTCGTCCCATTACTATTTATCAACATTAACGTGGTATGTTACTTTTTCGATCTCCCCTGTAGCCGTTTGATTTACTGGCAACAGCGCACTGGTGAAAAGTCTTTTATGTCGCTGATGTCTGATGTCAGTTTTCATTAAACGATCTTTCTCTTTGAACTCGACCTTGGTAGTGAACGGTTGGAAGACATTCACATCTCCATGTGTTAGCTCCAGGGGTAGGAAATAAGTAACCCCAAGATAGTCTATTCAGGTAACTCGTTTTCCTTTCATTGAGTTGAGAATTTTTTCTTCAACGTTTGTACGCATTCAGGCCTAGGACCATGACTGATGTACCGGTACCACGTTAAGGGTGTTTTCTTCCCCTACCACGCTACCACGACCGTGATTGATCCACTCCACCCCAATTTTCTAATTGCCTGATCTGAGCATGGGGTTAATTATCAAGCATTGAGGAGTTATTGACTACTTCGTGTGAAGCCTGAATAAAAAACCGGTCAAGGTATGTCGTTTTTATTGAGTTGACATTCGTTTTTATATTAAAGTTGCACGTTTGACGAACGTTTTGAGTGAACTATGGGGTTGATTGTCGATTATTTTTCAAGTCCCACTCAGGGTAAATATCAATCATGGACAAATTAGTTACTTTTCGTGACTCGAGCAAAATGTATTTATTTATTTAATTGATAAATACATTTTGCTCGAGTCAGAAAAAGTAACTAATTTGTCCATGATTGATATTTACCCTAAGTAAGACTTGAAAAATAATCGACAATCAACCCCATAGTTCACTCAAAACGTTCGTCAAACGTGCAACTTTAATATAAAAACGAATGTCAACTCAATAAAAACGACATACCTTGACCGGTTTTTTATTCAGGCTTCACACGAAGTAGTCAATAACTCCTCAATGCTTGATAATTAATCCCATGCTCAGATCAGGCAATTAGAAAATTGGGGTGGAGTGGATCAATCACGGTCGTGGTAGGGGAAGAAAACACCCTTAACGTGGTACCGGTACATCAGTCATGGTCCTAGGCCTGAATGCGTACAAACGTTGAAGAAAAAATGCTCAACTCAATGAAAGGAAAACGAGTTACCTGGATAGACTATCTTGGGGTTACTTATTTCCTACCCCTGGAGCTAACACATGGAGATGTGAATGTCTTCCAACCGTTCACTACCAAGGTCGAGTTCGAAAAGAAAGATACGTTTAATGAAAACTGACATCAGACATCAGCGACATAAAAGACTTTTCACCAGTGCGCTGTTGCCAGTAAATCAAACGGCTACAGGGGAGATCGAAAAAGTAACATACCACGTTAATGTTGATAAATAGTAATGGGACAAGCAGCGATAACGCTTTTGGCCCGTGATAATGGTTCAGCTGCAGATTTATCTTCTTGCAGTTCACCGCTAATCTCGCCATCTTGGAAATAGTCGTTTTAAAATATGTCTCTTTTTTGGGGTATAAAGGAAGATTTTTAATATTTTTCGGATAATATTGAAGGCAATAGGACATTTTCAAGCCATACTGAGAGTGGGAGAATTTTTATAGGTGGTTTCAAGTATATCTTGAGGAGCTTGCAGATTTGGTTATTTAAATAAAATTTGAATTTTTTTCTGAAATCAGAAAATAGAAGGGGCGCTTGGAAAAAATTGGTGGTAGCATCGACACATTTATCAATAAAACTCACGGGGTTTGAAATTACGATACTCAGTAACACTTAAAAACAAAAATAGTATAATTTCCAACATGGCACCTATAGCCATTTTGAGAATGTTAAGGTATGATCTTTCCATCTCAACTAACTGTCAACTTGCTTGTTTGCGCAAAGATCAGCGCTTCATGTATCTCCATAACATATCAAAATAGGTGAAGTTTATTTCACCAAATCACATTACACTCCAACTTATTCCGACTAAAGGAAATATATGCGCATGCGGGTACATCGAGGCATACATTTACGAATTGTCATTGATGATGGTTGTTAAATTAACTCATCGCAACGACCGTGCTATGGCGGCGTTCAACCCGGTACAACGTCGCACCAACGTTGGCGTTAGTCGGCTCAACGTCAACGCGGCCAGAAAATGATTCCCAAAACTGTGCCAGATTAGGGTCGCTGCGAGGTCGACTCAACGTTGTCACCCAACGTTGCGTAGGACAACGTTGGGCGGACGTTGCCTTGCTGCTTGGGCATGTCTCAAACCCTTTGCAGAAAGGAGAGTTTTCTTAAAAAAACCTAACAATGTCTAAAGGCAGTCGGAAGGGACCGAAGTTTCAACTTACTTTGAAGTTATTCTCAAGGGTCTAATATGAAAAGAAGATCTTCACCTGAGACACCAGAAAGTCGCGTAACGGAGTTCGACCAATAGTCTAGTGTTGAAGAGATCTTCTCTGTGAGAGTCATATTTTTTTATGCAAGTTTAAAAAAATTAACGTCTTATAATATTAGTTTCTGACGATTATGATAATGATTGCTTTATTTGCAATCGATTTTACCTACTTAGGTTCTCAATAGCTTTTTATGTAGCAAGTTCTTATATCCTTGCTTCATAGATCTCGTAATAGCCCTGGTGCTTACAACGGTCGTTTTCTTACTCGACAATTATTTTGCCGATTTAACATCAAATGAAAATACACTTGTGGGATTCATGATTTTCTTGATTAAAGATGCATGAGACTTTTATAACGGAACCTCAATCCGGATTATTGGAGAGATATTGCCAATTGCAATATCGCATGCGTTGCGGTGATAACTCCGCGTTATCTTATCACGTCAGGCGTTAAAGATGTCAAACAGACAGAATGTCGAATGCTTCATACAACACAACCTAAACTGACATACAAGACAATCAATGTCATTGAAAATTATAGTGGTATCCCATGAATGAAGCATTGGAAGCAGTTATATTGGCTGGAGCTAACAAAAATAACATGGAATATCTTATTTTGGATAATAAACTTAGTTGGGAACCAGTGCCGTATTTTCCATTACGCACAATACGCCTCCGCGTAGAGCGGCAAAATTTGAGGGGCGGCAAATTTTCAGAGAATAATCAAAGAAAAAATACGACGAAGGCCAGTGCAATTATTTAAAAAGATTATTGAAGGATGATCCAAGATTGTAATATCTAGATAAGTAGTACGTACAAGAATGTTATATAACCTGGAAGATGATTTTTCACAAGACTCAAAATTTTTTGGAAATAGTTAAAAACCCGTTAGAAATGCACACTGTCAAACATGCCTTCATATATTCGTACTCTCAATTTGGAAGCAGTTTTTCCGAACGTCAAAATTGCTTTACGCATATTCGTGGCCATGGCATAGTTTTCTCAGCGGAACGCTCATTTTCCACCTTAAAACGTTTTAGCTTTTATTCAGAATCTACCATGGAGCAAAACTAGTAAGTGTTGTGAGTATTTCCGTCGTTTATGGAAATATTGTAAATTTCCGGAGAGAAGTCGGAAATAATGGAAATATTGGAAATTTTGAATTTTTCACAAAATCGTGTTTCCATATGCATTTTGGAGGTCTAGTACTTTGGTAGGTATTACATAACTTGAGTTAAAAATCGGGAACCCTCATCATACCTACGAAATCTTGATATCGTGATAGTGTTGAATACAGATTACCTACTGGCACCAGTGGAAACTCAGTATTCGCGCTTGATGAAGAATGATATGGGAATAGAAGGAAGCAGTGAAGAGGAGGAGGAGAACTGTGGCGGATCTACGGGTTGGCGGGGACAGGGGCTATAGCCCCCTCCCCATAGCCTAATAATCAATAAGGATATTTAAACAAATTGATAGATAAAGAAGGTAGCAGTGCGATGAAGATATGCCCGGATCAGCTATGGAATTATCTGTTGAGCTAGAAATGCTGTTTGCACACTGAAAGAATGCCATGAAATATTTTTTCCAACCATAAGAATGTTGCTTCACATATTTATTGTTTTACCTGTAACTACTGTCATTGCGAAAAAAAGTTTTTTGGTTTTGAGAAGGATAGAAACATCTCAGGAATACAATGGGTAAAAAAAAGTTTTGTTTGGGACGAAAAACAGAACAGCCTAATTAGAAACAAAATCATTCAAAACACTATCAATGCTCAAGAAACCCAAGTTATTCATTTTTGGTTGCCAAAAATAGGAGGTTCAAAAATGTATCGCCTGCGGCACAATTTGATGCATCTCGCATGATATAACCCCCCCTCAACATTTTGCTACAGAACCGTCATTGAATGGTTGAGCACACGCTATATTAGTTTCGTATTTTGATAATGGATGAAAATGTTATGTTCTATCCTATTTTCCCACTAAATTTTCCAAAATAATGATAATTTATATGAAACAGTCCCATTTTTTTAACTCAACTCTACACCAAGCGCATAGACTGATTTTTTGGACATCAAAAATATTTTTTTGTTTTTACTATTTCAATGAATATTTATTTGAGTGTAATATTTGTAGTTACTTTTCAAGAGTTTTTTGTTGAAAGTTTTTTTTAAGGTTCTTAAAATTGAACCTGTTTCTTGGAAATCTATCTTAATCTTAATCTGCTTAATATCATAATATAGGTAGTTGCAATGCTCACTATGAGAGTGAAAAAATGTATCAAAAACCTCGTCAAAAACACAATTTTCTTCATATAAGAATAATTTAAGTAAACCTGACCCAAATAATTTTTCGTGCTTTCAATTATCAAAAACATTTTTTTATAGTCCCTATTTGTAGATTTATTGAATTTTCTTTGAATAACTCATAATGGTTTATGATGCATATGGCACCCTTTCTTCATGGACTACCTATCATCTGATACATTTAAAATACAGGGTACTATGAGTATAGGGCCAAACTTCAAGAGTTGATTTTTTGAAAGATCTCAAGAAGAAATGTTTTGTATTAACATGACACCCAATGATCTCAAGTCGCAGAATAATGTATGCACGCAATTTTCGCGCGAAGATTTGAAAGGCTCCTTTTGTTCAAGTTGACAACCGATGAATACAATCTTCACCTCAATAAAAACACAAAAACACGGCTTGTTTATTTGTCAGGTTGTATGGCATACGTTTTGTGCGGTATTCGAAATAGCGCTCCATGCTGCGTAACGTAAATAACTACATGCGGTAACCTTATTACCCTGACTGACGTTAAGCAGTGGATCGCGCATCCGATCTATGTCAAAATGATGTCAAAATACCGCATGCGCTAATACCGCTTGACATTTTTTGATAAACAACACCTCTCTATACCGTGAATGACGTTAAGCAGTGAATCGCGCATCCGATCTACGTCAAAATACCGCATGACATTTTTTGATTGGCAATATCTCTCCATCATATTCTCCGCGGTATTTCTATTTATTTCTATTGAAAATAACCAAAATTCATATGTATATGTAGGGTGTCCGGAAATTACGCGTCAGGATTTTTGTGGGCGATTCTACATGAAAAATTAATGCAACAAACTTCTATACAATTTTTTCAAAAACTCAAAATTAAGAAAGATACAGGGTGTTAAAAAATATATTTTTTTTCTTATTTTTTTTAATAACTTTTTTTCTAGTGTAATGATTTTCGCCAAATTTTGCATGCATGTCCCTAGTGTTTCTTTGTATTCACCCTATTAATTTGACGCTAGTCGTCAATGACAAAAGGCTGAAGCTGTCCTTCACCTTAGGAAAATTACTTAGAACTTTTTTGAGTCACCCTAAATTTCAAGCATTCGAATTTTGGCTAGGACCAGACATGCGGCGTTTTTATGAAATTGGTGCATCAAGCCAAAAACGAACGGCGCCACTCACAGACTAACGGATATATTTTTTAAATTTATCGAATGTTGGACATTTTAGAATTTTTCAAAATTGAAAAAATCAAATAACTAATTAGGTGATAATTGATTATTTTTTTATTGAATACATATCTAATTAAATTAAAGCCTTGATCAAAGTGAAGTGGAATTGGTTTAATGCCGACAAGCACCATCATATAAAAAAATATCGTTTCTTAGGTTATGGTTCTGAAATATTGATATTTTTAGAATACTTTTTTCCACCTAGGCCCTGCTTTAAAAATATATCGGTTGGTCTGGAAGTAGCGAAGTTCTTTTTGAAACGAGCTTAGATGCACCAATTTCATAAAATCGTCGTAAATCCGGTCGTGGCTCAAACTCGAGAGCTCAAGTTTGAAGAAACTTCCAGAGCATATTAAACTATATCATATAAAAGAATCAGCAAAATCTTTACACAAACAAACAAGTTATTAACGATCAAATTATGTTCAAACTTGTTTTGACCGTTGGCCTACACGGTGCCGGTGTAAAATAACTTCTTGACAGTTTAATTATCAAATACATTTCGCTATTTGACGTTGTTGGAATGGGTTTGACATAATAAATGTTGTATTGATATGAACTTGTCATCGTTGTATATTCGAATATACTATCATCTATTTCTTCTATGTATAAAATGAAAAACCTTTCAAGCCGTAACTTCATCAACAAATAACAACTAGATGTAAGCTCACCTTTTTGATCCTCTCATACTCTGTCCTCTTCTCAAACTCAAATAATCCTGCTGAAGGTCACAAGGTCTCATGGCACAGTATTCCACACCGTATCCATCATAAAATACACTGTTTGGTTCGCGGTGCAAATTTATTATCTCCGGTGACTGCATTCTCATAAGAGATGCAGTTTTAATTTCTCTTAAAATGCGTTGATTCTGTTCGCAAATGTAACTATGTCTCACTGGAGGATGATTATATGAAGATTTTCTATCAAGAAGAGTTTGTTCAACATTCGCGAGTCGCGGTAAGGATGAGAAGGAGCGGCTAAGAACCGAATGATCTATATTTTGTGGGTCTTCGACAAAACGGTTCTTTTGTCGACAAACACTCATTCGATCTTGGTTTTGTACACAGTGACATAATGTTTCCACTTCTGGCTTTCTTTTTGATTGTCTGCCTGGCTCTACAGAGGGTGTTGTTTTTTTCAAAAGCAGTTCGGCGCTCTGATTTACATTATAGAAGACACTTTCAGCATAGGTTACTTGGTTAGGATCTTCTGTCAGAATTGTTCCTTGTGGAGATAAAGGAATGATTGTTTGACCAACGTTTTGATAGTCACTGACATCACTGGGAGAGGCTTGAGTATACTTGGAGGTCTTCATCACTTTCTGGGTCTTCATTGCTGTAATAGAGAATTTACATGAGTAGATTGTCAGAACACAGATAGAGATACAATTATTTGGTCAAGTTTGAGAAAAGCCACTTGGTACATTGTTAACTATAAATGATGGATTTTTCAATTTCTCCGCTTGATTTTTGTTAATCCTTCATCTTCAGAAAGTTCTCAGGATTAGGCAGAGAGTTTAGCATACCGTTCGAACTAGAACAAGATATAAAGCTACTCGCAAATAAAACGTCATTACGCGTAAGCTTTAATCCACCCTAACTGAATGCTAACAGATGAGTAGGAGATTAACTGAAAAAAAGCGCATGGAACAAATTGGACAAATCGATGAAAAAAAATCCATAATCTACCTCTTACATGTTTTGCACTACATTTGAGTGGTAATATGATCAAAAGGTTCGGCAATGCCCAGACTCCAACGGATAATTTGTTCACGGGAGGTGATCGCAAGGTATGGTTTTATGTGTATAGAGTGAAAAGAGAATGCACTGGAAGTATTATTATTGATTACCTAAAGAAAAAAAATCGGATATGAGCAATTTTCCATCCAAGTTAGGAAGTTACCTAGTGATCCCAAAAAACTAAAATGTTTTGTTGTCACTGCACCACTGGAAAAAAAGGATGAAATGTACGATCCCAACTTCTGGTCGCAATTCGTTGTAGTGAAAAGATTTGACTTCAACAAACATAAGGCATCTCTAGACTCTGGAGCTGGTGATTTTTTAGCATAGAGCATATTGAACAGGTTTCTAACAAATATTTTAGTGGCAACTGTCCTTGTAGTGCAAAAAAGACAGATATGCTTACAGTTATGCATTTAATTGTCCAATGTATTAGAAATAAGCTTTTGGAAATGGATTCTCTAAACTTTGATTCTAATTTAATATCTATCACTGAGACCTGGTTAAATAAACATGAAATAAGTTTTTTCAAACTGCAAAATTATACTTGTCTTTCACACTTTTATAGATGTACTCACATTCATGGAGGTCTGGCAATCTTAGTTGATGATAACACTTTGAATAAATTCAACCCCCGACAAGATATTTGTGATCGATCCGTAGAAATGCACTGTGAAATTAGCGCTTTACAATCTGGTGAATTGAAACTTGTTGTGTTAACTGTCTATAGGCCACCAACTGGTGATTTCAACCAATTCATTATAATACTTGAAAATACATTGCAGATCTTAGGCAGCCTCAAATATAACACTATTGTCAATGGAGATTTCAATATTAATTTCTTGCTCAATAACAATACAACTCGTTGCTTCCTAGATCTGGTTAAAACTTATGACCTTTCTGTGACAATTTTTTCTCCAACCCACGGCAACTCGTGCATCGACAATATTTTTACAAATATACCTTTTCCTGAAACATATACATATGACTTCAATATTTCAGATCATCTAGCCGTATTTGCAGAATTTCCTTGTACAGTGTTGAAGGAAAGTTTAGTTGAGGAGAAAATCCAACCATATACTCGGAAGAAAATGTGCGATTTTTACAATCTTGTAGATAAGATCAACTGGGATTTAATAAACTCTAATGAAATGTCGACAGAGGAAAAGGTACAACTTTTTGTTATCTTTATTCAAAATAACATCAATAAAGCCTTTTCCACCTTTGAGCCGACCAATAAAAAAAAGGTTTCAACCTTAATTGGTATACTGATGATCTGAGAAATGAAAGAGAGCTGTTGAATTTTGTGTCAGGATTAGCCAAACAACGAGATTGTGCTTTTCTCAAAAGCCTAAAAAAGAATCTATGGGATTCTTACCGTAATAGTTTGAAGAAAGCTGAGGCAGATGCCTATGATACTCATCTTAAGAACCATAACTACAACCCAAAAGCTATCTGGAAATTTGGTCCGTGCAAACTCTATTTTAACTATTTTAGAAGGAAAGGAATTGTCTGTCAATGATTTTTCACTTGATGACCTCAATACATTTTTTTCTGAAATACCATCTAAAATTATAAACGGTTTACCAATCTCCCAGGGAACAGCAGAGAAGTATATCACTCAATACACATCTCGTATAGATTTTCCATCAATTGAATTTGGGTTTGATGACATATCAATCATCGAGATGCGTGATATAATTAAATCGTTGAAAAACGAAAATAGTCGAGACTACTATGGTATGAATGCACAGCTCATCAAGTGTATAGTAGATATCATTATTTACCCATTGGTTGAGCTTCTAAACATGTGTTTGAAGGACGCAGTGTATCCTGGCGTGCTTAAAGTTTCTAGAATGGTACCTGTGTACAAAAAAGGCCTTTCCAATGATTTAATGAACTATCGACTCATATCACTAGTTCCCATATTTTCAAAAATATTTGAAAAAGCTTTAAAATCTAGAATTACTAATTATTTGAATCAAATGGCCTCTCTGGCTCCTCAAACTGTTCAGCACTAACAGTTTGGTTTCGGGAATGCAAAACTCAACTACAATGGCAATTGATCAGCTCAAAGAAATAGTAAATGATGGTCTCAAAAGGGAGAATTCACTTGGGCCACATTTTGCGATTTAAGCAAAGCTTTTGATTGTGTCTCCTTTGGAGTACTTGCCATGAAACTAAACTATTATAAATTTTCAAAGTCAAGCATAAAATTGATAGAATCTTATCTGACGGGCAGATCTCAAGTGGTAAGTTCCAAGGGCTCACAGTCAGACTTTGCTGAATTCAAGTATGGGGTGCCCCAAGGATCTGTGCTGAGACCACTGCTATTTTTGATCTATATCAACGACCTTGGCAACAGTAACCCCGGAGCTGATCTCATTCTTTTCGCAGACGACACAACATTTATAAAAAAAGCCTATGCAATTGAAGATTTACAGGAAACTTTACAGAAGACACAGGCAAGGATTGCAGATTGGTTCCACTCAAACCAAGTCCACACGAATGCTGATAAAAATCAAAAACTCTACATATCCACCCGAAACGTCGACTTGCCTGAAATTGAAAATGAACCAGTTACCTTGCTGGGCATAAAAATTGATTGAGTGTGTCTCCCAAAGTTGCATTATCAGCTTCCTTCGCGTGTATCCAATCCCGAATTACATATGGGATTTTAATTTGGGGACACGCGACTGATTCAACTCGGGTTTTCTCTCTGCAGAGGAAGGCCATACAGATCCTGCGAGGTCTTGACTATAGGGCCGACTGCAGAGAGCATTTTTTAGCTCCTAATATCTCAACTGTACCTTCATTATACGTATTTCAATGTCCATAGCACGTAAGGGCGAACATTGATACCTACAAGACTTTTGAAGATGTACACTATCATTTCACAAGAAACATCAATAATATTCATACTGATTTTCATCGAATCCATCGCATGAAATCGGGGGATTCATTTTATGGACCGCTGTTCTACAATAAACTGCAACTCCAAATTAAATTACTTCCTCTCAAAGTTTTTCGAAACACTGTAAAGAGATATCTTATGATAAAAAGTTTTTTTAGTGTTAGTGAATATATTGATAATAATTTAAGTGATATTGTAATTGATTAGAAACTCATGCTGCTGGACTTGTGTACACTTTTTTTGTGAGAACACGAATAAATATTTTGTCTTTGTCTTTGTCGATGCATAAGTATAGTTCTAACAGTTCGTTGCAGTTCATTAACAATCATTTTCAACTTTTATAATGTAATTTGGAGATTATTTTCTGTCCTTTGTCAAGTTGGAACAATGACCAAAGACTAATATGACTGTCCACTGTGGGCTACAAATATGCTGAGTAGTTGACTCATCTACAACGCTATAGTTTCGAGGTAAAACTCGGAATTGGGACGAAACTATCCATCTGACCTGAATCAAACGTACAGGGTGATTCATTTTCAACGACAGGGCGCCAGTTCTCATTAACTTTTCATCATAGAGACTATGAGGAAGAAAAATCCGTATGGTAATGTGCCCAAGAAAAAATGCTGGAAATATATCTCAAGCTTCTAGGATCGCCGCAAGGAGGCGTAACTGTACAATGAAAATGGAAAATCAAAAAATGTTCGAAATTTTCCCGTTTGTACTATCAAAAAAGAATATGAAAACCTATTAAGGACGATATTATCCACAAAATTGCACCTCGACACTTCTCTCTAAGTTGTCAAATAAGACAGCTACAAGCCGTCAAACTTGATGTCACTAAATTGCCTATAACTTCGAAATTCCTTGACCGATTAAACTGTTCTTTAGCTCATTAAAAAAAGAAAATCTGCTCTTTCTGGTGCATGTAGTCGAGGTCGATTTTATTTGCTTTAGACGACCACATAACATGAATTGTAAAAGCCAAACCTGTATTTGCAGTTTTTTCAAAATTTTCAAATGCAAACCCACTAAATAAATTTCTCCATCGTGTTATTTGAATAATTTCCTATCACTTTCATGAAGGTCATTTTTCTTTATCTTTTGAAATAGAAGAGTCACGGAAACTACATCCGGAATCATGCGGGGAATACTTTTGAAACAGCCCTTATAAATTTGAATGTGTCAAGAAGATACAAATCAGATCTGTTTTGATTCGCGTTCAACATTTTCTTCAGTTGATGATGAAAACAAAAGTCTTTAAGTGAGAATGTCAACTATTTCTCGTTTTTTTTCTACGAGTGGACCAGTAAACACCTTATTTCAAAAATATGAGATAAAAAATGAAATTAACTAAAAAAAAAAACAAAAAAACTAGCGCCAATGCTCAAAATCCCGACCGTCGGCAAGGCACTCCTATCTTTTGACACATTCAAATTTACAGGGGCTGTTCCGAAAGTATTCCTCGACGGATTCCTGATGCCGTCTCAGTAACTCTTCTATTTTAAATTATATAGAAAAATTACCTTCATGAAAGTGGTAGGAAATTATCCAACACAATGGAGGCATCTATTTAGTGGGTTTGCATTTAGAAATTTCGAAAAAACCTCAAATTCATGTTTGACTTTCACAATTCATGTTTTGTGGTTGGGTAAAATGGATAAAATCGACCTCGAGTAAATGCATCAGAAAAAGCAGATTTTCCTTTTCAAAATGAGCTCAAGAACAGTCAAATCGGTTGAAAAATTTCGAAGTTATTGGCAATTTAGTGACATCAAGTTTGACGGCATGTAGCTGTCTTATTTGACAATTGAGAGAGAAGTGTCGGGGAGCAATTTTGTAGAAAATATCGTCCAAAATCTGTTTCCATATTCTAATTTGGTAGTTCACCGGAAAAAAATTCGAAAATGTATCGATTTTCTGTTTTCACAGTACCGTCACGCCTCGTTGCGGCGATTCTAGAATCTTGAAATATATTTACAGCATTTTCTCTTGGGCACATTACCATACAGTTTTTTTTCCTGGGTCTCTATGATGAATACTTTACGAGAACTGGCACCCTGTCGCTGAGAATGAATCACCCTGTACAGATCCTACAGCACAATCTTTCAAAAGTGGAATATCTTGTGCTATGTAGTTCCTCTTAGTAAGCCTGGATAAAATAGTTTTTGAGACATATGAAACCTACCTCATTTTTTTTTGAATAAATATTTCTTTTTTTTTTGTTGGCACAACAAAACTGAGTTTATATACTGACTTAAATTTTCTTTCCAAGAACAGTCATGGAATATTTCAACTTTGTAAAATCGTGGGGCCATTGAATGCTCGGCCCATATAAGCGGTTATTTTCAACGACCCATTTTTCTCATTAATATTTGGATCATCATGGTACCCAATTTGTTAGCCTCCTCATCTATATTCTCAAGACATCAACTGGTCACAACATGCATTTGGTCACATTATGCAGTTGAGACTTCTGGAAACTCGAGTATTTTGTTCAACATGAAACATAAGAAGCCTTTAGTTTTCATACCAATTCTAAAGTTACTCCCATGCTGAATCGTGGTTGGGTATTGGATCAGGTCACTTGTTAATTCCTTGATGTGCGTTTTTGAGGAGGCAATTTGGTATTCGAACGGTTTTGGTCAATGTTAAGCCTTCATGGATGAGTCTTGTCAAAATTTCGAAGAATGTTGGCAAGTTCAAATACCCTCTTTGTAAAGTTGGAATGTGCGATATTGGTAGCTGATTATAGTGAGTGATTTATTATTGCTTGTTGAGCTAGACTGATGATGCCTGTGGTGGATTTCATGATGGTTTCTCCAGAACTCCTTTCTTTTGGTGAAGTACTCATATTAAGCAGCAGGCGGATAGCTCCTCATTCTGTCTCATTTTTTTTCACACTAGCTGATAGCGAATTGTGCTTTTTCATTAAATAAGCTTGGCCTTCAATCTGGCGGAAGTCTGTAGTTGTTGTAGTCTAAAGTTTTGTGTTTTTGAACGTTAATTCTGTTCTACGGTGTACATGAGGGTTGTGTGATAGGACGGCTGTCTTCTAAGGACGAATATTTGTTTGACTTGTGTGCTTGTAGTAGTTGACCGGCGATCTTCTATAGACGGACTTGTTTGCTTGTAGTAGTTGGAAGGCGATCTTTTATGGACAAACGTCGGTTTGCTTGTACTAATTGTAGGGCAATCTTGTAAAGACAGACTTCTGCATGCCTTGTAGTGATTGGACAGCGCTGTTCTATTGACGGATGTTTGTTTGGCTTGATATGCTTGGATTTGCTGGTGCTTCACTGTTACTGTTAACAGAATTCGAAAGAGGGGCTAAAAGAGCCCATGGTATACGGGTTAAGTCCCCTCAGCACTGCAGCCCCGTGTGAGCATCTTCGTCCCTAACCCTCAAGTTTTTTCTAGGATGATTATTGCAAGAACCACCTCTTTTCATAGATACTTGATAAGATCCATTTTATTATTGGAAGAATTATTAATTTACGGCTGCCAGAAGTTACAGCCTACTCTGTTTCATTAGCCTTTGAGGGTGCCACTGAATATGCGAACAGAGAATAATTTCTACCTACCATGGATATCAAACCCACGTCCATCAGAAATACCGCCCTCCCAGTCTGACTGCGTCTACTTTTACTTTGAAAAGTATTTATTGATTGCATAGTTTATTATTGGCGTTACAATATTTCTTTCCCCAACAGGCTGGGAGGTTTATTGCTTAAAACTAAACAACAGTTTCCCAACCTATTGTACAAAGTATGTTGATGGTTTCTTCACCACAGGTGGAGAAACTCACCACCAGAAAGGAGACAGGCAACAAAGGCTTGCGGACTGGTGGTAGCCCTAAAAATTTACAACCTCCCTTGAAACAGTCGCATCCCTTCCACATTAATGAGGTTTTTGGATGCAAGACATATCCATATCCGATGTCGATAACGAAGAATTAAACAAATCCTTGATGAAAGGTTCGACTGCATAGTTATCGTTGTATGGCGATCTACAGACGTTTATTTTTTTGTGCTAATTGGGTCACGGTCCTTGTTAGGACGAACGTTTAGGCAGAAGCGGCGAGAAAAATGCCTGAAGCTTGGGCACCTAGTTGGGCACAGTAAAATGTATTTAGGTGAAGCGATCAATCCATAATTATTGGTACTGGTTTACTCATTATCTTCTTTCTCGATTTTCATTGTACTGACAAGAAGTGCTTGGTTCACCTTCAGGCCAAGTCAAGGACACTACATTCCAATAGTCAAGGACATAATATCATCTTATGAAATCTTGGATATACGAAAATATTAATAATTTGTAATAATCATACACCCAGCCTGATCATGTCAACCCAAAAAATAGATTTATTCACCACGAGGATCCAAAGGTCATTTTTAACTGAAAGCATTCATCATTTATATTCAGTATACCTGAGGCAATTGACTCAAAATAATCTATCTAAAATATTTTTCTGTCTGGTATTTTCTTGTAGACGAAGATGCACAAGGACGGGGAATGATCAATAATAATGTAAGCAGCACGCGTGTTGAATAAGGGGATGAATGATGTCGGTTTGAGCATTTTAGGTCGACCAACACGGGCATCCCCTTTATGGATTATTGTGAGCCTCAAGGATTTTTGTTTTTTGACAATAATGTTGGAGAAGTTCCAAAAATGTCATAAACATGATCGCGATATACCCTATCGAGGTAATCGTGGCAATGTTGAAGCATATTCGTTTTGAAATCCAGTATGAGAAGATGACGTGGGTCTAATACAAGCTGTAGTGAGAGTATCGTATAAATGATAATAATAATAGATAATGTTCGATAGCAAAATAAAAACTGTATACATACGATATTTAATTTTTTTGGTTTGCTCATGTGCGCTGCCCTAGACGTAGTGAATGTCTTGTGTGAGACCTTGTTGATGGTCTGATGAATGATGTTGCCGTAATGGCGAAAACGTGTTACCAACTTTCATCAAATACTTATTTGAGACTTTGGACTACAGCAATAATAATTATTCGATAATATTGACAATTAAATCATTCGTCAGTCAGTACCAGTACGCTTTCCATCCCAAACTATTGCAAAATAAACAAAATTGGGCACGAAAAACTTCCTTCCAATCTACTTTTAGGAAAAAATCGATCTACTTTTAGGAAAAAATCGATCAGATACGTCAATTTTTGTGTTTAAGAGGGGGTTACGGATTCCCCCCAAAAAATAAATAAATAATGAAAGATCATTGATAATAATAAATAATACTAAATAGCAGTAACTTGAAACTTCGCTCATGTAATATTCGTGAAAATACCTATCGAATGATGTGTTTGATTCTTCAATTTAGTGGACTGTCTAAGGTATTTTTACTTTTGAAATGAAAGGATTGATCTTCTTACGATGACTTTTTACTGCTTTTTTACAGTACATTTTGATATCTGTCACAGTCACTTATCTTTGCACCTTCACCAGGTTGACGGGAACGTTCACACAGTTCATTAATTGAGAAAAAACCAACAGATACATCACTAGACCTCCCTTTTCATTGAAAATTTCGGGGGTTCCTTTTACCCTTGCTAAGTGATGAAAAGTAGGGGGTGGAAATGGAAAAAAAATGTGTCCTTCAAAGAACAAAGATTGACGTGTTCGGGTGATTTTTATATTAATCCCCTGAACCCTAAGAAAACGAGGGTTGGAAGGTTTTTCGTGCCCCAACCTGTATAAGGCCCAGTTTCCCAATGTCTGGACACCTTTTTGGTGGCCAAACGAAATGCGTTCATGGTAACCAATGGTTAAGGCATGTATCATTTCAAAGCGAAAGCATGTTTGTCGGTCAATTAACTGCAGAATGTAACCCATCGATTTAATTTTTCAGCTCCAACTTTTGAATCGGCTTGTATAATTTGATAAAATCTTAGAATGATGTGTGGGCCATAAAGATTCATAGAACCATGATAAAGTCAATATTTGAAATTGTAGGGAAAACCAAGGACTGGCTACCAAACCTTTTGGGCCCAATTTTTGACAGGTGTCATTTTACAGAGCTGAAATCTACTTTTTCAAATACTCTGATCTTTTTTTATCAAAAACGGTGCTTCTCTTTTGTCCCGATAAAAGTAACTGTTTTCGAGAACAATAGGTTTCTATTTAACAGGTTATTGCGATAATACACTTAAATACTACGGCGAGACTCCAGTTGTTGGTATTTTTGGTATTAAAAAATGTTTCGACACTCTAAGATTGATTGCCTACACTAGAATTAGTCCAAAATTGGAAATAAAAGAAAAAAAAAATTAAAAAAATTCAAGTATTTTTTTTTTTGTTTTTTTTTTTCTAATTTGACTAATTCTAGTACATCCAATCACTCTGATAGTGTAAAAAAACAATACCAACAAACGGTCAAGTTCATCGGAACAAAAGATAAGCACCTTTTTTGATAAAAAAGATGAGGATATTCAAAAAAGTAGTTTTCAGCTCTATAAAATAAAACCTGTCAAAAATTGGTCTGGTGGCTAGTCCGTCCCTGGGTCCCCCTACGATTTCAAATATTGACTTCACCATGGTTTTATGAGTCTTAATGACGTTCACAACATACTAAAATTTCATCAAATTATACAGGCTGATTCAAAAGTAAGAGCTTAAATCGATGGGTACCCCATAAGGGCTCTGTATCTCCGTCAAGAGGCGCTTTAGAGAAAAAAGTTTAAGGACAAACTGGGGTTATTTTGACCTTCCCTATACGCTATAGTATAGTATTCAAGAAGCAGATCACAAATGTCAAAATAGTCATAGTTGGGTTATGTTCCTTTGGTTTGTGTCTAACCAGGGCTCAACCAGTTAGGCCCAGTTTCACAATGTCTAATCACCTTTAAGGGGACCTAACCAAATGCGTTCACGGTAACCAATGGTTTAGGCATGTATCGTTTCACAGCGAAAAAATGTTTGTTGGACAATTAACTACAGAATTTTCAGCTTTGAAGATTTTGGTGTGAAAAATCGCAGTTAAATTTGACAAATGTCACAACAACAACAAACGATTGAAGTTCTCAAATATTCAAATAAATTTGGAATAGACCGGTTTTATGTGACGTAAAAGATCTGATTCCTGGAAAAGCATGTTACACGTTTACAGTAATTTTTTTTTTTGAAGTACAGTGACAGTTAAAAATGTTGGGTTGAAGTCACCAAGGTTGTCAAAGTCACGCTTACGCCAAATTCAATGTGGATAGAAGCATGTGATTCCCGTTTGCCAAGCGGACATTTGACAGTTCCTCTTCGAAATTGAATTGAATGTAACTCAGGCATAACTTCAACCTTAAATTATTCTCAAATATGTCACAATGAATTTTAATGTGTCACTTTCAGGAATCAGCTGAGATTCGTGACGTACTCCACTATTCTTCCAAAAATCATCCTTATATCTGATATTTGGTGATGTAGTTTAGAATGTATTTTGACGGTGAGCATTATTAGGTGAACTTTTGGTTTATTTAAACGAAATTGTCTGTGGTAACTTGAACCTCATTTGTGCTATACATTTTCCCATTTCTCGCTATTGAGTTGGTCCGGGAACTGATGATTTTGAATGCATTGATGTCATATAATTCAATTTCACACCAATCTAACTCCGCCTGTATGGTCATTGGGTGAATTGAGTAGCTTGATGACTCTACTGCCGGTCCCGGACAAAGGAGGAAGGTTCCAGGGTCAGGCTAGCACCCTACCCTGGGTAAAAAAAATCACCAGCTCACAGAAACAGACACTTGCCTTGGAACAGGACTGATCTAACCACGACGACCCACGCGAGAAAACGGACAAAGAATTGGAGAAAGGAGGATCTGCTACGTATTGCTACTTGAAATGTGAGATCATACAAAAACAAAGACCAAGACATTTTAAAAAAACTAACGGATAACAAGATTGATATATGCGCCCTACAGGAAACAAAGATGAAGGGAAAAGGCCAGAAGAAGTACGGAGAATATATTGTGGTATACAGCGGAGTTGAGAAACACGAAAGAGCAAGAGAGTGTGTTGCTATGGCAATCAGCACGAAATACCAAAATTGTATAAAGGAATGCAACTACATCAGCTCACGAATAATACTTGAATAACTAAAGTCAGACGACCAAACAATAAATGTTCTATCAATATATGCACTAGAAGACAACAGACCGCAGCTCCTGAGAGAATCGTTTTTTGATCAACTCCAAACCACAATCGACTCACTACCCAGTGACCAACCCATGATAGTACTTGGGAACTTCAATGCACGAATTGGAAACGGAACAGTGTCAGGAATTAAACCAAGGTTCAACGAGAATGTGATGAATGATAACGGGGAACTTATGATAGATATATGTACTTACAATGAACTGCGTATCAATAATACTTTTTTCGACCTAAAACCACAGTACAAACTTACATTTCCAAATAACAGAGGCCACACTTCGACAATCGACTACATTGTGACTAATAGGCAATTTTACCCAACTCAAATACTCGAAATCAGAACGCTCAATTCGGCAAACATAGGAAGCGACCATAACCTTTTACTCGGAAAAATAAGATTGAAAATCCGAATACAAAAACAATCAAAACCGGT
The DNA here is from genome assembly GCA_958502075.1 of Orchestes rusci. Classification (NCBI taxonomy): domain Eukaryota; kingdom Metazoa; phylum Arthropoda; class Insecta; order Coleoptera; family Curculionidae; genus Orchestes; species Orchestes rusci. The sequence continues at coordinate 79,427,188 of OY293304.1, read as the reverse complement.
GATATCAACACAGAAATTCAATATTGAGCTGCTATGGGACCCTACGATAAAGAACCTATACAAAAAAAGATTACAACAAAAAATCGAAGAGAACCCGATCTCAAATATCAACGACATCAATCTTGCTTGGGAAAGAATAATATCAAGAACTCAGCCAGGGAAACACTTGGTGAACGAACCATTAAAGTAAACCAAGTAATCAACCAGAAGACACCATGGTTCCGCCCAAAAATCAAGGAACAATGCAAAGAAAAAAGAAAAGCCTACCTGAACTGCTAGAACCAACCCATATAAAAAAGGGAGAGTGGATCAGATATTTAACCGATCTGTATAAAACGACAAACACGACAGACGAGCCTACCACACCGGACATAGCTATTAACGCAGATGCTACGATCAATACATCCGACGTAGAAAACGCACTACAGAAACTGAGAAACAGAAAAAGCGCCGGGCAAGACGGTATACAAAACGAATTGCTCAAATACGGTGGGCAAAGCCTAACAGAAGAATTAACAACTTTGATACAAAAAACTATATATCAACACAAAATTCCAGATGAATGGCGAACCAGCACCACTATCCTAATGTCCAAAAAGGGGGACAAAAAAACACCATCAAATTATAGAGGGATAAACCTTTTAAGCACTGCTCTTAAACTAACAACGAAAGTAATTACGAATAAAATCAACGATCTGAAACCTTTGGCGGACGAACAACAGGGATTTAGATCGGGAAGATCTTGCACAGACGCTGTGTTCGTATTAAGACAAATAATGGAGGAATCGATTGAATACAACAAGCCAGCGTATGTATGTTTTGTCGATCTAACAAGAGCATTTGACCGTGTCCAACTTAAAGACGTCCTGCATATCCTATACAACAGGAAAATTCCACACAATCTCATCAAAACCATAGAGAACATATACACAAACAATAAAATACGAGCACAAATAGAAGGAGACCTCACAGAACCAATACCAGTGGGTAGCGGTATTCGCCAGGGGGACTCTCTCAGTCCGACTCTTTTCAATTTAATAATGGAAGAAATTATTCGAAGTGTTCGGGGGCTAAAGGGATACAAAATGGGGGATGCAGAAATCAAAATAGTATGTTATGCTGACGATGCCGCTTTCATTGCAGAAAGTGAAGATGACTTACATAGGTTATTACACTTATTCAACCTGACAGCAAAGTCTCTGAACATGAAAATATCACTGACCAAAACAAAGTGCTTAACAACATCAAAAAACCCTCTAAGATGCAAACTTGAACTTGACGGTAAAGTGATCGAACAGAAAATGAAATTTAACTACCTTGGCATAGAACTTTCCGGCTTTGGTGATATTGAAGCAGAGGTGAGAGACCAAACAACAAAAGCAATCAGAATAGCTGGTTGCCTAAAATACAATATGGTGCAATAGGAGTATGAGGACGGACACTAAATCGAGGATCTACAAAACCGTCGTGAGGCCGGTGATGACATATACCGCAGAAACCAGGCCAGAAACAGCTAAAACCAAAAGACTCCTAGAGACAGCTGAGATGAAAATACTCCGTAGAATCACTGGAAAGACACTGCTGGATAGAGAGAGAAGCGAGAATATCAGAACAGCCTGTAATGTCAAGAACATCAATGACTGGGTAGCAAACAGGAAGAAGGAATAGAATGAGCACATAGAAAGGATGGACAGCCGCAGACTTGTGAGAATTGCTCGCGACAAGTCCCCAATGGGTCGAAGAGACGTTGGGCGCCCCAGGAAACGGTGGAGCGACAGCCTAACGCAAGTGGACGATAATTGAACAGGCGAGTCGCCTAAGTTCAATATTGAAGAAGAAGAAGAAGAAGACCAATCTACTTGTATGCTTATATATTATGATTGGTAAAGATCTTCAATATACTATTCAAGAAGCAGAACTCAAAAAATATCAAAATAGTCATAGTTAGGTTAAGTTCCTTTGGTTTGTGCTTAATCAGGGCTTAACCAGTAAATCTTCCACTGGTCCACTTAACCTGTAGTTAACTTCAATAATCCACTATCGAATGTGGAACAGTCTATCATCTTTAACCCAGGGTTAACACATAACCACTTGGTGACCAGACATTGTGAAGCCCTAGGTAAGACATCTAATGTAGCGTTATTTATACATCAGAAACGTGCCTAGAATTATGGAGTCTGTACAAGCAAATAACTGGTTATTAGTTGTTGAATTCTTCAAAGTCGTTATCCAAAAGTCTCCTTGCGTAATGTTCAGATGATTGTTTTCAGAATCCAATTTCGATGATGCGAAATATTCATCTGTGACAGTTTTACCCCTCAGTCACTATCCCCTTACTTGATGAATAATTATCATGCCTTGTGCATCCCAAAAGACAGGGACCAAAATCTTGCCAGCTGATGCTCCAGCTTTCGCTTTGGAGGATTTGAACCATCCCATGCCTATTTTTTTACGTGTGGTTTTGATTATGGGGTCGAATGATAAATCCATCAGGGTGTAGCATATCCAACAATCATATTTGATTCAACTTTGAATATTTGACAGTTGCGGATGATTTTATGATTTTGTGTTCTTATAAGATGCTCACTAGGTAGATGGCCTACCGCAACGGTCATTGATGATGATTTGATAGATTTTGTCAACCATTTCAGGCCTTACCTCTTTTGCTCAACCTGTATGTTGACCATCGCTTGTCCTTGTACGTACATTTCCAAATTCACTAACTTGACCTCGAACGATTGTTTTCGAAAGTATTTGTTCCTATGAAACTATTTTAATCTCATCCATTTCAGACTTTTAAAAAAAAAGTGTTCTATAACTGTAGCTTTTTCATTAGTCTTCATATACTCTCATAACACTCAATGTAAACATGACCTGATACAAACCTTTGAAAAAAAAATCAAATTAACCAAAACAAAAAAAAAATGTTCAGAATGACTGAAACTTTAATATTTCAGCATAGGAGAAATTTCATCTCTACCAGAAAATTCTCCCCCATTTTTTATTGCATTTTCAAATTCTACATCAAATTCTAAGTGATATGTTAATGATAATTTCATGTGTACAGGGTGGACCAAAAATAAGTTACGAACACCAACTGCATTTTTTCAAATGAAAACACACTTTTTTGATTTTATTTCCAAATTCTGCATCAATTTTCGACTAAGTTTCATGTTCTATGTCTTCAACCCAACTCCAACAGTTATCGGGAAATGTACGATTTATCAAATGGACTGTGTTTCTGAACCTGAACAATCCTACATTTCTTGATAACTGTTGGGCTTAGGTTAAAGATATGGTACCTGAAACCTTTTGATGTATAATTCGAAAATGAAATAAGAAAGGGGGTTTTCATTTGAAAAAGGCTCAGGTACACTTGACGACCCACAGAATTCCACAGTTTTTTTTAACTTTGTGAAAAGCTAATATCTAATAGAGGCGTAAGGAACATAAAAATCGGTGATCATTTAGTTTTTCTCCTTGAATACCAAAATAACCCTAAAACGTGTTGAACTATTTCCGGCAATTTATAAACAAAGAATGCCATTAACCCCTTATTATTTATACACGATTCCACTTGAAACACACACATATACAGACCCATTAAGGTACTTTGGGTAACAAAAACCAATCATTTTTGTAAAATGAATAGATAAATATTTCAAGCATGCAAAAAGCAAAAAGCTAAATAAATCGGTCTAAACACGAATTCTTATGATGAATTGATAATGACAATTTGACAATGCGATGACAGCTAACGATAGCTCACTCAATTAGTGTGACGTCATTACAAAGGTTGGTATCCCTGAAAGACAGCGGCTGTTTCCAAAAAGACCATTTCCAATGCGTTTTTCAATGAGGGTTTTTAAATATCGTCGATAACTCGCTTATTCAATACCTGTTTATTCAAAAAATTACACTGTTGAATCCGTTAGGTATTCTTCATTTGAATACAAACTAAATAATCACTTTCAACTATCTGGCTTGTCAAAAATAGTGGATTTGGGCATTTTGAGATTATGTCTTTCTATTGATAAATATTCTATAAACAATATAATAGTTTATTTAGATAAAAGATGTCAATTTTATCCAGAATCTAGACTGGATAACGGTTGAAGTTGATCATTTTCAGGTTGATTATGATATGTGTTTGGCTCCGGACTCCTAAATATTACAGTGCGAAAAAAATGCTCCTTGTTCAGTTTCCAAAAAAACCCAGTCTATCACAAGAAGTGGATCACCAGTTTTGTTCAAGGTTCTATTCTCATTTGTTACTTTCAATGATATCATAGAAAGTAAATCATGTTAAAAAAATGTATTTTGGATTTCTCCATCGAGATGATAAGATTATTCACTTTCTTTCCTTCAAAATATGATGGCCACTATTGAAAACAATCATTCTAAGACTCCACAGCATTTCTGTTGAACAACATCAACTTTTCCTCATCTTTAAAAAAGTTTATGATACCTACTCATTTCTAACTTAATGTGCTTGGACCTCATTATTCACATGAAATCCATTAAATCCATAGAGAATGAAAATCACCCCGCTAAACAAACATTTCTGAAGTGCATAATTTAGATATTTATACCAAAAATCATGATTAATCCACAAAACATGGATATTACAGTTCATCGCCCACCACCTTCAGAGTACTTCAAACTTTCTAGTCACTATAATTCAAGTTCTCTCAATCTACAGCAACCTGAGAAACTCAAATCCTGGACAAGATCCCTCAACATCTCTCCAATATTTTCAAAGAGTGTTTTCTTAGTAAATATTATGTAGTTTTACATCGGCCATTAGTTTATTTAGAAACAGGCATTGTCATTAGTGTCACTTTTGACTTAAATACAGTGACTAATAATTGAGTCTATTGTGCGAAAAAATAGCGCTACGCAACGTTGCCAATCAGATTTGCTATTTACTAATGCGAAGTTTTGACGACTATTACTACGGAACACGACATGATGACCACTAGTGTTGTATTAGTTCTTGTATGTAGTCTGGGGATGATTACTATTATACTGACATGTTGGTTTGTTCTTGTGATAGACAAAAATTTGATGTATAGTGACATCAGCACTGGATGGTACATCTCACTCTTGGGTTAGATCAGGTTAGTTTGGGTCAGTTTTGATTAGTTTGTGTTAGTTTGTGATTGGCAAAAATGTTCTCTATATGGTAGGTACATACATTCTACTCTTGGGTTAGATTGGGTTGGTTTGGTTAAGTATGCGTTTCTCTTACCGCGGGGTTTCTCAATATCCGTAGGCTTCTCACTCAATTAAATCATGTCGAACGTGTTTTTTGTGTGCTTCTCCTATTACTGTATTTGCGATTTACAAAAATTTGTGAACATAACAATTCAGTAAAAATGAAGCTTGGCAACACTGCAAGTGAAGGGTAAGCCTCCACTACTGCGTTCCGTGAACGCTTGATCTCATTAAACTTTTATTAGTTTTTCTTCTCACAAAAGTGATTCATCCGCAAATGTTTTTCTCTTAAACTGTTCTTTCAATAGAGCTTTCTACAAAAAAATAAATAAAAATGCGGAATTCCGTGGGTCGGCAACCTTATCAGACCCTTTGAAAAAATCAGATTTATGATGGTAATTTATTCTTGGTCCACCCTGTACACATAAAATCATTGTATTACTTGGAATTTGATGTAGAATTCGAAAATGAAATAAAAAAAAGTGGTTTCCATTTGAAAAAATGAAGTTGTTGGTCGTGACTTATCTTTGTGGATCAAAGATAAGTCTGTACACATAAAATCATCATCAAAAAATTGCAGATGAAAATAAAAATTGATGTGTCCGAGCGTTTTTTCACTAAATTTAGAATGATTTGTTTCCAACACTATACGCGTCCTCTCTGTACAAAGTATTTCAAAATTTTCTGTTCGTAGTAGCAATGCAATTAGCTAGGAAATTCAACACTTATAGAGTTTCTTGGTGGATATGGAATTTCTCCCATGCTGAAATATTAAAGTTTCATTTGAACATTTTGCTTAATTTGATATCCTTTTTTGCAAAGAAGATATGAAGCTGTGTATAAGGTCATGCTAACATTGAGTCTTATGGAAAATACATACATGTAGCGCTAGACTTTCTACTATCACACTAAATGGAAGCAGTTTCGTTTTTGTAGCCGCGCGAAAATTTGTTTGACATGAGACCTACGATAGTGACGTTGTTTGACATTTTTGTCCATTTGGCAAGGGCTAACCCAAACTAACCCATGTGTTGACTCTCAGGCCCTGAAAGACAAAGTATTGAACTCCCTTGACGCCTAGATAGCCAATTAGTTCATATATCGTTACAAATTTTCGTTTTCCGCACGCGCGCTAAGTGATCCTTTTTTTCAATTATACAGGGTGATTCATGAGGAAGTGTCAATACTTCAGGTACGTATTATTGTGCTGATTTCATGAGAGGTAATCCATATCAACATGGCTCCGGAAGTGTATTTCTTTCAAGATACAGTGTGTTAAACTTTTTTTTAAATCACTGTAAAATATACACCACTGACTTTATTGTGATTTTTATATCTTTTTAAAAGATGCGAACAAAAACTTCTTTGCCTCCTAGATTTCTTTCGTAACCTGGTACAATACTTTGGTCGTTCAAAAAAAATCTAGGAATCAAAAGTATTTTTTATTCTATTATAAGAGAAAAAAAATAAAAGCACCACAAATTCAGTATCATACATCTGTTTCACAAAAATATTTGGTGAGAAGCACCTCGGACCGGCACTGGTCTTCATAATTTTCACCTAGCAATAACTAAAGTAGGTTTTTATTATCAAAAATTAATCTGTAAAATTTCAAAAAGCTCGGTAAATGTATTTTTGTAACATTCGTAAAAAAACGATTTTATTTCTTAAGTTCAACATCCTGTATCAAACGATGTACTTTAGGACTCCTATTTAAATAAACTCATATGTTTATTTTTGAGCCCCGAATAAGTACCCGAACAATTGACATTTTTCATGAATCACCCTGTATATTAGGCGATAAACGACCAAAAATTTATTGGAGCAAATTCAAACGAAACTTTACTTCTTTTGTTTGAAATAACATATCATTTGATACAAAGATGTGCTTGCTGGTGGGACAATCATGGAGTGAGATGCCATTCTGGAATGTTACCAATCTGCCCAGGTATATGTTCTCGGAATAAAATATCGATATTTGTAGATAGGATTTTCCATGCAAAATAAACTTTTCTTGATTTTAATCGACATTGGAAAATTTGGAGAATTGTTGGCCCCGTTTCGTAGTGAAAAGACATAGTAAAGGAGACAAAGAAAAAATTCCCTCACCCACGAGCAGGTTCACAACGCTGAGTTTCATAGTGAAAAGCCACTTGAAAATCTTGACAGCTCTCATCTAGGTCAAGTGACAACCATCTTTGGCGAAATGTCGTCGTTTCTGGGACTGTGCAAACCTCTCCCCTGTTCCATGATTCAAACAGCACTTGAGCCAGCAAAACTTTACTTATGTAGCAATACACGTTTTGTGAGCGCACATGTCAAGATGATATTATCATTAAAATACCTTACATTTTTAGTAATCATACTTCTTAGGCGCATCTTTTTTCCAACTCATTTCCTGAGATGATGAACCACATAACTAGCGGGTACGTAGGTACTGTTTCCAGACTAGAAATGTTTACACATTACACAAGTGACTGAAATGTAGATAAGGAAAAGTACTGCAACCCGATCATGTCTGGTTTCACATGAATAAACTATATACAAACCTTTTGCATACTTCAAGTTCCTGGCCCTCATTCCTAATCAAATATTGCAATTCCATATTTCTCATTTTCGTTGTTTCTTCATGACAAAAACACTTGAGTAAACAGCAGTTCCGTTTCTGTTATTATTGGCGATTCAAACAGCTCAAGCAGCGCTACAGCGGAACGCGCGAGAACTTTCGAGAGCGTGACAACTGCATTTTACTCATAGCCCGTATTAGGTTTTCGCGCGTGAATTTATATTTGTTGTTCGTATAAGTCGAGTGTTTCGTATCGGCAGAGTGTTTTCAATTAAGAAATGGCGCCTCTTATTGAACTGGAACATTTAATGGACGCTCTGAATGAATTTGACCGGCCTTTCCGTGAAGGAAGATACGCTGTGGAAAATTTAGTGTGTGTCGGGATTCGATCAACTTTTTTCACGACGTGGGTCCTTTGAAAAATTATGCAGATGATTGTCTTCTCATTGCAGTGAGGTACGCGATATAATTATGCCTATCACGAACTTTCTTCGGATATCGGCGAGCATACGTATGATCTTCCATTGTTAATGATGATTTTTATCACCAATATCGGTGAGATCTTTCAATCAATTAAATATATACATTTGATAAAAGTAGATTACTTTGATCTATGCACTATAATCGTCTATTTTGTTGGCTAAAAGCCACTACACTTGAGGCTTTTTGATATCGACACCCTTTAGACTGATGCCGATGAGTTTATGATTCCAACAATAACAACAAAACCCGAAAAATACCATTCAATTAGCACACTATGATCATATACCGACGTGGTTTATCAGAATCTTTTCATAAATAATAACAAAATCGGGAATATATCTTCAAGTTATCACGATCCCAATAGAAACAGCATGGAGACAGCTGATGTCTATCACGCTCTCGAAAGTTCGAGCGCAAAACGCCAGAGGCCGCTCCGCTGACTCTTTGAATCGCCAATAACGAAACGAGCCAGGGCATACTGTATAATATGGATACAAAAAAAGTCATTGTCAGAACAACCGCATTGTCATTCTGTCTCTGATCGACTAAATGAAAATAATGTGGAGTTAACATCTTTAAAATTCATTATGATAGTACAGAACATGAGCAGCATTTCTCATACAGATAAAGCATCTTCATCTGCTGCTATAAAATGGAAAAATCTTTGACAAGAAATTTTCACTGGTTTCCTAGAAAGATACTGTCTAATTACTACCGAGTAAAAAACCATTTTGCCTAAAGTTCACAGGCATCGCACAATGGGATCGCCATGTAGCATATAACTTCATAGTGCTGCTTGGGGCCAGCTCATCGCTGTTTTTAGTGCAGGCAAATTGAACAAGAATTTGGCCAAACCCGGACATTCAAAATAACAAGCTGGAAATTGGGAAAAATGTAACGGATAATGTCTTGATTTAAACCCCAAATGTCCCAAAAAATCTATCTTGGGGAAAATCCGTCGTCCGGGAAAAACTGGACCCCTAGTCGAATATTCATATTTCATAGCGAGTGAACCAAAAGTCCGATTTTATTTATTTTTGTTCCAAATCGTTTATAATCTCTTTAATGCTTAATAGTATTCATAGGTTTGAAGATAATCAGTATTTCTTATGAAGTAGGTATGCCGAGTTGAAATTAGATTTCAGGGAAAAAAAAAGACGCGACAATGAAAAAGTGTGCGATAAAAAATAAAGTGTAGAGTTCTAGTCAGGTATATGATCCGATAGGACAATAGAGCAAGTGTTGATGAGAAATATGAAGACGGTAGGTGGGCTCACACGTGGACGTGAATTGACGAATAACTTCATTTGTCGATGGGTTTGCCCCATCTATAAATGTTATAGACGTTACTGGAATGTTTTGTGGAGTTTCTGTCAAAACCTCGAACATGTAGAGCTGAGACTCAAGGAGAGTGAGAGATAACGCAGATGTTATCAAAATGATAAACTGGTTCCAGTCAAGTCATCCTTTTAAAGACTCAATGAATCCTCAATATAGTGTCTTTGTCAACCGATGTAGTAACCGACGATACAGTAAACTGTGATTAAGCTATCTTCCATGGTTTTTAAGCAATAAAATCTACCATGGGGCAAAAATTAAGAAATATCCACGTAAAACGTAATAGCAAAGTCACGGCCTATGCCACAGCGTTTGGAATGTCGACGATCAAAAACACTGTCGTCGACATCAACCCTGGAAGTTTTTAACCGATTGCTGTTTGTTGTGCGTTTCAACGATGACCTCAAGGATTATATGATGCATGAACTTGTAGCAGAACCTTTGACGCTGTCTCATGGGACGTTGATGGTGTGGCAAGGCACCAAGTATGGATTGATAGACATATTACAAGAAATAGCGCCACTCAAAAGCAACTTTTCAGTTAACGCGGAGTTCACAGTCGATAGCGTGTTTCTTCTGCACCGGGATATGTGTGCGCGTCCAGCAAATTTCAGACAAATCTGCCTCCAGTATGTGAAGTACGTGGAAATCACTTTGGGTAAAATGCTGCCATGCTTCTCAGTCATCAACAGAGGTTAGAATTGAAGCCACAATACTTTGCCCTCAACATCACAAGGAGCGGTTTAAGCAAATGTGAAAAACAAGGTGCGACTCATAGCTCAGCTGTCAGGACACCTTATGGAAAATGGTAACAAGATCATTCAAGCCCAGAGTGATGCCGATACCATCATAGTGGAAAATGCTGTGATAGCAGCGAAAAATGATGTGGTATCAGTGATAGTAAGGAAGGACACCAATCTGCTGGTCCTGAAGGCAGCTACATCAAGCCCTGGAACCAGCGTCCACATGCTGATGCCGGCCGGAAAGAAAGGATGCAGAATCCTGGGTCCTCAGTAGTGAAGAGCTGATCGCGGCTCTTGGAGATATCCGTAACCATCTCTTGTTTCCATGCAGCAACTGGATGTGATATCATTTCTGCTCCGTTTAAAAAGGGCATAAAGGGATCTTTCAAGAGGATCAAGCAAGACGCTCCATCAAGGAAGATAGTATCCGTCTTTAATATATCGAATGCTATGCACTTGCGATTGTAGGCGAACGTTTTCTTTTTGCATTGTACGGATGTGAAGATGAACGCAACTTGAACAACGACAGACATCGGCTCTAGCAAAGGACAGTCAGTTGCCAAACCATCATTCACAGCAACTTATGACGTATAGCTACACTTTCGCCCACATCTTCAGCGACTAAAAAACATCCATACCGAGTTTACCACCAGGTGATTTGGCTACCACCAGGGATTTGGAACCTTTATGCCTAATCAATTTGAGGTTCAAGAATTAAAGGGGAATTTTTTGCCGGAGGCAGAATAGGAATGGATTGTGTATGCATTTCAGCTAAAACCCATTTTAACCAAAGAAAACCAGCACCAGAACGGGTGCTCATGATCATATCTGCAATTGCGAATCTGGGAGCGACAAGAGATGCGGTTGCTTAAGAAACTGCTTGAATTGTACAAGAATGTGCGACTACTGTGCAGAACATGGCTGTACAGATCGTGTGTGGGCTGACTTGGATATCGATGACGGTGTTGAACCTTCAGCTTTCGCCAGACAATGTGACTGTTTGTATTGTCGTACTAATATCATGGACTCGATTGCATGCACCATGTATACTGATTGATTGAAATCATCTTAGTTTGGGATTAAGCAGGAGCTATCCCCGAAATTCAATCATCGTACTCCAACATTGTAATCTACACCTATTCGGGCACTTATCCTGGGGCGCACATTAATTTAATAATTTTAGTATTTTAGAAGATATCACTGCCTTGATGATGTGATTTGGCGCAAAACCGAATATAATTTGATGATCAGCTCTGTCGAAATAATTAAAACTCAACAAATCCAGGATTGCGGTGATTTTACCAAAATTTTCCACAAGGTTTATTTTTTGGGACTTTTGGGATAACATTCAGAATACTATGACCAACAACCTCACCAATATTTAGCTTGTTATTTTGAATGTCTGGGTCAATGTCAAATTATCGTGCACTACTCTTGGTCTGCTCCACGTCATCATCACTTTCTTCTAAGGCGCTTCCGCTGCCATACCAGCCACTGCATTCCAAGCCCATTCAGACCAAAGCATAGCACTTGCCATGTTGTCAGGTTCTTTTATCATGAGTTCCAGCCCAGCCTTTGTATACAAAAAAAGTGTGCTCGACTTTCTCCTGTATGTCTCCGTAGTATGAGCAGGTGGAGGTCTTTTATTGAACTTGTGGCAGCATCCTAACCGCGTGAGCACTTGGAAGTATGGCTTTAATTTTTTTGTCCTCTTTGAAGCCATAGATCTATGTTTGATATCAGGTCACGCCCCCACCCTCACGTAATCACATCTTCTTTGTCATTTTCTTTGTCGCAATCCTTTTTTCCTTAATCTCTCCAATAAGCAACTTCTGGTCAGATAAGCAGGATTTCATCATTTGGAAAATGATCAATGCGCCAGCTTCCTGTTCTTGCTCAATTGACTCTATACAGATTTCGCTTCGTTCAATACGATTTCCAAGGCGACAACAGTCTCGATAGTGAATCATGAATCCCAGTTGAGTCTAACCTTATCCTCCACTTGCCCCAATGTGGCTTTCAGTAGGTATTGCATCAGCCTTCTCAGTGTTTAACAATGTTTTCTCTTCAAATGTGAAAGTATCGCGATGCGTAATTGAGTAAGTATATTAGATAACTTCAAATAATGGATGGGAATCTAATGAAATAGCAAATAATATTATGCTGTTGTTTTCTCATTATTTGCTCATTTATGTAATAAGGAGACTGGAAAATATCTTCAATCCAGTAACCACCTTATCTTTTCGATTTGTATATTTCATCCGTCATAAATTCATTAACTTTACAAAGCCGCTACCACCGATGCATGCACACAGTCAGAATAATCCCAAATTTTATTTCCGCAAAAAGCATAAAATGAAACCATGATTATTCATGACATTTACGAATTAAAATTGTATTTAAGTCCTGTTATGTTTTCATTCTATTTTCCGGCGCGCATGTTTTCGCCCGGAAAAATGAGTAAAAGCCTTCTGCAACTGCTGTACCGGCATTGATAATAAGCGTATTTCACTAGTTGAATCGTTCACGATTTGGACGAAATGGATGCAAATCCTTGGGGACCTTAACATATATTCTGAATACTCAATTTCGCTTTTACAAAATGTCACATACATTCCAGGTAAAATGTGTGATTTCTGAAGTTTTATTGACACAAGTGCAATTCAAAGGGTATTATAGATGTTGCGTTTCAGGCTACTTGAGTTTCTTCATCATCAATTTATGTAGAAAGATGTGTGTGGTAAACAATTATTGCTATTAGTATTATTTTCGAGACGTTTTCGGCCACACGTTCCTACACAAATTCTAGGTAACGTGTAAAAGTTACATCTATTTAAGTACCTTTTTTCATCAAAATTATTTTATTGCCATCGGTTCATGACAACAAGTGTGCACATTTTCAAGACAATCTGGGCCTTTGCAGTGAGTAAAATTCATGTTTTGAGATTTCGTTCGAAATATATAGCTCTACTCTTTCTCATTCTCACAACGTTATATATATCTTCGATTGGTTGGTCCAGTATCTGGGCTTAGAAATAGTTTGAATATCGATGGTCTAGCGCATAAATATTGTGGGTGCATTTTCCAGCAAAACTGAGATCATCACACTAACATATAATTTGAGACATACAGTGCGGCTCTGAAAGGTCCCTCCCCCTTTTTTTAATGTGTGCACCAAAAATTTTGAAACTTGGCATACTTTAATTGCTGTCAAAATACTACTTTTTGATGCTACTGACGTACTTTCAGTATTCAAGATGGCGGCTGGGCGCCATTTAGAAACATTTTTTTCAAATAGAAAGGGGGGTCGTGTGACACCTCATTTTTAAGATCCTGGTGAGTATCAAATCAAATCAAATCAAAATAAGCTTTATTGTGTAAAATACGAAGTATTCATTCACAAAGCAAAAATCATCAACAATAATTATTATCAAATACGCTATAACTAAAAAAAAATTAAAAAATTGAATAAACATAATATCACACAGCACAAACGAGTACGCGCAAACAAGAATAACGATAACCGGTAAAAAAAATAATCGGAACTTCCTAGTCCAAAAGTAAAGAACAATACATATAAAAATGGGTAGAATATTCAAGATCGTAAAATTAACACTGCGCATAAATACAAGTATCAAAGATATCCTCGAAGTATTCGGAAACATCATAATACGCTTTATTTCTCAAAATTATGTGAACTCTCTTTTTGAATATGTGGAGTGCTCCAGAGGATCTGATATTCGCAGGAAGGTGATTAAACATTTTAATGCTTTCGTACATGACAGAGTAGTCTTTGGTATAGGTAGAGGCAGATTTGTTTGTCTAGTGTTGTAAGCGTTGGTATGACGGTAACTCCTTTGATGTTTTTTGTAAATTAGGCAAACGGTTTCCAGGATAAATATGCATGGTAAAGTGAGTATGCCATGTTTCACGAACAATGGCCTACATGACTCCCTTGACTTCACTCCATAGATGTATCTTATAGCTCGTTTTTGAAGTATGAATACAGATGAGAAGTTTGATCTGTTGCAAAATCCCCAAAAGGCTATTTCATATCTAAGGTGGCTCTCCACAAGTGCATAGTAGACCGTTTTGGCGGCGGGTTCTCCTAGTTCACCGGCAACAACTCGAACAGCAAAGCATCCCCTTGCAATTTTTTGACCAAGGGCCTGAATATGATCTTTGAATTTGAGCCTTTCATCAATTACAAGACCAAGGTATTTGATGCTCTGTTTTTGTTCCAGGCAAAGGTCTGAAAGGTTCATAGATTTACAATCAAATTTAAAGTTGAGCATACTGGTTTTTTTGATATTTAGTGAAAGCACATTTGACTCACACCAATGCCTAACCAGTCTGAAGTCTCGGGTCACCATATCCAAAAGTACAGTTGGCTGCTGGTGAGACCACAAGATGACAGTGTCGTCTGCAAAGATGGTAACATTTCCCTGGATATTGATGGAGGCAAGGTCATTTATGTATAATAAAAATAGAATCGGTCCCAATACAGACCCCTGAGGTACACCATGCCTCATACGTATGTCACCAGAATTATTTCCTGCAGTTCTTACCACCTGGATTCTGTTGGAAAGGTAAGATTCAAACCACTCAAGTGGTACTCCTCTGAAACCATAGTGACAGAGTTTATCCAAAAGCACTTTATGACTCACGCAGTCAAATGCCTTTGAAAAATCACAGAAAATAGCAGTGGAGTACTTCATAACCCTTAAATATTGCGTGGATATCTTCAAGTACTACAAAATGGCGGTACATTTAATTACTACATTGATACATACACTTTTTAAAAAAAAACGTCAAATTCAATTCAAAAGATGCTGGAAATATTTTTGACATAAAGTTTGGGTTGGGAATAAATGACAAAAATGTCAAAAAAGGATCTTTTGAATTGAACTTGACGAATTTTTTCAAAAAGTGTATGTATCAATGTAGTAATTGAATGTACCGCCATTTTGTAGTACTTGAAGATATCGACTCAATATTCTAGGTTTATGAAGTATTCATCAGGATCTTCAAAATGAGATGTCACACGACCCCCCTTTCCATTTAAAAAAATGTTTCAAAATGGCGCCCAGCCGCCATCTTGAATACTAAAAGTACGTCAGTAACATCAAAAAGTAGTATTTTGACAGAAATTAAAGTATGCCAAGTTTTAACATTTTTGGTGCACACATTAAAAAAAAAAAGATAGGGACCTTTTAGAGCCGGACTGTATATTTTCTTATGCACACAAATGCAAAGTAAAATATCCAAATTGGTAGGTGCCAGTGCCATCTTCCAGTCGTGTTTAAACTGTTAAGTACTTGTAAACCTTGATCCTAGGGTAAATGACCATACCTCACATGTGATAATCGCGTACTCAACAGATATTGTGTTCCGAATCAAACTGCGTTAACTGTATTCAACACATTTGAGTCCAGTGAAAAGTGCGGTTACAACAAGATTATTTGTGCAAATCCCGGTGAAAGTTTGTCGAATGAGTTCAAAATAATTCATGTTGTGTTTTTCTTCATCAAACAAAAATTATATCGCAAAATGTGGTACAATTATTTCTGTCAAACAAAAAAATGTATGGCGACAGATGTGACATTCAAGATTATTTTTCAAAATTTTTTGTACATTATCGATCAAATATCACAAATGAGCATTTTCAGGCTCAAGGCAATACTACAGCCCAATCTATTAAAGCATATTTGACCCTTAAAAAGAAGCGTGTGAATCATGACGACCTTCTAAACATTAAACTTCATATAACTCAAAACCATAGTATAATCTCAAAACTAACTTTTTGTCACTTACAACATTTGTGAACTAGACCATCGATATACTTATATGAGAACGGTTCAAGAATATCATCAAATAATCACAGCACACAGCCTTGACAAGAAAATTACCTTGACAACGTTACACAGACCACCAACCAATCAAATCACAGTTTCGTCAAAGCGTCATTAGCCGATTTCGGCTCGTTTGGTTGGTTTACAGTTTGGTTAACCGAACGGTATTTGCAACGATCTGGTGATGACGTCACGACCAACATTTCACCGAAATCGTTTGGTAGGTGTTTGGTCAAAACTGTCAAAGGCAGAGTGTTTATATAACCCAACTTTTTTGTTTATGTTTAGTTACAGGCATACATAAAAAAATATTTGTCAAAGATAAGACCTTATCACTACTTAGTTCATCTGTCTTATTCGTCATAAGACTCATAAAGTTAAAACTTGAAGCTTTGTCCAGTGATTTGGTAAAAAGCAGATTGTGGCCGTTTTGGCCACATTATTCAAAATGCCTAAAAGAAAAGCAGTTATATGGTTTTGGCTGTTTTGGAATTTCATAAACGTCCCCGAATTCACTCATTTCCTACTTCCATTATTTCCCAACTATCAATTGGAGAAAAAAATGATTGACGTGATAGATAATTATAGTCGTGGAAAAACACTGACAAATAACTAAACTCCAATTAACAGCAAACCAACTTTTAGATCAGAAAGAACATGAACTCACAGACTGTGCATAAACTATTACAACCACTGAAGCACAGACTCAAATTTGAATAAATCTGGTCGATTTGTTTATTTACGTCATTCACTTGATCATTCACGATGAACTTACTACTCCCGAGCTAGACAAAAGAAAAATAGACAAAGATACCACTATATCAAACAAAGAACCGTCCTGCAAACCGCGGTAGGCATTTTGACAGACCAAAACACATATCAAACTTGATGTGACGTCATCATTTTAGCACCCGAGATTGGTTGGTAGGGGTTTGAAAGATAAAAGCATGTACCAAACCATGTACCAAACGAGCCGAAATCGACTATTAAACCAATCTCTCATTTACTTTGACAAGCCAGAAGCTAGATAATTCAACCAAACCACGATTTTGATTTAACAAAAAGTTTGGATCACTTCAAGCTCTTTTTGAATTGAAATTATTGTATTGTCATCGGTTCTTAACAAGTCTGCAAAGTTTCGAATCAATCTGGGCATTTGAAGTAAGTGAAAATGGAATTCCGATTATTGTTTTTTGGTATATAGCAATCTTTGTCAACCTCACTACGTTATTTATTTTTTCTCTCTCGGTAACAAAATCTGAGAACGTTTCATTCACGTTCCATTTTTTCCAATTCACTTTCCATTGTCAAAAAATTATCACAATGCCCCAAACGAAGTTTCACTTCAGAAATAAATTTTCTGCTATACTCCAATTACCAACACAAAATGGGAACTTATTTTGAACTCACTGCTACTAGGTTTATTTATTGAGCCTTTTCCCGCTGACCGTGCTACATCAGCGTGCATTCAGTTTTCAATGGTTGTGAGACGTCATGAAAAAAACACCTACGATTATCAAATGGAGTATGGAAAAATGGAAAATGAAAGAGAACTAGATTTTCGAGTTTCTGAGTAGCACGAATAAGGAAACTGAAATAGTATTGAAATATTTCACTTCATTATCTTAGGAACTGATTCGTATGCATTTTTCAAAACCATATAATATAAGAGAGAACAGATGTCAAATGGTGAGTTCATCAAGAAAGCAACAATAAAGAGAATCTTGAAAACTATTGGAAACACAGATCTCTTGCTCGATTTTTTATCTTTTATGTTATGATATTTTATATGTATAAATACAAGAATCGTGTTGAAAATAAGAGTCAGAATAATGATGTTTTGAACAAATTTGAAAGTTTGCATCCTCTACCCATCAGATTTTAGAATAGTAACATCGTAGCAAATACAAATTCCTGAATAGTTTTCAGATCAAAAATAAAAGACAATTGATCAAGAGTTTGGTGAAAAAGCGGATTTAACATGGTATCAACTGGAATTTGAAACAGTCCGGCCCTTGTTTCATTAAAGCTTGAGCTGCAGCTCAAAGCTTTCAAAATTATTTTATTTGTGTCTGTATCAAGTAGGATATTGGAAATATGAGCATTGATGTGTGAAAGCCAGTTTGTTCCAATTTGTTTTCATGTGTTCAACTCCTCACTGTTATCCATTGATCCATTACACACACCATAAAGTTATCAGATTAATACAAAATTTCAAGAATACCGATGTTCGTAAGACTACAAGGTCCATAAAAAATTCTTTTCTAAAAACTTGTACTTTATTTTTTTCTATTTCTATAGTGCGATTTCCTCTCGATAACACAGGAACCCTCACAGGTCTCCTGGCATTCCATCCAGATTCATGGAGCCTATTTCTGATGGTTTGACCGCTTACAAGCACATGATGCGTATCACGAAGCTGAATTGCCAGTTGTGTTGCAACAACAGTCCGGTCTCGAAGTGCCCGTAGTCTTATGAAACGATCTTCAATTTCATTAGTTGCTCTTGTACGACCTGTATGGCGTTCATCCACACTTCCCGTTGCTTGATATCTCGACCACAGACGATTGATGACACTTTTGTTCGTATGGAGTATGTTGGCGACCACTCTTTGACTCAAACGCGCTTGAAGCATTCCCACTGCACGTAATTGCGTCTCGCGATCCAAATGATGTCTCTCCATTATTGTAACGTGTAAAACTAAACTGAATTTCAGACTACTATTGAAAAAAACCAATATGACACAATGCAATTTGCGACAAAAAATGTCCAATTTCTCAATTTGTTTATGTTTGTGGCTAAACTTCGAGTTGATAAACAAACAAACATACCTAAGCTATCAGCCAGGTAACCATAGAAACGTAGAAATTACCAAGGCTTTGAAATTTTATTTATTTACCAAGAATTTAAGATTTTTGTAACTGTCCCCTAGATTATTTTGATGTGTGTATGTTTTGTGTTTTAGTGACAATGTGACTAGTGGGTTATGGATTATAACACACCACACCTTTTCCAGATGTAATTGCGAATATGCCAAGTTAAATTGCGAATATATCAAATGGTTTTGGGAATTATCAAATGATATTGCGAATTTATCAAATTTAATTTAGAATAGTCAATTTATTCTGCGAATTTATGAAAGGTTATTGAGAATAGTCAGATGGAATTGGGAATATAACAAATTGAGTTGCGAATTAATCAGATGTTGTTGAGATTTGAACCAATTCTTATTCTATAGAAACAATACTTCATTTTAAACATTTTAAAACATTTTTATTTTTTTTTATATGTTTGTTGGTTTTCACTGAACTATGTGGTTTTTACATTAAACATTGTACATTTTCACGTTTTGGCATGTAACCGTAAAGAAAAGCAAGTTTCAACAGCAAATATGGGATACAAGAAGATATAGAACATAGGGCAAAATTGACATTTTCTGTATTTTTTCTTAAAAAAAAATATCAAGTAGTGATAAAGTGAAAAAAGAACTGTTTATTGTAAAAATGGTGGAGAGAAATCAACGGCCTATTTTGGCATATTCTCCTCTGCCACTGCGGTAACCTGGTGGACTGTTGAATATTGCGTAGCACTCTCGCATCTACATAATGGAGATACTTTTGAATAATGGAGCTTCCATTGAAAACGTAATGAAATGACTTGAGAAGCACAATTCCTCATATTCAGAATGACTTTCTCGTTTTTGTACCATAAATCCAGGAGCGTGAAGTTTGAGACACCCTTTACATAGAAATGTCATTTTGGTAATTACATAATGACTACATCACATACATGCTCAATTACATTTGATAAAGTCGCGATTATAACAGGGTGCTTTTTGATTGAATGCCGGTACTCAAGGGTGATAATCCTTGGATGATTTTAAGACAAAAAGCTAATATGGCCATAGGTCCGCAAGAGCACTGATTTTAAGATACAGGGTGTTGAAATTTAAAAAAAAAAATTTTTTTCATCATCACTTTTATACTATTCCAGATATCTTTTTGAAATTTGGTACACGTCTTATGCATCAAAATGCATGGGAATGTTGGATGGGGCACCACTGATTTAAAAATATTGGATGACACAGCAGGGTGTCAATGCAATTAAGTAGATTTTATTTTTTCAAGCGAAAACCATGCGCCGGACGAAAAAAGATCAAGAGAACAAATTGGCTCAGAAATAAATAAAAACTTTGAAAATGATTTTTATTTTGAAAGGAAGCAGTGGCGTACCATTTTTTTCTCGAAAAATATTGAGTGCAAAGCCCGTACGGACGCCACTGGTAAAAATAATGAAATTGTTTGTACATCACAAAATGCATATTGAAGCCTAGAAGACGTGTACCAAATTTCATAAAGATATCTGGAATAGTATCAAAGTAACTATAAAAAAATCATTTATTTTTTAATATTTCAACACCTTGTATTACTGAACGACCTCTGTCAACGTTATGTTAACAAACACACAAAGACAAAAGATGGTACAAAAAATATATCATATTGAAATAAAAGCTCAAAATACGAGCCAGTTTCTCTACGTGAAGAACAAAATAGCTGTTGGACATTTCCAGAGATATGACTGTTTTTCCGCTCCGCTCTGGGAATAGTTAATAAAAATATTCAATTACACGTCTGTCAAAAACGCTTTCGGAGTCTCTTGATAATTAAAATATGCGATCTAGATATCTTTTTAAAAATTTGATTTGACTCCATAGATCGTGATACACATCTTGGTAATATGAAAAATTATGTCTGAAAAATGTGTAGGAGGTTTAATTAGATCACGTCTCACTTTCTTTCATTCTGATTTATCCAGATGCAAAATTATCAATGTGACTCAACTCTATAGTACTTCTCTATATAAGATCACTAAAAAAACGGGAATCATCGACGATATTCTTGTTGACAAGGTACTCAAATTCGTGACCGTCAAGGTGTTAAGCAGGAAATCCGCAAGTGTTGGTTCTACAGTGAGAAAAAATCCGAATGAGTTGGTTTGAAAACATGGTCGATCAACCTTCTCGTTCGAACAAAGAGTCATCTTGGATATGAAATTTCATTCTGGGGTTCTTGCAGTCTAGCCTTATTTAGGCAATGCACTGTTTCTACCACAGTATTTTGGTGGTAGAATCTTCAAGATAAAAATGTATATCTACTATCTAGGTAGATATACATTTTTAACTTCAAGACTTTCAACTGCATTTCTAGGAAATACCATGTCCAGTACAAGTAAACGAGATACCAGTACAGATAATCAAACCTGATTCCTCTTTCCTCTAATTGTCATTATCAAAAAAATTTAATTCATGAGAGTGGCCATATTTTGTGTCAAATTTTGCCATTATCCATGCATCAATATACTCAAGTGAAAAGTTGATGATTGGTCTAAAGAAGCACACTATGATACCTCCTCATTTATGTTCAATGTTTTAATGGTACACAGTACAATTTTTATTTTGGTTGTTTAATATGTCTTTATCTAATGCATGATAGTTAGAGGCGTCATAATTGATGTCATTTTGGACAAATGTGTCAAATAACACCCTAGGGTGTTATAATTCATAACTCAAACTCACTTGTCACTATTTATTGTCGAAAATGTATGAATTATTGACAAAGCATGTGTAGATGCTGTATGATATAAAATGTTACGTGAATTGAAATATATATAACAATCATAAAACTTATACATTGACCTACATAAAACAAACTTGAAACAACAATCGTTATTACAAAACAGTATAAAATTTCACATAATATAATAAAAGACAGATAAGTAATACTTCTACAGGGGCTTCAAAAAATAGTCATAGTCTAAGATACGGTATTAGAAATATATACCTTCATCTGTTATTTAATCCAGCGAAAAAACGAAATGTTTTAAAATGGCGTCTGTTTTTTTATGTTCATTAGAAGAAATATTTCAAAATAGATGTCACATTTTCATGTCCACTTTTTTTCCTCTACAAAATGATGTCATCAAATTAATGATCCGACGTTTCTTCTTCGAGCAACCATCATCCACTCCGTTTCTAGCCTTTCTAAGTAAAAAAACCATACTTGTTCTACGCTTGATAGATTCTAGTTTGGATTCTTGCTTTGACAACTACATATCACACTTATCATTTATTCAACGTTTCGAGCTAATAAAGCAATCATCAATTTGCAATAATGATGGTTGTGATTGTTGGGAAAAGCAAATAATATAATATAATATAATAATATAAAAAATATCCAATAAATTATCTTGTAGGGAAGAAAAATACACTGTCAATGCAGAATTGATCAAAAGCAGGAAAAAATTGGGGAGATAGTTTTCTGAAAACAAACAGTTTTTGAATTTGCAAATTTGAGTTTTTGAATTTGCAAATTTGAGTTTTTGAAATTTTCTTTACCTGACGTGACCAAGAGAGATTGATCAGAAGAGACTTTACATTCATATTGTATTTTTTCCCCTTTAAACGATTTGATTTGTGATTCGACGTTTATTTCCTTCTCAAAGATCAGAGGCTAGCATGTCTCTGTGTAACGGGAGCCATGAAAACTACTCCAACACTTGCCATGGAGGCCATGCTTAACCTACCTCATTTAGATTTCTATATCAAAATGAAAGCAAGAATGAGAGTATATAGACTTAGCAACACCGGGAACTGGAGCCACTCAAACTCCCAAGGACACACTTAGATAACCAGCACAGTCACGAACCACTTAGTAACAATGAGGAGTGATATCATGTTGAAAAATATCAACTTAAGCACGTCTCCCAAGACCAAGCTAATATGGAAAGAGGAAACGGTAAAACAACTCCGGATGGCTAATGGGGCAATATGGTACACAGACGGCTCCAAAACAAGCCGGGGAACTGGTGCCGGAATCGTAGGTGAAAATCCAAAGTGGGAAACATGGTGAACCACTCGGGATGTACGCTACAGTTTTCCAGGCAGAAGTACATGCAATAAACGTATGCGTGCAAGAGAATCTCAGGAGAGGCTACAGAGGCAGGAAAATCCTTATCCTTGGTGACAGCCAAGCTGCAATCAAAACCATCTCCTGTCGGGAAACCAAATGCAAACAAGTCATGGACTGTCAGCAAAACCTTGTCACACTGGGAGTATTCAAAGGTGTCCCTCTTGGATGGATACCAGGACACACAGGAATAGCTGGGAACAAGCGGCCGGATCTACTAGTACGCAAAGCTGCAAACACACCACTTCTGGGTCCAGAACCTGCTATTGGTATAACAAATCCTCTGTGAGAGGTTGGCTGAACTGTTGGTCCAAAAAACAACAGAAAGCTAGATGGTGCCAATCACGAGGACTGAAACACAGTAGATTAATGATGGCAGACGAGATCGAATCATCATTTTTTGGAAGCTTACTGAAACTCAGCAGGAATCAGCTTAGGAAAGTAACAGGTATATTAACTGGACACTGCACTCTAAGTAAACACATGCATATCATGGGTCTTTTCTACGAGGAACCCATATGTAGGCTGTGCAACGAGGAGGAGGAAGCAGCCTCCCTCATTGTATTGTGAAGCGCTGGCGTACTGGAGAAGAGATAATGGGGAATTCATAACCACTCCTCAAAGGACGGACAGGGAAACAGTAGAACGAGTCATAAACCTTATTCGGGCAATGGAGCTCTTCGACTAAGAGACAGGCACAGAGAAAATACAATAAAGCGGGCTTTCCACTTATGCAACCACGCATGCAACCACGCATGCAACTACGCATGCAACATGTCAAGAACAAACGCATGCAACTGTGCTTGCCACTTGCGTCTTGCATAATACTGTTTCCATGTATGCCTCTATATTTTTTACACATAACAGGCATTAAAATCTGATGTTAGTTGTGTTTCTCGTCTTTTTACCAATGTCGAATGAATTAGAAATTCTTGCAATTGCTGCTGGAGTAGCAATTATTGTAAACACAACTTCTTTTTTTTGTAGGCAGTTTATATTTATCCGCAAGAAATTGTTGTGCATCACTTCGTTTGAATTTGTCTTTGTAATTATTGTCAGATGCCTTCCAAAGGCAAGTAAAATTGCGGTAATCCTCAACGAACTCGATATTCCTTTCATTCGACCACTTCATTTTTCGCCTAGACATACAGAACTGAATTTTGAAGGAAACACGATATTTTACTGTGGATATTCTTCAGAAAAACGTTCGAGAGGCAGATAGATGCACGTGTCTCCCGCTACCAGATCGAAAGACTTGCGTCTACCTGCAACTGCCTCGTGCGTAACTATTTTTGGCATGCCTCTTGCTTGCGTCTACGTAACTCTCCGCATGCACGGGTCTGTATTGCATGCGTAGTTGCATAAGTGGAAAACCCGCTTAAGCCCAACTAGAGGTTGCGGTGTCGGGGCCAACAGCCCGAAACTCGTAGCGCCTGTACTTCAGTAATCAGTTATCAGTAATCCTTCTCAAACATCATCAATTCATATTGATGAAGGAAACTCACAGCTCAATCAATTCATATTGATGTTGGCGTTATAAGCTCGAAACGTTGAATAAATGTCAAGTAGTGTAAAATTAAAATAAGATTATACTGAGCGTGGAGCCAAATTTTTCGTCTATTTACAAAAGAAGTTGATAAATGTTGCTCGCGGAGACGAAACTTCGGATCATAAATTTGATAATGACATTTTGTAGAGGAAAAAAAGTGATCACTAGATGTGAAATTTGTTTTGAAATACATCCTCTTATAAACCCAGGAAAACACGAACCGTTTTACAAAATTTCGGTTTTTCCCGGATATCTGCGAAAGTATTTGGATTTTTTTAGATTTCCCAAAAGTATTCTATTGGGCACTAAAATACTCAACACTACCGTGACTCGAACTTTGTTGTATATCCTATCATTTCCAAGATACTGATGGTTAATTTGTTGCACCCAGTATGAAAGTATAGCGCCAGATTTTGCTAGGCAACCCATTCTAAATCTATTTTTGAACAAATTGTCTAACATTTACACTTTATTTGCATCAAATAACAGATGAGTAGAAGATATTTCTAATACCGTATCTCATACTATCAGTCAAGGTTCAATAAGCCCATTGTACTTTATACTACGTACCTGGAAAGAAGTTAGAAAGAGAAAGAGATCCGTAACAATCGCCATCTCTCTCTACTCCATGCATATAGGCCAATGAGTTAGAAAGAGATGGAGATCCGTAACAATCGCTATCTCTACTTCTTCACTTTCAATAATGAGCAGAACGGACAATCCAGGTATGTAGTATGGAGTTCAATGAATAAGCCCCATTCAATAAAATTGTTCACACTAGCACTCCATTTCCGAATATCTTTACGCTGTCGAATCTTGGATGGTAAATGATTTTATATTCTCCTACCATCAAACAGAATAGACTTCTGTATTAGAGACGATGTAGGTAGCTCTAGCAAGTGGGATATTGTTAGCTTGACGGGTTAAATGCTTATGCCCAGGAAAAGGCAATCCATCCTGTATCTTGAAAGTTAATGTAGCTGCCTCCAAAATCAACAGAGAAGTCAGTGTCAAAATGTTTTTCTCTCTAAGAACAGATGTACAAGATTCACGACGATCCATTCCATACAATGCTATGATAGGCCTCTTTTGAACAGCGAAAAATGAACTCAATAGCCCCTGATTAACATTACCCCAAAGCAGGTGCGACTCCACCAAAGAATGATAAACGGTTTTTGTCAGTTGAGAGTCCAAATTTTTCAGCTGTTACTCTCACGGCATAATACCCAGATGTCACCCTTGAGCAAATCTTTGAAATGTTTTACTCAAATCTTAGATGCCGGTCAGCAATGACGTCCAAAAACTTCACATGATTTGTTTGCTCCAGAAGATATGAGGCAAAAAGAACTTTAGCAACTGAACCCCTGGAAGAAATTATATGCTTTTTTTCACGTTGAGAGTGAAAAGGTTATCATTAAACCAGATCTTTATCAAATCAATATCAGTCGATCATTTCATCCAATTCAGAAGCATCATTATGAAGCCCAACAATAGATGTGTCAAGGAAGTTATTTATGTCAGAGGTCTCGGTGGAATCCTGATAGGCAAACTGGTTGGGGTGCAGAATGTTTTTACGTTGAGGAAATATCATCATTTCCTCCTTGGTCAGTTTCCAAATTACTCAAGATAATAGAGAGAAGTGGAATTGGTAGTAGTCTCAAGTACTAGGATCATCAGGATTACACCCCTCAAAATAAGAGATAACACACGCGATCTTCAAGAGTTCGAGAAAATGACCAGAGAACAAGGAATGATTTATTGCTTCAGCTTAGGCAATAAGATCATGATCAGGAAAGAACAACAAGACATCATCAGATAACTCAGCATCACCTGAAGATCTTTTATTCTTGATCTCAACAAGACATTCACGAACCTCCCCGTCATAGATGGAACAAAAAAGAAAGTATCATCACAATTCAGATCATTCAAGTAAAACAGAGGATCACTAACTATGTGAGCCCTGGCAACAGAGTAGTTGAAAGTATTGAGACAATCTGGAGTTACTTCTGGCACTGTCGATACCCTATTCCTACCCCTAATCTCATTGATCATGGACCAGCTTTCCCTTTGTAGATCCTGGGCTTCTCTTACTAAGATTCTGAAAAGTGAGCGATAATTTTTTTTTGATTTGATAAAAAAAATAACTATTGTCCTACGTTGCTCTCTCTCATTGATGTTCTCAATTCAAGCATATTACCCAGCTCTCGTTCTTTATGTTTATTCACGAGTGATCATGAAGTATTTTAATTATCCATTTACAGAAAAGTTCTCTTATCTCGTTTTAGTACTTAATACTACTATGTCATCTCTGATGAACTTTTTAATACATTTCATCTATTTTGTCTATAGCAGTCTCTATATTTCCGTATTGTTATTGATTTTACGGATCAAGACAAGTGTCTTTAAGCAGTTTTGATAAAACGTTTTTCACAAGCTTTTTCATTTATTGAAATCTTACGGCTTCCATGGCATATTTGGAAGATACCGTGTTTTCATTTTGAATTGTGTAACGTTTTGATTCTGATCAGTATGTATTTGAGGCGATTTCAATGGTTTTTGTACCCCGTTTGGTTAGTCAAAATTACACTGACTCGATAAACAAAACAGTGCAGCCACTGCATGTCGTCGTTTTTATTGGTCGACCGCCATATTCTGGCTAAAGAATGTTGATTGTTGTGTTGCCATTGACAACCATTTGACAACCATAGAGTGTTTGAGATGTGACAAAGTGAAAAAATCTATTATTTCCTGATCAAAAACATTTTTTACAAAAGTACCTTTGTGATTTGATCATCTGTTCATAAGTACGTACTATCTCTAGTAGTTATAGCTATGTCACTTCTGCCTCATTTCCCAAAAATTCCGATAGGTGGCGCCGCGATCACGAAATGTAATTTTTTTATCTCCGCATGTCTTATCACACAGACTTCCGTTCATATATGTGTTATCTTTGTTTAGTATACGGGGTGTGCAAAAAAAAAAAAGTATGCGGAATGTGGAGATTTGAGTTCTATACATTTTGGTCTTATCTCCCCATGTTATTCTTATGGACTTCCGGTGGTTGGAATTAGTGGGCGGAGCCAAGAATGGAGCGTTCTGATTGGTTGAGATAGTGTGTTATCTCTGTTTAGTATACGGGGTGTGCAAAAAAAAAAGTGTGCGGAATGTGGAGATTTGAAGGTATGACGTCATGGCGTTTGTTTGTGGTGTGTGGAACCAAGTATGTGGCGCGCAATGTATAGAATTTTAAAATGTGCATTTTTGAATGTGGAATTGCTTGAATTTGGCTTTGTATAGTTTTGGTCTTATCTCCCCATGTTATTCTCATGGACTTCCGGTGGTTAAAATAATTAGGCGGAACCAAGATCGTATATTTGTGCAGGAAATTGTTATCACGTTCCAGCTGATAAGATGAAATTGCATTGTTGTCACTGTTTATAGTTAGATTTATAGATTTATGGAAATATGGATTGAATAGCAAATGAATGTAGTAGTAAATTGTTGTAAGTCAATGAGGATAGTCAACGCTGCAACCCGTGAGCTGTGTGTGTGTGTGTGTGTGTGTGTGTGAATTCAATATGTAGCGGAAATGATGCAATTATCGACAACGTCCTGCTAAAAGGAAATGGTGACTCATGTTATTGCGGTTGGTATGATATCAAACAATATGCCCAGTGCAGGATGTGATTTTCTAATTATTAACATAGGAGATTGTGGTCTAAAGATTCATTTGTAATCGAGACATCAGACAGTTCGTTTAGCCAACATATCGCTCCAAATAACCAACATCAAATTGATAAGCTAGTCGAAATTAGTTCTCTTTCATTGTTATCATCCGCTGCATTGGTAAGTCAACCCACTCGCCCCATTTAAGTGGTGTTTTAAAATATCAATTTTAGATAGATCAAATCATGAGTTCTTTCGAAGAAATTGCATCCTTGAGCAGTTGCATTGTTGCAAAGTACCAAGAGGCATTTCCCCTACTATGTACCGATGAAGATCAAAAGCGTTGGCTGAAGAATATAAATAAAAGCATCCGAGACTTCCAAAGGGCGATGGCTGCACCACTATCCATTGGATTAAGAAAAAGGTTGGTGGCCAATTTGAGCCATTTGAAAAGATTCCGGATGCTTCTCAAGTCGAAATTTGAGGCACATGTGGGTGGAGGACACAAGCGCAGTAGTCGAGTCAAGTGGGAGGACCTGAAAACATCGTTTGACTCCCGCATAAGGACTGGGGTAATTATCAACCAAACACATTTGAATCTAGGGGATTTTTTTAGTGATTCATTTTTCCTATTCAAAGTAAGAATCAACGAACTTTTGAAAGTGTTCAGTGCTATAAAGGTGAATGCGACTTTTTGTGGTGAGTTCATTGTAAACAAAAATAATGTTGAAAACCTTGATTTTAAATATTTTCATACCAAAAATGAAGTATTGGATAAGGGTACAGATTTGATTGAGTGGTTTGTCAATTTTATCAGCAAGCCAATTTTACAAAAAATGGAGGATTTTCAAGAACGTGACAGTGGGTGGGCATTAAGAAGAATTATCAGTTTAGAGATTTGTATTAATAAACATAGCTTTGGGGTGGGTGCTTCATCCTACATTCCTTTGCCCAATCAAATTTCGAAGAAAAAAGCATGTATTAACATTAAAAATGATGATAACGCGTGCTTTTATTGGTGTATAGTCGCTGCTTTGTACCCAATCAGAAAAAATTCCGATAGAGTTGAATCATATCCACATTACACCCGCGTCCTTAATACAGAGGGTTTGGATTTTCCAATGACAGTCAACAAAATTCATAAATTCGAAAAATTAAATAATATAAGTGTAAATGTTTATATGTTGCAAATGGTTCAAAATAAAAAGAACGAATTGTTCAGTGTAGTACCATGTCGATTGACGAACAATAAGTTGGAAAATCATGTCAATTTACTAATTATTCAAAACAAATATTTTCCAAAAATTAATGATTTTGAACCGTTACCCAACATTGAAAATGAGATTGGGATTTCTTATCATTATTGCTTGATAAAGGATTTATCCAGGTTAGTGAGATCACAAATAAGAGAAAAAAATAGACATAAAATATTCATTTGTGATAGATGTTTGAACTATTTCCAGTCTCAGGAACGGTTGAGTGAACATTCAAGTGTGTGTGAAACAAAAAATGCTTCAAAGATTTCATTTCCCAAATATGATCACGTTTTGTTCAAAAATCACATTTATAAACAAAAAGCGCCATTCATCATATATGGGGATTTTGAATCAATTTTACAAAAAATTCCTGATGAATTAACACATTTGAAAACTGTCAATTTTCAAAAGCATATTCCATTCAGTATTGGATTTTTATTCAAGTGTTCCTATGACGACTCGCTAACCTTTTACAAAAGATACCGCGGCAAAGATTGTTTAGATTGGTTTGGGGATCAACTTAAAAATATTGCGAAATTTGTTGAAGATAAGTTGTCTAAAGTTGTTCCCATGTCAGAAGTGTTAAACAAGAGTATAGCAAAAGAGTGTCACATTTGCGAAAAACCGTTTATTGACACAGATCAGATTGTTGTTGATCATGATCATTTTACAGGTGATGTCAGAGGATTTGCTCACTCAAACTGTAATTTAAATTTCAAGAAACAATTCATTGTTCCAATTGTATTTCACAATCTCTCAGGTTACGATTCCCATTTCATCTTAAAAGCCATAGGAAGGGTGGAAAAATTCAGTATTCTTCCAATTAATAAAGAAAAATACATTTCTTTCACTCAGTTTGATGATGAAACCAGCATAAAGTTTAGATATATCGATTCACTACGATTTTTAAATTCATCTTTGAGTTCATTAGCATCTACATTGAAATTGGGTGATTTGATAAATCTAAAGAGGGAATTTGCTTCATGTAATTCAAACCAATTCGAATTATTAAGACGTAAGGGGGTCTTTTGCTATGATTATGTTGATAACATGGCTAAATTGGAGGAAACAAGTTTACCACCCAAAGAAATGTTCTATTCAAAATTATATGATGAAAATATCAGTGATGAGGAGTATTTACATGCCCAAAAAGTATGGGATGAATTCAATATTCAGAATTTGGGTCAATACAGCGATCTGTATTTGAAAACAGATGTGTTGTTGTTGAGTGATGTCTTTGAAAACTTTAGAATCAATGCACATAACATTTATGGTTTGGACCCAGCGTGGTATTACACTTTACCAGGTTATACTTGGGATTGTATGCTGAAATATACAAAATGTGAGCTGAGGCTGTTGAAAGACATTGATCAAATTATGTTTATTGAAAAGGGGTTGAGAGGGGGAATTTCAATGTGCTCAAATAGGTATGCTGAAGCAAATAATAAATACATGGCTAAATATGATGAATCCAAACCATCAAACTACCTACTCTACCTCGATGTGAATAATCTTTATGGGTGGGCAATGATTCAACATCTACCATACGATGGATTCGAGTGGGTTGATCCCATTGATTTACCAAATTTCGATGTTACTTTAATCGAGGATGATGCTCCGGAGGGTTATATTTTGGAGGTAGATTTGGAATACCCCGAAACACTTCATGACTTGCACAGCGATTTTCCATTCTGTCCTGAACATATGGCACCTCCAAAGTCCAAATTTCCAAAATTATTAACAACTCTTTACAACAAAACAAAATACGTCATCCATTACCGCAATTTAAAGCAAGCTCTGAGCAATGGTATTAAAATTACACAAATACATAGAATTTTGAAATTCAAGCAAAGTCCTTGGTTAAAGTCATACATCGAACTAAACACTCAACTTCGATCAACAGCCACTAACGATTTCAGCAAAAATCTCTTCAAGTTAATGAATAATGCTGTATTTGGTAAAACAATGGAAAACATTCGAAAACATCGTATTGTGAAACTGGTTAATAAATGGGAGGGTCGATATGGTGCAAGCAATCTGATTTCCAATGCAGCATTTCATAACCTAACAATTTTCGCCAAAGATCTGGTGGCTATAGAAATGAGGAAAACGAATCTCATTTTCAATAAACCACTTTACATCGGTATGTGTATTTTGGACATTTCAAAAATTGCAATGTATGATTTTCATTATAATTTCATGCTTGAAAAATCTTTTTCCGAAAAACCTAAGCTTCTGTATACAGACACGGATAGTTTCATCTATGAAATCAAGTGTAATGATGTGTATGATGAACTCATCAAAAAAAATCTTTCAAAATTTGACACCAGCGATTATCCTTCAGATAACGTTTATCAGATTCCATTGGTAAATAAAAAAGTTTTGGGGCTGATGAAGGATGAAGCAAATGGTAGAATTATGACACATTTTGTGGGATTGAGGTCAAAAATGTACTCATATAAAATTCAAGGTGTTCAAAAATGTACGAAAAAAGCGAAAGGGGTAAAGTCTTGTATTGTAAAAAACAAAATAACTTTTGATGATTATGTGAAATGTTTAAAGACAAATGTGGAAAAAATGGTTAAACAATGTACAATCCGATCAGTCAAACATTCCGTTTACAGCACTGAACAAACCAAATTAGCCCTTAATGCCCTAGATGATAAACGCTGTTTGATTGATAACAGTCACGACACTCTTCCATGGGGCCACTACAGTCTAGACTAGAAATTTGTTGTGTAAGATTTGGGGAAGTAGGCTTAATAACTGATGGTTTGGAGTAAAGTAGATAAATATTGTCACAGTAGTATAATCCATTCAGTATAAAAAAAAAAATTAACAATGATGATGTCAACAGGACTTCCAGCAGGAGTATTGTTTCTGAGCGCTTTTTTTAACAATACCTTGTATATACAAGTAGATTTAAATATACAAGAAACGTTTATTTGCGTATCAGCCAATCATAATGACTCTTGGCCATCAAACTGGAAAAAAATTGATTGTTAATAATGGATTGATTAGCTATAAAATTGATGAGTCCTTTAGAAATGTGTCATATTTAGCTTACAAGTTGAGACTTTATTTTGTAGATGAAAATTTTGAACCAACAAACTGGAATGTACTTATTGATTCGTTTGAATGTGAAAATCATATAGAATTAGTCATTATATCAATCTTTGCATCCATTTTTTGTATCATGCTACCCATTCTAGGATATTTGTATAGAAATAAAAGAATTATCTACTAGCAAGTGTTTTTATTGAATTACAAGATATTACAATACATTATTTTTCATAACCCATGAATTATGAGTAGTATCCATTCCCAGCCATTTAACATAAACTTTATTCCCCTTCCGTCTTAGAATTTCCTCAACCAAGTAAACGTCAGGATGTTTAACTTTCTGTAATTCTTCCTGATAGAATGCACCTTGTATCTCCTCACCTCTATGATCTCGCAAAATGTATGTTGTGGGATTAGAAATTTTAATCTTTTCAATCACAAATATTTCATTTGACCAATTTGGCGTATAGCCCTTTGAAAACATTTCCCGGAACTTGCTTATTCGTACATAATCCCCCTTTTTGAATTTTGAAGGAGTCATTGTTTTTATACGACCATAAACTTTTGATAGTAACTGCTTTTCATGTTTTTTAGATACTTGTATAGGTTTCATTCCAATAACAGAATGTTTGGTATTATTGTATTCTGATACTATCTCAGGTAATATTTTTAACCATTTATAGTTTCCCTGCAAACTGAATTTTTTCCACATTCTGTTTTTCAATGTTCTGTTCACCCTTTCTACGATGCTAGCTTTCATGTTGGAAAATGTTGAGTAGTGATTGATGTTGAATTTTTTCATCAAATCTTGGAACTCTGTATTAAAAAATTCCTTTCCATGATCTGTTTGCAAATTTTTAGGAGGTATTTTTAAACTGGCTAAAATTAGTTTCATTGCTGTGGTCACATCCTTAGCAGTTTGTTTTGACAGGAATTGCCCAAACAAATTTTGAAAACACATTAATTATGACCAAAATATATCTATATCCTTTGTTTATTTTTGAATATGGTTGCATTTCCACTAAATCTGCTTGAAAAAGATCATTGATTCCCTTTACAATTACTGCTCTTCTTTTAAAAAATCTTCTGGCTGGTTTGTGTAGCTCACTCACCACATCTTCTTTGATAGTATTCATTATTAAACTGTTTTATTTTCAATCAATACAGGACATTTTATTTGTAATTCGCCATAAAATTCTTTTATTTTACTATTAGCTTCACGTCTAAACGCAATCAAGTCATTTTTTTTAACACTTCTGTTTTCTAATTTTCCCCCTTTACCATTAATTAACAATGAGACATCTTTCTTTAAATATTCTCCATACAAAATGTTTCCCTGTTCGAAAGGAAATCTATATGATTGTTTTCCATCCGGCATTAAAACAAAATTTGTCTCGCCTTCTACATATCGGCCAATAAATGGTAAAACCATTACATAAGATAAATTAACCTCAGAAAGATTGAATAACTTGATATTGTTTTCTGTTTCATCTCTCTTGAATAAATGAGAACCGAACTTGTTGAGTGACATTTTCGGATTGATTCGTTTTACGTATTTGAGATTGTATTTATGCAATGACTTTAGCTTCACGCAGTTCTTCGATTATTGATAGTATTTCATTATTATGACCAGTATGACCAGCTCTCATAGAAGCTGTTATTAGTCTCAATCTATCGACAAGTTCGTTGATATTATTCCAATAAACATAGTCTGTATCTCTTTTATTAATCTTCCACAATCCCTTTCCTGTCCGAGCTGCTCTACTACTACTACTTATTGGAGGTTTCAGTTTCTTTAAAAAACGAGAATATAATGGTTTGATGTGTCGTGTTTTTGTTATGCCATGTTTTTGTAGGTATGGTCCTATTATGGTTATATATTTTGAAGATCCATTTCCCTGCACACGTTCATTTGGATCAGAATTTCTTCGATATGCATTGGTTTTAGCTAAAATATCCATATAATTATCCAAATCCTCATCTTCATAGTCTTTAGGATATTTTTTAAATAGTAATTCGTACAATCCTTTTGTACCATCATAAATTTTTCCATCTACTTTTACATTTTTTCCAATAATTTCTACAAATTTAAGTGTGGTCCCCAAATAGAATTTATCAGTATCTACATCATGTACTATTCCATAATGATGATCAAAATTATGTTCAGTATCCTTCACACTAGCATCGATATAAACTCTTGGTAGTGGATCAAAACTTTTTAACCATATTTCATATGGTTGAGTGTCGATTAAATCTTGAATCGATTGCCTTGACTGTTCCAATATATCTGAAACATTTAAATTATCCGAGGTTTCGGGGGAAGTTTGAGCTATAACACTAGTTTCTAGTATAGTTGGTAGCTGACTACGTTCTTGTATATTGGTAGGTAACTGACTAGGTTCTTGTATAGATGGTAATTGACTAACAGATGCAAGGCTTGTATCAAAAAATGATGGTATTTCCATCGGTAGAATGGGGGTTTTACCAGTTCTTGTCGTAGGTCTTGTAGGTGTTGATGTCTCATAAAATAATCTTGAAGTTAAACTTGGTTTAGGTTTTTTAAATGGTGTTGCGTAATACATAGAAGTTTCAGGTTCTTCTTTTACTTCTT
The DNA here is from genome assembly GCA_958502075.1 of Orchestes rusci. NCBI lineage: Eukaryota > Metazoa > Arthropoda > Insecta > Coleoptera > Curculionidae > Orchestes > Orchestes rusci. The sequence goes on along the minus strand of OY293304.1, from coordinate 79,391,879 downwards.
CAAATTCTTCCTTTATGTTGAAAGGTTCATTTATTTTAGAAATAAGTTGCTGTAGTGGTTGAGTTATTGGTTTGTAAGCTTGCTCTAGTTGTGATTGTGTAGTGGTCATAGCTAATTTTAGACTATTATATTTATCCTTGACAGCTTTTCTTGACTTTATCAATTCCTCAGCCATCCTCTTATCCATTTTTATTTATTTTATAAATATATGAATGAATCGAAATTTTTCCTATATCTTCCAGAATTCAGTTCACAATCTTTATCAATAACCAGAAAACTATAAGGCTCTTTCCAACAGTGTGTGCAGAGTTCCTTTAATTGCTCAAATGACATATCCAGCATACAATGATCATTATATATATGATTTAAATTCATAGAATCCTGCTTGAATAAAATTAGCAAATTTGCGTTCTCACGTATAAGTCTTTTCTGAATTGATGAATAACCTTGAAAAATAAAAAAGCAGTCTGTATTTTTATGCCTCGAATGTGTGAAATAGTCCCTTATTATAGTTTGACTTCCACATGGTATATCATCAAATATGATGACTGAATTTGGTGCTATTTCATGAGGAGGAATAATATTTTCATCGCTTTCATACTCGAAATATCCAATCTCTTTCATGGGTGCCAATAGTTGTCTTAAATATCCATACTTTGGCTGTTGTAATGATTTGGAATAAAGGTAAACGTTTGCAAATCTTATTCCATTTGGATGCTCAAGTAAAGCCAACATCACATTGGTTTTACCTGAAGCAGATGGTCCAACAATGAGACACCTTTTTGATTCCCCACCAAATAAATCACCATGCTTTTGAATTGATTTCGTAACATTCTTCACATCATGGTTTGTGATGGGTAAGGAAAACGATTGTTTTTCTATCCGCATTCTAGCTATCAATAAACAGAATTGTTTTTTGCGAAAGTATTTATACATTAATCAGATGGACATATTGAACAGATAGCATTAAATCGATAGACAATCTTGTTGCAGATTTTCAAACTGAAAAATAGTATTTAAATAATACCCACAAACCTCTATAGGTATAAAATGATTGTACATGCTTCACGAAAGTATTCTTCCTCCAAACACTCCAAGAGGAAAGGTCGAGGTTTAATAAACACTCTAATTAATAAAGTACCAGTTGAGCTTCATATCCCTGGCTATCAATTTTGTGGTCCTGGTACAAATTTAGAAGAAAGATTGAATAGGGGGGAGTCTGGTATTAATCCGTTGGATGCTGCGTGTCGAGAACACGATATCGCTTACTCACAAACAACTGATTTACCTCAACGACACCAGGCGGATAAAGTTCTAGCAGATAAAGCTTGGCAAAGAGTTAGAGCAAAAGATTCCTCGGTAGGAGAAAGAATTGCTGCTCTAGCAGTTACTGGAATTATGAAAGGTAAACGGAAACTTGGAATGGGGATGAAGAGAACTGAAAGAAAGAAGAAAAAACGAGTTATCAAACCTCCTAAAAAAATTGGTGGATTTCTTCCATTATTACTTCCAATTTTGGGTGCACTAGGAGCTTTAGGCGGTGGTGCAGCTGGAATAGCTAAGGCCGTTAATGATATAAAAGTATCAAAAGAGCAACTTGAGGAATTACATCGACACAATAAAGAAATGGAAAATCTTTCCAAGCAGGGCAGGGGATTATACATTAAACCCTACAAAGGAGGCACTATCAAGAAAAAATCCATAAAAAAAAAAAAAAAAATCAAATAAAATTTCCACAGAGACCCCTTTCAAATATAGATATATTAAAATATGTGAAAATATTGAATATCCCACATTTTAGAGGTGTATTTATGCGTGACAACCTACCCAAAAAATGTAAAGTGAAGGAATGTGGTATCTTGAATCTAGATAGTGAACAAAATCAAGGAACTCATTGGACTGCATACATAAAAAATAAAAATAAAGCGTTTTACTTTGATAGTTATGGAAACTTGAAACCACCCATCGAACTTGTTAATTATTTGAAAACTCATGACAAAACACAAATCTGGTATTCTTATGAAACAGTACAAAAATTCAATACAAATAATTGTGGACAATTGTCAATCGAATTTCTATATAATAATATGACATGATTGAGAACCAACAGTAACGTTGAGAGTGTCATCATGACTAGCACTATAACAATAACAGGAAATACTTCTGTGTTAAAAGCAGAATTTAATCCACCTATATTTTTGGATGAAAATAAAGAATATTTTCTAGGATTAGCTGATTTTGAATCGTTTATGAGTATACCTAACATACAACCAGGCAGCAATAAAATATATGTAGCAGATAAAGTTATTACAATTCCAGAAGGAACTTATGATTTAAAAGATATTGAAACATATATTAATTATGTAATTGACGACATTTTTGGAGAAAAAGTTGGGTTTATGATGAAAGCAAATCCAAATACATTAAAATGTCAGATTTATTGCACAAAGGAAATAGATTTCACACCAAATGACTCTATAGCGAAAATATTGGGTTTTAAAAAACGAAAAATCGCATCAAATGAATTATCTGAATCGGATGAAGTTGTTAATATATGTAAAGTAAATGCGATTTGTGTTGATTGCGATATTTGCATGGGATCATATAGTAATGGTCTACCCGTTCATATAATTCATCAGTTTTTTCCATCTGTTCCTCCAGGGTATAAAATAGTGGAATCACCATTACCAATACTTTATTTCCCCATCAGCGTCAAGACAATCAACAACATCACTGTTAAAATAGTAGATCAAGACGGTGATTTGATTAATTTCCGAAACGAGACCATAACAGTTCGATTACATCTAAAAAATTAAAAAATATGGTTATCAAATATAACTATCGCTATTTCAAACTAACGCCATATAAAAAGGAAAAGCTGTCTATAAAAACCAGTCCAAGACGAAACTCTAACAAGTTAACATCACAAAATCGCCAATTTCTTATATCTCTGGGATTAAAAGTATTGAAATAATGGATATATTAAACGTTAATGAAAAATTATATGTAGATAATTCAATAATAAGCTCTGAGCTTCATTCATATCAACCGTTTGTCTCTTCAAAATTTGAATACAATGATGAAATTCGCATACCTGTTCAAGAACTTGATATATACACACTACCTTCAGGGAGTCATCTTTACATTGAAGGTACCTTGACCAACAATAAGGGTGTTTATTTTAAGAAATTACAATTTGTCAACAATGGAATAGCTTATTTGTTTCGAGAAATTCGCTATGAACTCAATGGAGTTACTATAGATTCCGTAAGAAATGTTGGTTTAGCTTCAACCTTGAAGGGTTATCTTTCATATAATACAAATGAAAGTCTAAAGCTGCAAGATGCTGGATGGTTTCCAAATAGAGATGAAAAGGAAAACATTTTAGTTGATGATAAAGGAAAATTTAATGTATCTATACCTTTGAAAATGTTGATGGGATTTTTTGAAGACTATAAGAAAATCATCTTGAATATGAAACAAGAACTGGTTTTGATCCGAGCAAGCGATGATGTTGATGCAGTTTTATATGTTGAAGATGCGCAAAATCCAACACCCGAAGCGGAAAATCCAAAAGTTACATTTGACAAGATCTATTGGAAAGTACCTCATATTCAAGTTGATATACCACAACAACTAGCTTTAACACAGATTCTTGAGACTAATAAAGATTTGTTAATTGGATTTCGTAGTTGGGAAATTGTGGAATATTCCTCGCTACCTGAAGCGTCCCGTCATACTTGGCCTGTTAAAACAAGTAGTAAACTTGAAACACCTCGTCATATAATAATTGGTTTTCAAGAAAATCGAAAAGGACACATCATGAAAGATGCTAGTCAATTCGATAATATTGATCTTACAAATATTAGAGTATTTTTAAATTGTGAAAGATATCCATATCATGATTTGTATTTGAATTTCAATGATAACAAGTTTTCAGCTCTCTATGAAATGTTTGCAAACTTCAAAAATTCCTACTATGATATACCAAACGAACCAATTTTCAACCCTCAAAACTTTAAAAATAAGTGTCCAATCACACATATTGATTGTTCTCATCAGAAAGAAACACTTCAAACAGGCACTGTTGTTTTGAGAGTCGAATTCGAGACAAATAATAATACAAAAAAGGATACATCAGTATATTGTCTGATTTTACATGATAAATTATTTAGCTATAGTCCTTTAACCAAAATAGTCAAGCAATTGTAATACGCATGTTCTCAAATAATTATATAAACCATTCATTTATCTAAATGATGTTCAGTATGTCTTCAGAATTGAAGCTTCGCTTATCTAACCATTTAAAGAGATTGGAAGAATTAAAAAAACAAATTCAAGACTATAGTGACAAAAAGCAGATGTTGGTGAAATTCTCACAATTGAAAATATGAAGCTGCTTGTTTTGGATGTACAAGGATTTATAATTGAGAACAAAAAATTTATCCCCAAAGAATTAGCTGCGTTTGATGGAGAAAAAATATGTCATTATATATTTCGATCTCCTTTTGCGGTAGAACACTTGCCTCCAGAACTGCGAAATCAAGCAAATTGGTTGATAAAAAATCACCATTGTATTTCGTGGAATGAAGGATTTACTCAATTACACAAGTTCTCCAATATTGTGAAAAATATAACGAAAAACGTGGATCATGTGTACGTGAAAGGAAAAGAAAAGGCGCAATACATTAGGAAATATTCATCGAAGCCCGTAATCGAACTTGATGACAATCCAGCTTTATCGTTAGAAAAACCACATTGTTTGTTTCATTTATCATCACCTGCAATGTGTGCACTGACTAATGTTTATAATTTGTATAATGATTGTTTATTGGTTGAATAAATACCGTTTACCAAAAAATTATTTTTTATTTCAATCAAAATTTTCATCGAAAAGAAATTTTCACTCTGTGAGAAGCCGATGCATAGACCTCTACACCACAACGCCCACCATTTTTACAAATAAAACACCATATCTATTAAACAAACTTTTTTATTCCAATTCAAATACTTCTTTATAAATATTGACAGGTATAAATTTTTCAAGATCAATCAAATAACCTACAAGATTCATTTCCTTCATAGTCTCCAAGAAAAATCGTAGGTCCGATGTATACAGAAATAAATCGCAGGCTTCAGCAGCTTTCCGATATTTTTCTTCCAGATTTTTGCACTCTCCTTCAGTGTAAAATCTCTCCATACCATAAACCGCCTCATGTTCTGCGTCATATTGAAGATCTCGAAATTCTCTAGCCAGTTCCTCCATTGCAGCAACCATGCCGTATGATGGTATCATCTTGATTAGATAGAACTTGTATGTTGGTTATACTTGGATGGAACTTGACTTGATTGATGAATAAAACGGAATGTCTGAGATTAAATAGCAAACTCTTAAGGAGGGGGAATTAAAGAAAACAATATGTATGAAACATATTTTCTATTGCTTAGTAAATTTTTTTAACAATTCATCACATGCGAATTCTCCTGCATCTGTACTAATTTGATCAGGGTGTTAATGGAGGATTTCAAGTACACAGTATATATTCACATTATTTATGTTTTTTAAAGGGGAAATAATATTATATACATTTGTTATCAAATCACCATTCAACATATGAACATCCTTTAACAAAGTTTTGTAATATGATAAAAATTCTTGCGATTTCAACAAATTTAAACGATACAATACTAATTCAGCTATATTCACCACTTGATTGATAGTATCTCTAGCCAAGAAAATCTCACATCCACTATACTGGAAAATCTTGATAACTCGTGTTTTACCAAAAAACACAAAATGGATCTCGAAATCATCTCCTTGAATAGGTTGCCATCCAAAGTCAGTTGAATGAAGGAAGTTCAGCATCACATCTTGATGAAACAAGAATGATAACCATTGTTTTTCACTGAAATTCACATTTTGGTCGTATTTGTTTCCACATAGTTTGACGATGGGAATGAATTTCTCACTCAAAGATAAACCGACACTGAGCCACTTGGATTTGGATTTATTCAGATAGTGCACTGTTTCGTTAATTAAAGTGCAAGGTTTTTTGAGCTGATTGATTGGAATGGAGTGCTCCATTTTATGAATTCTATTTCAAGTATTCAAGTAGACTGATCAGACTCTGAGACTATGTAGCTTTTATTCATTTAAATACTAAGAGAAGGTGGTGGGGATTACTTTTCTATTCCTATTCAAAAATATTAATTTGTAATCTTGGACGAGATTTTGGGTCTCATGTGATATTTTCTAATAAAAATTTTAGGAATATTCTACTGAGTGTTTTTATTACAAATATAGCATTTCTCTTGTGATCTGGCAGGTCCATCGAAATGTGTTGTTTCATGAGGTGGGTTATAATGTATGAAACATGGGAGTTTGATTTGAAGCGAATATTCATTCCTATATCTTATTGGTAGTTTTCCCCAAATATTTAACAGTTCATATGGTCTTGCATTTTTCAGTAAATAATTTAAAGGAAACATTTCCAATTCTTCGCTTGCAAAATCTTCCAGCTGTTTTTCCCCATTTATATGTAACATAATAATTTCTATGGATGAACAACAATTATTATTCATGATTGGGAAAGTGACTTCAAACTAATATTTTTTCATCTAAGAATTTGTTAATAATTAGAAAATCACATCCTGCACTGGGCATATTGTTTGATATCATACCAACCGCAATAACATGAGTCACCATTTCCTTTTAGCAGGACGTTGTCGATAATTGCATCATTTCCGCTACATATTGAATTCACACACACACACACACACACACACACAGCTCACGGGTTGCAGCGTTGACTATCCTCATTGACTTACAACAATTTACTACTACATTCATTTGCTATTCAATCCATATTTCCATAAATCTATAAATCTAACTATAAACAGTGACAACAATGCAATTTCATCTTATCAGCTGGAACGTGATAACAATTTCCTGCACAAATATACGATCTTGGTTCCGCCTAATTATTTTAACCACCGGAAGTCCATGAGAATAACATGGGGAGATAAGACCAAAACTATACAAAGCCAAATTCAAGCAATTCCACATTCAAAAATGCACATTTTAAAATTCTATACATTGCGCGCCACATACTTGGTTCCACACACCACAAACAAACGCCATGACGTCATACCTTCAAATCTCCACATTCCGCACACTTTTTTTTTTGCACACCCCGTATACTAAACAGAGATAACACACTATCTCAACCAATCAGAACGCTCCATTCTTGGCTCCGCCCACTAATTCCAACCACCGGAAGTCCATAAGAATAACATGGGGAGATAAGACCAAAATGTATAGAACTCAAATCTCCACATTCCGCATACTTTTTTTTTTTTTGCACACCCCGTATACTAAACAAAGATAACACATATATGAACGGAAGTCTGTGTGATAAGACATGCGGAGATAAAAAAATTACATTTCGTGATCGCGGCGCCACCTATCGGAATTTTTGGGAAATGAGGCAGAAGTGACATAGCTATAACTACTATCTCTTGAATCTTGGTTGTAAAATTGGTAGGGATAATACGCTTGATCGTTTGAGTATTTTAACAGTAGATCCTTTTGCTTAAATATCTCTATGGCTGAATCTCATACTGCCACAATAATTGGAAAACTATAGTTTTGAGATATTTAATGTTGAAATTTTACAATTCTGTATTATCTTCATTTCGTTTATGATACAAAATTATTACTCATGTTTCATGTGAGAGCCGCGATCTTTCGCTGTTAAAAATATCATATAAATTCGGAAGTGGCAGAAAAATGCAATTTTTTTTGTAAATTCTTATAATATTTCACACAAATAAAACCACAAGTGACAAAACGGCACTTCTTTTAGGTGTAAGTTTAACATTTGAAGATGTGAACTGCGATCTATATTATATTTTAAAATAAAATGAGATTGGCTGAGGTGAAAAAAAGGTACCTACAAACAATAATCTAGAATCTAGATAATCAAATTGGAAAAAGATGTTGATTTATATCTAGAGTTTTGTTAAAATAACCCTAAATTTCATAATATGACGCTCTCATTCTAATTCTTATTCTTATTCTTATTCTTATTCTTATTCTTATTCTTATTCTTATTCTTATTCTTATTCTTATTCTTATTCTTATTCTTATTCTTATTCTTATTCTTATTCTTATTCTTATTCTTATTCTTATTCTTATTCTTATTCTTATTCTTATTCTTATTCTTATTCTTATTCTTATTCTTATTCTTATTCTTATTCTTATTCTTATTCTTATTCTTATTCTTATTCTTATTCTTATTCTTATTCTTATTCTTATTCTTATTCTTATTCTTATTCTTATTCTTATTCTTATTCTTATTCTTATTCTTATTCTTATTCTTATTCTTATTCTTATTCTTATTCTTATTCTTATTCTTATTCTTATTCTTATTCTTATTCTTATTCTTATTCTTATTCTTATTCTTATTCTTATTCTTATTCTTATTCTTATTCTTATTCTTATTCTTATTCTTATTCTTATTCTTATTCTTATTCTTATTCCTATTCTCATTCTTATTCTTATTTTTCAAAAATTGTGACGCTCCTGTACGCGCCACAGCGTTCGCCTATACATGGCGGATATCTGTCTCAAGGCGTCACTGTAATTTAACGATTCACTGTAGTCAAAATAAGCCAATTGGTTATTTTTTGACTTTTTTTGGTATCTGTTTTGAACATGTGACGTCATCGTTTTGACGTGTCATACCAACCGAAATCGTTTGGTGGTATAATAGTGGAATGATTATTCGTTCGCGGTGGACGGCATGTCTCAATATCTTGCATAAATCACAACATATAATAATAAGGACAGACCAAACGCTAACCAAACAACATACCAAATCTGCCGTGACGACACGGTTATCATCCCGCAATTGGTAGGTCATTCTTGATCAATTAAACTGGGTACCAAAACCATGACGGAATCGCCTTTAGTCTTCAAAATTGGTATCAAGATGCATATAAACTCTAGCTCGTAATCTGTAATTTCAAAAAGATTAGGATGCAATTAATATTTATTTCGTTGACAATAACTGACTTAACTCTCACCTCGGTAATTTATGCTCTTAGCTTGTGTGAATCTCATTATACAATGCGTTGCCAATTGTTTCTTACAATTTTTTTTTTTTTGAAAAATGCACATTCATGGAATTTCTGGCATCAGTCTTGTGTAGGGAGGCTCAAATTATGTCGTTGTATCCATATACCAATCTATTATTTGATTCAATAAGAAATATGTGGGTCTTCATTTCGATTTATTCTGGATATAAATGTATGATTGCACTTTTATGAGAAAAGTTCTACTGATTTTATTAGAGAAAAGCAATAGAACAATGTTCGCTACTTGAATTTATCCCAAACTCAATGCACTCTCCACTACTGAATACAAACCAAGAAAAATAATACTTTTTCCATAAAGGTCTCACGCAATTTAATAAACTTCCTAGAGATATCAAAAGTGCAAATAATTTAAATACTTTCAAAATTAGTCTAAGAATGCATGTTCTCTCTAGTCATACTTGATCTGTTCATTATTGTTTTTTTTTGTAATCCTGATTTAGTTTAACATATAATGTAATTTTTTATTGTAAGTATTGTAATGATTTGTTATAGCAGATGCTAAATAAAGGCCATTATTATTGAAAATCGTTTCAAGAACTTCATGCTCGATCATCACCTATACTTTTTTCTTATAAACCCTAACCACATACATTTCTCACATTTCTTCAAAAAAAAAGTGTTAAATTGAGGATTTGGGGCAATCTAGCCAACAGAGAATATGTCCTCTTTATACGGTCGAACACCAAGCGATTTTTGCTTTATCCGAATACTTTTTGGAGAAAATCAAATTATGCATTCAGATAAATAACATAAGTAGAACATTGTGAAAGTTGATAAAAGTGCCAAATTAGATTGAATTTACAGTGTAAGTGAGGTGAAATTGATACTCGTTGTCTTACTTCCACATAAAAACTGTTTATAAGTATAGTTGGAGTTGCCGCATGCTACGGTATGACCATATTACCTGCACTCATGGCCTTGAGCCATACACAAAGCCCTAGATAGTAGCACTCCTCTGTTGATTTGGTGAAAAACTTTCGCACAACATATCTCGTTATAAGAAGGTCATTACATGCATGAAAATAAACCTCAACAACGAAGACGAAAACATGGCCAAAACCTTACAAAACATAAACGCTTTTCACACTCGTCCATTCATTCACTTAACGTTGCCCTGTTGAAAAAAAAGCTATTGTGCACCAACAGTTCACCCTCTCCACTAACAATAAAAAGTTTTTGGGACATTAGACCGAACTATCTCGACAAGAATAAGCAAAGAACCGAACAAAAGTCAATTTCATATACTCCATTATGTAGGTAAGAGCAAAGAAGGAAATATAAATGGAAATAGCTTTTTCACGTTGTTCTTTTCCGTTATTAAATGTTTTGTCAAAGGCGACCCCATATGAGTGTTTTATAACCAAAAGCCCAAAGGCTAGGGGTTGCGAAAGACATGCATCTCTTTCCCACAGATCTACATCATGTGAATACTACGTATATTAGTTCTTGATAGTAGGTTTCTCATCACCACCAATAGATGGAGATGCTGTCTCCAAACCTTCCACATCAGTTTGGTGGTAACTGAGGTTCACCATGACGTATTTTTGTAAAAATTTATGAAGCCAAATAGTCCGAATATGAAAGAGAAGTGCAGCAAGGTAGATCGCTTATTTACTGAGAACAGATGGCTTGTGGTCCATACATGCCATAGAATCTTCGTAATCAATTTGTCAAGATCAACCATGATGATAATTGGATACTTATTTTCATCACGACATCAAGGACTCCTCGAAGCTAGAGAGCTGTGATCGTAAAAAGCATTAGCGTATCAATTCATAAAAACTGACCCGGAAAAAATCATCCGCCATGACCACCGTATCCATTTAGAAGCTGTCCCTAATTACCCATGAGTAAAAAATGAATAATCACTTTTTAATTTGATATTCATGCGTTCGTCCATATGACGATGCTGGAGCGGGGCTATGCGACGATATAATTGCCAAAAAAAGAAGGAAATGAAGCACTGCGTCCACATAGCAGATTGATTTTTTGCAAAACGTCATATGGATAGGAATAGATCAGTTGTTCGTGTTAAAGATATTTGATTGTTCTTAATAAAATCTATCCATGGTTGTTTCCGAAAATACGAGATGAAAGGGAAGATCAAAGTTGATGAAAAGCAGTGTATAAGCTGTGATAATAATCTTCGAAGATCCTGATAATATTTCAAACACTATTCTAATCATATTAAAAAAAAACATTCATAAGGGAAAAGAAAAACTAAGCTTAAGGATCGAAGATTTAGAAAATCTGTCTCTATCTAGGGTCCATGAATACAGGGTGTCCAGATAAGGATACGGAGCGGCTGTATCTCGACGATGGTGGAACCTACACTAAAGGAAGTTATTTGCAGCGATTTTTCATTTTTGCGATTTTAAAAAAACAAGTTCATTGTAACGGTACTTTTTTCTTGACGATCCCTCAACCTTTATAAAAAAAATCTAATCACTGCTCTGCAGTTAACGCCCTCTAGTTTATTGGTTTTGGACTAAAAGATTCGATAAAAAGAGTCTTTCAGAAGATCATAAAATGTTCTTTCAAACCAGACCAGAAATATCCAAATCAGTTTAACGTTTCATGAGATATTGAAAGATGTAGTGGCCTCCTCCTCCCTTGTTATGAAATATACGAAAACATTTCATGAATCAAAATAATCCGGTATTACTCAAGCTATAAGATGGCGTTTTGAAAGTTACCTATAACTCTATTGGAGCGTGAAATTTGTGTTTCTCCATAGCAGTAGCGCTATGTGGTCGAACTACGAATTTCAATCTAACTTCCAGTCATTTCTCTCGTCCACTTCACTTATGGAGATATATTTTCCAAACCTCTAGGTCTTGCCATTGTCGAGATACAGTCACTCCGTGCCCAGAAACCCTATACCGTGGAATAGTTTATGCCACGATTGATTGTGATTTTTACTAATTCAAGTGTGAAAATCTTTAGGAGGTTTTGTTTCAGATTTGGACATCTGGATACTGTGAATGAGGTTTTCAAAATTTGGCGTATGAACAGTACAATATTGAATATTGTAGCTCACGCAATGCCGATTCTGAGAAGTGTACGATGTGATCGATCGGGTGATAGAAGTAACCTATCACTGGTGATCCCTTACATTAAACCTTATCGTATTCCAGGTGTCGTGGGAAGAGTGTTGAAAGACTACAACGTTACGAAGCCGTCATACCGTATTTGAGATAAAAATGAGTTTACATGTTATGTTTTCTGACTTTGAGATGTTCACGCGTGTTGAAATAATTTTGATCAGTTGGTGTGTTACTAGTAATATCTATTATGATGTTCAGATTATTTGGTGTTTTTTTATTTAGATTTATTTATTTTTGTGAGATTATTATCTGTGTTTTTATGGATTTGAATTGGTGAGGGTGAAAGGAAAATTCCCTTTTGTCTAATAATTAGACAAAAGGGAATTTTCCTATCACCCTCACCAATTTATCACCTGCCCAAACATTGACAATTTACAATCATTTTATAGATTTATTTAATGTAGTTTTCTTTGTCTTCATCGCCAGGTCGGTCTTTTTTCCAACTTACTTTTTTAATTTCTCAACAGCTATGTCGAGTTAAAAATCATCCGAAATCCTAGAATCTGAGGAATTCCTGAGCACATTATTCTGCCTGAAAACCCTGGTCAATGATCATGAATCTCATGTTTTTCATCTTCAGTCTCCTGTTTAACTCATATCACATGATTATTCACACTAATTTCATCAAGATTTATTCTTAAAACCTACAGCTTTACACAAAGTTTTTGAAAATAGACACCGAGAGAGAGAAATAATATCACTGAACAATGACACTATAATGCGCAAGTTTCTCCTGAAGTTGCATATATATTTTCTCTTGATCTTGGGCCGTGAAACTCATTTCGAACGTTTTTTAATGATTTTTTGTTCATCTCAGAATACGACATTTCGGATTCTAGAAAAATCGTTGACTTTACTCGATATTATCGTTCTAGCGGACTCAGGAGTGGCACCCTTATCAGTTCCACTTCAGTTGAATCTGGTTGTTATTATGATTCTTGGGTATTTAGTATGAAACATTCAATGACTGGTCTTCATGGAAGCTAGTTGAACAAGGAAGTTATTTATAGGACAGAGGAAGATGGCGAGATCAACTGATTAGAACAAATTTCTCATACCAAATATGAATCTCTATATCAATTATAATTATTATTATTCAATTTATATCGTAATTTCTGATGAAAAAATCATTCTAGTCAAAGGTAGTTTACTTACATTTGACTGAGATGTTTGTTTATGAAAGAGAATCAAACTCTTCTGAACCTTCTCATGGAAATCCTAGCGGTGCACTTGATGTCGGTCTAGAAAGCACAACATCCAACGAAAAGCTTGTCTGAGTGTTCTTGAATAAACCACTTGTTACAATCAATACTAAGAGAAAAAATATTGTCATCTGCAGCTGTAAGAAGCTGCAGATTACAATCATTGTGGTGTAATTTAATATCACTGCGCCACATGAAATCAACTAATTTCCATTGCTTTTGATATGTTTATAGAATCTAATCATAATAGTATATTATGTAATAAGTGTGGTAACCAGGGTATTACCGCACGGGAGTGAAATATTTGTAATCACTGGAGGGCGGTTATATCTAATATCCATACGAATTACATACTAAATTTATCTACAATCTTGCGGTGACAAAATATCCAAAAGAAGTTTACAAGAAATTAATAAAAATTTGTCTCTGGCGTTTTTCGACCCTTGACAAAATAACCAAGTGAGCGTTGCTATACTAGCATGATGAAGTCACACCACGTTGCTAACAGTAGGTTATTAGGTGTTACCGCACTCGAGTAATTACAAACCTTGCTTTACCGGCTCGGTCTGCAATTTTCACACTCGTGCGGTATTACCCTAGTTAGCACACCTATGATAATATCATATACAATGATCTATTTGCAATCATCACTAAAGCTAGATTAAGAAGTTATAAACATTAGTCAAGGTTCAAGTGCTAATTGACGCAAGACCAGGAAATATATAGCTTAGAGACTTATCCTTTGCCATTAAGAAGCTACTTTTTAAAAGGCGCCTGGTATGCAAATCGCCGCTAAATAACTGCAATGGAAAGATGGTCATTGCGGTTACTTAGTGGCGTGCCATTAGAGAGTGATTATCATGTTTGATGAAAAAGTTCATTTTAACGGTATTTGTTATCTATGTATATACAGATTTAAAATTTAGATTTAGTAGGGTAGATGAATCAGTTCTCTCAAGACTGTGTCATGAACTAGAATGGATAATATTCAGATTATTTAAATGGAATGTATGCAATTTCTGCAGGAATATTGATAAAAATCTGCTGAACTTTCTGCTTTGTGATGTAATGTACAAATGACAGTGAATATGTTTACATATTATAATTAATCCATTCAACAAATTGAATGCGGTTTATATTAGTATACCTGGAGAGCTGGCTCCTACTGGCAATATGATATGTGAACAAATTTTTTCATGCCAGTTCTGGTATATACATCTCAAGTTTCTCAAGCAAACAAAAAGCTTCAAGACCAGGAACAAAGTTTCAAAATCAATTTTTTTACACCTACCGGATAAAAATCATTATACCAATTGATTCTTTAGGTATTCTGTTTTCACTGCTCCAACCACTACCATTCCATCATTTTCTTTAACACCATGTGAACATACATTCACCAAATAGTAAAAAATTCCAAAGATAATAATAATATGATAATTTGGTAAATATTCCGAAAAGTGTATGATTTATCGGCTCTTTTTTCGAGATTGATCTGTATTATAGATCACATAAAGGAAATGAAAGCTTAAAAAAAGATTATCGAAAGGCATTTGACGGAGAAGATTCTTTCGAGATCTTCAATTCACAAGAACCAGCATGCCTACTGCAAGGGTAAGAAAATGCCGTAGTACAGCTAGCCGGAAGGACTTTGAATGACAAAAAGGTCGCCTCTTTGACGTGGAACGAGCATTTGATAAGGCCAAAACGGTCGTCATCTGCGAGTCCCTCAGGGCCAGGGGAACCTTCGCCTCCCTGGTGAGTTGGATTTAGTCCGCTCTTTGAGATCACCAGGTAAAAGCGTCATAAGGAGACTGTCATATCGAGGCAGACGTGCAAGGAGACTGCCCCATATAGCACATTCTGTACAGTCGTTTCTTGGCGTTCGTCTAGGGCGTTCGCTCATGGCGTCCGTGTGAGCGCCTGATGAACACCAATCGTATTCCGTATAATATGCGGACGTCAAATGGGGTTTCCAAAAGTGTTCGTTACCGTCTTCAGACGTTCGTGCGATCACGGATCGGAAAGTAGTCGTTGAGCTTGTCATTGAGAGTGTTTTTCTGACATTTAGTTGAAAAGTAATATCGCACACTGCGTTCAAATTTCGGCTGTCAAGCGCTTGGGCGGTCGTTTTATATGCATCGATCGTCGGCGTTCGGAACGTGTTTTAGAATTCAGAATTTAGAGTTCGTTCGATTAACGAGCGCCCGAAACGACCGCCTGTACAGAATGCGCCTACAGGGCAGCTGCCCAGGCTTTGTTATCTGATAATGGTCAGTCTCCTCATAGAATTGGAGTTGGAGGGCTTTTATGCGCAGGCCTACGCTGATGATGGCCAGTTTTTTGTTAAAGGTAAGCATTTGGAAGTCGTTTGCGAGCGTATGAGGTCAGCATGTAAAATTCTGAAGGTATGGTGTGAAAAGATGGGGCTGTCAGTAAATCCAACAAAAATGGAGCTAGTTCTTTTCACAAACAGGAGGAATCTGAAGAAGTTCACGCCACCCACTTTGTGTAAGATGTCGCTGACACTGAAACAGGAGGTCAAGTACCTAGGGGTGGTCTTAGACAGCAAGTTAACGAGGAAACCCCCATATTGAACAAAAAGGGCATAGGCACAATGTGGCTGCTGCACCGAGTGGTGGGTGGGCGGTGGGACCTGAAACCACACGTCGTTCACTGGCTTCATCGAGCCGTGATCAGACCAAGGATCTTATACGGAGCCGGATCTGGGGATCAATTCTTGACCGTTCGCAAATTTCAAACGTATACGCAAAAATGCGATAACCATGTTATTTCAGATGATGCTGATCGCAAAATTGCGTATACGTTTCAATACGAAGGCTGAAAAACTGACCCCTGGCGCCTTATGCTGTGACGCTCGAACCGTTCGATTCGGTACGATTTATTCGATTGTGACGTCATTTTTGGTTTTATGTCGCGAAAGCGATTCCCTAGCGTCAGACCGATCGGTAACCAAATCGAGACTTCGATTCGCTCAGCGGGAGCATTGTGGATTTTGACACTGCTATTAGACCCCTTCGAGAAGGTCGGCAAAGAACCAAGTCAAATAAAAGGGTGAGAATAATTCCAAGAAAGTTTAGAAAGTGATTTTTTCATGTATAGTTTTAAGAAAGTCTATTATTTGCATTCAAAATAATAATAATATACGTACTTTAGGTCGTTAGTTATTAAAAATGAAACTTGGGTTGTGATTGAAATTGGATTTATTGTATATACGAAAGAGTTAAGTAAAAAATGCCTTATTATAAAAATGAAATAATCAAAATATCAAATTTATCAACTGCCGTATTGATGACAACATTGGTAAACAATAATCATAAATGTCTTGTTGATATTTGTGTACAATAACAATTCAGTTGGCTGCTGCTTGACGTCCACAAACCTATGCCCAAGTTCTTCAGCCTCTCGTAAGGAGCATCTCACGCTATCGACCTTCTCGAGGGGAACATATAACATTGTCGAAACCCACAAAGCTCTCGGTAAGCGAATTGTAGTTTTGATTGAGTTGCCAATCGGTCTGACGCTACGGAATTGCTTTCGCAACATGGAACCGAAAATGACGTCACAATCGGATAAATTCTACCGAATCGAATGGTTCGAGGATTACAGAATAAGGCGCGTGGTGACCGGCTACCAAAAAAGCCACTAACGAAATTGGACTAACCAGACTTTGAACGGATCGCCTGTCCGAGTATCAACGGAGCAATAAGGACTACTCCAGGAGCTGCACTGAACATTTTTCCTGCGTTGCCAGAGCTGGCAACCTGGATAAAGAGGAAAGCGATGGCAGCATACCTAAGAATGTTTGCTCAGGAAGTTTGAAAGATCAGAGGCACAGAGGTCGGCGACAATTGATTATCTTCTATTGTGAGGCGTAAGATACCGTTTTTGGTGGCAGGAATGACAGCCACGGATGAAAGACCAAGACTTCATTGAAGTTTTGGACTTCATAGATGTTTTGAGGTACACCTTCCATCCAGGGATGAGTGGCGGACTACACCAGCAGAACCAACAAGTATCACGCAGGTCTGGTTCAACGAAGGCCCAAAGGCCAACACTAAGGCTACGGGAGCCGGAGTATACAGACTTGACAGGAAGGTCGGAGAGGGAAAGCTTACAACGGTCTTCCAAGCAGAGGTTTTTGCTATCCTGGAGGTGGGAATGGTTCAAGAAGGGGCAGAAGACCACATATTCATTTATTCTGACAGTCAAGCGGAACTAAGGTCATTATGCAAGCCAAGGATCAGTTGCCCGCTGGTTCAAGAGTGCAGTGATGCTCTGCACGCCCTGAACAAGAGCAAGAAGGTCAGCATCAAAACTCAAATTTGAGAATATATCACCATTTGTATTCCGGGTCTGGATTATGACTAAATGTAACGTCGAATAAATGCGTTTTCATTGAAGCAATGGGGAAAACAGGATTTTTCGCTTGTCATTGTTATTTTTTCTTAGGTCTAGACAATAATTCTTGCGGGAGTACCGATTATTCTTTCAATCAATTTTTCCAATCAACTCCGTTGCATTGGAAATTTCAATGAATACTATTTCGCAAACGATTACCTCTAGAGACTCAAACAAGGTACACTTTTTATACGTGAAAAAGATCGTTGAATAATTTTTTAATATTCGCATCGATGTTGCAAACTGGAAAAAGGTGTTGATCATTTAGGTAACCTCAATGTGCCATAGCTGGTGCCCCCTACTAGTGATATCAAGACCGTGAATGAATTTTCATTCCACGTCATAAAAAACACATCCATGCGTAATTTCGTATCGCCGTGTCGTTCTGATGGGGCATAATTATTATCGACAAAAATCGAAATGAAAAAAAAATTCTTGCACCTTGTATCTTGAAAACTGATCACTTTGAGGCTGTACAGGTTGTCTATTTAAGAATGGCAAGGTGCCAGATCTCAGAAACTAGGCCTCCGAGAGACTTGCGGAAAAAAAATTAATGGGTTATATGGAATAGAGAAAATGCTGGAAATATATCAGAAGTTTCCAAGATCGCCACAAGATGGCGTAACGGTGCTATCAAAACACAAAATCGCTGTTTTTTCGTGATTTTTAATTACAAACAAAAACAAATGAGTACCGCTATGGATTCCTTGAGAGATTTCCTTCAAATTTGTTTTTTTGATTTTTTTCCCAACATGTCAAATAAGACAGGTATCAGCTGTCAAACCTCCCAACGCAAGAATGCTCATAAATTTGAAACAACCCAACCGATTGACGCGATCTTGGTCTCATATGAAAGAGCATGATCTGCACTTTAAAAAAAAAATTCGGTTTTGAATTTTTGACTTTCGCCGTCGCCGCTAGATGGCGTTAACTGAAATGGTAGCATGTTTTTGAGTTTTTTCCAAAAAAATCAAATGTAATGGTATATCTATTTCTATATATCTCAAAAAGGGATACATTTTCCTATGAAAAAAAACAAAAAAATTGATGATTTTTTTTTGTTTTTTTTTATTTTTTTTTTTTTTTTGATTTTTTCAATAGGAAAATGTATCCCTTTCAAAATATATAAAAATGAATATACCATTACATTTGATTTTTTTGGAAAAATCTCAAAAACATGCTACCATTTCAGTTAACGCCATCTAGCGGCGACGGCGAAGGTCAAAAATTCAAAACCAAAAAGGTTTTTTGAAGTGCAGATCATGTTCTTTCATATGAGACCAGGATCGCGTCAATCCGTTGGGTTGTTTCAAAGTTATGAGCATTCTTGCGTTGTAAGGTTTGACAGCTGATACCTGTCTTATTTGACATGTTAGGGAAAAAATTCAAAAACAAAAATTTGAAAGGAAATCTCTCAAGGAATACATAGCGGTACTCATTTGTATTTGTTTGTATTTAAAAATCACGAAAAAACAGCGATTTTGTGTTTTGATAGCACCCTTACGCCATCTTGTGGCGATCTTGGGAACTTCTGATATATTTCCAGCATTTTCTCTTTTCCATATTACCCAGTAATTTTTTTTTCCGCAAGACTCTCGGATGCCTAGTTTCTGAGATCTGGCACCTTGCCATTCTTAAATAGACACCCTATATGTCCCAATCTCAAGTTTTATGAAAATGCGAGGTCCATCACCTCTCAACAGTTGTTGGTTGAATATCCGGATAGACTGAATCTCAACAATGGAATGAGAACGTGAATAATTCAATACAAAAAAACCATATCATACATGTTCCAGAAAAAGATTCGTTTTCTTGAGTTCACTCACTAGTAACCTATTACGAATATGCAATTTTTGTATATAGATATGATATGGAATATAGAAGATAATATGGAAATGGTTACGGACATGTGTCCTAATTTTGAAAGGATGATACCATTGCCTTCAAGGAGTCTTTGTATATTCTGAAAGTTTTTCCATTTGTCCAGCCAAAGCAATTCAAGCATTCGTTGGTCTTTCAGGTCTTTCCACATGTACAGGGTGTCCCAACGATAGAGTAAAGTAGGTTTTATCATAAAATATATGAAAAAAAACAATATCAATATGCGTCACAGGTTAGGGGTGTAAATAGCGCACATTCTGAAAATATTTGGAAACATACAGGGTGCGTCACAAAAGTATGGCACGAAAAAGTATGATTTTTTTAAATGGAACCCCCTGTATATTAATTGATATTTTAATTCTTTTTTCAATTTGGAACAAACATTGTGATACAACTAATGTTCCTAAATTCAACCGTTATCGAGATATCGCGTTTTAAAAATGGCATTTTTGCAACTTTGACATGCTATAAAACACAAACTATTCAAGTTAGAGGAAAATGGTTTGCACTTTCCTATCTTAACTTTTCAAGAGCTCTTCTGTCATTTGGATAGAAGGTAACGTCAACCGTCAACTTTTTTCGGCACATTTTGACATGTTTTCACAATAATGGATTTAATCTCCTCGAATAGCTCTTGAAAAGTTAAGATAGGAATGTGCAATCCATTTTTCTCTAACTTGAATAGTTTGAGTTTTATAGCATGTCAAAGTTGCAAAAATGCCATTTTTAAAACGCGATATCTCGATAACGGTTGAATTTAGGAACATTAGTTGTATCACAATTTTTGTTCCAAATTGAAAAAAGAATTGAAATATCAATTGATATACAGGGGGTTCCATTTAAAAAAATCATACTTTTTCGTGCCATACTTTTGTGACGCACTCTGTATGTTTCCAAATATTTTCAGAATGTGCGCTAATTGGACTGATTTTTTTCATCTCCACCTTTGTAAAGAGGGATCACGACAGCCCTCTTCAGGCATGAAGGGAATGTACCAGTTGAAAAAGAATTGCTTATAACTGCCGCTAGTATTGTCAAAACTTTTTTAAGAAGTGCCGAGAAAATCCGAACAGTTACTTTATCCCATCCAGAGGAGTTTTTATTTTTGATTCCAGTAATAACCTGCCTTATTTTGTGAGCATCAGTAGGAGCTTGAAAGAAAGTATCAGGCACACTCACATGAGACAGAAACTCAATAGGATCACAGGACCTTGATAGGTTTTTCGAGAGATCAGCCGCTATGGTACAGTAAAACCAATTCAAGTCAAGTGCCTTCAAATCACTTGGAACGCCTGAAGCAGTCCTAGGACCACCCCCTAGGTCATTAACGATTCACCATGATTCTCTCGCTCTATTGTCGGATTTCTTGATTCTTTCCTGAAAGTATAATTTCTTTGACACCGACAAAAGAGTTCTATATATTTTACGGTACCTCGAGTGATATCTCATAAACTGATCATATGCTATATTATAGAATTTACGAATGTATTGTAGAGAGTGCATATTCATTCCAGAAACTTCGTTACAATGTATTGCCAGGGACTTGTTTCTTTTCTCAACCGTTGGTCACTCTTGTGAGATGCAATTCTGTCTTTTAAATTTCTAGATGTTACATTGTAACGACAACAACCGTGTGATGAATTATAATGACAGTAAAGTGCTAATTCAGGAGCAAGGGTATCGAAAACGTATTTTTCTTGAAATGACTGAAATCAACCAGGAACCTAATTCTATTAACAAAAGAACAGACGCAGAAGGGCTTAGTGTAATTTATGCTAACCTTTTGACAATTTCGAGCAAAAACAGTAATCATAATGATTTAACAATTTCAATTTCAAGTCTTTAAAATAGTAACAATTTTCCAGTTCTACCCTTTTTCATTGAATTTACAAGCTCAAAGTCACATAAAGGTCATTCACATAAACAACCAATTTTTTGAATTGGCACTCTTAAGGTAGTTTTTTGGCATTCTTGACACATTCCTGTATAGATAAGCAATACGATTCTGTTCTCACTTTGTCTTAAATTCATTCGTTCATACATAGCAGTCCAACCATGTAGAATAGAATTTCACTAGTATTTCCAATTTTCCTGACATGAAAGTGATTGTAACTTTGATCAAACTACATTAGCAGTAAGTACAATTGTTGTTTGTAATAATTTTCAAAGGTTGTTTCATGTTTTTAGCCCTGAAGAAGAAAATAAATATTTTCGAAAGCTTGGCGTAGCTTAAAACGTAGTTTCTTTCTGAACCTTGCCCAGGACCAAATACCCCAGATTTAACTACTTCTATTATTGAATATAACATGAAAAAAAAAAATTTTAGTGAAAAAGTATTGAATAAGCTGGAGTACAGAATCACCCCAGTAAGTACTTTACGGGGTACTGAGTCAGTGAGTATTACGAAGGTTAAGGGGGAAACACTCTCTAGAGATCAATAATAGATGAGAATACCGGTGAATGTCATCGAATAGAAGATTTCTATGATAAATAACTACAAATGACGAATTTCGAGTTGAGGAAAAGAAGTAGTAAAGGGGGTGGCAAAAAAGAGCCGATGAAAGCGCTGTGTTATCAAACGAGTCTGATGATACTGCGCCTCATGTTTGATAATGTCGTATTCCAAAAACGAGCATTATTTAATTTTTAATACAAAAAAATTTCGTCACCTGTACTTTTGATACTTAATCAGTAGATAATAATAATTAAAATGAATTCACTCAATCATTAAGTAGGAACAATTGGTCCAAAATACCATAATCGTCAAGTTAATAACCAATCAAGTCTTCCAGGAACAAAATAATTTCTTGTTGGGGGTGATTTTCATCCATGTATGGCCATAAGACAAAAATGTCAATAATTGGTAAAAGTATGAGCAGCGATTATCGTAGTTTGTATTTGAAATCCTCAGAATAAAAAATATGTTTCAGAATTTGCACGCGACAAATAATCCTATTTCTTGTCCTTTTTTGCCATGTTCATTTCGTGAAGTCACTTCCTCGGCCAAATACCAAGGAAACCTCATTTGGTAAAGTCGACTGTCCGTCGCCCAATTGTTTCATGTATAGACACAATCAAGTCTTGTTTATTTCTCACCCAAATATGTATATAGAAAATAAAAACAAGCGATTATTTCTGATTCGCACTTAAAGAATGTTTAACAAATAAAGTAAAATGCGCAGAAATAATAACATTGTTGGAGTGCTCACTGCAACATCAAATATCATTGAATACTTACACATTTTCACGACTATAATTGGATGCTTCATGGTTATCACGTACAAAAAGTTTCTACATTGCTATGAAACAACCCGGAAAATTAAATTCCTATCAATATATTCATGCTGCTATGACCATGTAATGATGAGATTACCGTCAAATTGAATTTTATCAGAATAATGAAATATTTTCAATCACCGTTTCATTGTAGGTATCGCACGGGATAGTGCTATAGATTTTAGCCATGTAATTATCAGAGCCATGATCGAATGAAATTGTCCGAATTTTGTTCGTTTTAAATGCACTGCTACATGGAAAGAATTAACGCACATACCTCAGGTCTAACCTTACTGAAACTTTGATCCTGCATCATTTATAAAAGAAGTGATTGTGCATTTGAAAACTTGAATCCAGCTGTCAGTTTAAATGTCCTGACGATTTTTTTCAAAAAATGGTTCAGAGTGCTTTTTCCACGTTTAAAAAATTCTTTCTTTTCTCTGTGAGATTTTTGATAAAAATGGCCAACAACATTCAAAAGAGGGTTGTGTACTTTCCGAAAATGTCACAATTATTGAACAAAGGATGGTCCAGATATAAAATTTCGAACTTGTCAAAAATGGCCCATTTTTCATGATCATTCAATTTCTAGACAAATTTAACCAACTATCACGAAAGATCTCGATTTCCTAGACTTTTGACTGCCGAATGGTTTCTGGTCTCCAATATCAGGGATATAAAGGCATATTCAAAGTAACTTGAGGTAGTACATTTTAAGCCCATTGTAATATTCACAGACGATTTACTGCTAATGAAAAATCGATGTGTCTCGTATTTCAATGGGCCATTCTATCTCAAACAAGAATGTTCCAGCTTCAATGCTTAACCATATTTCTCGACATTATTGAATTACCACGTTCAGAAATCTCTTGAACTACGTTGCATGAATAATAATAATTGAGATTTATCGCTAGCTCTTTTAAAAATAAAAAGATGAAAAAAATCAGTCTAGATGTTCACAATCGTCGCGATCAACCAGTTTTGATTTGATTGAATTTGCAAGACTGTTACGATATTTTTTGATCCCGAGAATAAAGCAAATTATTGTTCTTCCAGGGCCAGGGCTGGCTGGTCAATAGGAGCGCTTCTGAGTGCGCACTGCCGGCGAAAAGACGAAATTAAAATCAAAATGTAATTTTAAAAAGTAAATCTCATCATCAGATTTTTTTTCATATTACGGAGTATTTTTGCTATTTTCGTATTGCTCAGGGGTGCAAGGGTACCCTATCTATTAGCACAAAGCTCCGGCGCTTTTCCGTTGAATGATCATTATGCTGACTGTCAGCCTGTCCCAGCCCATGTGTGTATTCATTCGGCGCTCTAGTCAAATGCAGTTTTTCTAGGAAAATCAGTCAAAACTATCCGGGAAATCACCAGATATAAAGGTGCCACCGTTTGCTATTTGACACACTGGTGCAGAAAAGCGTTCTTTCTTTTTTAAGGTGGGTCCCAAATTTTGTACAATATTTTTTGTGGTGATCGTACTGATAGTTTGGTTCAAAACGAAGCATTTTAGTACATTTTTCATTGTGCCAGTATAATTCTTATAATAATTGTTATTGTCAGTTGTCCCTATTGTCATGTCATCCTGTCAGTTCCTATCCCATCCACGATCACAAAATATCCCAAAGAGAAAAATAAGCTAAACGGCAATGACTGGTAGTGAATCTTAATGCGGCACGTCACTTGGTGGCGCTGCATTCAGTAGGATTGTTATTTTAAGAATGTAATACTAGGTGACGCTGTTCGCTGGTCGATAATATAGTGACTGTCGATAAGGACGTTTTCTGTATATTTGCTGATAAATTAGCGACATTTGTTAATTTTGTGAGAGTGGTCTTTGGAATGTTGGCAAAATTTGAAATTTTCAATTGTTAGAATTTCATATTTTACATCTGTGTGATATTTTGCGCTTGTTATATTGCGATTCCAAGCTGTAACGAACAATACAATAGTCACATCGAGTTTGTCCAAGCATTTTCTAGAAGACAATCTACTGTTGCCCGCGGGCGCAAAAGTAGGTCGCTTAGCAACGGTTCCCCGGATTCCGACGCCTCTGGAACTGATAACCCCGTGACAGTCTAACATACTAAAAGGAACTTATCACGTGACAATGGATCGGCACCACAAAAGAATACGGAACTTACCTATTGTTTCCATTTGTCAATAATTGACAGTTGTCACCTGTCTGACTTATCAGCAGTGTAGTCCAGTGTGTTGATTAATGATTTTTGATTTTTATCATTCCTTTCTTTTTAGTGATTCCAAACTGGTTGTACAAAAAGCACTGTTTGCACCACGGACGAAAGATCATTTTGACTCGGCTAATATCTGCCCTCGCTTCGCTCGTGCTGATACTTATACCCTCGTCAAAATCATCCACTTTCCGCCCTTGATACAACCATTTCACCATTTTCTACTTCCATGAACCTTCACTTGTAGTGAGTACTTTTTTAGCAAACATTTTTTCTTCCTCTAGCTGATTTTTCCTCCCTCAGTTGAGGATAAAAAATTACATTTTCTTGTGAGGTAGTGGAAAAGCGATTTTCCCGACGTTTGCTCCTGCAACTCGGAGCAAACGTCGGGAAAGAAATCGATTTTTTCGAATCATAAGTCGAATAATAAATAATAATGAAAAATAAAATCCTCGTGGCCTTACACTTTGGTACAAAACAGCGAAAATTCAATTTTTTATTTTTTTTAACACAATCTAGACAATTATTGTTTTTGGAAAATAGGTGAATTCAAGTTAGTTTTGTGATAATCGTAATGCTTGGAAATAAATGGTTTTGGGTTTCTACTTTGGTTATAAAAAAACTGTATTGAAAATTAAAAACCACGAATTTGTATTTGTTTGATGTATTACAATGTTTAATATAAAATAGAGAAAAATACAATGATATCAAGATTTTGTTTTATGAAAATAGTTTTTTTGCATTCCTTATACTATTAAAATTAGAGGTGATAAAGAGAGGTTGTTGTTGCTTTCAAAAAAGCAGGGGAGTTTGACTGAGAATATTGAGGAGGAGTCAGCTTCAGAGACTGCTGTGAACGATATCTGGTACATTCTACATTATTAATATCACATTTATTTCATTTTGTTTTTTTTAGCAAATATATTATCATTTTTAATGACGACCTGTTTTAATTGTAAAATGGATATTTGACCCTATCTAATTATTATCAATATACAGGGTTGGGAGAAATTACCAGAACGGACGATTTTTCCAGAAGATACAAGTCGTGAGGCTTTCAAAAATATACATACCTGTATTGGATTGGAATATACAGGGTCGATCATAAAGTCATGACGGATCAAAGTTGCATTTTTTGAAATGGATCCCCCCTTATATTATTCGATATTTCAATTCTTCGTTCAATTTTGAGAAAAAATTGTGATACAAATAACGTTCCTTGATTCAACCGTTATTGAGTTATCGCGTTTTAAAAATGACATTTTCGCACCTTTGACAAGCTATAAAACTCAAACGGTTCAAGATAGGAAAAAATGGTCCGTACTTACTAATCCTGATTTTTCAAGAGCTATTCTGTCATATGACTAGTAAGTATTGCTGTGAAGTTTTTTTCGACCCATTTTGACATTTTTCGACAACAATCAATTTTATGTACCTAGATAGCTCTTGAAAAGTTGAGACTAGATAGTGCAGTCCGTTTTCCTCTATCTTGAACCGTTTGAGTTTTATAGCATGTCAAACATGCAAAAATATCATTTATAAAACGTGATAACTCGAAAACGACTGAATGTAGGAACATTATGTGCACAATAATTTTTGCTCAAAATTGAAAGAAGAATTGAAATATCCAATAATATACAGGGGGTCCCATTTGAAAAAAGATACAACTTTGATCTGCTATAACTTCATGTCCGACCCTGTATGTTTCAATTCACCACAGATATGTAGATTTTTGGAAGCCTCACAACTTTTATTTGAGACATTTTTCTACAGCGCGTGTATCTTTTGAAATAATCGACCGTTCTGGTGATTTTCCCTAACCCTGTATACCAAATCGGCAAGAAATTTACGGCGAAACTTATGCGCCATGTCGCAAAATATCGCCTCAAACATAGTTACAACCCGTATCATTGGAGAATGGTTTCTATTTGGGATGTTTTGTGTCCAAGATACCGGATACACATGAACGCTGAAGCGCATATGTGACGTCACGATGGAGTGATAAATTAATCCAAAATCTACCTAAATCATTTCCAAAATATCATAAAGAAACGATAAGTCCAGTGAAATTTCGATATAAATATCAAATACGTATAACTCTAGTCTTATTTAATGCCAGAAGAAGAAGCTTTTCTTCCTGGTAATGGCACGCGTGTAACGTAATATGTAAAATTTGACAGGACAAATTGGTATACCGATCAATGAGTATAGTGGTTCTTGTAAACACAAACGCGAGTGATTTTAACCCAACATAATAATATATTTATCTATGGTGATTTTTGTTGGCTTTTTTTCACGGTTTTTGTTCGACTTAACATTTATTAGGTAATTGTTTACTAGTACGAGTACTACAAATTATGTCTTGGGCTGAGGCTGTTCATGCTTTGGAGGGTGCTTGTGGAAGTGAAAATTCGGGAAATTGGGTGCAAAACATAATTTCAAACTTTTCCTCCTTTAATTTTAGCTTAAAAACCGACGTATGGACATTTTATCTAAAAATTAGATTCTTGTAGATACTCACTTCCAGTTTTTATATCAATATACGTATTCTTTTGATGGGATGGACTTTTTTTAATGGTAGGTAATAATTGATTTTTGTTTTTACGGAAAAGTAAAATACTGTTTTTTTTTGCTGGAGCGGTAAATACACCAATTTTTTAAATAATTGGTTTATCTTATTTAAGTTGAATCAAAAACCTTTAACCAATTTTTCATTAATTGAATGAGATGTTGGATGCGCCGTTTTCCCTGATTTTTTTTTGGTAGCGCACACCCATCTTGAGCCGCCACTGTGTTCTACCTAAGCAATGACTTTACGTTGAATACAATACTGACTTTAGAGAAGTTCCGTTTTTATATTTCACTATTACCAGTAACGATGGAGTATCGGTACTACAGAAGTCAATAGTTAGAAAAATATTGAAGAACGTGGTCAAAGGTGCTCCAATCAGTCTATCAATAATAGGCTAGAGCAATTTGAAGGATCTACTTAGTACTACCACTACTAACTCAAAGACATACTAGCTACCCAGTAGTTATTGAGAAAGATATTCAACGCATTTATGAATAAAGAAGAGGAGAATATTTTGAAAGTCATTAAAAAACCAAGTTCTGGATATGCATGGGAAAATCTAGAACGTTTTTATGAGCTTCTTATTATTTCCAGTGATTGACATTGTCACTTAGCTGTTGGAACCTTCTGTTGGTATTTGGCAAAGATTTTGATCTCTTATAACACCTGCAAATATAGATTGGATGAAACGAAAGGAGCCGAGAACTTTTAAATTTTGTGTTACGCTACTGTCATAATAATATTTTTCCTTTTCCAATACATTGTTTAATGAAAATCACTCTTTAATCCTAATATCTCCATTCATATCCTGATATGTCGTGACAAAAAGCAGAAAAGAAGACCCATCATTAAAATAACTGTTAAATGTGCTTCAGACTCAACCACTCATGATCAGCATCGGCATCACTAATCGGCGCCAATTGCATCAAATAGACTGTTTAATCGTGTTGAACGGTGCGTTGGGCGTTTATATACCTCCAAACCTGCCCTATGAATGTAGAGTTGGAAGTTCAAAGTACATCGATGCAATAATCATCACTTCAAGCACGTCCTTAGAAGCATTGGATCTCCGTGGTTTTCACTCTCTCCTTACTCTATCTTATGACAATTTAGTGATGTGATTGCGATTCGGTATCACATATTGTGTTTTGTACTCGACAAAATGATGATTCAAGATAGATAAAAAGATCAACGGAGGAATTCATGTTATATGATAATGTAATGGAGATCATTACATTATGGGCTAGAGATAATATTCTGTTACCGAGTTTGCAAGTAAAACACTTGGTCCGCGAGTATACACTGGTGCAAACCATGATAGTGCAACCGAGGATCACCGTGTCAAATCAATCTAGGCTTTCCTGTTTATCGTGTAATGTTGACTTAAACTGAGCTCCTTTGAATAAAAATAAATAGACGTCACAATGACATATCTGGTGATTTCAATCATTGCCATAAGTTGCGACTGCCAAACGAGAATTAGATTAGAAATGAAACTTATTATGACACTCTCCTCGATGTTTTACGGAACTTAGAAGGGGCAGGAGTGAGTATGAGTGAGGGGCTGTTTATCAATTGAGAGTTAACCCATGAGTTAGCTGACCCTGGGTCAACTCAGCCCCTGCCAAATGGACAAATGTCAAACATTTTGAGGTTATCCTAAGGTTATTGTGTCAACTCAGGGGTTAACTCGATTTCAAGTGATATATTCAAGACGATCTTGCACTCGCATGTTCAAACCTACGCTGATGTTGTACAGCTGCTCCACTTGTTTGATCCTTCGAATCCCATAGACGCTATAAGCAATGTAGATGAGGATCTATCCAATATTTTGCAGTACTTGCAGTATGATCAATTGATGATCAATCCAGATAAGTCTCAGGTTTTGTTATTTTGTCAGGAAAGTCGTCGATCCTACTTAGAGATCGCCATTCGACTTAAAATTTCAAATGAAAATTCACATTTCACCAAAACTATTTAAAACTTGGGGATTGTTCATAAACCTAAGATACAGGGAACATTTGAGAATACTTCTGTTATGCTAAGATGAAAATGTTGTTTGCAAGTCGTTATATACTAAACTTTGGGACAAGAAAAAAACTGTGTGAATCGTTAATATGCTCATCTTTCAATAACTGTAATATTATTGTTTACTACCCTTGTTTGGATTCGATTGGAAAAAATCGATTCAGTATGTGCAAAATGTTTGTTGCCGATTTGTGTATAAATTGCGGAAGTTTGACCATGTTTCGCAAGAAATCAGAGATCTTGGTTGTTTGAAGATTTCTGGTACTGTTCAGTCACACTATGTTGTATTTTTAATGAAGCTGTTAAAATCATCAGTCCCAGGATCTCTAAGAGAACTTCTGATTTGAAGTGCAGTACACAGCAAAGTTGTCAAAAATCTTGATAGGTTAACTATGCCAAAATATTCAACTGCTTTGTTTCAACGATGTTTCACATATATGGCTGTCAAAATTTATAATTAACTACCTGGGGCTATCAAGCACTGTCCCAGCATTTAAACTGTCAGATTAAGGTATAGTCACCCTCTCTTATCCGAACAGTATTCTTAACCGCAAGTTATTAGTCTAATATAAAGCTAAATTAATGAATTGTAACTGGCAAGTAATCGCTATGTTAATGTTTTGTGAGTGTGAGAGAGGTGAGGTGTTAGAGAAACCTTAGGGTAAGTCAGGCCTCTCCCCACTTCTTATCATTCAATAAAGACGATATTTATTTATATATTTATTTATTTATTTATATATTTATTTATTTATTTATATATTTATTTATTTATCTATTTTATTTATTTATTTATTTATTTATTTACAATCCAAACGACCCAGACATCAACAACAGAACATTTTTAATGAGTTTAGAAAACATTATTTTATCAAAAACAAAGCGGTTGCAGCTCTATATAGACATGAACTTTTTTTTATTACCCAAGTTTTCACGCTATCAAAAAGTATCCGCATCATAATAAAGCCCGCGGTGTAACCCTCATAATATTATCGGAAGATATAAACATGTCTGGAGTATTTCAGAAACTCTTTAGAATCAATTTGTTCCAGAACTGATTCTAGATAAGTGGATTATGTAAAAGTAGCACCGTTAAAAACCACTAAAGACTAGTATGTGCAACCTTCCTATTTCAAAAAAGAATTTGGGTCAATAAAATATGATTTTCAATGACTGCAAGAATTTAAAAAAAGTATCTTTTGCCCCAGCACTTCTCATTCCTTATTTCGGAAAATTATTTCAAGACACTTGAACTCTTGAACGATATTTGAAATGTCCGGCAACACCTTTTTAGTGCGTGTGTGTGTCTTTATATGAATGATGGTAAGTGGTGCTATGTAGTCGTATTCTACCTTATTATTTTTCACATTTGGGATATAATAGTATCATAATAGGTCCGTCTAGAAAGTATCCGGAAAAAAAATCACAACCATAAATTGTCGGAATATATTTTTAGTACTTGAATTACAAAATTTCAAACAAATAATAAATCCTATTTTCTTATTCAACATTAATTTAACTGTAAAAACCCAACATCACTTTCGGGTATACCCAAAACCTTAGTCAGCACCACGGTGTACACCGTGGTCAGCACCATAATGTCGGTGATGGTGGATTTTTTCTGGCTCCCTTGATATGCGGCCCCGACTTTTCAGTGACACATGGACAGTTTTTGGGTACACTTTTAGTATTTGCTGATATCCAAATCTATTGGTCACTTTGCGAAACCTTACTCACAGATTTTGACGTCCTGAGGCCACTTAAACGTTCAAATTGTTTCCGCAAACCTTATGCATATTTCCCGAAACTGGTACCAGCTTCATATCTATCCAATTTTTCATGTGCTTCATTGTCTCATATACTGCACTTTTTCCCAGTTCAGACAATTTCACTAAATTCTTACCGTTTCGAAAACATTTTTTTTTTGACAGATATTCCACCTCTCGTCTTTTTTCTTCTCGCGACGGTTTACAATCAACAATATCTGAAAGATTTTGTTTTCATGCGTTTTTAGCCATAGTCTTCCATCGGCACAACATGTGTGCCGCATTACCGTTGCCTTGGAGTGTTACAAAAAAGAAAAATATGGAGATAATAGAGAATATTGAATTCCGGATACTTTCTAGTCGGACTTTATTATCTGTATCACATAATTTTTCTGTTCCAAGTCGCATTGTATTCGAATCATAAAATATCCTTCGTATACAGTGTGGCTCTAAAAGGTACCCTTCCCCCCTTTTTTTTTAATGTGTGCACCAAAAATTTTGAAACTTGGCATACTTCAATTGCTGTCGAAATACTACTTTTTGATGTTACTGACGTACTTTTAGTATTCAAGATGGCGGCTGGGCGCCATTTTGAAACATTTTTTAAATGGAATTTTGAAGATCTTGATGAGTACTTCATAACCCTTGAATATTGAGTCAATATCTTAAAGTACTACAAAATGACGGTACATTTAATTACTACATTGATACAAACACTTTTAAAAAAGAATCGTCAAACTCAATTCAAAAGACGCTGAAAATATTTTTGACATAAAGTTTGGGTTAGGAATAAATGACAAAAATGTCAAAAAAGCATCTTTTGAATTGAACTTGAGGCATTTTTTCAAAAAGTGTATGTGTATCAATGTAGTAATTAAATGTACCGCCATTTTGTAGTACTTGCAGATATCGACTTATTATTCTAGGGTTATAAAGTACTCATCAGGATCTTCAAAATGAATTGTCACACGACCCCCCTTTCCATTTAGAAAAATGTTTCAAAATGGCGCCCAGCCGCCATCTTGAATACCAAAAGTACGTCAGTAACATCAAAAAGTAGTATTTCAACAGCAATTGAAGTACGCGAAGTTTCAAAATTTTTGGTGCACACATTAAAAAAAAGGGGGGGGGACCTTTTAGAGCCGCACTGTATACTCAGGCATGATGAAGATTGTAACCATACCCGAATTTTGATTATACCCTTCTCAAAAAAATATTTGTGTGATCATAAATCCAGGTCACAAGCCGTTGAGCACTACCGGTATACCTGGAGTGGCCCTCCAGGTACCGCTACCTGGAGTGCCTATCTGGTATTTACACCTGCTTTTCAACAGATTATTCTGTAATTGTCTTCGATCACGAGAGTTACTCTGCTAGTTCACCAGTCCTGATAAATATAAGTACTTTCCAAAAGTATATGTTTCAATCCATAGAGGTTCACAAACTAGGAACACAACATTGGCGTTGCCGAGTCGTTACGATACATTGAGTCATTGTATCTCATATTGGTTTTTACATATTGTAGAGTGTTCTTGTGTGGTTATTGTTGTTTTCTGGAAATACTTGTTGAATATGGATACCAAAAAAAAAAAAACTGAAAGGGGCAACTTAGGTTGTCAGATGCGATTAGAAAACATCCAGGTCGGAAAAAGGGACAAATTCTGAGTATACATTTTGCCTTTTTTTATTTATGAAAAGTATAGGCAAGTAATACCAGTTTACCTGAACATAAATACATATATCCACTTAAAATTGATATCAACATTATTATGTTAACTTATGAAGATACAGTCTATCAAAAAAGTCTATACACCTAAAATGCAATGATATTTTTCATCCTGCAGTAGTTCTCAAAAGGCCGATGATGCATTTAAAAACTTCAATATTTTTCTCAAATTACATGTCCCCTAGCATGTCCCACTCTGCTTCATAGAAATCATGTAAAATTCCGCACAAAAAAGTTTCCGGGCAGATCAACATGCTCATCAAATTTGACATATTTTCACTAGAATATTATTTTAAAAACATGTGTTTTCCAGATGTTAAACGATATCGAAAAATTGCTTCTCTTTCAAATTTCATGCTTTTTCAATACTCACATTTTGCTTCTCCCTAGTATTCCAAAGATATGCGTTATTTACTGATGTTTAATGGATGCGTTTATTTGTAGATGTCAGTCGCACCAGAAAAAAAAAACATGGACAGCAATGAACTTTTCTATCTCACAGACTAACAAACAAGCTGATTATTTAGAAGATCAAAGTAGATTTCGCTGCCCCAGTTTTCTCTATCAAAGTTACTCTAGGATGGATACCAGTATACAAGGGAAGAGTTGGAGATCAACGAGCGGACTAACTGGCGCTCAAGGCTGCAAATAACAGTAAATCTGGCACTTTGGGTTCCATCAAATGACCCCCGCTTTGATTTTTTGTCAGTTGTTATTGATCCATTAGAAAAGCTTGAATTCAAAAAGTTGTATCTCCCCGCCCCCCTGTTTTTGAGAAACTCAAAACAAAATTGGATTCAATTTTCTGGCTAAACCGTAGGTCGTACCGAAAGTTTTTTTGCACAAAAAATGAAGAAAATCAAATTCTCTACAATTTGTGTGGATGCTAAAATAGCTCTTCAACCTACCGTAACAACGTTAGAGGGCGCCAAAGTCGACAAATGCGATTTTCTTGCAGTTTTTTGCATTTTTGAGGGGCAAATAAA
The DNA here is from genome assembly GCA_958502075.1 of Orchestes rusci. NCBI lineage: Eukaryota > Metazoa > Arthropoda > Insecta > Coleoptera > Curculionidae > Orchestes > Orchestes rusci. The sequence goes on along the minus strand of OY293304.1, from coordinate 79,357,565 downwards.
TTTTCCTCACTGTCGCAAAGTTTTTCAAAGTGAACATCATGAAAAAACCTACAACAGTCATATGTTTTTTTTTCTACAACGCACTGTTCGCGAGATATATTGCATTCAATGTCAAAATGTGCATATTATGTAAGTCGCATGACATCGATAACCGACGATGGTTTGCTACCCGTTACTTTTCAGAATTATTAAAACGTTTTATTAAAACCTAAAAATTTAAAAAAATTGGGAGTAAAATGATTTTGTGTGATATTAGGAGAGCAAAGGTTTTGTCTGACTCAGAAAATGGAAAAACATGAAACGGAGAATTTTTGACAATAAAAAATCAGCTGCTTATTGTGTGTTACTGGGAAAATTTAAACTACTTTCAAAATAATGTGAATAATCACCCACCTGCATTGAAGTCAGGCTTGAAAATGCATAGGAATCCAATATCCATGAATTTAAAGGACAATTTATTAAATATGAATGGTAATGAATGCACCATGAAAATCATTCGCATCTTAAATATGATATACCACTTTTCTTCTTTTCGTGAACATTTGTGTGTTGAAAAAGTCATGTACGTTTGTTTTCAAGATTATAAACATTGAAATTAATTAAAATTTAAATCAAATGATTCAAATCATTTATTGCCAAAATTATTATGTTTCATAAGTTGCCCTACCTGTGGCATTGATATTTTTTTTGTTTCATATATACATATTTTTATGTACATATTTACATATATTTGATTTTATGTATCTTTTTTTCTTTTATATATACCTATCATTAATTATTGTTATATATTGTTGTATCGTATATATATTCATATTGTACATTATTGTTATGAGAATAGGCCCGGCGGCAGGTGCGTTTTCGAATGCTCTCGCAGCAGCTCGCGGCAAATCTCGCGTCATATCTTGCGAACTGTGCCACGTAGAACAAAAAGTTGCAGATCAATTTTGTAGGTTTTCTCATGATCTTCACTTTTAAAAACTTTGCGACTAAAAGAAATCATTTGACCCTCAAAAATGCAAAAAACTGCAAAAAAATCGCATTTGTCGACTTTGGCGCCCTCTAACGTTGTTACGGTAAGTTTCAGAGCCATTTTGACAAAACAAAAATTGTAGGGAATCTGATTGTTCTCATTTTTCGTTGTATTAAATGTTTGATGCGACCTACGGTTTAGCCAGAAAATCAAATCCATTTTTTTTTGAGTTTCTCAAAAACGGGGGGGCAGGGGGATACAACTTTTTGAATCAAGACTTTTCTAATGGATCAATAACAACTGACAAAAAATTAGAGCGAGGGTCATTTGATGAGAGGCAAGACACTTTTTGATGCCAGATTTACTGTACAGGGCAGGTCTGGTATTCTCATTCTAAGATTGATACAAAAAAATATTTTCAAGAGGTTGCTTCATTTGAAATGCCGGATTCACGAGTGATCCCATAATTGTCCCATGAATGATAAAGAAATTCAATTTTTTTACATATTGGGTTTCCTAGAAGGTGAGGAACACAGATCAGGGAGAACCCTCCCGGATTACACTCAACTAGGGTCCGTACAACATTCTTTCAAAAAAGGTCTTATCTAATCATCACTGAAAAATGTCAGTGGCTCTCCTACAATTAGGGATAATACCCCGCAAGCTAGGAATGTCTGTTAACAGTAACCAGTAACCCAGTCTCCTTTTGACACGATTGTACAAATTTCAAAATCCATTTTTTTTTAAATGTTGAAACATTCACTAATAAGAGAATTGCACTGGATGCAAAGTTTATACAGCGTCAGCTAAAAAGACCAATAATTAACCAAATTTGAACAAGAATTATAAAAAGCGGAAAAATGTTGATTCATTAATAAGCTAATGAACTGAAAAAGTGCAAAGATTTGCGTTTTTTCAAGTCTTGAGATTTGATGACGTGGAATTATCACGTTCGCAATTTGCAAATTGTGGTATGTAATGGATGATGACAATTCATGAACTGTCCACTTATAAGAACAATTGAAATAAGAACGTCTCACAAAATACAGGAAATTGTGCCATCTAAGTGTTGACTCAAGCACTAGGGATAAATGCGTTGAAAAAATTCCATGATGATATCGAGTATACCAACACATCAAACCAGGAGAGTAGTGATAGTTTATGTCTTCGACCTTCAAATCTGGTCAGTTATTTTTTTGTTATGGCTTATAGAATATGAACTAGAGCAGCAGTCTAAAAGTGTCTCTGAAAAAGTGGTATAAAATGAAATAACGAGAAAAAATTAGATTTTAGTGTAATCTGTAGTTAGATGGCAGAAGATCCGGAAAAACATAAAAATCTATTTCTTTTAACATATTTCAAAAATTCATACCGCCATTGATTCTATATTTGTGGAGATCGCATATCGATCTCTGCGGTATGACAGCTATCGGTATGGCAAGAGGAAGTTACTTTTCCAGATGAAACTAACATTGTTTATATGAAATACTAGCACTACTCGTCACGGCTTTGCCCGCATTTGTTTGAATGTTATCGAATAACGTTGAAAGCTACACTCATAAACTTGGAAAACGACGAAACACGTGTTTTATTGGCTTTATCCAAGATCATCATGATACAGTTTCATGTCGACGTGACCAAAAATAAATTTTTTTCATTGATTTATGATTTTTCACACCACACCGTTTAACTTCTTAAGGGTTGAATTTTGAAAACCGACGAAACTGATGTTTCATTGATTTCATGCAAATTATCAATATGAAGTTTGAAGTACAATTTTACACCCCTACCCCTTCCATCTTGATAAGGATGTGTTCAAAAATACTTTATTATACCTTGCCCACGAATTTGTTCTAAAATACGAGGTTAACAAATGTTGTTTTCCACCTCATCTCCTTTGAGCCCGACTTTGTCCCTCCTGTGGGTTGAATTTTAAAAAACAACGATACATATTTTCAATCAATTTCATTCAGGATTGTTAATATGAAGTTTCAACATGGTGTTAACAAAAATACATAATCATTCATCAATTAACAAATCCTTCCACCCACTCTCTTGAGTCCGAATTGTACCACCTTAGGGGCTGAATTTCGCAAAATGACGTGACACATATCTAATCAATTTCATTTGAGATTATTTATACGGAGGTTTAAGATGATGTTACCAAAAATACATAATATTTTATCAAATAATGATTTTCCCCACCTCATCTCCTTTTAGCCCGACTCCAAAAAATAACGAAACATTTAATCAATCAATTGCATTAAAGATTCTTAATATGAAGTTTCAACATGATGTTAACAATAATACATAGTCTTTCATCAATCAACGATTTTTTCCACCCACTACTTTGAGTCCAAATTTTACTCCCTTAGGGGCGGAATTTTAAAAAATGAAGAGATATTTGATTAATTTCATTTGAGATTATTTGTACAAAATTTCAAGATGATGGTACCAAAAATACATGACCTTTTATCAATTGATGATTTTTCTCACCTCATCTCCTTTTAGCCCGACTTTGACCCCCTTAGGGGTTGAATTTCAAAAAATAACGAAACATGTATTCAATTAATCTCATACAAGACTGTTGATACGAAGTTTCAACGTGATGATAAGAATAATACATAATCTTTCATCAATTAACGATTTTTTCACCCACTCTTTTGAGTCCGAATTTGACCCCCTTAGGGTCTGAATTTCGCAAAATAACGTGACACGTATTTGAATAATTTTATTTAAGATCATTTCTACGAAGTTTCAAGATGATGTAACCAAAAATACATGACCTTTTATCAATTCTTGATTTTTCTCACATCATCTTCTTTGAGCCCGACTTTGACCCCCTCAGAGGTTGAATTTAAAAAAATAACGTTACATGTGGTCTATCAATGTCATTAAAGGTCATTAATATGAAGTTTCAAGTTGATGCGACCACAAATACATAGTTTTTCATCAATATATAATTTTTCTTACCCTCACCCTTTCCACCACCTACCCTTAGAGATGAAATTTCACAAAATCCTTTCTTAGAACACCTAGAAGTATTTAGCAAAACAAAATTCCTTGGCTCTATCTATAATAGTTTTAACTCGGCGTTGATGAGCTACTCAGGACAAGCTCTTTTATTAGTATACAGGGTGTCCCAGATCAACTGGAAATTTGAGATGAGGAACCCATGGCCGGTAGTGCCTCGTTTCAAAAATCACACGCCACTGAAAATTTTCGGTTAAACAGGGTTCTTCACTTAAAACTCCGCACGCCATTATCTTAGAAACAAATAGAAAAATTTGATTTCTGTAGAAAGTAGTCAATGTATGGGGTCCAGTAATTATCTTTCACAGTTGAAAAAATTCGACGCCTACCAAGAGTGAAGCGTCGCGACGCGACGGGTCATAGATATCAATCGATTGCGGGGAGTTTGAAATTACGCGCATGCAAAAGTACGTATTATTTATAAACTTTTTTGTTATCTAGTCGGACCCATTGATCCCACCCAGTTCTGAGATATAACGGTTTTCAGTAAATATCCCATGAATAACAAAAAATGCGATAACGGATGATTGTTACAAGAAATCTATCCTCAATTTTTGTAAAAAGAAGTCAATGTATCTATGCTGAGCGCCGCGACGCTTCAAAAATATAAATCGATTGCAGAGACTTCGTAACTACGCACATACGAAAGTACATGTAATTTATAAACTTTTTTGTCATTCACTCGAAACCATTTATCTGACAAATTTCTGAGATATACGAGTTTATAGTAAACATTTTTTGATTGACAAAAAATGCCGGATGATTTTTACAAGAATGCTAGTCTCAATAATTGCGGTAAAAAGTGTTCAGTGTATGGCGTCAAGTGGATATTTTTAAAGGTTTAAAAAATTTGACAACTATTAAGGGCTAAGCGTCGCGACGCGTCAAAAATATCAATCGAATGCAGGGACTTCGAAATAATGCGCATGCAGAAGTACAAGTTATTCATATTTTTTTTGTTATTCACTTGAACCCATTTATCATTTCTGAGTTGAACTGGTTTAGTACCTGAAAATTTTTTGGTTGACAAAAAAATCTCGTGGGAATCATCCTTGATCGCATTTTGTGTCAATTGGGAAATGTTTATTCTGGACCGGTATAACTCAGAAAGGAGAAGAATGTATAACTTCAAGTGAATATCAATAAAATTTACTATCAACATGGACATTCGCGTAATTTGAAAGTCCCTGAAACAGATTTATATTTCCGATCCTCGCGACGCTTAGCTCCTGTAGGCGTCGAATTTTTTAAACTTTGAAAAATATGCACTTGTCCCCATACACTGATAACGTTTTACAGAAATTGAGACTGGTATTTTTGCAAAAATCATCCTTGATCGCATTTTTTGTCAATCAAGACATGTTAACTATAAACCGGTATAACTCAGAAATGAGTAGGATAAATGAACTCGAGTAAATGACAAAAAGTTTATAAATACCATGTACTTTAGCATGCGTGTAATTTCAAAGTCCCTGCAATCGATTTATATTTTCGACGCGTCGCGGTGCTCAGCTCTCGATAGGCGTCGAATTTTTTAAACTGTGAAATATATCCACTTGACCCCATACATTGAACACTCTTAACAGAAATTGAATATCCATATTCGTTTTCAAGATATTAGCACGCGGAGTTTCAAGTGAAAAACCCTCTATACGCTTTCAAGGACAACAGTATGGTTTTTATTTTTTTACTCGAGAACGGTGCAACGGACAAAAAAAAATCAGAAAAGCTATTTTGTTGGAAATTGAACGAGGTCCAAGATAAAATTTTAATTGTTCTGAAGTAACAATGTTATTATTTTTTTTTTTTCGAAAAATAGTGCACACGTGTTTCCCATCTCCGGTCCTGGACGAGGTTTTTTTCCAAATACTCAGACACATGCAATACCATTGAGTGCTGAACTCTAAAAATTTAATCAAAATCGGTTGAGCGATTTTAAAAATAAATTCAGTTGTTCATTTTTTTTTTTTAAAACACCCTGTATCTATGAGACGGGGCACTTCCGGCCATCAGTTTCCCAGCCCAAACTTATTATCTATGGTTCCTCTATGTGCTGTATAAGTGGTGACGAGTTGAGCTGGGACAGCCTGTAGATGTTTCATTGATTTTATGCGATATTATTAATATGAAGTTTGAAGTCGATGTGACCAAAAATACAATTTTTTATTGATTTGTGATTTAAAAACAACGATACATGTGTTTAATCATTCTCATTCAAGATTGTTAATATGAAGTTTTATTATGATGTTGACAATTATACATAATCTTTCATCAATTAACGATTTTTTCCACCAACTCCCTTGAGTCCGAATTTGACCACCTCATAGGGACTAGATTTCGCAAAATTACGTAACATGTATCTAATTCATTTCATTTGAGATTATTCACACGAAGTTTCAAGATGATGTTACCAAGAATAACTATTCTTTTATCAATTGATGATTTTTCTTACCTCATCTCCTTTTAGACCGACTTTGAACGTTTGAACCCCTTAGCGGTTGAATTTCAAAAAATAACGAAACATGTGTTTGATCGATCTCATTCAAGATTGTTAATATCAAGTTTCAACATGATGTTAACAATCTATAAATCAACGATTTTTCTCCATCCACTCTTACGAGTCCGAATTTGACCCCCTTAGGGGTTGAATTTCGCAAAATAACGTAACACATATCTAATCAATTTCATTTGAGAATATTTATACAAAGTTTCAAGTTGATGTGACCAAAAATACATAATTTTTCATCAATATATAATTTTTTCTACCCCCAACCTTTTCACCCCCATAGAGATAAAATTTTGCAGAATCCTCTCCTAGCACACCTAGAAATAATCAGCAGAACATCTTTTAAAAATTTCATGGCTCTAACTATAATAGTTTTGACTCGGCGTTGATGAGTCAGTCAGGACAAGCTCTTTCATAAGTATAGAAGATTAATATCGCCAAGTTTCAATACAACTCAGATGAAAAGGCAACACTAAGTGGGACTGTTAGTTAGGGGTGGGTTTTTTGACTGTTGTGAAACAGAGGACTTCTTTAGCAATCAATAATTGCAGTAGGTGCCATTCCATATATTTTGCCATAACAACATCAATTTCCCACTACCGTTGATTGAGAAACTGGTTTTCTAATTCTACACAGTTGAGCTATTTTAGCCGCTCTACTGTGGATTTATAAACTTGACGTTGGTGATAGCTTTGGTGCTCGCGCCGGCATAGGAAGTTGAAAACACGTGGGAGACGATTTATAAACGGCAACATTGATTTTTCAAATAATTTTTCATAACTGAAAACAGGTGTGCTCGAATCAGATTTCAGATAAGAAAAAACCCATCGAGATAACGTTTCGACAAATTCAGTTTCTGTAGTGGTTCGTTTATCGAACAGAAATACGTCACATCACTTATAATATCTGAAAGCCAGAATTTCCTGGATTTGTTATACCGGGTGCCCCACTAAGAAAGGCCTTCGTCTGTATCTTGGAAAGTATTGAAGAAAAATTGCTGGCAATAATTTTCAAGTTTCTAGAACGACCGCTAGAGGGCCTAACTGCTAAGGTGATTCAAAACATGAGATTTTCACAAAACTTTGCCTTGTTTAGGGGTATTTCAAATTATGGCATCTTTATCTTTAGCAAATTTGAAATCTTTTGACTGCCAAAATAAAGTTGTGGGGAGAGGTCGGTTAGACCTGTTCTTATTCAAATGTCAATAACTCCGATCTGAATACTTGGAATCAAACGAACAAGGTCTCATTTTAAAGAGCGTTTCTTCCTCGATATTCTACCTCATGAACAATGATTATACAGGGTGTCCCAGCAAGGCCATATCTCAGAAACTACTGGACCTAAAAGTTAAAAGGAAAAAAAATTATCACTAAAGTGGCCACGAGAAAATGCTGGAAAATATTTTTAACTTCGAAATTTTTCCGCTAGGGGGCACAATCAAAGCTTAAATATTAAAATTCGAAATTTCTCCGGAAATTCTCAGATTGAGGTATATCTTTATCAACATGGTTAGAAAACCTAGACAATTTCACGTCTTTTTGGTACAGGGCTCATTGGCGTACCGATCTTCGTCTGAGTAGGGGAAGGTAGTGAAAGTGTAATTGTTCAAGTGGCTGTAACTTATAAACGACTTGTCCGATTTTGTTGCGTATAGGCTTGTTTGGAAGATAAATGCGAGTACTTTCGTATATCGTATCCAGTGATGCGTGTTTGTCTCCAGAAAAGTTGCTAGAAGGGGTAACTTGAATTAAAAACAGTGTTTTTAATTTTACCGCAAAAATTTGGATGGTATGGTATAATTCTGATAATAATAACTAGTCCAAATTATGTAAAATTTAATGTTTTAAGGTTTTTAAGTTTTTTTTTTTTTTTTTTTTTTTCTTTTTTTTTAAGGTTTTTTCTTGTAAATTCAATCTTTATTTCGATTCTGTTATCAGAATTATACCGTACCATTTAAATTTTTGCGGTGAAACGAAAATAACAGTTTTTAATTCAAATTACGCCTTCTAGCAACTTTTCTGGAGACAATCACGCATCACTGGATACGATATACGAAAGTACTCACATTTATCTTCCAAACAAGCCTATATGCAACAAGCCTATATGCAACAAGTCGTTTATAAGTTACAGCCACTTGAACAATCACACTTTCACTACCTTCCCCTACTCACACGAAGATCGGTACGCCAATGAGCCCTGTACCAAAAAGACGTGAAATTGTCTACGTTTTCTAACCATGTTGATAAAGATATACCTCAATCTGAGAATTTCCGGCAAAATTTCGAAGTTAAAAATATTTTCCAGCATTTTCTCGTGGCCACTTTAGTGATCATATTTTTTTTCCTGAACTTTTAGGTCCAGTAGTTTCCGAGATATGGCCGGTGGCCACCCTTGCTGGGACACCCTGTATGCATTTAACAGTTGACGCTATAGGGCACTATCTTACATCTTCTCAAGCATCAAGCGATTTTCAAAAAAAAATAAATGAAACCGAATGTGTTTTTTCAGCTAAAAGTAAAGATAAATAAAAGCTTCACAAACTCTTAGATCATAACTTGGTATCTCCTTCCAAACCGGAGATATTGGAAAAAATAAAAATAAATGCGAAAAAATCTGCTCTTCAAGTATATCTACTTTATATCATTATACGGTAGTAATAATAGGAGAAAGAAACGATAAATTAACTGGAATATTGATAATATACCAGAATTTCGGATTAATTAATAGTAAAATAATTAATTAATAATATTCTTGATACCATTACTGACGCGTATTCATGCACGGCAAGACATGCTTTCCCGCTTTCTATTGTTTGTGTGCAGATTTTTGAGGTAATATCATATTTTTAGATCACGTAGATGTTATATTGATATAATTGTATGTTGTGTGTGTGTGTGATATTTATCAGAAAATGGTTGATGATCCCTTGATATTCGTGAATAAATGAGTTCCGTTCATCCGTACTAATTGAGATACCAGGACAGTGAAGAAGAAAAGTCGAATTCGTGAAGTTAAGTAGGCTTTGGAAAATAGTGTGGTTTGTAGTTTGTTTTGATCTTGATCAAACTAGCCATGTACTTATTCATACTTGAATAAAGTGTTGATCGTCTCACTTGCGTTTTATTTTATTCGATTGCTTATAAAAAATGCCTCTATTACTTGAGGATGCGGTTGACATAATTGCGGTATATTTTGAATGCTTGTGCAATCCAGTAATTGCTGCAAGGGTTTATGCCGGGCGATATCCTCAAATACGCCGCTACGACAGTAGAGTATTTACTCGTTTGGCTCGCCGTTTTCGTACTACTAGGTAAAACTGCAGCAATCCGAATAAATGTTTTGGCTTACGTGCAGTTTGATCCCCAACTAAGTGCCAGGAAAATTTCCCGAAATTTGAGCATTGCTCGCACTACTGTGCATAGGATTGGGAGATGAGAGAGGTAGGTAATTTATAAAAATCTACCACAAAACTAATGAATAACTCAATACTTATTTGCACCCAGAACCAATCATGAAAATTCTCAAATCTAATGATAATTATTCGTTTTTGAGGTAACATCCCTACCATATTGTTCTCCACCATTGTCATTGGCATTGTCTCAGCAGGATCATGATCGAATGCTGGATCATTAATATTGGATGCTCAATATGATGTCGGAAAATAGAATACTGCTTTCAAGAATATTATGGAGCTACAACATCAAGAAAAATGGAGTGTAGATGTCTGGTGCGGCATTCTCGACGGAAAAATAATTGGTTCATATACAGGGTGTCTCATGGTCTATGGTACCTTAGACGTTTACGGAAAACTAGACATAGGATCGAGCTGAAAATTTGGCTCAGCACATAATCGAGTATGATCTATATTTAAAAAAAAAATCAGTTCTGCAGTGTTGCCACTTCTACTCAAAAGTCGTGGCAACTTTCTTATTTTAAATGGACCACCCTGTATATTATTATTTTTTTGAATTCCTTGACTGATTCTTATCACTTTTGCTTGATATACTCCTATACCTATCGGCAGCGGTTTCGAGATATAAATTAATTTATAATATTTTTGTCGTAAAACACATCAGTGGATTGAGTTCAATAATTTCGTACTTGAAAACGGTGGAGAGTTGAAATTGCTATACCGACTAGAGAAAGGTGGGTTTATATGGTTCCAATGGAGAAACCGATCTGTAAATATACAGGGTGCTTCAAATTTATTAATCTTTTTCCTATACACAAAAATGATAAAAACGCTATTTTTTCAAATGGAACCCCCTGTATATCACTTAAAAAATGAAAAGACCAATAAATTTCCTTTCAAATGGTATCCCATATTCCTATACCTAAACCTTCAGGTTCTACAAGAAAAATGCATTTGTCTAAAAAATAAATTATATTGGTATTATTGATATGAAACATAATGTATTTGCAGTTTGCTACCAAAAATTAATTGTTATTGCTGTGTGACCTGGCAACTATAGGTTGCCCTAGAAACTACATTATGTTTCATATCATGTATACCAATATAATTTATTTTTTAGTAAAATGCATTTTTCTTGTAGATCCTCAAGGTTTAGGTATAGGAACATGGGATACCATTTGAAAGGAAATTTAATGGCCTTTTCATTTTTTAAGTAATATACAGGGAGTTCCATTTGAAAAAAAATGATTTTTTATCATTTTTGTGTGAAGGAAAAAGATTAATAAATTTGAAGCACCCTGTATATTCACGGATCGGTTTCTCCATTGAAACCATATAAACCTACCTTCCTCTAGTCGGCATAGCAATTTCAACTCTCCACCGTTTTCAAGTACGAAATTATTGAACTCAAAAAAATAATAATATACAGGGTGGTCCATTTAAAATAAGAAAGTTGCCAAGACTTTTGGGTAGAAGCGGCAACACTGCAGAACTGAAAATATTTTCAAAATATTGATCATACTCGATTATGGGTTCAGCCAAATTTTCAGGTCCCGTCCTATGTCTAGTTTTCCGTAAACGTCTAACGTACCATAGAACGTGAGACACCCTGTATATTCAATGAACGACTTACTGGTCAGAATTATTTGATGTTTTTTGATATTGAACTAACAGTGGATTTCGAAGATGTGCCACTGGATATTTGTAGAAATATGATGTTTCAACAAGACGGATGTCCTGATGCACATTTTGGGGCAATTGTTCGTCAATTTCTTGACGAGTCGTTCCCTCCAAGGTGGAAAGGAAGAGGAAGTATATTTCCGTGGCCTGCAGGGTATTAGATAGTATGGTTGAGCTTTAATTCTGAGAATATTAACGAACGCGATGTATTCTATTCTAGATCCCCTGACTTAACATGCCTAGATTTTATCTATGGGGAAGGTCAAAAGATCAAGTTTTTGCCACCCATCCCCAGAGCAGAAGTGGAAGCTGCCGTGATGTCAACCAGACAAAGATTGCAGTTATACAGGGCTTTTCACTTAAAACTCCGCACGTCAATATCTCGGAAACGAATAGGAATATTTGATTTCTGTAAAAAGTAGTCAATGTATTTGGTTGGGTAGTTATTTTTCACAGTTAAAAAAATTCGACGCCTACCAAGAGTAAAGCGTCGCGATGCATCGAAAATATCAATCGATTGCAGGGACTTTGAAATTACGCGCATGCAAAAGTACGAGTTATTTATAAACTTTTTTGTAATTCAGTCAAACCTATTTATTCTACTCAGTTTTGAGATATACAGTGTGTCCAAGATAAGGATGTCTATCATGGGGATCTTGGAAACCGTGAGAGATACAAGGTCAGTTGAATTGAGGCAAAGTTGCGTATTTTCATGCTTAACAAAATGCCGTTTTAGAAGCCAAGAAATTAAAAACTAAGTCCGAAATTGTCCGAAAAAAACCGAAATTTTTCAAAATTGTTTTGATTTTTTCTGACCACATTTGAAGAGATATTTTGAAATGAATGGAACTTCTTCATTGCCACTTTTTGCCCTTTACAAGATTGCGTTATCAAATTGAAGAACCGACGTTTCGTCTATGAGCAGTCATCATCAACTTTGTTTTTTTAAATACGGTCCTGGATTTTTTATGACGGATTTTGAGGGCCTCTTATGTTCCTAAACCAACAATGTATCGCAATTATTTAAAAAAAACAAAGTTGTTGATGGCTGCTCATAGACGAAACGTCGGTTCTTCAATTTAATAACGCTATCTTGTAAAGGGCAAAAAGTGGCAATGAAAAAGTTCCATTCATTTCAAAATATCTCTTCAAATGTGGCCAGGAAAAAATTTAAACAATTTTGAAAAATTTCGGTTTTTTTCGGATAATTTCGGACTTAGTCGGAATTTCTTAAAACGGCATTTTGTTAAGCATAAAAATACGCAACTTTGCCTCCATTTAACCGACCTTGTATCTCTCACGGTTTTCAAGATCCCCATGATAGACATCCTTATCTTGGACACACTGTATATCTCTACTGAGTAGAATAAATGAGTTCGACTGAATAACAAAAAAGTTTATAAATAACTCGTACTTTTGCATGCGCGTAATTTCAAAGTCCCTGCAATCGATTAATATTTTCGATGCGTTAAGACGCTTTACTCTTGGTAGGCGTCGAATTTTTTAACTGTGAAAAATAACTACTCGACCCCAAACATTGACTACTTTTTACAGAAATCAAACATTTCTATTCGTTTCCGAGATATTGACGTGCGGAGTTTCAAGTGAAAAACCCTTATATCGAGCATTATGAGCAACAATTTGAACATTAAGGGCATCACTAGTTATTATTATAAATAATAATAATAATCAATTATGAATTCATCAGACGTTATGGTATATCATCGATATTAAATGAGTTGTGTATTCTTTTTTTTTATATTTTATTAAAATGGTTAGAGCACTAAGGTGGTCGAAGGACATATTTTTTGTCATTTATCTCTTTTTCCGCTTATATATACAGGGTGTCCCAGCACGGGTGGCCACCGGCCATATCTCGGAAACTACTGGACCTAAAAGTTCAGGAAAAAAAATATGATCACTAAAGTGGCCACGAGAAAATGCTGGAAAATATTTTTAACTTCGAAATTTTGCCGCTAGGGGGCGCAATCAAAGCTTAAATATTAAAATTCGAAATTTCTCCGGAAATTCTCAGGTTGAGGTATATCGTCATCAACATGGTTAGAAAACCTAGACAATTTCACGTCTTTTTGGTACAGGGCTCATTGGCGTACCGATCTTCGTGTGAGTAGGGGAAGGTAGTGAAAGTGTAATTGTTCAAGTGGCTTTAACTTATGAACGACTTGTCCGATTTTGTTGCGTATAGGCTTGTTTGGAAGATAAATGTGAGTACTTTCGTATATCGTATCCAGTGATGCGTGATTGTCTCCAGAAAAGTTGCTAGAAGGGGTAACTTGAATTAAAAACAGTGTTTTTCATTTAACCGCAAAAATGAAATGGTATGGTATAATTCTGATGATAATAACTAGTCCAAATTATGTAAACTTTAATGTTTTAAGGTTTTTAAGGTTTTTTTTTTTTTTAAGGTTTTTTCTTGTAAATTCAATCTTCATTTCGATTCTGTTATCAGAATTATACCGTACCATTTTAATTTTTGCGGTGAAACGAAAATAACAGTTTTTAATTCAAATTACGCCTTCTAGCAACTTTTCTGGAGACAATCACGCATCACTGGATACGATATACGAAAGTCCTCACATTTATCTTCCAAACAAGCCTATACGCAACAAAATAGGACAAGTCGTTTATAAGTTACAGCCACTTGGACAATTACACTTTCACTACCTTCCCCTACTCACACGAAGATCGGTACGCCAATGAGCCCTGTACCAAAAAGACGTGAAATTGTCTAGGTTTTTTAAACCATGTTGATAAAGATATACCTCAATCTGAGAATTTCCGGAGAGATTTCGAATTTTAATATTTAAGCTTTGATTGCGCCCCCTAGCGGAAAAATTTCGAAGTTAAAAATATTTTCCAGCATTTTCTCGTGGCCACTTTAGTGATAATTTTTTTTTTCCTGAACTTTTAGGTCCAGTAGTTTCTGAGATATGGCCGGTGGCCACCCTTGCTGGGACACCCTGTATATAGAGAATTAGAGGTTAGTGGGGATGCAGTCTAATAGATTCTTCTTCTTTACAAAGTGGCCATGAGGTAAAAGAAAAACCCTTTGAGGTTATGTCAAGCTTTCGAGATTTATTTGGTCTCTTCTTCAGGACTACTACAGAAATTACTCAAATTAGTACCACTAAAAGAAACTTATATTTAAAGAAACTCACCACACGTGGGTTATATAAATGAACTGGGTGACAAACTCCACATATCGGAAAAAGTGTGTAAGAATTTGCAGTAGCAAATCTCACTCAAAGATGCTTCATTGCCCGTGGTTGTGTGTAAAAAGGACAAAGGATCAGTACCAGCTACCCAATCTAGAGAAGTACGCAGGCGGAAACGGTTTTTTCATTAACGCGCTAGTTTGCAAGTCGATATATGACATACGTTCTCATTAATTAGATGTGTGGTTTTGACCTGTTCCTATGTAGGTGACTGAGATAGACAGTGATTATTCCTGTTGTGAATAGATCTTACCGGGAACGGGCAATTACGCATGTATGTACAATGATTTCTAAACTGCTCTAAGATTGAAAAACATTATTTAGTACCGAAAGGTGAATACAATTCTACAATTTCATACAGATTTGGTTATGTGGTGACCTAGGGTTGGGTGATGTAGTAAACTATTTTATTTTACGCTTTTAAAAGTTTTGTTTATTTAAAATGAATAGGGTGTTGAGACCAAATGTAGAAATTTCACATAGTACCCAGAGCACAAACCGCTACTCGTCTGGGGCAGCACGGTCCATCATAGTGTTAAGATTGTCTTTGCTGAGCTTTAATAAATAACTATAGATCGTGCTGAGGCCCTGTGTGTCACTCTTCTTGTTGAGAGTGAGAGGTTGTTCAAGGTAAATGTGACACATTTCTAAAAATGTCCTCATGTAATAGGGCTTTGCTTTGTCCACGATCTCAGCAACATCCCAGTTAATTTGGTGGTTAAGGGTTATATGATGTTCCGCCTATGCACAAGATGACACTCCCCTGGCACAATCAGACTTGTGAGATGTAATTCTGCCTTTAATTGAACGTGACGTATGACCTATATATGACAGTGTACAACTGCTGCATGGAATCTTATATATTCCGCAAGTATTTTCTTGAAAGTTGAGTTTAGTTTTAGGTTTAGAATATAAGAGTGATATTGTTTTAGTTTGTTTGTGTGGTGTAGATGACAAAAAAACTCGAGTTTGATTACGATTTTCTGAAAATCGTTCCTGCATGTTTCGAAACCAAGATGTAAAAAAAATTAGCCACACCAATCAATAAACTGAGTGGTTTTGGGGCGATTTTATAAAAAATGACTAATTGTAAAGCACCATTAAGCCATTTTTTATAAAATCTCTCCAAAGACACCCAGTTTATTAATTGTGGTGGTTAATTCTTTTCATACCTACTTTCGAACCATTCAGGAGCGATTTCCAGAGAATCGTTATCCAACCCAAATATTTTGTCACTTACACCTTACGAAAACTCAAACCGTGGACACACTGCATATTACCATTTTATAATAAGACTATAGGTCTGTTCGTGGAACAATCACAAACCAATCAGCGTTTCATCGATTGGTCAATGTCAGTCAGAAATCGTTTGCAAACTGCAAATGCTGAGTGCTGATTGGCTCTGACTGGTTTGTGATTGTTCTACGAACAAACCTTATATTCTAAAATGATATTACCCAAGTTGTGACATGGTTTGGCAGGTGCATGGTAAGAATTTGAGACGGTTTGTCACCGCCGCTCTCTCAATATATGGGTTGAGCACTTTCTCATTTGAACCGATTGGGAAAATTGTCACAGTATGAAATAAAATATTGTTTGATACACAGCCGTGAATACATATCACTCAAAATATATAGAAAACTTCTTTACAATAGTTTAAAATAAAATTGGGCAGCGCCCTACAACGGATAGTCTTGGTTCTATTGACTTTTTTTTCAAAAACGTAAAGAGATTGGTTTTATCGCATACGGTGCAGCCATCTATTAGATAATATAGGATCTATACCACGTTCGAAATTATAATTTAAATATTTATTCACATGCTATATCGAAACTTATTCTGAAAATATGCATAACTATTTTTCACAAACGTTCATTTCATGATGCCTAAAGATAGTTTCCTGGACAAATACAAGTTATGCATTTGAATCAGTATATAACTTTTGATAAGCTATGTGAATCAATATTCAAATCAAATTTCGAATGATTTGCATTTTAAAAATACATAAAATGCAAATCACAAAGTTTATAAGATTTGTATACCAGTTGTTCTACACTTTTCTTTTATAAGATCGGATTTTTAACTTGCTCTACCAATTTTCTCACAAATGCTTGAAAATGATTTGGTAGTCTTACAAAACCACCATAGTTGTAAAATCACAATGTATGGGGTTTTAATTAAAAATTGCTATATTCAGATTTTTGTACCTTCCTGTATATCCTGATAATTTTTCAGGACAGGAACTCTATATTCTCACAAAGCAGAACTTTTTATGAAAAAGACACATTTTTTACGTAAAATGGGACATGCTGTAGAAAGTGTGTCAAACGGAATAAAGTTGTCATGTTTTTTGTCATTGGGAATAGTAACTTTGGTGTTTATACCTTCTTCTGCTAAATTATTATATTTTTATGCATCAAAGAAACAAAATATCAATTTCAACATGCCTTTCAAGTAAATAATTGATAATCTCAGAGGAATGCTTTTCATAATTTCTATAGATTAAATATCCATAGCAGCTTTTACTATGAACGAATATTAATTGCGATTCTACGGAAAATGTGCAATTATCTCGCTATCTTCCAGACATTGAAGCGTCCAACTTGATAGTAGATTAGTTCGTAAATTACATTGATTTTTCATTAGCAGGTATCGGTGCAAGGCACAGAATATGCCCCAAATAATTGAACGATCTCTCTGTGTTCCGTGGAGATTTTTTGAGTGGTGACTTCGCTGTTATCCTGATTGGATTTTGTTTCTCAAGTAACTCGTTTTCTGACTGCTGAGTGATTCCATTAGTAGTGGACAACTCTATTTTCAGGCCTATTATAACGTGCAATCTAATTGTTCTTTGATTTCACATAAAAAAATCAGTCAATCCTTGGAGTAATTTGTTGATTCGAGAAAATGGGGAAATCAAAACAAAATATTTTCAAGTTCAAGTGAACAAAAGATTAAATTCATACTTTGGAGTTCTTACTTAGAGTTAAGTTGAAAAAAAAGCTTCACATTTCATTTCGCATATATTAATGAGAATAAAAGGCAAGCTAATCAGAGCGGTGTTAAGATGCTTATTGATTGCTGAAATAATTTTGCATTCCATCATCAAAACACTAGCTCATAATGATAAAACATGTTCTGATAATTACCAAAATTGATGAACAATAATTTCATTATTTTCACACACATTTCATTTCAAATATTCCGTATATCAGTCATTTAAGACATACACACCTCGTACGGGGACCGATATAATTTGCATTACAATAGTGACTCGAGTTTGGTGAATCAAAATATTGAGACAACGGCGTACTAACAGGTACTCTGTTTATAATAAATTGTGATATTACTTATCACATCAATTTTTGTGTAGAATTTGAATTGGATGAAATAATATGTTTATAGCATCTTGACAATACAACAATTAAATTTTGAAATTTTCGTCATCATGTTGAAAAGTCCTCGGAATAGTCCGATGAAATAACGTTAGGGTTTCATGGATTCACATCAATCTTAAGCGAACAAGTCGTTGTCATAATATAAACAATGTAAAACCATCATACTCTCTAGATAAGGACTAAAAAGCAGCATTTAAATTGGCCAATTGAGCCACCTACGATATAGACCATCTAAGGACCTTATAAAACCGATAACGTTCTACGTAATATCCATTTCATATATTTATTTAAGCTGGTATCTTTTTTAAAATCTGCCTGACACTTCAATTTAAAGGCACTACTCGTTTAGAGACCTCGCGAGAAATACGTGCCCGACTTTCAATGCTCAAGTGATGGAAGCAAGTTCAGTAATAAAACCACTCTTTTCACGGTGCCCTTGAAAAGTATTCTCGATGCAATTTCTTCAAGTCGATATGTGCACGTCCAGAAAAACTGAATATCAGGTTTTATAATATTGTGAAAATATCGAGTCTGACTAAAGTGAAGTTTTTCGAGAAACATACTGTTTAGTAGTTAAGGCATTTTTTCTTTTGTATAACAATAATTATTATTCTTATTGATTTAAATTTGGAACGTGCTTAGCTGTAAAAAATTGGACCTGTACCGGTTGACTTTGACAAGTAGCTGAGACTGATTTATCATAAAAACTGTCCGTTGCAAATACAGAATAAAATTCAACAAAAATAAAAACAACGAGGTTCTTCTTTACCTTCCTCGATTTGGTAAGAAACCCCGAAAATTATACATGGTCCTTCTTCAGCCAGATAGCCAACGAAGATAGTGGAAAACCAGGTCAGTTCTTTCCATATTATCTATTATTCTGCCGAATCATTTTGATGCAATCTGGAGCCAGTTATTGAAGATATCAGCCTCGCATCCTCGAAATAGCTACAATATCTCGTTTCTTGTAGTTATTTTATGCTAGTGACAGTGACATTGACTGGTTGTGTGCTTTAATTATCGATACGTTATCGAAAATCCTCGGACTTGCGTGTAAATACGTAGGTATCAATCTCGTTTTAATAATATATTATCTCGATGTATTACAATACCAGATCGCTCTCACTTGTAAATTGTCAGGACGCATAAAATTCCTCGTAATAACAATCAAATTCTAGACGAGTTTCCTAGAATTTCCCGTACACGTACTACATTCTCGTTTTTATAATATTTAGCGTGCTTATACCTAGTAAGTCAGCACATTATCTCGATAAATACCTATTCTCGAAGTAAAATATTATGTCGGAATCAGAAGAACGATTACCTGATTTCGATTTAAAGCGAATTAAAAATGCCCGCTCACAACTTAAAAGAGAGCTCACTCGGTTTCGAACTTTCATAGGCAAGATTGAAACAGATGATGGTTCAATTGATCAGTTGCGAGTGCGACACGACTCGATAAAATCTATTCTTGAAAAGTTCAAGACTGTGCAGACAGAATTCGAGGAATTGATGTTAAGTGCATTTCCCAATGATTTTAACGAGGAAGAAGGCAATGAGGAACGCGATGCTTTCGAAACGAATTTTTATCAAGCTTTAGCGATTTCTCAGTCGATTCTTGATACACATAATGTATCTCGAACGCAGTCTTCATTTATCGGCGGCCCAAGTCATGATGGTGCATTGCTTGGTCAAACGCTTCAGAACCAAGATAAAATTTTTTTGGCGGCAGGAGCTAGCTCTGGCGGAGCTACGTTGCCGAACGTGGCAGCAAGATTACCGCAGTTAAAATTACCCGAGTTCAACGGAGATTATAGCGAATGGCAACGATTTCGTGATATGTTTATCGCAATAGTACACAATAATACTGCACTTTCGGATGTTCAGCGTTTCTACTATTTAGAAGCGTCTCTGAAAGGCGAACCGAAAAATATAATCAGCGCGTTAGCACTGACTGATGCAAATTATAAGACAGCGTGGGAGCTTCTAGAAAAACGGTATCATAACAAAAGGATTATGATAAATGCACATATAAAGGAAATCATGAATATGCCTAGCGTAAGCAAAGAATCGCACACGGAACTTAGACAGCTGATGAACACGTTTTTTAAAAATTTTAGATCCCTCGAATCGTTAGGAGAGAAGGTCGGCACTTGGAACACCATTTTAATATACATTTTAATCTCTAAATTAGATAACCAATCTGAACGAGAATGGGAACAATATGCAAAGGATAAAGATTCTCCTACGGTAGATGACTTTAACAAATTTTTAACTCAGCGTTGTCAAATATTAGAGACAACGGATTCAAATAAATCATTATCTGTTCCAAAAAATAGACGTTTTCCCGAACCACGGTCGCTTCTAACAACAAATGATAACAATAAAAATAACTACCGTCCCAAATGCAATTTTTGTAAAGGCTCACATTTAATTTACTTTTGCGAGAAATTTAAGGCGCTACCGGTAAAAGAGCGATTGAATCAGATAAAAAGGTTAGGTATGTGTTCCAACTGCCTACGAGTGGGTCACATAATATCCGAATGTCGCTCACAAGGATGCAAAGTGTGCAGCTTAAAACACGCGACGTTATTGCATCAAGCTTCGGAACAAACAAATCCTGATAATTTGACAAATCAGATAAGTAGTTTGCAAATAAGTCACAACTCGAACGATAATACAGAGTCTTGGAGTAAACCGGGAAGTTCAAATTGTACTTCTTTTGATAACACGATAACTAACCATACGGCGATGTCAAATTATTCGATAAAAGGCGAATCCTATGTTTTATTATCCACGGCAGTAGTTAATGTTTTCGATTCGACTAATAAAACTATAAGTTGCCGAGTGTTGCTCGATAGCGGTTCCCAAGCAAATTTTATCACGGAAAACTTACTTAAAAAATTAAATTTGCAGACAAATACGATTAATTTGCCCGTATCAGGCGTCGGACAAATTCAAACAAATATAACCAAGCAAGTTTTCATACATATATCGTCAATGCACAATTCGTTTAAAACTAAGTTATCGTTTTTGGTGATTGATAAAATCACTGACTTGGTACCTTAAAATAAATTTAATATTGAAAGTTTCAATATTTTAAACGAATTGAACTTGGCCGATCCTAATTTCAACATTCCAGCAAATATAGACATGTTGATTGGGGCTTCGGTCTTTTTTGATTTGTTATGTATAGGACAGATAAAACTCGGTAAAAATCTGCCTATTCTACAGAAAACAGTATTGGGCTGGATCGTATCCGGTAAAATACCTTCTAGTTTAGCAAAACCAAATTGTATCATCTCGCAATGTTTATTTACTAGTACCTCGACAAATACTTTTCTAGAAAGTCAGGTAGAGAGGTTTTGGAAGGTGGAAGAATTGCCTCCGGATCTCAATAATAAAAACAATTGGTCGCAAGAGGAGATTGAATGCGAAAATTGTTTTGTAAACACGACTACTCGAAACAAAGATGGACGATTCATTGTCAAGCTTCCTCTTAAGGAAAACTATTTGAATCTCGGTGAAACAGAAAGTATCGCATTGAAACGATTATATAGCATTGAGCGAAAACTGGATAATCGGAAAGATTTGAAATATAGTTATCAATCATTTATGAGCGAATACGAACAATTAGGGCACATGTCGCCGATAACTGACAATTTAAAATCTAATGCGCCAATTTGCTATTTACCTCATCATTGCATCGAGAAACCCGATAGTTTGACAACCAAGGTACGTGTAGTGTTTGATGCCTCCTGCAAAAGCACTAAAGATGTATCGCTTAACGAGGTTTTAAAAATCGGTCCTGTAATACAATTAGATTTGTTTTCTCAATTAATACGTTTTCGACGACACAACTATGCTCTTATAGGCGATTTAGCTAAAATGTATCGTAATATTATGGTACATCCCGAACAGAGAGATTTACAACGCATAGTGTGGCGAAGTAATCCAGACGAACCGGTCAACCATTATCGCTTAAATACCGTCACGTACGGAACTTCTTCAGCTAGCTTCATAGCTACGCGTTGCCTGAAAGAAATAGCATTAGAAAAATCATCTCGATATCCAGTTGAAAGTAAATTAATCAATTCAGATTTTTACATGGACGATCTGTTAACAGGTTGCCAAACCGAAAAAGAACTGATCGGCATTTGTAAAAACTTGATTCATATATTTAAGGAATTTGGATTCGAGATTCGCAAATTTCAAAGTAATTCTCGGGAATTACTAGAGCAGATCGGTTTGTCCAATGATGCATCTCGATATTTAATAACGGATGATAATTGTACTAAAACTCTAGGGGTGTCTTGGTTACCTTCGATTGATTCTTTCGAATATACTGGTCAACAATTGATACCGATTGCAAATTACGTCACAAAACGGTCAATCCTGTCATTTATCGCGAAAATATTTGACCCTCTTGGATTGTTGGGTCCTATAATTGTGTGTGCAAAAATCATACTTCAGCGATTGTGGCAGTTAAAAGTTAACTGGGACGAGTCTATTCCCCAAGAACTTCATTATACTTGGTCGTCATTTTGTAAACAAATATCACAAGTTCAATTAATTCACATACCGAGAAGTGTACTCGTACAAAGTCCGATAAACATACAGATTCATGCCTTTTGTGACTCGAGTGAATATGCTTATGGCTGTTCAATGTATATAAGATCTACTGACGTAAACAATGAAATTAAAACTTCACTGTTGTGTGCCAAATCTCGCGTAGCACCTCTAAAATCTGTAACTTTACCACGCTTAGAGTTGCTAGGTGCTCTTCTTTTGTCTCAATTAGTCAGCAAATGTTTAAATATCTTAGATTTAAAAATAGATTCTGTATTTTTGTATACAGATTCTACGACTGTCTTGCAGTGGCTCTTGTGTGAGCCAAGAACGTGGCAAAATTTTATTGCAAATCGAGTATCGGAAATACAACGATTGACGAACATAAAGGATTGGCATTATATCACTAGCGCAGAAAATCCTAGTGATATTATCTCACGCGGTACTACGGTAACGGAGTTGATTAAATCAGACTTATGGTGGCACGGACCAAGGTTCTTATCGAGAACGTCCGAGTATTGGCCACAAAATACCAACATATCACATGGCCCGTTTGAGTTAAAGGACGGGAAGTTACGTACCAAGAAAATCATCAAGGCGTATGTAAGCATTTTCGTATGCCAGGCCACGAAGGCAGTTCATATCGAGGTCGTGTCGGACTTGTCAAGTGATGGATTTTTGAGCATGCTCAAAAGATTTGCTTCGAGAAGGGGTATTCCATTAAACGTCTATACCGACAATGCAACTTGCTTTGTGGGTAGTAAAAATGAGTTGATTAAAATAACGAATTTGACGCAAAATGATCTTTTTCAAGATTATATCACGAACTCTAACATAACCTGGCACTTCATGCCAGCGAGGTCTCCTCATTTCGGCGGGTTACAGGAAGCAGCTATAAAATCCTGCAAACACCATTTAAAACGGGTACTAAATCAAACACGATTTCATTACGAGGAGTTTTATACACTGACAACTCAGATAGAGGCGATTTTAAATTCACGGCCCTTGATACCTATGTCATCCGACCCAAACGATCTTGAAGCGCTAACGCCGGCACATTTTCTTATCGGTCAATCGCTATCTGCTGTACCGGAACAAAACTGGACTGATTCAAATGTAAATTTTACTAAACGATATAAGCATCTACAACTGATCAGTCAACATTTTTGGACTCGTTGGCAGAAGGAATATTTGAATTCTCTGCAGCAACGAAACAAATGGCAGTCCAATGCAGACTCGCAGATGTATGTTGGTCGTCTAGTGCTTATGAAGGAGGATAATGTGCCGTCTTTGTACTGGTCTCTAGCCAGGATAGTTGGTGTTCATCCTGGGAAAGACAATGCTGTGAGAGTAGTCACTGTCAAGGCTAAGGGCGGTACTTATAAACGTTCAGTGACAAAGTTAAGTCTATTGCCGATAGATACAGACTTTCAATCCTCACTTTCAATAGACAATCAATATGCGGGTCCCTAGGTTAATATTTGTTACATACCTCGGATTCGTCAATCAATTAATTATTAAATTGTTTAATGGACTCTATATTCTATAGTTAGATTTAGAATAAATCAAGCTGCTGTAATAAGTTGTTTGCTTCGATGATGTAATTTGAAGTATAATCTAAGGCTTACCCTTCAAGGGGGGCGCTATGTTTAGTAGTTAAGGCATTTTTTCTTTTGTATAACAATAATTATTATTCTTATTGATTTAAATTTGGAACGTGCTTAGCTGTAAAAAATTGGACCTGTACCGGTTGACTTTGACAAGTAGCTGAGACTGATTTATCATAAAAACTTTCCGTTGCAAATACAGAATAAAATTCAACAAAAATAAAAACAACGAGGTTCTTCTTTACCTTCCTCGATTTGGTAAGAAACCCCGAAAATTATACACATACCACATTATAAATTATCACTCTTATACATAATGATATGTGTCACCTACATATGAGATTCAAGAGGTAAACAAGTAGTTATGTATTGATTTTCCAAGAAGTGTTTCGAATCAAGTTGACCTTCATCTACGACCTCGGACCCGACTTCCAACCTGGAAATGACTAGCGACCCATCCGTGCTCAAACACACATTACGCAAAACCTGTAAACCCATGAGCATTAGTTTTTTTGAAAAAGAACGCTAAAATCGATTCTCTCCACCATACATTGGCGGATCGGTCGGCAAACGAGTCGAGGCTGACCGATCTGGCAAGCTCATCCGCTGATGAATGGGGGCTTAAAACAGTTACATTTATCCAATATTCCTAATTTCCAATTTGGAAGGTATTTATTTTAAATAATAGAATATCTAGGGACTTCCTGAATACGTTGACAGACTGATCTACTTGTTTTTGAAATGGCTCAAAATGTATCAACCAGATGGAAGGTGGGAGAAAAAACAAGAATGCAAAATTCGTACGCAAAATTAATTTTATGATTGGTCATTTTTTTTTATCTCGCACGTGTCAAACTGAATAAAGTCGCGTTGCGGTTATGAGTGATGTCGTAGTCAACCAGAAGACGAGGATTCAATTCCCTGGAACGCTATCGCTCTATCCCATGAGTATCCCTTAGATTCTGAAAAGTTTTTGACAAATGTTGGCAAAATGCGAAAGTTGTTCATGGAATCAGATTGATATAAATAGCACAATTTGATTCAGTTGGTTGAAGGGCTTCTTGTGGTTTATGCGTATATCTGGCTGATGTCATATTCGGAAATCTTGAATTTTGGAATAAATCATCAGTTTTTCTGGGTGTTACAAATAATGATCACACAAACCTATTTTCATGAACCGTATCACACATATTATTATTTTGACTTTAATAAACTATCATCTTTGAGTTTCGTCAAAGTGAATTCACGACTGTGTTATTTAATGAGTTTGGATCATTTCTCCGGAGATCTATTTGTTTGATTAATGATATACACACATGTCTGCTGTTTAGCTGAAGTTATCGTAGTCTGGAACATCCAAGAGCGCGTAGTTTACTCATCATAAAACATCAACTCAACTGGAATATATTAAATTTTCACTGGAGTTAATGAACGTTGTGATGTTAGTCATTGATAGATTATGTTGATAACAAAATAGCAAATGTCTACAATCGTTAACTCAAGTCTTGCCAATACCTTCCAATCAATTTCATAAGCTTTTCAAAGAATTCAAGGCTACGACTTTAACATTTTTTACATGTTTTTCTTCATTACCAACATGACTAGCGTTTCTTCTATGAACGGTTTTATCCTTTGCCGCATCTTAAACGACCTTTTGTATTTTTCCCGGAACAACCATAATCACTTTTCCACCGTCTCAATTGAGAATGTATTCTATTTATTCGTGAGCAAGCGCTCAACTGCAAGTGGAAAGGGCATCGCATCTACCTTAGGATGATTCATTTTCCGACCGGGAACGCTTTGCTACCAGCAAATAAACTCCGGAAAAACTCCGTTCCATACCACCGTTCTCGACTGTTGCTCTCCAAGTTTTTTGTTAATACCACGAGGTAGGATTCTTCGCCTGTTTTGTGACCAAGATTCTCTCAAATCTACTGTGTAACATTCTTATAAATCCACAGAGTAACGTTTCGAAATGTTTATTATATTCCAGAGAATTTCCAGAGGGCGTTCTGTTTTCCCAGTGACGTATGTGATCGGGCAAAGCAGGTCTGTTTTAGGAAAGTTCCTTCCTGCCTTATCGGATTTTGATGACTTTCTGTGACGTTTTCTCTCTTTGATCTATTTTTTCCTATTTCCGTGAAAAACCGGGAAATAGAACATATAACAGGGAGAGAAACCTTTCTGTGAGTTCTTCAAGACAGCGTTTTTATTGTGAAGTTTCCATTCACCATACTTGCGATAGTCCCGGTAAAATATCAAAGGTCTAATGAAGTTTTATCGGTTTTAATTTGGAGCTCCGCGCTGTTTCCGTTTCTTTCTCTTTTGCGCAATGTGACCCATTTTTCAGGTCATCAACCGATTTTGCCTATTTTTATTTGAAATGTCACGTTATGAAGGGTCTACTACGGGACAAATTTTGAAATATTTATTTCATTGGGCATATCACGGTACTTTTTCGTGAAAGAAGATGAGGAATTTTTATTACCGATTCTTTTCATTACATAAATGAATACGCCATTGGATTTGGAGTGCTTCCAAATAGCAGTGAACAAAATTTCAAAAAAATATATACATTAATAACAAAGTTACGACAACTTAAAATTCGTACATTTTCCTAGTCAATGGTCACAAAAGAACATCCTGCATTAACAGTTGCCATGGAGATGGAGTTACTTGGTGCCACTACTTGATGGCAAAGTGAAATTACCAAAAATTACCCATTTATCGGCAAAAATATTTAACCACAATTTGTTTGTTTTTTTTTTTATTTCTAAAAGCAAACAATATTGAACCTATCAAATCAAAATGTTATTATTTTTTATTCAAAAAATCCACTAGTTCTTGATTGTAATGCAAATGTGATTTCATTAAATGTCATGTTATCACTCGTGTTACGTTCATATCTTGTTATTTAATTTGTAGTTTATTGTTACAGGTAATAAAACAAATTCAATTTCCATGGCAAGGTATTCTTTTGTGAACATAAGCTTAGAGACTTTATAAATTTGAAGATGTCGTAGAATTGTTACTGATGACTATATTTTGTTGAAATTTTGGTTACAGCCATTTGGAACCACTCTGAATCCAGTGGCGTAGTGATTCATTCAATATAAAAATCGCTAATAAAAAATCCCCATTTCTTATCACGAAAAAGTAGTGCAATATACCTTGAAAATTGAAGTAAACAGTACAAAATCTGTTCAACAGTAGACCTTTTATAACTTGAAAAAATATGGTTAAGATCGGTTAATAACCTACAACTTTACAGGGGTGTTTCCAATTCAAATGGGTCACACTGTATAACCTTTTCTCTCTAGCCTCACCGCGTAACGCTTTCCACAATCATGTTGCTAAATATTTATCGCCGATTTTTCTTCGTACTCACTTTTCTTCCACCGATAAACGTTTTGATTATACAGGGTCCGGCAAAATGATCTCCCACATTTTGATCTTTGATAAAAACGCCATTGTGAATGATACTTAAATTTTATATTTTTATAACTGGAAATATATGTTTTGCCATTTGTCCTTATTTGATTTTGAAAACTACATAGTAAAAGAAGCATCCATTTTTTTCGATTTACATTCGAAGTAGGGGTTCGCGAACGTGGTCTCGGTCTTGGTCTCGAAAAATGAATCATGGTCTCGGTCTTGGTCTCGGTCTTGAAACCAAGACCGGGATCAAGACCATGGACTGTCTCGGTCTCGGTCTCGAAATTTTAAATAGATGTCTTCCAATATTTGGTGTCACCAAGCCAAATAATTATATTTTTCAATGTCTGCTGTGGTAAAAGTGAGTATAAATGAAACAATATTTCAATAACAGAAATTATTATACTCAGTTGAAGTTGAAAACCGAGCGAGATCAATTTTGTTAAGCGATGATATATTTTATTGATTTCGTTAACTCAAGTATTTTTCAGAATTAAAATGGAATAAGAATATTATGACATTTCATAGTGCATTTTCAGCATCCTGATGATATAAGATGATTAATATAAAACGTTCAGTGAAGTCATAACATTTGCATTATAGAGCTTCACGATAAAAGCAGATTCAAAAAACTAAAAATAGTTGTATTTTGAGAGGTTTGCTGCAAAACAACCTCTACAGACTTTAGTGGTCATTTTTTGGGCAATTCAAAGCCATGTATTTCTACTTCAATTTTGTGTTAAGCGAGACTTGACTTTTCGTTTTCAAGATCAAAATATTATCAAGTTTCTGTGAGGGATGTTGATTCAAACAAAAAAATAATCAAAAATGTCATACCTATCATTTCTATAAACTTTGTGATTTCTTATACTGAATAGCGGTTATACCTACTTTGATCAGGAAAGATCAAAGTTTTCATGATGGAAGTACAACGAACATTACATCATAATCATCCTATCAAGAGCACAAAAAAGAAAACCTCTTTGAATTTATAACACTGAATATTGGTAGGTACACCAAATCTTATCTGTTATTCTATGAGCCTTTCAAGTTTCAAGAAATGCGTGGCACTCTATGGTTGTTTTGTGACTGCATGTTCAACAAGTGCGTCAGGTTTTTATTCAATATTTTCAGTACAGTTCTAGAATTTTGAGTATTCATACTTTCATTCGTCGAGAAATCAAATTTTTCAGAAATTATTTTTTGTACAAAACATTGTTCCAACAAGTCAACAAACCAAATATATTTTACGAGACCGAGACCGAGACCGAGAGTCTTGGTACCTTGGTCTTGGTATTGGTCTCGATCTTGATGTGCAAGTCTCGGTCTTGGTCTCGATTCAGTTTTGCAAGTCTCGGTCTCGGTCTGGGTCTCGATTTCGAAACCGATACCAAGAGAAGACCAAGACCAAGACCATGGTCTCGCGAACCCCCAATTCGAAGTTGATTTCTGACTTCCAGTACTCGAGCCGTGACCAAAGGCGATATTTCTGTAATTTCTCTCGAGTAAATATCGCTCGGATACATCAATTTTTGTATTATTTAAACCCTAAATGGGGGTCACAGATACCCAACAAAAATTAATAAATAATAAAAAATAATTAATAATAAAAAAAAATTATGAATAATAGTCACAACTTGAAACTTTGAAGATATGATTTTGATGAAAATACCTCGAATGACGTATCACTCGAACCAGCTTTTCATTTGAAATTCTGGGTGTTGCTATGACCGATTTACAGGTGAAGGGTGAAAATACAAAAAAAAGTGTTCCTCAAAAAACAAAAATCGATAAGTCCAAGCGATTGTTGATCATTCACCTAACACCTGAGAAAACCTGAGTGAAAAGTTTCCCGTGCCCCACCCTGATGGTGATCTGATCCCATTTTATACCAATAACAGAAGTATAGTCTCCACCTTCTCATTCTCACCTTTATCTGAAATGGATATTTTTGATGTTATTATTGGCATTACATCTAAAGTCGTGGGCGTGGATGGAATCAACAAATGCACGATAAAACTCTGCATCCCTTATATTCTTCCTTACATTACACATATAATCATTAATGTCTTCATAGAGGGTTCGATTTTTCCTGATCAGTGGAAAAAGGCTCTCATTATTCCACTGCCTAAAGTCCATAACCCAACAACACTGAATGATATTCGACCAATAAGTATATTTTCAACATTCTCAAAAATTTTGGTAAAGGTTATACAATCTCAGCGGATTCGACATTTGGAGACACACTCGATAATTCCTGTTACGAAATCAGGTTACAGGTCAAAGCACAGTTGTTGTACAACAAGCATGTTGAACATCATTGATGATATTCTGCAAGCCCACGATAGAGGTAAGCTCATCCTTCTGACTCTTTTGGACTACTCAAAGGCGTTTGATACTTTAAATCATCTAGTGTTAGTAGTGTTTCTAGCTTTGACTAATTATATTGGGATCTGGAAACATGCTGCGATGTTCTTGAAAAGTTATCTTTCCAATCGGTCACAAGCAGTGACACTGGGCAGGCCCAATGTTCTTTGATACTTATGTCTCCCAATTTCCAAAGTATACAGGGTGTCCCAACGATAGAGTAAAGTAGGTTTTATCATATAGGATATGAAAAATATCAATATCAATATACGTCACAGGTTAGGGGTGTAAATAGCGCACATTCTGAAAATATTTGGAAACATACAGGGTGCGTCACAAAAGTATGGCACGAAAAAGTATGATTTTTTTTTATGGAACCCCCTGTATATTAATTGATATTTCAATTCTATCTTCAATTTGGAACAAAAATTGTGATACAACTAATGTTTCTAAATTCAACCGTTATCGAGATATCGCGTTTTAAAAATGGCATTTTTGCAACTTTGACATGCTATAAAACTCAAACTATTCAAGTTAGAGAAAAATGGATTGCACATTCCAGTCTTAACTTTTCGAGAGCTATTCAAGGAGATTAAATCCATTATTGTGAAAAAACGTCAAAATGTGCTGAAAAAAGTTGACAGTTGACGTTACCTTCTATCCAAATGATAGAAGAGCTCTTGAAAAGTTAAGATGGGAAAGTGCAAACCATTTTCCTCTAACTTGAATAGTTTGAGTTTTATAGCATGTCAAAGTTGCAAAAATGCCATTTTTAAAACGCGATATCTCGATAACGGTTGTATTTGGGAACATTAGTTGTATCACAATTTTTGTTCCAAATTGAAGAAAGAATTGAAATATCAATTAATATACAGGGGGTTCCATTTAAAAAAATCATACTTTGTCGTGCCATACTTTTGTGACGCACCCTGTATGTTTCCAAATATTTTCAGAATGTGCGCTATTTACACCCCTAACCTGTGACGCATATTGATATTGATATTTTTCATATCCTATATGATAAAACCTACTTTACTCTATCGTAGGGACACCCTGTACATGTGGTCACTTGAGTCCGCAACAACACATGGGATTTTTTTTCAACTTCACAACCAAAATACAAATATTGCCGATAGTTGGTGCCTGTTCGATATTAATATTAGGTTGAAGGACAGTAACGGGGCTACTGGTAACAAGCAGGTTTTTTAACTATCGGGATCGCCCCAACGTACACTCAGAGGAGGGAGCAATAAATATGGACTTGCTCAGTGGTATTGTATATTAAATCTTAGTTTAAGCTTTCGCCCTAAGTTAAGGGTATCATTACTTTCTTCCCCGGTGCTGCACCCTGTAACTTCAAAATTATGCACACCCACCCTCTTGTTATGTTGAGGAGAACTCTGTAACTAATCTGTAAGTTAATTTTAACCTTTGCTGACTTTTGTAGACTGAAACCACGTTCTTTATATATAGATTCTTCCTGAAAAAGCCCTTAACTTAGGGCGAAAGCTTGAACTAAGATTTAATATACAATACCACTGAGCATGTCCATATTTATTGCTTCCTCCTCTGAGTGTACGTTAGGGCGATCCCGATAGTTAAAAAACCTGCTTGATTAATATTAGGTGCACTTAGAATGGTTGCAAGTCAAACAGCATACAGGGTAGGCCTAAAGATATGAAAATTGTACAAAAGGAAAGTACACTTACTTCAAAAAATTTGGCAAAATGTTATGGAGAAAATTTGTTTAGAATTGAAAGTTATGCCTGAATACCAAATCATGGTCTCCTAAGAAAAAAAATATAATTTCATGTTTGTCGATAAATCTGTACAATGTTCAATTAAACATTTAAAATTAAAAAAAATCACTTCAGGTGCGAATTATTTGATATGCATATTATCATCAATGATGTTTTACCTTGTGAAAAAGAATGCTTGCGATATTTTGGAGTTGTGTTTAATATCGTTGCAACAAACATGAAGCTTGTGATTCCCTAAAAAATTTAAAATTCAGGTTATTTTTTCTAAATATGCCCGAATTTGAATCAAGTTATGCGAAATTGATTTGTTTTTGAATAAGTTATGAAACTGTTAAGGGTGAATAAAAAAGATTTTTTTTTTTTTTGGGAAATAATTAGATAAATGAAAATCGTCCATTTTTTCTAAGAGTGCCTCATATTATTTGGATAATTAAAAACTCAACGTCTTTGGGCCTCAATATTATAATTAAAGAAATTACGTGACACGTGTTTCGCCACTATATGGCATCATCAGACCTAAGATAAAACACTAACTAATTACACGAAAAAATATAAACATTTCACACTAAATTACTTTAAGTAGGCTGTCACAAGATGTACAAACAGACAATACCCACACACTTCACTCTAAAATCAACACTGCAAGGCGTACTGATATATGAACCAAACGGAGAAAAAAAATGCTTCGATAACAAATCTTTGAGAATAAAAAACGAATAAAAACATAAAAAAAGACTTGACCTATCCTGGAATCGAACCCTGATAGCCTGAATCAAACATTTACAGACACACGCCTTAGACCACTCGGCCAAATTAACTTGAAATAATTAATCGTGTAAGGGAAGATGTTATACATGAATAAATATGAGATTGTTCGAAATTAAAAACATCGTTAATACAAGATGGGACTCTTTTTAGCCCTGTTTATCTCCATATTCTCCAACAGGTCCAGTTTTTCACCCTTCAAACATACGTGGAGTACTTCAGTATTCGAGTTGGAGAAATGATGTCGTGTTGACAGCAGATGATTGGCGAATGTTGATTTGGTTTCTATTGTTTCTGTGTCCTTGTATTTGGTCACCAAGCTCAAATGCTCATGGACTCTCTGGGATATCTTCCTTCCGGTCTGTCCTACGTATAGAGCAGAGCAATCCTGGCACTTTGAGAAATAGACTCCAGATTGAGTCCGTGGGTCAAGCTTGTCTTTCGTTTTAACTAACTGTTGTTTGATGGTGTTTGTGCTTTTGAATCCAATAGAGATGTTTTCGTGTTTGAATATGTTGGCCAGTTGAGTGGAAATATTTCCAAAGAACGTTAGTCATCTGAAGGTTGACTCAGTTTTTGCTCTGACAATGTTGTATGACAATCTGTATTTATTGTGGAATTTGTAGAAAAGTTTGTTGATAGTCTCTCATGGGAAGCCGTTGCCGAATGCAATATGTTTGATAATGTTGAGTTCCCTCTCAAATGCTTCCTTAGATAGCGGTATGTTGAAAAGGCGATAGAAGAACGAGTTGAACGCTGCTTATTTGTGGCTATGTGGAGAGTTCGAGTTGGATTGGATAACATTATCCGTTGTTGTAGGCTTGCGATATATTTCAAATTGCAGTCTACCTTCGTGCTTTTCAACCAAAAGGTCTAGAAAAGGCAGTTGTCCATTCTCTTCTTTTTCTACAGTGAACCTGATCTTGTCATGCAGGCCGTTGATAAACTGGAGGAACCCTTGTAGCTTATCCTCGCCGCCGTTCCAAACAACACAAATGTCATCAACATATTTCTTATATGCCACAATGGAATCACCAAAAGTACTTCTGATGATTCTCCCCTCTAAGTCACTCATGAAGACCTCGCTCAAGAAAGGAGACAGAAAGGAACCCATAGCCAAGCCTGACTTCTGTCTATATATTATCGTATTAAATTGGAAAAAATCCTGGCTCAGAACCAACGAGAGAAGCGAAATCAGGCCATGCACTATCAACTTTGGAAGACTCCTATTCCTTTGCAGAAGGCATCTCACCAATTCAACACACTCATCCGGCGGCACACTTGGAAACAGGTTCTTAACATCGAGGGAAATCAACATAGCTCCTTCAGGAATTACGATCTCTTTCATGTAGTTTGCAAAATCTACAGAGTTCTTGATGGAAAAAGGGTTGGAGAATCCTGTAGTCTCTCTAAGGGTGTTATTCAGCCATGAAGATAAATTGTAAGCTGGGGAACTCACGAAAGAAACTATGGGTCTCATCGGCATACCCTCCTTGTGTACTTTGGGCAATCCGTAGAGAAGCGGTGTCCTTGGATTCATCGAGTAGAGCCTTTCCCTTCTCACGTCGAAGTATTCAAGAGTGGTGAGACATGCATTCAACGTACTCTTCAGCTTGACATAGAACCTGTTGGTTGGATCCTTCTGCATCGTTTCGAAATCTCCACCTCTCAAGAACTCCTCAACCCTTTGTACATAGTCCTCTCGTTGCATGCATTATAACAAGGCATGAACCCTTATCTGCCTTGGTCAAAATCAAGTTATTTGTCAAGATCTTCTCCTTCAAAGAGTCGAGTTGGGCCACATGAGGTACGAAACCGCGGCCTGAATAATTGAAGTTGCAAGAATTCAGGAGGGTTATGATTTTGGATATCAATATCATGCAATTTAACATACCGCTATCTAAAGAAGCATTTGAGAGGGAACTCAACATTATCAAACATATTGCATTCGGCAACGGCTTCCCATTGGAGACTATCAACAAACTTTTCTACAAATTCCACAATAAATACAAATTTTCATACAACATTGTCAGAGCAAAAACTGAGTCAACCTTCAGATGCCTAACGTTCTTTGGAAATATTTCCACTCTACTGGCCAACATATCCAAACACGACAACATCTCTATTGGATTGAAAAGCACAAACACCATCAAACAACAGTTAGTTAAAACGAAAGACAAGCTTGACCCACAGACTCAATCTGGAGTCTATTCCTTAAAGTGCCAGGATTGCTCTGCTGTACACGTAGGACAGACCGGAAGGAAGATATCCCAGAGAGTCCACGAGCATTTGACTTTGGTGACCAAATACAAGGACACAGAAACAATAGAAACCAAATCAACATTCGCCAATCATCTGCTGTCAACAGGACATCATTTCTCCAACTCGAATACTGAAGTACTCCACGTTTGTTCAAAGGGTAAAAACTGGACCTGTTGGAGAAGATGGAGATAAACAGGGCTAAAAAGGGTCCCATCTTGACTTGTATTAACGATGTTTTTTAATTTCGAACAATCTCTTATATTTAATCATGTATAACATGTTCCCTTAAACGTTTTATTATTTCAAGTTAATTTGGCCGAGTGGTCTAAGGCGGGTGTCTGTATATGTTCGATTCAGGCTATCAGGGTTTGATTCCAGGATGGGTAAAATCTTTTTTTTATGTTTTTATTCGTTTTTTATTCTCAGAGATTTGTTATCGACGCATTTTTTTTCTCCGTTTGGTTCATATATCGGTACGCCTTGCAGTGTTGATTTTAGAGTGAAGTGTGTGGGTATTGTCTGTTTGTATATACATCTTGTGACGGCCTACTTAAGGTAATTTAGTGTAAAATGTTTATATTTTTTCGTGTAATTAGGTAGTGTTTTATCTTAGGTCTGATGATGCCATATAGTGGCGAAACACGTGTCACGTGATTTCTTAAATTATAATTTTGAGGCCCAAAGACGTTGAGTTTTTAATCATTCATATTAAATAATTAGATGTTTAAAAGTATATATATTTTTTTTCATAGGAGACCATGATTTGTTATTTAGTCATAACTTTTAATTCTAAACAACTTTTCTCCATAACATCTTGCCGAATTTTTTGAAATAAGGGTACTTTACTCCTGTACAATTTTTATATTTTTTGTCCAACCCTGTATGCTGTTTGCCTTGCAACCATTCTGAATGCGCCTAATATTATTATCGAACATGCACCAACTTTTGGCAATATTTGTATTTTGGTTGTGCAGTTATTAAAAAAAATCCCATATGTTGCACAGTTAAGTGACCACACTGTCGTGCTCAGAACATTACTACGCTGACGACTCCCAAATATATTTATCATTTTTTCCAAAAGATAGTGACCAGGCGGTTACTGCCATGAATGCTGACTTGAGCAATATTTCAGACATTTCTGCTAAGCACTGTTTGTTGCTGAATGTTAAAAAGTCTTCTGTGATTTTGTTTGGAAGAAAGAAGGATAGAGACAAATTCCTATCAAACAGTCACAAAATGATGGTAAATAATCAAAAGATACAATTTTGTGACATTGTTGAAAATTTGGATAATTATTTGGATAGTGAACTTAGATTTACTGAACATGTATCTAGGTGCGTCCAGAGAGCATATTGTAATCGCAAATCATTTATCAACATCGACATCTTTTGAGTTTGTAGATCAAGGGAATGCTGTGAGTCACTCGTTCTCTCGCATTTGAACTTTGGTGATGTAGTATATGGTCCTTGTCTATCTTACTCTGACAATGAGCGTATTCAGAAACCACAAAACTGTTGTCTCAGATCAATATATGGAGTACGAAAATATGATAGAATCAGTCATTAACTGGAAACATATTGGCTCTATATGAAAAATAGGAGGTCGTTGCATGCTGACGTTTTGTTTTGGAAGGTCTTGCATTGTGAGTCTCCCCCATACTTGTTTGAGAAATCAAGTTATCGCAGTGATGTTCACAATGTTAATGTAAGATCCAAAGGAACACTCACTCCACCAATACACTCGACAGAAATATTTGAGTGATCTTACACTTACAATATCTATGCATGCTTCAAGGACTTCCAAGCGATTTGAGAAATGTGAAAAGTCTTGTGAGATTCAGACGACACTTTTTTGATGAATTATTTATGGATCAGGGCTATAGAACTTGTGAATTGTGTTTTGTGAATCAAGCAAGTGTGGTTAGAAATAGTATTTTACTGATTGTTTTGCTCATGTGCTTAACTCTTGAGTCGAGCTTTTTTTTTCTATTCATTTCAATCTCACTTTATAGGTTAGATAGAACAGTGTGCTGGTACTGTCGTACACTGGATCTCGCCCCTCAGCTCATTTTTTGTTTGTTTCTCTTTAATTTTATTTTATTTCAGCAATGTTTGTTTACATATTTTGTTGAACTGAATAAAGAACTTTATAATTATTACACTGAACAAAAAAAGTACGCGATATCAATAAAACTGCACATCAATTCAATGAACGGGAGCATTGTTTTTGCGCCGACTACGGGCGACATTGATACAATGAACGTTCGTACGTAGATTTTTTGGTCGGCGAGGTAACGATGACTGTACGTTGAATCAATGACCAGTGAGCATGAATCCCATGATCGCAAGTAATTGATTTAACGAGCTTGGAAACATAAGTTTATTATTACTGTACGTTGAATCAATGAACAGACGGCATGGATCTATGTACGCTGGTTATTAATACCGCGAACCCAATTACATTGGTTTATCTCTGCTGTACGTTGAATCAATAAACTTTAAGCATTGATCTATACTCACTGGTCTTCACTTTGAAAATCATTCATTTCGTGGATTAGCTTTTGCAGCAAGTTGAATGTTAAGACACATTTCTGAATATCGGTGTTACCTCCATGAACATGAAAGTGTGTTGTATAGTTTTATAAATCCTAAAAGTCATCTTAGCCTCGAAATAATTATCCTCTCCGGCCATAGATTTGATGATGATCTTTGTTCTGTAAATAGAAATTGGTGAGCTCCCATCAAGTTTCTAAAACTTGCTTCGTTTATCCACAGTATGGATATTTCCTCGGGTATCACTAAAATTCAGAAAGAGGTGAGATTTCACTACTCACTAGTATTACTCACCCTACTTTTTTTCAGACAGCAAACATGGATTGATGTTGGTCATACGTAGGTTCAATGAATTTTGAACATTATATTGATGAAAAGAGTGATCAATATTTGATGTTTCATGTTCATTGCTCAGTGTTCCCGCATTCATTGACTCAGCGCTCTCAGTTATCAATCTATGAGGCAGAAGTCATTGTAACAGAGACGAAATCGTTGAATTATTGTTCAAAAAGGTAACGACCACTGTTTATTGATTTTACGTACAAATTTTGGTTCTGCGTATTATTATTATTATATCAACAGGTGATACTCGTTAATGAGTTTGAAATATGAAATCATTCTATTATCCAATTCCTTCATATCTGAGTTCATTTCAAAATTACTTGGAAATGTTATGACTCAATGAGTATGAATGGAACATGAATAACCTTCATTTGAATATCAGTGATTCCGCAATCTGAAGAATATAATTGAACACAGTCTCGAAATGCTTGAGATTCTGACGAATGCCTACCTCCAAACCGCTTTAATTTCAATATTAAATGAAGCTCATCCAACTTTAATGCGGGAGAAAAATTCAATTTTGAAATAATAACAAAGTTTTCCATTGTATTTGGTAAAGATGTTACACATAACGCTCAGGTCCTGACCGTAAAACTTTTCTTGTTTATTCTGGCATATTCTTCGGCTATCTGTGTTGGTGGTTCAAAACATTTTACAGAATAATCAACTGAGAAATTTGCATAAGATTTTATCTACAATGTTCTGCACACAATCAAACATCACTGTCATTTCAGTTTATTATAAATCAATGAGTAACAGGAATGGACAATATTCACAGATGTGGAATATGCGATCACGAAATCAGTTGGTGAAGACGGGGCATTCGCGTCCACAATAAGAACTTTATAGAACTTTATCCAACGTCTGACCAAAGTCATAATCACTTTCTTTTCTCAATTGGGCATTACTTGGTCGGTCATATGTCTCGCGTTTTATCATCGCGAAATTGATTTGATTCGTTGAAGGCTACACCTATGATCCCAGGTTCTTCTAGTGTTGAGAGAAATATCAAATTTGTTGCCAAATAATATTTCTCCCAGTAATACCACATTGTCTTTTTCTGCTTGTGATTATCTTTCATTCAAGTGGCTTTGTTCAAGATCGCCTTGCTCAAGCTGCTATGAACATTATTTCCAAAGAAGCCATTTGCTAATACGAGGCTGCAGTCTATGAAGATCAACTATCAATATTGGAAAATATACCGGATAATTTCCACTCAACTACAAACAAAGTATTGAGGCAACATAATTTCAACAACTAATGAGCTTTTAAATTACTTGTCTTACGCATTTATCTCATCTTCGGTGGAACAACGGCATATTATTCAACGAGCGGGAAATTGTGGATATTACTCACAAGGATGAAGTTTGCGCTACGAGCCGTAAGCGAGTAGCCTAATCATCTGAGTGAGTGATATCCATTTCCCGCGAGTAGAATACTATACTTTTTCTATGATTATTCAATAATTGAAGTGTGATTTGAAATATTCAATTTCATTTGGACGGCACTTTTTGACAACGACTTTACTTAAAGTAAGGTTGGGTTGTTAACACAATGTGACAATGACTATAAAACAAGTATGGACTGTCAAATGGGCTGTTTCAAAATGATGTATTTGAAAGTTGACATTTTGTCGAATGTTCCGATTGGCTCTAGAACTGTGGAGTAATGACATCAGATCATTTCATTAGTCAAAAACAATTGAGTGATGAGTGAAAAAAAAGTCACTGGTATGAGTAACGAGTTACATTAAACAATAGAAAGTGGCTGTATAAAACATCTATTATTGAATAGTCATAAAAAATAGTATATTATTCAACGAGCGGGAAATGGTGAATATTACTCACGAGGATGAAGTTTGCGCGATGAGCCGTAGGCGAGTAGCGTAGTCATCTGAGTGAGTAATATCCATTTTCCGCGAGTAGAATACTATACGTTTTCTATGGTTATTCAATAATTGAAGCGAACTTTGAAATATTCAATTTCATTTGCACGGAACTTTTTGAAAACTAGTTTACTTAAAGTGAGGTTATGCTGTTAACACAATGTGTCAATGACTATAGAACAAGTATGGACGGTCAAATGGGCTGCTCCAAATTATGTATTTGAAGGTTGACATTTTGTCGAATGTTCTGATTGGTCACAAAACAGTGGAGAAGATTAGATCATTTCATTGGTTGAGAAAAATTGAATGATGAAAAAAAAGTCACTGGTATGAGTAACGAGTTACATCAACCAATAGAAAGTGGATGTATTATACACCTATTATTGAATAGTCATAGAAAAAATTGTTTATAGAACCACGATTATGTCAGTTCGAAGACCAATCACAAAATATCTCTGAATAATACCAAGGAAACGATATCAACAGACTTCTCTTGCCCTTCAATCACGAGATGTCTTTGAATAATACCATGGAAACATTCAAAAAAACTCAAAAGTGTCAGTGTTTATGTATTTTTATTGACATGGATAAAAATGTCATTGAGAATCTCAAAAAGATGAATTGATGTATCTATCTAATGATTGTGAATAAAGTAGAGTATACTATGGTAGAAAAAAACAAGGTATGTCAGACTCTCGAGAAAAAATTGGCTTCAATTTCGCATCGACGTCATACGCAACAATTTTGCTTATAGTATCCATGGTAACATAGGAACGTGGCTTTTCATGATTAATAGCATAACGAATAAGTTGTTTCATCAGCTACGTTTATAATCCCATTTATGAATACTATGGATGGACTTATAAATACATAATCACAAAACATACCTTGGAAAATAACTTCTTGTCTTCATTCCTTTTTATGGCATTTGCAGCATTTGCTTCATTTCCCCAACTCTCCCATCTTCGTTGAAGTTTGATATCAAGCAGTCAAAAACCAGATTTAAGTGACCAGGTAACAAGATAACGAACGTAGCAATAAGGGATAAAACGAATTATTTCTTTAAATATTCAAATTGATCCAATTTGAAATAAAAATGATTGGATTGATTTTTTGTAGACTCTTTCCTCATTTGTCAGTAAATTGACATCTGACAAGATGCCCAATCAACGTTGCCAACTTGCAAATAATACCTTACAATGCTCAATCAAAATATATGTAAACTACTAAAATATGTTTGATTTTGGACAAAATAAATATAGGAAAAATAGCATCTCAAATCAGAGAAAGTAATACAAGTACTGACAGCTTTGCGATTTTTCTCGGAATTTTGACGTAAATTATTGTTTTTAAAAAGAGCCCATTTGTGATAAATCGATAATATGGCAACACTGTACTTTTGTAGCGAATGACGTCACAATGAGATGCGCGTTGTCATACCTTGTTTCTTTTTACCATGAAGTATACTACTCGCAATAATGGCTATTGATTCCATGGAATGTTTCTTCTTCGCCACTACCCGGCTCAGTCCGTATTTATTAGAAGTAATGATCATTGACTCGTTGTATGATTCACTATTATTTTATTTGAAACTCCAAAAATAATAATTGATTTCGGATTGATTACAGAGTGATTCTTGTAAGTGTGTTACGCTTTCGGGGAATGATAAGGGACGCTGAAATATGAAATATCAATTTTGATATAGCACACTATGAGTCGGAAATGCCTCTTACGAAAGAAACAGGGTGTTAAAGTACTTGAACAGGTCTTTAATAGATTTTTAACAGGTGAAGATATTGATACAAAACATTTATCATCGGCGTCTACCGAATGTAAGACACATCAAATTTGAAAAGTGGCGTAGATGTGATACACCCTGTATCTTACGTGAGAGAAAATTTCAATTTTGATTTTAGTTTTAATTTTAATTTTAATTCACGTAAGAGGCATTTCCGACCCATAGTGTGCTATATCAAAATTGATATTTTGACAATAACCCTAATCATTTCCCGAAAGCATGACACACTTACAGGAATCACCGTGTAGATGCATTTGTAAATTACATTTTGTAAACAGGAAGCCGAAATATGAAGATTGATGATGATAGCCACAAAATTTCAACATACCTACATCTCTAGAACTATCAATAGCTGACAAACATTTTGATTGAAATTTGCAGATCAAAAAATTAGTTACACGTAAAATCATTTATTAATATTATTATTGACGCTACGAAGAAGATGAATAAACCGTCAGTCATCTACAATATTGAAAATTATCATTTATATGAACTTTATTGTTAACTATTGATCAGATCAATTATTTCTCTTCCTGAAAATGAAGTGGATTGTCTTTCCACAAACTTCAGAAAATTCAAAAAATCAAAAATCAGTCAAGTTTGTGGAAAGGCAGCATGCTATCAAGTTTGACGTGGAACCAACTCATGTTCTTAACCATGAACTTCCATTATACCAAATATTATTTTCACGGATTACGAAAGCTAAAAACATGCAATGCCTACATTCCCTGAACAAGTTCATCAACAGCGAAGGATTTCTGAATGATTTCAGGAAATACCGTTCTGTATAGGTAAGCTTATGATAAGTGCAAAAAAAATGTAATACACAAATCGCCATGCAAAATCCAACAATTACCAGTGTGAAAGCTGGTCAATAATTAATTATTATAACAGTGGTAGAAAACCGGCTTCATACACGCCGGACGTACATCTACTATTGCAACTCCCTTACTAGGAACATGCCATGCAACACCGACTCATTACATGACCAAGTTGAGGTGCGACCATACAATCTCTTTCATTCCAACTGAAACTCACGAGCTCGGGCAAATTATAAAGGATATGAAAACCGGAATTCTTCTGGTGAGGATGGCATCTATGCAAGGGTACTCCTTGCTCTGCCCACACAGGTCATAAATGAATCATTGAATGACAGCAGCTTCCTAGCTTCTCTCAAAAATGCTTGGGTGATTCTATTGCACAAGGAGAGGGGGGACTTGGGTGACCCAAGTGATTTTCGGCCTATCTCACTGCTGCGTGTACTCTCCAAGATCAATGAGAAGCTCGTCAAGCATAGAATGATTTGGTTTTTGAGTCAATTCAATATTATTCATTCTAACCAATTTGGATATCAATGCTGTGATCCAGTTCCTGGAAAGAGTGTAACTTGGAGGTAATGATGATGGCAGTTTTCTGCGATTAGTCGAAGGCCTTCGACTAAGTTGTTCACAAATTCCACTCACAAAAGATCTAAGCTCACGGTTTTCGTGGAGCGGCTCTGAAGTGGTTTGAATCATTCTTATCTGATCGCAAGTAGACAGTCTTAATTGGCTCTTCATACTCAAGCTTTGATACTGTGAAACATGTTGTTCCTCAGGGATCAGATTTAGGATCGATTCTGTTTCTCTTGTACATCCAATACACACCAGGTCGTCTATAAGTATCAGGGGTGATTTCACCCTATTTGCGGATGATGCTTCGATCGTGTGGCACGAGCAAAATATGGCGATGCTGGAGAAAACCATGAGTACTGACATCGAACAAGTTGAGCAGTGGTCTGATGCTAATTTTCTTATACTAAATATAGACAAGCCCACAACATGCATTGTGGGCTTCAAGTGTGCCGTTGGTGAGCTAAAATTGGGAGATGTGCGTTTGCCTCAGTTCAGTCAGTTGGATTCTAAACTCTTGGTTCTGATCATTGATGGCCAACTCAAATCTCAGGAGAACATTCGGCTGCTCAGCGATTTTTTTTCTGGATGTTATGCTGTTAGAGTCGTTTCGAGGGAGTTTGGACAACTTGTGGCGAACGGAGGTGTATCACTCCTTGGTCGGGTTTCACCTTCGATATGGAATAGCATTTTGGAAAAACTTTTACACCTGCCTTCTGAATCCACTATTCATCATCGAGAAGAGGGCAGTTACTTTCAGTGATTTCTTGTTGGTGTTACTCTCCATATTGTTACTCTTCGTATCGGGGAGTGTTTGCGAAAAATTTGCGACGAATGTTTTGCCCGGTATCAATCAATCAATCACGTTAGTGTGTGTAAAGATAAAAGTGGCACAACTAACGTGCGAAGTGAAAAATAGATCCCCTTATCAAGAGGGTGAGCACAACGGCAAAAATCAAATTTCTCTTCGATGCGGAACCATTACGTATCTGGCACTTCTCAACAATTTTCAGCCATTTCGTAGTTTATCGGTGGGAAGGACTACGTCGGTGCAAAGTTCTAAGATGACAAAAAACTATTTCCAAGATCATCAGTAAAATGTACCCAAAAGGTCGAAACTTCAACAGGAAATCAACAGTCAATTACCAAATTTAAGGAGCGTGGTGTACTGAAATAAGTCATTAGACAAAAATGAAAGTTTGTCTTGATCTTGATTTCAGAACAATAGAGATTATCTAGAGTCTAGAGGATGATTAGTCATTACTGGAACCCAATCTATTTTGTTTTAGGAATCACTAAATACAAAAGTTACGGGTTAGGTCTGAAAAACGAACCTCTGCGTATTAAATTGTTTATAATTTTGCTTCAA
This sequence comes from Orchestes rusci, assembly GCA_958502075.1. Lineage (NCBI taxonomy): Eukaryota > Metazoa > Arthropoda > Insecta > Coleoptera > Curculionidae > Orchestes > Orchestes rusci. The sequence continues at coordinate 79,313,228 of OY293304.1, read as the reverse complement.
GATATACAGGGCTCGCCAAAGTAAGTGGCCTATTGGAATATTTCGGGAAATAAAGCGATTGGGATTCTGAAAATTTGTAGAGAAAGATTTCCTGAAATGCTCTTCTCAAATGAAGTGATAGTGACGTTGCGCGACTTCCGGTTATACCGGAAGTAAGTGTCAACTCACTTGTTTCAAATGAAACACCCCATATATTATCACATTTCTGGATTCTATTGAAAAATCTAGACGGATTTGATGTTTGATGTCCTATACCTAAGTACAGTGTGACCCATTTAGAATGGAAACACCCCTGTACAATTTCAGGTTATTAACCGATTTCAACCATTTTTTTTTGGAATTGTCAAGTTTTGAGGGGTCTACTACAGGGAAAATTTTGAAATGTATATTTCAATTTTCAAGATATATTGCACTACTTTTTCGTAAAAAAAAATCGAATTTTTATTAGCGATTTTTTTATTAAATAAATCACTACGCCACTGGATTCAGAGTGCCTCCAAATGACTGTGACCAAAATCTCAACAGAATATATTCATTAATAACAAAGCTACGACAACTTGAAATTCATAAATTCTTCAAGCTAATGGTCACAAAAAAATACCTTGCATCTACAGTTGCCATGGCAATTGAATTTGTTTTATTACCTGTAACAATGAACTACAAATTGAAAAACTAGATGTTCAAAATAACATAACATTTGATGAAATTAACGGAATAATATTTGCATTACAATAAAAAACTGTTGAATTTTTTAATAAAAAATAATAAAATTTTGGTTTGATAGGTTCAATATTGTTTTCTTTGAAAAATCCAAAAAAAAAATGAAAAGAAAAAAAAATCGAACACACTATGCTAAAATATAAATATTCTTGCCGATAAATAGGTAATTTTACATCGACACTAAGTAGTGGCGACAAGTAACTCCATCTCCATGACAACTGTTGATGCAGGATGTTCTTTTGTGACCGTTGACTTGGAAAATGTACGAATTTTAAGTTGTCGTAACTTTGTTATTAATGAATATATTTTTTCGAAATTTTGGTCACAGCTATTGAGAAGCACTCCAGATCCAATGGCGTATTCATTTATGTAATGAAAAATATAAATAAAAATTCGCAATTTTCTATCACAAAAAAGTACTGTAATATGCTCTAAAAATTGAAATGAACATTTCAAAATTTGTCCTGTAGTAGACCCTTCAAAACCTGACATAAAAAAAAAAAAAAATGGTTGAAATCGGTTATTAACCTAAAATTTTACAGGGTTGTTTCCATTTTGAATAGGTCACACTGTATAAGCGTTTTTAAAATATTTGAGTTTTTGTCTCAAAAATGACGTTTGTTGGTTCCTATTCAAATGTAAATTTTTCGTATGAGAAAGCCTTCATTGTTCAATTTGTGTTGGATTTTTTGGTGACAGGGACTACTTTGAAAGATTTTTGACAATATTTTGACAACTATTATTACAGGATGGCCCAAAAATAAGGTCAAAAATAAAATCAAGAAAACTGCCAAAAATCAATTTTTCCAAATGAAAATCCCCATTTTTCAAAATTTTATCTTCTTGGGCTTTGAAAATGGAGGTGAGTTTATATAATACTGTCCATTCCAGAAATTGAAAAAAAAATAATAAAAATGAGATATTTTGGAATGGACAATCTCATACAAAATCATCTTCACTTTCAATGCTTAATAAGATCAAATGATGAAAATTGGGAGTTTTCAATTGAAACAATTGATTTTTGACAGTTCTCTTGATTTTATTTTCGATCTCATTTTTGGACCACCCTGTAATGATAGTTATCAAAATATTGTGGAAAATCTTTCAAAGTAGGTTCCTTTCAACAAGAAATCCATTACAAATTAAACAATGAAGGCTTTTTTATACGAGAAATTCACATGTAGAAAGGAACCTACAAACGTCATTTTTGACATGAAAACTCAAATATTTCAAAAACGTTTATAAAGGGTGGTTCAAAAAGCGCGCCGGTTTTGAATTGTTCGCCATTTGGTGGTTTGTTGCTTAGCAACATCGTTTTGTATAAAAATGGCATCTGCTAACATTTCGATTTCATACTGCGTGTGATCATGGAACTCTTTTCAGCACAGCAACGTTTGTTGATTGTGAGAATTCATAAGAGAAGTTCCCAAATGGGCTCATCTCGCTCTTTTGGTGATCCTTAAACGGTAAGTTGACATTTGAAGTTTTCACTTTGTCAAAGTCGAGTCATGGCTTTCACTCACAAATCTGCCACAAGGGAAATCTAGGAGGAGTAGAAACGTCGTCTCTCAATAATTGTCCCCTTGATAATTATGATCATGTGTGTACGCATCAATTTCCTCAATTGCCTCCTTAGTACAGTGTCTTTATACAAGACAGTGGCGACGAGTGAGTGCATCATTTTTAATTGGTCAGTTGTATTATGTCGGCCATTTCCCGGCACGTATAATTTGACATTTTTTTCGAACATGCTTATCATTTTGCCATGAAGAATTTACGTTTCCTAGGTTATAACCCACAATTTTGATCTGTTAAATCCAAAAGGCCATTTCAGAAACCTGTCAACATTACGTCAAAATTGACAGATTATACCGTAGACAATACATTTATTACGAAAAAATCAATCACATTGTTATGAAGACATCAAGAAAAAAGGGCTTATAATATAAATATAACTTTCTTTAGCTCTGATAATAATATGGTCTGCAACTTTGCAACTAACCCAAACTAACCCGGCCTTTGAATTTTTGAAAGCATCATTCAAACTTTTATAAGCTTTCAACTGCCCATGCAGTATAATAGCTTGTGTTAAGCACCAAATAACTAATTATGTCCATTCTAGTTATTTTTGGAAAGCCCTGAGGGGTTGCATCAAAGTCTGAATCACTTTGAGTAAAAGGGTCCATGTAGATCAAAATCGACATTTTGTGTTTGTATTAAATCAAATTTCCTGGGCTTCCAGCTTATAACCAACACTCATTTCACAGCTTTTCAGGATCAGAATCTCAACAACTCCACATTGCACACTTGGCATTTCGAAAAATGTCTCGGAAAGTGAAAGAAAAAGGTGACAATTAGAGGTTAATGTTTGTTAACGGTACAATCAGCCATAGACTTAAAATAACAAGATAAGTAACAAAACAAATATTGCTAACCCCAACATCTCCCTCATGAAGCTATTTACTTTATTTCAGCGCCGTTGTCATGTGCTCTTAATGTTCTAGAGCTTTATGAAAAATACCGGCAAAAATAATTTTATTCAACTACCAAATCATCAATCTTAAACACCTATATCACACCGTATTCTCAGTTCTCCGTCACAAATGACTTTTTTGTCAATTCAATATTGTTGAAGGTGAACATTTGTATAAAGCTCTACATTTCATGATGAAATATGGCAACATCCGGTCGCAACTTTGAGGACGGACCGGCTGGTGCATTGTTTACAAACGTCCGCTTAAGTGAGGTTAATGCGTTTATAGTTTGCTTATTTCTCAATTATTCAGAAAAGTCTTGCTCTGTCTGTTCTAAATTGCGGGATTTAGTGTTTAATTGATAAACAATGCCTAAAAAGTGTGTAGTATGTGGCCAGAGAAAAAAACAGGCGAAAATCGGGCGTTTCACCGGTAAGTAAAGCTTATTTCTCAATTATTCAGAAAAAGTCTTGCTCTGTCTGTTCTAAATTGCGGGATTTAGTGTTTAATTGATAAACAATGCCTAGAAAGTGTGTAGTGTGTGGCCAGAGAAAAAAAACTGGCGAAAATCGGGCGCTTCACGGGTAAGTAAACAAAAACAAAACTGGCCTATCATCATTGTGTTGGGACCAAAACATTCAATGCTAAAGGTATAGGCGTTACGTGTCTTGTTATTTTAAGTCTATGCGATCAGCTGACTTCTAGGTTATGTTCTGAAATGGTCTATCAATGATCTTTGATTAATGTGGACGTTTATGATAAATCGGTAAATTTTCTGACAGATTTCATACAACTTTTTGGAAAAATACATGTTGGACAAAAGAAAATTTGGAAATCCCCACAAACAGAAGTGCTTATATCTACCACTTCAATGTTGGAATCACAAAAATATTAACTTGAACAAAAAAAAATACAAATTTAAATTGACTAGTCGCTTTTTCCAAGATGGCTTGGAAAATCTTTTTTGAGCAGAAGCGAGCAGATTTTTCCGAATGCAGCCCAAGTAAAAAATAGTCTCAAATTAATTTCTCCTGTTTAAATGTCTCTCCTGTTCCTCCTGTTTAAATTTGAACAATAGCGAGTTAAACACGTTGTTAAATAATATATGGATATACAGGGCTTTTCACTTAAAACTCCCCACGTCAATATCTCGGAAACGAATAGGAATATTTGATTTCTGTAAAAAGTAGTCAATGTATGGAGTCGAGTAGTTATTTTTCACAGTTAAAAAAATTCGACGCCTACCAAGACTAAAGCGTCGCGACGCATCGAAAATATCAATCGATTGCAGGGACTTTGAAATTACGCGCATGCTAAAGTACATGTTATTTATAAACGTTTTTGTTATTCAGTCGAACTCATTTATTCTACTCAGTTTTGAGATATACAGTGTGTCCAAGATAACGATGTCTATCATGGGGATCTTGAAAACCGTGCGAGATACAAGGTCGGTTAAATGGAGGCAAAGTTGCGTATTCTGATGCTTAACAAAATGCCGTTTTAAAAGCCAAGAAATTCCGACTAAGTCCGAAATTATCCAAATCCATTTTTTAATTATTTTTCCGAACATGTTATATTTAACATGTTCGGAAAAATAATTAAAAAATAAGCTCCTCCCATCATTTCACTAGTCGCAACTGTCTTGTATATAGACACGGTACTCCTTAGCAGTTTTACACGTGCTTCATACCTTCGTAGGAAAATTTCCAGTCCCCACCGCCTAACATTGCGACCGAGTGTAGCGTGAATGACAGCAACGTTTTCGAATGATGTCTAAAATATTTATTGAACTCTAACCGGACGTTTGAAAAAAAGTCTTTCACATGGGGGCTGTCTTTGTGGCTGGCATGAGTGTAGAGACGCCTTCTGGATTGCCACAATCGCTTTGCCTCCTAGATGGCCCCATGGCATGCATTTGAGTAGCCGCATTTAGTTACACCATTTATAACTCCAGAACGGCTGGGCCGATTTGTTAGATTTGTCTCCGTCCCGAAAAGCAGAATAACAATCAAAACAGCAAAAACATTCACGAAAAGAAAATAATATGAAAAAAATTGGATTCAATGCGAAGGGTATGTAAAAATTGGACATCCAAATTAAGCCATCAACACTTCCCGTGGCAGACACTTTGTCCCAAATCATATTCAAAAAGTGAAAATCACAAAGAAAATGAATACATTTTATGGATATCAAAACAATAATTGTATTTTCCTTCATCCTCCCTATCCCCTTTCTCGGTAAATAGTCTCAGCAACCCCCTTAAGTTATAGTGACTTTTTGAATGGTACCGTGGAAAAGCATTTTGATGTGTCACAGAGGTGTCTTTGAGCTGTCTAAGATGTATCTGACGTGTCTCCGAAGTGTGCCCGAGGTGTCGCCAAGGTGTTGTGGAGAATATTGTGCTTCAATTTTACCATCATGTTGTTCCATTTTTTTCTCACGTGTGACCCCAACTTAACCGTTAACAACCCTCCACAACACTTTACTACACCTCGGAGACACTTCAGAGACACCTAAAACACGTCGGTGACACCACGGAGAGAAGTCGAAGGGTGACTGGGGATCAGAGGGGAGGGGTGGAAATTCATAAATTACATAGATCAAGAAAACTGTTCAAGATTTTTTTAATCTCTTCAAGTTTGTGCATTACGCCCATTGATAGTTAACGAATTGTCACCCTGTATAAAAAATATACAATCATGGTTTTGAAGTACAAGCAATCATTTTGTAATAATTAATACGCATTACTCCATCAACAAATCTGTCAAGCCCACGAGACTGTCAAGTTATAATCTCGCATGCAGCGGATGTAGATGTTGACAAAGCTGCCACGTTTGAGAAAGCCGTGACATATTCGATTATCCGCCAGCTAGTGGAATCAATTGAGACGAGATCAAAGACATGGTTGTGTGATTCAAATTGAGACATAGTTGAACCTTAATACATAGACAGTTCGAAAGTACACTTCAAAGCAAGTCAATGCACAAACAAATTTCTACACAGACACGGAAATAATAAGTCCTTGAAAGATTTTCCTTTGTACTTCAGTGGTGAGATTAAAGTGGAAAGAGATGATCTTGGGCTTCGATCGTCAGGATATCGTTTTTTTTTTAGTGCATAAAGGTGGGTGAACGTTGACATGACAACGCCCGGATGCCTGAAGCACATCCGGCAGTAATGTCAAGTCGTATAAATCAGGCTGTTTGTCTACCATCAAGCTCGAAAGAATTGTGTCAGTTTCTGCCACATAAAACAAGATCTTGCAGAAATGACTATAACAAAACAAAAAACTATAGGCGGATTTTGGCGATAACCAGGTAACGATTTGTTGTTACCAGGTTTGGTAAGTAATTGTTCACTGTATCGATACCAACTTGGAATCAAACCCCAGAACGTTCTGGTTACTAAAAGTATTATTTATGGCATAACGTTACTACTTAATCAGGTACCTCCCAAAAGATTTGCCCCTACTGCGAAGAAAAGTTAGGTTGGGAAATTCGTAGCCTGGTTAACGCCAAAATCCGCCTTATGGTATCCGTAACCTCTTGTTTATCATACAGTAACGTCTACGCTGGGGCGAGTTCAGAGACGTCACACCCGGTGTGAGTGTGATCCAAGTGTCACACACTTACCTTTCAGATACGTCAAGTCGTTTTAATTTTTACTCATTTGTGCTTATAAAGTGTCATAAAATTAGTTTTTATGATACTTTATGAGCAGGGTCGAATAAAAAGTAGAACGGCTTGTCATAACTGAAGTGTTAAAGTTTGACACTGAGATCACACTCATACCGGGTGTGACGTTTTTTAACTCGCCCCTGGATGCGCATGAGCATACCGTTATGGGTGTATCGTGTACACTAATAGTAATTATTGTAAGTACATGCGATGGAAAACAGAGATTTTTTTCACAATTGGGTATTTAGACTTTGAATATCCTATTCCGATAAAGGACTAATCAAAGGGAAATTTTGTTAGTAAAATGTCATTCTGAATGAAGAATTCTGCCTAATGCAATACAACTGAGTAGAGTACGATGAATATTTTTGTATAGCGGGTGCTCAAAGCTACGAAAACATCAAAGACTGACTAATTCCAAGGTTGTTACTATTATATAGCCATGTACCTACGCGTTTTGTGACTTCCTACTATGTGAGAGCACGTTCATCGCGCTGAAGCGTAGTCGCGAACCTGGATATCGTATTAGTCCTGTGTCGTTTCAAACCATACGTGATGAATTATGTGTTGAAGTCCAGGAGAAATTTAGAAGCATTTGAAGGCGTAGAAGCACTTGAAAACCTACCATCTGATTAGATCACCAGGGTTATTATTGAATGATCGTCAAATTTTCTTTTGTGCCATTTTTGTTTTTGAGTCAATTATCAACTAATATCTTTTTTTGATACGGTTTTAGTATAATATCGGAGATTATATTATAATACCTACTGTGAACCCTTGTGGCATTGGATATCAGAAGTTCATGAATTTTTGATTTACTCCAACTAATGTACAGTTCATTGCTCAGGATTTGGTACATTGTTATGAATGCTACTTAGCAGCGAATGACTTCTTTTTTTACAAGTCTTCCTGACTGAGTCAGGTGTGTTTGTTTTCTGCGACTTTGGTATAGCGGTTGGTTGCACTTTTATTCTTGTGCATTTTTCAAAAGCAGTTAGCAAAAACTGAATCGACAGCTTGATTAGTATTGATTCGTTCCGAGTGATTGATGAGTGTATTGATAGCTTTCAAACTTCCAGAATTGGAATTTTAGCTTTAGCTAAATAAAGAAATTTTAATTTTGATATTTCGATTTTTATCAGGAAATAAACATTGCTACCATGACTATAACAACCTCTTAAATGGTAGGTACGTCATTTTTTCAACCTGAAAAACAGTAACACTCGTTTTCAAATCTAGAATCCAGTTCCAGTTCAGTTGATTGATATTTCAATTCGTCTTTCAATTTTGAGCAAAGATTGTGATACAACCGATGTGCCTAATTTCAACCGTAATCGGGATATCGCTTTTTAAACATGGCATTTTTGAACATTCGGCATGCTACAAAAATTCAGACCGATAGAGTTCAGGTGAAATGGTTTGCACTTTGTCATCTCAACTTTTCAAAAGCTATTCTGTGATTTGAATAGAAGGGACTGTCAACCGTCAATTTTTTTCGACACATTTGACATTCTGACAAGAGTTCCAAAAGATACCTTCTAAAGTTATTAACAAACTGTTAAAACGTCAATAAATTTCGTAAACGTTTTTTTGATATTTATAAAAAAATGATTTGAATAACCAACTTCAACACCCTGTTTCTCGAAAACAAAGCGTCTCTGAACATATGTCTATGACATTGATACTATAACAAACAAAATATTCTGACACACAGGATTCGCTGACGTCATTGTGAGCTCGATCCTCAAAATTTATATGTTACCCTGGTTACTGGGTTACCATGATACCAAAACAAACAAGATAAACTCACGCCATAATATAATGACTCTCGCACACGTGACCTACCTCAAACCTATACGATCAATGTCACGCGGGGACGTCATGCGTGAGCCGGTTCAAATTTCGACCAGCAAATGGTTACTAGGTTACGTTTTTTATTTTTTACATCTAACCTCACTTTAGGTTTGCAGTGACGACATGCGCCGCTTGGTTCTAATTTTGTCTAGCAATAGTAGCAGTCGGTCAAATCTTTTGTGTTTTAGTATCATGTGTCTGTATGAACTATGACCCCTGAAAAACTGAACAGGTTTCAGAAGAAATAACAGATTGGGGTGTTTTTGACCCTTTTTATTCATTTATCAGTTTAAAATTCAGAAACATGAACTATATCAGCGTGAAACGCTCAGATAAATCAACTGACCGATGGATCTATTGGTAAGACCAAAAATATCACAAAGCTCGTCCCAAAACAATCTTCATTTTAGTCTTACCTTATCTCAACCACCACTTTCCACACTGTCTTGTTCAAAAAACAATAAAATATAATATCGGGTAGGTACTTATAACTATTTCTTGCACGTGATAAACACGGGCAAACAGAATCGTATGATGCAATAATATGGTTAACCACGCTTTCAGGCTCCAATTTAAGCTAAATATGACTGGAGAGATGATGACAGAATAATGCTGCCACGCGGTATGGATTCCAAATGATCTATACTTGAAATAATCCCAGGTCACAACATGCGTAGTTATTATAAGGTGGTTTTCTGCGTGGTAGTTCATAAATTCCTACGTCATTTCTGTGCCGCGCAGTAGAATTTTAAAACTATCTTGACAAAAATGGTTTAATTCCGCCTGTATTTTTTCACTTTGGAGTATTGCAGTGCAGTATGAATTCAGAAAACGCTCCGTGGACCCTCTGTATACATGGTGACTTGTCAATTTTTAAAATTTAGATTCTACCAGGTACTAACTAATTAAAATGAACAATCTTTATTCTATGAACATCTTTTCAATTTCAGTTTCGAGATCGTCGCCCCGGAGAAACAGTGAGACAAGTCTGATTTTCGAGTTTCGAGAAAATCGAGTTTGCTGGTTTTTTGCCACTTAAATTTTATTATTTTGTCTTTTGCTATATTTTCACATTTAGCATTTAGGTGATTTCAAATTGATGGAAATAGTATGAACAACATGAGAATGATATAATACCAATCATTATGATAATTCTTGGATAATTATAACGAATCTTCTCGGGGTTGTCTAGGGCACCGCTATTCAAAGTACAGAAGAATAATTGGGGGTGCTTTTTTGTAATCTTATTGTGATTTCACAGACTAACAAGAATGCCTTCAGAGATAATTTTTTAACGCGCTTTTTTTGACTTTTTCCTCTGATATTTATAGTTTTGAAAGATTTCTAAGTGGAAGAGATCTTGAAATGCGTGCGCAAAGTTACAACCTTGCACACTCATTTGCGTGCTCCAAGTAAACTAGAATCAAATTGTAAATAATGAACAAATGTTATTTTCACTATTCACTTTCCAGTCAAAATAAAAGACATGATTCTGTTTTGCTTTGGGGGGAAAATTAAAAAAAAAACATTGCCCTAATGCAGACTGGCTCCGGATAATTATAAGTGATTAATTATAACCTCAACTGTGCGCAAAGTTGATAAGTTTTTTTGACGAGGTTTTTGTCATTTGGACTAAAAAATATTATCGAAAGTCTATCATTTCTAATTTGTGGCTTTGAGCTAGTAGACAAAATATTGTTCCTGAAATATTCGCGTAGTTCATTGAGAAAATTACTATTATCTGGTTCAACTTTCCTCACTCGTATCACTTTTATCTATATAGTTCCATGTGATTTTTTCTCCTTCGTCATTTTTGTTAAAGTTTTTTGCCACTGAGATGTATATCAAAACTGACCCAAGATTAGGGGTTCGCGAGACCATGGTCTTGGTCTCGGTCCTATCTCGGTCGAAATCAAGACCAAGACCGAGACCGAGACCTGCAAAACTGGTTCGAGACCAAGACCAAGACTTACACATCGAGAGCGAGACCAATACCAAGATCAAGGTACCGAGACTCTCGGTCTCGGTCCCTGTCTCGAAAAATACGTTTGGTTTGTTGACTTGTTGGGTTCATGTTTTGAACAAAAAATTATTTCTGAAAAATTTGATTTCACGACGAATGAAAGTATGGATACTCAACATTTTAGAATTGTACTGAAAATATTGAATAATAACCTGACGCACTTGTTGAACATGCAGTCACAAAACAACCATAGAGCGTCACGCATTTCTTAAACTCAGAAGAGTCATAGATACATTCCTGGAAGAGTGATAACAGATAAAATTTGGAGTACCAATATTCAGTTATATTAATTCAAAAAGATTTCTTTGTTGTGTTCTAGGAAGGATGATATTATGTAATGTTCGTTGTATACTTCCATCATTGTAACTTTGATCTTTCCTAGATCAAAGTACCCGCTATGCGGTATAAGATATCAAAAAGTGCGTAGAAATGATAGATATGAGATGTTTGATTATTTTTTGTTCAAATTAACATCCTTTACAGAAATAAAAAATATTTTGATCTTGAAAACGAAAAGTCAAGACCCCCCGCTCAACAAGAAATTGAAGTAGAAATACTTACATGGCTTATTTGAATTGCCTGAAAAATAACCACTAAAGTCTGAAGAGGGTGTTTTGCAGCAAACCTCTCAAAATACAACTATTATTAGTTTTTTGAATCTGCTTCTATCGTGAAGGTCTACAATGCGAAGTCATAATAACTTCACTGAACATTGTATATTCATCATTTCATATCTATGACTATATACCCGATGCTGAAAAAATATTGCACTATGAAATGTCATGATATACTTATTCCATTTTTCTTCTGGAAAATTCTTGAGTTAACGAAATCAATTAAATTTTACATCACTAAACAATATTGATCTCGCTCGGTTGTCTACTTTGCGCAAAACCTAGGTGCTTGGAGTTTTATATCACCTCCAACTTCAACTGAGTATAATAATATCTAGTATTAAAATATTTTTCCATTTATATTCTCTATTACCACAGCAGACATTGAAAAATATAATTATTTTGCTTTGTCACACTAAATATTGGAAGACACCTATTAAAAATTTCGAGACCAATACTAAACGAGACAAGACCAAGATTAAGTCCATCCATGGTCTTGATTTCGGTCTCGCTTTCAAGACCGAGACCAAGACCAAGACCATGATTCATTTTTCGAGACCAAGACCAAGACTACCTTAGTTTCGGTCTTGGTCTCGGTCTCGCGAACCCCTACTCAAGATGTTGAAAAATCAATAGTCTGAGTGTTATACCAGATAGTTATTTCTATCTATAAATCAAAAATGAAGAAATCGCAGGATAAAATTGGGTCACCCTGTATAGTACGCCCTATAAAGTGAAACGTGGTCAGCTAAAACATTCCGACTACGAATTTCTCAACAGCCTGAAATTTATCAAGTACATTCTATTCAGAAATTTATTTCTATTTGAGTGGTGTTACCCAATTTCTCAACTAATCGACTGTTACTTGTCATCAATAATTATAAGAAGAAATTTAACAGAAGCACTTGATAAACAAAAAATACAAAAACATCAGAATCAAAAATTTAAACAAATACCAAAATCCTAGGTCACAACACAGTTTGACAGCCTTCACGTTTCACCAATACGTTCCGTATACGTAGAATCGATCTCTGCTTAAGCGGGTTTTTATATAGTTAACGGAAGTCGATACGTTCACGGATCCGGATGCGGATACGTAAAAAAATATTAAGTTGCTTAAATGTCTACTAATCTTGAAATAACCCCAAATCAGCTGCTACTAACCTATCTGGTCCAGGATTACTATTGTCGAAAGCGCCTATAATGACGAAAACTGCGCTGCTTATTGGATTTTAGTATATGAATTAAACTGTCGAGATGAAGCGATTGTGGAATTACTCTGTTAGATGCTTCCCAAATGTCTCGTTCCCGTCAGTAAGCAATTATTGAGGAGAAAATGTTTATTTGTAGGTATGCGATTCAATATCTTGATCAAAAAGAGTTGAAGGGGAAGGACGAGTAATCCCGAACAGTGGCTTGTGTCGAACACTTATGTCTATGCTTTTGCGCCATCTGTTTCCGGTCTTTTAACAAAAAAAGTATTTGTAAGGGTTCCCCAACGCGGATGCAGAGTGATCGTTCCATTTAGCTCACTCATGTCTGTGGTGTGCTGACATGTTTGTTTTTGTGGACAGTGGTATAAGTTCGTCGCAGTCAAAATCTAGGTACGAAAATTTACATGCTCATCATATCGTACATTTGGTGCAACAAGAGTACATCTCTCATTTGAAAAACTTGGTGATTATGCCAATATAAAACAAAGTCGTGTTGATTACGCCATTTAGACAAAGCTCCGCTGGCCCGATTTTCATGAGTTTTGATTTGTTGGATTTGTTTCCGCCCGGAAAAGCAGAATGACTTCAAAACATTGGAAAAATTTACGAAGAGTGTTTTGGGCATTTATCATTGTCATGACCAAATAATCAATGAGTTTCCTATTGAGCTAACAACTTCATGACCACTTCAATATTCCGAAAGTGATCATAAAAATGCTGCATCCTCGGCTGCATCGTATCATTTTTCTCGAGATTTTTCTTGATCAAACTATCAATATCATTTTCATTGAACTCAACCATTTTTTTGTCTAATTTTTAACACAATATTAAGCTGTTGCGGAATTCCATTTCTATGAATTTTTTTTCCTGAATCTCTCATAGGTCCATACCCTGTATAAAAATCAATCCATTTTCCTAGTCTCATCAAAGACACAGAAGAAAAACCTCAGTTCATTATTCAAACCTGGCAAAAATAATCAACCGAGAAACCACTTTAATAAAGCCAGTATATATTTTCATATGCAAACTTGATTGAAAACTCCAAAAACAAAAGAGCTTGTAGAAATGAAATTGGGTAACACCACTCAAATAGAAATAAATTTCTGAATAGTATGTACTTGATAAACTCCAGGCTGTTGAGAAATTCGTAGTCGGAATGTTTTAGCTTACCACGTTTCACTTTATAGGGCGTACTATACAGGGTGACCCAGTTTTATGCTGTAATATCCAGAATTTGAATTCTACAGATTGAAATGAACAATTTTGAGTTTACAAGTTCCCACTTAATTTGGTTCATAGAAAATATAGTTCAACTGTTTCAAATCTTTAGATTTCAAGTCATTTGAAAATGTATGCAAATTGTCCAATACCTATATAACAAATTTGTCGCAACAAGCACAGTTATAAGAGTTCGCCATATTTGGTAGGCGAACTTTGTCGGTCATTTTTTAGGTTTGGGAAAAAAACCAAATATTTATTAAGGAAATACGATAATTAGAACGTCATTATAAGAAAAACATTGTAAATATCAGACAATTTATATTTAATAGAGAAGTTTTTGTTTGTAATTAAGATCTTGAGGTTATGAAATTTAAAATATCAGGTTAAAAAGTCTTGAAATGCCTCAAAATGCAGGCGCATGAAAATTTTGTTCATAATGTACCCATATATTAACAGTAAAATCAAATTCGCAAGTCAAATCAACATATTATCATGCTTGAATTTTCAATATTTTGCAATATGCTACTTGTCTAATAGTAGGATAGACTCCATTAATTTTTCGTCATTCACAGTTGATATTCTTTTACAACAATTCTGATTTATTCTGCTCTGAACATACACAAAATTGCAGTGTCAATGCCGCGAATATATCAACAAAAAAATATATTTATAACTGTTTTATAAATGTGTAACTTGGAACAACTTCACTCTTATAAGAGCTCTATAGCAGTGGTAAAGTAGCTTTATAGTTGTTACCTTGAACCCCTATAAACATTTTAATACGACAAAAATATTTTATAAAGTGGTCCTTTTTCGTGTTTATAAGTGTGTTATTAATGGCTATGAAATGATTATAAAAATAATTTCACGAGCAAAATGATTTACGAAACTGTTATATAACGGTCTATAGAATACTTATAAACATATTTGTGTTACTTGGGTAGGCGCTTTCGACAATAGTAATCTTGGACCAGATCGGTTAGTAGCAGCTGATTCGGAGTTATTTCAAGATTAGTAGACATTTAAGCAACTTAATATTTTTTTACGTATCCGCATCCGGATACGGATACGATGAATGGCTATTAACGATACCTGCGAAGGAACGAATCGGATCCTCCGTGTCTATTCTGAGCATGTGCAGATTGATGCGGATACGAAAACGTTTTGAATTTGGTCGTGCTTGAAGTGTCTTGTCCGAGAAGAAATGACAAAACTCAAGTGATCGTAGATCTATGTTCGAACAGCATGATCTAATTTTATTAATCCGTTCAACTCGATCAGTGTTTTCTAGAACGCCTTACTACAGCGGAAAAAGTTTGCCGCAACTTTTCCAGCTAAACGAAACCTTTTTTTCAGTATCTACAACCCCGACAAAATTGTTAACAAATCTCGCGATGTCAAGAGAATAACCAATCTGTGAAAATGTAGGTGATTTACGTCTTCGTTAAATGTTCTTACCGAATCAAGACTCGAGCTTTCTTTTTGTCGAAGTAAACTTGACATTCAAAATTCGAGTTTTGTCGCGCCTGACAGTTTGACACGAAAAACAGTTTTTTTCGTTAAATTGCCAGACAAAGTTTCAGAAACATTTACAAAAGATCATTATCAGGAGCTCGATTTGAGATGACTTCAACCCCCTTGAAGTACATTTCTTTAGTCTTGTGATTTCGAGATACCATGACTCCCAGAATGACCTACATCTAAACATTCTAAGAGCAAATTCTACAACCAAAACTATCGAAGCCCTGAGGGTGCTGCAGACATCTAGGAACAAGCTCCTGACAATGTTTTTTTGTAAATACCAAAACTCTTTCGGCCCGATTCAAAAGTGTGAAGATGTTTCAAAAGTATTGACCACAAATGTGAAAATATGGATGTTGTCCATAGCCCCATCTTTTCTGCTTGTCAATTTCTCAAAGTTGCAATTCTAGAGTCAGGCAAGTGGAAAACACCATGAAAATGCTGGTTATAAGTGAGTCGTCACGTGTACGTAACGAAGGGTAGAGGAGTGAAAGAGCTTAATAATTTATGAACAACTTTGGAATACTAATTATACAAATCAATAATTAAATAGGCTGAACGACACAAATGACAAAAACAACACTTCACAATTTGACTACCTACTTGAAAATTGGATCTGTTGTTTACTTATAAATTGATTAACATTCCAAAGTTTGTTATCTTGGACTTGTTGCTTGCATACATCAGTACCTAGTAAAAAGTGATTACTGAACTGAAAATTCAACATCCAGAATACCTTCCCTTATCAAAACAATCAGTAAAAGTGAGTACCTATTTAACGAACTGGGCAAAACTTTTATAGAGGTATGTTAAGTTTGACAAGATTGTTGCCACTAATATTATTATCGTCAATAAAACCACCTCACAAAAGTGGGAATTTATGTATATATACCTATAACCATAACTGTTTTCGATTTTCATGAAATAAGCTGAATCTTCATTTACTTATACTATGGAAAGATTTTAAGTCTATCGCCTTGAAAAGCAGGGACATCAAGCACTTTCCGCAAAGTTCTAAGTAGCTCAACTTTGAAGAGTTTTTCACAGAGCCGCAGTAAAAGTGTTTCGCCAAAGCACAAAATAATGACTTCGCTCAACTTCTTTCCAAGACTAAAATATATAATGACTGATATTAATCGCTCAATCAATGCGGAAACGACTAGCCTTTATGTTATTTTGAGTGAGAATATAAATACCAATTGAATTAATTTTTTGTATAGATCGATTTAGATCAAGTGTCTAATCGGAAAAAATCTGATGGCTGAAATAAATTTAGTGGCATGAAGAGGAATCATATTGGTATTGATTCCAATTATTTTTATCACATGAATTTTGTGATGATCAACAGAGTTGATCCTTGGTAATATTCACAGTATTTTTTTCAAATGTTTCAGAAGCAAGCTCAACTAAAAAAAAAACCTTTAGTGTAGTTGATATGATATCCGATAAACATCAACAGTTCAAAGCTAGTGATTGAAATATTCATTTGAACATTGCCATACTAAATTTCTGGCACTTGTTTTTCTCTTACTGCTTTAAGCCAGCACTTTTTGGAAATTAATGTGTCATGCTTTTCAAAGATGACTCAATTTTTCACAGTTTGAGCCTAATTTGAGATTTCCAGGTTCGTTGTTTGCGAAATAACATTTTGGCAAAGATTTTTGTATGATCGTGCTTATCGGCATTAAAACCATTTCACTTCACATTGATCAAGGTTTCGTGAAATTCCATAGCAACGTTGTTTGTTTGTGGAAAATTTGTCGAATTTATGATATTTTAAAATTTTCAAAATGGAAAACACAGGGTGTCCCGAAATTATACGTCAATATTTCAACCACGTATTCTACACCTCAAAATAAAAATAAAACTTCAGGTAAACTAGCATCCACAGACTCTTCGTTCTCAAGATACAGGGTGTTAAGGTTAAAAACCTGATGACGGTTTTTCGTAAATATTTCCAAAACCTGTAAAGATAATTGAAAAAAATGTGTACACTTACCAATCCTTTTTCGCTCCACCTAATGAAGGGAGACTTAGTATTGTACTACCTTAATGGCTAGGGAATAGAGAGACGGGCTTGGGAAAAATGTGCCCCAAATTTTTTGTTTGTTGATTTTTAGTAGTTTTGCCTGCACAATTTCAAAAGCTAGAGTTTTTTACAAAAATAAGGTACTTTTTTCTAACCTCGCTGGGACGCACCATTCTCGAGAAAAATGCATTTGAAAATCATTTTACAAACAAAATTGCATTTACCGAAACTCCCAGCGAAAGCACGGGTTTACTTGTGATAGCCTAGCCAGATGCACACGACATTTTTCACTAAAATCAATGTGTAACAAGATTTTATGCGTTTTTCTTGCAAATGGTGCGTCTCCGCGAGTAACAAGGAGAGTACCTCATCTGTTTAAAAAACTCCAGATTTTCAAAATTTGTGGGCAAAACTACTAAAACTAAGCAACCAAAAAATTTGAAGCCTTTTTTTCTCAAAGCTCTCCCTGTATATTCCACTCATAAAGGGTATACAATACTTGGTTTTTGTTCATTAGATAGAATTTGAAAAGTTTAGTAACTGTATCAAATTTTATTCAATTATCTTGACGGGTTTTGAATATATCTACAAAAAACCGTCATCAGGTCTTCACCTTCAACACCCTGTATCTTGAAAACGAAGAGTTTGTGAATTCTAGTGTACATGAAGTTTTATTCCTAAATTGGGGCGTAGAATACGTGATTGAAATATTGACGTCTAATTTCGGGACACCCTGTATATATTTTATTTTTCTGATAAAACTGTTCTCGAATGAATCTAATGAACATCCTTCACTATGTTGCGTACTGTATTTGAAAGGCAGAGTATTGCGGTGGATCAATCTCAAGGAGACGCCGATGTTGATGGTCAGGACCACCCTTTCCAAGCGCTCGTCACCCGAACAAGTGTACGACATCAAAAAGGATATCGATCCACTAACTTCTAATTGGCTGAAGCTCTCGGCATTTGAACGTATTCTTTCAAAGGGTGGTAGCAGTCAATGTGCGCTCAGTATCTACCCAATGTTTCACATGCGTAACTTCACTGCGCTTTTCTGACAAGGGTATTAATTTGAAGATGAAGTCACTGGATAGACATCACCAGTATTTCTTCATCCAAACTCCAACCAGGGAGAAGTGAAATGCTGTCGAGAAGATCCTTATGAATATCTACGGAGAGGAGGACGGAATGCTGAACGGTTCACAGCAATTATGCAAATAAAATCAGCAACAGAGGCTGCAAAATATCATTCTTAGAGGACCCATCACCAGAGGGAGATAGACCATCAGTGACGGAAGTCTCATGCCCATTAAAATGTGCGCGTTGCCCGCCCCTTCGACGCTTCTTATGATGGTGGCCAACAAATGCAACAAATCAAAGAAAAAGTGTACAAGATTGTGCATTTGCCAAAAGACAGCTCTGCTCTTTTAACAAGGGCAAAGCAGCAACAATTCACTTCTTATTGTCTTTCCACGATCATAAGTTTAGCCATAGCGTATCTTGGAAATTTGATATATCGACAAATTTCTACTCTACACAAAAAGATTTCTCGATTTTGTCGGGTTGTGATGGAAGCAGAGAGCTTAAAAAAAATAGTCCCTCAAGGTGTTTTTTTTTTCAACTGAAAGAAGTGACGAAACTTCGCAGTTTTGATAATAATAATGATCGTTTATTAAGCAAAAGCTATACAACTCACTAATCACAATAATAAACCAAAAATATGCCAAATCAAGGCGTTATAGTAAATGTGTATACAGTGTATACCAAATTCGTTTCTCTATACAGGGAACTTGGCTTCTATTATACCTACATCAAAGGTTAAATGAAGAAAGTTTTAGAGGAAACTTGGTGCATTCGATATTCGGTTCCAGATTTGCGATCGGTCAATTGGTTTGTTCGCATGTCTCAATCGCCTTCTGTTTTCCCGCAACCCGCTCAAACTTTAATTTTTCTTATGGCCGCCATATTGGATTTTTTGATTTTTGGAAAGAGTGTAAAATTTCCAGTCTAGTGATGTCCCACAAGTGCATCAAAGATTTAAGTATCATCGAAATATCACACTTCGTAGCTGGGACTAAATCTTTTCTGAGAAGGCCATGATTTATTTGTCGCAAAACATCATTAATAGGTACTATATCAACCTGAGGTCACCTTATTTGGTGTGCAGCGAACGTGTTAAACTCATTGAATTTTCAATAGAACATGGACGTTAATAACGACTTGACGAGTCTATGAGTGTATTGAATAAAAAGTCAGAAAAATCATTGTTTATTTAATCAACACTAAAAATACTGTAATGTGTTCTCAACTGTCTCGGTATTGATTTACAAGTTTGCAAAATGACGTCCATGTGCATTCGAGGCATTTTTGACAATTAGTAACTGTTTTTCGTACAACCCTTGCAAGTATGTTTGTGTTGATATTTGTATATGTGTCAAAAACTCTTTGTCTCAGGATTTCTATAGTCGCAGGAGGATCAGATTCATAGACCTCATTCTTTGTATGATCCCAGAGATAAAAAACCAAGGGCGAAAGGCCGGGGGATCTAGGAAGCCAGGGTTTTGTACCATCTAATGAAATGATCCTTTCCTCAAACTGCACTATCAAGAAGTTCCTGACTTGAATGGTTTTGTGAGCCGGACACCCATCCTGTTGAAACCAGGTTCTTCTGAACTCATCTTCGGTTAGAGTAGCTCGTAATGCCGGCACAACCTGATTTCGCAAAAGCTCTAGGTATCTCTGTCCGTTTAGGCTGTAGTCAAATGAAAATGGTCCTACAAGTCGATTTCCTGAAATGGTTGATTGATAGTTGCCCAATTGAGAAAGGTGAGTTGGATTAAATTACCAATGACCTCACACCAAACGTTAAACCCAAATCTTGTCTGTAGACGTCTCGCTGCTACTTCGTGAGGGTTTTCTACAGCCCAATGATGAGTGCTTATTAAAAACTCCACAATTCCTAAATCCACTTTCATCGGACCACAGAACATGATTTACAGAATCGGGATTGTCATTAGACTTCCTTGTATACCACTCACAGAAGCGCATTCGTCTTGGAAAATCAGTTTCTTCAAGTCCTTGAACTGCTGTGGGTCTGTATGGATGGTACTTATTTTTTTTCAGCACTCTCTGTACTGTTGATTTTGACATACCAATTTCCAGTTCTACAGTTCTTACCGATTCACTAGGGTCTTCGTTGACAGCTTGTTAAATGTTTCTGTTGCGATTTTCATTTTCAATGTTGTATCCGCATCTAGGTTGTTTGAAGGCCCCAAAGTTGATCAAATTAACAACCATTTTTCTGACATGGGTTTTATGAGGCTGCTGTCGTTCGGGGTACATCTCCAAATACCTTGCTGAGGTAATGTCGGCATTTCTCTGTGAATGCAAGTACAGCGCTAACATATCCAACTTCATTCGAATAGGGAACACCGGACATTTTTAATAGGTTTCGACAATTTGTTCATCAAATTTATTATTTTAATGACAGAGAAGCGTACTGCTATTTACGTAGACACAACTTTCATAATGAATTATTATTTGCGGGGTGTTATCATCTTTCGGCAAAATTATTGAACGACATATCAGAGCCTCCTAGGATTTTGCTTATAAACCAGTTTTCTGTCAAATAATCATGGCCTCCTTAGAAAAGATTGAGTCCTAACTACGAAATGTGATATTCTGAAGATACTTAAATTTTTTATGCACTTGTGAGACATCACTAGACTGGAAATTTCACACTCTTTCCAAAAATTGAATAATTCAATATGGCGGCCATAAGTAAAATGAAAGTTGAGGCGGGTTGCGGGAAGACAAAAGACGATTGAGACATGTCATACACACCATTTTATTCGTCTTAAAAAAGTGTCCCGATAATGTACCATTCTCCAATTAGCCGTTTTGGATTTACAGACAAAAACAAAATCCGCCATTTTCGGTTTTTCGCCGATATTTCCAAAACCAATTCATCGATCGCAAATCTGAAACCGGATATCCAATGCACTAAGTTTTCTCTAAAACTTTCTCCATATAACTTTTGCTGTAGGTATGATAGGAGCCAAGATCCCTGTATAGAGAAGCGAATCTGGAACACACTGTATACAGTGCTTTTCTTTAATGTCCCCCCTTTTTATTTTTTGAACGGCTCAACTTGGAGACTTCAAATTCTAGGTGCTGAAATACAAGCATGTTCACTATGTTTTGACATAAAATTAGCATAACAAAAATTCAAGATGGCGGCTGGGTGCCATGTTGGAATGTTTTTTTTAAATAGGAATAGGGTTCATGTGACACCTCATTTTGAAGGTCCTGCTGAGTGCTTCATAACCCTAGAATATTGATTCGATATCTTCAAGTACTACAAAATGGCGGTACATTCAACTACTACATTGATACATACACATATAAAAAAAAATCGTCAAATTCAATTCAAAAGATGCTGAAAATATTCCTGACATGAAGATTGGGTTAGGAATAAATGACAAAAATGTCAAAACGCATCTTTTGAATTGAACTTCATGAATTTTTTCAAAAAGTGTATGTATTAATGTAGTAATTGAATGTACCGCCATTTTGTGGTACTTGAAGATATCGACTTAATATTTTAGGGTTATAAAGTACTTATCAGGATCTTTAAAATGAGGTGTCACATGACCCCTATTCCTATTCAAAAAAATATTTTTCATATTTCAATTTTATTTCAAAACATAGTGAACATTTCATCACCTAGAATTTGAAGTCTCTGAGTTGAGTCGTCCAGAAAATGAAAGGCGGGAGACATTAAAGGAAAGCACTGTATAAACAAAAACGAAGAAAGCAGACAGACAGCCATAAATTCACAATACTTACCTACTTTCAAACTTATACAGCGGACACGTATGCCTGGAGGTGTTTTTTAAAGCTAGAAACATTATCACAATTTTTTGTATCACTTGACAGAGCTTATCAAATTATATAAATCCTTTGAAACATGAACTTGTGTTTTGTTAGTCGAGTAGTATCCACATAAAAGTCCCTGACACTACGGGTACTATAATCATGCATTTCACTGACTCGTTTTATTTCTGTATTCAGGTAATCAGGTAATAAATTCATTTTCATTTTTAATAGCACTATGAATAAATGTAATGTACCTAACAATAATTCACTATGCGTATATATGTTACATGTTAAAATAGATCGAGAAGCACGATTTTGGATTTTTTGCTGCAATTTGAACTTTTCTTGTGTTATTGAAAACATCATTGTCTCTCCAAGGTATTTGAAGTCGGGCACCCTTTTCATTTGTTTTGCATCAAGAGTGAGATAAATCTCCCTGTTGAGTGTCCTGATCGTATGGGATGTACCGAATATCATGAACCTGCATTTTTCCATATTCTGTGCCATACTGTTATCACACAGCCACTCGTTGATGTTTACTAGATCCCTTTGTACTTTTTTTTGCATATCGTCTATATCATAACCAGAGATGTAGAGCATGGTGTCGTCTGCGAACCGTTTTATAGTACAAAATTTAAAGTGCTTGAAGATATCATTAATATAGAGAATAAATAGCAATGGAGCCAGAACTTTACCCTGTGGCACACCAACGTTAACATTGTTAGAACTTGAGTACGCGTTATGGAATTTGACTTTTTGGTTGCGATCAGTAAGATATGATGTTAGCCATTGGTGGATTGAGCCTCGAAGAACAATATTATGATTTTTTTACGGCAATAAGTCCCTATAATTCGTTTCAAATGCTCGTTTGAAGTCTAGGAAAATCGAGATATCAAGACTCAAGCGAGTAGCACAAGAATTTCAAATCATTTTTAGGAATCCTTCTATATCAAAAAATCTTAGATACCTATATGCGCTTTTGCAATATTTGCTTTTCATTATGTCGATATTGACTGGGGTATGCCTCTTTGAAATCTCCTGAATTTGTATGTTTTTCCAACTGTGTAATAACAGCGGTACCTCAATACTTCAACATCAAGATTTTACGATGATAAGTAGTGGAACCTATCATTGTTGATAACAGAAAAAATGTTTTATCAAGTAATAGTTCTTCACATATCATATCTGTTCACAGTGTATTCTGTTTCTAAAGGTACTGAACAATAGATCGTTCGTCATCGACTTGTGCAACCACAAACCTTGCCTCCGGTGTTATCAGTATAAAATTGAAAGCAGTCTCTTTTTGAATCCGTACAAGAGATACAAAACTTTTCCCAAGTGGAACTATCGTCCTATAACATGAACTATTTATGATGCGCATACCAGACCACTAGCGAAACAAAATGTTCTATCCCGAATGACATGCATAAACCACAGAAATATAATGAAGCACCATCCCGTCTCAAAAGAATAAAGTTGCTTTTGCTTTGGATATACTGGTCCTGGGCACAAAAAAACCTGTAATTCCAGCCACAAAAGGGGTCAGCTTGGCAAATAGAGGAAATTTAGCCTGTGTAAATATTAACAACGGAAACAGTATTTCTATTTCATATTCAGTTGAGTTTAGCAGGGTATTTGCAAAATGGTTTTGATGCAGATTTTCATCAGCATATTTTAGCATAGGCCTTTTGGTCATTACTGTCATGTATAGTAATGTGAAGCATGTGGTTGGTTGAACGAACACATGAAAGATGAGAGAATATTGGAAACATAACAATGCCTACATACATTTTTGTCACAACGACAGATTCTGATAACCGATCAATTATTTTATTGATCGTTGAAAGGAAACTACGATGAATTTATATCATAATAAGTCTTTTATTAGTTTCTGAATTAAGCTGAAGCATTTAGAAATTAGATCAACCAACTTGACATTTCAAGATTTTCCGATATAATAAATCTGATCCAATAGACCGGAATGTACCATCACAATAACTGCTGAAAAGTGACCTCACCTACTTCCAGGCCTATAAGTAGACCAACTTTACCTTGATTCATCTTTGAAGTTTTCTTTTATCTTTTTTTAAAAGTCCAATGCGTTTCACTGGAAGATTCAGCAACTTCATCTTTCTGTATTCGACTGTGTCTTTCAAGGTCACCATGGTTTGTGAATAGAAATATCTATTTTAGTTCGATGTTCACTCATCAAATCATAAACAAAGGAATACAAAGTAAAGACCACATCAACTTAAGCCATGTATGTATAAAAGCTTTCCAAGAACTGGAGTTGACAAGAATTATCAAAGTCGGCAAAAAAACTCACAAAAAAAACGTGAAAAAAAATCCAAATGCACGGTTTTTTCTTGAATAAATAGACTGGAATATTTAGGAGCGTACATGCAAAAACTGATTAAGACAAACAATGTACATACATTGAAAACTAAAATATTTAAAGATGCTGTCTGTGACATGATAATTCTATAAACTCGGAATTTGATCTAACCAAATTTTATTTTGGAGGTAAACAGAAAATACGCCAGGACCAAGGTTTGTCTGGGATTCATTTCAGAAAACAGATTCTGGCACTCTGTTCCACAATATCAAAAACAATTAAGAATTCGGGAATAGTTTTAGAAATGCCGCAGGTTAAAAGAAGCCATTCTTTTCTTGGAAATAAACTCCGAAGTCGCTTTACCAAGAACTTTTCTTCAATTTATAAGGCACTCCAGAGAAAGTGATGTTGCTCTTGAAAGGGATAATATAAGCATTTCATTGAATTCTTTTGTGCGCGTGATATTTTGCACTTTAGAATTTTCACTGTTTTTTATCAAATTCATCTCGTTTCTTGTGTTGTATAACAAAATTATATATCCTGAGGTTTTTACAGTCTTGATCAAGATAGGTTTTATTATTTTTCCATATGTGTGAATATGACACCCCACAACTATACGTCCCGTAGAAATAGTAATTTATTATTATTTGTTTCGTCTTCGCAACATCTTTGATCGGTACGCTAACCCTTTTGATATTTTTCCTGATTTTTTTTTTGTCTCGATATCTTTCCCAGTTGATGTTCAATAAACCACATTTTTCACGAAGATGTTTGACTTCATGTGAACATGATTTTTTTGAAAAAGTTTCTTCAAAAAATGTATTGTAGATCGAGATCAGTGACGGAGAAGGCTTCGTCAACCATGAATGGTGATCATCGTGCATTAGTCATCTCTCACTTCTACATGAGAAGCGGAAAATTATTTGTTGCCTTGCAAAAATGGGTCCATTGTTAATCGAGCATTGCGGAAAAGAAGCACAAGTAGAAAGAAATTTTGGATAAGGAGCACAGAAAATGCTCTGAGGGCTGAGCTGAACTTTTTGCGTGTTTTCTCTAAAGGATACACAAAAAAGTCTAAGCGCTGAGGTAAACTTCAAAGCAGGTTTAGCCACATCGTAATACCAGCGGACAATACTTGTTCAATGATTTATTACAATAATTGAAGTTGATGACAAGATTAATTTGCAAATAAATTTGACTGTGTATGCGAGAAAGTGACGCCATCTTCCGGATTATTATGTTAAAATCAAGAAATTTCCAGAAAGGAAAACACACCCCTTTTTTAAAAATACATCATTATCACGTGGTAATTAGCAGTCTGCCAGACCAAATATTCAGAGCTTTTTTACCAATCTCATGAAGAGAAATCCACAGGGGATTTTCCACATTTTCCAGAAGTATCTAGATTTGTATCACATGTGCTAGGAGCCTCATAAATCAACTTCACATTTGTCGAGTGCGCTGACATGAAAAATTTTGCCACTCCAGATTAATATTCCCGATGAAAAATAGTGCTATTGTGATTGCTCATAGGAATATTAGTCTTTTTTCTCGCAAAATGGAATCTTTCAGAGATACTTGAAGCAACTCACATGGAACATTTGTCGCTATTGACGATGATGGTGATGTGCTTCATAGAAATAATTTACGAAATGGTCAAGCACAATAGAACTAAAGTAGCAAAAAAACTAATAAACAGCACATTGTAACTGAACAATGATATCTATATATAATGAAAAAGTTATAATTTGCCAGCATTTCCAATGTACTCATAAACCTTCAAGGTGCAAAAAGGTCCGAAAATTCACAAAAATCGGGTTCCCATTCATTCTTGAAAAAAAGGTAAATAGATTTTTATCGACAATCAAAGTAAATAATCCATGACTTGAATTTTTTAATCTACAAAGTTCTTATTACTTTACTAAGTGAATATTGGAGACTTGCACCTCCTTAATGCTCAAGAATTATTCCGCATCATCTCAGTTGTATCCAATTTTCCAAAAGTTTCATTGGAAAACTTTTTGTCTCCACGCCGTCAGGATTGGGAAGGGAGGAAAATTGATTATACATAGAAATCTGGTCTTGTGATATTCAATGTAAGAGGTGGCGCCTTTGATTGTATATGTTCTTTGTTGCTAAAATCAGAGTTCTAAATGTTGACATCTCTATTTTGTAGTGCCATGGTAATAAAAGTAACTTGAAATACAATACATCGAATTTAGTCCAAAACGATGGTTTCATGAGATTAAAGACTAGTATACAGGGTGTCCCAGCAAGGGTGGCCACCGGCCATATTTCGGAAACTACTGGACCTAAAAGTTCAGAAAAAAAAAAAAATGATTACTAAAGTGGCCACGAGAAAATGCTGGAAAATAGGGGGCGCAATCAAGGCTTAAATATTAAAATTCGAAATTTCTCCGGAAATTCTCAGATTGAGGTATATCTTTATCAACATGGTTAGAAAACCTAGACAATTTCACGTCTTTTTGGTACAGGGCTCATTGGCGTACCGATCTTCGTGTGAGTAGGGGAAGGTAGTGAAAGTGTGATTGTTCAAGTGGCTGTAACTTATAAACGACTTGTCCGATTTTGTTGCGTATAGGCTTGTTTGGAAGATAAATGTGAGTAATTTCGTATATCGTATCCAGTGATGCGTGATTGTCTCCAGAAAAGTTGCTAGAAGGGGTAACTTGAATTAAAAACAGTGTTTTTCATTTTACCGCGAAAATTTAAATGGTATGGTATAATTCTGATAATAATAACTAGTCCAAATTATGTAAAATTCAATGTTTTAAGGTTTTTAAGGATTTTTTTTTCTTTTTTTTAAGGTTTTTTCTTGTAAATTTAATCTTCATTTCGATTCTGTTATCAGAATTATACCGTACCATTTAAATTTTTGCGGTGAAACGAAAATAACAGTTTTTAATTCAAATTACGCCTTCTAGCAACTTTTCTGGAGACAATCACGCATCACTGGATACGATATACGAAAGTACCCACATTTATCTTCCAAACAAGCCTATACGCAACAAAATCGGACAAGTCGTTTATAAGTTACAGCCACTTGAACAATTACGCTTCCACTACTTTTCCCTACTCACACGAAGATCGGTACGCCAATGAGCCCTTTACCAAAAAGACGTGAGATTGTCTAGGTTTTCTAACCATGTTGATAAAGATATACCTCAATCTGACAATTTCCGGAGAAATTTCGAATTTTAATATTTAAGCTTTGATTGCGCCCCCTAGCTGAAAAATTTCGAAGTTATAAATATTTCCCAGCATTTTCTCGTGGCCACTTTGGTGATAATTTTTCTTTTTCCTGAATTTTTAGGTCCAGTAGTTTCTGAGATATGGCCGGTGGCCACCCTTGCTGGGACACCCTGTATAAAGCAACAATCCAGAAAACAAAAATATAGTTACGAAGTTTGCAACCTTCAAGATTTGCAACGAATACGGAAAATAACTTTGCTTGCCTCCAGCGTAATACCCAAGTAGGTTCCTTTTCGATTACTTCTGGGTGATGGAAAATCACAAGCGGATTTTCAAAAAGATCGGTTAACAAACTTTAAATTTTCAAAAATGTTTGTCTGTCTGCAATTTGTTGATAGATCATCAAGAACTCTTACCAACTCAAGAGATAAAGACACCAAATCTTTTCACGTTTTTGTTTTGTCATGAACGTTTTACGATTTAAAACCCTGATGGTGGGTACTAATGGGGTTTAATGTATGCATGTTGTATTGAAAAAGTGAAACAAATCAAAATAAGACTAATTCCAAGTTGATCGGATCGGAAGTAAATAATTTCAATAAATTATACAAAATGTATTTGAGTAATATCATGTGAACATGGAAGCAATATGAATAATATCAAAAGTGTCAGTGTCAAACGCGTAGTATCTTTGCACATTTGTTTTTGTATTTTTGTTGAAAACAAATAGAGTTCTCGATCAAAAATCTCTAACGAATAAATTAGATGTGCGTGGAGCAGAGTATACTACTGTCAATAATGACCTTTATTCCATCGGAATGTTACATCCTCGCCGTGATTGCTCAGTCAATAACTATCGGCGGAAATAATAGCTATCATTATTGAATCCTGGTATATTCCTCTATTCTCTGTTTAAGCCATCGCGTACTATCGTCGGTTGATGATTTGCCATTTCGTGTCATCAATCAATAAGGACACACATCACTTATGATTTCAACAGAGAGTTGTTTGGTAGACAGAATCAGGTAAAATATAACCATTTAGTACGCCAACTTTTCAAATAGATATATTTACTTTTCAAGGCTGATTGGAGAGGGTTTGACATGGCATATGATATCCATTGTGATTTCTGGTGGTTTCCTTTTCACCTGAAACATTATGAACGTCCATGACGCATCTAGAAATAATTCACTTTCCTTTGATTTCCACTCTAATTGTTACAAACACTCGTTCTCGGCTAATCTCCTTTTTTTGGATATTTCAAAGATAACCCCTTTATCGGGTTTTGTTTGCGTAGCGTTCTTTTGGCATCATTTGAAAAAAAGAACGGACAAACAGGCACGAGGTGAGACTTGCCTGAAAAGTATTCTCTTGCGTTCTTCACGAACCCTCTTTTTGAGTTTAGTGCGACGCACGAATGGTAAGTGATTGTTTTATAGCGGCACTTGATTCAAGGTAGGTAGTTTTCAAGTGTTTGATATGAAACATTGAATTTTCATTTATTTATGCCAACGCATTTACTACTTACTCCATTTGTTTCTCTCTTGAGGAGCCATTAAAAATATATCCTGGATATTTTCCGACCAGTTCTAGTCTTGTTTATTTTCTCCGTTTTCATGATGATCTGGAAATTTTCTGAAAGCCTCGTTATGAATGGATTCGAGTGTCCTATTCTCAATAATTACCAGTAGCAACTTTGAGAACAAAGAAGTTCACTCTTAGATATTAAGTGCTGCTCTTATTGTGATTCAGATTTTTTATACGCATATTTTGTAGTTTTGAAATGTATTATTGCATAGATCTTGGGGAAAATTTGAAATAATCATTGGTCGTGCTGAAAGTTTCTGGAACACCTTAAAAACATAAAAAATATTAGATATGTGAATAAATTAATCAGATGAATAAATGATGTTCGATGTTACACTTTGAAACAAATGACCTCAAATAATATGCACAATCCAAATCAGGTATTTCATATTGGGTACAGTCTCAATCACATTTCAAGTATGACACCCAGAAGAAATAACTTCTGGCAATGTAGAGGTTTTACATCAAAAATGAGACGATAACATTTGCGTGAAATTTCATTTACAATTGAACAAAAAGAAAAATAGTAATGTGTCTGGCGACCCCGTAGTACTCTTGTAAACGTCTAATCAACGACAAATTGAGATGATCGATATCTGCTTGTTATACCTCGTAACAAGCAACACGATCTGGGTGAATAGACTGTGTCAGAGTCTGGGGAGTATAGTGCTAAGTGGATAGTCTTCTACTGATCATATCCCACATAATTTGTTCTATGTGACTTAAATCTTGTGAACCGGATAGTCATAGCATCTCATGAATGCCAGCTTGAAAAAAGTCCATGGTTCAACGAGCAACATGGGGACGTATCTAGCTGAACAGGAACATGCGAACGGCCACCTAGATAAGGCAGTAGAGTGATTTTGTGGAAAATCATCAACATAGCACGCAGCTGTCATACAACGACCAGAGGCAATAGGCCCCTAAACCATTTCCCCAATAGTCCTGTGTGCAAGCCTGTCAACAGCAAATTCAGTATGATGTCGCTCTTCACGGTGGGGTCTCACGCTTCTACGGCAATACCCAGACAGTATCGCGATTTGTCACTCAATTCAAAATTATGCCTTTCTGCCTCCCAATTTTGCCGTACTCTCTCTCATCAGCTCAAACTTTGATGCTTGTGGTCCGCAGTCAAAGGAAACTGATCGTACGCATAGTTCAAGATGTACCTTCCATATCAAACAATTGGATCTCGCAGAGCAAGTTGCCTGGACGCTCGGCGAACTGTGGAAACTCCCGGCTAACCTGTTCGTCTCTTTCGTGCTCCTCCGCCTTTTTTCTCGTAACGTTACCATTGAATCTCTTGAGCTTCACAATAAGCCAAGGTGACATACATTTTTCACCATAACAACATAAAGTTTCACAACATAAACAAACCCAACCTAACCCAAACTCTCGAAAAATTTTGTAAATTATTTTCCAAACATCTGGAAAAAGCCAAATATAATTCCAATACAATAGAGGGATGAAGAATTATTATTGGTTGATAACAAAGACATATTGCCCTTCTCAGTGGTTTGGAGAAAATCATTCAAAAAGGTTATTTTAGATAAAATGAAAATTGAGTGAAACAATAGTCCCTAAAAAACAATTTTATTTTCTAGGGGATCATTGTACGAAGCTCCAAATTGTCAGACTTGCCGAGGGTCTCACAAGAGGGATACCTACATTCCCGGAAAATCTCTGAGTGTCTCTTGATGTGGAAAAGACCTTCGACAAAGTCTGCCTTGGGATTCTGTTTGAAATATCGTATGCAGGATCTTCCACGCATATAATATTACTTATAGAAAACTTTCTGAATCGTAGTTTCTTCAGAATTAAAATGGGTAATACTTTTTCGGATTTTATTCCCCAAAGAGCAGGACGCAAGGTTTGATAATCTCTCCAATCCTTTGTAATATTTTTATACTTCGGATATACCATCAGTCCAAATTACCAAGTTATCACTCTTTGCGGACGATACTTTGCTTGTTTCTACTTATAAAAACTACATTGTGATGATAAATAGTCGAGTGAATAGTTAAGAAAACCATTCAAATCTGCTAGACGAACACTTTAACAAAGAATGGAAAATTAAGATTAACTCCGGAAAAAGTTAAGCTATCATTATAGCAAGCCCAAAAACTTCCCGATCAAGTTGAATTTATACCAAACCCAAATTCCATGTTCCAATTCTATAAAATATTTCGGATTTATTATCAAATTTAATCTCTCTTGGAACACACACATTGATCAAAAACTTAGGGCTGCAAATAATTGCTTTTTAGCATTGTACCCTCTTCCATCATTTAATAGTAGAGTAGGTACCAAAAAAAAGCTATGAGCAGATTATCAGACCTAAAATAACAGAGGTATGCCCTGGGAGCTTTGTTTTGGAACAAAACCAAAGATTCCAGAGTTTTTGGAAATATTGGAACAGACCCTTTGCATGGTTCATTAATAGTTTTGAGATTCATATGGACGATAGGGTCGTTTCAGTTCATCATATAATTGCAAACAGCTAGTTCATAATTTTAAATTGTATTCACACTCATAAGAAACAACTGATTTCAAAATTGAAAAATACAAGCCAATTCAGAAATGAAAAGTCAAAAATCTAAAATGTTTGGCACAATAGAAAATTGTCTGATATTGTCGACATGGATGGACTTTCCTTATATACTCCATATTCATTCCAATCCCTTTGAGGAAATCTTGAATAAAAAATTGAATTTTTTCCTTCAGCTTCACTTTTACTATTTATCCTTAATTTTTAGACTGTTTCGGCAATCCTGTCGTATCATTTTTTTACTATTTAGTGCATTCCCTCAGCAATATTTGGAAAAAGCGATCCGATAATACTACACTGATCCTAATCTAAAAAGTCGTCTGCATCTGGCAAGGCTATCACAGGTGAACCCGTGCTTTCGTCGAGAGTTCTGGTATACGCAATCTTGTCTGTAATATACAGTGCCCGACACTTGATCACTCCCACAAAATGTTCAATGTAATTTGGTTCAAAGATCAGTGGTCACGTTCGTAAAACTAAACATATATTTAAACTACACATTTTAACAACGTTTACGCTCAACTTTGCCCCAAGATTTTGAATCGCAAATTCTTTGGACATTTTTAGAAGTTTTATTGTCATTGCCATTGCGACGTCTGATTACTCTCACCTTATTTCTCAATCATAGTTAGCTGGGGGTAGTAAAATGAATAAAAACTACTGTCACGGGCCGTTTTTGACTCTACGTATTTTCGTTCCATTATGGTTGAGATTGAAGAATTTTAGTTCCACAGTATCAGGTTTTTGCGCAGAAATACTCACAGGTTTCACATCAGTTACAATCTTTATACGTTCAGCCAGCAAAAAGAATGACTATCACGTACTTTGTCATCATCTTTTGGTTCATCATAACAGTCTTTTCCCAATCTGAGCCGTAATTTGGTCACTAGTCATGTTTCTTTGTTGGAGAACATCCAGTCTTATGGAAAAGTTACTTTCCACTTTCCAAACAATGTACACATGACTGAAGTTAGCCGACTTTTGGGGTTGGATTGTTTGCCGTGGGATTTTGCCGCTTTTCATGCGTATTATCTAGATTGCGTGACAGGTTGCATTTTCAATTTAGATTGCAGTAGGATGTACTGCGTGCTGCGTGGAATTACACTTTCTTTTGGTTGGGACTGTTATGTGGAACCAAATCGACTTTTCTTGATGCTGTTTACGTTTTCTCAATCAATGGAAAAGTGGAGACGGTGTTTTGTTTGCAATGAAATTCCTGCCTTCTACACTGTTGCCGTTTTGCTACCGTTCTGGTACTGGCTGTTGGTACTGTTCCTCACCTCACTCTGTCATGAGAATTTGATCCAGGGTGTCTTTGTCAAGCTTGGATGTTTCCTAAGCATTTTTAAACCTATCCAGGGATTTTTGGGAAATTAATCCACTTTTATTTATTGCATCGTGTTGAGTTTTGTGTGCTTTGAGTACCTACCTACCTTGTTGGAGATGCAATAACCGTTTTATACGGATATTTTGGTTTCACGACCGTTGGGTAAGTTGAAGGGTGTGTTGTTGATTTCATCTTCGACCAAGTGTCGTTGGAAAGTACCTGGATGAGTTCTATCGTGCTCCTCCTTCCCTGTAGAAAGGCAAAGGTGACCAGCAGCCTATTTTATTCAAGAAATTGCTGATTCTGTTGGAAACCTACCAGTTCTAATAATCACCACCCAGTCTGAAAATGACCATCAGCAACGTAACACAGGCAAAAAAAACACCACCGTGTCTACAAACCCAGAAACCCTGCAGAACTCAGGTATTTTACTGATTTCTTTACATGTTTTTTTTATTTTATCGAGTGATATTTGAAGTAGCAATTGATTTTCATGATTTATCTGATCATTTAATTTAATTTTTCGCCACCAAGAATAATGATTTGTCGAGGTTTAAATCAAACTTAATATCTTTTTCTTGTTCAATCCATCAAATTTATTGTTGTCGAAATTTATAATCGTAATTTTCATTCGAGTTTTTTTTTAACTAAGAAGACAATGTTAAAACCGTATTTCTTCTCAGGGTTTTTCTTTTGGGGTTATCAATCACAATTCAGGCGGATAGCTTGTTGGTCTGATTAGCAGCCCTACAAGAGCTGAGACTGCTACGACATCATTGTTCAGACTCTTTCCACTGAAGGAAGGCTGTGTGGCCGTGATTGACTTATTGGTATCGTTATTAGATTTAAGATTTTCATTATTTATTTTTGTTTGAAAGAGTGATCACTTAGGGACTTCACTTTAGGGATAAAGAAATAGATTTTTATCCATTGAACTTCTAGTATTTGGTTTGGTTATATGTACACTCATTGTTGTTTTGAAACTTTTTTTTTCTTGATAATTTCTGTGAATGGGGAGGTGCCCGGAACATCGGGAGAATTCCGGCTTATTCAGTCTTGAGTCGGTGGCGCTTATCCTACCCCAATCTCCGACATTGAGCTAGGGCCTAATTTGCTCACGCAGGAAACCATCCTCGCATTCCAGAAATTAAGTGAATTCTCTCTTCTTTGTTAACTCTTTTTTTTATTCTTGAGGAAAACAAAGAGCGTGGCACTACGTTGCTTAGCAACAAGTCAAGAATTGTTCCACAATATTTGACAAGTTGTAACAGTACTTGGTTGTTAGTATGGGACAAGGAAGAACTTTATCCTTGGAAGAAAGAGGAAGAATCCAAACTCTTCGAAAAGAAGGCTATTACAATCGGAATATTGCTAGAAGAACCGGACGAAGCACGTGGGTCGTTAACGCTCTCCCAACAATCATCAAAAACTATGGCAAAAATAGGAGAGGTTGCATTGCAACCGTAGCAACAGCAAGGGAGCGTCGCGTCGTGCGATCTTGCGAATAGCGTCCAATTTTTCTGCTACAGCTAAGCAAATTAGGGATAGAGCCGGAAGTAATGCTTTCATACGAACCATCCAGAGGGTTATAAAAAAATGCCCACACTTGAAAATAAAACTGCGCAAGAAAATCCTCCAGCTGGAGCATCACAAGCAATCCCGATTAGAATTTGCGCGCAATCATCTTGAATGGGTAAATGAATGGAGAAGAGTTATCTTCAGTGATAAAAAGAAGTTCAATTTGGATGGATCAAATGGATTTGATCTATATATATTATTTATTATATTATCTACACGATTTGAGACTGGCAGAACGATTTGTATTACGTCATAGCCGAGGTGGATCAGTGATGGTTTGTGGTGCGATCTCAAGTCAAGGAGCAGTAGGACTAGAAATTATGGAAGGAGAGCAGGAGGCTTGAAGGTATCTGGAGTTGATTCAGAGAAAAGTCGCTGATGTTTTTTTGGTGTTTCCCGATAAACAATGAACATTTCAACATGATGCGCATTTCATACACATGAAAGAATGACAACAATATCGATATTCTGGAGTGGCTGACCTCAGATTTAAATATTATAGAAAGCTTGTGAGGCTAAATGACGAGACAAGTTCACAGCGAAGGAACACAATTTCACACTCGAGAAGAATTGATATTAGCCACAAGAACCACTTGTGAAGCAATTCCGATGGATTTATCAGTTGACTTATTCAATTCGTTGCCTTCAAAGAGGGGTTACTCGATATTAAAATAAAAGTTGCTTTATTTCTAGATTTTCCTGTCAGAATTATTACCATCAGAGTTGAAAAAAAATATCAGATATTGGTTTTTGAAGCTCCTGAGGTAAACTGGTGTGTAGGTTGGTTCAAAGGACCTAATTTGACTATTTTTATAGTCATTCTAACTAAAACGTTAGTTTTTCAACGAAATCTCGTCAATTGTGGAGTGAGAATAATCAAGTGTTGAGCACTGTAATTTTCAAATGCATTTTTCTCGAAAATTGTTGCGTTCCAGCAAGGAACAAGAAGAGTACCTTATCTCTGTAAAAACCTCTAGATTTTCAGAATTTGTAGAAAAAAATACTAAAAATCAACAATTATAAAATTTGGGCAAATTTTTTTTCAACCCGTCCCTGTATATCTTACTGGTGAAGGTTATAAAATACTGAGTTTTCATTAACTGGAAATAGTACTTAAGTAACTGTATCAAATTTTATTCAATTATCTTTCGAAAATATCTACCAAAAGCCGTCATCAGGTCTTCATTTTTAACAAAATAAAGGCCTTGTCCCATATTTATAGGAACTTACATGATTATGTTTGGGCCCTGAATACGAACCTGGAATATTGACATTTTCACCTGAATCACACTGTATACAAAGTTAGATAAATAACAAGTAATTTTGTTCAATCTAGACTTTAAACACAAAAATAATACACAATTTTACATGGAAGGCATTGTAAATATGCTACCCGTGTTGCGAACCATTATCGTCAAAATCCATGAGGAAATTAAGTAAATTTGTCGCACTTCAATTCGTAACTGGTCGAGACGAGCAATCGCTGTCACATAGGAAGCATTGTAAATATGCATACCGTCATTGCATCACAATAATTACCACGGCGCGCGATGAACAATCTCGTGGTAAATAAAAACAATTCTACCCCTTTAAAAATCATCAACATGAATTTATTGTCTTGGAATTCGAAGTATTTTGCTCTACGTTAAAAACTGGTAGACTGTCGCAAAGTAACTAGAAATACTTCATTATAGGTATTGTCGATTTATTATCCTCTGAATCATGTGACTCACCCGCTTAGAACTGCTTGAAAAAGAAAGCAAATAACAAATCACTAATAACTTGTGAGTTGTACAAGAGCTCTAGGCAAAACATACCCTACGCGTAACTTTTTCCCGAAAGAATGTTGAGTAGAGGATTCATGTAATTTTCTGCCCCTTCAATCTCTTTCTTGTTTGCAAAATCTTAACCTCTTCAAACTTTGGGTAAAAGCTTTCGAACATCATTTTTCTTTCTCTGGAATTGATCAAATTATTGCGAATCCTTTTTGTGTCCTTCAAACCCTCAATTTTTCATAAGCGTAGAGTATCAGCCGTTCCTCTGATAAACAGTGTTTTTCTCCTCAATGTATTATCTATTTGTCTCCATTTGATGATGTACTCAAAACATCAATTGAGCTGCATGTGTTTCATCTTTTTTTGAACGTGTTCATTATGCATCCATTCATTTTGAGTTTTCCAAGTTACTCCAATGATGTCACTTTCCTCATCCATCATTCGTATCAAAACGAAATAATTCTGGATATTTTTTCAATTTATGTTTAGAAATCCTAATAATAAATTCGAGTCCACTTTCCATAGCAATCTCTGGAACTTCAATGGCTGATTCCATAATTTTAAACTCAATCAATTGTAGGGTTAGAACTCTCATCTGCTGCCTCACTTGCTGCTTTTGTTATTGCAGTAAGGGGAACTTTTAATAATCTTTTCATCTTTCCTTATATGAATATATACATAATATATATATATATATATATATAAGCAGAAGGGTAGCACGACTGGCTAGTTAAGAAAGAACTAGAGGTTAGTGGGGATGCAGTCTTGTAGATTCTTCTTTACGAAGTGGCCATGAGGTAAAAGAAAAACCCTTTGAGGTTATGTCAAGCTTTCGAGATTTATTTGGTCTCTTCTTCAGGACTACTACAAAAATTACTTAAATTAGTACTACTAAAAGAATATTATTTAGAATGAAACTCACCACACGTGGGTTATATAAATGAACTGGAAGACAAACTCCACATATCGGAAAAACCGTAAGAATTTGCACGAGCAAATCTCACTCAAAGATGCTTCATTGCCCGTGGTTGTGTGTAAAAAGGACAAAGGATCGGTACCAGCTACCCAATTCAGAGAAGTACGCAGGCGGAAACAGTTTTTTTGGTAACGCGTTAGTTTGCAAGTTGGTGTATGACATACGTTCTCATTAATTGGATGTGTGGTTCCGACCTGTTCCTGTGTAGGTGACTGAGATAGACAGTGATTATTCATGTTATGAATGGATCATATCGGAAAGCGGGCAATTACGCATGTACAATGATTTATAAACTGCTCTAAGATTGAAAAACATTATTTGGTACCGAAAAGTGAATACAATTTTAAATTTTATATATGGTAACATAAGGTTGGGTGGTATTGATCTATTTTATTTTACACTATTAAAAGTTGAGAACAAATGTAGAGATTTTATTTTGAAGTTATTTTTATTTTAATATTTTTACATAGTACCCAGGGCACAAACACTACTCGTCTGGGGCAGGACGGTCCATCAGAGTTTTAAGGTTGTCTTTGCTAAGTTTTAATAAATAACTGTAGATAGTGCTGAGGCCTTGTGTGTCACTCTTTTTGTTTAGGGTGAGGGGTTGTTCGAGGTAAATGTGACACATTTCTAAAAATGTCCTCATGTAGTAGGACTTTGCTTTATCTACGATCTCAGCACCATCCCAGTTAATTTGGTGGTTAAGTGTTAAATGATGTTCCGCCAATGCACAAGATGACACTTTCCTGGCACAATCAGACTTGTGAGATGTAATTCTGCCTTTATTTGAACGTGACGTATGACCTATATACGACAGTGTACAACTGCTGCATGGAATCTTATATATTACACAAGTATTTTCTTGAAAGTTTAGTTTAGTTTCAGGTTGAGAGTATAAGAGTGAAATTGTTTTGGTTTGTTTGTTGGCAAATACTATGTCTTCATCTTTAAATACATTTTTTAGATTTTGAGTTAGGCCATTAATGAACGGTAGAGAAAAATATTTTATTTGGGTGGTTTTAGGGTTTTGTTGCGTAATTACTTGTGAATTTATGGGATTGTTATTATCTTCTGACACATCCACGTTATCAACATTTTGTTGACTAGTACTAAATAAAATTTTGTTGATTAGATTTTCTGGGTACGAGTTGTCAAGAAAGATGTTTTTGAGTTTGTTTAAGGCTTGTTTTTTGGATGAGGGGTGAGAAAGTTTCGTCACTCTTGTTTTCATACCTTTGAGTAGGTTGATTTTGGTTTTTTTGGGGTGGTACGAGTTATAGCTGATGAATCGATTGGAACAGTACGGTTTTCTATACCAGGTTGTTTGTAATGAGTTATTTTGGGTCCTGGTTACTGGCATATCGAGAAAGGGGATACTATTCTCAGTTTCCTTTTCTGCAGTAAACTGGATATGCGTATTGTAACTGTTGAAAACCTGTAGAGCCGTTTCGACTTCACCTTCTGGTACCGCCAGTAACAAGTCATCAACATATCTCTTGACAGAAGGAATGTAAAAATTAATTTTATTGAGACTCGCCTCCACCAAGACGTCGAGAACAAAATTGACTAAAATGGGTGAAATAGTGGATCCCATGGGTGTGCCGAAGATTTGTTTGAAATATAGGTCATTGAAGATTAGAAAGTTTGTTTGAAAAATGAATTCAATAATGTTTATAAAAGATTCGATGTCCATAGTGCAGTCTTGTTCTATGGTGTTCCATTTTGTACGCAAAATGGTGCAGACCACATCACAAGGAAGGTTGGTGAACAGGGATACTACATCAAAACTCACTATTACATAGTTGTTAGGTAATTGATAGTCGTTGATGAAGTTGCTGAAGGCAAAAGAGTCCTTAATAAAAAATTCGTTATTGGTATCATATGCATTAGTGAGGATTTGTGCCATATAAGCAGCGAGTGAGCCATTAGGACAGTTTATTGAAGATACGATAGGTCTCATAGCCAATTCGGGCTTGTGTATTTTAGGTTGTGTGTAGAATCTGGGGGCTATTGTGTCATAGCTATAAAGTTTCGAAGCCTTTTCTTGGTCTATGAAACCTTTGTCCTTCAATTCTTTGATGAGTTTATTCGCTTTTAGTTGCACTGTGTAAGTAGGATTTTTTGTTATTGGAGTGTAATATTTTGGATCATTTAATAGCTGAAGTCTTTTGTTAATGTACTCCTCCTTATACATTGCAACTGTAACGTTTCCCTTGTCACTAGTAACTATGTAAATTTCAGGGTGTTGTTTAAGAAAAATTTTGGCCTTGATAAATAATTCGTTAAGGAAAGGAGAATCTGCATGATTTTTATGGATAAAATTAGTTACAATGTTTGTAAATTGAGCCCTGTAGCAATCCCTTTGTGAGTCTCTACACTGTGACAAAACAGCCTCCAAACTTGCTATTAGATGGATTAAATTAATTTCTTTAGATGGTGGACATAAACTGAATTTGGGGCCTAGTGATAGAAGCTTTAAAACGTCTTCTGGAAAAACTACATCAGTTAGGTTTTTGAACCAATTTGGTTTGGTTTTAATGGATTGAAGTCTGTTCAGTCTCAGTGTATTTAGTTTGTTGACATTGGTACGTTTAATAGTGACAAAAATCTTTTTGTATCTAACTTGTTGTTTTCTGTCAAATTCGATGATGATATAAGGTGGTAAGAGAAGGGTTAGTTGTTGTTTGATTTTTTGAAGGTTACTGTTAAGTTTTGAGAGTTCACAAAAGGTTGCTCTAATCTCTAGATTTAATATGTCCTTTCCTTACCTGTTGTTGTAGTTTTGTATACTGGTACCTACGGGTCCATTGTTGTGGTGGAGGAGATGGTGGATGCAGTTTGTCCCTCTGCTGATGTGGTTGAGGACTAAATGCTCTTGACGGCATTTTATTAAAAATATCTTCCGATTAGTGAGAGCTTGCTTGTGTTCTGGTGTTATTGGCCATGGATTTGAGGAGGTCCACTGCGGGAGTTCCATATTGTCTTTGGATGTTATTGAAAAACCCCATTTCTGTAATAAGCAGAAGGGTAGCACGACTGGCTAGTTAAGAAAGAACTAGAGGTTAGTGGGGATGCAGTCTTGTAGATTCTTCTTAACGAAGTGGCCATGAGGTAAAAGAAAAACCCTTTGAGGTTATGTCAAGCTTTCGAGATTTATTTGGTCTCTTCTTCAGGACTACTACAAAAATTACTTAAATTAGTACTACTAAAAGAATATTATTTAGAATGAAACTCACCACATGTGGGTTATATAAATGAACTGGAAGACAAACTCCACATATCGGAAAAGCCGTAAGAATTTGCAGGAGCAAATCTCACTCAAAGATGCTTCATTGCCCGTGGTTGTGTGTAAAAAGGACAAAGGATCGGTACCAGCTACCCAATTCAGAGAAGTACGCAGGCGGAAACAGTTTTTTTGGTAACGCGTTAGTTTGCAAGTTGGTG